>CM076922.1:3711654-5038409 GCA_039566165.1 Maruca vitrata | reverse complement strand
AAATATTTGATCTGGGCATCGTGCGTGCTGGATTCGGGATAGAATACATAATGGCGTGTGTTTTAAAATTACTTAGTTCTTAGATTTGCACCAACAGTAAATATTTTGTTGGTTTGGATTTGGTGATTCCCATATTTATTTTGTTTCCCCGTGCATATCAGTTAAACTTTTCGACTGTGCTTATAATTTTTCGATATTGTGCTTAAATTACTTAGTTTATTTATCATTGGAACACTAATAATAACATAGTAATCGTTCATCTTTGAAACATTAAAAACAATATATAATTAGTATGATGATATTTAACCGCTACTATGCACTTCCTGATCAAAAATACAATACTACTACTGTACGATGTAACACAATCGATGTATGAATCAACATTGTTATGTAATTACATTGCATTCGTGTCACGACCAAGCTGCATAATAGAGCTCGACGCTAATATAGAGTTTCCATGCTATTTATGGTATCATCACACTGATAATAAATAGGACACTCAGTACCATCTACGTTTGTTTATGGTTACAATGTGATAATGTAAACGAATTGTTATGACTTCTATACTATTGCAAGTTTGGTGACGTAAGTATTCTAGAACGTGAAACTATCGTAGAATTACTCATACGCGATTTGATATTCACCGTAACGTGGAAAATGTAATATTATTTCCATATTATTTAGCTGTGAAAGACATTTTCATTAAACCTTGCCAATTGAAACCCGTAAACAGATCATGCATTCGTGCAAATGTTAACAGTAGTATTGTTATCACCTCTATGTCTAGAATGTTTAGTATTTATATAATAGCAGCTAGACTATTTATAATATAATAGTAGTATGACTCATCTCACGCAAGTGAGCCGAAGCGTGCCTAACGCCCATAGGAAAATATTTATGTACGTATATATTGTTAAAGCAACATAGAGTTAAGTCTGAATAACTATCGGTGAATAAATTTCGATTGGAGACTGATTTGTTGGCGCTTTGACTATTGCTACTGTCATATTCTCCAGGAGTCGTTGGTAGTTATGTATTTTGAAATTATTTGTAAAAATTAACAAGCCATCTAATGTCGCGCTGTCATAGTTCATCAAAATTTTTGGTACCGTGGAAACTGTTTGTACTAAGGTAGGTTCTTAAGTTGCTCGCACCTATATGCCACACGCATTCCCATAATATTCCCGCAATAAAAAAGGTAAATAAAACAAATGACAACAATGAGTAATCACAGCGGAAGTCGATCAGTGGGAGCGACCTTCGCAGAGTGAATCAACCGGTCGCAGAGTTAACAGTAGACTCTTGTGCGCCATAAATGGGCCTCCGGACTTCTCGCCTCGCTCAGACAGTATCAGCGATCGTAGATTTAATTAGTCATCAGTATTCCAATCGCCTGATATCATTGATGAATGTCATGTCGTTAATTGTGTCATTGTTGTTGTCATTTGTTTTAATAGATTCGCTTGAATGAATTCGTCATTTCTTTAAACTTAGATTTTGAGGAGGGAACTCATTCAGTTGTTGTGTAGATGTAATGTAAACATTCTGACCCTTGTCAGTGTAAGTACGAGTAAGTCAGTGTTTAATCTTGTGTGTTTTTTTAATGTGCGTGGGGTTTAAAGATTTTTTTCAAGTAATACCAACAACCAAGAATTGTATGATAATTTGATAGTGAACTGAACGTATTATAAAATTGGATATACTTATTTTTTTAAAAGTCTAATCCTATATACTCTGCAGTTTCTTTGACACTGGTGGAGCCCTCGTTAAAGAAACGTTTTGCAAAAAATCATTAGGGATGATTAATGGTTTAAAGTTTGTGCGTACGCGGTGTTAACATTATCACGTTATCATCGTGTCGCTATATAATGAATGCCCCGAAATAGACTAGTGTGTGTATTCCGGCGCGCGTCACGGGGGTTCAATGTGTCTATTATCTGGCCGTTGATTGATAGCAGTCTTCCGCGCGTTCGCTGATAGATAATAGTTATTCGCCCTACGCACTGCATCATATACGAGTATACTATATGTGTATAGTTCTACTTTATTGTTGCCTTCACGTCCCCGTATCGGATTGCGTTTATTTCTTGCGTCTGCAACTTGAGATACCGCAGTTGTATACTCTGTAACACAGTATACATGCTACCCCCAACATACGCAACGCATTCTTGTACAATTTTTCCCGTGAAACTTTCATCTTGTAAAATCCGCCTCATATTACGACAATGTGCGGGCTGAATTGTTGAGTCACTAGACCGCACAGGAACGCCGTATTGTTACCCGCACCGCAGCCATGAAGTCTGGACGGCCTTTTGTCGACCCGCACCATTGTCTCCCACCTATTCAAATACTTTTGTGAAGGCGTCGACTGCTTTTTACTATCCCTTTTACAATTTTGTGATGGTTCAACTTGGCTTGTTAATTTCCTCGCCCTGTGTTGTTGTTGCATTGCATTTCAATGCTTTCAATTCACAGCAATTGATGCGGCTCACTCGTTCTCTGCCCCTAATGTTACATTAATAGTGATTCCTGACCACTTGAGAATGTTTTCGTCTTTATTGCCTCAATTGTCTGTTGCTCAACTGTCGGGTGATTACGTAAGCACCTTGTAATGTGGTGGGTTCGTTGCACTGACATAATTTTTGATGACCCATACTGATGTGAGCCGACGAAAGTGGACGCGCAACGCGTTTGCGCTCTGTCTAATCGAGTATTACGACTGTAATCAAAGATTGTCGTAACTGTCACTCTTTCATGCTCATAATATTTTTAATATTTATAAATAGATTCCAGTAGTCGTTTAAATATTGTACTATGCAAATACTCAACCTGCCCTTATCAACGATAATAAATTATGATAGTCAAATAAATTCACCCACTTTATGCGCTCGCAATCGTAATTATTGATAATTTATCACAACCTTAATTACAAGTTCGACGAACTCGTTTTATGTGTATGAACTAGTTGTGGATATTCGCTTGGCAAATCATCAAGCTGTGCACGAAATTAGTCCCAATACAAATTATATTTAGCATCACTAATACAAGTTCATAAATTACATTTAGACATTGGCGCGAATAGTTGTGCACATAGATTTGCTCCACTTACTCGAGTGTATATTCGTGTTTTGCGCGCTACTCCGATGTTACAAAAGGATGTTGAATATACTACAGTATTTAGACATGTTGTAATACCAAATCTATTAAAATTATCGCTCTCGATAACAACTCTACAATAATTCCCTTCGCACAATTGTCGATATCAAATTCCATCCTTTAATATATAAGCTTTTTGCTTTTAATACTTATTTACATTTCCAATAACCGTGGGATTACTGTTGATATCGCAAAATTTATGCGTGTAAGTTTATTAATAATGCTATTTACATTCACCTGCAAATGTGTGTATGACGATAGTTGTTTATACATAAAAAGATAAGCTTTACCAAAGAACTAGGTCGCTTGGAGGAAATTTTGGTATTTTCTAAACAGTGCGGATGTTTTCGTTGGACACTAAGCGGTTAGAGATAGGTACTGATTGTAGTTTAACTTGTTCAATTTTGCGCAATATTTTCTTTCCAACAACAATTTAAGTTCATGACTTGAGTGAAGAAGGAGTTGTGTAAGCAACAAGTTAAATAACAATGCGTATATCCAAAGTGAAACATTATATTTTCTGGTATTGGTTGAATATTTTTCCTCATTCAGGTTCGAAACGCAATTCTCAGTATTTTACCTGACTTTACTGTTTTTGGAAATGGTTGCCCTTTTAAAAGGCTGAGTATGTGAGTACCTACTTCTGCCGGGTGCCGTACATCATCTTCATTGGCCCAATTAGCAAGTGTTCGAGGCATCACCAGACTCGTCCGTCTGGGCTGTGACACCATCATCGCTGACTCACACATGTCGTCTTGTTTGTTTGAGCTCCCCATCGGCCCGATTGTTTGCCCTGAATTGTTTAACGGCGGGTTAACGACTGGCCCTGACTCCTCTCTCACGCCTCCGTCGGTGCGTTGTAACGCTCTTTTGTTTATTATGATTTGTCAATTGTTTCCAAATTCGCCGAGCGGCTACGTCCTTTTTGGAGGTCTTGCAGACAAATGTGTAGTAGATTCCAGCTGAAATGCTTACGGCACATTTTGAATTGTGATTTGTGACGCTTTTTTGTTTTATGATATGTCAATTGTTTCCGAATGCTGATATGAATTGTGACGATTTGTTTTTATGGGCTGTCAATTGTTTCCGAATGCTGGTATTATGCATTTTTAATGTGGCAATAATGTCTTTTTTTGTGTTTTCTGACAAAATATGTCTCGAATTTTTATGACAATACATTTTGGAAAAGGTTTTAAAGACATTCCCAGTCATGTTTTGGGGTTGTTCGATGCGCATTCATTTCTTTATTTCAAAGGTGTCCTAGTATAATAAGTAGGAAACACGCAATTTATATTTAAATACTAACCCTCGAAAATAAATAAAACACGATGATAGTATCGTATTCGGTATTCGGTATCGGATGTAAAAGTAAGTAATAAAATATATTTTTTACGTTCTTTTAATAACAGAGATTGCAATGAGCACTTCTCTGAAACAAAAGCAATATTGCGCCGGTGTGTTGAATCATTCATATTTCCTTGAAAACTGTCCGAACGGCTGGCGCCTAGGAAAATCGATTCTCAAACGTTTCGAACTAGGTCGATTATGTTTCAAGTTTCACCGTTGGACCGATCGAGGCATCAATAGGAATCTCTTTGAGGCCGAACGTTATGATACGTTCAATCAGGAATCTATGTCTGAATGCACAATATGAATATCATTTGATACGTCTAAGATATTTCCGACTCGCCGGAGCGTGAATACGTCCTCGTGGAAACATTCCAAGGTTAGCGAAATAGTATCCAGTGCAGGCTACCTAGATTCTAAACTTTGACCTATATGAAAATCGATTATGACCACCCGATGTTGTAAACTTTAAGCGTTGAAACACAAGCTTAAGTTATTTATTATTTACACGGCTTTCAAGAAACCACTTACATATCGTTATGTTTTGAACGATCGATGGACAATATCCAACAAGTACCAATGTTTTCGAACAAAAATATACCAAATGAACTCGTTCAGTTAAATTTCATGATGCGCTCTGAATATATTTGTGAATATTTTTATGATTGCGTAATTATGCATGGCCACTAGACATTTTGAATGCAATTTTCGTTGAAAATTACAAAATTTACTTGTTACTTTATTAATGAACAACAGTTTTACCGACAATGTTCATGATTCATTAATGTAGTTCCGATTAACGTTCAGTAATTATATTATGTATATTAAACCTTGTTTCCCTTAGTGAATGTTTAAAATGCATGCTGTTGTTGCAATTATTATTTCATATGCCTATATTGGTGGTTGATTTTCTTTTGATTTATTTGTGTCAATAAATTTTACTTTTATTCCATCATTTAAGTATTTAAGTATCTCCCCTTGCATCATAAATTTAATGACTATGTGACAATTTGCTGGTAAATATTCATTAATGGAAACAACAGTAAACCAAATTGTTATCGGAATGTTATGCTCAAGAGCCTGAAATATATTCCATGGAATAGGTTATACAGATTTAGATTATTGTCTCAAGGAATTCACCTTTGCGTTCAGAAGCAGATTACACTTATGTATGCGTGGGTAAATACATAATAATAATGTATTATATAGGTTGAGTGAGATATCGCGATTAATTCTCTAAATTTCTATAGGCGAGGTCGTTAATTGAAGCTATAAAATATTGTTGTTCTTTGCCTTGGTAATAATATTTTCTGTACAACATGTCGTACCCTAATTGTCGCTACTACAAAAAGAATTATTCGGACAAAAGTACCTATTTACTTCAAGTGAATCTTTGAACGTAACGTAAATGAAAGACGATAATTATAATAGAGCAGACAAGTATATATAGATTGAATCTGCAACAGCAACTAACTAATTGGACCTCCGTTGCTAGAAACAGTTATGTATTTACTTTAATACACAGTAACAAACTATGTACTGTTATGTGTGTTTTTCTACTTAGGTACTCACGTGTGTTTGATTGTAAAACATACAAGTAAATAATTGCGCTTCTATTATGCAGTTCAGCACGTGCTGTAGTATAAAGGTAATTTTCTCAACATTAATACAATTGCGTGTCAGGAAGGTTATAGTCGATAGTGTCTTTGACCTCCATCTTTTATAGGGAAAGGTTATCCATATAATTAAATTGGTACTAGGATAAAAGTAAGCTTTTTTAATATCACTAATTAGATTATTGTATATAAACCTGGATCCGCAGTATATAAACCTGGATCCCCAATGAAATTGGCAACTGGCTGAAAAGGCACTAATAAAAAAGTTGTGATGTAGCTTGTCTATATATAAGAAAGCGAGTTCGTCCTTCGATTATACGATGGGTCAAACCGATCCCCAGACTCAAAGAGAGTACACCTGTTATTTGTGTCCACATTCACAAATCATAATATGTCTTCGTAGTCAGCTAATCCTCGTTAAGACGGCCCGAAGGACATTATATATTAAACAGACACGAGGGAAACCGCTGGCAGATGGTAGTTATATATAATGAACTATTTCCGCCCAACGTAGCACGTTCAGGGCCAATAATGGCAATCTTGCTGGCCCATGTAAATTTGTAGTGTCATCCGAAGGTATAGTGCGATTAGATAAGCTCCCTGCGGCGGGTTCGTTACATATAGTACGGGAGGTGACGGCAAAAAATGTTGCAATTAAATTGTTAAATAAAAAAATGTATTTCTACTTTTTATTATGGATAAAATAGTAAGGCTGGATGATAAATGGACTATTATTAGCTTATTTAATCCAATTGTGTGGAAATCAACTTAAATATTCTTATCAAACTATACTGGTTCTACAGTCTTTGAAATATCCCGGATGAAATGGTCTGAGTTTCCTTTTATTTAATACTATCTAGTCGGACAATGTAACAACAAACGAACTACTGTAATGCTTACTAACTCACGTGAAATTTTGCTATTAAACGTTTAATCTTACTGGCAACTTAACACGCCCTTATAGCACAGTTTAAGTCACCACCTCCCGTGCTATAGTAATAGGTACGTCTTACGGCCTCAAGGAGACATTTGGGTGAAGTTAACCTTTTCGCTACGACTCTGTCCCGGTTTATCCCGGTGAAATGCTTTGGTTGCGTAATGGATTTCGGGACTGCCTCAATGGTTATGGGTTCTAGTATGGGTGCGGAATGTAGGTTAAGGTAATGTGAATCATTAGCATGGTGTATGACTAGTTTGAAATAGCTTAAAAGATTAGATAATGTCGCGTGCGGTATATAATATTCGTTTATGTTTAGGATTTAGAGTATTTACCAAGTTTTGATTAAAATAAGCTGTGGAATCTTTACACATATAGATAGGCATAGAACACTAACGGTCATCATTTTATTACATTCATACTTGAATGAAAGCTTCACTTTTAAAAGATTGATTAAATTTTGTAATGTTTTTATCTCCTTTTACATTTTAAGGACACATAAATGACGTATATGACATCATCATCATCGTGTATGACATACGAGTGTGCAACTCGTTAACCTTAGAAAATATAGAAAAAATAATGTCTGGTTATAGTTTACAGGAAACAATCTAGTCGACAGGAAGTGACATTCCTTTAACGAAGCACGTTATTAAAAGCATTTTTTATTCGATCATTCTTATTCTATGCAAAGATAAAAACATGAATTGCGGAAATAAAAACAATGTGTAAGTAAAGCAACATAATAATATAGTCAAGTAATTGTGCTGCAGACGACATTACAAGTGGATAATTAAATAAGCTGTACGAAGATCCTTCCGTTTCTGTGTTTGTGTAGGCCTGTTGGAAAATGAATATCTGAAATAGTTCGTTTTCTGAGTTTTTATATCGGTTTACATCAACAGGTATCGCGTAAGACACGTACATAAAAAAAATTTAATTGATAAGCTATTATTCTGTAAGAGCATTTGTACGCATTGCGTAAAAGTTTACACCTAATTTTGTGTAGACATTGTATTTTTCTTGTGAATATTCTGATAAGGCCATATATTGTGTGCGTATCCTAAAGAGCACTTTAGCGCTCGCGATTTATACCGAAGAACGTAAGACTGATATGGGGAAACAATTTTACCTTGTTCCTATACGCCACCGTTGCGGTTCCCACGGCTATTTCATTCATAAATTATTCTTAAAGAAATTTGGATTCTTTGATGTGTACAGTCTTGAAAGATTATGATTCCGGATACTTGGGTTTGTATAACAACTTTCAGGTATTATTAAGAGTACTCATAAATAATATTATGAACGGTCTTCTATGTTTGTTACTGTGACTGTGCGTAGGTAATCACAAAACTCTCTAGGGTGAAATAACATAAAATACTTGGAGAAATAAAATTGGACAGTTATTTATAATGATAGGTTAGTTTTTAGTTCGGGCACGACAAACAAACCACCGAAATTTACCTATTTTACTTACAATTCATTGTTCAAACTATACGCATAGATGTTTAAACAATAGGCGATGATTTAATGGCGAAAACGTTAAGATGAACGACATAATAACGCAGAGCCATCGCCACTTTCGAACGGACTCCACTTTCCCGTAACAAATGACTTGGGTCGTACCCACCCGTTGCTGACGAGAGGAAAAACTAACGAGATCATTACAAGTGTAAGAGTGGTATAGTAAAGCCAATTTTAAGATGGATACTATCTCATTATAGCGCCACTAGAAACTTGAATTTTGCTTGTGACGTTTTAATTTAATGTGAAAACTTGATGGTCGCTACGAAAGTTTAAAAACATGTATGTATAGTTTATTTAAGTGCTAAAGCTGGCACAAGCTTTTTAAATATTAGGAAATGGAAATATCAATTCGGCTTTTTTCGATTTTATAATTCAAGAATTGATGCCCTTGGCAATTAGAACTATGGATTTATTTATTTAAAAGTAATATGTATGTTCGAAAATTTGTTCATAACTAAACTTTACGCATTATTGTTATAAAAACATGGTACCGATTAAGTGTAGTTGAATGACTAGAATAGTTAATTCTGTCCAAGTGTCCACAATGTGACAATACAAAAAACCTACGCTCTCCGCTCCTTACAAACAACAGATGTAGGACAAAATGTTTGACCCGATTCTTCAGCGCAAGTTCACGCGCTGCAAAAAACGACCACCTGTCTGGTGCTAAGCTAGGGGTTTAATCTAGCATAAAGGCGGCAAATGAGCCGTCACATTCTCAAACAGGTCTAGTCTGGATGTGGCGTGACCTATATACTATAGTATATAGGCGGTATGTCGGGCGGGGAAAATGTCGCGAATGTCGCCTTCGCCCTTTCTGGGCCGCCCAATCGTGTTGCCGCAGGCTGTTTTGCACCTATGCTAATTTTGTTAGTTCTGTGAAGTGGGAAAATGGTGGTGCTTGTTTGACGACACGGTGTGAACAGGTAAATAATCGTTTTAGGTATAAATGTTTTTGTCGTAATAACGTTATAGTCGCTAAGACTATTATTTAACTGATTGGGTGCCTATTGTTATTCAAATTTTTGTGGAATAATTCGTATTTTATTCGCTTAGACTTATGAAGAAGGACGTGGTGACATGGCATATGTTGCTTCTCAATATAAGTAAATTTTCATAGTAAAGTTATTTCTTGACATTTAAGCCACTAGAAGTAGATCTAGTATAAGTGAGACTTGGAATTATTATTGCAAAATACTTAAAACAACTTATATTTACTCATCATCTGAAAACTTTCTAGAACTCCATTACATTTACGAACTCAATCGCTTTAGAGTGTATTGCAAGTGCTTGCTCAACAATTCCCGAGTAGCACTATGTCATAATCCGCCAACAAAAGCAATCCGTCGGGGTTGTAATAGAGTTAAAAGTTTAAATACACTACAGGTAAGTCGGAGCCGATCGGATCAGGAGTTGGTCGATCGCCCGTCGGGGGGCGACCGCGGACCCTTGTCAAGTTTGACGGGTGATCGGAGAGTGCATGCAATCCCCCGACACTCCAATGTAAGTCGTCCGACCGATTTCAGCCATGGCAGCCGATCTCAATTGAGATCAGCCAAGTGCGCAGGACATATGCAGGTGTGCGCACAAACACAAGTGCACTCTCTATTCACATACTCTCAGTAAGTCAATTCGGTGAGACGGCAACGCGACATGACCAATCAGAGATCGGACGCAGGAACACTGGCTTTCCGAAGCACGGGCGTGCAACCGCCAATTTCCTAACTCCAGGCTAAAACTCACACAAAATTTGAACCGGGGACCTCTCGGTCCATACGCAGCGCTTGCTACCAATAGACCAACGATGCAGTTTAATGTATAGTTGTAGAGATTGGTACTGCGCGGAGGGAATTGTGGTAACTCAACTCACTGTGCTGGGTATTCAACATAGTGAGTTGTTACCAATTCAGGAAATGTGTTAGCGTTATCGTAAATGCAGGTGAATATAGCTAAAGTAGCTAAATATTGTCTAGATTGATGGTAACCGCCAGAATTAGCTATTTGAATTTAAATATGTACGCATTTTGTAGCTGTAGTACTACTTATGTGAACGAAATTAATTACATTCAAATTGGTTGAATAATTATTGCGAAACAGCGACAGACACACTGACAAAGTTATATTTTTATACTAGTAAGTATAACTCAGGCAATCTAATGTCCCGATTCCCTTAATCGTGGAGACACTTCACACTGAAATGGCTTTTGTGAGGATTACTCCGAGAAGTTGGAAGTACCAGATACCATTAGATTAGAGCCGATTGAAGCTAGTTTGGTGGAGGCCTCGTGTTAAATCTCTGAAGTTTCCGTTTCATTGATTTGGGAGTCTTGGCCCTAGAAGCATTTATTTTTTATATTATCATGATGAAGTACCAAATCTAAAGGTTTATTTTTTAGGATTTGGTTTATAGTCACTGAAAATATAAAGAGATTGGATGAAAGATCAGATTCCCTTCTTAGACTAGCCCCATATATTTATTTTCATTTAACCAAGTACAAACGATTTCTTATTTACGTGTATTACTTTGTATGTTACAAAAGAGCGCTGGTGTACAAACAATTCTGAAATAAGATATAAAGGGTACGTTGAATACAAAATAACGACAACTGTAGTACATGCTGGAGTAATCTGAATGTGTCACAGGAATAATGAGGGCTAAATCATTATCTTCATTCTTGACATCTGACACAGACTAACCCTTTTCAGACGTCACGATTCGCATATGGAGCGAATATCGAGTTTCGACCTCTATGGACATGAGGGTATTGACACTGCAATTTTTGAGAGTAGGTATCCTTATACCACTCCAATAGTTTCGCTTCAATAAGTGTGGTAACATCACTAGTACTAGTACTTTCCTTGATATAAAATTTACGCTCAAAGCTGAAATTTCTTCATAAATATTCAACATAGAGAGGTTTTAAGCCTGAAAGACACCCGAGACGTTTTTGCCTTTTCAGCAGTCTTGGACAAAGAGACGTCGTACTTTTTGCGTACCGAGCGAAAAAGACTTATTGGCCGTGCAAAAAGAAATTCGCAGCCACATTTTATTTCTTTACCAAATCATAAATCGTTCCGGCCTTTAAAGAATTCAGTTTCTTATTTGCGAGGTTATATATCTTTTCAATCCACAGGTCCTACGCCAGGAACATAAAAGCTAAATGATGATATTTATCGTGTCAGATGGCTGTGGATGAAATATGTCTTTCGGTATTTATGAAACTGCGGTGGCAAGGCGTGGGTCATGCAATTCATTTCCGCTATACGATAACGTCTTCGTCGTCTAATGCATTTTGCAACCTCGGATGCAATCTATTTCTTAGGGTTCCCAAAAAAAAACTAATTATTTATAGAAGCAACTTGTGGTTTTGAGTCCATGTCTTAAAATGGATGGAATTTGTAACACATAAAATATTGATGACTTCTCTACTATAGTTGTGCTTGAACAAAGTATTATTTACATACAAGGTATTTTACCCGGCACTCTCGCCCGAGACCGACTCCTACTTGGACAATATGTTTATGTATGTACGTATGTATGAAAATAGTAATGATTGCCTTGTTTCTTCTTTGTGAGCCCAGAAAGAACATGGTTGTAGACATTTTTTTGTAATAAATGTTTTATGCCTACATTAGTCAATGACATGGCTACGTTAACATAGCGTCAGCTAAATTTATCTATCTTACTTATTCTTCTATCTAAATGTTTTGAAACTTGAAACGAATTGCTTTTATGAAAGTACACGGTACACAACATAAGTAAACTCAAACACAGATTCGTATTAGTTCTACTGCTCCTTTCCTTTGTTCAGTGCGATAATAAAACACCTAAGTTATGTGTTATGACCTCAGGTCGAATAGTTTCCGAGTTACATTCGTGATTGCAGTATTACACTTTATGACTCACATTGCGCGCCCGAGGCGTTTCTACTCCAGGACCCGACATTATTTCCGTATCTATTTTATATCTCTGCTAACGTTTCCGACAAAGGATTTACACAAGAAAGTAACGAGCTTGTCACTAACATGCTATGGGTAATAATATGACAAAATATCTTGAGAAATTCTCTTGACAAGATAAATTCGCATGTCAACACAGTGTTTTCGATCGCCAAAACACTTCTGCCGATAAAACCATTAACAAAACTGTAGCTGTTAATGCAATCGCGAGAGTTCAGGCTTAGATAGGCAATCTTTCATGAAACGGCCCCTCCTGAAAGTGCAATCCCCGCTGACAAATGGGCGGCATCACTCAATCCGGCGCGAGAAATGGAGATTGATCATATGCTCTGATAGAGAGTTTCTGCCGGAATAGGGTGTTGCGGGGAGACACGGAAACAATGCATCTCTATCTAATTGCATCTGACGAAGAGCGGAACTGCGGTATCGGCGTGAGGACGCCAGCTCCACATTGTTCGCGGCACAATTTATGAAGCCGGGTATCGTGAGCGGCGCTTAGCGTACGGGCGAGCGATAAGCGAGTGGCTATATTAAGCTGAGCAATCGTGAGATGAGTGAAATTTGAGGCCTATATCCCAGTACGGGACTATATAGTTGTTGATGATGTTGATAGAAATTTTGTACGGATTTCTGCAGTGGTATATAATAGCATACCAGTGCCAAACTAATATTGTTTTGGGCTGATTTTAGCTTATACGCACTTCAATACTGTCTGTAGTATGCATTTATTCTAGTGTATTCGCCGTTGTCATGTCATAGATTCCACAAGGTATCAAAAAGTCAATATGTTCACTACCCAATTCGTTACTTATGTTGCACGTGGCTGCACCAATAGCAGTAAATCCCAATTATTACTACTGATATTTTTGTCCCGCGTCCCCGGCGCTCAACAAACGGAGTCTTATCGCGGCCGCGCTTCGCACGTGCCCAGAACCTCCTCTGTTCTAATCCCACGTTAATCCCACCCGGAAAAAACCAATACCCATTGTTTTGCCAAGCTATTTGCACTGCATTCATGGGATGTTTGCACGAATTATCGCCCGTGTGAACAGAGTACTTAATGTGTCGACAACGTTTTGTTCGTTCCGTGCGTTCAGTTCGTACGAAACTTTCAGATTAGCTGCATCTTCTTGGATTGTCCAAATGCGCGGTATGTGATATGTTGATTAACTTTTTACTTTTGTTTTTTTATTTTTCGGTGATTTTTGTTGTCCAATGGTGGAATATTGGATGGCATTGCTATTGGAATTTAATCGTTGTCCCATATGTTATTTATTATTCCTGATGTTATTTCCAAAATTGCGACCAAAACCAAATGTTTTGTGATAATAAAGAAATCTGCGATATAAGCTGGTTTTCTTACGTTGTTGCTCTTATGTAGTTAATATTCATTTATAACTTGTAACACAATTGTAGCTCGAGATGGTAAGTAGAAATCTGCACATGTGTCTCAGATAATTAAACTCGTCCGCCCCGGAGCGTGGCGTATTCTGTTTCTGTCTCGAGTGAAGTCTGTGTTATACGAGATTTTGTATACTGGGAAATAGTTAAGACTATTAACTTGTACATTAGTCTCTTTACTTTTGTGAATCGTCTGATATTATGTCTGTATATTTTGTGTGCAAGGTGTAAATTTTTATATGTAATTATGTTGAAAGTAACCGCTTTAATTTTAGTATATGCTAAATTAGGCTATTTAATTATAGATCTGTCGTAACCGGCAAAATATAAGGTGTAGACAATTTCCTGCGAAGTACCGTTAATGTGCAATTAAAATGCAATGAACTACCGAGATAAAGTGGAGTCGCAGATGTGAATAATAAATAGTAAGATAACTTATTAAATACAGCCCGGAAGATAAGGACGTAGGAACATAAAGTTCGCTTTTGCAACAGATGGCCACTGCTCTTTTTGGAGGTGTACGGAACATTTGCGAATGTATAATTAATTTCACAGGTTTACAGTTAGCTTGGCGGTAGCGATGGAAGTACTATTCCGTCATCGTCAACACACTAACATAGTTAAGTTAGGACTAACGAATAATTAAAAAGAGTAACGTTATGTTTTGAATAATATAGTTAGTTAGAACTGACAAACTGAGGGTTTGAATATAGATTTAGAGGTAAAATACATGAGATATTGATAAACACTACACAAATTACATATGTTTTATTTGTTGTTCTTAAAGTATAATTGCAATGCATCCATTCTGCAAAGAAATGTTTGCGGGTCGATATTGTTTGATCACTACCGGTGGGGGCGCTAGCGCTACCCGTTCCTAACGGGTAAACGTGATGGAAAAATTAGCATTGGTGACTCAACACCTGGATAGTTCAGTGATGAAGCAGAGCAGCAGACACGATATCCGAAGACCGGTGGTTCATGTACCCATTAAGACGGTCATGAATGTGAATTAAATTTTTTGTTGTTTTTAAAATTTTAAATAAATGAATTACATATTTTATCTTGAACATCGGGTGTATCTGTAAAGTGCACCCTGTTTTGGTATTCTGAACAAGTAGAATATTAACAGCTCCGTGAATTCATAATCGTCTGTAAGCAGGCGTCAGGAATGTGGTATTACATAATTAGTTCCTTAATTTCCTTGATAAGGGGTTGCAGCCAATTAAAGTTGGGTGTTCCCCAGAGGCAGTTGTCACATCCTGCGTTTTGAACACTGCCGAGACTTCTCGGTTCCGCATTTGGGAGAGATATGCAAATTGCTTGGCAAATTGTTACAGTTTGCATTATAAGTTCGGTCAAACAGAAACTTGGCAGCCTCACCTTTGAAACTAGTTACCATAGCGATAACATAATATTCCCCCGTTCTTTCTTTCCATGAAAGAATAGAAATTTAATTTAGATTTCCAGCAGAAACTCCAGTACGTAAATTGAATAAAGTCCGAGCAACTTTTACATCGGGACTGATAGACAATTGTTCCGGGTAACTCAATTTTGCAAACTCTTTTCTCTTAAAGATACAAATCATTTCTCGAGCTGTTGAATTTTATTATTTTCCGCTAACCAATTAATTTTGACGTGGGGAACTTTATTGCGTTGCCGCCCACTGGCAATTTTCTTGCCGCGTGTAAAAAACAATTATAATTTTAATGAGTTTCATTTGGACCAGTAAAAAATCGAGGATGTGACGCGGCGTAAATAGCAAAAGTTGTTACTCTCGTTTGGTTCCTCTCATTCAGAAGCGTTGTTCTTGTTCGCAGAGGATTTTTGGATGTTAAACGTTAATTAACATTGCAATGCGGTCTCATTGTAGCCTTTGATGGCATCCGATAAATTAACCTGCCAAACCGAGCGGGGTCGGTGACACAATGCGCGCGGGAAGCGGGAATTTCTCACATCACATTCGGTAATTTATTTACCACCTCTCGCCGGGCGAATAACTTCATTTTCATTGTTGACATTCGTGGCAGCGATTTTCGGGTTATCATGCTCTGATTATTTGCTTAATTTTGCTACCTTTTTTAACCAAGTGTTTTCGTTATTCTAGTAAATCTTAGAACCTATAATACATATCAACAGATTGTTACTTGCATTAAAAAAATATCTTTCTTTGAATCAATAATATTAGTAAGAATCTTAAATATAAAACAATTACTTATTTAATACATACAAAATGTTCTGTAAATAATCTTAAAAAACGGTTTAATTATTTATTTGGCTTTTTGTAAAAACTGAACTAAACTGTCCTTTTTCACTTGTTTTTTTATTGTACGAACATAAACTAAAAGCATCTGTTAATTTCCAAGCAAAGCCATTGACTTTACTATCGAATAAAAAGACAATAGCACTAGCTATTCAACCTTTAATCGCCTCTCGATCGTTCCCATTAACGCGACAAAGCGAAGGCGCTTCGACATCACGATGTTTCATCATTACTTCCTATTTCGTCTAATGAGGCGTTCCGATTGCCTCTTTTGCCTCATCTTTTGCTATAAGTCTATTCAATGGAATTAATTACGTTGATATTACTAATATCGGAGAAGACTGCTTCCTTATATAAATGTGCTTAATTAGGTGTAAATTATGTTTTATGGATCGTGGTAGTTTGCGTAGAAAGTTTTATTTGATTGCAATTCGGTTAATTTTGTCGAAACACTGTAGACCAAGTTGATCTCGTCGTTGAAGAATTATTTCATAACTTGTTTGTTTTCAGTAACCAAAATTTATTAGTATAATCTGATCATCCCAATTATGCAAATACGCCGCAAAAAAGTCGTTCAAAACAATAGCTCCTTCGCTAATCCAAGTCCATTGAATTTAATGGCTAACATTATGCTAAAAGATCGGCTCGAGTTTGTCATACTCATTGTTTCGTTCACAAAGCCGCGGTGTTGAAGTCATCTGCCACCGGCTGTCCATAAAATAACCTTTATAATTGTAATTGAGGTGCTTCAACATCGCCCGGCTCCACAGGGGCTGTTAACGACATAACTAGCCAAATTGCCGCCTTTGGTGGCACCGTTAGCGTGTTAATTGTAGTTTCATCAATTTTAGTTAAGCATAGTCAAAAATTGTCACGGAATTTTTAAATGTGGAACAACTATTCATTTGTTATATGGAAGTTTTTATCGACAATTGGTTTAATTGTGTACGTTCGTTAATGGTAACTTTACATTTTTGTGCATTAACATTGACATTTGCATTGTAGTATGTAAAAGAGACAACTATTACATTATTGAATTTTGGTTCTCAGTTTTTAGTAGCCTGACCATATATTTTTCATAAGATTTATTATTGTTAAGTGAAGAAAATAACGGTTTGGCAATGTGGCTTGCAAAAACAAGTGTATGCCATTTTATGATTTAAGTCATTTTATCCTAACTGACTTACGATGATGGCTTGGAGTAGCCTTGTCATCATCACCGGACTTGCGGGGGAGCGGATGGATGGCTCTCAATATAAGTCATGCTATCTGCACATAACTTTATCACAAATTAGACGTTGTCAAATCCATGGTTCTAATTATTCAATTTTCAATTGTTCCAGCAACAAAAGACGATCCGGACGGGGACAGCAGCGAGTGCCGGGGGCGGCAACAGAACGGCGGCGGGCGCGGCAAGCTGCCGTACAACGGCTACTCGGAGGAGTGCCTCGACCGGCTCGAGCCCAACGGGAACATCCCGCACGACAAGGAGCCGCATTACGGTCAGTTTAGCGAACGAGTGAGTGAGTGAATGTGAAGTTGGAGGTTACGGTAATAGTTCTTTTAGTATGGAGACCAGGGGGCCTAGGCAAAGGAACAATTATATTTTTATTTGTTGTTTTTAGTGCTATTAAAGTTCAACGTAAATTAAAATATGTAAAAATCTCCCCTTCCAGTGGGGGTTATCCATGCGATTTTTTTCAAATTTTAAATTTACAAAGTAACAATATTAATATGATAACGCAGTTCGAAAACAATAAAATGTATGGGATTCACATTATATTGACCACGTGATTTATCGCGTCTTACGTCAATCCCACACATTTTATTCTTTTCGAACTTCGTTATCGTTTTGATAGTTATTGTTACTTTGTCTACGGCACCAGGTCTTTTTCCCCTAACTGACATACTATGATGGCTTGGAGTAGCCTCGTCATCATCACCGGACTTGCAGGGGAGCGGATGGCTCTCACACCTAAAAGGAAACATTAATATATAATATAGAAAGGTCACAATGACTGCATTAGCAATGAGCAGTATACTCTATTATAAGCTGAACAGGTTAGACATCAGACAGCGCGTATTGGAAGACGAATGGAAGTTTGATTTCATCAGGCTACTTGACATTAGAAAACGAAGCTTACCTGTGGTGGTCTTTGTAGTTGTGGACGTAGAACGTTTTGCATTTTATTTACTTTACGAGTATTACCTTACCTCAGTTGCTTACATTGGTCGTATAGATAGCGGTCCCGCTAAGTCGTTCTCGTATACTTCCTACATATACATGAGATACTTACGACTCAACGTTGAAACCCACATAATCGTGGCTTTATCTACATTCTCCCGTCTCGTTTCGCTAGAACCTATGTCGAGATAAAAGTTTTCCTCTGAAGTTTTCACATTTAAATTTACAACATCTATGTCAGCGATGCTGACTCAATAGAATGGGTTCATTACTGCGCGTTCCCTATATCCGGACGGTGAGAAATGGGGCTAATAGGAACATCATTGTTCAATAGACTTCGAGGAATGCTCAACTAGACCTAACCATTGGAATTGCTAATTAATTGCTCCTTAACTGTGGACCTTTACCTCGGCGTAGGCATAGTTAGTTGCTTTTGTGCTATTTCAATGGGCATGGAAATTTCTTACTACATACAATCGTATCGTATTGTATTGTAAGGCACTAATCTATTGAAGGTATGGGCAAATGAACTGGGATTGCTAATTGATTGAAAACTAACTAGTATTATCTATTTCTTCGTAATGATAGAATATAAACTCGAAACTCTATATCTGAATGATAGACAAAATTGGATCAAAAACGATTGATTTAGGTAGGGTTACATTATGATAAACAAATAAATTATGGCTAAATCCAATCCAATCTATTGTATCTGATTATACACATACAAAAGATTGGATTGTATATTCTAAATTCTAAAAGTAAGTTTTATTAGTTTTTCAGACATCACCAAGTATAACATCATAAAGTTACCAAGTCGAAACGCTTCAATAGTATATCGAACGGTCTCGTTCGCTAGTCGAGCGATTAACCGCAGTTACACATGTTATGTAAATAAGGCGTGAAATCTGTTTGTAAACATTTGCCGGTCGGTCCACCGTGCCGATCTGTGTATCAACAACTTCCAAATAAATACGAGCTCTGAACACTGTCAAATGAAACGTCGAATAGCTCTATTCACTAATGCTACGAATGTTGTGTAACTATTCAAAGCGGTCTGTAAATATATCCACGTGAGTCTGGTTAGCAGTTTTATGAGTTTGGCGTAGTAGTTTACAGCGTATGTCGATTCAGAATAGTCTTTTCTTTTCTAAGACAATAAGTATCAATGCATTTCATATAACTTATTAAATAATTGTGAGAATTAGCGTCATTATAACTGAACATATTATTTTTATCGCTAATCCAGCGTAGATTAGCTGTGTAGATTTACCTCGATGCGGAAATGCGTTTCTATTAGAGGTATTATTTAAACTTACTGTTCTCAGCCAGAAAATATAAGATAAGTTAACATATTGGACGCCATTTCGGACAATGGTGTCCTCTACGGAATGCTGAATTTCTGTTAGGGGTGAGAGCCATCGACTCCCCCGCAAGTTTCCAAGGGTACTTCAAGCCATTTTCGTATGTCAATTAGAAAAATACTGATTAGACATTAACGTGTAAAGGTCATTGTCATGTGAAATCACCGAAAGGGGGAAAAATGAAAGATAATAAAGAAAAGCGTCTAGTGCTAGCAGCTAGACTATTTACATAATAAGCGTTCCACCGGCAACAGTTTAAGCCGCGTCTAGGTCGTCAAACGTCAGACGACCTTTCAGTGCATCAGAGGGCCTACCATGAGTTGGCTATCGTAAACTTACGTACGTTAAAAACCTATCGAGTTGTTTTTTTCATATGGCCGATTGTAGTTCTTCGCGTAACCACCAGGCGGCGCTGTACAAGTTTTTCATACACATATTTACGTAGTCGATATCGAGCGCGTAAGTTTTAAACTCATGGTAGCCCCACTGTTAAAGATATTGCGCAACACTTGGGGTCGTCGGTAAACATTCAGTTTGTTTACACTTGTCGACCGGCGCGGTCGCCGCTACGACACCGCGTACGTACGACCACTTGTTTGGTACCGAATGTTTATTAAACATCGCTAAGGGGCCACGGATTACTGGAATAGGAAAAGTGTTTTCTTTTTTTTTGTTGTGGTTTGGTTATGTCTTGTTGTTTTTGTAAACAATCAGTAGAATAAACTATTGAAAGATAGTGAGACTGCGTACGCGGATATTCGTAGTCTTAAACGAATAACGAGAAAAGTTCCTTATGTGTAAGTTAATATTCTGATGATATCATACATATCACATATCAATATATTTTACTACATGTAGTTTCTATTGATCTTGTCTCTGTATATTCTAGAAAGTTGCAACAATAATCTAATTTGTGTTAAATTGAGTTATGCGGTTTTGAACTCGGAGTTCAAATTTAATAGATGTTCTTTCTCAATGCCGATTATTACTACTTATTACTCCTATTCTAGGAAAACCGTAGAAAAGCAAACTTTACAACCGGTCTATTATATAGGATGAACATTTTGTCAATTCTATTGAATAACATTGTCATAGCTATACTTAAACGTACTCAACTCAGTTAAATAGAAATAACAAGTTAGTACACCCCGACAGCGAAGTGTAATGCAATGTAAATTGTGTGTGCGGGATGCAAATCGATGTTAACTCCAGTGTGGGCATACATGAATGTATCTGGAACGGCGATTAACTCGATTACGCCCTTAGCCGCAGTGCGGAGGGTCCTCGATTCGACTCGACAGTTGAGTATTCGATATGATTTGGGACTACGGTTGATGGGTGATGACTCGATCTGTGTGACAGCGCTTAAATTGGATCGTCGATACCTTGACAATATGCCCTTCTCCCTAAGGGCCAATACTGCGTTACGTGGAATCTCATAGGTGAATTTTGTTGGAGCCTTCGTAAGGGTTTAGACTAAGTTCGTATCTAAACAACAGATAATATGATTTGGTTTAGATTATGTTTTTACTTCTGAAATGTGATGATACTAGAGATGCCAATCAGCGCGCGTAATGGCAAATTAAAGGTCTGTTTCTTTAGATTGCCCATATCTAAAATGTATCAAAAGGTGACTTTTGATAAATTTAGTAAATGTAACAAAAAAAATACTTTTGATACATTTAGTACACTACAGTACAGTACAAATCATACTATCGCGCGAGATAGTAAAGTTAATCTAAAGGTATTTTCTATTTCATGATGATACATAATTCCATTCACATTCAGTCGCGCGTAATCAGGACGAGCCCTTAGGCTAGAAAAGACGTACGACTTACGTGTCGCCGAGCATTTACAAAGCTTTAATGCTGTTTTCGCGGAAGCAGGCAGAATTTCAGGATATAAATGCTGGATACTAATATAAATCTTATATATTTTCCATCTAACGACATATTCAGGGCACTAGAAGATGAACTAACTAGCAGCAGGTACCTACATCGGACTGTTTATAAGTATCACTTATAACCAGAATTACTTTTCAATTTAGAAAACTGAATATGTCCGGGATATGATTATGGCGCTTGCGAAAGTGCCGAAATATCGAGAACATAGTAAATATCCCGGATATATTCAGTTTTCTATTGTGTGTAACCATGACGGTTTAAAGTTATGATTTTTGGCTGTTGGTATAGAATACAGTGAAAATCCACAAACACACACACAATCTATCTGCTTCCGTATAAAACTCAAACCTTTCATTTTTGAATATGCCCCAAACTGCCCCAAACAAATCGCGGAAACGTATTCCTCTACAAATGAAAGTAAACATTCGAACGAAGTAGCGTCGGAATTGTTCCACTGTTCACGCAGTTGTTTAAACAAATAGCCGGTGGAGTCCGGAACCAGTGGTGCCTCATTAGTCACATCCACTCCCAAACTCTTGAATAGTTGATATGCGAAGTTGGGAAGTAGTGCCTTCAACGCCCCCATGATTTAGTACTAAAGGCTTTTGTTAAGTTACTTGAGCGACTCTGTAATACTTTGAAGCGTGTGCTTGCAGTTTCCTGTGTGGTTCACATGGATTTCGTGTATTGAATGGAACTAGACTGCTTGTTGAACTGGTACACTAACTAGTTGAAACTTTGTGATTGTGAATATGTTTCTATATTAGATATGTTCTCGTTGGATAGGTTTGACGCTATTCCAGTTTGTTGCTGTCGTACTAAAATGTTTTTATCTTCGTACAACCCACTACATTTGTATTGCTGCTTTAGCAAGGATTCTTATCTTATTAAGTTTTAATAATTCACATTTTAACTCAACTTGTTTACTTATAAAAGTTCAAAAGACCTTTAAACTAACCCTCGTTGTTTTTCAAGACCATCTCGTGGTCTCTGTTCGTCGTGGTTTGTAAACAGTTATTGCTTTCACTTGAGGGGAAATCTTATAAAGCGCTGAATAAATAAATTATACGACCCTTAATAAATGATGTTTGTTTACTTCTCCCGGACACAGCTTCTATTGACCTGGGGGAGTTAATACGTATGGTGCTGTTTATGTTGGTAATACGGGTAGCAACTTAATGGCTCACTATTTGTAAGGTTGGTAGTAAGTGCAACATTAAGAAGAGTAGGAAGTTGAAGGAAAAGTACACAATAGCCGATGGTCCAAAACATTCTAGTTAATATAAACCTGTTATTTCTACAGTTCAATCTAAATGTTTAAAGATGTGTTTACTACTTAACCTAATTAGATGTTAAGTTTAGTATTCCAAATTGTAAACAATTGCGAAGCATTAAATATGTATTCTCGCATTCATGTTAAACGTTTTAATTCGAATATTACTCTCAGCTTTTAGTGGCACAAATACACTCACAGGCACAATTAACCGCCCACCTTGTATTTGCTTAAATTTTCGGAAATGTCCAAACATAAACCACATTTTATGAATGATCCGTTATAAACTTAATTTAAGACAAAAAATAAAACGAAGGTTTGATTTAAAAAAGTCGTTTAATAGGGCATTATTACAAAAATCGATATTTTCGAAGTATCGACGAAAAATGTAAATTTCGAATTTTGAGAAAAAAGAAGGTCACAGTAAAACAATATTAAAATTTAATAATGGGCGTTGCTCCTCCTACCCCTTATGACTTCTAGGAGCCGGTATGATAGTCCATCCATGACATCTTGGATATCTGATTGGGGAATAATGTGCCACTCCTCTACCGCAGCCGTTTTGAGTTCTCCAATAGACGTAGGGGCTGGTACTCTCGCTCAAATACGTCTTTTAAAGTTTTCCCATATGTGTTCAATTGGGTTGAGGTCGGGACTGCGTGCTGGCCATGGCAAAACTTGAATTTCGGTCTCATTAAGGTACTCAGTAACCAATTTTGCGGTATAGCAACGTGCATGTCATGCATTAATCTAAAGTTGTCACCAATAAATGGTGCGAACGGTATGACATGTCCTTGGAGAACTTCTTCCACGTATTTTTAAGCATTTACACTGCCTCTGTCAAACAATACAAGGTCGGTACGAGCCTCGTAAGTGATGCCTCCCCAAACCATAATAGAGCCTTCTTTGTAACCCACTGTTTCCGATATAGCGCAAGGAGCAAACCTTTAATTTGGGTGTCTGTAGACAGGCTGGCATCCATCTGGACCTTTTAAGGCTATCTGCTCTTATCTGAGAACAGTATGACCTTCCATTCTTGTACAGTCCACTCAGCATATTCTCGCGCAAAAGCAAGTTTAGCTCTACGGTGTTGTGCGAGCAGTTCTGGGGCGCGAGCTGGGCGAAACGCCCTCAGATATCCTTCTGCCAGTCTTCTTCTTATCGTACGTCCACTAACACTGAGGTTTCGTACTTCAAAAAGACGAATTTGGGCTTCAGTAGCGGTGGAAAAGTGATTTCTTAACACGTTGTCGACAGCGAAGCGGTCTTCTCGAGCCGAAGTGCATCGCTGTCGACCTTGAACTGGCCTGAGGGTGTATGAACCTATCTCCCGATATCGTCTGATGGCATCCCGTATGGCAGTTCGTGGTACACCGAGTGCACGAGGGATGCAACGTTGGCTGTACTCAGCGTCAGTAAAGGCAACTGCCCTGGCTACACCAGTTGCATCGGGTGGCATTTTTTGCAGTCACAAACAACAAACTAACACTACAAACCCAAATTAAACAATAAAAACACACTACAGCAGAAAAAAATAGGAAATGAACACACAGTAACACAACTGCAATAATGTCAAACAACGACTATGTTCCAAAAACCCGTCATTGTCACAAATTAACGAAACCAAATGAGGGTATAGGTGTTTAATTTATTGCAAGACTACCCACTTAACAAAAAACAAAACATTTGATAAGCCATAGTAAACCAAAACTATCAGGGAAGCGAATTTTAAAGGTGGGCGGTTAATTGTGCCTGTGAGTGTATAATATATGGCGTAACCATTCTGCGGAGAGTCTACACAATGTAATTAGGATAAGTGGTCCAATTCAAATAATACCCTCTGATACGTATGCATGAGTGAGTTTTGATCTCCTGTGTGCTCGATTCGAATTTAATTACGCAAACCGCGATGCTAGAAGCTCGCAATTGGGAGTTTATTGCAGCCTCCTATTGGGTTCATGTGGTTTTACGTTACATTTCGGGATGTGTCACTCTGAATTCAGGGAGAATTTCTAACATTTCCTTCTTTAGGTACATATGGTCTTAGTTAAACGTGTAAAAAGGAATTGCTAAAACCTTTATGAACAGTTTAACAGTTTCAAGCTATTTATTTCATATTTATAGATTGATATGAAATCCAAACAATAAATAATATTTTACTGTAATGAATAGTACATTCGAATTGAATGAAATGTTGTGTGCCATTGTGAGAAGTTTGTATTTATTGTCATGAGACAATAAACTATTTTTTTTATTAAAAGTTTTAACTTTTAATTTAAGTTATAAAAGTTAAATAAGCAATTAGGTAAAGTTTGTAAAAGTTTTGCATACCTATCTAGTTTAAATGCCGCAATGCTGCATGCTGCTATAGTACATAAAAGAAAATTGTATACTCGTGATTTATTCTATCACCTTACTAAAAAAGATAAACGGTTCAAACAAACACTTACGTATACCTCTATGTATGCTGTTTTGGCAGCGAACTCGAAACGCCTCGCCTTTCTACGTCGAAACTCGTTTCAGGTGTATTTTATTCTCATTAAATTCGGAAGTAATTATTTCGGGGTCCAGGCTTCAAGCACCGGATCTTTTGTTACTCTCATACCTTTCGCTTTGACCCTAATGTCCGTGATAACAGTGTCACTTTACAGTAAAACATGAAAGAGAAATGTTTTTTCGAAAAATGTTCAAAAGTACTGGGTATTTTCACAACGTTTTCGGGTTGCAGCATCATTATCAGGCTTGTTGCAGATTTTTTATCAAACGCAAACAACTGTGTGTGATAAAATAACTGAATATCGTATGGAGCTTAGCAGAATATCATTCGTTATCTATAGTCATAATTAAATTGCATTCTACCGCTTTCCGATTGATTTACCGCTCCGTTAATTAATATTAAGTCAAGGTAAAGTACCTGACCCAATAATCGAAGCTCGAAATATAATTGTCATGAACCAACATCTAAGTTATAGCAAGAGCAAACGTATAGCTTGAGAATACTGCCCAACTTTTCCCCTTGTTAAGTCACGTTTATAATTATTGTTCCAACACCGAAGATGTCATTTGGCCGCCGCATCACGAATAGTCACGTTCACATGACGCATTGCGGCATAACTATACTTAATTAGGCTAATTGTGTGTTTGTTTCGGCGTCATAATAAGTGTCACAATGCGAAAGATGTCCATTTCAATTAGCCAAATGCCACGGCATACGGGGCGCGGAGTGACATGGGCGTTTCGAGGGACCAATAAACTTTTTTTTTATTACTCGTGCCACTAAAATGTGACTGAAAAGTCGGTCAGCAGGAATACACGGCGCAATGTCAAAGGCTAGCCATAAAATACGGCAGCGGTGAGCGCCACTAAAAACCCCTAAACGACTGTTTCATGCTGATGTTAGAATGTTATGACAACACTGAGCGTCTGTAGACATGAATAAATTATTTGTAAACTACCTTTTTTATTGCATTCTCCTCAAGAGTGTTTATAAAGCAGCATTTTTCCTTGTACTGCTTCCGTCATTGGTTACCGTTTAAATAAAGCGCTGTTTATCTTCACCCACTCCTAAATTATCCGTGTTTTGTTTTCGGATCCGACACTCTCAAATTACGTAATTTAATTAAGCTGTGATACAATTACATTGCGGAAAATTCTTGATGGTATTATTTCACAGAAGGTCTGGAATGAAAGAAATTAAATTACTGTGCAAAGAATATTATGCTAGGTTCCTAACAAGATTTACCATTAGACTGGCTACTCATTTTAATATCTGTTTCAGCGCTACAGAATATTAAATTTCTGTATCTTAATTACTTAGCCCGGATTCAGAAAGTCTGTGTTGGAGCCTCAGATAACGCGATAAGATGGTGGTCCAGTGCCCTAAACTTTAATCGCTTATTTCGGTATCTGTCCGAACTATGGTAATGAATGACCAGATAGTTCACCAATATTTGCGTTCACATTTATGCACTACATCTATAGTAGGGTTCATTCCCGGGAATTCTCGGCTCGAGAATTCCCGGGAATGAAATCGTTGGGCTTTGTTCCCGGGAAATCAAGCTCGAGAAAAGTCGAGAACTCGAGAAATCATTTTTCTATGTAGAAATTAAATCGCCGTTTGCTGTGTTGCGTGGCGGCGTGGGCCAAAGCACAACGGCACCCTTTGAACTCGCTGCAAGCGCTCTGCGGCGTCATTTTTACACGTTCATTCGTGTTTCGACACTAGCCAAGTATATTTTACTTAGTGAGTGTTTCACATATTATGCGATAAATTGAAATTTAAAAGTTTCATTGACACATCATGGCTTTATTATTCATATTATTTTTATCAATAATGTAATCTGAATATGATCTTCAATTTTACTAGGTACGAGTACCTATCATGTTCTTTTCTATTATTTTTTAGTCAAACTTTATCACATAAAATAACTAATAGTCCAGTCATTATAGTAAGTTCACCTCGGAATTCGAAATACCCAGCTGTAAGTCTGTAAATACTTGTATATTGACACCCTCAAAGTTGTCTCAAAACCTACATATGGTAGGGTGTACGCGACTATTAAATTTTCAAGGTCAAATGTCACAAATATCAGTTTTATGAACTTTTGAGCGAAACGGGAAGTTTAATCATAAGAGTGTGTAGGAGAAAATTACTTATCATCTATTTATCTATAAAAATTGTCTCTCTTCTAGGGTTCATTCCCGGGAATTCTCGAGCCGAGAATTCCCGGGAAATCGTTGAGCTTTGTTCCCGGGAAATCAAGCTCGAGAAAAGTCGAGAACTCGAGAAATCATTTTTCTATGTAAAAATTAAATCGCCGTTTGCTGTGTTGCGTGGCAGCGTGGGCCAAAGCACAACGACAGTACGGCGCCCTTAGATATCGCTGCAAGCGCTCTGCGGCGTCATTTTTACACATGCATTCGTGTTTCGACTCTAGCCAAGTAGGTATATTTTACGTAGTGAGTGTTTCACAGATTACGCGATAAATTGAAATTGAATAGGTAATTGTTTTCAGTTTCATTGACACATCATGGCTTTATTATTCATATTATTTTTTTTTTTTTTTTTTTATAAAGAGGCTAACAAGATGACCTCACTCCACCTGATGGTAAGCGGTAGTGAGATCCAAATATGAGGTCGACAGGCACAATAGACCATATTGAGCCTGTCGCACTCACCCTGAAAGCCGTGAAAAGGAGACCACTGCTGCGGCAACAACGAGACAAAGCGTGGAGTCTCGCATTGGTATTGAGCTGTGCGGGTCGGAGTTGGCCAGTCCGCTGGACGGAAGGGCCCCCGTGTCTACGGGTCTCCCTGGCCGGCGGGCTGACCCGCTCCGCCCGCACAATACCGCCGCTAAGACTCCACTGGTCCGGCGCTTGCCGCAACAATGGTCCCCCCTGGCTCCGGTTCGTACAGTGCTGATCCCGGAACGCGACCTGACCAAGAGAGGTCAGAGTCACTTGGCGGGTTTTACACAACTGTATGGTGGTAACAGCAACCGGTCGACAAAATGTCTCCCACCTGAAAAATTTTATCAATAATATAATCTGAACATGATCTTCAATTTTATAGAGGAAGATCCCAGAGCTGCCAGACATCACTTATTTTCTAATGGACAAAATATAGACGATTGAGTAGAGGTGGGGTGTACTATCATCATATGACCAGCTGCTACCTTGACCAGACGGCCATTTTTCAGATATCAACCAATCAAGGTACATAGAAACACTGCTCACCTCACTTAAATTCTGATGGCTGATTTTAACATATATTTCACACAATATCATTAAAAATCAGGTTTCATTACTCCCAGACACATGCGGTCGGCGGTTTTACCTTACAGACGCTTTAAAGCTATGAAAAAAATTAATTGAGGTTACTTATTTTCTGATGCTCCTCTGACCTGACCTCAATTAATTTTTTTCATAGCTTTAAAGCGTCTGTAAGGTAAAACCGCCGACCGCATGTGTCTGGGAGTAATGAAACCTGATTTTTAATGATATTGTGTGAAATATATGTTAAAATCAGCCATCAGAATTTAAGTGAGATGAGCAGTGTTTCTACGTACCTTGATTGGTGTATACCTGAAAAATGGCCGTCTGGTCAAGGTAGCAACTAGTCATATGATGATACACCCCACCACTACTCAATCGTATATATTTTGTCCATTAGAAAATAAGTGATGTCTGGCAGCTCTGGGATCTTGGACCATTACAAGGTACGAGTACCTATCATGTTCTTTTCTATAATTTTTTAGTCAAACTTTATCCAATAAAATAACTAACGATACATTAATTATACTACATAGTCTAATTATATTTCCTTTTTTTATAAAACAACAACACACAAGCTTAGTTTTAAATTATTCTTATGTAGGTAGTAGGTATGTTTTTCTTATGTAGGTAATTTAAAATTAATTAATGTGTGATTTTAAATTTGTGAGATGAATATTGCCAGTTGTGTTGTGTGTGTATCACTTATTAATCCTGGGGCTTATTATCAAATTGAATTGCGTTTTTATAGATAGATGTTCAAATAATAGCGGGTTGGTGAGACGTTTAGCACATGTGCATAAAATTAATATTATTAAATGCAGGACCCAAGTAGAATCCGAATCTGAAGCATCTACAAGTTCAGGTGTGAGTGCACCGAAAAAAATGCAGACCTGGGTATGAAAGTATGCAGCAACAGAAACTAAACTTCAAAACTCCACTGATACAATCATTGGGTGAAATATTAGCAAAGCTGACCGCAAAAGACGGCTTCACCATAAATTGAATCACAAAAAGTTTTTTTGAAAGTTAATTAATTTTGAATATTAGTAGTTAGTTAATTGTTTTTGAATATAATCAATAAAAGTTTTATGATTAATTTGATACTTTTGTTTGAGAGAAAATCCACTGAATTTGTTGTCGTTATTGGTACTAAATAATATGAGAAAATGTACGTGAATGTCAATTTCTCGACAACCCGAGAAGACCCGAGAAATTAGCCTCGAGAATTCTCGAGACCCGAGAAATTGAAAAGCTCGAGAAATCATGAACCCTACTCTCTTCGTATTATTATGGGTCAAAAAGTATGAAATAACCAATTATTATAATTTCTGTTTGAAGTATAACTGAAAAAAAAAGACATTTTAAAAATGTTAACTGTCCATCTAACTCTGTTATGAACGTGAAGATCCATATTAACCAAATAATGAAACGCAGAAATCTTAAATCTTCGGAATACTGAAAACAAGACAAAACAATTATTTAACTGGCCTCCCATATAAACAACGTGTTCCTCACGTATAAAAGGTGTCGTCTGGAATAGGTTTACTGGGGTAACCACGTTAAAAACCGGCCAAGTGTGAGAAAAAAAAACCATAGTTTTTGTATGAGAACCCACTTAAACATTGGTTTTAAGCTTTTTCTAGTATTAGATGTTATAGAAGCTACTGAAATACATCAGTCGTGAAAATTTTAACTGTCTAGCACAATCGCACGTGGGCCTGGAAGCTTTTGAAAATACACCTTTTTAACTATTTGCATCGCTGTATCTCTGAAATGGTGAATAAAACGTATCGACAATTTTTATAGATAAATAGATGATAAGTAATTATCTCCTACACACTTTTATGATAAAACTTCCCGTTTCGCTCAAAAGTGCTTAAAACTGCTATTTGTGACATTTGACCTTAAAAATTTAATAGTTGCGTACACCCTACCATATGTAGGTTTTGAGACCACTTTTAGGGTGTCAATATCCAATTATTTACAGACTTATAGCTGGGTATCTCGAATTCCGAGACTCTTACCTAATTTAAGCTTAAATGACTGGACTATAACTGTACTTAGACTAATTATATTTCCTATTTTTCTAAAACAACAACACACAAGCTTAGTTTTAAATTATTCTGATATGTTTTTCTTATGTAGGTAATTTGAAATTAATTAATGTGTGATTTCAAATTTGTTAGACGAATATTGCCAGTTGTGTTGTGTGTGTATCACATATTAATCCTAGGGCGTTATTGGAACCAAATAATATGAGAAAACGTACGTGAATGTCAATTTCTCGACAACCCGAGAAGACCCGAGAAATTAGCCTCGAGAATTCTCGAGACCCGAGAATTTAAAAACCTCGAGAAATCATGAACCCTAATCTATAGTATATCCTGCGTCCAGATGGCCGATTGAAATTGGCCGCCATAACCGAAACCGGTTGTCCAAAATTATTATAAACAAATCAATTGACATAATCCGGATTGAAAACCACTATCTAGGTCTGCCAAATTCAAACCAACTCGCATTATGCTAATTGAGTTTTGAAAGTGGATTAGCATTGCGTCATAATTCCCGATTTTATGCAAGTAGATCTAAATTGCAAATAGATTTAACACAACATCCTTCTGACAGAGATAACATGACGTCAAAAAGTATATGTATACCGTAAGATGGTCATGCTGTTTATATGTTCAAAAGTCAGTAGTGACCCGCCACGCCAAACAGGCGTAGGTATCTATTTATATATTCCCCGTAAGATGAATTTGAATTTTTATATACAAAACTTATCCTTAGAATAACTAACATAAAGAAAGGTAAAAAGGTCCTGGATGCAATATCTTCCCATTACACTTTAATCATGGAGCAAGCTAAGCATTTCTAACGTCTAATATTGAACAGAATATTAACTCCGCCATACCAAACACAGGACCCGCTTTAATTTTTCCCCTTAGATTATCCACGGGGTGAGTTATCAATAAAATTATCATTGCTGGCCCGGGTAACGAGGGTCGCGCCTATCCTCACCCAGTGACCTAGATACGGTTCCCGGGCGGCACCGGGGCGAACGCCAGTGAGGCATTAACCCGCCCTAACTTTCACACTATGGACGCAAAGTTACATTGACTCGGTTTTCCTTAACCGAATTCGGTGGCGGCCGATTTACATGGAGATTTGACGACGTGAGATATGATATGGCTATAGATAACTGCTCGGTTATACTGGATACCGTTTGATAAGTCAGATTGAATATTAAGTTAAGTAAAAAAGTCGTATCCTAGGCTCACGATAAATATGAAACAGGGATAATTACATTATAATGAACTGATTATTTATTTTCTGCTATCTAATTTATCGTGTTAAGCTCCATTGAATCTAAGAATAAACCTAAGGGATCTTGTAAATCAAGGATCTTAACTTAATTAGGAATATCAGATCCTAAGTGTTACTTCATACATGTTTATTAAGAAGTTTCTACGCTGGTAGTATCTCAGCTATGCCGGGATGCGACAATCGACACGCAAAATTCGCGTTCCCGCTGCGCACGGCGTGTCGTCGGGTATTACGACTTGTGTTACCGACGACTCCGCTTATTACGACGGTCGCATGTCCGACGCATGTAAGACTTGTTACGATACAAATAGCCGCGCGTGCTTCTGTGTTACGAGTGGAGTACTCGTATTTTGGTTGCCGATTCGTTGAGTTAAGTTAAGTAATAATAAAAAAATATACTGAAATATGTCAATAGAAGAAGTTGTTTTTATTTCATTGTGGCACAAATAATCACTATATATTAAGCATTTATTTATATTGTATGGCTGTGTGACTTGTGGTTGAGTGAAAAGGTACTTGCTCCTAGAAGCAACTAGCACATTATACTATTTGAAAGCGCTAAGTGCAATATAAAGGTAAAGTAACTATAGTCTCACTGTAACTGCCACGCGTAGTATCCGCTCAGAGGTATAGAAAAGTTACACGGTGACCCATATAAAGGAGGATACGACTCGCGAAATTGTCATTTTCATGCACTCGGAAATCACACAATGTCTCGCATCGCACGCAGATTGTCCCCGTTACGCTACAAACGAGCGTGTGTACGCGCCCTAATGTCGGCTATTTACATCTGTAAACTCTTTCGTAATAAGAATTTTATATCGCACGCCGTATGGAAAATTAAAACACGCCATTCAAACTTATGTTTGTTTAAGTGTCTGCCAATCTTCTAGGAAAACAATGTCCAGTGCTTATGAGTCATGGTGACTATTTTTACAGTTTCTGCGAAATAAACAAAGCGGGCTAATAATTGTACTTGTCAATATGAGAGGTGTGTACAATACTTAAGGCCTCATTGCCACACCAATCATAGAAGTGTAAGAACAGAGATTAGTCATTTTTATTTATGACGATATCTAGTAGAAAAAACTGCCGTATTGGACTGCCTTATGGCAATAACCTTTCAACCAATAGTCATGATTAAAATTCAAATATTTAATAATAAACACATATAACATTCTACAAAAGCTACAACAGTTTACAATGACCGGAGCCAAACACGCCGATATTGAGCGGCTGAATAATGGGATTAAACATCCATATATTTCGGTTGTCCGCTAAAGCCTCGCTTATTTGCATAAGCTTGCACACATATTTGAAACGCCTTTAACTTGTTTACTGCTTCACCGTAGTATCCGTAATTTATAGGGTGTTTACGTACAGTGTATGTTTCCGATCATGGAATTCGAATTGTCTCTAAAGTATCGATTGCATGTATCGCAACACTTGAGTATTAAACAGGTACAATGTTGAGTAGAGCGAATTCCTAACAGATGCATCCCCGTTGTCTCGGTCATCTCGATCGCTGATCGATTGTCGCATAATCGCCGTGCCCGAGACAACCTATTTCGTCTCGATGATTTATACGTTTCGCGTTCACGTCGCATCGATATCGGCTCTTTGTGACGCTAACGCTTCCAGAGAGCCCCTTCAACTCCGAAGAAAAATAGCTCCTTTCAACCAAGTCGATTTCACCGCGCACTTTTTATTTTCTCGTGAATTAATTTGCTTACTAAGTGCTGGGGGAAATTGTGCGGGGATTTTCAGACTGTCAATTGCCAACGCTGATGGAAATATTTGTGTTGGAGAGTGCTTTGATAATTTGTATCATCGTTGTGAGTGCGGTTTGGCTCGATAGGGAAACACGTCAAATGACGGTACACCGAATCGTTTTATCAAACGGCGAATGTTGAATTTTATCGATGCTTTTTATTTTCCATTTGTTTGATCGCGCCAATGATGTTTGCGTGTGTACCGTACGGAAAACTTTTATGGCACAAATAGATGTACACATCAATTTGGAAATTGGCTGTAAAATTGTTACGGGTATTAGAATACCTGTTCCGTAGGTAAAATATTCATCTCTTTACCTGAGTGGTATATAAACCCTTTTTATGCATTGATAATATTTACTAGGAGGATATTTTGCAATCTATTACTTCGTTTTATTGCTTATCATATGTTTTTGTTTATAATGATATGACGTTGTACTACAGTGTAATCTTTTAGTTGAAAAGTAATTAACTTGGTAGTGATCGCTTCTTGAACTATTTGTTGAATAGCGCGCAAGTTTTATAAAAGCTTAAAGTTAAGTCGTTAAAGACTAAAAGCTAATGCAAGTACAGACAGTGAAACTTTCACCCTGGAACACTTTACAACAATGAAAACAAGAAAATATCTGATAAATCTTCTAAACATACACAGTACATCATAAGATTTTGTTCTAACAGACCAACATTTTTAATAAAGCATAATAAGTACTATTATACGTTATTGCTTACGAAAAGTACATTTAAAGTTTAGTTTCTTTTGTTTAACCCACATCATCCCACTGCTGAGCAAATTTATCTTTCATACCTATCCACTGCTCTCTATTCAAGGCCGGGACATGCCAGTTCTTTGATAGCTGGACCGGATCATCAAAATCACACCACCTTTTTAATTCAGGAAGAAAAAAATACTGTAAGACTGATGACGTCAACCCGAAAATTACTACAGCGCGGATTTTCAGCCATTCCAATCTTTCAAGAGGTCTAACGACAGGATAAACTAATTTCAACTATTTTTATTGTTACAGAATGGAGTGGGGGCGCTGGTAACGGCGAGTACCGTGTGCGGAGACAGCTGTCCGTCTCCTCTGACTCCAAGTTGCTGGACGAGGGGGCCCGGGAGGACGCGCGGGTGGTGATGAGGCCCAAGAGGCCGCCCAGGCCCAAGTCCGAGGCCTTCCTGGGCCCGCACGACCACTCCAACCGCCGCACCAAGCGGTTTAGTGCCTTTGGGGTGAGGACTCTACCAATCAGTTTTACTGTAGTATCTAATCTTGATATGTGCGCAGGTAGCTCGAAACACTTTACTAACTTTGTTAGGGAGATCACTTAGGCTGAAGGGTATTGTTTAAGTACAATTTTAGCTAGAAGCATCACCAATACTTCTTATTCACATCCTTTATTACTTACGATACGTAAGTCAAAAATAAACTGTGATTATGAAATAATACACCTAGTCACCAAGAAAAGAGAAAAAGTATACTCTACAAATTGTATATAGGCAAAACAAAAAACATGAATCTCCACTCCAATCTCCTGTAACTCACAACAGAACTCAATATGAAGCTACACTCCTTTAGCGTTTACGAGCAGTTAAGCGAAAATTCACCCATGAAACCACCATGCATCTCCCACAAACTTCCCACTTACAAAAACTTGCTCTCAACATATCCCCCACTTCGCTGACAAATACATTTGTTCGGCGCGCAGTCATTCGTAACAAAGTCGCATGTATGGTAACTACGAGGAATAATGATAGATGGGCCGGCAACGCGCCGGCTACAAATAGGCTGAGCGAGCTCTTGACGTTGATAGATCGCACGATTAAGATTGGATCTTGTAGCAATTTCGGTGCCACTCGAGCACCACCAAATCTAGTTTTAGCCTAGTTCTTTTTACTTGCTAGATCGGATTTGGAGATAAGGACTCTATCTAACTCGACTCGCTAAAGCATAAAAATGGGCCGACATTAAGTTAGTTTCTGTTGGTCTAGCTAGACTTAATCGCTATTATCTTAAAAGTATTTTCTGATCTAAACCTACATGTGTTTGCTGTAGTTTAGTAGATATAGAGACATGTAGGCAAAGTTGAAATACAGACACTTCACGAAAGAACATAAAAGCTTCGAGATTCAACTAAAGGAATAATACTTTCAAGATATCTCTACCATTACACAATAGGTTCCAATGGTTCCATTCCCTTGCGGATGCTTCAGTATACAGCCATACCCATATGACCTATGTATAATACAAAAGCTTCCTGAAAATAAGATAACCAGACAGTAGAGATCTTAAAAAACAAATGTTAAGCTCACGTTTTTCAATGGTCAAAGCAATAATAAAATGACCCATACAAATTGTGTAAAGATTAACCGTCTCGTTCAAATAAATTCACCAAAGACGTTTCTCAAATTTATCAAAGGGTAAGACCAAAGGAAAAATCAAAGGATGGAATTACAAACATCGGGAACATCTCGGTCCTGGGACAGAAATCAATGCAATGTTTTGGGGCAGACCCTTTCTTATTGTAAAAAGTAATTTATTTGATAAGGAAGTAACGTAAATTATTTTGGAAATCAGTAATATTGCCATCGTCACGGTTTTTGTATAGATACAACTGTTTTTGTATAGATACAACAGGTATTGGTAGTAGGAGTCTCTTCCAAGAATCATTGTGACCCCTTGGTTGATCTAGCACCTATACGATGTTGAAAAGTGAGTTTGATACTGTGCTAAACATATACATACGACCTTCCCCAGCAACATAGAATTACTCAATATGTTACGCAAAATCTAACAATAGATAACGATAAATAGAAATAATAAGATTACAAGCATTACGTACGTTAAGTACAGTTGCATTGTTTACATATGTAGGCGTATATAGAAAACCTAGCAATGCGCTCGGATGCATGCGACGACAATTCGTCGCACACATTAGCTTGGCTAAATATTTAGTCGGGCGGAGTGAGCGAAGAAATCGGAACTGTGTACACGTAATGCGAATCTGTGTACGCAGACGACTACTGATTGTGTACCTACTTGTACCATAAAGTGTACTTCTCCAATATCATTGTCTGAGCAAACCACATTCTTGCTGCTTTTTGCATGTAGGAGTTGTCTATGTTGTGTAGACTAAGCTACAGGATCGCAACTTTTATTCTGGCTTTAACTTTTGACTGGCTCGGTGGAACAGTGGTTGGTGACCCTGGCTGACGTTTCCAGGAGTCGTGGGTTCAATTCCCACTCGGGACAAATTTTTGTGTGATAAATATCGGTGTTTGTTCCGTGTCTGGATGTGAATATGTTTTTTTTTTAAATATATATGTATCTATTGTAGGTACATCAGTCTCTGACGCTCATAGTACAGGCTCTGCTTAGTTTGGGGTCAGATGACCGTGTGTGGAAATGTCCCGGATATTTATTTTATTTATTCCGATGGGCCTGGAAAAGCGTGTGTGATAATTATGATTTGTGTCATACGGTTAAAAATATAATTTATGTTGTCGTTATGATGATAATTTAACTGGCACGCATATGAAAATACGATGCGATAAAGGAAGTGCTATTTTATGATGCAGCATAATAATTCATTCTGTGTCCAAGTTCTATTTATTGGAACTGTTTGTTCAATGTATAAATTATTGAGATTTATGCATTCCTGCATTGTTGACAATATTGAGAATGCATATTATTGTATTAAAACCTGGACTATTTGCTTTGTATTACAATTCTGACGAACGTATCTTTATTGTAAGCATAACTTACAATACCCAGCTTAAAACTGGTGAACATAAAAATCGACATTTTAAATCTTGCTTCTGAATGAGCTGAATGAACAACGAAAGATTAAAATATAGTATTGTCTATTATTTGCGCGAATACTACACATCTTCTTCTTCTTTCTTATAAATAATAATGAATTGCTGTTCGTTAGTCTGACTAAAACTCGAGAACGCTCGGACCGATTTAGGTAATTTTGGTTTTAAAATGTTCGTCGTAGTCCAGGGAAGGTTTCAATGAGAAAATATAGAAAAAGAATCAGTATTGGCGGTATGAAATTCGCCGGGACCACTAGTTTGAAATAAAACTAAGTTTACGGATTAAACTCGCGTGTATTGCTATTCTAGTCATATGATTTAGAGATCCGTCGTTTCGAGCTCTTTACAGCGGTCCTAGACACGGGCAAGACACTATAGCAAGATGGCAAGATTAATAATAGAAAGAATCAGATAACAAATGTTGACATACATGTTGAAATACTTTTCCTGAAGCATATTTGCTACTTCATTAGGTTTAAGGAGGTCGTCGTCCCAGTAAGTAAGAATAACTTAGCGAAGTCGAAAAGTTTCAACAAATACTGGCCAAGTACCTCAAATCCTTATTCTAAAGAAAGTGTAGCGTAACCAGTCCAAGGACGATACTTCACGATCAGTCTAATCGTTATAAACAACCATTCGGGTTCCACTCCCGTTGAAGTAGGTAGGTAAAGGCGTCTGGGCGCATAAAGTGCCCTCCGCGCGTTCCGATGAATACATTGTTTAGATTATAGAGATTTATACAATACTACTTGGTTGGGCACGGCAAGAGTCGCCTTGGCTATGGAGAAGTGCAAAGATTTTGCTGTCTTATTGTAAAAAAACAGCCTTGAAAAAATCAGTACAGTTTTCTTTCCAGTCCAGTCAAATAAGGTTTCATCTGCGGAAAAATTACTAGTTAGCTGAATTTTGGTACACACCTTCATTACGGCATTGTAATGAAGGTGTGAAAAATCGACATTGATATCGTGCCGGCGTAAGAAGTTATAGGGGTCAAAAGGTCGCGAAAATCAGTTTTTCGCGAATATCTCGCGATCTATTGCTTGTAGGTTAATTGAGGTCATTAGAAAAATTATTTGTTATAAAATTATCTACAAAAAATGTATCTTGCATTTTTTTGTAGAATTGAAAGTTTCCGAGGAGAGCGCCGAGAAAGCACTCACATACGGTATTGTATACCAAGGCGTACGCCCTATGCTTTTCATTGGTAAGCGTGTTGTTAGTAAAATCTACTACATACAGACATATAGCATTAGTAATACCAGTACAGAAAGTTTTCCTTTTTGGAAAAGGAAAACTGAAAATCATGAAGATGTTTGTAGAAAAAAGATCTGATTTAAACAATTTTGCAGAAATATTCCAACAAGAAAATTGCCGTAATGAAGGTGTGTACCAAAATTCAGCTAACTAGTAATTTTTCCGCAGATTGGCCGTTTTAAGAGCTAATTTGACTGGACTAAATAGTCAAAAAAACAATCGTCTTAATTTGACTCATTTCACATAATTTTTCCTTGTCTGGATCTGTTATTGAACCTGTAAATTAGCAATTTCCAAATACACTTCATGAACTTACCATCATTTGGTAACTAAGTCTCAAAATATATCAAAACTTCCTACGAGTTTTGTGAATTTTGATAAGAATAATGCACCGACTCCATGCCTAACTTCTCTGAATATATTCTAAGAGTGAAGTGAAAACATTCACGATCGATAAGCGCTGAAAGCAACAAAGCAATTTAACCGGCTAAAATTGCCGGTAGGTAATCTAATCGTCCTCATGTTTTCTTTATTGACCCATCTAAGTTATGTGTGCCACAGACATGCGACTGCCGCCTAATGACTTTAGGAAGTTAGCTGATGGTGATTGTGTCTGATGTAATACGGGGATACAATACGCGAACTGAATTTAATTTTCTGCGCGACATTGTCGCTTACTGAGAATACAATCTACCTACGTCCTACACTAACGGAAGTGAACCGTGTGTCTCGAATGTTAGGCGGTTCAATTGAAAACAGTTCATTTTAAACTCATTTCGAATCCTTACTTAATATTATAAATCCGAAAGTAACTCTGTCTGTCTGTCTGTCTGTCTGTTACGCTTTCACGCATAGAGTACTGGACCGATTTAAATGAAATTTGGTACAGATATAGTCCAGAGCCTAGAAAAGGTTATAGGCTACTTTTTAACCGACTGCGCTATAAGGAAGTAATGTTTTACAAGTTAAACGTCTACGCGGACAAAGTCGCGGGTGGAAATGTAATATAAACGATACTTGTGTTTGAAATAGTAGTATGTAGTCTACTATTTGCGAGAACTACCTACATGTTTGAAATATAACTGCTTTTACGGATAACAATCGCGCAAAACGGGATGTTACACGGAATATTTAAATAGACGGAAAGGTCACGGGACTACACTGATAAAAACGTCAGGCTCAAAACATATTAAAATGTGTAACATTGTTACAAGTGAGTTTTATCCACAAAGCCTCAAATAAAACAAACTTTGTAATGTTTCAAACTAACACTTTGTGAATTTAATACAATTTACGTAGGACGATCCGAGGAGCTAAAGACAAGCCGAGAGCTATTATGCCACAACAACGTAAAAAGAGATTTTAGAGATCTATTTAGACTAGAGGCATAATATGCTAATGATTGACTATAATTAATTGCCGAATTAAGTGCCGAATTTGGCTAAAATGTAATGATCATCATTGTGTTGTAGTGCATTATTCCCAATAGATGCGGTCAATACCACAATATGAACACCGGTCTCATTAGCGTGTTTTATGTAGCAAAACAGGTAATTACACTCTACACTACCGTTATTTTTTGTTTCATATTATTAACTATACTGCCCGCTGCCGCGTTCACAATATTGCACATTAGCTTTGCTACGATAATTCGATAGTAAATAACGTTTCGTTCGTTAGTTCAAAGCTAATATTGTTATAAATTAGCTAGGAGGTGATAAAATTGTAGAGATAAGTAATTTGAAATATTGTCTGCCAATAATTTCCTATTGTTTGCTTGTTAAACTGCTATACCTAAGTTATTGGGTTTTATAATAATACATAATTATATTAGTATTTTACGATTATAACAAATCAGTGTTTACCTACGAGTTGCGTGTTATTTAGTAATTAATCTAGATTTCACTATATCGCTTCTCAATAATTTTATTTCATAAAATACAATGCAATAAAAATACGCACAACATCTTGCCGCGTCTTCTTAAGCAAATAAAAATATCTAAAATGAAAATCTACTCGATTCCAATGAAGATCGTCTTCGAGCTTATTTCCAGCCATTGCAAAGTAGTTGGCGGTTTTTTTCTACTATTAAGTTGGCGCGGAAGCCTGGTCGGTTATTGGGCTGAGCGAGATTACGCGCGCGCCCGGGATTACGCCCGTCCGTAATCCGGGTCCGTTAGCTTTGACCCTGAGAGTTATAGTGGTACACATAGATCTGCCTGGATGTGGGCTTCACTCAGTATTGGCGATAAAAGGATTGAGTGGAATAGAATAGATGGGGATTCACTTCTTCTGTCTTCTACGTACGAATCGCAGAGCGTGATACGCAGCTAACAAGTAATAAGTGATCTCTGCCTACCCCTCTGGGAAAAAAGCGTGATTTTATGTATGTAACAAAGTAACCGACACAATTTATGAACATAACCAAAAAACAACCGACTAATATAATTATTATATGTGTATTTCATTTTGTTATGGTGTCAATTTACAGTTTTTACTTGGATTTTCAGCTACTTATTGATAAGTCGTTGGCGGATTTTTTTTTCTGATTCTATCTTGGGGGTTTAAGCCCGCCTATAATACGGATCTGTTAGCTTTGAGTGTGAGTTATAGTCTTATAGAGTTACACACGGGTCTGCCTGGTATGGGCTTCACTCGATATTGGAGATAAAAGTATTGAGTGAAATAGAATATGAGGGGAAGTAGACTTCATCCGACATTGCGATTTTGTTTTGTACTGTATACAAAATGTAAAGAAAGTGAGTATTGTATCGCAGGGCTTAGTACGTTATTTTTACATGACAAACATTACGAAAAAACTAACTTCTCAATCTATTATTATGTTTTTTATTATAGTATTTCTTGCATATCAACATTTTCCTATTTTGGCAAATATTAACTATCCTTCCTTATTATTGTCTAATCCTATTTTGGAATTAATTACCTTAGCTCATGAAAATAGTTTTCCCGTTACAAACAGTTATATCCTAGTCATATTATAAGAGGAAATGGAGAATTTTTGACCAATAATATTCAAGGATCGAAATTTCAATCATTGTCGAATGCTATTGGTTATCATTTCTCTGCGCTTAGCCTTATAGGTATAGCATGGTTTTAACTTACAATCGAGGGATAATGAGAAAATGTACCCCGATATCGTGGCCCTTTGAGCGCAGCCCGCTCCGTATATCACAGGATTAGCGCGTGTCCGCGTGTGACAAATGGTTATATTTTGTTTTTCGTCCGCAGGGCGACTCGCCGTTCGGGAAGCCTGAAGCCTACATACAACTACAGCCACTCGGTGAGGGTTCCTACGCCACAGTATATAAGGGATATAGCAAGTGAGTATATTGTACTGTTATATTTAATAGCATTTATTATGTAAAAGCTTTTATATTTTGCCCGTTCTGTGAGCGGAGGATTATCCTTAGCTCACGCTGTAGTACATCCAATTACTCGTAATGTATGTTTATAAGGCCGAATACTGAAAAGGCAATTAAATATTGGACAGTTTAACCGACGCTTAAATGCCTACTCAAAGCTCTTTAATATCTAAGTAATTGTCGTTTCAGTGTTTGGCCGTTACTTATATAAATAGAAGTTATTAAGTAGAGTTACTGGGTTTAATCTATAATCAAATAAGTAGCCTTCGAAGGATTTAATGAACAATTTCATAATGATGGCCATAGTAAAACCAACAGACGTACACACGTACACAGCCCTTGCTTGCCTACCGTTCCTAACCATTATCCCTTTCCCACTACTAATGCCATTGTGATGTACTGTGCCCGCTCGTCCGTGACGCATCGGCAGTCATTGTAATCGATATGCAAGCGTGACCTTTTGTGCTATTCTTTGCCAGGTATCAGTCACAGTAATGATGTGAGCTCTAGAGTAATCTAGGTTTTATGTACGAGCTTATTGTATGTAGTCGATCGACATATCATGTAGCTATAAACATATGTAACTATAGGACATTCTGCTACTGTAATTGAATGCTACAAGTATACAAAGCAACTAATGTACTTGTGTTTATAAGCCTAGCGCATGTGTAACATCAGAATATCATCTTTGTAAAGTTGTGTAAAAAGTTGTACTCCTGGAAAAGCAGACTCGTTTCAATCCATTCAAACAGAGAACCTTTCCTTTTTGTAAGTCTTTTAATATTACTTAGACGTCTTGTTCAAATGATCTGTTATAGTTTATATTGAGAAGCTTATTAAAATCCTCTACTAATCACAAGCTCATATTATCATAAAAGGATATCTATTGCATTTTCCTAATATCTCCACATACATGAGTCAGTTAGAATTTTTATCTTCATTTTATTATCTACATCCATATCTATCGATTTCATATCCTCTTTAGTTTCATTAAAGATATAAAGGAAGGAAATAATTACGGTTTCTTCATTGTTTTCCCTCATAATTTGTCGATTATGCAAATTGTATGGCCCATTTCCGTTTCAACTTTCCAAATGTTCCGAAATTTGTAAACTTCATCGCTTGTAAGTGTTTATTTCGATATTAGACTCGACAACAATTGGCGTGATTTTCGCAACACGGAATCCTGGATCGGAGGCATTGAAGAAACTTTCCAAAAGTTACCAAATCGTTTTGTCTCCGTTGCTAAAAGTTGATATTTATTCAAAATTTGGTCACAATAAGATTAAAGATGCCGGACGGAAAACTGAGTATCATTTGGATATTTCGTGTCGGTGTAAGACATTTAAAATTGGTTGAAACCTAATAAAAATTTCCGAAAGTAATAGGTAGGTATCGCAACTGGCTAAAATTAACTGTCGGCACAAATGTACTAGTTGTTTTTCGAAGCTCGCACTGCCATGATCATAAATCACCGTGAAGTAAGTGTAAAGGCTAGTTCTCGCCGTTCTTTATTTGAGCAGAAACTGGATTCGAACCGAAAATTTATAGATTTCACGTCGAATAATAGCGATAAATTACAACCGCCTGTACTTTAATACGAATCAAATAAAAAATACACGCAATAATAGACACACGTTTGTTACGATGTTGTTAATACATAAATATAAAACTAATACTCGTATTTGTTATTAGTGTTCTATTAATATTTCTATTGTTTTGTCGAGTTTTTTTTTGAGGAAAGTGGAGCTAGAAACATCACGACCATTTTCGAAATCATTTCTGAGAAAATTATTTGAAATTTATAGGAGTCAGTTTTATAGAGGTATTTGCTATGTGCGGAGTGGGTGGTGGGGGACGGCAAATCGATCGAAGCGCACGATGTGTGACAGAAATGTGATATAATTCTGAGCTTTCATGTGTTAAATTGCTTTAATTTCATAAATTCCCTTGTATTTGTAAGTAAAAACGTTATGAACGTAAAGTAAACGATGCAAATTCAATACTTATAATAATATTCATATTTTTGTGAAGTAAGAAAATCACTTAGTACTCACTTTATACAATTTTTATTTATTTTGTGTTGAAAAACTAGTCGAAAATCTTTATCAAAACATCTAGTTGCTATGATATGACATATCAAAACATCTAGTTGCTATGATATGACAGATCTCAACTCCAGAATAGTTGTCGCCACTAGGGGCGCTATCATCGCGCACATAGCGAATAAATCCGTCCTGAAATCTGTATGTTATTTTTTGACTATTTACTTACTTTTATATTTGTCAGAACAAAATGAACGTGTTCGAACAAAATAAATAAAAATATTTCGCAAAAGCCTTGTTCAAATCCGTCACCAATTATAGCGCCGTTCAAATATCGCATCCGATTGGCAAACACAAAAAAAAAACAACTAACTAACAGCATGTCCCCAGTGTGCACCGTGCCTAACTCCCGCTAGTGTGTCACTCTCCGCGCCCTGCATTCGTAATGCACTCCTGGCTTGTGACGTCACTCGATATGTAAAGCAACTCTTAGCATAGTCCGTATCGGACGAGGGTCTATTCTGTAAGGATGTGCCGATGCGGGGTTGCAAGCACGTCTCGGGTTAACGGTCTTGTAATTCAAGTTGAATCGTAGTAACGTGAATTGAGACTGACTCAGAACTAGTCGAATTGAAATGGAATGTCTTGTTCTTGCCTATGCCTATTTCAATAAATAAGTAATGTAAGTTTATTTATATTATACTACATGTTAAAGACAATACTATAATTAAATCTATAGCCATCCTTTGTGAGCGACAGTTGTCTAAACTATACCCTAGTAGTAGTTCCATCCTTGCGTGATAGATCACCAAGGCCTCTAATACAATCAATCATTCAATCATTTGGTTTAATAACCAAATGATTAAATTTTTTCTAATTTCAATAAAGTACCTTAGTTGCGTTTAAAATTGTAATATGAACATAAGAGATTTTTTGTAGCGCGTATATTATTCGCGAAGTCGTTTTAACATTAGCCTGCGAGGCTATAGATATCTAACTCGAGTTATAGAAATTTCAACTCGATCTAAGAGCAACTCCAGTTGTAGACCAAGTCTACCGGCCATCCCTAGTTTTCGGTGCCCGACACGAAAATATATTTTAAAGTTTCATGAGGCGCCGACCGTCGCCCCCTTTGAATAGTTGTGGGTCACAAACAATATTTACATACTGTTGGTTCTTTTTAATCCTGTTTTGTATTGAAACGTACAGTTGTTTGTCGCGTTAAAAATGCATTAGCAATTCCGTTTGTTATTTATATCAGTTGGATGTTTTATGCAGAAAATTCCGCTTGACACATTGTTGTTTTGATCTCGGCATGATGACGATTCGCATCAATGCATATCATGTAGTCATTGTAGAATGTCGATCACAAGTCTCACTTATCAATCGAATGACAAATATAACTGTACAATCAATGTTCTCAATACTCATCATGATTTTAAGAATAATATGTCGAGTTAACCAATGATAATTGTAATGTTTTATTTCATAGCTTCACGTTTAAATTATTAATAGTGATATTGCAACAATTATTAAATTGAAATTGGATCTTTTATATGGTAGTCTTTTGTTCATACGTAAATGATGTAAATATCAGTGCGTATCATATGAAATAACTGATATGGAATCAAACATCAATTTGCAACATCACAATGGCCTCCGGACAGTTAAAATTCTAAATAACTCATCAACAAAGGAATATCGAATGTAAATTTCGATAATTTATTTCGTATGGTGTTCGTTGGGTCGTTTCGTGATAGCCATTGGCACGTGGTAGGTTTCAATCGAAATGATTTTGCGCCAATTGAATGCTCTGACAATCAAAATTAATAACCATTCCATTGTCGAGGCTTGCAAATTAATACGGTACTTAATCACTGAGGAATTAAAGAGGCATGGCCTAGCCTCTTTAATTCCTCAGTGATTAAGGTTAAATCCTTAGCTCGACTAATATTAAATTTACCGCATATAAGTAATCAAAATTGTTCTTGTTTGTATTTTTTTTAAATATAAAAATTTAACTTCTTAGATAACATTTATTATTTCATTTCGTTAATTTTATTCGTTAGATCAGTTTTAATCTGTTTAATGAATGATCAATCACTGTAGTGTTAATAATACTCCGATAATTAGCTCATATTTTAATAGTCGTACTTGAAAGGGCAATTTAAGATAATATTGCCGTAAATACGAGTCCAATTCACAAATTGAATACACGAAGGTAAAGGACACAACATTGGATCAGTCGATAACCCGTCCCGATAAAATCATATACTTAAAAACCGTCTTTTAATAATGTAGAAGGTACTTTTCCAGCCGCACAACTCAACCAGTATGGATTTCTTACAGTAGAGTGAGGCATTTCTATACTATCACCATATTATTGTACTCGTAAAAATGCTACCCGTAAAAATCAAACTTAACTTTTGAAAAAGCGCTTTCATGTCAAGCCCCATGGCCGAGCGAAGTGAAATTTCCAACGGGAGTCGGAATACAATTAAAAACAAAAAGCTATCGCGGCATTTTCCCAGACTGTATTACAGCGGTGGACTCGCAAATTGAGTTCCTCAACAGCATCACAGTAACAGTGACACACAAACTTGCCCCCGACTCGCTAACGAACTCTGAGCGGGTCGGAACGTTCGCAACTCAAATAAAACATCGAGCCAACCGCCAAATTATTGCGGATTGCCTCGAACTTCCGCGGGCCATGAATACGACAACGCCGGGTGCATTCATTATGGTACGACCTATTTATGGAACTGGGGGAATTTGGAAAATTCCCCGAATTCTGGGCGGCATTCTTGGGACGCTTTTGCCGGTACATCCTTGATAGTAGGGCAAAACTCATATCTGCGCATTTCATTAGTAAAATTTTATTTGGTATTCCTAAATTATTATATCGTAACAACAATTAGCAAATTTTTACGGTGACAATACAATTTATAGGAATATTATAATTGAATTAATAATTTGAGATCTGGATTTAACATCTAGCCAACCCACTTACATTCGATCTCCTATAAAAAGATCGGAAAATAATAGTTTCCTAATTTAGTGCTGCATTCCAAACACTAAAAGGATTATTAAATGTGTCACACATCCCTCTTCAAAGTTAATTGCTAATACAAATTCGGTCCTTGGAAAGGCAAATAGCACCTCATTCGAATCCATTCCATCAGCGCGCTTGTCTGTACCAGTATAAGCCATAATTGGTTTCTAATGATGCCGCCCGGCACACGTCCTATTTAATGCTCTATACAGAAACCTGGAACGGTGCAAGCTCCAAGCGTGTCTACACGCGTTCCCGATTAATTACTTCGGGAATACTTGGAATCGAGTAATTAATGTTCATCCCGAAAAGTTGCGGGTAGAACGGAATTGAACCACTGCTTGCTTTGTCTCGTTCGTTAGGCTTTCAGGCGTTAGCCTCATCTTTATAGGCTTCAAAGAGAATCATTAATATAAGCAAAAACACTTGAAAAAGGTGTGTTGTTGGCTGTAAATAGCTAATGGTTTTGTAGGTGTTTTTGTAACATCTTTTTTCTTGGTAGGATACCTTTTGCGATGAGCAATGGTATGCTTGAATGGAAGAATAAAGAAATCTTTATTTTTTAGCAAGTGAAATCTAATGAGTCATTAATTTAATTTCCAAAACATATCTATAGAAGGCGGATACCTAAAGTTATCATTTTTTATTCATTCATTAAAATACTCGAACGGTTTTAAACAGAATTTTATCTCACATCATTTCTTATGAACAATTTATACACAAATTACTTAAAAACTTTGTTGCCGTTAACTATGTATACAGTTAAGCTGAATATTCGCTTTGCACTTTGCGAATTAGCCATATAATGAGAGAGGAGATTAGTACGGTTAAATGCTCATGTAATACTAATTATTCGCTTGTAATCACGTACTAATTAATTTCAAATTGTTTTGTGCTTATCGTGATCGGCATTGTTTCTTGTTTAATTGAATGTAAATCTAATTTCACAAATAACATGTTAATTATCGTATCTATTGGGAAAAAAATTTGATTTGACTTTGAATGACGGTGTAGGTATAATTTAATGGGTGGATGAATTCATCGACTTTGATGTTTTGAACGTTTATTTTCGGATGATACATTTAATTGTACGTAATAAATCTGTGATTGTGTTCTACACGTCATCGTTGCTATTGCTGGTAGTAAGTTGCGTCAATTACGAGTACAATTTGTACCTGTTTGCGTTTAATCACTATTGTGACACGGTCATGGCTTCGCATGGATAATAGAGAATATTGCAAACAAAAAGTGTTTTTAACTAAATGTATGATGTACCAGAAATGTCACGACTTTTAATAGGAAATGTTCCTAACAAATTGTTTTGTTAAGGACATCCATATTATATGTCTAAATGTGTAAATGTCTTTATGAAGACAAAATAAAATATATTTAAATTCTAATTAGAAAGCAATATATTTCAAGATTCTAGGTAAAAGTTTGAATAGCAGTGTCTAACCCAAGTTTCTATTCATTGTCCCCAGTTTAACACAGCAAGTAGTAGCACTGAAAGAGATCAGACTGCAAGAGGAGGAGGGGGCGCCGTTCACGGCGATCCGGGAGGCGTCGCTGCTGAAGGAGCTGAAGCATGCCAACATCGTCACGTTACACGACATTGTTCACACGCGGGAGACGCTAACGTTCGTGTTCGAGTTTGTGGTGAGTAACTAATACCTATATGAATATTTAAAGAAGAAATACCTTTCTTTATGATATTGTTAGTAAAGTAATTAATATATGGTATAGGTACTAATACGCCTCCTTGCGAGACACTACTTTATTGAAGAATAAATAAATAAATAAATAAATATTACACAACATCACATACATTGATCTGATCCCGTGATAAGTAGCATAAGCACTTGTGTTACGGAAATCAGGATCAACAGTGGATACACAAATAAACTGAAATATATTTAATAATACACCCAGACACGGAACAAACACCGATGTTCGTCACACAAATATTTGTCCCACAAATAGTTGTGTTGTTTGTGGGAATCGAACCCACGACTCTTGGAACCGTAGGTTTTGAACCTGAGTCACTAACCACTGTTCCACCGAGCCAGTCAAAAAGTTATTGTAGAATACACTTATGAAACGAGGAAGTTGCAGATCATGATCATACTTATAATGAAAGATGTTTGCAATAAAGATTGGATAGTTTGTAAACTTTCTTGATAGATATATTTGTAGTTAAATAAAAAAAAGGAAAAACACATAATTGCTTTCTAATGGTTTGTGAGCGCTTAAATACAGTGCAATTCGTTCAGTTTAAATAAATAAACATCTTGTAAATTTGATTGCTTTCAATAAATCAAATGAAAAATTTAGCCGGCCACTATTTTTATTAGCGTTTGCCTGATTCATCAAACGTTAATTGTTGTGGTTATGAAAATACGGGGTTTATGTTATAAATAATACAATACAGTGCATGCGATGCATCGTTAGCCCTTCCCATAAATTCGTATTCAGTTTACAGTTTGCGGTGAATTCGAAATTAACAATTAAATTATGCGGTGTACGTGGCATTCCTCTCCGGTGGTTTATTTTCAGTATCGATGTTATTTGGTTTTATTTATTTTCGTTTTGAATGGTGTTGTTTTTTGATTTATGCTTCCTTTCACAATATCTCTTTATGTTCAATGATTTTTCATCAAACTACTTTTTTACGTTATATGTTATTGTGAAATATTATATCTTCTAAAGTCGGTTTTGTGATTTTTCCATTGTAACTTTATTTTTAATTTTTTCCAACAGGACACAGATCTATCACAGTATATGGAGAGGCATCCAGGGGGGTTGAACCATCACAATGTCCGGTTGTTCATGTTCCAGCTACTGCGTGGTCTCTCTTATTGTCATCGGAGAAGAGTTTTACATAGGTGAGTCGTTTACCTTTTAGTACTCTTTTAGAGGAGTAATTTCGAATAATATTTATTTGTTAATGTAAGACATTAACAAATAAATATTATAGGTTCCTAGGATTACATATGATTATTTAAAATTGCAATCAGGAAGCTTAGCGCGCTGAAGTTCTAATGTGATTATCATTCAAATTCACTGGTTTGTTTGATTCTGACCTTCAGCGTTCAGTATTGACTATTTGTCTATCATTGCCTAAAACGTAACTTCAGGCCTAAATCTTAAAGAGTGTACAAAAGATTTAACAGTTCCGATTGCATAAAAGTGCATGTGATTCCCAAATCCTTTCCAAACCGTGCTTAATTATATCACATGACATAAGTCTCGTGATCGTGCACTCACGTTGACACTATTCGGTGCACATATGTCATTGGCCCCGCGATATTAGAGCCGAGTGCAAATATCGATAACTCTAGCAAACACTGCCATCTCGGAATGCCGGACACGTACGCCCGGAGTTACGTAACGTCCACCGTGCCTATGGGGCATTTCACGTCAAGCGGACAACCAAAAAAAAGTGAGGTCGTGAATTTTGTTTATATTGTGGTTAGTTATACTACTAGTAGACGTGGATATGTACACGTATTTTTTTTTTCGTGTGGTGATTTAATGCGTAGTTATGAGCCTTTAAAGTTTTACTTAAAATTAAGTCAAGCATTTTTGGATGCTTATTATATGTATCATTACATTTGTAATAAAAACTAAAAAGTATTGATTCTTATAGTTAAAAAGTTGAAAATTTAAATTTTTTAGGCGAATTCTAAATTTGAATTTTTTTTAGTACAGTAAACCGGAAATGAATATTTAAAATCGATTTTTGAGTAACTTCGACCATTTTTATTTTTAATATTTTGACTTTAAATTAAAGCTTAAAATGTACTTATTCTTCACAAAAAAAATTACAACGTGATCTCTGATAATTTAAGACTTAGAGCATATAGAGTACATACACATACCTATGAACATTTCCTAAGCAATTGGCTTTATGCGCTAACTTGCTAAAATACTAGGTACGGTATTAATATTTTATTCCTTCATTATAACGTATAAATATAAGAAATTAACCGTTTTTTTAATAATATATGATTATCAATCTGGGGGCACAGCAGTGCTCCCGCCAAGTCGAGCGCGAAGCAAACACTGCCGTACCATCCTTTACTGGAACCATTTCGCCGCATTTTCATGCCCCTATTTGAGAACCTCTGGATAAGACCAGAACGCTGAAATTTTTATCATCCAGTAACCTATGATAACATACTTAAAATCCAAATCCAATCCAAAGTCTGTGGGACTTATAGTTCTGAAGTTAAGCGAAAGCAAAGTTTCGCATTTATGACACTCACTCACACACTCACCTACTCATGATCATCAAAATAGAACTAATACTTCCCATAAACTCAGAGCGCTGAAATTTGGTACAGAGTTAGGGTTTAATAGTCACATAAAGGGAAAACCATAAAAACTACGATAATCGAAGGTCTGGAGTACCTGGTGATCCTGATTAGAAAACAACAGCCCAATATTATAAAGTCGTCTAAAAATATTAAAAAACGACATACCGCCTTTACAAAAAATATTTAATTTGGTTAGCTGCTTCTACAAAAAGAAGTGAAATCCCTTCAAAAACATGCTGTATAAAAACTAGCCAAGTCTCGATGGAGCAGATTGCTCATCTCTAAAAAGTAATGAAATCTAGACAAAATCGTGCCAAGCCTAAGGTTCCTTACTGCGATTTCTTAATTATTATAGTTAGTGTTGTGTGACTTGGCCGTTGAAGGGAACACAAGGGTACATAACCAGGTTCTCCGTAACAATATTATACCAATCTGTCGCCAGAACCGCTACCTATTGGAGATGAAAAATTGCCAATTGGACAATGTTGAATGAATAACAAGTGAAAATTAAGGCTTGATACTGGCTTTGTACCCTTGAGTACCCTTCAACGGCCAAGTCACAACACTAACTATAATAATGAAGAAATCGCAGTAAGGAACCTTAGGCTTAGCACGATTTTGTCTAGATTTCATTACTTTTTAGAGATGAGCAATCTGCTCCATCGAGACTTGGCTAGTTTTTTTTACAGGATGTTTTTGAAGGGATTTCACTTCTTTTTGTAGAAGCAGCTAACCAAATTAAATATTTTTTGTAAAGGCGGTATGTCGTTTTTTAATATTTTTAGACGACTTTATAATATTGGGCTGTTGTTTTCTAATCAGGATCACCAGACCTTAGATTATCGTAGTTTTTATGGTTTTCCCTTTATGTGACTATTAAACCCTAACTCTGTACCAAATTTCAGCGCTCTGAGTTTATGGGAAGTACTAGTTCTATTTTGATGATCATGAGTAGGTGAGTGTGTGAGTGAGTGTCATAAATGCGAAACTTTGCTTTCGCTTAACTTCAGAACTATAAGTCCCACAGACTTGAAATTTTGGATTTTAAGTATGTTATCATAGTTTACTGGATGATAAAAATTTCAGCGTTCTGGTCTTATCCAGAGGTTCTCAAATAGGGGCATGAAAATGCGGCGAAATGGTTCCAGTAAAGGATGGTACGGCAGTGCTTGCTTCGCGCTCGACTTGGCGGGAGCACTGCCGTGCCCCCAGATTGATAATCATATATTATTAAAAAAACGGTTAATTTCTTATATTTATAGGTTATAATAAAGGAATAAAATATTAATACCGTAGTATTTTAGCAAGTTAGCGCATAAAGCCAATTGCTTAGGAAATGTTCATAGGTATGTGTATGTACTCTATATGCTCTAAGTCTTAAATTATCAGAGATCACGTTGTAATTTTTTTTGTGAAGAATAAGTACATTTTAAGCTTTAATTTAAAGACAAAATATTAAAAATAAAAATGGTCGAAGTTACTCAAAAATCGATTTTAAATATTCATTTCCGGTTTACTGTACTAAAAAAAATTCAAATTTAGAATTCGCCAAAAAAAATTAAATTTTCAATTTTTTAACTATAAGAATCAATACTTTTTAGTTTTTATTACAAATGTAATGATACATATAATAAGCATCCAAAAATGCTTGACTTAATTTTTAGTAAAACTTTAAAGGCTCATAACTACGCATTAAATCACCACACGAAAAAAAAAAAACGTGTACATATCCACGTCTACTAGAAGTATAACTAACCACAATATAAACAAAATTCACGACCTCCCTTTTTTTTGGTTGTCCGCTTGACGTGAAATGCCCCCTATATTAAACGCGTTATTGGTGCACCCCGGCTATCGAGAGAGCCGTATTATGTTATGAGGGTTTTTGTGGAGGACTTTTTCTTGGAAACTCTTTATAAGTTGGTAAGGCTTGGTGGTTCAAACATTGACGCATCCTGCTTTATACATGTTTCTAGATCGTTTAATGACAATATAAGAGTCGCAGCTTCTTAGCTGTATGGAATAGATTTTGGTAATTCTTTTCCTTGTGTGAACTGAAATTATCTATAAATTTTATTCCGATAACTAGACATTAATTTTTGTAGGAATTAATTAGATGGAATGAATTATCCAAACGAAATCTTTAACACTTCAGATGACGTTATTCCTTTGATCCCTTAAGAAATGACCATTCTCTGGTTCACAGTTTCTTCCTGAAACCACGTTCAAGAGAAAAAGCAAAGCTTTATTTTTACTTTTTTTTTGTTTTGTACTCAGGGACGTGAAGCCACAGAACCTACTAATAAGCTCCCACGGAGAACTGAAGCTGGCCGACTTCGGACTCGCGCGCGCCAAGTCAGTGCCGAGCCACACGTACTCACACGAGGTGGTCACGTTGTGGTACCGGCCGCCAGGTAAGATGATGATTTAAAAAAATAAAATAGTAAATAATTCAAATTATGACCTATTTTGAAGAAAAAAAGAGCAAAAATTCAACTGCTCCTCCTCGATGCGGGTATCGGCGAGGATTTAGTTTTAGCGGGCTCTGGCATATTCGTGCAACTACAACTGTGTGTATCTAAAAAAGTAATGTTTTTAATAAAGTCCCTTAAATGTTGATAAAGTAATAAATAATATTATTGACAGTACCCGTACGAATCTTAAGCTCTCAGCCCAAAAAGGCCAGAACCTTTTAAAAGTATTAAACTTAAAAGCTTTTACAACGAAATGGAAGTTAAAAGATTTTTCTTTGCATTTAAAATATGAATGAAATGAAGTCATAATGGTACTGAATAGAAAATTAAATGAAATGCTAATGTAGTAATCACTGGTCTCGTGCGTTTCGTCCATGATGCATTAGTGAGGTACTAATGAACTTCGTTAAAAGTTTTTAATTAATTTCTGTCTGAACGTGATGGAAACTTTCATTTTAGGCTTCAATTTACCACTAATATGTCACAGGTTGAAGTTTAATGTACTGAAATTTTGTTTTGAAGTAACATATCTCGCAAAATTGGTGATGATAGTTTATTTATAATAACTTTATAGGACTTTCTGTAACTGTCTCACTGCGGGCATTTCATATGTTCAAATGACCTGAGACCAGAAACAAAAATTAAACCAGTCTGAACATTTTTACAGTAATTTACCTAATAATCAAAGAATTCGATAGACTCATATGGCAATTGACATACTTGAACAACATAAAGCATCCTGCACAGTGGATTTTGACTAATTATAATGGGCTAGGTGGCTGATGACGTCGCTGATATTAATAATGACGATGATGTTGATAACGACGGTGATGACAGTGAATTTCGTTAAAACAATTAAACCACCAAAGACAATCACAATTATATTAACGCCGTACCGTTGTCCCCTAGACGTACTCCTGGGCAGCACGGAGTATTCCACATCCCTAGACATGTGGGGCGTGGGCTGCATATTTGTGGAGATGCTCTGCGGAGTGCCGGCCTTCCCCGGCGTAAGGGACACGCACGACCAGCTCGATAAGATATTCAAGGTATGTGCTTTCTTACTGGTCGTTTATACTGTATTTCTTTTTTTTAGCATCAGGTCCTGTTAATATTTTTATTCAAATGCCTGTATGGTTTGATCGTGCTGAAAGAGTTTTGTGTAAGTTTGTAGATTAAAAAGTTATGTTTTTTTGCAGTTGAGTAGAATTGGGCTATATCAACTAAATTAATTTTGATGTAATAACAATTCTACTTGTGTTTAGTTATAATATGAGTAATATTTTTTTGTCTAAAAGGGTAATTTTTTGCTTTATTAATGTTTAGTCAACTCACAACTTCCTCGTTGGTCTATTGTTAGCTAGCGCTGCGCAAGGACCGAGAGGTCTTGGAACTACGAGAGTAAGGGAACAGAGAGTGCACATGTGTTTGCGCGCATCCTCGTGCACTTTAATATATCCTGCGCACTTGGCTAATCTCAATTTAGATCGGCCGCCATGACCGTAATCGTTCGGAGGCCTTATATATTTTTTTAATTTTTATCTATACTAATATTATAAAGCTGAAGAGTTTGTTTGTTTGTTTGAACGCGCTAATCTCAGGAACTACTGGTTCGATTTGAAAAAATCTTTTTGCGTTGTATAGACCATTTATCGAGGAAGGCTTTAGGCTATATAACATCACGCTGCGACCAATAGGAGCAAAGATACAATGGAAAATATGTAAAAAACGGGGGAAACGCGAACGAAGTCGCTGCCAAAGCTAGTTCAGGAATAAAAAGGATCTGTGAGAGTTTGTTCAAGTATCTCTGTCTTCCCGAACAGGTGGTAGGCACACCGACCGAAGAGAGCTGGGCGGGCGTGAGCCGTCTGCCGGGGCTGCGCGCGCACGTGTCGCGCTGGGGCTCGTGCGCGTCGCGCGCGCTCGGCTCCGCGTTCCCGCGGCTGCGCGACGCCGGGCGCGACGCCGAGCGCCTCGCCGCCGCGCTGCTGCAGCCGGACCCGGCGCGCCGGCTCGCGGCGCACGCGGCGCTGCTGCACGCGTACTGCGCGCCGCTGCCGCCGCGGCTGCGGGACCTGCCCGACGGTGAGTCACTGCATATATAATTTTAAACTGTCATGGTTACACACATTAGAAAACTGTAACTGTCCGGGTGTCAACAGTGCCGAAATATCGGGAGCTCATTAAAACAAAACAACATGGTAAATATCCCGGACAGTTACAGTTTTCTAAGGTGAGTCACTGCGCCGAGCCGCGCTGCTGCAGCCGGACCAGCGAGGAGTAGACTAGTCGGGGCAAGACAAAGAAATAGGGGAAAGGGACTGACTTGCCAAACGGTAAGTTACGAGCGACCCAGCCGGACCAGCGAGGAGTAGACTAGTCGGGGCTAGACAAATAAATATCTGGGACATTTCCACACATGGTCATACGACCCCAAACTAAGCAGAGCTTGTACTATGGGCGTCAGAGACTGATATACATACATATATATTTATAAATACATACTTAAATACATAATTACACCCAGACACGGAACAAACACCGATGTTCATCACACAAATATTTGTCCCGAGTGGGAATCGAACCCACGACTCTTGGAACCGCCAGCCAGGGTCACTAACGACTGTTCCACCGAGCTAGACAAAGAAATAGGGGAAAGGGACTGACTTGCCGAACGGTAAGTTACGAGCGACCCAGCCGGACCAGCGAGGATCAGCCTAGAAAGGGTTTGGAAAGAGAAATAAAGGGGGAAGGGGGAGAGTGGCCTGCCAAACGGTAAGTTACAACATCAGCTGACAGATGACGACGCCTCCATGCAAGATGAGTAACTAAAAAAGCCAGAGGACTGTGTTATGTGCTTTAGACGCATATACATGCTTCTGAGCTGTCCGGCCAGAGGACTGTTAAGTGCTCTAGACGGACATACATGCTTCTGAGCTGTCCGGCCAGAGGACTGTTAAGTGCTCTAGACGCACATACATGCTTCTGAGCTGTCCGGCCAGAGGACTGTTATGTGCTCTAGACGCACATACATGCTTCTGAGCTGTCCGGCCAGAGGACTGTTATGTGCTCTAGACGCACATACATGCTTCTGAGCTGTCCGGCCAGAGGACTGTTATGTGCTCTAGACGGAAATACATGCTTCTGAGCTGTCCGGCCAGAGGACTGTTATGTGCTCTAGACGCACATACATGCTTCTGAGCTGTCCGGCCAGAGGACTGTTATGTGCTCTAGACGCACATACATGCTTCTGAGCTGTCCGGCCAGAGGACTGTTATGTGCTCTAGACGGAAATACATGCTTCTGAGCTGTCCGGCCAGAGGACTGTTATGTGCTCTAGACGCACATACATGCTTCTGAGCTGTCCGGCCAGAGGACTGTTATGTGCTCTAGACGGACATACATGCTTCTGAGCTGTCCGGCCAGAGGACTGTTATGTGCTCTAGATGGACATACATGCTTCTCACTTACACTACACTACTTAAATACATAATTACACCCAGACACGGAACAAACACCGATGTTCATCACACAAATATTTGTCCCGAGTGGGAATCGAACCCACGACTCTTGGAACCGCCAGCCAGGGTCACTAACCACTGTTCCACCAAGCTAGACAAAGAAATAGGGGAAAGGGATTGACTTGCCGAACGGTAAGTTACGAGCGTCCCAGCCGGACCAGCGAGGATCTGACTAGAAAGGGTTTAGAAAGAGAAATAAAGGGGGAAAGGGGGAGAGTGGCCTGCCAAACGGTAAGTAATAACATCAGCTGACAGATGACGACGCCTCCATGCAAGTTGAGTAACTAAAAAAGCCAGAGGACTGTGTTATATGCTTTAGACGCATATACATGCTTCTGAGCTGACCGGCCAGAGGACTGTTAAGCGCTCTAGACGGACATACATGCTTCTGAGCTGTCCGGCCAGAGGACTGTTATGTGCTCTAGACGGACATACATGTGTCTGTTCGGCCAGCATGTATGTCCGTCAAAGCACATAACACAGTCCATGTGCTTTGACGGACATACATGCTTCTGAGCTGTCCGATAATGAGTATTTTATTTGGATTTGTCCTGCATGCAAAATTAGGAACTAATAATATACTTACGTACACCGCTGACCAGGAAGTGTATCATTTGGGCACTATAATAAAATATGGCCTGCGTAGTTGTCACCATAAGCCGCTATAACCAAAATAGATTGGACAAGTTCATCATTAATGCAAAACAGTGTATAATATACACTGTTTTGCATTAATCGATTTACGACGTATCACGCGTGACACATCACCGTTACCCGAAAAGCAGCCATCAAAATATCGCAGGTCCCCCCCCTTTGACTTAACAAGGCCGTAATTAAGTAACCGAAGGGTCGGGGCCGGCCAGCCGTGACGAAGGGCGAAGGAGTAAGTCTTCCCTGATGTCTGATTCCAAAAAACAATCTCCCCTGCCTGTCTAATTGTTTCTAATGCGGTACAAGGGAACGCTTTTACTTTTGACACGTTAAAAATAGCCACGTCCGGCTTTTGGCTTTGGCCTTTATCTTATGACGTCATTTTAGTGTCCCAAAGTTTCTTAAGTAGACCTATTAATCAAGTTAAGTTATTTTATTAATTTCTTGATAACACGATAAAGGAGTATATTTTACGACGGTAGTAGCTATGTATTAGGGACTTACTCGGGCAGTTTCGACTGAATTGCTAATTGCAATCCCGTCTACCATGATCAGTATCATAGTCGCGAGCAAACTGTTTTCTTTTTACAAGTGCATGTAAGAATAATGATTTTTCGATAACGGTTTATAATTATTGCGACATTGCCAGCGATCCCTCAAAACACCCTAGTCCTTAAGGTCTGTTACAATGAGTTTATATTGTTTCAGAGGTGTCAATCTTCACCGTCGAAGGTGTGTGTATGCACACGGAGGCGCGCCACGCTGCCATCAAGTGAACGCGGACCGCTTAGCTGAATCTGTTATGACGACTGTACACCGAGGCGATCGCCGTGTCTCGCCCGAGACGCGCCGAGACCACCCGCGGCGAGACGAGGTACCGTCCGAGATACGGCGAGACCGGACGAGATCTGGCGAGACCCGGCGAGCGAGTGTACAGCCGCCTTCACGTTGTTGTGTTGAACGGACGCCCCCGGACGTCGCCCGTTAGTTAGTACGTTTCAATTCCTATAGTTTTAATATGAATGTCGAAATCTGGTTGACTCGTTTTCGGTGGACCAAAATTTCGTGATAGTTCTCTCGTATAGTTTAAAAAACGTTCGAACGGGCATCGAATGCCAGCGACAGTATTCGTTGATTTACAACTCCCCCACTTTTGATTGTTTGTTCATCCGTCGATTGCTTTGTCTATTGAATATTTAAGCGCTTGTTAAGCTTCTAACGGAATATCCATCCATATAATTCAATTATTCTATGGTGACAAGGTAAACTGATAGGTATCGAGTGTACGAATTATATATGTATAAATATATAACAGAGCAGTGTGCCATGTATATCTATAATTGAGAAGAGTATGATGTGTTATTTTAAAAGATTTTTATGCTGGATATATGCTCATAATTTGGTAAAAATTTTGAAGATGTTTATTTATATTAAGGGATAATTGTCGACGAAGTTACTCTTATGCAATCTTATGAAAGCTATACGGTTTTTACTCGAGGCCCTTAGCGTGAGGCTACTTCGGCCTTTTGTTTATGGTTTAGCCCGTGTTTATTTCGCTTTACTTTCATGAGCTTTTCACACGACGCATTTATAGCAAATTAACTACGAACATGACATTTATTTGTGGCGCTCCCTTCATTTAGTCACCGCCGTGATTTCTTTCAGTATCTTTCGCGTTATATGTTCCTTGTGTGTTCTCGTTTGTCGTAAGTCCCGTCGTGTGGGAAGCCCAGCTCATGTTAGGGGTCTCAGCACCTTTCTCTTGGAGTTTGTCTGAATCTTATGCACACATTCCTTCCACGGTGCTCAATAGTAACGTTAGTTGGCGAGGGAGGCGCGTGGCTGGCGCGCTGAGTCTCCATCCATTACACTTTGAGGGCGTGAGTCTATCCACCGAGATAATTAGGCATGTCTGCACGTGGTAGTAATCTATGTATCTATCTACGTCATAGAACAGGGATAGAAATAGGATTTGTTGCAAGTCTGCCGTCTGTATAGAATCGCGCCCTCATCGTAGCTTCAAAAGTAAATGCACGCCTTTGACAGTGAATGTTTACTCCCTCTCATAACAGAAATAAAGTATATTTACTATCAAACGTGTGCAAGTACTTGGTGGTTCGGAGCCCCGCACTGCCGCCGCCCACCCAGTTCGAGCGATGGACTGTTTCCAGTGATACACGTGAATTGATCGGAGATAACTATTACCAAAATTATTCTAGCGTGACAGATCTCAAATATATGAAGTGTGGGACCGTCCTACTGTAAATTATTACGTGATAGGGAATTCGATTCGATAACTATTATGAAGTAAACTTGCGTACGAGAGAAGTTTAGAGTAGATGGGAGGTAGATTCCGTCTAGACTAACGATTAGTGAAATTAATCTGTTTAGTCAAATTTTAGTGGTCCCCACGAGGTGAGTAGGCAATGTAAGTAGCCGGCGGGTTGGCAACTCGGCGAGGAAGCGAACGGCGATGTTACCATCGTCTCGCATCGTCTAGTGTAGATACTATCTAATCTAAAATAATATTATGATCTGTGATTTGAACATAGTGTATAGTCCTGTCGAAACGTAAACACCAATTTGTGCCAACATTTAAAATATAAAGTTATTAAATCGCTTCATTCAGCAGTACTCCGACGATCGATCGTGGAATCGCATTCAATTGTCATTTAATTGGTCACCTTGCTAATAATAAAATATTCACGTTCGTGAATAATCTAGTCTGTAACTGAAAATATATTTAAATCTGTAGTTGGTAATGTCATAGTCATTTTTACAGAACTAATTATAATAGCGTCAAAAAGCAATAATATTTCAATTTGTATGATAATAAAAATAATCAATTTTTGAGATCGAAATTTTGTCAGCTTATATGAAATAAATAAATTTTCTCGTGGCGAAATAAGTTACGAACATGATTAATTATTGTATAAAAACAGATTTATTTAAGATCTAAAATAACCGAACTATCTTTAGCGCTAGCATCTTATTAAAACTCTAAACGTTCAAGACAGGCCTTTAAATATTTCGATCTCGCTTACAGTTCCGATTTCGACGAAATTCTCCAGTAAAAATGAACAGTCTGTAGCTAAAGGAAGTGTACATTTGGAACTTTTTCGATAGCTTTACACAATTTGTATCTACGGTCTTGAAAATACGAATACCTCGAAAATGTTCGGACAAGCCTTACCGTCAGAGTAAATACGCGAATGGATTCTGAGCTACGTACATCGGGCGGCCGCAAATCGGTTTACGTCGGTACCTGCGTTCAGAAATAGAACTAAAATGAATTTGAGTCCCGTATGATTGAAACAAAACGTAAATGCGATGTCGGATTATTGTAATACAATATTGAGAGCGATTTGTTGGGCGTAGCTCGGATTCAATGCTTATTTACTCATGTGTTTCACTGCACCAGTATAACTAACAGGACATTTCCGGGTCAATAAAGCCTTTGAACTATCGAAAGAGCATTGACATTTAACATAAACGACGTAAATATTATCAAATTAGCTTGTTTGACGGATAGTAGTTCTTATTTCAAACATCGTAAGAACCAATATTTGTCACAAGAGTTTCCTACATGTTTGATGCTGACTATGGTAGTTTTCCTGGTAGTATCCTGGTGCAGTGACGTCATAGGACAGGAGCCTTAACGCAGTACCGCAGGATCGCCACTGCCACTCCATTAGGTAAAGTCGGTTAGATGGGTTATGCCACTCTGCCCCGGAAAGTTGAAGCCCATTGAAGGCAAAAGGTAATCATTTCCCCTTCATTGGGGCGGCCTGGTGGGGTAAAGTGGGGTAAACCCGGTTAGATACGTAGTATAGTTGTCAGCCGCCGGGGATCATAGTGTGTAGATCAACTTAGGTGTAGTGTATGCGTGTACCGAGCTTTTGTACGTTTACAGCGTGTGCAGAGGGAGTTACTGAGGCGTGTTATTATGAAAAGTCAGTTCGTTAAGTAAATGTAAGTGGTAGTAGCCGATTTAAGCCCGAATGTAGCAATAAGCTAGTGTAATAGACTTGGCATACTGATTGCTTAATCGTCTTATATTCCCATTATGTTGCGAAAATTGTTTTACAGTTTCACGTACATTTCTAAGCGTGCGGATACGCATTTGCTATGCCAAGAGGTTAAATCTAACTAAACGTCACTTTAGACTGGGAATAAAGTGAATTTAGTTGGAGTTGTTATCTAAATAATTTGTTTTCACAGTGTATTTCATATTTCGTAACTTTTCTTACGCTGGTTAATCACGGCAGACTATTTCTTTCACGCAATCGAAATCATTTCGGCCTATTGTCTATACATTATTATGCTTTTATTTGGTAGGAAAATTTACCTAGGATGTAACAAATGTGAATTTAGCGCCCTCTGCACAGTTGCGCGTAGACGATTCGGTTCCCAACACCAAATAGTACGTAAATTGTATAGTCTGTGAAATGCTATATTTTCTGTGTACATGGTTTGTTGAGTTTTGTCTTTGTGTATAATATTTGATTGCGGCCACGAAACTAGCGATTGCATAGCAATAAAAAGGTTTAGGGAATTTCTAAACGAATATTTTGACCCTGGCAAAGTTGAGTTTAAGCTTTGAGCACAATATTGGATATTTACCTTTGATAAAAACTTACGAGTTTTTGTCATTTCAAGTCATCTCACGTTCGTTCAATTGTAAGGTGGTGGGTGGTTTGTATGACTCGATCACATTCTCCCATCTCATACAAATGTTAAACGCGCTTACGTTACAATAGAATAAATAGGTGGATACTTGAGTTGGTTGTATGCAAGTGTGTATTTAAGTTGCTTGACAAAATCGCTATGTGTTGGCTAGAGTCGTGGCCGTGCGAAGGAAAGGCAGGTAAATAATCACCCGTTGAGTGAGGCACCGCACTCCGTGCATGTAACATATATGAATGTTAGGAGATTACATTGAGCATTTATATAACGAGGATAGCGAAAATTCTATTGTATACATTATTATTTGCATTTCTACCAAGAACTGATGTTAATCGCGCCGTTTGCTACATTAGTATAACGATGGAACGAATTCTGTATATAGTTATTATTAGTTACTTAGTTGTTACGGTTTCTTAGTTCTGACAGTCCTATAAGTTGCCATTGCCGATTGTCCGCTCTTAGGGGAGCGACACACGAGATTTATTTTATAAAGTTTAATTGTAACTCTAAGATTTATTGATGACTACATTTAATTTTATTTTAGGTATCACGAAAATGTCCTGCTGCTGATTATGATTATTATGTTTTTTAATTATTTTTTAATGTATAAACAATGTGCTTTTACTCGTTCAAAAGAATGTAAATACGATATTTGAACTGATAATAATAAAAGTTTTTATTTCTTAATGAGATGATGTCTTTTTTTTCCACCCCACTGCCTTATTATGATCTAAGTTCTAACAAATGAAAGGTTATTTATTATTTTATTGCTAACAATTTAAAAATAAAGTCAATTCTAAATAACAAGTCAGTCATGTTTATATCGATCACGAAAACATGGTCTGTCTTAACTCGCAGATTCTAGAATTTGTACCAAAAGACTTGCCGAAAGACAGAAGAAACTCGTATGGTATTCCTTTTAAATTCATTCTTTCAATTTAAAGGAAACTCGTATAAATGGTATTGCTTAAAGTCGTTCTTTTCATTTGTCAAACTTATTGGGATAGAAGTTGTAAGAAAAGCGACAAAGCAATGACTGGTAAAGATAGACCGCGGCCACATTGGGTACAGACTCCCTTATTTAATATCCCCGGGGCCAAACGACTTTGTACGCAAACTTCAGTGTTCCCACTCAAACCTTTTCACTTTGAGTCCTAACGTACAGAATCGCGAAGTTTATTCTTGTTAAGTATTCCTTTTTGATGCTTTGGCTTTGGGTAGATTTGGCAATTAAACTTGCACGACGGATGTAATTGTGGACAGAAGTCCCACGTTTGGATAATTTAGGTCAGACTTTTGTATTCTACAAGTGGATATTATGAATATTCAGTTACTTGCTTATTTACTTACTTAGGTATTTATTATTTAGCGGTATTTTATAGGAGACTTAAATGTGCTGAAAGAATAATAAAATAAAAACTTTTTAAGTTTTGCTTGCAATGTCAAGTCCGTATTCATAGTTTAAGAAAATCGAGATGTAGAAATGTAGGTAAGAAATCACTATACAAAACATTAGAACATTAAGCCATCCGCTCCCCCACAAGTCCAGTGATGATAACGGGGCTACTCCACGCATCGTATGTCAGTTAGAAAAAAAACAATTCCTGTCGTATCTTCGGCTTAGGCAAGTGCTGAATCTTACATCTAAGACTACCAAGGCATATTTTATTTACAGTTACCTACAAGAACCGCTGAGAGCCGGCTCCAAAATTTCCAACTACATATTTTCAAAGGGAAAACAATAGTGTAAGCAGACAATATCCTAAAAGCGAGTAAAGTACGCGCTCCTCCTGAATAAGAGAGTAAGTGAGGGCACTAGGCGGCCACTCCTTGCGTCCTTACGGGAAGACACAGTAAAGAGGGAGGCTTTATACAAAGGTGGGCTTAAACATGCTAAAGTGAAGATACTTACCTACATGTTACCAAGTGTAATCAGAAATTATACCTACAATACAGTATATGACTGGCTCGTTGGAACAGTGGTTAGTGACCCTGAAGAGTCGAGGGTTCGATTCCGATTTTCATGGATAAATATTTGTGTGATGAATATCTGTGTTTGTTCCGTGTCGCGGGGTATGTTTATGTATTTAAGTATGTATTTCTAAATATATGTATATCAGTCTCTAACGGCGATAGTACAAGCTCTACTTATGGTCCAAGATCCCAGAGCTGCCAGACATCACTTATTTTCTAATGGACAAAATATATACGATTGAGTAGTGGTGGGGTGTACTATCATCATATGACTAGTTGCTACCTTGACCAGACGGCCATTTTTCAGATATCAACCAATCAAGGTACATAGAAACACTGCTCACCTCACTTAAATTCTGATGGCTGATTTTAACATATACTTCACACAATATCATTAAAAATCAGGATTCATTACTCCCAGACACATGCGGTCGGCGGTTTTACCTTACAGACGCTTTAAAGCTATGAAATTTTTTTTACTTTTACTTATTTTCTGATGCTTGATTTTTATATATGTTATTCAAACAACTAAAAAGTGCTCACCTGACCGCAATAGTTATAGAATTGTACCTTACAAACTATTTTATTAGAAAAACTTAACTAAATTCAATAAAAAAAAAATAATTCTAAAACAATTGGGTCTGGTGAATGTTTGGCCCCTTGGATCGGTCTGTCCGTTTGCAAAACGTTTTAAAATAGTTGTTTGAATAACATATATAAAAATCAAGCATCAGAAAATAAGTAAACTTAATAAATTTTTTCATAGCTTTAAAGCGTCTGTTAGGTAAAACCGCCGACCACATGTGTCTGGGAGTAATGAAACCTGATTTTTAATGATGTTGTGTGAAATATATGTTAAAATCAGCCATCAGAATTTAAGTGAGGTGAGCAGTGTTTCTATGTACCTTGATTGGTTGATATCTGAAAAATGGCCGTCTGGTCAAGGTAGCAACTAGTCATATGATGATAGTACACCCCACCACTACTCATTCTTATATATTTTGTCCATTAGAAAATAAGTGATGTCTGGCAGCTCTGGGATCTTCCTCTATTAGTATGGGGTCTGATGACCGTGTGTGGAAATGTCTTAGATATTTATTTTAGATGTTTCATAATTTCTTTCCTGTTTGTATTTGTTTTTTATATGATAAATAAAGTTAAAAAATAAACTATTTTTTATTTATATTACCATAATAGGTAATTAACTTCATTTTAACTTGGTTTTCTTCACCGTCATCAAAAGATCGCAAATCGGGATAAGATTGCCTAAATCGTACACTTTTAAAATGGTAACGCCAACTCTGTAAACTCCTTTTTAGTACAACAAAGTTTATCCGTCGCTCTAAGTTCTTTTTCACCGACATCAAGTTAACTATGTCTCCTAGGAGCAGTGGTTAAGTCGTGACAATCCTTGTGTTCGCCGCGCCTCGTTACCCGGGACTAACAAACGATTTGATATCATTATCTCGGGAGTGGGTAAGTGTGTAGTAGTGACGTGAAGCTTAGCTGGTTTTGATTAAGATGTAGATGCAATTTGAGTTTGTGGGTATTCTGATTACGTACAATTATGCTTTTGTACGGTTTAGTATTTTGCTTTAATATATAGTACCTACAGACAGATTGCTCGCAACAATTATTTAACAGGTAAGGCAGCAAGTAACAATGTGTTTACTGTTGTTTTTATGACCTAAAGGCCCATATTTAAATTTATATATAGGTGCAATGGCACGCGAAACTCTTCATCATAGATCATAAGTATAGATGTTATATACTTAGATAACTTCATTTATTGCGCAACATAATGACCAACCCATTTTGGAGTTTTCTTATGAGTAGTAATAAATCATCATTAATATGTACCATCATTCGACGCTTTAACGGTGAAGGAAAACATCGTGTGGAAACCTAAGAAGGAATTCTAAGGTTGTGTAGTCGACCAACCCACACTTGGCCGGCGTGGTCGACTAAGGCCTTATCGCCCTAGTTTAGGGTAGGCCCGTGCAGGCCCCAGCAGTGGGGACGTATATGGGCTATCTGCATGAGTAATAAAGCCCAATTAGAAGTTTGATAACATTCATTCATAGTAACTACGATTATAGCGAAATCAATTACGCAATAAACATAAATTCAAGAATTCAATTGCAAATATAAACTTCCACAAGAACGTAACATTAAAGAAACTTAAAACATTTCTTTGTTTAACTTATTAGTAACGTTACAGTGGTAAGCCCAGTGCTAAAGCTCTCAGATGTTAAATGACCAACTTAATAATTTAAATTTGCCCTACTAGCTCACCATAATTAGGTCATAATTCACGTAGCCAATTTTCCTCTGCGCCCGGCGAGCAGCTGTCTGCCTTACACAGTCGGTCTAGAATTCATCCTAGGTAATCTAATTTCTTGCACTCACGAATTAGGGTGTGTCCACACTTACCGTGTATTTAAATGGTCACTTTTTAAGCATATCTAGACTTTATATGCAATTTAAAAAAGGTGCATTGCTGTTATCAAAAGTAATAAAACATGTGTGTTTTTTTATGTACATCTGAGATTGATTGCGTCTGACCACGACATACAATTATGTTGAATCCTGGATCCATCGTAGGATGTAGAATATTATAGTGCTGGTGCGAAGTCGTAACATATTGTGTTTGTTTACCCTAAACTAGGGCGATAAGGTCTTAGTCAACGACCCTGGCCATGATTGTGCGGGTTGGTCGACTACACAACCTTAGAATTTCTTCAACGATGAAATTCACGATGCTTTCCCTTCACGTTTAAACTTCGAATAATCGTACATATGAATTTCAAATTTTAAAACACAGTGGTACGTGGCGGGCTCTCTAATAGCAAACAACGACCTTAACCACTCGGCCATCGACGCTTTCGAACTAGACGAAGTTGTAAGTATAATTTCTTAATTTAATAAGATGATTAGGTAAGTGGGTCTTAACACGAACAATTATAACAAATACTTAGCTATCTTATAAACTTACTAAGTACCTGACATTTCGTGGTAGTACTGATTTCTTGACAGAAAGGCAGACACCCTCGTCGATGGTATACTCGTACTTATGCAAAGCTCTACCTACCAGCTAACAAGTCAGTCTAGATTCTAAATTGCGTCATTAAAACAAGCACCGCCCTGAACTTTTCGGATATGATAAAGGCGAGGCGGATGTGTGAAGACGGCCGTGAAATGTGAAAGGCTCTTCGTCTGGCGCGCAGCCAGGCAGGCTGGAACCAGGGCCTAGCTTTTGGGTATGTCTGAATTATATATCGAGATACTGCGAACCCACCTTTCCCTGCCATGATTAGTGCCAAGTATATATATATATATATATATATATAATAAGGTGTCCGTCCGATTTCGGCCATGGCGGCCGATCTCAATTGAGATCAGCCAAGTGCGCAGGACATATTATAGTGCACAAGTGTACGCGCTAACACAAGTGCACTCTCTATTCCCTTACTCTCATAATTCGGTGAGACGGCAATCCGACATGACCGATGAGAGATCGGGCGCAGGACCACCGGCTTAACGTGCTTTCCGAGGCACGGGCGTTCAACCGTCAACTTCCTAACTCCGGGCTGAGTAATTTCATTACAGAAAAACTCACACAAATTTTGCCCGACCCCGGACTCGAACCGGGGACCTCTCGGTCCTAACGCAGCACTTGCTACCAATAGACCAACGAGGCAGTTAGTGCCAAGTACATATATAGAGTATATAAGTGTAAATTCGTTAAGGTAGATAAAAACATCATCATCATTCTCCTGCCCTTGTCCCACGCTAAATGGGATCGGCGCAACATAATGTATATTTCTTCCACTCGGGCCTGTCATTCTTCAGATCTGTGTCTACTCCTTTCACTCCCATGGAACTCTTTTAAGGTAGATAAGAACATACAGAAAATACATTTGTTTATACAACATCACATACAGTGATATGTTCCCGTTGTAAACTTGTGTTACGGATATCAGAAGCTACATTGGTATACACAAATAAACTGAAAAATACAAATAATACACCCAGATACGGAATAAACACCGATGTTCACAAATATTTGTCCCCAGTGAAAATATTCGTATCCCAGAAAAAAATCTTTGAAAACGATTGAAATCAGAGCCAAAAACAACTTTGACAATACCAATCACACTGGGGAAAGCAGACTAAGTAATTGTGAAAATTTAATTTTCTTCGCAGAACTGAAGCCTAAAGTTAAGGATGTACATATTCCTCAAGTTGAAGTCTGAAAGTTAGTGTATTGAACTTACGCGTTCCTTCTAATAAATATCTACGAGAGCTCTGTCTTTACTTAAAAAGAGATTGAACGCACAGTTAGTAGATACAATACGTGTACATATACGAACACAAATTTTGTTTACTATTGAGTAAGTACCTAAAAGTAGACAATCTCTGTGGTTTTGGCGTTAAACTCGTTTGTATTAGGAAGTTTTATCGGTACTTTAAATAATTCGATAATGTATGCTATACTAGATGAAGTGGCTGGTTAGTAATAACTAGGTATATCTGTAAAAGTGTGAAGATAATAAAAAGTCGGTGGCAAATAAAATTGCTGCAAAATAATTTAGGTGAAACTTTTTTTATTGGGCCGTAAAATGTTACACTCTACCCAATGGTTGGCAAGTTCGAAATTCATAGCACCATTCTAACTTGTCCCATACAAAGGAGATGCATTCTTCAATACTTAATATTATCAGAATGCGTATTGAGACAAATCTAAGTCATTAATTTATCTATAATACATTGTGATATTGTATGCCGATTACAGATTACCTAATTAATTGCAGGCAATCAAATTTGAATCAGTTTACGTGGATTACTAACTAACCCACTGACTATTGATTGATCAATGTATTTCTCAAGTACGCTTGCAATATATTTATTATGCCGCCGGGCATACGAGGTAAAGCCGGTGGCTTCCCTTTGAAGGGGCTTCAAGACATTTCCAGCCTCAAAAGTTGTTATATCCAGCCGACAGCTGTTCAAACTTGGTTTTTCCCGTAAAACTTTGCAGCCGCGAAACTGATCCGGTCCGAAATGGAATAGTTTTTAGTGTGGATCCGCGAAAAGTTTATCTCTCAACACATTACGTTGAGAAACGGCGGACCGGATATAACATTAGGTATCTAGATAGTACAACCTTCTAATATACGGAAGTAGGTAAAAATATATTTAGTACTAGAGGACGCCCGCGACTTTGTCTGCGTAAAATCTGATGTTAGATGTATTTTGATTGTAGAACCTGACTGTGTTCCCGCTGTCTCCGCAATCCTGGACTGGCGCGAAAAATAAAAAAAAACAATTTATAACTCGACTATAGCTTAATTTGTAAATCAAAATGTTAACATCGTTAATAAGCGATTAACAAATAACCTTTTGATCAACTTTGATGACATTTCTCAGGCGTGATCATTAGTCATGTCCTTAGCCTCCTAGCCCGTGCTTACAATGATAAACCTTTTCCTCCGACATTGCGTAACGATAATTAAGTACCTCGTCCTAATCATAACAGGCGTTTACATTTGGTAATTAGGCGGAACAAGTCCCGTCATCCCCGCTCGGCTTCTTTCGTATTGCGACCGGCTTTGCCCTGGATAATTCCGGAACGGATCCTGTTTGATGGTGTTAATAGGGTTACCAGGTGTTAAGATTTTCAGGGATCATCCGAATAAGTCTTTAAAACGTTGTTTTTTCGTAAAGAGGGTTTAAAACACGAAAGTGATTGCAAAGTAAGCAGTAACGTTAAATAATAAAAAAATCAGATTGTATAAAATAAATGGCTTTTTAGACAGAAGTTTAATACTTATTTATTTATTTCACATTACAACGAAATTGTGTAATGTGTATGCTTCGAATCCATAATTTAGTGATCTCATAATAACCGTATCTCTTAATAACTTGAATGAACGCGGAGTACACGATATATTGTAACTTAATTTATCAGGTAAGTAAATAGTAGTCCGCAGTATACCTTTAAGTGTGGTGACCGCCAAGGAGGGGTAATAATTAGACTGGAATATCATTTGGACAAATCCCGGCTGAGTGTCGGCTCCGTGGAAGCTAACTTTCACTCATAATGTTGTGGTGTAACCAACCCCCTTCGCCCCCCCACTCTCTCCGTCTCGTATAAATTACACCCGCTCAAGAAATCGCTTGTTAGACAATGTATACTTTACAGCCTAACTGCCTCGTTGGTCTATTGGTAGCAAGTGCTGCGTTAGGACCGAGAGGTCCCCGGTTCGAGTCCGGGGTCGGGCAAAATTTGTGTGAGTTTTTCTGTAATGAAATTACTCAGCCCGGAGTTAGGAAGTTGGCGGTTGAACGCCCGTGCCTTGGAAAGCACGTTAAGCCGGTGGTCCTGCGCCCGATCTCTCATCGGTCATGTCGGATTGCCGTCTCAGCGAATTATGAGAGTAAGGGAATAGAGAGTGCACTTGTGTTTGCGCGTACACTTGTGCACTATAATATGTCCTGCGCACTTGGCTGATCTCAATTGAGATTGGCCGCCATTGCTGAAATCGGTCGGACGCCTTACTTACTTTACAGCAGCATTACTGCACCTAATTTCACTACACTCCATCTGAAAGCTAGATTGGGTTCCATATTCGAATAAGCCCCTTTTTGGGTTCTTTTAAAATTTCTTAACTATTGGGCAGCGAAACCTTATGATTCATCCTTAAGGTTAATTTTACCTTTCGATTAAAGAAAAAAATATGATACTTTTTGCATAAACATGCAATTTATTTGTTGATTCCAAAATGAAAATCAAATGTAGATTTTATAAAATAGCATTAAAAGATTTTACGTCACCACAGAGATGGATACAAGGGTTTTTCATTTCATTCTATCTTAGAAAAAATAAACTTGCCAATAAGCTATCCATTATGGTTATCTAAGTGGATAATACTTATTTTCGAGTGTGTATTCTTCGCAAACAGTAATTTATGTTTTGCGTGATCGAGGGCAGTATAGGCGCCATAATAATTTCCTATAATAAACCGCGTAACTAACACAGCCTTTCATGCTCATATTTTACTTTTATAGTACATACGGGAATTCCCCAATATATTATATACTTTATACTTTCGCGTTCCATTATACTTATTCATTATTCAATAGTGGTCGCTTGCTACCGTGACTTGTGCAATCCGGTCGAAACGTCGGGCAGCAAGTAGCTATGTATTTTCTACTCGTCTCGTGTACCATTATATTTACATATATAATGTACTGTATTTAAATCTCAACATAATATAAAGTTGAGGACTATTGTTTATGTGACTTCATCAGACTAACTAAAAATAAGTCATGTATTCTAGCCTCTCCTAGGAATGTTATGTTACCCTGACGTTTGACATGGTAATCCGGTAAGGGTAAGTTATTTAAACTTAATCCAGCATAATGCATGCTGCAGCGCGGGAGGCGAGCGAGATCCGGTATAATTGCACTGGGAAAACATTGCACTAATCCACTGGTTCTCAAACTTACCACAGCGGTACTTTGGTACGGCGAATGGTGGGCACATAAGCGCTGGATTTATTTAAGCTTTAAATAACTATACCTATGTATAATTTTTCTTACCGTGTTATTCTAGCTAGATAATGCAAGGGTACTTAATAATGAATCATCACGTTTAAGCAATTCCTTTATACAATCATGTTTATAGGTTTGGTATAGTTACTTCATTAGCTCAACATAAAGTTTTATAAGCATTAAAATATATTATGTCTATTCTCTTTTATACCAAAAACTAACACCAACTGTATTATGCTTGTACACCATCTAAGGAACAATTAAATACTATCCTATTTTTGGTACTAGAAAAGAGATTGAGTCTGTAGTCTAATTAAGTAAAAAGTTTGGGCAACACACCCAAAAAACAATTTAGTTCCATTTGTAACTCCGCAGGTAGCGAAAATGGTCCAAGCATTGTAAACATGCAATTACCCAGTACTAATTGATGCTAAACTCAATTATGAAGCAATCCATTCGAACTTCAGAAGCCGAATGCAATAAAATTTTAATTAACCGACCGGGGTGAGGCGATGGTTTATTTAAGAGATGTAGCGTAATGTGACTTTGGTTAACGGTGTAAATGGAGGTAAGGGTAAGATATTATATCGAATATGAATGATGCCATTTAAACTCTATGTATTAAAAGTATTTTTTGATTTCTCCAGAAAGACTAAAATGTGTGTTCTATCATTTTTAAAAAAGGTACCTGAGCGTAAAAAAAAAATTACAGCAGCAGCAGCAAAAACTATGCAGATTGTTCTAAAATGTAATTGCTACTCCTAATATCGAGTGTAGACCCATAAAGACTAATATTTAGTGTAATTTAAACCGAAAGTCTTACAGATTATTCTATGTTACTTAGACAATTCCTAAAAATCTTTCCGCCCATACCTAGCTATGAAATATTTGCAAAATATATCCTAGATTGAACCTTTTCATCCCCAGCCGGATATGGATAAAGGCCAGTATTATTTGACACAAAGTGATTTCCGTAGATCGTAATGTTCGTGACTTTTTCGGTACAAATATCAAAAGAAAGAAAGATAATAAAGAAAATATTTATTTGGTATCTAAAACACATGAAATTACAATAAAATGAGATCAATTACAACATAAATTAAAAAATAAAACAATATCAGGTTAAAGTATGTACCTAAGCATGTAATGTAAATATCACTACTTTTTTACTTCGTTGCAATTTCACTAGTTTGACGTAAAGGTTGAATAAGCCGCCCATTACGGCTATAAAGGGTACAAACACTGTTATCGGAATTCAAACGAGAAGTTTCGCTTGCGATATTGAATAAAATTATGCTCCCGAAGGATAGGTATCGCGGATCCTTTATGGAACTATCGAGACGTGAAAATCAGTGCGAGGATTTAATTTCGCCGTCGGCTCCCGCCATACGCTCCCTATAACACAATTTGTCTGCTGAATCGATGGGGAATTTACACTTCTTCGTTTATGTATGTGTACTCTGGCAGTCGTGTGAATTGGAAACCTGATTGTTACGATACGAGATCGTTTTTCATTTCAATTTGTGTTGTACTTACCTACATTTTATTATTGAGTATACTTATTAAAGCTTATAATGTTTTTTTTAATGTCACATTACTACGATCGTTTAAGGCGTTTATTGGCTGCTGTTTACCAGCAAATAACAAATAAGTAAGTTTGTAATATGACTCTGAAACTTCTGGGGCCGGTAATGCTGGCAGATCATCAAAGAAATAAAATCATACGAACTACGCTGGCTCGGCTACCAGCTCATAAATCGGATTCGAATTCGGAAACTACCAGAGTAAAGAACTCCGAAACAGAACGGCAGGAAGACTTTGTGAAGCTGGGTGCTGAAAATAATAAGAAAAGACCAATTCGCAAAGTAAGTTTAGGTTCGACCAAGTGGCCTTATATCGATTGTCCTACCCAATGGTTTATTGTACTTTTTTCTGGCGCTCGTTGAAAATGATCGATTTCTCTAGTAATGAATGAATTTTGCGGCATTTATTTAAGTATTTAGCAACTACAATTTATAGATTCTGCAACTGCTCACAACTCTTGCCGACAACGGAAAGTTCAATAAAGTTGCAGAAAACTTTAATGGCTCACACATTGGTAGGTTGAACTTGAAGCTAAACTAATCTAGTTCAACTTTACATGTTGCGTTTCCGGTATGTTGGGTTTGATGCGCTCGCTAATCGACAAAAGCCAGGTTAATTCTAGTTTATATTCTAGCGGAATTATTTTCCTGCTGTAAACTGATTTTTCGTATTTATTTTTATCTTAGCATAGTATAATGGCATTTGACTCAACCGTAATATCTTATGTTGATTTTGAGCTTTTTTTAAAAGGCTACGATTGTTTCCGCCTTTCATGTCGTTTTTAGGTATTATTTAATTCAATACTTAAGTGATTATATAGAACGGTATGCAACACTGATAATTTTCGTTGAAAAGACACAAAATTGACCAAGTCATGACGTTAATATCCCAAAAACATAATAACTCACTTCGTAATAAAAAGCTTGTAAAGACCTCATGCCCTAAAAAACCACAGCCCCGAATCGGCGACGAAACGGATAAGAGTTACGAGTGACGACGTGTCGGCCCCGTCACAGAGCGGAGGGGTCGTTAATTTACTGTCGAAAAATCTTTCCACCCGGATTGCGCGGCAAATATTGACGCAAACTTAATATCGGGAGATGCGTTCAATATTGAGACACTTGTTTACGTTTCTTGGATGTTTTTTGTGGTAAAAATCTCGGTGAACTTCGTAACTTAAACTGGGAAGCTGACCAAACAGAATGAAATTAATGTAATCAATTTTTTTTTCCTAACTGACTTACGATGATGGCTTGCCATCTTGCCTCATCATCATCACCGGGCTTGCGGGGGAGCGGATGGCTCTCACCCCTAGCTGTAATCAGTTATTACTACTACTTAGGTACTTAGGCCCAGAGTCTTAAGTTGGCGTTGTAGAAAAATGAAAGAACCTTTTTCAAATTTTAAAATATGATAGAACCTATGTGAATATCGAAGTGTTGTTATTAATTAAGATCATATTAGGAACTAGCCGCCCTCACTTCGCTTCGGGTATATCTTCTTCTCTTATAAATAAAAATGAATTGCCGTTCGTTAGTCTGACTAAAACTCGAGAACGCACGGACCGATTTAGGTAATTTTGGTTTTAAAATGTTCGTGATAGTCCAGGGAAGGTTTATAGTATTGGCGGTATGAAATTCGCCGGGACCACTAGTCATACATAAAAACCGTCCTCTTTAATCTCTGTCTATAAAAACAATATCAAATTCTGTGGCGTCCTTTAAAAGATCTACATAAGTATACAGGGAACAGATAGTTAGCGGGAAGTGACTTTGTTTCGTATTATTGTCAATTTGGAAACGAATTATTATAAAGCTCTACAAAAGCTAAAGTCGTAAAGTACCTACATTTTAAAAGCCAAATGTCTCTTGAATCCTGTTCTATTGTGGAGTCACATGGCTCACCCCATCACATGTCAGGCGCAGGGCACCCACTGCGGTCTAGGTTCCTTGGTTATGACGTCTATACCCGAATATAATGCATCTTACTTTGAAATGGAACTATGTTTACTGTTAAAACTTGATTATAAAAAGATGTTACGAATCCGACATTAAACTTTCGTGTTTGTGATAAATTATTGTACACATAGATAGGTATGCTAAGACCTAAAGTTCAGAGAAGAGTGAAATTTGGTCCACGGAAAAAGAACGATACTACAGAAATATAGATAGAACTATTGTGTTTGCATAAGAACTACGAATAGCGTATTGACACAACACAAAACTAGCTTGACCTCCATATGCATAGAGCACTTTATTTGACTTTATGGGAGTATTACCGTAATGGTAGTTTTTATTCCTAGTCTATTATAACACAAAATTACATGCTTTGTGTAAAGAAAGAAAGAAAAAAATATTTACTGACCACGACATAGACACGAATAGTTTACAATGATACTAAACACGTGTTTTGTACACGAAAACTCAACTCAAAAAAGATATATCACACATAGAAGACAAGGGCTATAAGATGTGTCACATGAGCCCGAGAGCCGAGTTTAAAAGACGGTTGAGTTTTTGATGTCGCAAACAAAAGCCAGTGTCTTGGCAAAACAATCCTCCATATTTCTATCCGTAGCCAATACCCATTTACCCGATTAAATAAGAAGAGGCACTTACGTGTTTGCAAACATAACAGCCTTCAAAACAATCTGCAAGAAGAGCGTTAATCCCGTAGCACCTTAAGCACTTCTTTGACACTTCGCAAATGTTTTGGCATCGAAAATTGGCTCATGTCGGGCGCTGAGCAGCTCTCGACGAGGGCAGAGGGAAGGGTGGCCAACTGAAGAGGCGCTCCCTCAATTTGGGTCTTAGCTAACGGGCGTTCTTGTATGAAAATATCATTTTCCTTTCATTAATACCAGAAATTAGACTAAGTACAATCGATAACTGTAACTAAAATTTTTAATTACAATATGATGATGTGTAAAATAGGGATTTACGGTCATTGGGAGGAAGGAGGGAAATGTAATTCTTACAAAAATCTGTCTTAAAAATATTAGAATACAATGTCTACCTGTAGATATGTTGATTGAAAGTATATGGAAATGCCATTTATAAAAAAACTTCTGTTCTTTCTTTCTAAGTTATATATATTTGTGTGTATAATGTAACCAAAAACAACTACACTCACAATAAATAACCGGAAATAACGTTTCAAAAGTCCTATTTAGAAAATACTACCTGGTCACCATAGTGGCCCCTATCTGGGTCACTCCTAATCCGCTCGGAAAAAATTACGTACCAAAGTAGCTACTACTATACTTATTTATGAATGTTCCGGCGAGAGGTGGCTTTTAAATTAACTTAGGTTTTCACTTTTGACCTTTTGCCTGAAAATGTGTGAAAGTAGTTCATGTTACGAGCGAATGGACTTTAGTTGGTAAATTACTAAACTAACACATGTTATTCTTATAAGCTGGCAACTGGATAACACTTCACCCACAACCTTATAATATATTATTAGTAGTATATATGTCGCAGTCATCTGGTTAAATCAGCGATTTGATTGGATCACTAGCGCGTTCATTGAATGACGACGTTCAATTGAATGACTAAAGGACAACTCGTGAAGTTGTTGAATCTAACGTTCAACATCTTGACTGAACGTCATTTAGCGTAGTCGTTGAATGAGATATAGCTGACTTTGTTATGTTTGATTACGGTAACCTAACCGTAAGAATAGGTAGGGTGAAAGGGTAATAGTTCGCAACTTAAAAGATAACTAACGTTAGATTAAAAAAATGCGGACATGACATAACAGACCTTATTAACCAGCCAGTTTTGCCAGAATTTTTACTTTTAAAGTAGCCGGCGACAGCGTATTCATCGGTACATCCATGCTGTCTCAATTTTTTTACGAATAAGTCACTTTAAATATCAACTTCTCTCAAAAAAAGTATCAACACCGATCTATTCGATTAAATCTGTACCAGCTGTTGGCGCCATCTTTGTTTTGATAAGCACTAATGCCGCAGTGGAATAAAAACGAACTAAATTACAATCACCTGACTGATTTTAAATCCGCTATGTTCAAAGGGCTATGTTTCAATCCGCTAACTTGTTGGACGTTGAGTGAGGATAGTTCATTCAACGTTCGACCTAGTCATTCAATTGAACGTCGTCATTTAATGAACGCGCTAGTGATCCAATCAAATCGCTGATTCAACCAGATGACTGCGACATATACATAGTATTGTCTATTTTTATTTGCGCGAGCACTACACATTTGAAATAAGACTGCGTCTTAACCGTGACCACGAGCGCTGTAAAGAGCTCGAAACGTCGGATCTCTAAATAATGTTTAGAATACCAATACACGCGAGTTTAATCCGTAAAATTAGTTTTATTTCAAAAGTATTATACATTATTGGTTTTACCTTTTCCATCATGACGAATGAAAAAAATAACTCTATCTCTGTTAAGATAGAGATAGTTGAAATAGTAGTAGTAGTTCCTAGTAGATTTGTCAGTCTATCCTACTAGAATGATTTGATTGAAAATTAGTACACAGTTAGTTTAGCTAGAAAGGTAAGGCAACTTTTAACCGACTAAGCTTTAAGAAAGTAATGTTACACACGACAATCGGCCGTCGAGTCGCGACCGAAAGGCTGGTAGCTAATAATTTGGAGACTGACTTTAGTATGTTAGACGTTCTAACTTTTTGAAGAGGAGCTTATAATCTGTAAAAGAGTTTAGTACATTAGACGTCATTCTAAAAGCTTCTAAAAAGCTGCACCTACCCGCCATTAGCGCTCGTCACTGAGTCTAGACGGAGCCGTCACTGTCAACAGCAGGATATTGGCGTCAACTACGGTTCCTGTCTGCTATAAGCCCGCCTCACTCTGTCCGGGCTATTTTATCAACTGACAGACGAAACTTGATGAAAACTGAAGTAAAAAAAAATGTTTTTAAGATTAAAAGATGAAAAAAGAGAGACAGGAGAAAAAAGATTCTCGTTGACCCGACAAAGCTAAATTTCCATTCTATCCGTTCAATTTCCCTATTCTTATAACAAATCCTTCTCCTGACTATAACGAACACAGCAAAAAAGAATTAGCGATATCGATGCAGTCAGGCCATGGCTAATAATGGTTTCACATTTATGTATAAAAAAGAGATGTTAATATTAAAAAAAAAACATGAGAGTACCCAGTGAGATAAGTAATAAACGACAAGTAAACTTACACAGTCAATACTGAAATTAAATGAGAGAACTACACGATGCAAGTGTTAAATACATTAAAGCAACTTATAACGGAGCCTTTGACTACTTAGCGTCTCATTTAGAAACTACAACTTTGAATTGACAGAAAAAGTAAAAAAAGAAAGCAATTAGCTGCAAAACTTTTAACTGGCCAACGGGAAAGCGGATTCCGAACTGAAACAAGTTTCTCGAGAAGGGATCCCTCGGCTCGCAAGTTCGATAACTTGGATATGACGCCTAAGCGCTGAGACGACACAACATCCATTTATATTCGTCGAATCAACTATTCGCCGAATTCAATTTGTGCTAAACGTATTTTTGAGATGCATCTTCGGGGCTGTGGCAAGACAGGCGGATGCAATCACATTTGCGTCATTATTTTTGAGTGTTGTCGAGTGCTGGTTTTGGAGCGCACCGCGACTTTTATTACTTTACTTTACTTTATTTATTCAAAAAGAAATAACAAAAGTTAGTGTCGTATTGCACAGTTATACAAACTATATGCTAATTACAAAATACTTAATAATAATATCTTAAAATAATTGAAATGATAAATCTTACGAACTAACTGTGTACACTTAGGCAGCGGCCACTGCACTTGACTCTAGGTCTGTATCGCAGGAACCAGTACAGTTACTAATGTAAAAAGTGTAACAAATTTGACGACTTGTTATTATGATTTAAATTACTGTCGCTTGAAGAGTGGGAGGATTTGCGTTCAAATTCCGGTAAGGACTCAATGGCTGGGCTATTGAGATAATTATTGTTTACTAGAATTAAGGTATTATTATGTTTAAATCTACGCCAGTTAAGTGACGACTGTCGAGTCAGCAAATTTAAAAGAGCGCCGAAAGCATTTATGCACCTCTTTGCTTAAAAAAAACCTCCAGGATTTTCATTACCAATACGAATCCTGCAAAATTTGTTGAGGATTTGTAGCGATAAAGTCCTTTTCCTTTTTGAAACGTCAGAAATTACGGAGTGATATATTTGAGCTAACTTTCATTTTATTTTAGCCTTCATTCCGCAAATCACATTGCATAATATATCGAGGAAAACTGAAATGATTTAGCTTAAGCTAAAGCGCATGTCAGATTCTTAATAAAATTTTATATCTGCTACGATATTTTCTGGCATGTCTGCAAATAGGAAGACAGGAAATTGGATTCTTAACCTGACTGCAAATAATAAAGCTGATAGTATGCGGGAGTCAGGAGTTAAACCGCTTCTGCTAGATGACATAGCCGGTTGCATTTCCTGCGGTATTAAATTATCATGTATTGAAGCCAAGACTATAAAGAGGATATGATATTATTATGTTTATTTGTTTGAAGCTCTTATATTGCTATATCTTATGTCGGTTTTATCTTATAATGCTATCGAAATACTTATAAATAAGGGTAAAAACGACCAAATAAAATCGAAGAGTTTTGCGATAAAATCAAACCATGTATTGCAAAAAAGCTTAGAAATCTTTTAGAAAACACTTGTAATAAGAAATCATCATCAATTTTTGTCCCGTGTCCGGTTTATGTTTGTGTATTTCGCTGTTCTGTTACTACTGATTTCCGTAGGAGGAGTGCGGTGCGAGTCGCCGCTTTGGATAGTCGCCCCGTACTAATTTCTTCCGCATGACCAGTGTATTAGACCCCTGACATACGGCGCTTAGCCCGGAGTCTCAGTGTCTACGGTCGTTGGTCGCTGCCCGCGCAGCTGACTCACGCGCACGGCCGATAAGGCACCGTCATTTACAAATAAATCGAACGGAAGATTCTACTCGGATGCGAACTAAAAAGTGAACTATTTATCGTTAATTTTGGAATGTGAAGATCAACTGGGGGACTCGTAACCCCCAGGAAACGTCTGGAATAGTGTGACAATTAGTGTGAGTGAAAAAACAATTTAAAAACAGTTAAGAATGTTTTCGGATAACAGCAACGTTAGTTCGGTAAATAAGAACAATATGGACGCGGACCCGCTCTGTTCGGGATCAGGCAGTGCAACAATGAAGAAAAAAAGTGAAATTAGTGAAATTAGATTTATGTGACTTTAATAAAAACATAGTGCAATGCTGGGAATGCGAAAGTACCTTCCAAATGGACACTCCCCTGTGGGGCAAACATCAAATGAATACTAAGAAAATTCAGTGCAAAGTGTGTACGAAACTGTTTCTTATCAAAGCTGCGCTCAAAACGGAGCCAAGATACGATGACGGTACCCTTAAAATCGAGTCGTCAGTGACAATCTACACAGCAGGTCTAGGAACCGGCGTGAAAAACATGCGCTCATGTGTCAGCTGCAAAATAAAGAGGGAATTGATTACCATACCTATTGAGACATTTATATCCGAGGAGTGGTTCATTTGTAAGTGCGGCAAAAACCAGTGCGCACTTATCGAATTCGTTTCACAATGCGAAGAACCGCCATTGGCTTCTCGAAAATCAAGAAAAAAGGGTAAATTCGGAGGCACAGCGATTGAAGCCTCTAAAGCGCTTCCAGTCCCGTGCACCTATGTGAACGTGGGCCACCAACTCACGCAAACGCCACTAAAGATACATGAAGGGAGACCAGTGAAAAATGACGGTGTAGCAGATCTCGCCACCACCCAACCAGCTCTGCCAGTTGCAAATATGAACGGAAATCACACTCGGCATCCAACTAAACAAACGAACTCCCTGAACACAAGTAAAGTGCTGACTACATTAAATGCGTGGAAAACCCCACAATCATCCTGCCCACCGCCCATTACTGGTAAGTCTCATTTACAAAAACCAATAAATGATAATAACCGCACTGCGCAAGTTAACGAAGGGACATATAGACTGGTAACCAGAGGCGCCAAAAGGCAACGAACAAGCGCAACCAATCATATACCGCAGACGCAGAATAATCATATCCCTAATATAATAATCAGGGATGAAAATGCAATCAAAAATCAAGACACACTAAAGAAAATCAGAGAATCAGTAGCGAAGAATGACTCAACATTGAACGTTATGAGAGGTCAAATAAGAATCTACCCAGGTAATACTACAGCTCGTGTGAACCTACTCACTACGTTTGAAACCTGTGGAATAACCAGAGTGATTGCACCAAAACCGAAAGCTGACCGACAACCAGCGACCAAGATCGTGCTCAAAAATGAAACCTACGGAGAATCCACCGACACCATTGCTAATGAGATAGAAGACTGCATCGGCATTAAGCCAATAGCAATTAAGCCACTCGGAAAAGCAGGGAAAACACATCTACTCATCTTTGATGGCAATCACAGACCGAGAGACCTCCTGGAGAACTTCAAAACCTCAGAAAGAAAATTCTTCTGCGCACCATCTATCAAGGTTGAAACTTTCAGAGACAATCCAAGGCACGTCATACAGTGCAAGAAATGCTATGCATTTGACCATTCGAAGCAATCTTGCTATGGCAAACAAGAGGACCCACAGATAGTTATCACCACGCTAGAGGGTACCACGACAAAAGTCTGCAGAAATTGTAAAGGAGAAGACCATGGCGCAAATAACGTCAAATGCCCAGTTTTTAAAAATATGATATCCCGACAAATGGAACAAGCAGAGGCTAAGAATATCAAGAGAGAGGAGAGAATCAAACGCTCAGTAGTAAGACTGGGTGTCAAATACGCAGATGTCACAAATACAAAGCAATTTCCTACTTTGCCACAAAAAGAATCAGCACAAGAGCCAATGGGACAATTACCACCAGCAATAGGCGGTCTCACGCTGGAAGGTCTCTTTCAAATGCAAACACAAATGCAACAGACTCTGATGATGCTCATGGACACTATGAACAGGATATATTCGCATCTCAATGGCTAACAAGGACAGTAAAAAAATACAGAACCTCAAAATCCTACACCTGAATTCCCAAGGAATAAGAAACAAATTCAAAGAAATAAAAGCACTGGTCGAAAAATATAGACCGGCAATTATTATATTGAACGAATGCAAGATCGACTTTAATACACAAAAATACAATATAAACGGGTACGATAAACTTACCCACACACTAGAAAAACACTTAGCCACTGCTATGTATGTAAAGAAGGGACTAAGGTGGATCGAAACGGAGATCACCCCAGGCTGGCACGATGAAAACAAGAAAATAGAAGGCGTAGGCATCAAACTTTTCACTAACCATGCAACCGGAGAATATATCAAGATTAAAGGAATATATATCCAAATTCCAAACCAACATCATGCAAGAGAAGAACTAGAGGAGACATTAGCCGATGAGCCATCCATCATCGTCGGCGACATGAACCTCCGTATGCAAATCCTTGGCCACAGCAGGAACTCTAGCCTCGGCAATATCATCAAAAGGGCTACAAAGGACGGAATTTGCTCGTTGAAACACGCCAACGCACCATCCAGACCTTTTAGCCAAGGTAACACCATCCTAGACCTAGCTATAATAACACATCAACAACTAGAAGCGCAAGCTAAACAAGTAGAGAGCGTAGGATCAGATCATCTCCCATGGTTGCTAACCCTAAAGACGGAACATAATATAGAAGAACACCTTTTCCGTAACACAAAGAGAATTTATGAGGATGAGATACTGAGAGCAGCCTACCAACAGACAATGTGGGAAGGTGTACGCAACCTTAACAAAAAAATCACAACAGAAGCCGATTGCGAAAAATATGTCGAAACAATCGAAACCGCCATCATAACAGCGCTCGACAACCACGCCCCAATGAAAAAATCAACCAGGCAAGAGCGACTACCGAAGGAAATAAACGACCAGATTGATTTTCGAAACAAACTAAAAAAAATCGTATGGCAAGCAAGACACTGTAATCCCATCCTCCAATGCGAAATACGTACCCGTTACAACCACGCTAAGAAAGAAGTTGGAAAAGTCTTAAAAGAATACTACGAAAAGGGCTGGCTCAATAAACTTCAAGATCCACGAGACAATAGATCACAAATGTGGCGTATTCAACGAAACATGAAAAAGCCTATCGAAAAACTACCAAACATCACTGGATGCAGTTCAGAAATGGAAACAATCGACAACCTTACTGATACAGCTATAGTTAAAGAGGCCAAAATATCGAAAGAAGATGAAGGGACTGAAAAAATGACACCTTTTCAACCACTCGACTTAACGTCACATAAAGAGGTGCAACACGCACTCCAGAAATTCAAAAACAAAAAGGCCCCTGGGCCTGACGGAATTAGAGCTGACGCCCTAAAACTTGGGGGAGAAGTCTTTATTGAGGCATTTGTGCCTCTTGCTAACTTTGTATTGTCCACAGGTTACTTTCCCAAAAGATGGAAGACAGGCGTTTGCATCTTCCTACACAAGCTTGGTAAAGATCACCGACAGGCATCATCATACCGCCCGATCACACTGCTTAATATCATGGGTAAGTTGTGTGAGCGACTGGTGCTGAGAAGACTTACAGCTACGGTCAATCGCCTTCAACCAAAATTCCAACACGGCTTCACAACGGCAAGAGGTACATCAACTCAGATTTTACGCACCGGGAAAATGATTACAGATGCGCTAGCCACAGACAACAGCATCTCTATGATATCTACGGACCTCACGAAGGCCTTCGACTCGATCAACCACAAAGGCCTGATCAAGAAACTACAGAATCGAGACGTTCCTAGTAATATTATAAAAATAATTGAGAACTACCTTGATGGCAGAAACTTGAAAGGAAGATTCAGAACTACCACAACCAATGAGAAACCCATACCTCACGGCGTGCCCCAAGGCTCAATTCTGGGTCCGATAATCTTTAACCTGTACGTCCATGATATTTGGGATATACAGGACCATATTAGAGGCCTCAAACTCTCACAGTACGCTGATGACCTTTGTATACTCAACAGAGCCACGAACCCAGACCATGCGACCATACGTGCCGAATGGGCAGCGGAAGCAGTTATCGATTACTATACGAGATGGGGGGTTAAAGTGTAACATAGAGAAAACGGAATGCATCATGTTCTCGAAAAAGAAAAAATACCGACCAACGGTGAAACTGAAACATCAAACGTTACACTACCAAAAGCAGATAAAATACCTCGGCGTCATCTTCGACAAATACATGAAAATGAACCAGCACACCGATAAGGTTGTTAAAAACTAAAACAAGTCAGAGGAGCGCTCGGCCCAATAATAGGATACAACGCAAAGACAGAGTTAGACACGAAACTGACCATCATTCAGACCTGCATTGTACCACTGATGGACTACGGAGTGGTCCAACTACTCTCAAGATACAGCGCATCGAACTTGAGCAAAATTGAGCGTCAATACAGACTGGCACTGAAAAATGCCGCACAACTCCCTAGGCGAACACCCACGGAGGCGATCTGGGAGATGGCCGACATAGAAGCCTGGCACCTACGCGTCGAGGACCTGAATACCAAAATGTTGGAAAATATCGCCAAATTACAAATCGAAGATCTTGAATCTCCTGGTGAGGCCTACCAAACGCGCGGTGAATTCAACCCTCTCATGATTAACCACAGAATGGGTGACATACCATATGATCCTAGTAAAAAAGGTTATAAGCGGTGGCCAACCGACACAACGAAGAGTCCGCGTCCCTTAAAAATAAAATAAAATAATATGCACCCATGTAAATTCTCTTCTGCAAAATAATATGTTTTAATTAAAGTCCCGAACTGTATTTAGTTTTTAAGTACACAACATAAATAGATCACGTAATCTGTATTTTCTTATTGCGAATTGTAGAACACAGCGAACACAGATCCACTAGGACATAAGTTAGCTGACTCACCTCTGCACGGCCCACCAGCCACAGAGAAAATGTATGTAACACAAAGTAGGCAAATAAACGTTATTCTGATTCTGATTCTGATTCTGATTCTGATTCTGATTTCCGTAACACAAAACCTTTAGCTATTAACATACCACCAGATTACATTAACGTATGTGATGTTGTTTGTTTTATTTTTGTAAAAAACTAAAAACACTACGACAACCAAACCATTAAATTAAAAATAAATCTGTCTGAAGTTCATACGTAAGTACGCGCGTATGCCGGAGCACGCAAGTACAAAACTTTGAATGGGACGCAGTTTTCATATGTAAATTCCTGTGTGGCATCAATCGCGGGGCGGCGGCTGTAATATAACGCAATAAAAACGATTTAGTGCACTTTCCGCCCTACAGTGCACCCCGCCCCCGCCCCCGGTCACCGCCGATTTGGGGGCCCTTAGGCGGTATAAGAAAACGGAGCCCTTTATGAGCCTTAGTTTCAATAACTTGTGTAAGTACGACAGGCCATCAATTTGCGAGCAGCACATTTTTTCTTGTCTACGTACGTGTACGCGGTTTGCTTACCATAGTTCAAAATGTGGCAAGACAAGTAAAGTTTATTTACATGAGTAAATAATAAGTAATTGTAAACGAAATTCTAAGGTTGTGTAGTCGACCAACCCGTACTTGGCCTGTGTGGTTGACTAGGCCTTATCGCCCTAGTATAGGGTAGGCCTATGCCCCAGCAGTGCCGACGTATGTGGCTGATGATGGATTGTAAACAAATGTAAAATACAAGATCTAACCTTATGATTAACTTGCTTTTGATACCCATAAATGAAGCATTTATATTTACTCGTACAAAGTAAAAAGCGAAGTTAAGTGGCTGTCATTTACAAACTTTTGATTTCAATATCTTTATCCAAACAGACATTATAATAAAAATATCATAATGGAACTTTTATACAATACTAACATTAAGATAGTGTGTCCAAGATCTAAAATTGCCGATTTTGTTTATGTAAGCTTTTTTTCTTAATCACCTCTGTCTAACCTCTATTTACCAGACTTTTAAAACACGTCTCTTCCAATATAAACACGAGAAAAACACCGGAATGATAGAATACGGAACCAAGACACATGTTTCCGACACGCGCTTCCCATATTTTTTCCGCCCTGTCTTATGAGCGTGAAAAATGAAATGTTTATTCCGTAAAATTTACGTCTCAGTAAGCGCGCCGTAACGCGTTACACACACTTACCGCGTATATCAAAATACTTTTATTCAAATAGCACTTGTAAGCACTTCTGGAACGTTTGAGTTCGCCAAAGACGTCAAATTGACGCTAGGGCGGCTCTAACTAGACGATGTTATAGTGAGACTAAGTTGGATTCACTGTGCGTTGAAGGAAGACTATTCAAATTATGGCTATGTAATTTGATAAGCTCCTAATAACGCGTGTAGACCCATAAATACTAATATTTAGGAAGACTATTCATTTATAGAATAAGGCTATCCTGAAAATGTCTTAGTAAAAATAAATAATTGTAGAATTTTTTGTGACGAAATTAATTTTCACTGGAATTTAGCAATCTACGCATTGGGGCTCGATGCACACTATACATTACACTTTAATTAAACTTAGACAGAAAGCAATTTTCCGACTCGACAGATGACACGTAGAGTTTGTTTATAAGGAAACAATACATGTCTGTTTTATAAAAATCAATGATTTTTTTTTAAAGAATAATGATCATCACCATCTACGTCTTCACTGCTGGGGCACGGGCCTACCCTAAATTAGGGCCATCAGGCCTTATTCAATAATATGTTTTTAAGGATACTCAACTGAATTTTATATCAGATTAGTGCTAGCATCAAAAAGTTTCAGGTATTTTTCATTTCTAGAGATAGAGAGAACTCATAATAACAAGTGTCACGTTCATTTCTATTAACAAGCGTCTCGGTCGTGTCTTCAAAAATACGAATGTCTAATGTTTACAAATCAGCCCGCGGCGGCTTAATCAAAACAAACAATGCTGTTCGGAAAGTAAGTAAAGTAAATGCACCAATTATGGACGGTTTAAGGATTTGTTTTTCGTTTTTTCTTCATAGTTTGTATGTTTTGCAATATACGTTGGCAGGGATTTGGAGGTTAATAAAAAGTCCTTTTCTTAATAAGTATTCGATGTTTAAAATCAGTTTTAAACTAGCTTCAATAAAATATAATTTAGGAAAAATAACCTTTGCCAATCTCCATTTATGGACAGGGAAGATCCAGTTATGAACACCCAATTATGGACGTTATCCAATTATGGACACCCATTTATGGACATTCTTCAATTGAATGCTTAAATCTATAACTCAAGAGTATTAGGGTTGAGTAAGTTAGTATAATGAAATAAAAACCATTTAAATTAAATAATAAAATAATGTAATAGGTAACTCAAATATCAATCAACAAACAGTTATCAAAAAGTAATCGGCAAAGGCCAAAGCCTTAAAGCCAAGAAAAACCAAATAAAAATGTCCTCTTAACTAGCTAGTATTATTTAAATAGGAGACCCCTTCGTTGGTCTATTGGTAGCAAGCGCTGCGTAAGGTCCGAGAGGGCCCCGGTTCGAGTCCGGGGTCGGGCAAAATTTGTGTGAGTTTTTCTGTGATGAAATTTCTCAGCCCGTAGTTAGGAAGCTGGCGGTTGAACGCCCGTGCCTCGAAAAGCACGTTAAGCCGGTGGTCCTGCGCCCGATCTCTCATCGGTCATGTCGGATTGCCGTCTCACCGAGTTATGAAAGTAAGGAAATAGAGAGTGCACTTGTGTTTGCGCGCGCATTTGTGCACTATAATATGTCCTGCGCACTTGGCTGATTTCAATTGAGATCGGCCGCCATGGCTGAAATCGGTCGGACGCCTTATTATTTAAATAACATTTCAATATAATCATCTCCTTCACTTCTCGATCTTTAAACAAATTGGTTTAGAGAATAAAAATTTTAAAAAACCTTCACTCTTTTCTATTCACTTTGCCAACAATAATCAAAAATCAAATGTCTTCTTACTAGTTTCATACCTATCAAAATACAGCTATAATCAGTCTCAACAATTACTTATACATAAAATCACGCCTTTTTCCCAGAGGGGTAGGCAGAGATCACTTCCAGCGATCCACTTTTCACCTCTGTGGGAAACGTGACGTGACTGGTTGTGGACCACGTCGCTGCCATTCTGCCTTGTGCATTGTTTTAACAAGGTTATTGCGTTCACCCGAGTAGCAAGAATATATGACGGGGGAAGGAAAAGGGGAGGAAGGATACTATCGCCTTGGATGATTTGGACTGAGTCGATAGTAGCTCGAGGACCCGGGGTCGCTTACCCGTATACCGTTCGCCACCCACCGGACAGATAGTTGTGACTGGTATCCCCTGACTGTAATATAATTATTATGTATATTACCCTGTCTTAAATTATAAATGAAACATGCCTTAAAAAATCACAAACAACTCAATAAAAAATTTTTTTTAGGAAAGTTATTCTAGTTATTATTTTCTAAATAGTGGATATTTTCTGTCCTTTTCTCACTTCTTTAATTGCATTTGCCATTTGTTCTTTACTATAAGCTTTTCTAGTCGCCATATCTAAAGTGAAATAAAATTTATTTATTTAAAAAATTTGAACCTATTTTGGACACCCATTTATGGACACAATGTTCATAATTGAATTATTAAATTTAAAGTCTTAATTTGCGACCGATTTAAAAATAAAGATAAAGTGAAACGATAGTACAACTATAAGATGTATGAAAAACGTATATTTGTAAAATATTCTTCATGGACAAAATGTCCATATTTGGGTACAGGCTTACAAAAATATCCAATTATGAACATCGATAAATTCCGAGGCTAAAATTACTATGAGGTTTTAGATTAGAATAAATAATTAACCTTTTATTATCAATAATTCAATAAATAATATCATTTTTAACAACAATATTACACTTGTCATAAAAAAAAGCTAATAAATTTACTTACATACATTGCGCTCCTTATAAGAAATTTCAAATCTCGACACCAAAACGCACCGCACTAGTAAGAATCGTTATAGTCGAAAATAATATAGCGGAAAGCTGTCAAATGTTGTTTACATCAAATCTAGAATTTTGGTACAACCGATTAATGTTGCTGTTGGAAAAAAAATACCTACCGGTTTCTTATTATTGGAGGCATTTTGGAAAACTGTCCATAATGGGGCCCGCGTCCATAATAGGTGCATTTACCTTAAGTTGTAATTTGTATTTGCATTCCCTGAAAGTTTCATTAACAACGCGCGTGAGAGCCATGCTAACCTAAGGGCCTGACCGGACGTAGAGTAAGCTCGGAGGCAGCCATCAAGTAGGGTATATATAACAAACAACCCGCCCTTTCTTCTGTTCAGGTTTAATATGGGTAAAATATACATACGCCTTGAAAGTTTAGTGGATGTTTTCCCGTAGTAAAATGATTATATCTTTGTAGTACAATAGATTTGTGCAATTCTTACCTCCCTCTTATTCAAATAAGAAATACCGGTCGATGAATACATTTTTGAAAAATTTTAAATTTGCATTGAGCTTTAATAGCATTATAAACAGCAAATAATAAAAATTGAAAAAACTGTTTATTTTTTTCAAGAAATAACTAGCATGTTTGATAGTACTACTACAGGTAAATAATTCTGCTATGGGAAAACAATCATTAAAATATCACGGTGTATAAAACTTCCTCTTGAACCTTTTAAAAAAAAACGTATATAGTTGTCGTAAAAGTCAAAAATAATTTTCGGGTAATTCAAGTTGTCACTATATCTGGGCTATAAGAGTAGGTACACTATGTGCTTTTAATTATAATATTTGATTGTAAAAGCTTGGGGCGCTCCAAATATCAATATCAGTAGAGCTTTATAAAATTAAGAATACATAGGAGTGGACAGCGGGTACGACCATGTTTATATACTGTGTAGTGATTTATCGTACTAACGATCTGCATCCGCGTCTCGGTCCGTGTTAAGTCGATTATCGCGTATTATCGCCTTACTTTATTGTCCTAGTCAGGTGTCTATAAAATGTGACGGTGTTGGCTGCTGCGATACAAGCAATTGTGCTTAGTGCAGAGTCGCTAGACTTAAGGATATTATGTAGATGTTTAGTATGGAAATAAAGATATTATTTTTGAAAAAGTAGACTCTGATCATTTGATTTTAGACTAACTTGTCTATAATATAATTAATTTTACTGTGAAACCGCGAAGTACCAAGTAGCAAGAAAGAACAATCTTCGTCGGAGTTTCAGAGACCGAGTAGACAATGAAATGCAACAAAAACCATTGTGAAAGAAGCATCGTCGCACGCAGACAACTATGATTCATATACTGCTATTCATTCCACATCCAGGACCAAGTTAGCAACTCGCTTTGATTCAGATTAACATAAAAAGTATATAGAAAAAGTTCCTCGACGGTCTCGCAGCGACGGTTGGGAACGCATAATTTTCTCATTTCGGGCTCTGACGTACATATTAGTGCTATAACAAAGGACACGCATTTCCATGCAATAAGTGTTAGTGCTTGAATAAGGCTCTCGTGCGTCCTCCAAGCGATTAAAGTGATGGAGGACATTAAATCACCCCGCCATTATTTTGCTTTACTCCGTTGAGACCAAGTAAACAAAGCGAATTTGTTTCTATATGCTTTTTATGTTTCTTCGCAAATGTTATGTTAGATCCACTTCCGTCTTCGGTTCGTCAATTGTAGAGTTAAACTTCTTTTGCTTGACAAATTTTAAGTGTTAGAACTTCAATAATTAGAGATGGTTGGCATTTTAAAGTTAAACGTGTCCAGTAAATATGTTTGTAATAATTTTAAGTTAGAAGGAAAGGATCGATTTAGGATTCCAAAATGTACGCTACTTTTCCACCCACTTAAAATAAACATAATGGTCTAATCCCCGGCACAACAGCATGTGCCATCTTACACCAACACCTTGTACATCTTACAGCATTATCCTTGGAAACTCATTAAAATATAATTTCTTCCCTGCACGTGTCTTTGAAAGAGGAAAGCCGGCACCTTTACACCCTACCCCGAGTATCAGGTTGCACTATGTCGGTAAGGAGCTGTAATTCTATCGGTCGTGTGACGACAAACAGAGAGCTGAGTGGGTCCCTTTGTCAGTGCTGGGTGGAAAACTAATAATCGTTTATGACCGGGCAGTATTGAAAATAAAATGAAGAGGGTATTTAATCGCGGTATAAAGTAATAGCTGACCGTTTCTAAAGAGAATTTATTGAATGAAACAAGTGAGAATTAACGATATTAATAAAGTTGTTCTTGCTGTCTAGTGTCCCTATGAATGTTTAGATGTGTAAAAGTATCTTTTAATAGTTTTAATTAAGTTTTTATACACATAACAACATTCCCGTTGTAAAAGAGTAGGGGTCGCTAGTATTGTTTTTATTTTTTTTGTAATTAAATGTCAATCACATAAATGAAGCTGGTTATTGATTGAAATTCAGATTTCACATATCATCAAATACCAACACAGAGTCATCGCTAAAATTTGTGCTCTTTTTTTAAAAGGTCTAACTTAAGTTGTCTGTTATTTCGTCACGTGCCTGACCACTTCCGGCATCCATCAAAGCCTCCGGCGCCATTAACCCCGTGTGCCCTGACCCGGTGAAGGTGCTACGTGAAATGTTTTTTTTTTATTTATGTAGGCATTATGTTTTGTTGTATCTTTATCAAATTCTCCTATCCGCTCCATTCATTGCTGTTCTACAGAATCCATTATAATAGACTTTTAAAAACAGAGCTATTTCAGCTAATCCCTCCCTCCCCTTTCCACTCCCGAACGACACGTGCAGGACAGCGCTGCCATCCACACACAATGTAGTCGCTGGTGGCTCGGACTAAGAGGTTTAGCTCTTCATATCTGCCCCGTGCCATTAAGGCATGGAATGCCCTTCCAGCTCATGTTTTCCCTCCCTCCTATGAGCCCGGGCTCTTCAGGAGGGGCGTGAAACGACATTTAAGCAGGCCTTCAGGGTGAGTGCGACATGCGTAATATGATCTATTGTGCCTGTCGACCTCATATTTGGATCTCACTACCGCTTACCATCAGGCGGAGTGTGGTCATCTTGTTTGCCTATTATAAAAAAAAAAAACAATTTATTGTTTTTGACAAAGATAGGGCTATTCGAGAGATAATTTTCAAAACAATATTAAAATATCTACTTACACACACACACACACACACATATTACACAAAGGTACATTGCAAAAAATAGTTTTCAGAATGTTAATCGCCAGGCAATGCGCGATTTGTCCTGGGACCGCCGCGGAATGTGAGGATAGGGATCCACACTGTTTTTAAGATATGTTGTATGTATTAAGGATGAAGATCTTATTAAGTTCTTCAGACTTTTTGAAACACGTCTTATAGAAATACTTACAAGTTTCACTAAAATGGCTTAGTAAAGTAGCTCGAGACTTTAGTTTAAACTACTCGTGAATATTAACTTTTGAATAAAGGACGATCAATGATGAATCCTAAATAAATAACTACATTAAGCTACTATTGTAATCCTATCAAAATTTGGAATTTCTATTAAAATGTCTTCGAGCACTTTTCATTATCCATCCATATTTAGAATAAGTGCCTAATTCCACTTTCACAGACGTCTTGAAACATTTCAATATTCAGCAATATTCCAGGTTACAAAATTAATTTCGCTTGTCTATAAAGAGAGGTATATTGAAACAGCGAGTTTAAATGCTGCCTTCGAAGCGGGTAAAGTCAAACTTAAAACGAAACTTGCCAGAGAACCTTTTATTAGCTTACTTACTGATTACTTGTTTGTTCTGTTTCAGATTTCAGTATTTTCTCCGACTAAGAGGCAGACTTAGGTCGTTGGGCAGATAAAGGAATATTACGAAAGGATTGCATCGAATATTAACGAAGCCGGCTTAAGATTTCTAGCTAATGTTATATACTAGAATTGAATAGTAGTTCGGTTCGGTCAGACAAGTTTCATTCTCTATTCTGTTTAAACAAATCCGACATCGATGTTTCGTATTTGTGCATTTTTTCAAGTCTTTGTTGGTGTGCCTTTATAAGCTAGTGACAAGCCCTCGCTTTGCTTCGGATACATAATTAAACATTAATACCTTCTTGAATGCCTCTTCTATCTATTAAAAAAAACATCAAAATCCGTTATGTAGTTTAAAAGATTTAAGCATACATTCAAAAATACAGACACGGGAAACGGCTTTGCTTTATACTATGTAGAGATAAACTTTAACCTGTTCATATAAAACGGAGTTCGGTTAGTTCAAATTCGTAACCGCATTCTAAACCCGCTCTACCGGGCTGTTTTCTTCCCAATTTCTTAATACTTGCTGCAAAAGGATGAGCTCACAAACTTCCACAATTCAGCGCTTACGTCATTGGAAACAGGCACTAAAGCGAGTCGTCGGTTGCAATAAGTCGAGCCGGGCAAACAAATTTGCGAGAACCGCAATAAGACACTTAGGAGTGTTGGTAACGGAGAGGTTTTCGCTTGAATAGATGGGCCATTCTCTTTCGTACTTAGGTTATTGCCGTGAATGTCACAGACATGTATATATTCACTATCTTTACTTGATATAATTTCATGAGCAATCGTAAGTTTGCTGTAAACAAGAGACTGTAGCAGAAACGTTTTAAGCATAGCTTTTATCGCGGGCCTTGAGCGCGGGGACCGAATCTAGAAATTCCATAACGAAAAAACCTCACGCTCCCCACTCGTCTAACGTCGTTTCAGTTCGGTAGACTTCGGCACGGTGTTTGTGTGCGTGCGGTTAGACGTATTGTACGACTCTACGAAACTCGCACGAATCGAGACGAGGTGCTCCGAAATCGGACGATGCTATGCATTAGCTATACCGCGGCAGTCCCCGAGTGCCACACGTCTTTTTATTTTTCTATCGTTGCCTAGGTTTATTTACAGAGAAAAAGTATACCACCATAATTAAAGGAAAATTAAACTGCGGGTTATACAGCCTAAAGCCTCCCTCGATAAATGGTAATCTAACAAAAATATTTTTTTAGTTGTTCCTGATATTACCGCGTGATTTCAAAGAAAGAAAGGAAAGAAAGAAATTCTAAGGGCGCCCGCCGACTAATTCTATATGCGCCTGATACGCAGCGTCTGAACCGCACACTTTAAAATGTATAGGGAGGCAAACCAGAAGAAAGCTGTTAGCCGCTCACTGTAAGCCAAGTGGGTTCGTGCCCTAAGGAGTATTTCTTCGCTCCGATACAGAATGGCCCTGCTACGGGCAGCGACAATAAGGGGCGACCTCACAAAAGTAACAATCAATTAACCGAGCCCAAGATTGCTTCCTCTAGTGATGTTCCCTCTTGTGGAACCCGAGGTACACTTGGCATTATTTTGTCAAGAGATAGACCCGATATACGATTCAATATTAAATTGTGTGCCTTTTTAAATGAGTTGCTATAGTTAAGACTCAGTCAAAAACCTGTCAGGTAGTTGTGTCATTTAAGTTCATCTTTTTTACTTTGATGAACATCAACATTTTGTTGAAGCCGAATAATAATATGAGTTATTTACAAGACTACCATTAGGGTAGCGATAAAGCTTCCTTCTACTTGGTATGCGACTGTGATACACTTTCTTTTTTTACCAACGGAAGATGATAATAACAAAAAAATGAAACCCAGAACCCAATCATGTACTAGAAAAAAAAAATTTTGTAATTAAATAAAATTTTGTATTAATCGGCACATCACTTGCACTTAACAAAACTAGGTGAAGTGTAGGTGAGGGGTTTTTCACAAAACCGACTCCTTTCAACAAGTAATAGAGTCGTCAATGGCGTAGCAGGATAGTATGATTAGAATCGAGTCTATTGTCTTTGATTGCGTCGATTTGGCGGCAAAATAAACACCGTTGTCTTGCTTTGGATCCCCCAATCAAAGCCAGGAACTTTGAAGAAATTAGAATTTTACCGATCTTCGCTTTGTGTATGGTGATTGCGTGACTTCTATTACCGACTTTCAGTAACCGTATTCATTTGCATATTTTAAAAGTTAGATTTAACGCATTTATTTAATTTCTAAGAGTAATTTTAATAGGTTCGTTGTTGAATTGCCACTGGTATTTCATTATGAATACAATTATGATGATAGGCCCAATCTTAGATCGATCTTCTTTAAAGGTTTTATAATAAGAAATACCTACACTTCTGTCAACGGTGTTTGTTCCGTGTCTGGGTGTGTTATTAAATATACTTAACACAAGTGCTTAAGGTACGTACCACGGAGTAAGATCAATGTATGTGATGTTGTGTGTGTTGTGTTTTAGAAATAAATAAAATTGTTGCATGCAACACAAACAAAATACCGAAAAGACCTTTCTAACGACGTAATCTGCTAACCTTATTCTAAATTCTGGTATACCGCTTACGATATGACTTTATTCATACCAAATGTAAATTGTTTAATAAAATCTAGAGCCCGCAAAAAGCCCAGACCGGGTCTAGGTAATAGAAATGGCCGGTCTACACCCCAAATGAATGTAGCTGGTGTTTGTATTTATGCGACTAATTAAAACGGTTGCCAAGTCGCTTCTAACTGAGAACTGTTATAGCTTCTGCGCAGCGAAGCCTTCCCCTTGGAACAAATGAGACGAATTCACTTTTATTAACAATTAAGGTTTAAAATCGAGGACACATTTGCGTTTAAATGTAAATTTTGGAGGAAAAGCGTTGCGAATGTTTTAGGTTTTCGTAAGGTTTGATAGTAGAGTTCGGGCTAAATAAACATAAGTAATATTAACACTAGAGAAAGCAATAGTGGGAGTTCGAATCAAATCCAATGTTATGTTACGCAGCTGTTAATCGACGTACACGTTGATATAATATTTTTAAAACGATTTTAATTCCTATAATTTTTTCCGAAACCTGATTTTCCTATAATTTATTCGAAAACATGTTTGCTAACCAATTAACTAACTGATACTTTTTGTGATTTTATGACAACGTTTGTAATCTTGTTTGATATTAATTAGAAAAGAATGTACATTTATTAAGCACAAATAACTGTAACTCTACCAGCAGCCATAAAAATCAGAAACTCGCTTTAACTTTAAAACAGCTGGTATCTGAGACATCTGCAGTTGACATTTACACATCAAAGAGATCTTGCCCGGGGCGAAGGCGCCGGGGCAGAGCGCCCGCGGTGTGGGGGAGCCTTTACATCGCCTCTGCATTTGTGACCCCTCGGCTCGCGGGTACAGACTTATGACATTTTGCATCTTGTCACTATTGCCTTTGACTAAATAAGTATGAAAAAAAAAACGGAAATAGTTTACTTTTATGGCTGCTATTTTTTTTATTTTTAATCTTGGCTTGTGTTATTATGTGGGGATTATTTACTAAACTAGCTCTTCTAATGATAGATCTTGGGTTTGAAAATTGTATAGTTAACCTACTAAGTTTGGTGAACTATAATGCAATCATGCGGATTCCCATTTTCGAAACGCAGTGGGCAGTAAGCAGCTTTGAATTTGCTTTTCCTAAAATCGCGTGTAGACCCATAATAACAAATGCAGACTCTCGTAATTAATCATAAAAAAAAAATGAGAATTATTTGCGTGACAGGGTACATAATTGAATATCATAATATGTTTTTTTGCCAACTATTGTTTACATACTGGAAAACGAATGATCTGTTGAGTAGGTATTGAAAATTCGTTAAGCGACTATACACCGTGAAATTTTAGTGGTTGTTTTCCCGCAGTAAAATGATTCTATCTTAGTAGTACAATAGATTTGTGCAGTTATTTTTTGTTAAAATCAATAAATGCTGGTTTTACAAAAGGTTTAACCGAAACTCGAAAGCACGTTCGAACCGCTTTATGACTTAGGGTGTCGAGCTTCTTCAGCTTTAAGCATCGATTTCATGCGGCAAGCAGTACCACATTACATCACATCTTATAAAAGAACGATAGCTTCTCTCGTTTTCGAGTTGGAAAATTATTATTTTGAAAATTTGAAAAAAAAAAATTTTTTCTCGACGAATTATTTGCATGATTCGATAGTATTACTGAAGGCAAATCGTTCTGCCACGGGAAAACAACCACTAAAATTTCACGGTGTATGTAGACTTATACTTAAAGACAATAAACGTTTTTTTTATTTTATTTTTTATTTTTATGTATAATTCATACAGATAATGTATTGACCAAGATCAAAAATATTATTCTTTGATACCGCTAATACGGTAAAATACCTCTACCTACCTATTACTACAAGACTTGTTGGTAACAAGTATTTGAAGTAATAGAGGTATTTTATCTCTATCTCGATCATCTCTCTATCTGCAAAAACCTGGGTCGAACTATCGAACCTAAAGTTTAGCCGACGGACAAAAAGAGGAGAGTTTAAAAGTGCAGTAAACGGTTCTAACCGTAGTTTGTAGCCGGGAGCGAGCGGGCCGCTCCCCGCGGTCTGAACGGACCCAATCTGCCAAGTATTGCAAACGTTGTTTCAAAGTTCTACATTATAAATAAATAAGTATTACACAACATCACATACGTTGATCTTACGCTACGAAGAACTGAAAATCATTGCCTGGCAAGCTAAATTAAAATATTATCCAATTGAAAAAAAATGGAATGTTGAACATGCCAGAAAAAAGTTGTATTTTTCCTGACTGACATACTTACGATGATAGCTAAGAGTATCATCGTTATCATAACCTTACTTGCGGGGGAGCGGATGGCTCTCACCGCCCTAAAGCGGATGGCTCTCACATCTAAGCCAAATATCGTTTCAGACCACTTGGTATATGCAGGATACATATCATGTGAGAGCCCCAATAAGGGAATCAAGCCCACAGAGATGTCGGGCGATATATTGAGCGCTGTGAGTGCTCGGGTCGGACTCCAATGACTCAAATTGTACGAGACAAGCTTTAGTCCGTCTGTCACACCGACGCGATACGACATTTGAAGAAGTTATTATAATACTTGTATATGAAAAATTTAAGCTAAATAAATGATACAAAGCTTAACAATAATCTTTACTTTCTTCTGAAATATAATATATTATAACATGGCATGGTTTAGAAAGTAATGATTATTACGGTATTAACACAGCATTTGCTACCCTGAGGTCCCCGGTTCGAGTCCGGGGTCGGGCAAAATTTGTGTGAGTTTTTCTGTTAAGAAATTCCTCAGACCGCAGTCAGGAAGTTGGCATCCAACACGCCTAAGGCACTCCCGTGGCTCGGAAGCACGTTAAACTGTTGGTCCTGCGCCACATCACTCATGGGTCATGTTGGATTGCTGTCTCACCGAACTATGATAGTAAGGGTAGAAAGGGAACTGTCTGCAAAGCAGAATACCCATCAGTCTAGTCTTTTATTATATTATTTCGTTATTTATAATCAAACACATTTTTTCACTTTATTTTCATGTAAAACCTAACCTCTTAAATTTATATTTCCTTATCATATTCATAACCACATAATCAATGTGCGGTTACAGGACAGTGTAACAGGGTGTCCAAGATGAAGCATAACACAATCTGAGACAGTCATCGTTACTTAGCAGCTAATGGATCGACGTGATTGGCTCAGAGACGTACCTGTGTCTGCTAAGTCAGCTCAGACCACGCTTGAAGACAGACATCCTAATATACTTACCTACACATACATATATAAGATATATGTGCCTATAGATTGCGAATACAAATTGATACGACGTAAACAGGATTGTGCGTTCAGGATAAATCCGGTTGGCCTTAATCACACCAGACGAATTTAATTTGATGAATGTCGTCCAAAAGTAGATATGTATCTAGGAACTTGCGCTTCGCCACATTTATTATTATTTTTGTACAAAAATAAAGTATTCCAAAGCAACATTTAGCAAAAATGGCTTCCATTGAAAATACACAAATTGCGTTCCTACCTAATTTACATGTAGTATTGTCTATTATTTGCGCAAACACTACAAATTTATATGAAACTAGTGACCCGGCCCTCGCTTCGCTTCGGGTATATCCCTCAGACATAAGACTGAGCTAGATCGATTTCTCGTTCCCGAAAACCCCCACTTATCAAATTTCAGCGAAATCGTTAGGGTCGTTTCCGAGATCGCATGCTTTTTTAAGCAATCAGCGCCACTCAAACGCATACAGAAAAATTCATTTAAATCGGTCAAGCCGTTTAGAAGGAGTTCAATGACATACACACGTACAGAAATTATATATATAAAGATATGGCATACTCCAATCACTCGAAGTACTTCCTATATAACCATCAACAAATCATATTCGCACTGAATGAGATAAAACAAGTGTTAGTTCATTCCTAACCTACAAAGTGACCTCTGAAAACACACGTCACACAGACAAGGTCCACGTCCACAGCCCAATAACGAACCCGGAACTTTATTACCGTGCAAGGGAATCCCGAATGAGGCAGTTAGCGTTGAACCCACGACCGTCAAAGGCACAATTAGCGAGCAACTGATCCTACGAGTGCAACGCAAACGGACGCTGGGAAACTACGGTTTTTGACTTTTTTCAAAGTGCCGGGCAAATGTCGCAGTCAACTTTGTTAGAGTGGATTGGTGATACTTTTGGTTGGGTTGGTTGAATGTAAGTCTTTTAGTTTTTAGTTTATTGTGCCTTAATGCGATTAAAATAAATAAATAAATCCTTTTGTAGGTAAGTGTTTATTATCAGTGTTTAACAAGTGTTCAGTACAATCACATCGTCTACTGATGAATTAGTAGTATTGCAAAGATATCTTACCTTAAATGTAATGAAGATAATTCGCTTTTTAAAGATTGTAGTACGACGAACATGGATATAACATAAACTCTGTCAAAGAGCATGGACTAACATAACGTGTTCATAACAATGATTTTAAAATGAATTCGGTCTTTTTTTATAATTGACGTACGATGATTGCTTGAAATTATCTCGTCATCATCACCGGACTTGCGGGGGAGCGGATGGTGGACGCAGATGGCAGACTGCTCTCCCCCCTAATCGAAATTCGAGCGCTATCGATAAGATGATACCAAATCAAAATCGGCAACTTTTGACTACCTGAGAATAATGAGACTACCAATTGAATTCACAGGCGCATCCCAATTCGTATCATACCATGTTGTGACGTCACAGAGCTACGCCCTGACCGCAGGGACTGCGCCACTCCCGTAGATTGCGATCCGTGACGTCACTTGAGCCAGACGGAGCCATCGCAGGTGTTTGATCCCTGGAGCCCGCATGGAGCGAGGGGCTGCACCAATCGCAATCTAATTAGTTAATTATCTTTACATTTTTACGGAAAGCGTTAAATCCTATGATTACTCAATCACCATCCAGTTGGGTACCTGAATACATTGCCATTGATAATGAGACAAAACAGAACAAGAGACGGAAATCTAGTCTCATTTGCAATCTATTCTAAACGTGGTGCTTACATACAGAATTTTAATTGTTGTTTGTCTATAACTCTTGAATTAACTTACATGGATTACACTAAAATTAGTCTTTATGGGTCTACACGCGATATTAGGAGTAGCAAATTACATAGCTACTTACTAAAATCTTACATGGATTATATTATCGCCTTAAAATGATTGATCTTTTACTTCCGCTACTAACCACGGGATCCGATCAATGGATGTGATGTTGTGTTTATTTTTTATTATTCTATTTATTTATTATTAAAAACAACAATTTTGACTTATAAACTAAATTATGTCCCGCAAAACCGTCTAACAGTTTGACTGCAGGATCAGCGAGTTATATAATTTTAATTATATTTATTTGAGTTATATTGATTTTATTATTTAAATATCAAATAATGTATCTCAAGTATTGTATTTGTCCAGAGGAGCTTTGAAAATACAATCTTCCATTAGAAAATAACCTTCACCAATATTTGTTGAATAGTTGGTATTGACGGAGCTTATCCCTTAGATTGAATCTAGACAAAGTCTAGGCAGACCGCGGCTCAAAGGCGGCCGAGTAATTTGCGGCTTCGACTCGTGAAGGTAAACTTTGTTTACGACCTTCTTCGGCCTAGGTCGTATTTATCACGGTAAATAATAAACGTTAGACAACTCAAGATATGAGATTACTTGTCAAATTGTTCTGTTCTGTAGTAATTCCATTAGAAATGGAAGAAATTGTAATTAGTGCCTTGAGAGCACTGTGTTACTCAATTCAGAGAATCAACAATGTAATCACCCAAATACCTCTAGGTATACTATATGCGTGCATAAGTATAAAAATTGCTTACAATTTTTTTAACCCATGAACGATTGGTTAATATGACAAAAATTTATATTCTTACTGTAGATTCTAGTTTACTGAATGACGGCGGTACATGATCATACATACATACATAAAGTCACGCCTTTTTCCCAGAGGGGTAGGCAGAGATCACTTCCTTACCTGAATATATCGGTTGTCACTTGTCAGAGATCCTCGTGAATAAATAAACGATAGTTTTTGTGTTAGATACTTATATCAAACGTTAAGTGCTAATTTGATAAACATTTTGAGATGATTATGTACTTGCAAAATTTCTGGACAAAATCAATACCATGACGCATCTTTTGCCCTATCATGAACTTCGCGTGACCCTCAGCACGCAAATACTGGAACCACTCAACCTAATGCCAGGGATTTCCGCCCGGGACAAATCTATACAAATTGTTTCAACATCCGGTTGAAAAAGGCGGCTATTCTGACGGATGTGACGTCATTTAGCCTGAATGGGTGGTATATATGCGTGAAAAATGTATAAAAATATGAGCAGAACGGAGTAAGTTACAGTTCCATGTTATTATATATTTTTGCACGAATTAAGTATGTGATATTTACAATAATCATAATCAGCCCATATACGACCCCAATGCTGGGGCACGGGCCTACCCTTAACTAGGGCGATCAGGCCTTAGTCAACCACGCTGTCCAAGTGCGGGTTGGTTGACTACACAACCTTAGAATTTCTTCGCATGTGTGCAGGTTTCCTTCACCGTTAAAGCGTTGTATAACCGTATATATGAATTTCAATTTGTGGAAATGAAAAAAAATCGTGGCAGGTTTTGAACTGGCGACCGCATGGCAAGCAACGAGCTTACCCACTCAGTCATCGACGCTTTTATATCTTTAATGTACAATATTCACTTATTTTAACAAACAAATCCAACGTACAATCAATATCTCGTATTTCAAATATAATCTGTATTCTCATCTCCGAGGAGAAATGAATTCTGATTGCGTTTTATTAGTCCGGGATCTTGGAGTACGTAATTTGATTCCTCCTATGTCGATATGCTCCCTTGATTACAGACGGATTTTAAAATTTTTCTTTGATATTGCATCCTCCAACTTTACAAGGCTTTTGCTTATACGAAAAGTAGATGATCTACGGTACGATAGGTATGTTTGAGTTATTTTAATATATATCTCTATAAAACAACAAGTATTTTTTCAAAGCTACTTTCTGGCGGCTAAATACTCAAAAGACAAATATTTGAAAGTTGCGATGTTCAAATTCAAAAATGGAACGGATTTTTAAGCTATTGCATAACTTTTATTTTTAACCATCCTTATCGGCAAATCCTCGTTCCATATAATAATAACTCATACATAAATATTAGAAGTAGCTTCCCACACGAAAACCGTATCATTGTTTCACACAGTTTCATATTTCACCCCGACGCCACGCTTCGCGCCTCTGTCCCAACATGGCCGCTATACGTCACTGTCATGGCTGCCAGATGTCGATTGCGTCGAATTAATTGTTAAACCTCAGAGGGGATTTACACCTCTAATTAATATCTGATACTCTATTTGCCCCGGGCTCGAGAGTCTGGGGATTTGTGAACGAGTATTGGTACGTAAAACAAATTGTACCTATTATTGGTATAAATGTTTCGTCAAAGGTAGAATTGTAACTCTTTGATAATAATTCCTCTTGTTGGGAATTAACTAATTCTGATATTTCCTGTTAAAGCCATTTCATTATCATATTTCCATTTAAGCATTAATTTGAAATACAATTAATCACTCTTATATATAAAATAATTTCTGTCACAACACTAATAAAAAATCAGGTCTTATTTCAGTCCATGAGCAATCATAAAGCTATTTAAGTCGATGTTACTTTTGAGAAACCAAATCGGTCCTTCGAGTCAGATAAGATCTGTGGTTACCGCACACGAGTAATAAAAGCTTCTAAAATAATTTCCCCCGTGCACTCGACGAGAAATCCAAAATCAGGGATTCGCTAAAACAAAGAGCAATTAAATTGAGAATCCATTCCTCAGAGGTAACAGGTAGCTATATAAATCTCTGTAAAGGGAATTAGGGGATGATGTCAAACGCTCTCCCTGGGGACGCGGGCACTGCCCCGGTTTTATAGTAAATCCATATGTAGCTTAATATATTTCGTATTACGTCGGCATTAGGTCGAGAATAGAGCGTGTGCTTATGTTTGTTTTGGAAGTTTAAGAAAATTATGTCCCGTAATGCGGCCAGGAATTGGTTTACAACATTTGTGTAGCCCCGTGTAAAACATAACGCGATTGGGTCGGGGAAACAGCGTTAAGTGAATTTGTAAAAGCATCTACATGTGTTATTTTTTATCTTTATTCAAATTATTTATACTTACCTATATATTCATATTGCCATTAGGAAAGGTAAGTAATTAATAAAGGTTCAGTATCTAATAACGATATTGGTGTCAACTACTGTTAAATTACATAGTCTGTCAAACTGTTAAAAAAAACTTTGCAACTTGAGTAATTGTTAATTATCCTATTTGGAAAGGTCTTTTACTAAATATTATGTCTTGTATCAATTCCTTGTTATAAACAAAGCAAAAATAAACATCCAACGGAAATAGGACAGCTTTGTTTATTCACTTTAAGTCACAATCGAAAAATTTATTAAAGAGGTACACACAAGTAATTAGTAAGTACCCGACTTAAATGGGGTTATATAATTTAACTGCATGCGAGCACAAAACTCGGTACTCTAATCACAGCTCTCCCAACTAAAGTAAACTACTTAACGAGTATTCGGCTGAGTCAAGGACTCAGAGCAAATCTCAGCCTCTGGTACAACAAGACATCAATTACCCGCTCTGAGCAAACTTGACCGATTTCGAGTCGACTACGAAGCCGCAAATGGCAGTCGTAATTGTAGACTCTTGTTCTTGTCTTTAGATTTTGGCGTTGTAGAAAATGACTAATAGCAGTAAGATATCATTTTTTCCCAAGTAAGTAATACATTAATGTAAGAGCTGACCGGTAATGACAGCTAGGTGGAAGTCCTGCAGCTGGAGGTGATGGTGTGGCTATGCGTGGCACTTCATCAGATGGTGATTGGGATCGTTGCCTGGGGCGCATAGCGCCAGTAAAACGATGACTCATCTTCACAATAATTTATTCAATGTGTACAGTTCGGAGTTTGACACAAGAATGAATCCAACTCGTCCGGCTTGCCTGCTTATAAACGATTCTCCCCACTGCCCCCACCTCCAATTACATCGTCAGGTGCGGTGCAGGTGCAGTGCAGGTGGTGCTTACGCAGCAAGCCGCACGTGTTGGCTTTGTATTACGTTTTACACTCATTTGCCTTAATAAATTAACAATAGGAACCAATTATTTATAAAAATCATTAAATGAAATAATTAATGGAATATTTAGCAAATTATTTGCAGCTGCGCTATCACGGCCATACTGACGAGCAGCTCGTGCTCGAGCTAGCGGCTTGGTTCATCTGTAACAATTACTTGATTTATATCTTGTTCTAATTATTTAACTAATGATTTTCATTATAATTAGTGTTCAGACTCAGAGGCTTGTAAACAAGCTTGTTCTGAAGGTTTTAACTGATGATTTTCATTTTAATCGGTGTTCAGACTCAGTGGCTTGTAAACAAGCTTGTTCTGAAGGTTTGTCAAACTCAGCGGCCAGCAATATAGCTTGTTTCAACAGCACTTGGAATAAAGAGTGTTTGCCAAGCTCAGAGGCTCTTGGCTTGGATTGACAACAGTTCTAACTCCAGAAATACTTGAAGAACTCAGAGGCTATTTGTAGCTTGTTTTGACAAATCATTTGTTTTTCTTCGCTATCACGGTTCATTCCAGATTTGGATTCGGCACTATTCTTACATTTTCATGTGATATTACAGTATTTTTTTGACCAGGACGTAGACTTTGCACCTCGTATCGATCATTAGCAAGAAGTTTTACTATTTGATATGGCCCCAAGAATTTAGGACCCAGCTTATTAGCACACCATTGTGTATCTTTACAAAGTACAAAGTCCCCCGGCTGAAATAACTTAACCTTAGCACATTTGGAATCGAATCGTTCTTTGGTTTTAGATGACTGTTCGGCCATTCTGATACTGGCATTTGCTCGAATAGTGTCTCTATCAACAACGTTGGATAATAAACACATTTGTTCAATTGCGGGAGCAGATCCTTGTTTGCCTATTAAAAGCTCTAATGGGGAATAACCGGTTGCTTTACATTTTGTACTGTTTATTGATAATTGAAGTTCACCAAGTTTAGTGACCCAGACTCGTGCTTGATTTTGAGCAATTACAGCCAAATGATCTTTTAATGTTCTCATCATTCTTTCTATTTGTCCATTGGCTCGAGGGGTTCCACGTGCAATGGCATGGTGTTCTATATTGCCTTCTATAAAATAATTTTGTATATCGGTACCCATTATAGCAGATTCTCGATCGGAAATAACTCTCGATGGAGTGCCAAAAAGATAAATTAATTCTTGGAAACATTTGAGAATCATGTTTGAACTCTTATCTTTTAATGGACGTAGAAAAAGAAATTTTGTAAATGCATCTATTGCCACAAAAGCATAAGCTTTGCGCGTGGAACCGGTCAAATTACCCATTAAATCGACATGGATTGTGTGGAAAGGCGTATTAGTTTTTTCAATAGGGTGAAGACAAATTTGTTTTTTCCTGAATGCCCTTTTCCAATTTTACATGGAAGGCACCTATCGCAAAAGAACGAACCCTTTTGGTCATGTGGCTAAACCAAAACTGTTCCCTGATTTTTCTAACGTGCGTTCCCAACCTGCATGTAAAAGAGCGTCATGGTATCGATTTATCATTGGTATTATGAGTGAGTTAGGTACCACGGTACGGGTGAGAGATTTCCCGAATTGAGTTTGGAATGTTATCATCAAGAGGTTATTTTTTAAACGATATTTTTTATCAAAATCCCCATTATTTTTTATTGCGTCACGTATTTTTGATAACTCTGGGTCTCTGTCTTGCTCTACAATTATCCAAGACGGATCTTTTGCTAAATAATTGATTTGGAGATTTCTACTAAGAAAGTCCACATGGGCCATCTGTTCTCCTTTACGGTAAACAATGTCAAAATCATAATTTTGCAAAAATGCCCACCACCGATGGACACGTGGAGTTAATTCTTTTTTGGTACTGGAAGCTTTAAGAGCATTACAATCTGTGTGGATGGTAAATTTACGTCCGTAAAGAAAATGTCGGAAATGTTTGAGGGCCCTAACAACAGCTAAGGTTTCGAGCTCGTACGAGTGGTATTTTTCTTCAGTATCGGTTGTACGCATACTAAAATATTCTACGACTTTTTTGCGATTATTATCCACCTGTATAAGCATCGCTCCTAACCCTTTAGAACTGGCATCTGTATGGACTTCTGTTGGCAGATCTGGATTGAAAATGCAAAGGATTGGTTCGGAAGTTAATAATTCTATAACTTTTAGTCTAATCTGTTCGTGGCTTTCAGTCCATTCAAACTGAACATCATTTTTAGTCAATTTGTATAATGGAGCCATCAACAGAGAAAAATTTGGAATGAAACGTCGGAAATAACTTGCAAGACCATTGAATTGTCTAAGTTGTTTTAGATTTTTAGGGGGTTCACAATTTTTTAAGGCACTGATTTTTTGAGGATTGGGTCTAACTTGACCATTTTCAATAACATTACCAAGATATTCAACAGATCGCCTTAAAAATGTGCACTTGGAAGAGTTGATAGTAAAACCTGCTTCTGAAAGCCGTTTAAGGACTAAATCAAGTCGTTCAAGTCCTTCTTCTTCGGTATCTGAAGGTATAAGGATGTCATCCATATAAACTAAGGCAATTTTGTCTCTATAATCCCCTAGAGCAGCATTTATAGCTCGCTGATAGACGGATGGTGCATTACATAGGCCAAACGGCATAGTAACATACTCGTATTGTCCATCAGGTGTTACAAATGCCGTCTTTTCTATGGACTCTTCGGAAACAGGAATCTGATGAAATCCTGATTGCATGTCTAAGCTTGTGAAATAACGGGACTTGCCTAATTTATCAATTTGATCCTGTATTAATGGAAGTGGGTAATGGTCACGAACTGTATTGGAATTTAATTCCCGATAATCAACGCAAAGTCTGTCATCTCCGTTCTTTTTTAACAAGTAGTATGGGACTAGCAAAAGGAGAACAACTTTCCCTAATAATGCCTTTAGATTTTAAATCTTCTATCATAACCTTAACCTTCTCTCTTTCTATGGGGGCAAGCCTATAAGGACGCCTTTGGACGATACGGTTGGGGTCTTTAAGTTTTATGTTAAGATAGCCAGTAGTTACGCGTTTTGTTTGATTAATTTTAAAGGATTCTGCATATTTATCTAGGATATTTTTTAGGGTTCTACATTTTCTAGATCGGAATTAAAGCAACTGGGCAAACGGGGAGACCTCTCACAAAAAAGAATATTATGTTCTCTTTGTATGGAAACACCTTGGCTAGAAATAGAGACTTTTAAACCCGGCACACGTAACGAGTCGATTCCAAGAATTATATCATAGCTTAGGTCATCTACAACATGTAGTTTGATTTCAAATGTTACATCATCAAGTTTTGCTGTTGTTTCAATAACTTCATTAGAGATAATAGAGTTTCCAGAAAAACCATTTAATTTGACTATTTCTATTTTACGTTTGCCTTTTATAGATCCAGCAATTTTATTCTTGACGAGGGAACATTCGGCACCCGTATCAATTAGACAATTCAAAATTACATCACCTATTTGTAGTCGCCTGTGGCTGGGTGACGAGCTCTGGATGGTGTTAACGCTGCGCTGGGTTGAAGGTGGAGCTGCGGCTGCAGGGTTGTTCTTGAACCAGCAGTGGTCGGAAGGATGTCCAATTTTCTTGCAATAGCCGCAGGTTTCTTTGTTTGAGTTCGTTGTAGATCTCGAACGGCATTCCCTTGCTCTATGTCCGATCTTCCCACAATTATTGCATTTAATCTGGTCAGCGAATCGAGCTATTTTAGCTCTTGGTTGGGTTGTAGCATAATCTGCATGTCTTTTCCGATAATTTGCAAGTGTAGCTATCAATTCAGCCTGAGACTGGGGTGCTGAGCGCAATAGTTCCGCTTGATAGAACTTTGGCCTCACTCCAGATATGACGGCTTCTATTATTAAGTCTTTTGGCGCATTTGGAGAAATCCTGCTAAATAATCGCCAGGCTTCAGTCACAAATTCTGCATACGATTTGGCGTCATTAGATGTGTACTCACGAAATTTGTTGACGAAAACTATGTGCCTTGTCTCGCCACCAAACTGTGTTATTATCTCGTTTTTAATATCTATCCAGGTAGCAAGAGAATGTGCTTGTGCATCTGCCCAGTCTTTGGCGCGACCGTTTAAGCTGGATAAGGCCTTCATCATAGCCACAAATTGGGAACATCCTCGAAGAGTTATCAGCGAATCGACTTGATTACACCATTCTTCAATAGTTAGTTTATTATCATCCGGATCGAAGGTTGGCAGGTAAATTTCATTCAGTTTGTGACTAGCTTGTGAATTCTGAGAGTTGTTGAACACCATTTTTTGCAGTAACTCAACTTGTCTGCGGAGAAGTGACACCTCATTGTTGTTTCTGGAGCTTGCAGTCTCTTCTAGAATAGGTGAACGTCGTCCAGGGATTTCCTGTTGCGTATATGGGCGGGTGGTAGGTCCTTCATTCCTCTCTTCTGATGTAAGAGCTGACCGGTAATGACAGCTAGGTGGAAGTCCTGCAGCTGGAGGTGATGGTGTGGCTATGCGTGGCACTTCATCAGATGGTGATTGGGATCGTTGCCTGGGGCGCATAGCGCCAGTAAAACGATGACTCATCTTCACAATAATTTATTCAATGTGTACAGTTCGGAGTTTGACACAAGAATGAATCCAACTCGTCCGGCTTGCCTGCTTATAAACGATTCTCCCCACTGCCCCCACCTCCAATTACATCGTCAGGTGCGGTGCAGGTGCAGTGCAGGTGGTGCTTACGCAGCAAGCCGCACGTGTTGGCTTTGTATTACGTTTTACACTCATTTGCCTTAATAAATTAACAATAGGAACCAATTATTTATAAAAATCATTAAATGAAATAATTAATGGAATATTTAGCAAATTATTTGCAGCTGCGCTATCATTAATAATAACAATACAAACAATATACCTACCTACAGAGTTAAGAAAATGAATAATTACGATTATGAAAACAGAACTAAAAGCTAAACGGAAAGAATTGAAGCGTGGAATTTACTTCATCATTTCCAAACTCAAATTACCCTTTCATCACAATACACTTCTGAAAAAGTAAACCTAATTTATTTGATCGATGAGCTCTAACTAACAAAACTACAAAACTGCACTGCATCCATTATCCTGAACGCTATTAGCCTTGCCTGTTCTAGCCCATCTCTATTAGAGATGACGTTGGATGACGCAGCGTCCATTGTTTCCGTCATGACGATTTATGTTTGTTGACGTGACTATGCGTCACTTCACGCGACAGATTCCAATACAAATTGATTGAGTTTTAGCGATGCGTTTGATTTACTTCCTATTCTGGACATGGGCGTGTTAATTTAAGTATTCTTTTACAATATTGTGCAAGATATTTATGTTAAGTATGCAATTTTTTTTTATCATCCCTTTTCATTTTGGTACATTAAATATTGACATAAATCGTAGAGGCTCTTAAATATTCTTACGTCTGTATTTTCGTAGCGAATCACGCTACGTAGGACTACGACTTAAGCTGCTACAAGCTATTTCGTAGCATCTACGATGCAATGTGTGTAAGTAGGGACCTAATGAAAACATTAATTTGTTATAAGACCAAGTGAATTGTAGGTCCTTGGAATTAACATGAGATTAAACTTAGTAGAAATAGATATGAGCATGAAAAATGAGCTTTTGTAAATTATTAACGGAAATTTCCATTGCAAGAGGTTATTTACCTGTGGCTCGGCTACGACTTAGTGCACACACTGTATGCAGGTGGTATGCACACATGAACAGTGCACACCGATGTAGAACAGAAATATCAGCATCATACATTCAATAGAGTCATCAGTTGCATGTACGGATACTGTATATGGTTGGTTATTCACTTACTGGTAAGACCTTATAGGTATTTATGTAAACAAGTTGTTCACATAAGGTTGTGTTGGGGTGTAAAATATAAATAATCTGTTGTTATCCCTTTTTGTACTGCTCTCGTTGTTAGATTATTATTTGGAAAGGTTTATAGATATAATAAAAGTATTATATTTTTAAAAAGTAAAATATAAAAAATTAATGGAATTGAAATGACACTATTTGCTTGCACTATGCATCGAAACTATCAAGAGACAACTCTTGTAGATTGGTTTCAATCCCCGCCAGGAAATAATATGTGTGTGATGATTATGAACATCCAATGTCAAATAAATAAATAAAAAATATTCGGGTCATTTCCACACACTGTCATCAGACCCCAAACTAAGCACTTGCTTGTACTTTGGGCGTCAGAGACTGATATACATACATATTTATTTATAAATACATACCAAAATACATAATCACACCCAGACACGGAACAAACACCGATGTTCATCACACAAATATTTGTCCCGAGTGGGAATCGAACCCACTACTCTCAACAATGGTTTATCCAATGTCTTTGTGTGTTATTTATCTATTTAAGTGTGTTTTTAAATTTGACTGTTTATTGGTGTGTGCTTAAACTGCTTGCTACGGAATCAAATCCATGTATGCGTGTTTGTTTTGTTATCCAGTCTTTTGGTCTCGATCATTATTCATCATCAGCCCATATACGCTTTCGATATGGAAGATTATGTCATTTAAAATTTAAAAAAAAATTGTTTGTCATGTAATAACTAGTATGATTCGATAGTTGTACTAAAAGCAAATCGTTCTGCTACGGGAAAATCACCAATAATATTTGTACTGTTATTTCTGTACTGTGGCGAGCTTGCGTCCACGACACGGCACCATTTGTAGTCCGAACGTGCCTGCACTCTGCAAACTGCTCGAATTTCCTCTGCCTAGTTAATTTCAGATGCTGGACCAATACCAAGCGCTCCTACGTTTATCACTGTGTCTGCACAAATAACGTAGCTGTAAATAAAACATGTTCGTGTTATCAATACTTACCTGTTTTTGACTACATACATACATACATACAATCACGCCTTTTTCCCAGAGGGGTAGGCAGAGATCACTTCCAGTGATCCACTTTTCACCTCTCATCACTTAGCCAACCCGCACTTGGCCAGCGTGGTTGACTTTAGCCTTATCGCCCCAATTAAGGGTAGGCCCGTGCCTATGGGATGTACCTATATGGGTTGATCATGATGATGATGATGATAATTAGGTAAAATAAATAAATAGTTTGTGTTACTATGTTGATCGCATGCTATAAGATCTCGAGTTTAATGCCAGAAATAGGTATTGGTCCAGCATCTTATGAACTCTATAAATTGATTTATTATCTACAAGTCACAGGCGGCTCAAAATTAACTATATATACCAGCACCAAAATATAAAGTGTTCCATCACACAAGCAAGTAAGAAAGTATATTAATCAGCTCAATAATAACGCTTTTTCGGTAATGCGGGCTCCGTTAGCCGACGGATGCGGTCGACCCACTTTACTTCGGCCACAATTTGCCAGGTAATAAGAAAAATAGCGCACCATCTGTTTACGCCAATCGCCTCTGCGGATCGCCGCCGGCATGTGCCAGTAATGATCTGCCCTTATGAAATTTTCGAAATCAAAGTAAAACAAGGAAATACAGAATGATTTTTTTTTCCAAATTGATAGTTTTGTTTTGTTAAAACTATGAATGTTTATTATAACTTGAATTAACTTGTACTCTAATTATTTACAATTAGAAAGGTAATGCAGGATTCTCAATCTTACTATTATATTTTTTTTTACAAAACCTTAGATCAGTCTTTGCCTTGCCGAGTAACCTAGCAGAACCAGAAAACTCACCAATTTATACGTATACAGCAAACGTTTCAGAAGAAACTTGAGGAGATAAACTGTAAAATATAATAACCAGTCAAATCCTTCAATCTTAAATCAGCAATTTAGCCAATAAAACGACTTAAATCTGATCGTGAAAAATTAAAGGAACTTGTCAAAGCAAAATTCGTCAAGCGACGATCTGAACTCGCGGAAATTCAATAAAACTGCCCACCGAATACCGGGGACGTACTTCATCATTCATAAGTCACAAGTAGCGGGAGTTTCCCCGGGATTTATTGGCTTACTGAATTCTTCTGAACTCAATACATAATTAATCAAGGGTCTTTGAGTTCCAACTGTGTTACGTACGTTCACCTGGAGACATTTTGGGGATTACTGGACTTATTTATTTTTTTATCTAACATTGAGTAAGCAGAGGATAACCTAAATATTTAGTACACATCATCATCATCATCATCTCAGCCCATTGCTACCCACTGCTGAGCTTTCCAGTGCGACCAGTCTACAGCCACCTGCATCCAACAAAACCCAGCGATTTTCACCAAGTCGTCAGTTCACATAATTATATAAATAACACACCCCGACATGGGATTCTGACGTTCCAGACGCATATATATTTGGCCCGAATAGGAATCGAATCCACGACTCCTTGCACAAGAGACTGGAGCACTCCCAATTACGCCGTCAGTCAGTTAAGAATATTTTTTATGAATGCACTATTACACTGTGACACACGCATTTCATTTTACGGCACTATGAACATTGTTCATCACCATCATAGGCCTATATACGTCCCCACTGCTGGGGCACGAGCCTACCCTAAACTAGGACGATAAGGCCTTAGTCAACCACGTTGGCCAAGCGCGGGTTGGTCGACTACACAACCTAAGAATTTCTTCGTAGGTGTGCAGGTTACCTCACGATTTTTTCCTTCACCGTTAAAGCGTCAACAATCGTACATATGAATTTCAAATTTTAAAAACCTTGTTATATGTGGCAGGCTTGAACTGGCAACCTCTCGCATGGCAAGCAACGACCTTAACCATTCGGCCATATACGTATGTACATTTGAATAAGACGTGATAAAATCCTCCATATTTACAAATTCAAAGGTTGTGAAACACCAGATTAGGAAAAAATTAAGCTGCCACCATCACCGACAGAGGGGAACTTCAGGCGAGGTTCTGAAAAATTAATTATAATGATAGTGCAAGTTGTTCGCTGATTTAATTAAGCTGGCTCATTCACCAGACGTAGCCTTATCGGGGAATCGGCCTCTTGTCCATGAGCGGATGAAATATAAGCATTTTCTGTTTTCATTTCTGCATTTTTCAGTAGGAGACTCGTGATTTATTCATTTATTTTTGTTTGCAAGACAAGCTTTCACATTTATACACCATATCGTTCGTTTAATTTAATCACTACATAGTATAAAGGAACGTCCCTATGTATGCTTAAATCTTTAAAACTATACAACGGATGTTGATGCTGTTTTTTAATATAAAGAGTGATTTAAGAGGAAGGTTTTTATTTATAACTAGCTTTCCGCCCGCGACTTCGTCCGCGTAGAGACGTTTAACGGGTAAAACATTACTTCCTTATAGCGTAGTCGGTTAAAAAGTAGCCAATAACCTTTCCTATACTCTGGACTATATCTGTACCAAATTTCATTTAAATCGGTCCAGTACTCTATGCGTAAAAGCGTAACAGACAGACAGACAGACAGAGTTACTTTCGGATTTATAATATTAGTAAGGATGTTTGCAAAAATAAACACTAAAATGTAAGGCATATAGGAACGCACGTTTTCATGCTATGAAGTCTCGATCGTTTAAACATACGAGTATTAACGGTATAAGGGCCGTTTACATTATGTTATCTATAAGCATTGACTAGCACATTCATGCGTGACAAAAAAACCCTTTTGCCCTTTTACCGAACACAGTACAAGGGCAAGTATATCAGTATTCATAGCATTACATCTCTCACCGACTAATTAACCAGCCCGAGTGCATTCCGCATAGATCGTAGCCCATTGGAATGCCGCCAATGCCAGTATCGTAGATTGTCCGTAATTACCTACGCCGGGATCTCTGCCTTATCTTTTGTACTGTGGCAATATAGCTGTTATTGCATGTAATGCTGAGCTTCGAAACGTTACGTTATTACTACATAGTATAAAACAAAGTCGTCTCAACTGTCTGTCCCTAATCTTTAAAAATCTGTGCTTAAATCTTTAAAAGTATGCAACTGATATCCTTAATTGTTTTCATAGACAGTTGGAATCAACAGAAAGGTTTTCATGTATAATTTATCCACAGTGAAAAACAGGCGAGTCACTCATATAATGTCAAAAATAATGCACCCTGTAGTATTGACACACACTTTTGACATTTATCTCATCATCATCATCATAATCATCATAAGCGTCCATACCAACTGCTGCATATACGTCCCCACTCCTGGGGCACGGGCCTACCCTAAACTAGGGCGATAAGGCCTTAGTAAACCACATGGCCAAGTGCGGGTTGGACCATACACAACCTTAGAATTTCTTCGTAGGTGTGCTGGTTTCCTCACGATGTTTTCCTTCACCGTTAAAGCGTCGAATACTTGTAAGATATGAATGAATTTCAAATTTGAAAAACACCTTGGTACGTCCATATACGTCCCCACTCCTGGGGCACGGGCCTACCCTAAACTAGGGCGATAAGGCCTTAGTAAACCACATGGCCAAGTGCGGGTTGGACCATACACAACCTTAGAATTTCTTCGTAGGTGTGCTGGTTTCCTCACGATGTTTTCCTTCACCGTTAAAGCGTCGAATACTTGTAAGATATGAATGAATTTCAAATTTGAAAAACACCTTGGTACGTCCATATACGTCCCCACTCCTGGGGCACGGGCCTACCCTAAACTAGGGCGATAAGGCCTTAGTAAACCACATGGCCAAGTGCGGGTTGGACCATACACAACCTTAGAATTTCTTCGTAGGTGTGCTGGTTTCCTCACGATGTTTTCCTTCACCGTTAAAGCGTCGAATACTTGTAAGATATGAATGAATTTCAAATTTGAAAAACACCTTGGTACGTGGCGGTGTTTGAACTGACGACCTCCCGCATGGCAAGCAACGACCTTAACCACTCGGCCATCGACGCTTCATTTATCATTAAATGTTCATTGATGAAATTAGGCAATGATTGTTAAATAGTAGTTCAGCATTCAGTATATTATTTGCAAGTTTGCAAGCAGCTTCATTTGACAGCTCAGAAAACATTTGAATGGAATATGTTTTTAAAATAATAAAGTAAAAAGCCAAATACAAGCATTTATTTTTGTAAAACACGAATTACATCTAATCTTGTAAGATTAAGTATTTAATATGATTTATAAAACTACCTACTCTTTTAATTAATAGGTTTTAATAAGTAACTTACATGATATTACATGATTGCCACATGTTGACGAATATCCTAGTGTGTATGTATAATTTTTTTTTAGTTTATTAAAATACATGTGTCCGCAAACCGCACGGACCATAAATGCGATCGTGCGAGTTGCAAGCGAAAACAACTTGTGCAACAGTTTTAATGAAGAAAGTTTGCGAGACCCGCGGTGCCGTCAAATTTACGGGCCGGACCGGCTTCTAAATGTTTTGATGAAACTATTTGATACAAACTACTTTCAATTTGTATCATATCGTTAGTAATTGGCGCAATCTCAATGACAATATTCTCAGTATTATAGGAGAAGTATTTGGTCACCTAGTGCGTAGGGACCCCATAAATCCTTGTGTATTGCAGGATAACTATAATTTAATTTAATTTGAAAAATATTTACTCAATTAGACTTTTTGAATGCACTATATCTGACCATAATACGTTTCATAAACATTCTGTGGGATTCTGTTTTTTATAATTACCAAAAGTAACACAAAAGCTTTTAAAATTTACAGGAATATGGGCGCCACCTTTATTACGCTCGCTAAAATTAATTTACTTTACAAAATACACGAAATTCGCATTAATTTTGAAATGATAAAACGTTTCCATTCATCCGTTCCGCTCGCATTATGAAAAGTTATTTATTTCGAGTTTTTAATATCGTTTGGGCTTGAATCGTTTTTCGTTCCCTTTTAATTAAATTTTTCCGAGTCCGTCGATTAATCTCGATCGCAAACGGACAAATAACAGTGTGCCAATAACAAGGGCTAAGTGAGATTGACGTATTGAAGTGGATGTATAAAGTTTAAAACATTGTCGTTTAATTACAATTGTCAGTCACCGTGGTTACCCTATTAGCATAGGAAATATCAAATTTACGATAAGCTTATATTCAATTTTCATGTATTATGACTAAATCGTCGGTAGACCGCCCTGTGCAAACGTAGTAGGTCAAAAAAGTACTTAGAACTAAGCTGCAATAAGTCACTTAAGGTAGATAAACCTCTGTTTCACAGGAAGTGATTAAGCCGTAGGATTTTTAATTTCTCTCCAATCATATTGGAGTTCTTCTTCACTGTTAGTACGACATTATACTGTACAAATTTCTAAAAGTTTTTCCATAGGGAACGGTGGAATAACGAACTTACAATTACCGAAACTGTATGAATTTGTATTTTTATGACGAAACATTTCTGCTTTTTGACCGAAGAAAATCTGTAAAATCTATTTTTTTTTATAATTCGTTTTTCAAGTGTTCTTTGGAAAATCAGATAAATCAAACCTAGTCATTAAATATTATTTTGTTTGATTTATCATTTTAAGCCCGTGATGTGCTACGAATCTCGCATAGACTACGAAACTAAACTATTCGTAGCACATGCAGTCGTAGTTCACTTGCCTGTACTATTCACAGATTCAAAATAGTTACAAGATTTTGGGAAGAACACGAAAGCATTATTTACTCGCTTTTCTAGAGAAATTAAATCCCAGCAGTCCCAGTTCATAGTCTTAGTGGAAAAAAGTTCAGTCATAAAATATTGAAATGTACTTTCTTATCACGCGTTTCACTAGCCTGTAAGAACTAAAGTCTAGGGCATTACGAAGTTTTTAAATAACTATTAGATCGTTTCTAGATGATTGGCCTGTACCTAATACTTCATTTAGTTGGACATTGATGGATCATTGCGTCCGTTTACACTTTAAACGATTATGGTTGAATCGCTAAAGCTTTTAAGTAATGAACCACAAACATAATGTGCTTAAAAAGATAAGTAGTTTAAAAAAGCATCCTGTTAAATAAAAAAAAATAAACAAAATTTTATACTGCTTTTACCTAAAGCTCTAGATGTCCCGCCTTAATCCCTCTTATGATTTAGGGATTAGGAATGGAAAAACAAGGAAAATCTCCAGTACTTTTATGATAAATTAGGTTATTCTAAAGCTTTTCATAATGTTTATAGGTAAAATGTTCAATTAAATATTTACTTTTTTGTGTCCGCACTTTAACTTACTTTGACCTAAAATTATTTCTTAACTAAAATAGTTACTCATAGTCATACATGTCTAATAAGTTTTATGCGATAAATAAATAAACATAACCCTCCTTTAAAAGCAGTCAGGTAAAATTCAATGAAGATATTATTCTACTTATCGCACCCCGGCAAGAAAAAATACACAATGCAAATTCAGGTGTCCGGTTAAATTAAAAGAAATGAAATGAAATTTATTTTTTGAAAAAAAAAAAAAAAAGAAAATAATACAATAATACAGTAGCGTTACAAACAATTTACAAGAATAATTTTAAACTGTCATGGCTACACACATTTGAAAACAAAACAACATGGTAAATATCCCGGACAGTTTCAGTTTTCTAATTTACAAGAATTCCTTGTCTCAATATGATCAAACATGTTACGTTTAAGCCTAATGTATGGGGGGCCTATGGGGTTTTCCTTAAATAATTACATTCATATTTAAAGTATTATTACAAAAACTAGATTATAAAGACATAAGCGGCTAGCTAATCCATACAATTAGGTACAAAATATAAATTAAATAGTACATATGTTGACGGAATCTTGTTATATCTCTGAGTTCTGCCTTAATGGAATTTCCATGGATTTTTAAAAAAAAAAACATTAACAATTTAATACAATTTTAAGTTCAGTTAACGAACTACTATAATAGTCGACGTATAAATTAACGAAAAACCATTAATTTCCATTTTCCCGAGACACCCTAACTTTGTTTTGTGACACTTTTTTGCTAGGGTGCGTTATGGTCTCTGACCTGGTAATACTACATAATCGATACTATTATTATAAAGCTGAAAGGCTTCGAATTGAAAAAGTATTTTTGTGTTGGTTAGACTATTTATCGAGGAAGGCTTTATGCTATGCTATATAAAATCACACTGCGCCCAATAGGAGCAATGAAAAATGTTTAAAAAAACGAGGAAAAAAAATAAAAAAAAATAGTGTCAAGTGAAAGTCTTTAGATAGAACAGCCCCATGTAAGTTCCGCGATTTTTTGTAGTCCTCGAGTTGTGATTTTTTTTCTAAAATTTTGAGAATAATTGACATAGCCGCCTAAAAAAAAAGTATTCAGCCTTTTTGAGAAATTCTTTTTGGAAAACAATTTTCATGAGTTCTTCTTGCTTCTTAATGCTTAAAATATTTGTCGACGATTTGTATTATTCCCAAAAGTTTAGAAACAAAATCATAACTCGAAAACTACTTATATAAAATCGCGGAACATACATGGAGGGGTTTCGGATGCCCCACGGGGTATTCTATCTCAGGACATGGGCTTGACACTATTTTTTGGGACACCCTGGATACCAGCTCAAGCAACCCCTAAACTCTCAAGAACTGCATACAGAAACAGTAGAGAACACAATGCATTTCAACTTGTGGTCCGCGAAGCAGAAATGCACAGCGGGTGATGAATATTGGATCCCCTGAGCGAGGGCATGTTTCATAGAAAATATTACTCTTTCATCGGCTGCCTGTGCAGTTTGTGCGCTATATGAATTTACTGGGCTAAATTATTGTGTGTGCCCATGTAGTATAGTAACCTAGATAGAGAGAGCAATGTAAGCAGATTATAGTCGGGCAACTCCAAACGATTATCTTATGATAAGTAAAGGAACTAGTTTCTATGTTTTTTCTAAATTATTATAGCATAGGAGAAAGGGTTCGTATTACTATTAGTGAAGCATAAAACCTATCTACACTTAATATTATGAAGCTGAAAAGTTTGTTAGTTTGTTTGTTTGAAACTACTTGTTTAATCTCAGAAACTACTGCTTCGAATTGATTTTTTTTTTGTGTTAGCCAACCATTTATCGAGGAAGGCTTTAGGCTATACAACAACGCTGCGACTAATAGGAGCAAAGAAACAGTAGATAACGTGTAAAAAACAGAGCAAAATGCGAACCAAGTCGCAGACAAAGCTAGTGTAACATAAATTTCTTGAAAGATGCAATATTTTAAATATTAAAGAAAGCATAAAAATAACAATTCGACCTCTTGTCTCATAAAACTTGCCCCCGCCTGACCTACATAGAACACATACTTGCGAAAGGGCTTGATACAAAAAGCCCGTGCAAACGCCGGCATATTTCAGCACACCCGAAACACCAAGCATTTCTCACGCACCTTTTTACCGACCCTTGGAATAAAAACTGTTTTATTTTAAAAACAGTCGTGGGCACGTCTGGTAATAAATAAATAACTAGTGTTGACCGACATGTTTGGTACCCGACCCAGCTTCCACCTTTTCAGAATAGAATAATCATTTATTATTTAGGTACAAATTAATAAAAAAAACTTTTGTAGTTTGCAAATGCATTAGTTACTTACTGATATTGGTTTATATTATAAGTAACCTTACTTAGAATATAAATGTGGCTACATGAGCCAAACGATACTGAAAAAAAAGTACAATACAGTTTTAAATCAAAATTTATTGAGATTGATTTATATACAACTAAATATAAATATTGTGATAAAGAAATAACGATTTCTTACTAAATGGGTATGGATCTAAATCGGGTCCCAATAACAAAATTTTTTGTCAGTCTGTCTGTTTATTCCCGCTAATCTCCGAAACGGCTGTTACGAATTTACGGAACTTTCACTAATTAATAGAAATTTTTACAAGAAAGATTATAGGTTATTTAAATAAATAATTGCTGCATAAACCATATCCACGCAGATAAAGTCGTGTGTGGTAGTAAGGGAATATTACACTGGTCAACACTAGTCTTGTTTCCTTTATTTTTTTATCTGTTATTGGGTATTTCTATGGCCCTGAGTATGAAAAAAATACTGGAAGTATGCTAACAGCTTCTGTTTTTGAAATATAGAGTTTTATTATTTTGATAAAAAAGTACAGAAAATTAATAAATGATGTTAACAAAATTTCTATTGAACACTATCAAATGATCTTTTATACGATTTTCTTTAATGGGCGACTTTAGGTAGATCACGTTGCAAACTCCAGCAGTAGTCTGCCATCATATGTGAGTCCCACCGCCCCTGATACCGCTCTTCCATTGTTCGAAGATCCTGATGGAATCTTTCACCCTGCTCCTCACTAAAATCACCTAGATTTTGTGGAAATCGGTCTAAATGTGAGTGCAGGAAGTGGATTTTTATGCTTATTACAATTTTATTTTAAAGTATTGATGATACGCAGTTTTTACAAAGTCCGATATAGGTTTTCGATATTTTACAAATACATATTCACCACAAATGTAGCAAAAAGAATCAGGATTAAGTACACAACACCTTCTTGACGAAGCCATATCGAAAACAACAACTAAATATATATCAATGTCCAATAAAAAACGCAACTTTAAGTAAAAATAGTAATGGAGGGTAGTTAGTGGAGAGTTAGGAGTAGGAAAGCGGACCCCGGGCTCCGCAAGGATGCAACCGGGAAAACGCAAAGATGATGATGAGTAATGGAGGGTAGTTAGCTGTAACTCAAAAACAAAAGCTGTAAGAGAAAAATTGTTACCATATTTAAAAAATACACGTTATTTTGAGATAGAAACAAAAAAAAAATCAAAGGAAACAAACGTTTTTTTTTTTTTTTGACCAGTGTTATCAATTATATTTTGAAATTTGTTTTTAATAACTCTTCTTCAATGTAAAGTTTCCATGTAGCCGAAAGTTTAGTAAACGTTCCAAGGAAACCAAAACCACACTATTGGTGAAACCGAAACCGGTCGGTCACAGCGAATAGCACGAAGCGGTCGTCATAAAGTGCGTTTGAAAAGCCGTATTCCGCGATAAAACAGCAATAAGGTAGTAAAAGGCCAAGGGGCATAGCCCCGGGGGGCTGATGTGCCCACCCCACACATAACAATCAATTAGACCGGTCACGGAGAAAAAGGAAGAGTCGTCGAGGTAAGTAGGTATAGCATCTTGTAAGGCCGGACAGATAGACGCGTAGCATTGAGCTTTATAGCGTAGCCTGCCAAAAGAAGCAAAAGTACGATATACTTTTATTTTATAAGTAGGGTAGAAATCAGAAAATTCCCGTTATATTTACCATGTTGTTCTGGTTTATTAAGCTCCTGATATTACAGCACTGTTGTAAGCGCCATGATCACGGATCACTGACGCAACGTGGTAAACATCCCGCACATTTCAGTTTTATGATATGTCTCAATATGACAGTTTAAAATTATAAAAAGTAGAGTAGTTCAAGAATGAAAGGTTAACAGACAGTTACTTTTCCAAACTACATCTGATTTAGCCCATATACCCACAGCAGAGGCATTCCAGCCTAGCCTAGCCTAAACTAGGGCGATAAGTAAATAACACCTGGAAAAGTGCGGCTTGGTCTTCACACAAAGTTAAATTGATGCTTCGGTTTGCAGGTCTATCCTTCCCTTACGTAACTGAAGGTGCATAGAATTAATAAAATGTCATGTTTGAAAACAAAAACAGCGGGGTGTAGGCGGGATTTGAAACAACTCCAAGATGCCAACTCTCATCTATAGAAACGGCCCAGACCATTGACTATCTCTAACGTTCCCATTAGCTTTTATATCAGGTACACAAAAATATATTACTTACTTAGATCAGTACGAACGGTCGAGATTATTACCCTAAAAGCTAGATTGGCCCCTGACAGTTAATAAAGAGATGCCAACATATGCTTATTCACGCTTGACATCCAACATCTAATAAGTCCTTTCATATTAGCCCCCATTTAATAATACTTTATCCTTTATTATCTGTATGACCTATCCATCTTCAGCAATTTCATCTCTCGCATCCAATATTCGAACAGATTCCTAACGACATAAGGAAATTGCTTTTAGGATCGTTGTTGGAGAAAAAGAAGAAAATAGTAACACAAGAGGAAATCAGTCAAGTAGGTAAGTGTAACCTGGTAAGATTTATTCTATTGATAGATATTTTACATGGTAAAATTATCTATATTAATATTAAATAGTTGAAGAGTTTGTTTGTTTGAAAACGCTAATCTCAGAAACTACTGGTCCGAATTGAAAAATATCTTTTTGTCTTTGAAAGACTATTAATCGAGGAAGGCTTTATAATATCCTGACCAGTGGATAATGTGTATAAAACGGAAGAAAATGCGTCGAAGTCGCTGGCAAGGCTAGTATCATATATGGGTCTACGATAAAGACTCAAACTCAGACGTTCGACTGAATTACACAAATCATCGTCGCTCTCGACTCGACCATCGAACGACCATAGATAGAATCTTATGAAACGTCTTTAATCATATAACATTTTGGGTTTTTAAACCCCATTAATATTTTTTAGTTTAGATTTAAAAATACACAACCCAGACATGTTTTTAAAATTAACGCGAGTAAACGTAATAATTAATCTCGAAATGACAAAAATCTGGAACGATACTTCGTTCCGCACTTCGCGACAAAAAAAACATTGACAAGTATTGCGCGCGGAGCCGAGTGCGGCGGCGATCGTTCGCGAATGTTTTTTTGCCGACAGTGCCGTCATAATGCGGCCTGTTTGCCCGAGGCTCTTCGGCTGCTGCCAGTACTGTGCTTCGGAAAGCACTTCGCTGGCAACATACGGGAGTGGAACATGGACGGAGCCGATGCGTTTACAATTATTTTTTTCGTTTCTCTGTAGCGGTACCATGAGTTGGCTATCGAAAACTTACGTACGTTAAAAACCTATCGAGTTGTTTTTTTTCATACGACCGATTTTAGTTCTTAGCGTAACCACTAGCGTAGGCGATATCGAGTCTGTCACTTTTAAACTCATGGTAGCGCTGCTGATTGCCTACTATCATGGTTTATATGGTTGACATTATCACCAGACTTGCAGGCGATGGCTCAAACCATGGAAAACTGTAATTATAATAATATCTATTAAAAACCTTTAACAACTACTCCAAAGGATATTTGGAGAGGTAAATTACGGATTAATTACACTTCTGAAATATACAATTTAGAAATATTAAAGCGAAGTCAAAATGCAAATATAATTTGTATTTTAAACAAATTTTGAAACAAGCAGCATTTTTTACAGCAAGATATTAAATTCAAAGTGAGTCACCCGGCCAGGGCATGCCAACCGAAATGGGTAAATTAAATTATTTCCTCGAAAGAAAGACTAATTTAAAATTCATTCCGTATTCCTTTTAAAACACCCGTGTAAATGCACGTACATTTAAGCGCAATTTGACTCTGACCTAATTATCTTGGCTTACTTAATTGAGTTGGCCTTGCAGGTTTTAATCCCTTTTGAATAAGTATGTATGAAATTTGTATCGTACATACAATGTACGTAAGGTGTGATGGAGTTCGCTCGCGACCATGATTGCTCGATTGGTGTAACCCAACGTTGGGCAGTAAGTAGCTATTATTTTCATCGCATACCCATAATAAATAGTATGTAAAGGGAAATAATGTTATGTAAGATTTTAGACTTTCGCGTTCCATTACTCTAAATATTTGTCCGTAACGTCGGGCAGTAAGTAGCTATGTATTTGCTACTCCTAATAACGCGTGTAGACCCATAAATACTAATAATTAGTCTAATATCATATATTTAAATCTAACTAATGTATTTAATTAGCTTTACCATTATGAAAAATAAAGTCTTGTGTCGCCACACTCAGGTATCCCGCACAGCCTGACGATTTGGTAAATAACATCTCCAGACGCTCGCACTACAGTGACACGCTTTTAAGTACTTTAAGGATAGTGTCTAAATACATTCATACTTGTGCAACATATAAATATATGTCTGTTGAGCTACAAATTGTATATGTCAGCTGAGCAACATAAGAATATCTGTTGCTGTCTTTAAGTTTCCTAACTTTTTTTCGGGTACCCGAAAGAGATAACTAAAAGAAATCATATTGCCTCTTTTTACCATAATACATCAAGCTGTTATTTTTTACAAATAATTTTGATAGAGCTTAATTACATTCCCTTCTTTCATTGATGCTTTCATAATTAAACTTGAAGTTTGATAGCAAAACACATTAAAAAAATATATCACTTTCGCGCTACTAAAGAACAGATGACTCATCAATCTGAAGCTGGCTGTGGGCCAAGAAAATGTCGGCCTTTAACGGCCTTGTGTATAACACGTATTAAATATCGCCTCCTCGACTATTGGGATAATCTGTAACCATTTATGATTTATGCCAATAAATATGTTAGCGTTTTATTAAAACTATTTCACCAATATGTGGTTTTCTTACGAAATTAGTTTGCTTCATTAGCAGATAATTTACAACTTCATATGTGTCTGAAGAGATCCCCTACTTAGCGAAATGACAACTCTTTTTTAATAACCCGTATCATCCCACTGCTGGGCAAAGGACTCCTCCAAACCAGTCCACCTCTCTCTATCAAAGGCCAGTACTTGCCAGCTCCTTGATAGCTGGACCAAATCGTCACTCCATCTTTTCTTAGGCCTTCCTCTTCGGGAAAAGCTGTCCTCAACAACTCTTACTAATAAATAAAAAAATCTTTTGAGCGCCTTTTAGCGTCTTTGTACAGACAGAAGACATTGATATTGATATGAATGTGAAAAAACTGTACGTATATAAATCACCAACAAAACTATTAATCAGCTATATACCTGACAATAAGCTCGCAGGACCTACCCTGGGATTATCAGTCTTGCATCAATTCGGTGGACATGTTTGCCCAGCAGTAGGATGATGATAAAAAACACACGTGGCATATGGAATGTCCCAAGGCGCACTGGCCTTATGGCCTTCATACTGAGGAGGACAACCACTCATCTCATTCCCTGGAAGCCTTCCAAGCCCGCATCGTCGGTATTACGCTAACCCAGCGGGCATCGGGGGATAATGGCGGCGCCAAAACGATGAAAGAACGAACTTGATAGCGTAACATGATTAGCTTTTCAATTCGGAAAGTGCATAGATCATATTGCACGGAGATGAATTACTACAAACCCTGGGAGGCTTCGTTGAGTAGCCAGACGCTTTTAGGTTGAACCACTTTGATGGAAAATATTAGACACATAAAAAAAATATTTTAGGCGATCTTATAGCTATTAGCGATTTTTTCAGATAATTACACTAAAAGAGAGAAACAAGCTAAGAGACTGAACATAAGTTTTATTATGTTGCCTGGTGCCACCGCTATTTAATGCGAATGTTTGCAAATATCATGTAACACTATTTGATTAATTTTTTTCATTTTAGGCAATGTTAGTATTCATAATTTAAAGATAATGTATGAAAATGTATGTTCGTGGGATCATGTATGAGTCTCTAACTTATGTTAACGACTAGTGATGTGAAAGGACAAAGTTTAATATTATTTATTATCAGGTTAGTAAAAATAAAACAAAATACGTTAACCAAGTTTTGCATAAGCACTTAAAAAACGCCAAATACATTATGATTATACGTCAGCAGTATGACTCTACCGACCGGGAGCATAAATCAGTGACGTACATTAATTAAATCAATTAGTACGAGTAATGAACGCACGATGTAACTCTTTAAATCCGTCACCAAGTTAAGTTGCTATCCGTATCTTGAAGCACTACGTAGGTAAGTAGTACACACGGATGTTTGCCGGAATATTTCCAACATCTGAGCTGAGTTCTCCTTCGAAATCGTCAAGTGCAAGCCCGTTCGTTGGCCGCCGGCCAGCCGCGCACGATTACGCGGTAATCTGACAAACGTCCCGCAGTGCCTAGGTATCCTGATGTCGAGAAGGAAACATTTTTGAGAAGCTCGTTTTTGAAATTTTTATATAATAAGTAGAAGGTAGAGTCCATGAGGCCGCGAACGTTGAAAAGAGGTCGAATCATTAGGTTTCTACATAGATAGGCATTTTTATTGCACATAACAATTTACAGATTTGGTGTTACAATAATAAAAGCGTTGATATCGCTATTAGAGATCTTGAACAAATTATGTTTAACATCTTATGTACGCAAGTTTCTACCGTCAAATAATCTTTTACTTTTATATAAAAGTTTTATTTCGAATCTAAGGATACAACACATACAAACATGACATGTAGATGGTATTAGTTACATGGAATGAAGACAATTCATTTTCAAAACATTTTCAAAATCCGCGAATTCCATCTTTCCCATTCCCACTCCACTGAAACATTGGCATGCACACAAAATTAAAAAAAACTAGCATCATAAAAAAAAAATTACACAGAGAGCAAACCATTCAATCTCTTACAGTGACAACAATAGCCGCCAACACATCCGCCCAAAACACAAACAGCAAACAGGATTTAAATCCATTTCACACTCGTTTGTGAAAGTGAACGTTCATAGCTCACATAAAAGGATTGTTCCCTGCACGGCCGATGTCGGGCACATTAATATGACGGATTTCCGAGCTCACGACTGCGCTCATTCGAATCCATGGGGCGGGAAGCAACTTTAAGTAAATTATAATCCGTAATACTTTTTATAACACTTTAATACAAGTTTCGGACAGAGTTTCTACACAGTAAGTACTAAAGAGTATGCGGAATTGCGAGCGTACGAACAGGGCGACGCCTCAGGTAAGACTGACTCACTGAGCCGTGCAGCGCTCTTTTATAGCGGCAGTCGCCCCACTATACCATTACGCAGGTGGCGATGACGCAGCTCGCAAGCCCACGCGGACGGAAGTCCCTCTTTAGTTAATCATTTAAATGAACAGAAATTATTTGTCTAGTTAATTGATGTGAAATTACAATTATTTTCATACAATGTAAAAATAATAAAATTAATTCAATAAAACGAATTAAATTAAAAATTATTCTTTTAGAAATGTTTCGTGAAACTAGAACGCGCCGTCACGGCCGTCCTGCACCTTCACACGTCCTCGTGTGTCTCCTCAACATCAGACTCTGTAAAGGAAACAAATAAAGTACAAAGTATGGTTATTTCCTTAAACAAGCTCGGCCATTCTGGCCTTATGTTGTCACGCAGAGTTGTGATTACACAGACTGTTTGTCACACAGACCGTTTGTCACACAGACCATTTGTCACACAGACTATTTGTCACACAGACCGTTTGTCACACAGACCATTTGTCACACAGACTATTTGTCACACAGACTATTTGTCACACAGACTCTTTGTCACACAGACTATTTGTCACACAGACTCTTTGTCACACAGACTATTTGTCACACAGACTATTTGTCACACAGACTATTTGTCACACAGACTATTTGTCACACAGACTATTTGTCACACAGACTTTTTGTCACACAGACTATTTGTCACACAGACTTTTTGTCACACAGACTATTTGTCACACAGACTGTATAACAGATTTCGTCACACAGATTTTGTCACTTCAAATTACTTACTCTCGCCGTCAACGGCATTTCCTAATATCTTCAAATTTGCCTTTAATTCCAACGGAACGCAACAATCAGGCACACTACAAAGTCGGTCGTGTGCATATCTATACGTTCTATTGGAATTCAAAGCCTTTAGCAAATATCTGTCACCCTCAAGGACTTGAATCACCTTAAACGGTCCTACAAAGGAACAATAGGAATATTAAAAAATACATTAAATCATCGAAATATACAAAGGCAACAAGTATTAGATATCTCCTAAACTAACCGGTATATGCTCACGATTTTTTTAAATAGTGTTGTTTAATAGTGCCGCGCAAGAAATACTGATTCCGGAGACCGCCGCTCAACTCCAAAAATAGACCAAGCTCCATACATTTTTGCCCATTGTCCTTTTGGATCCAATTTGTTCTGATTCCGGTCGTGGTTTTCTAAAAGGACAAAATCTTCAATTTTTAAAACGGCTAAGCTTTGCTTTGGTTTCGTCAAACCTTTGCTTTTCGGTGATGGCGCTGTTTTTGATAACTTGTGCTGCACAGTGTCGCAGGTCCGTTAAATTTATATTAAATGTATTAGTATCGTCATCTAAAGTCAATAAGTCTAGAGGTCTTGCTACTTTGCCGATTAATAACTCCAAAAGGACTTGATTTTATTACGCGGTTCATTGTACTGTTTAAAGCTACATGTACTTCAGGCAAAGCATCTTGCCGCGACTTATTATTTCCCACTTCAACAGCAGTGAGAATGTTTTTTAATGTACTCATCACACGCTCTACTTGACCGTTGGCTCGACTAGTGCCTGTGGCTATGAGACGAAGCGTAATACTGTGGGACTCGCAAAATTGTTAAAATTCTTTGTTTGCAAAACATCTACGCTGAACAGCTATGACGCGAGAAGGGGCGCCAAACGTGCGGACACAACGTACCTGAGAGCTTGAATAGCATTGTTCGTATCGATATTAAGTGCGTGATGCAGAATTGTGTACTGGTGAATGCATCAATCATAACAAACACATAATCTGTGGTGTCATTTTTACCACTGAGTTTCCCAGTGACATCAGTATGGATAGTATGCCAAGGTGTGGATACTTTAGGGATGGGGTGTAATTCTGCTTATACTTTGCCAGAATGTGATTTAGACAGCCTACAGGTGAAGCAATTTTCAACAAATTTACGAACGTATTCAATCATATGTGAGAACCACTAATGACAATACAATTTTTCCAAAGTCTTTTCCGATCCTAAGTGCATAATACTTTCATGATCGTGATTTATTACTGCCTACTTGAATGACCTGGGAACAATTGGTAACCAAACGCTTCGATTGTTCCTCTCTATTTTCCATGCAAAATTCCCCGTTGAATTTCGTGAGTACAACTAATATCAGATTTAAGACTATGGGTTTGCAAACTAGATATAATAGATTTTATTTCAGGGTCTTTTTGTTGTTCTGCTTGAAACCAGTTGTCACTAAATTTCAGTTAGGTTGACTCGTTTTTTTTTTGAATTATTTTTGTTACAGGTGTTTGAGTAAGAAGATTCTTGGACAGAAAATCGACATATTCCATTCGCTTTCCAGGCCTATATTCGATGTCGAAATCGAAACTTTGTAGATAACACCACCATCTGTGTACACGAGAGGTTTTAGTTTTAAATTTGCTTTAACAGCATTTGAACACGCATTATAAACATTACAAACTTACGACCCTGTGGGTAATGTTTAAAATGTTTTATAGCATTAACTGTGGCTAATGTCTCAAGTTCATACGAGTGGTATTTGGATTCGTAAGAGGTTGTTCTTCTGCTAAAATACTCAACCACGTAAGGCTTGCAGACTTTTTAATGTATAAGAATAGCACCATAGCCTTCAGAACCAGCATCAGTATGCAATTCAATATGATATTGAGGATCAAACATAGTGAGGACGGGTTTGTCAGTGAGAACAGAAATATTTTTTCGACGAATGGTTTCAAATTGAGGAGTCCACTTAATATTACCTTTCCCAGATGTGAGTCTGTACAGAAGTGTAGATATTTGAGAAGACCAATAAATTGCCTTAATTGCGTGATTGTTTGTGGAGGTGGTAGTTGACACAAGGCATTTATTTTACGAGGATTAGGCTTTATTTGTCCTGATGAGACATGATATCCAAGGTAATCAATTTCTGTTTAAAGAAAAGCACATTTCTTTAAGTTAAGAGAAAAACCAGATTTAGCCAAGGTTTCCAATACAAACTTTAACCGAAAAATACACTCTGAAATAGTTTGGGATGGTATAATGATGTCATCAATTTAACAGATTACGAATGCTTCGGATAAGTAACCGAGAGCTTTGTTAATAGCTCGCTGGTAAACAGATGGTGCGTTTTTAAGTCCAAAGGCAAAGGCATTTTGACATATTCAAATTGGCCATCCGTCGTAACAAAACACAGTTTTCTCAATCGTGTCTTGATGTACGGGACTCTGATGATAGCTACTAGCCATGTCTAATGAAGTAAAGTATTAAGCACCAACTAAACGATGTATTCTATCAAAGGTAAGGGATATCCATCAGAAACGGTGTTACTATTTTAATTCGCGAAAATCCACACATAAGGTCAGATCCTTCTTTCTTTTTGACTAGTAATATCGGATTTGCAAAAAGAGAGCAACTCTCACGAATTACACCTGCATCAAGTAGTTCTTTTATTTTATCGCGTACTAGATTTCGCTCGTTAGAGCTTATACGGTATGGACGTCGTTGCACTGTGCGATTGGCATCTATAAGTTTTATTTCAAGCTTGGAGAGCTAACCTTGTCTGTAGGTAAATCTTTAACAAAGAAATACGAGTATTCTTTGAGTAATTGTTTTAGGTCGGTAAATGAGTCTAAAGGAATTTCTAAATTGGTATTATTGAAATCTTTTACTTTTTTTTTATCAAACTCGCACTGAGCTACAATTTGAGTCATGTTTATAGCAATATTAAAATCTCAACTGAAAAACCTAAATTAATCAAATCGCGTCCTATCAAGATACTGGTTCCTAGTGAAGAATCTGGGACCACATGAAATAATAGTTCAAGCGAATAACCCTGTATTGTAGCTGTGGCATTAATTTGGGTATCGCAATATAGACTTGATTTTCCTATCCCTAAAAGTGTGACAGAGTTATAATTTCTTTTACAGGGAAAGAATACAGCTACCGTTTGTCTAATTAAAGAGCATTCAGAACCAGAATCAAAACAAAATGAAAACTTCTCACCCAGATTGTAAAGATGGTCAGAGCAGGTTTGATGGTGCAGATATTCACTCTCCATTCGGATTCTTTATTGTTTCCTGGTGTCTTCTTCTGCGCGCAGTGGCGCTAGATGACCCGGCTTGCCGCAGCCGAAACAGGTGATGACCATCGGTTCCTTGCGAAGTGGACGATGAAATGTTCTAGCCCTCCTTTGGGTAGCTTGATAGCACGTTGAATAGTGTAGCGGCTGCATTTCAGTCGTATAGAAGCGAGCTAAGAAAAGGCCTTTCAATTCTGGTCACGTAACCTCAGCATGACTATTTTGTGCTAGCCATGTTGCTGCAGATCCCTTTAAGGCCCGACTCAGGAGTATTATCAACTGACTTCCACTTGAAAGGTTTTCTTCATACAGATGTCCACGGTGGTGCACCATGCCCGTGCATCTGCCTCTGGATCATCAGGGTTGAACTCGGGTAACACGAGGTGACGCTCCTTCTTTTCGTGAAGAAGTGACGTTCAAGCACTGTTTGCACATTTCTGTGTTGCAATTCCAACAAACTCTTCCACTGGTATCGTTCAGTGCGTATAAAGGGGCTGGCATGACCCGCACCGAGAGTTTCCGCTTCCTGGTTCATCCTGACTTCTGATGACGGATTTCCGAGCTCACGACTGCGCTCATTCGAATCCATGGGGCGGGAAGCAACTTTAAGTAAATTATAATCCGTAATACTTTTTATAACACTTTAATACAAGTTTCGGACAGAGTTTCTACACAGTAAGTACTAAAGAGTATGCGGAATTGCGAGCGTACGAACAGGGCGACGCCTCAGGTAAGACTGACTCACTGAGCCGTGCAGCGCTCTTTTATAGCGGCAGTCGCCCCACTATACCATTACGCAGGTGGCGATGACGCAGCTCGCAAGCCCACGCGGACGGAAGTCCCTCTTTAGTTAATCATTTAAATGAACAGAAATTATTTGTCTAGTTAATTGATGTGAAATTACAATTATTTTCATACAATGTAAAAATAATAAAATTAATTCAATAAAACGAATTAAATTAAAATTATTCTTTTAGAAATGTTTCGTGAAACTAGAACGCGCCGTCAAATATTTTGAGTCGCGCAAACCGGGCATTTCGCATTTAAAATTTCCACCCTCACATTTCAAAATTTCACCGTTCAGTTTTATTTGCTTAACTTTCTGTTGTAACGTGTTAATATTCATCCGGGTGAATTTAAAATTCCTAAAGAGCGGAAATTCTTTGATGTTTTGCGAAACGTTCGTATCGGGCGCTTTGCATGAGCTACGTGTTGCGAACCGATGTTTGTTAAGCCGGTTCTTCGGTGAAAAATGTTTGGATACCTTTTCCTTGCAAAGAGTTGTGACTTGTGTATAATTTATTTTGTGTATTTTTATACACAAGAGACTCTTTCTTTCTTTACTGTGCTCTCAGCAAAATCTTACGATTTTACAGTGCGTTTCCACAATTTTCCCCTAATTGATACTCTATTGTAGAAGGTAAAAAATATAAATAATCCAGGGACATTCTGCACAGTTGGAAACATATTTAAAAGAAAATTAAATTATTTTTTTTAGTTTGTCTGCAAGTCCTCGTTTTCACAAAATTAGGAATGATGTCAAAGCCCAGAATCATATCATTTGACTGAACTTAACTGGCCATATGGTGTATTATATGTAAATATAGCACACATAAAAGAATGGATATCAACTTTCATAAACGATAAAGTAAAACTTCGCTAATTTATTTGAAATCAGATTTGATAATTTACCACAATGAATGTGTTTTATATTTTATACGAATACAAAGAATATAAATAAATTATTCAAACCACCGTTTATATTTTGGGGGAGGATTCCCAGCAGAGGGACAGGTAACTAGATAATGAATACAAAGCGGCTAAATAATGAATACGAAGCCTCTCAATGGAATTTTAATACTTGTGTATTTGTCTTCTGTGGGGCTACCATGAGTTTAAAACTTACGCGCTCGATATCGCCTACGTAAATATGTCTATGAAAAACTTGTACAGCGCCGCCTGGTGGTTACGCGAAGAACTACAATCGGCCATATGAAAAAAACAACTCGATAGGTTTTTAACGTACGTAAGTTTACGATAGCCAACTCATGGTAGGCCCTCTGATGTTTTATAGCTGTCCGTTCATGGTTGTGATCCATATGTTCAATATACTGGGAGCGAGTGACAGAGACGGACGGCGTCCCAATATATCAAGGCTTAATTAATTGGCTGACCTTCGTCACGGCTTGTTCCTACTAGTGAGGGATCTTTTGACAAATAGGGCAATCAAAACTTTTACACCTTCACCGTATATTGTTACCGAATCCTCCTATAGAAAACCCTTTTGTGCTATGATGGAAACGTGTTATTAATAATGTTTCCTTATTTTTAATTAGTTGTGTTGTAGTACCTTTGAGAAACAAAGGTGTATGTTTAATACATACGCCTTTGAGAAACTACACTATATGCGTTTAATAAAAGAATGTCATAGCAAAAGCAATATTCATAACCTTAGAAATGTCTTGTTAACAATTTCCAATTCAGCATAATATTATAAAAATGCAAAGCGACCGATATAAAGTTACACATAAAATCAAACGAAAATGGTATCGATATTATAACAACAAACGCCCCATATGTATTTCCTGCCTGTAACAAGTTGTTTGCGCTCGCAGTGAATACAAATAGAGTCCGAAAGGGCGAAAGAGGTCATAAAATTATTATTTTCCGGTCGAAGGTACAAGATTTAAATCGGCCCGCGCTGGCTTGAAAGGGAGCGAAGTTTATGAAACGTAAAAAATATGAAAGACGCTGTGTACATCGTAAAAATACGGTCAGGAACGAAACAGATGTCAGGCATAGAGTTCAGGACTTTTGCGACGTTTTATAAAATGTCGTAATTTCCTTAGATGAGCCGGAAACCATTCAAGATTTACGAATAAGTGATGTTTTGATCAAATAAAATAAAATTTAACATCATCATCATCAATCCTCATACTTTAAGGTCAGGTTGCGTAACTTTTTGACAATATTCCCTAGGCTTTCGAATCTACACCTAAGGATCAAGATTCCTAAGAAATACATCATAAGTAAGAGGAAACCTTAGATCCGACAACCAGTAATACGTAATTAATTTTATTCAATGAAAAGCAAGTAAAATTATCAACATCTTAAAACATGATGTTCCCAATCCTAAGCGCACCGTTTTATTAGCTAGCGGCAGAACCCTACCGTCGGATATAACTTTGTTATGGCGTTTTGAAGAGTTGAATCTGAATTATGAGAGAGCATTATGAGTGCGACCTTATATTAATCCGATGGATCTTAAAAACATTTCCGTCATATTTGTGCCGTCATGATTCGTAAAAACTTACTACTTTCGACTGAGATGTCTAAATATTAGATTATGATATAATTTTCTCTTATAGATTGGTATCATATAGTTCCCACTTCTGCTGCCAACGGTAGATAAGAATCAGTCATGATGATGACTCATGATGATCATGATATATTATGATGACAATCTCTAATTAATAATATACATACAGATTGGTAGTATCGGTACCAGTACCCAACTGATTGTTGCGGTTAACAATAATAGATACCTCGACAAATAAGAGGATACATGAAAGTGGCAATTATCAGATGAAGCAAGGATACCAAAGTCCGTATTGTTAAAAAAAACAGATTAACGTATAAACGTCAATCGCCTTCAAACTCGAAATAAGTAAGGAGCCCATCCCGACCACAATGGCTCGCTCGCGGCATCTCGGGAACTCGCCCGACCCGTGCACACATTCCGAGGACGCGTTCACAATCAACTGCCCGAATTGCTTCCCTGATAGACTCGTTTTATTTTACCATCGCTGCAAGTCGGCCAAGATCCGAGCAATATCCGGTGTGCGGCAAATCCGTAAGCTTCTCCTATTACTTGTACTTACGAATGTTTGAGATTTGGCGAGGTGACATTCACATACCCCTGCCGCGTTGGTCTAAAAGTGGAAAGCGCCTCGTATAGACCGAGAGGTGCCCGATCCAATTTGTGTCCCATACTGTTGAGAAATTACCGGGCACGGAACCAGAAACTTCCTGCAGTGGAATCACCTTAAATCATTGGTAATGCTCATGATCTGTCATAAATCATAACGAAATACAGTTTCACCGAACTACGAGAGTGAAGGAACAGAGAGCGCACTTGTATTAATACTTGTGCACTATGTCCGTTGACTGATCTCCAGCATAAGCATCCATAGCTAATATAAAAAAAAAACATCTGACTGATTTTGGCCAATCTCAATGGAGTTCAGCCAACTTTGCAGGACATATTATAGAGTACAAAAGTACGCGCAAACACAAGTGCCTTCTCTGTTCCCTTACCCTCATAGTTCGGTGAGACGGTAATCCGACATGACCGATGAGATATCAGGCGCAGGCCACAGCTTATCGTGCTTTCCGAGGCACGATAGGCACGATTTTGACAGAAAAACTCATGCAAATTGCCCGAGCCCGGACTCGAGCCGGGGACCTCTAGGTCCTAACGTCATATGTATATAGTATTATTAAATACATTACGCATATGCAATAATTAAAGTGTAGATACACGCGTAAAAATATTTGCTGCACCTATCCACACACGACGACACATTGAGTCTACAGCGCCATGTGCAGTGTGCACGCCCCCTACGGCCAGACTATTGCAATCGGCGGAGCGTCCGCGCCAATCATTCCAATCAGTTTTCCAATCATTCCGCAGGCCCTTCGCCCTCTCTAAAGTAATAATCGGCGGGGCGCGGCGACGCGACGGTTTTTACACTTCAACACGTTTTGACGGGACTTTAACGATGTGACAGTTACTTTTTTTATAATGCTTTTAGTGTAATTGTAAGTATACATCGTTTTAATATCGTTATTTTTATTTGAATGGGCTTCTTAATGCTCGTGGATAATCCGCGGTAAATATATATCAAAGTGTATATATTATTACATTGCTGCAAAAGTTATGATTAATTCTTTTTTACTATCTTGATTTTTGCACAAAAACTAACAAGTTCAATTTGATATACAATTTACGTATTTATAGAAAACTTATTAAGAGTTTCCAGTTACGTAAGTATATATTTTTCTTTGGATCCGAAGAAGCTATACTGAAAAATCCTTCAAGTTGGCTTTGACAAAAGACAAATCTCATGATTCGTGCTAAGACGAAAGACTAACATCACTTTATTCGTACCTTCGTATTCTTCCAATTAACAAAAAGAAAATTGGACAAATAATGTACAATCCTTAATGAATCGAGTTATGGCATAGTAACATGAATGCTGAACGGAACAGAGTGGAAGCCTCTATAGATACATCGCGTATTGTACGTACCAGTAAAGGTCATTGCGTATCGTAGGCACTTACTAGGCAGGGACGGAGCCAGAGTTGCACTTAGTAATGGTTTGTTTTGATTACAAGAACAAACAGTTTTAACATGGAAAAGAGAAGAAGTGTAATTGGTTACACTAATTTAACAATGCTACCTTCATTCGTATATTGACAGGTGACAGCTCTGCCATCACTTCCATTGGAACGAATTATATAAAATGTTAGAGAAAATATTTTTTATTAACTTGGGCCATTTCTAGGACTGACGTTAGATAGAATAAGCTGTGTCTCTATTTTCCGCAAACTCTTACGCGTTATATTATTATTTACCCTAATTAAGCAATACTGGTACTTTTTATGTTTTAAGATAATATCTACCTAACTACGGCCCTGTCTGCCTCTAAAACATTGGATCCACGTGAGCTATCCCACTTCCGACTAGCCCACTAGTGGCACTCAAATAATTACCGACGACTGCACGCGCTCTGCGTTATCGAGGCCAAAGGGCGAAGGGCGGACTCAGGTAACCCCTAGTACTATCGGCAACATGTAAAAATATTAATAAATCCCCCTTTGCAGTCGGAACGCTGGTTATAGAGGTAACTTTGTACGAAGACTCGGTTGGGGAGAGCGATTAGTCGGTATGAGCTTTGATGTTTCTAGATTAGCAAGCAGAAAAATGTTTGACATTTGTAACTGAGTACCTCGTATCTCGGAGTTGGGGAGCTTTTTTATTTTTCATGTCTACTTTTCTGCATGCCGGCTCGACTCAACGACTTTTGAACGTTGATTCGTTTATTTATACAGAGAGGGTTGCATAGCAAATAAGAATTAGAAGACATAGAAGTAGGGTTCTAGAAGACACTTATTAATTCCTTACTTAATCTATAATATAAAAATGAATCGCAAAATGTGTTGGTAAGCGCATAACTCAACAACGCCTGAACCAATTTGGCCAAGTCTTTTTTTAAATGTTCGTTGAAGTCCAAGGATGGTTTTTACGCCGAGAAAAATAATTGCCGGGAAAACCCTAAAAACAGCCCTTTTCTTTTGACAGGACGAAGTCTGTCGGGTCAGCTAGTTTAGTTAATAAAGACAGGTATGACACAAACATATGTTATGGTAAATGTTTATGGTATCGAGATGAGCTTATAATGAAGTAGGTATGTTAAAATTTGATTCTTTGAACACTCATGTTTGTAGGTACATTTTTATTATTTGTAATCACAACAGCATTTAAGTAACTTTAACCCTTTATATGATACAGGACTAATAGTACCCACCAGATTTTGAACCTTATCTAGTTGTAATAACGGCGTAAACCAATGAAAAATTTCTATATGCTGTGAGCAATTAAGGGTTAAACTGTCATGGTTACACAAGTTAGAAAACTGAATACATCCGTTACTGGTGAACCAGAATATCAGAAGCATATCAACATAAAACAACATGCTAAATATCCCAGACATATTCAGTTTTGTACATTTAAGTAACTTCGTATTCATATTATAACATCCAGGAAATAATATACCTATAATAGTATGTATGTTCGACAAACCGATATTCAATAAGATGTGTTCATGGGTATAAACTTTCCCATTTCATATTGTTCTAATAAGCCGAACCATTTTTTTGGCTAAAAAGCCGAAGCTGATCCGAGGTAAAAGAAAATAATTCTTATTTCGTGTTCAATGTACCGAGTAATCGTTACAAATGTTATTCTTTATGTTCTCCAAATGTAAAGGTTATGTCAGATCTTTTTGTTTGTTGGTTTTTCAAGTGTCATATTATTTAAAAGCTTTTGAAGATATGTTGTAAATGAAAGCTTTTGATTGAATAAATACAAACAAGTGGATACATTTTGGTAATGCCAACATTTTTTTTAACTTAAGTACGTTCAACAACGGATATTTCAACTGGTTTTTTTAGTAAATTTCTAACAAAAATTCAATCCCACGGTGACTCATAAGTACTTTAATATGGCCTTTCTAAAGATTTTGTTACTGTCTGCCACTGAAAATGATATAGGTTACTTGACATGTTTCAATCACATCTGCTCAAACTACACGCAAGCAATACATCAACCACACAAAATGAACTTACGAACTGGCAAAAGTTACCTCAAATAAATCGGATTCACCCACATCTCTGGAAACCTGTACCTGGGAGTAATCTCTTAATGCTTCCAACGTCAGACACCCTTCATACGGAGCTGAGCCGCCGTCAAACCACACGAAATATGATGACGATACTTATCTCCTGAGGTGCCTTCCACGTGCCAAACGCCGACCTGAAAAACCTTCACTCAAAATAAAACCTAAGCTACTCTTCCTAAGGTCTATAATCCAGCATCAAACAACTGACTCTTAAGATGATTCCGCTAACAGAATTGGTACCACACAGGTGCGTTGCATCTTTTGACTATGATAAATGTCTTTATTCGAGATTTGCGGAGTCCTCCATTATTTATATCAATGCTCCGATACAGGCTAATAAATAAAAAAAGATAAGAGCAACAAAAACATGCTCAAGTTTCCAATATAACGAACGATTCGAACAAAAATGTCGGAAATGATACAGAAATGTTTTTATCATTTTATTTTCCGCTCGAGTATGCTTCAAGGTTATATTGAAGTTCGTCTTAGCGTACTGCTTAAGATTCTAGGCACGAGAGTCGCTTATGTCTTAATAAACTTTAATTCTATTGCCTGAGATAACAGGCTTGTTGCTTAAGCCCTTAATTTTCCTACCATTTTACGAAATTATTTTAAACATGACATGCAAGAAAAATTCGAAAATGTTGATTTACTTTTCCCAAATCAATCTATACTAATATTATAAAGCTGAAGAGTTTGTTTGTTTGATTGTTTGTTTGTTTGAACGCGCTAATCTCAGGAACTACTGGTTCGATTTGAAAAAATCTTTTGCGTTGTATAGACCATTTATCGAGGAAGGCTTTAGGCTATATAACATCACGCTGCGACCAATAGGAGCAAAGATACAGTGGAATATGTGTAAAAAACGGGAGAAACGCGAACGAAGTCGCTGGCACAGTAAAAGATAAGTATTTAAGGAAAAATATGTTATCATAAACTAGTTTACTCATTCTTTATCTTATTTATGAGGCCATTCAAAATACCAAATCAAAAAATAAGTGTTGTGTTGCTTATTCACGAATAATAAACGTATCTGGCGCATTTCATAGCATCTGCGTAATCTTCTACCTCGCGTAGCTGCTACGTAATTTCGTAGCAGATTATCCCGTAGTGTTCGTAGAAAGCACGTGCGAGTCGTTACAATGACAAGGTTGTTTGCATTGAAATATTATTGACTGGCTCGGTGGAACAGTGGTTAGTGACTCAGGTTCAAAACCTACGGTTTCAAGAGTCGTGGGTTCGATTCCCACTCGGGACAAATATTTGTGTGACGAACATCGGTGTTTGTTCCGTGTCTGGGTGTATTATTAAATATATTTAAGTTTATTTGTGTATCCACTGTTGATCCTGATTTCCGTAACACAAGTGCTTAAGCTACTTACCACGGGATCAGATCAATGTATGTGATGTTGTGTAATATTTATTATTTTATTATTTATTATTCCTCATATTAATTTCATTATACTTACTTTGCTTTCGGATGTTTAAACATCTCGTTATTAAACATGTTAATAATTAATTCGACAAATCAATTTAAAATTTCACAAATCCATAAGAAGTTAGTAAGATAATATTGTTAAAAAATATGTTTAATGTAAAATTAGCAACATATTTTTTTACACTAATAACTTCAAAATATTAGCATGCTCGTTACTTACTATTGGCTCAAAATGAGGTTGATCGACTCATGCAATGAATAAAGTATTTTGACCTATTTGTCAAACGTTATTTATTATCTAGTAATATAGCCGATATTTGACTGTTACCTTAATTGCTATCATGACAAAACATACCTATAATGTACCTAAGACTTTCAGCCAAGAAAAGCCAAAGCAAACTCCATACCGACAAAGAAAATTTCCTTGAAACCGTATTATCTCTACTATTTCAAACAATCGACAAGAAACCACTCGACTAGAAGATTGTAATTATGAAATAAGACTCAGGATCCTGTCTAGACAATCTAAGGACATTATGGACAGGCGGCGTGCCCTTAGTTCCCTTGTTCAACTATCGTCCTTAATTCCGTAGAATAAGGTTCATTTTCGTGTTTTCAGGCGGTAAGAAGACTGTTCCTTATTGTGAGTTGGTACGTGACTTTTGTTAATGACGCTTCCCCTTGACGATTGTGGTTATGCACTTCGTGCTGGTGTTCGATTGCATAACTTAGGGCTTTTGCCTGGTAGGGTACTTAAATTTAATTAAAGACTTTCTTCAAAAAGCCGAAGATTGTTTTTGTTTACGCGTTCTTTCAAGTGCTACCAGTTCAAGTGGAGAACACAGATGGTCACTTTTCGTTCCTAGCTCGCAAACTATACTACTAATGATTTAGACTTTCGCGTTCCATTACACTAAATATAATATTAGTGATTATGGTCGTGCGAATGTATTTGCTATTCCTTATATCGCGTGTAGACCCATAAACTGTAATATTTAGTATATGACGAATGCCTTAGGCCCCCGAGTTCTTTCTTTAAATGTTAATTAATTTGCATTATGGTTGGTATTTATAATAAAAAAATATCAGTTTACTCATATTTTGTGAATTTTGAAATACAAACACTATTTCCACATAACTTTACCTATGCTTTCATAGGTACTTCATTAACTAACTAATTAACTTATTAATTTTTCTGTCGAAAATCATCATGCATCCCACATAACATAGTGTAGAAACAAGTCAACTTTTAAAAAAAATATCAGTTTTTCAACATTTATTCAGCCTGAATACCGGCGAGCCGTAAAGTAAATTTATGAAACAAAACGTCAAAGAGCGCTCGCTCGCCGCCCGCAACTGTCACAGGATAAATACACCATGTAGATTTTTTGCGCATTGTCGGTTTTCCGCACGAACGCTGGCTTCGAGTGGATACAGCACAATTTATGAATGTTGCCTGAACACTAGTAAATTATGTATTTCAAGAAAAACCGCCGATAGTCTTAGGCCTAGTATTGAGTGAAAAAAGTAATGAGATAGGAATGAAAAAGCAATAATGATCTGCTTAGCACCGCGCTTGATATTATCAAGACATCATAACAGAACGGATGAGAGACCAACTTGTGTTGAAGTATGAAAAATCCCAAAATTTTTATCACACTTCTTACTTTCAAAGTCATGTTTCGGGAACGCTTCACTTCCACCAAATGAAATCTTCTGACTGGCTCAGTGGAACATTGAACAGTGACCCAGGTTCACTACCAACAGTTCCATTCCCACCCGGGACATGTATTTGTTTGACGATGGTAACATTGGTGTTTGTTCCATGTTACATGTGAGATCAATTATGTTAACCCAACCTCTTCATCGCCCCCGATGCTTAACAATAGGCGTGACAACTGGGTCAAAATATTATCATTCTATTTAGTCCGTAAGTTAGTTTATACAAAAATATGGAAAACGTATTTTTTTGTTTTTCAATTGATGGAAAAATGACAAAATTATAGCTTATCAAACTTCTGGAGTGGGGGCTTGTGACGTCACAGTTACGCAAAAATTGTACCTAAACGTGACGTCATACGAAACTTCTAAGCACTATATCTTCATAATTTCTTGTTTGTGAAACAAAATAAAAAATACGAGTACAATATTTTTAAATAATCTAAATAACGGACTAATTATATTTTTTTAGTCGTCTCGCCTATTGTAATAAAAACCTATACAATATGGTCTACAATTTCAGCGTCTGTAATATATCAAATACGTACTATTATAGCTTGATTGACGCGAATACGCGACTGATTATATGTAATATACCCATAATCGGGCGTTTCTAGTATTGTCCGATTCCGCACGCGATCGCGACGCAGGTAACGAACCGCAATCCACACAGCCTCATTAAAATTTTAACAGCCTGTAATTTTCTGCATACGACAGGTTTATGCATAAACCCTCTATCGTATTCATACCATTCTGTCGCCGAATTTAGGGCTGGCAGGTACTGCAATGCTAATATTAACTTAGATAGGTTCTGTGAAAATTTTGTGAAATAAATAAATTATTATTATTATATTTCGCCCTACCAAGTCGCCCTGAAAGCAAAAGGCACAGTGACACAGTGGAATAACCCATCCTTTCGAATCTCTTTCACCTAGAGTTTTTTTCGAGTCTATGTCAAAGGCATATCCACAATAATAATAATACCTACGAGTTATTAATGAGTCTATTAATTACAATGAAGCTTTATTATTTCTGTTTCAATTGTATGTACATTTTTGACGTCTAATTACATACCTCTTATCTTATCTTATAGTGGGGAACCGTCTAACCGGTTCACGTCGACCCTGAGGGATCTTTTGTGTTACCCCTACCTTAATACTCCCTGAAGATCAAATGCATTAATGCAATAATGTCCTTGGGTCTGAGGTGCCTGTATTACGTACCTCATTAACTAGATTGGCGCACCAAAACGAATCTTGCCTCCGATAATAAGCTCCTAGGCCGATCCTGCGCCACTTCCCGCCAGTTATCCACCTGGCTGCTGACCACTAGGACCTAAATAAAATATAATTTAATAAAACATTCCCACAGTAGTTAAGTTTTACAGAAATAAACATCACATATTTGCAGCTTAGAACTCAACCAAGGAATGCAACGCGTTGATTAATCCACTGCTAGTAAAAAAATATAATAAACCTCTTTTTTTTCAAGTTTTGATTAAACTTTTATTTAATAATTTCGTTTTGTATTTTATCAGTTCTTTAATATTATTATCATTATCATCATATTAAGCAGAAGTGTACAGCTTTATGTTTTATGTTTTAGTAAAAATATATCTGTTTTTTGCTTGACTGACACCTAGTTTTGCTATAAATGTTACCCATACCTGAGTGACATGCATGAATACTGAATTAGGATATTTCCATTTTTCCGCCCACAACCCTAGCTACAATCAGAATTTGTCAGCCAAATATGATCTTTATGGATTTAGAAACAAAGATCCTGCGTTCTGAATGGATATCGGAGGCTTATTGCGATCATTATTCGTTTGGGCGCCGTTTAAACTGTCGATGTTCATTAAACTTTGACAGTGGGTATTGAAACGTCGTCCACATTCGTTGGCACACGGCGAGGGTTGAGATAGCTAGTCGGTGTTAAACGATCGCTTATATTGTATGAAAGGGGTAGTTTCTTTTATTTCATTACTTTATAAGTCCGCAGTTTTCAATGAAACTTTTGTTGAGATAGCTAGTTGGTGTTAAACGATCGCTTGTATTGTATAAAAGGGGTAGTTTCTTTTATTTCATTGCTTTATAAGTCCGTAGTTTTCAATGAAAACTTTATTGCTTCAACAACTATAACTGTTCTACTCTTCGTGTAGGGCTGTAATTGGTGTAAGTTAGTCGAAACTTCGGACAGTTAGTAAGTTTATTATTGCTATTTCACCTATTTACACGTTTAGTACCAATGTTTTCATTTATTGTACAACTGCATCGCCCCGATTGGCTGTTTAAATTTCTAAAGATGAACTACAATAAAAAGTCAAGTTATTTATGTAAACATCATTTGATAACAGATCTCTGCAATTTGTTTATTAACTTTGAAGAATCCTTTTTGTATAAAGATATATTTTAACAAAAGTAAAAAAACAATTCTTCTTATTGACCAGGGAACAGTCTTTTGTAAAAGATAAAATTACTAAGTTTGGCAATATGCATGTAAATAGATAATGTAGGGGACTTTTTAAGTTTAAGTTAAGTTGACCGGCCAATGCAAACGCCCCATACAGCGCCGATGGTAAACGTGTGGTCAGCGCGACTCTAACCCAACCATAGAAGATTATTACGAATGTCATAGATGCACCGTGCAATGTGCAAGCAACAAACATGGCGGACACATGCTGACCCAATCGCGTGATTGGAAACGTGCCCGCTCGCCGCCGGCCGCCACAGGATTTCAATTACTTTGCTTAACTTCTATCGTAGTGTTCGATGTGAACTTTTCACGTTGGATTTTGTGCCGTCTTTTATTTATCGTCTTGGGTACTTTTGTTCAATAAAATATGGTTTGATCGTAGTATGAAGTGAGTTGAAAAATATCTTGTCCAATGATTTACACTTTGGCGTGGGGTACGTTATGTACTTTGTACCTACGTGCAAGACGAACCAATTCTAAAATATTTAGAGTTATTGTGACTTGTGACATTCACAATATAGTGATCAACATAAACGAATGGTTAGCTGTCTCTCCCAGGTAATTTGTTTTGACAATTCGTGAATAACTTTTATAATATTCTTTGTAGCAAAGTTTATACTTGAAATAGACAAATAAATGCTAAATGGATAAATTTATTATTAAGTTGACGAAGAATACTTAAGTTGATATACAAACTACGACGACTTCCATGAAACCTATCGCTATTATTACCGTCTTTCAAAGGACGGGCATAAAGCGCCGGGGCCCTGATATCCGATGTAGCCCGGGGCCTATTGGTTCAGGATCCCTGGCAAGTACCTAAGCTTAGAACTGGAGAACGGTTGAACTAGGGAAAATAAACTACAAGTATATAATAATATCGGATGCAATAAAAAACGATAGGACGTTACAGTTCAGCGTAGCCAATAGATATAACCTGGTATAGTGTGTCGAACTCGCTATTGATTTTAAATTAACTGCCCCCTTAAAGTAACTTAAAGTTACAATGTCTTAGATCTGAATTAACAATAACCTAAGTGTTACATTACTACTCTTAGTTGGTATCTAGTATTATTACACACAATTGACCCGCCCTCGCTTCGCTTGGGTATATTATACACAAAAACCTTTCTCTTGAATCCCTCTATCTATTAATAAAAACCCCTTAAATCCGTTGCGTAGTTTTAAAGATTTAAGCATACATACAGACAGACGCGGAAAGCGACTTTACATTATACTATGTAGTGATTATAAAACTTACCTACTCACGGCCGGTGCACTACTTGGTTTACTATACATAACGTATGTTTAAAACAAAACTAACTACTACTAAAGTATAACTCTAAGTATATAAAGCATGCAGCTTAGAATTTAATTGCGAGGTAACGAAACAATCTATAATAATTGACTCCGGTTGAGACGCTTAATCGATTTATAGTGATTTCGTGTTTATCCAAGACAATCTCCTATTTCTTACACCTCGCCTTATCCATCTCATGAACAAATTCACGAACAAATTGAGCTGGTAATAGGAGTTTTGGTGATTATAAAATGTATCATGCACGAAAAAGTATATTGATTTTATAATTAGTACAACAAAACTATAGTACCTACTCGTAGTTGCAGTCGCTACTCGTAGTTCTTCAGAGACTTAACGCTAATGTGTAAAAACAAAGCAAGATAACTTTAGTACCCATTTCATATTATTAATATTTACACTAGAGTTAAGATAGTCAGAACCACATACCTTTTTATTTCAAGTACACATAAAGCTCTATTTATATCACAAAGTAAAACTTGGATATTCGCTATCAAACAGGTTTCATATGTTTTTATGGGTTTATTTTCTATTTCAAAGTATTTTGCAGGCATAAAATGCATCTACGAGTACTTCAGAAAGTAACCAACAAAGTAAATAGCCTGAAAATGTATCTTTATTTAGTTTACAAGGTATTTTACGACCACAAAAGTGGTCGTTGGGCCGTAAACTTTGAAAACTTGCGGTGACGGAGGAAAATTCAGTTACGCGCGACTTAATGAAGCTTGTTAATAAAATGTTCGTCTAGGCACTTTGCATTCGTGAATTAAAATTTGAATTTGAATTTTTCAGTCCGCGGACGGTCGGTCGCTTTGTCTTCCCATTTGCGAGCGGCGTAGTTCCTACTATTGAACAATGGACTATTATCACTCACTTCTGTTTTGAACGTATAGTTGTCATCACTTAATTGTTTGGTGAGTGTTACACTATACATATAAATTTGCATTAAATTTAGGTAAAAGGTTAATATGAAATGTAAATCCTGGTCCTCCTAAAATAAATAAATAAAATAAAATGTATTTAAAGAAAGCTAAAAGAAAGTACATAAAAGAATGTCGTATAAAAACATACCTTAAATAGTTATGTACGAGTACCTTCTATTTTTTATTAACTAAATGTGTTGTCTATTGTTTGCGCTGAATGCAATGAATTGCTGTGCTATATCATCACTTAATAAAAGCTCTACAGCAAAAGTCAATGTCTGAATTGTATTGTATAGTAAAAAGTTGCATCATAGTAGTGGTAGGAAGTCGGAAACAGCGGACAAGTTACCATACCTAGTGACGCCGACAAACGGGTAATCTCGCCAGTGTTGCCACCTCGCGCCGCACAAACCGACTAACTGAGTATAATAATTATATTATGGCGACATTGCTCAAGCATGAGTGCGCAACGCGCTTGACGTGTTTAGAGTTTTTTGTTTGCTTTTGTTGGGATATGTTCTTTCAGCACAAGCGTTAGGTTCTCATCTAAAGAGCACTAGATACTATTGTGGTACTAAATGCAAATTCACTAGTATGTGCTATTACTTAAACTATAAAAGGTGTGCCATGACCGTAGCACGTGACCCGTCCCTACCTCTCTGGGGAAAAGGCGTGATTCTATGTATGTAAGTATAAATAATTTGAAAAAAATATGTTATTGAGTGAATCAAACGTCTACCTATGGAGTTTTCAGAAGTTTCCCAAGAATGTATTTTAGACTATTTGAAGCAGTTGTTCAATGGGTTTATTCCCCTTTCCAGAATATGTAAGGCAAACTTTTATAACGATAACCGGTTAAGACTTCCAAAATCCCATAATACATAAAACAATAGATATCAACAAATTTATCCTTCATGAAAAGTATTCATATATTTTTAAAGTCTATTGAGATAAAACCAGGTACTTCCAATAATAAATTGGCAAAGTTCTAGATAAATACATACAATATTCATACAAAACCTGGCAACACTGCAACAATAGTAGCAGCGCGGAGGGTAATTAGACGCTGTAAGTCAATCCACGGCCGGTGCACTACATTAGCTAGATAATTAACTACCTCCCTAGCTCTTGCACTATAGCCATTTTACGGAAATGTTTCATTGAATTTTGCAAAACTGCGTCTTATTTTTTATTCAGTTAGACTAATACTTTGCAAGAACATGGTATGCAACTTAATAGCACTTCGTATTTATGTAAGTTATAGCTCTTAGCGTAAAGTAACTTATCTTCCAATTATATAACTCATCAGCTAAGCTTTTTCTCTATCTACTCGTATACTAAAATCTCTACTCTTTGATGCATAAAGATTTGGAGCACACTTTCAGCATGTTTCTATTTCTCAAATAATTACCAGTAATGCTCTTCAGGCATGTAATACTCAATTTTTGCGTTCTTTCTTCTCCTTGGTTGTATAAAATAGATATTACATACCTCGGCGTAGTCAGAGCCTAATGACATTCACACAAAAAGGGCTTAATTTCCCTCTTTTTACTTCGTCTCATTACCACGAGTTCATCACGCACAAATGGCAATTAACATTGCTCATAGTATACTCACTACGCCCAGTCAGTGCGTAGTAAGTATACGGTAAGTTCATGACAACATCCCTGATAGTTAATTTTGATTGCAAGTTATTTAGTACCTTGTAGTAAGATGTGAACCTTTATATTCAGAAGATTTTAATATTAGATATTTGTACGAATGTAGAAACATATATGTTTGCAAAAAATAACGCATGTAGTGCATTTATGTCAGTATGTAATTAGATAATGTAAGAAAGAATGTGTAATTAATATATTGTAGTACCACTACAGTACTTATGAAGCCAAATTAACGAATAAACATCATTGAAAACCGCATTCATAGGCCTCTATCGTTAAACTACATTCTAAAGAAGGTACCAGTAGATATCTACTCCTATACGGTTTACTTAACACCCCATACCCTTTACGGCGTTAATAGTTGCATAACGATTGTCTCCGATGCAACCGGGATGTATCCAGGATAAACGAGCCGGATATCCCGGCTTACAGCGGTTCCCAGCTCAGCAGGTAGGTATAGGGATCGTTATTCTTTCTCAACAACTCAAACCGGGGAATTATTTACGCGCTCCTCATTCCGCGATTACCTCATATTTCAGGAGAATTCGGGAGTGCCCGCGTTCACTAGATTTACAGCGGTTTGCGTTTGTAAAATATGTAAATCCAGTTTGCGGGTTTTCTTTTGCGTTTTTAAGTAGCTCCTGAAATTATGACTGAATTTTTTTGATGGAGTCGGGCTAGCGGAAATAGCAAAGTGTGTCAATAAGAATATTTAGAACCATGAATACATTTATAAATCAACAAAGGCACGCAATACATTACTGATACTAGCTGTGCCAGCGACTTCGTCCGCGTTTTCCCCCGTTTTTTTACATATTTTCCATTGTTTCCTTACTCCTATTTTATTATCGCAGTATAATGTAATATAGCCTAAAGCCTTCCTGGCTAAATTGTCTGTCCAACAAAAATTTAACATATTTTTCAATTTGAACCAATACTTCCAGACATTAGCGTGTTCAAACATACAAACGAACTCTTTGGCTTTATAGATAAAGATATTCAGTTGTATAGATTACGGGATTATTAAACTTAATCTTACTCATATTTCAAGAATGTATGTTCTTGCTACTTACTGCGTACTATAATGACAAATACCGAGTCTTCCAACTTGTCCGAACAAAATCAAACTAGTAAATTCCCTCGACGATGTCTTTCCTTAGCTCTACGACGTTATTTGCGCTTCGTAAGTTGTCGGCACATTCTACCTTAAGTGATTAAGCTTAGTTTATTGTTGCCGGACTAACTAACACGCGAACTGCAGTTTATGGTTATACATATATAAAATACTGCACACTCAGCGCCAAAGTAAGCAAAACAATCTGCTTAAGGGGAATAAAATTATAACTGTTAGCAAAAGATATGTATCAGATTCAGCATTATTCAATTCGTTCAGTAAAACTGAAGTAACTAAATTAAGTTCGTAAATCTATTGACGAAATATATTTTGCTCAAATTTTAAACTATATTACTTATTTTTTTTTATATTCTCGCAGACAATTAACAGTCTCGAGTTATGTACGATATATAAGTACTTCGGTATAGAAATGAGTAAAATACCTTTTATTTTCGTGACCACTGAGCTTTTGGACTAACAATAAAGTGGAGAAGAACGTTCTAAAACTCAAAGAATTAAACTTTCCGGATGTTGTTTGTCCAATGCTCAGTGGCGGCCGTCCGCCCGCGCCCTCTATCGACGGTAATCAAACAACGGCACGCGTTTGCCAATCACCTGAGAGACAAAGCTTTGCCGCGGGGGAGGCAATTTGCCACAATTTGCCGTGCGAGCGAACACGATTGCCGTGTCCAGCCGTCTCTGGCTTAGCCTATACAATGCCAGAGGCATATAGGGATTTCGGCATTGGACCTAGCACAAGGACAAGTCCTTTATACCGATTAACGGTTTAGGTAGGTAGGTAGTGAACTGCCGCACGTCTTGTTACCTAACGGTTATTATTTGATTGAACAAGAAACCTTACTCTTACGTAATTATTCTTGTTTGGTGATGATTTGAATAAGATTATTGAAGCAAACTTTTTTAAATTTCACAAGTCCACATATAACAGGCGTGAAAGTTGTTATTTAAAGTAGGAAATAAGTATGTAGATACGAGTACGTATTCTTACTTCTTTGATTACATGATCTGATGATTAAAATGACCACTCCACGGGTCCAATTTTTTTCATTCTATCATTTAAATAATTCTCGAACCGCTGAAAAATCCTTTTTCTCTTCAAATTGCTGACCTAGATGTAAGAACAAAACAGTTAACTACATCCTTGTAACAGTGTTATGAAACCAACGGTTGTGAAAGTATGGAGCTCTCATTAAAATTAACGAGCGGCCAGCGGACACTGACAAAGGTTTATTAATTAGGGCCTGCTAATAACAGCGGCCTCCAGTACTGCGCTATGTTTAGCCTAATTTCTTGGAATGCTTTGAGATAATCATGGCGGTCGACGGTGCAGATAATTTTGTGTTCTCTTTGTACTTTTGGCGGGTTTTTGCGTGTTACGTTTTCTGTGCTCGATACGAAAATGTGAAAGGAACTTAAGTTGTGCAAATATTTAAAAAATAAAAATACGTCTTTGTGCAATTTTATTGAAGGCGTATGAAGGGTCTACAACGAAATCAATTGGGTGAATGATTTATTTTATGGAATAGAAGATATAGTACTTTATACGTTTATCAAATTAAATAATAGGTACCTACATACTCGTGCTACTCTTACTAAGTTCGTAAAGTATTCAACGTACCTTTGTGTGTAATAAATAAATTAATATGTAAAAATATTAGTCATCAATCGATCCTACAAAAATATCAATAATAAGCCCAACTACACGCGCTCACCAATGGCCGTGTTTGTTAGCGAACGTAAGTACCTGTAAATTATTGTTTACACGCAAGCGTACTTCCAATTAGAGTAAGTATTTTGTTCGCCGACTCACTATTACTTAGTAAATATAAGTAGCTTAGACATTATTTATAGTATTAAGCACAATGTACTTAAGTTGTTTTCACTCATCATTTTATGTAAAATTCATCCCAATAATGCCCCTTCATAGCAATTTTAGTTACAAATTTTATTATGCAAAATGAAGTACAACATTTAAACGTGTAAAAACGTTACCAAGTTTATTAAACTTCATTTATTCAAAACTTCAAATAGTAGTTAAGATGACAATTTTCTGAATAAAGTTACCACATGGACCCACGTGACATAAGAGGTGACTTTACCCTTACAACATGCTGGGCACGTTTTAACGAACCGATAATCGAGACATAAGTCATAAATAGGTAATATAGTTACCTATTTTTGGGTGAGAGCCATGTCTGGTGTTGATGATAAGGCTTTTCCAAGCTAATATCGTAAGTTAAAAAAATAACCTGTCACTTACTTAATTAGCGCAGCAAGGGGAATGTTATCACTACGGCTAAACTACAGCTTTAAATTTAGTATAACCTGTTAAATATGTCACAAAACGTACAAGAATACACCGTGAAATTTTAGTTGTTGTTTTCCCGTAGCAGAACGATTTGCCTTTAGTGATACTATCGAAACAATAATTTTATTTTAGAATCATTTTACTGCGGGAAAACAACCATTAAAATTGCACGGTGTATACTTAATACACACCCAGACACGGAACAAACACCGATGTTCGTCACACAAATATTTGTCCTGAGTGGGAATCGAACCCACGACTCTTAGAACCTTAGTTAACCTGGGTCACTAACCACTGTTTCACCGAGCCAATCAAAATAAAATAAAAACAAACTGCACAAATCTATTTTCCTTCTAAGATAGAGTCATTTTACGGCGGAAATACAATTACTAAAATCTCACGGTGTATACAGATGACGAATCTCAATCATCCGTCCACTCCTGTCCAACGATCGCTATCGAACCCGGCAACAAAACAAACTAGTTGGAGTCAGATCCGACTCGCCAACTAGTAGTTCAACTAGTTACCGACTTGTCCTCCTCTTGAAATAATATCCGACCTCAACAACTTTGATATTAATGTATTTAGTGTAGTTCCGTGTGAGTTGATTATGAATGACGTAACTGAGTTATTGTCGATGGTTTCAGTAGGCAAGATGACGGTGTTTGCTTTTCAGTGATCATTATAAAATCTTATAAATTGTTAAAAAGTTTCAAATGACAGAATTAACAACAACATTTGCTATGAAACCATTTTCATGAACGCAATATGTGTTATACTTGCTGAACAAATTTTTGACGAGATGCATACAAATATCATCAAGAGTGACGTCACTTTTATACATTTTTATGTTTTAGGGGTGAGAGCCATCCGCAAGTCCGGTGATGATGACAAGGCTACTCCAAGCCATCATCGTTAGTAAGTTAGGGAAAAAAAACACTTTTATGTGTGTGGTGCCGCTATTTTCGCGCCATACAAAAAGTTGTATGGCGCGAAAATAGCGGCACCATCCCTACGATGGAAAGCTAAAATTAATTTGGACCTTGAATGTTTAGTCCGTTAATTCTTCTTTCATGAATCCCTAAAGTACTAGACTAATATTAATTACTTATCTCAGCCGTGAGTAAAGCCAAACAAAAATCAAACCAGTACTTTCTCCTACAATAATCTCAAAAGCACCAAATATCCAATAACACACAACTTACCCCACTAAATACATTATTCAAAACATATGAGATTGTGACGCCCAGTTTAACGCCCAAACAACATGGTGTTCTTACTTAATAAAAAATGAACACCCTGTCCGAACATAAAGCTCACGCCGAAGCTCGCACTCGCGGCTAGCGAAATGTTTCAATACAACATCCTGTATAAAATATGCGCCATTATTCCCGGGCTGGTAGCGGGCAAGTTATAGTGGAGATAGTAACACTGAAGTGTAGTTGGTCAGTGTTTTTTAAGAACGATGGAAATTAACTTCATTCGATAGAATAAAAGTAATAGAAGTAGGAAATAATGTGAAGATTTTCTCAAAGTCGTGATCCAGTTCGTCTGCAAGTCGTAGAGTCATTTTTTTTTTCTTTCCCGTGGTAAGTAGCTTAAGCACTTGTGTTACGGAAATAAGAATCAACAGTGGATACACAAATAAACTTAACTATATTTAATAATACACCCAGACACGGAACAAACACCGATGTTCGTCACACAAATATTTGTCCCGAGTGGGAATCGAACCCACGACTCTTGGAACCGTAGGTTATGAACCTGAGTCACTAGCCACTGTTCCACTGAGCCAGTCTAAAAATTGACTAATAAATTGTCTCCACATTACCAAACCGCAAGTTTACAATATAATTATTATTACCAACGCAATAAACTATAAATCTGGATCAAAGATCAAGGAATGTGAAAGGATGTAATAGTAGTGGAAGGCTGAAGAAGACATGGATAGACTGCGTGAGAGATGATATTGGAGTGAAAGTAGTAGAGACAGAGCTGATGAATGATAGACCTGTGAGGAATCGAAAGACATGTTGCGCCGCCCCCACTTAGCGTGGGACTAGGACAAGGCAGGACTAATGAGCTTTTAGAATCTCATAATCCATATCTTCCCAAAGTAACCAAAATAAGTAGACCAATCACGTTTTACATTAAAAAACGTATAGAGAACTGATACTTAACTTACTTACGTTTAGGATTCTGAAAGACTGCGTTGTCATTGTCAATGGCCGAGAAAAAGCGTCGATGGCCGAGTGGTTAAGGTCGTTGCTTGTCATTCGAGAGGTCGCCAGTTCAAACCCCGCCAGGTACTAATGTGTTTTTCAAATTTAAAATTCATATGTACCATCATTCGACGCTTTAACGGTGAAGGAAAATATCGTGAGAAAACCAGCACACCTGAGAAATTTTTCAGCGTTGTGTGAAGCCATGTCAGAGGCCTTCGGGCGGTTTATAAACTCTGACACCAGGTTGTTCATCAACCATACGATAAGAAGAAGAAGACTGTCAATCATATACTTTTTTTTTAAAGACTTACAAGATGACCTCACTCCACCTGATGGCAAGCAGTAGTGAGATCCACTTATGAGAACCCCAATAGACCATATTGAGCCTGTCGCACTCACCCTGAAGGCCTGCTTAAATGCCGTTTCACGCCCCGCCTGAAGAGCCCGGGATCATAGGAGGGAGGGAAAACATGAGCTGGATGGGCATTCCATGCCCTAATGACACGTGGCAGAAAAAAGGAACTAAACCTCTTGGTCCGGGCCACCAGCGCCTGGATGGCAGCGCTGCCCAGCACGTGTCGGGAGTTATGAAAGAGACAGAGTACCTATAATATGAAAGAATATAAATAATGTTTCTCACTGTCTTGCCTCGAGCTGTGACGGGCTCGCCGGGATCGAGTGCGCGACGCGTAAAATAATAATAAAAATGATTTCGCGTGTTCTCGCGGCAGGTTGCGTCCGCCAAGGTTGGCACTGAACTATAGGGATATTTTACTATCTCACACTCAACATGAACTGCCTCGTTGGTCTATTGGTAGCAAGCGCTGCGTAAGGGCCGAGAGGTCCCCGGTTCAAGTCCGGGGTCGGTCAAAATTTGTATGAGTTTTCTGTAATGAAATTACTCAGCTCGGAGTTAGAAAGTTGGCGGTTGAACACCCGTGCCTCGGAAAGCACGTTAAGCCGGTGGTCCTGCGCCCGATCTCTCATCGGTCATGTCGGATTGCCGTCTCACCGAATTATGAGAGTAAGGAAATAGAGAGAGCACTTGTGTTTGCGCGTACTCTTGTGCACTATAATAAGTCCTGCGCACTTGGCTGATCTCAGTTGAGATACGCCGCCATGGCTGAAATCGGTCGGACGCCTTACTCTCTCTCACTAAAGAGGAAGTACTAAGGAGGAGGAGAGAAGAGAAGAAAGAAGGATTATACCACTTTGCGCCACCATCCTTCCCATAGTACACTGCTTACTTTGAGGTCAGATGACCGTGTGTGCGAATGTCCCAGATATTAATTTATTTATCCTTTGACTGGCTCGGTGGAACAGTAGTTAGTGACCCAGAATCACTACCTGTGGTTCCAAGAGTCGTGGATTCAATTCTCACCCGGGACAAATATTTGTGTGACGAACATCGGTGTTTGTTGCGTGTCGACCCCGACATTAAACCACCCGGTTTAATAAATATATTTAAGTATATTTGTTGATTCTGATATCTGTAACACAAGTGCTTGCAAAACCAGCCCCACTGAAGGGGACAAGATTGCCTTTCAGTGGGGCGCCTTGGTGGGGCAATCATCTCTAAAGTCTGTACTGTATAGTAACACTGCTACGGCGTAGTACTACTACTACTGTACTACGGCGTAGTAGAGTAGTTGTAGATAGACCAAGGCGGCTACAGCTTTAGTAGTTCTGTTATTCATTCGCTGATCTTCCTTTCATTCTTTTTGTTTGTTTTCAACTGTGTTGACAATAACGTTCTCAAGGTGATCAATAACCAGCGCGATTAGGCATCGCTACCCTGTAGCGCTACCATGAGTATAAAAGTGACACGACTCCATATCGCCTACGTAAATATGTCTATGAAAAACTTGTACAGCACCCCTGGGGGTTACGCTAAGAACTAAAATCGGTCGTATGAACAAAAACAACTCGATAGGTTTTTAACGTACGTAAGTTTTCGATAGCCAACTCATGGTACCGCTACTGAACACGTACGAGTATTACACACAGTTACCACAAATGTTATTATTAATGGTAAGTAATATGTATGTCGGCAGGATTCATCGCTTGCCTTCATTATAGAATAAGTAGCAAGCTGCACGTGCACGAGTCACGTCACCGACCACCTGCGTCATAGTCACTCCCCCTCGCCGCTCGACTCGACTATAAAAGGCGCTCACTTTGAACAGTACAGGCAGTCTTGGCTCTGGCGTGGCACGGTGCACTCGTTGTACAGTTGCAATATTCGATTGTCGAATTAATTATTATCGTTAATTATAAAACTGCTGCTGTGCAATTTGTAATTAATAAATCAAACTCTAATTGTCGTTTATGTCTTAGGCATTTGCTACAATTGCTATGGTTATACTTTGATAAAAATGATAAGTGATGGATATGGTTCTCATTATGGAAATTAATAAAGTATTAGCTCGGTTTTGATATACCTGACGTATTATTCATTGTTAATTATGTAGTACATATCCCCGCTTCCTACATGTATAAAAAGAGGAACTTGATTATAATTTTATTACTCTTTACTGTCCTCTGTTTACTGTTAAAACTTTATATTAGCGCCCTTTTATGTTTGATCAAGAAAGCCGTATTCTTTTTTTATTTAGTTACGTATAGTGGAATCTGTGATAGATTTTGTTGAAGGGGACTTCACTATTCCAAAGGATTATAAATATCAGTAAAAACAATAAACTTTTATAAAACTTTGTCATAGGAAATTTCTGATTAATTTATAATTTTAAACTGTCATGGTTACACAACCGTGATCATGGCACTTGCAACAGTGCCGAAATATCGGGAGCTCATTAAAACAAAACAACATGGTAAATATCCCTAGTCCGGTCAATTTAGACATTCGAAGTTACATAAATTCCCACCAAGCTGAAAATCGGTAAGATTGCTTAAAATATCATTAAAAACAAAATTTGAAAGTTCCCCATCTTTCCCCTGTAAGGAAAAAATGTTATTCAAGGTCAAAGGTAAAAAAAATTAGTTTTTCGCGATTTTCAGCAAAACGGTAAGTTTTATCATAAAAATATATATGACAAAATTACTTATCATCTAATTATCTATAAAAATTATCTTTACACTTTGTTCCTAAGATTCACCATTTCAGAGATACAGCGATGCACAAAGTTGAAATGTTGTATTTTCAAATGCTTCCAGGCCCCCGTGCTATTGTGCTAGACAGATAAAATTTTTACGAATGATGGATTTCAGTTGCCTCTATTATCGCTAATACTAAATACAACATAAAACCATCACTTAAGGTGGGCTCTCATACTAACGCTTTTTTTATTTGCTCGCACTTGGACGGTTTTTATCGTGGTTACCCTAGTAAACCTATTCCACATTAACGTGGTGACCACGGCTTAACGTGGTTACCACGTTAAAAACCGGCCAAGTGCGAGCAAATAAAAAAGCTTTCGTAGAGAAAAGAAAAAGAGCCCACCTTGAGTGATAGTTTAATGTTGTATTTAGTATTAGATGTTATAGAGCCAACTGAAATACATCATTCGTGAAAATTTTAACTGTCTAGCACAATCGCACGGGGGCCTGGCAGCATTTGAAAATACAACTTTTTCAACTTTGTGCATCGCTTTATCTCTGAAATGGTGAATCTTAAGAATAAAGTGTAAGACAATTTTTATAGATAATTAGGTGATAAGTAATTTTGTCATACATACTTTTATGATAAAACTTACCGTTTCGCTCAAAAGTGCATAAAACTGATATTTGTGACATTTGACCATGAATATTTTTTTTTGCACACGTCGGATCGATGGGGACTTTTGACATATCATTTGTAATGACGTATTCAAGGCCTGCACAAAAATCCAGCTTGGTGGGAATTAATGCAACCTTACCCATAATTTAGATGCTAATTTGACTGGACTACCCGGACACTTTCAGTTTTCTTATTTCTGATTAGTCGATTTAATATAGACAGTCACCAGGTGCTACATTGAAGTATGTAACACTAATCAAAAACTAAGAATGTACCAAGTAATAAATGACTTCTGAACAGCCAAGAAAACAATAGAAAACTAGTGAACTCAGCGCGCTTATTAACAAGACTCGTATAGCAAATTGTGGACAAAGACAAAAGACGGCAAAGAATGCAACAGTTGCGGGTATAATTACGACAAACTCATTTATGTCGGCGGCTTTTTATCCCGGGTAATGTCCGGTGGCAGCCCTGGGGACAATGGGAAGCCTGGCAAAGGTCTCGTCTGGGATAGCGGACTGAAACTCAAACCTCATTGTGTACGTACAGACAGACAGTGCGTCTGATAATTGATATTTATTTTCAACCAGATTTTAAGTTGATTGACGTGTTTTTAGATTTTGAGTAGAATATTGTTTACTGTTGTACCCTGTTCTTGGGGTAGGTTGTGGCGGTGATAACTAAGTACAGTTTTGCATTATATTTTTTCAGGAATCGTGTTTTTATCGAATCCTATTACAAAAAAAAATTTATAGGTACTGTATAAAATTTTAGCCTGACTTCATAAAGCATGTCTGATATTGACTTGGATTAGAACGACCTTAACCTAATATCATATGTACTTACCTATTATGCTATTAATTCAAGGTTTAGATCAACGATCGTTATGGATGAAATAGTATAAATTAACACCAGAACACTACCCCTATTTAATTTAAATTCTATACTTCTATGTATCAGATTTTCAAAGTAGTGTAGGCATACTTATCTTTGTTCAATCTTAGGAGATTACCCTATACCCAGAAATAAAGGCTCATATCCCAAAAAACTTTTTCCGTATATTATGTGTAACTCGGTATATTATCAGTGATATGACTCGAGAAGTAAGTTGAATCGTAAAGCCCCATTCACTTAATCAAACATGTCCTGAACAATCGAGTAAATAAGGCTCGCGATACCGAATATTGCGTTCTTTTTCGATGACAATACGGTTCATATTGCAATTACCCTTTGTACACTGATGAAAGACTGTTAAGGGTTTGTGTGTCGGGTTGTATTACAAAGTGAAGGATCAGCTTGTTTAATTAAACGCCATCAAATGTCACGGACACTGCCGCGGACACTCGTAACACTCCTGACAGATTGTATACCTAATTAACAGACGATATAAACCTTAAGTCAATGCAATAAGGTTAAAAATGTAATAGGTAGATGTAGCGTGAGGAATACGTTTAAAGGAAGTGTTTAGGTGAAGTGTTGAATGTGTAAATAAAAGTTTAGAAGTCAAATGTCAGAAACATACGTCTTCTTAACACATGACATCATGAATAATACTGCTTAATTAACTGTCAAATGAAATGTTGACATGATACACGTTAAATATAGTATTCTCGTAAACGAATCTAAATTAAGCCTAAATTAAGCTTTGCACAAATGAGGATTTGAAACAAAGGCAATAATGCGACATGAAAGGATCCCTTGTATTTGAATATATAAGTAGCACATTCATCTGTAAACAATTTTTGAGTATGAAACTTGTTTTTTTTAATAAGCATAATTTTCAAAGCATGCTTTTCCTTCGAAACTTATTCGACTTTAGACAGTCTCGTGTTATTGGACGAAAATAAGAAACAAAATGTGAAAACTCAGTGGTTTCACATAATGAAACGCGTGATATTTCAACGAATTGCAAACCCTTTGATATCCGAGCTCTATTAACCAGCGTCCGAGTACCCGGCTCAGACAAAACGGATAAACCGACGGAAATACGAATAATCAATCCGGACTCAATCCTGTAATCGTCCACCGAAATACATGCGAGATAGCGCGCCGCACCGTCTTGATATTTGAAGCACAGATAACAAAACTTCAACTTTTAAACTTTCAAATTTAAAATTTAGACAGTTGAATAGTTTTATTGCATAGTAAATGAGGGAATATTGATTCCTACAATTCGGAGAAATGTAAAAAATGATTAATCTAAGAAATGGATTAATCATTCTTGTAATTGATAGTCAAGATACTCTTATATTAGTGTCATATGGTCTCGAATCATAAAAGAAATTGTTTTCACGGTCACGGGTTAACTCATGATCATGGCGCTTGCAACAGAGCCGGAATATCGAGGCTCATTCAAATAAAACAACATGGTAAATATCCCCGACATATTCAGTTATTCATACATCCACGATTCCAACCATTCAAACTTTCGCATTCATAATATTAGTATAGAATCATCATCATTCTCCTGCCCTTATCCCACGCTAAGTGGGGTCGGCGCAACATGTGTATGGAATAGAATAGAATAATTGTTTCTTTGTACCAAGTGACACACATACAAACAATATCGGAAATTTAAAAAATCACAATAAAAATACAACAGAAACTACAAACAAAGTCTAACACAAAAGCCCAGGTGACATTTATGTGTGTCGCTGTGATACAAAATGGCAATAGCTCAGCGACAGGTTTACCAGGGGCAAACCTGTTAATCAATCTAATTGTAATTAACCACTCATTTTTGCTATGAAGAGCATGTTACTAACAAAATCTTTTTGTAAATTTTGTTTCTCCTGTACACCTTAATGTAAATTATGGTTTCCTTTTTCTTGAGGGTGTGAGGCCTGATGACCTGAAATACAAGCTCCTTTGCTTAGTTTAGGCGTCAGTCTCCCACAATATTGAAACTGGTAACTGGTATTATTACTATAGGCATAAGTACTAAATCTTGTTAAAATATTGTGGAGAGAAAATAAATGATTTTAATAATATTATTTTATTATTAAAAACTGCTGATTTTCAGCTATAGGCAAATACTCAAAACTCAGGTGACTGACCATATAGTGATCTATCAACGCACGGCCCAAACAACTAGACCGATCGGGCTGAAATTTGGCATACAGGCAGGTGTCATGACGTAGGTATCCGCTAAGAAAGGATTACAAGAAGCGAAGCGAGGGCGAGTCACTAGTATATACACCGTGAAATTTTAGTGGTTGTTTTCCCGCAGTAAAATTATTCTATCTTACTAGTACAATAGATGTGTGCAGTGTTTTTTTATTAAAATCAATAAATGCCGGTTTTATGAAAGGTTTAACCGAAACTCGAAATCACGTTCGAACCGCTTTATGACTTAGGGTGCAGAGCTTCTTTAGCTTTAAGCATCGATTTCATGCGGCAAGCAGTGCCTGATTACGTCACTAACGTAGCTTCTCTCGTTTTCGAGTTGGAAAATTACTATTCAGAGAAATCGAAAAAAAAAAATTTTTTTTTTTCGAGGAATAATTTGCATGATCGATAGTATTACTAAAGGCAAGTCGTTCTGCCACGGGAAAACAACCACTAAAATTTCACGGTGTATATAGGTAGTAGGATCAAAGTATCACGACTAGCTGGTCAGTGTACCCTCGGCGCAGAGTGGCGAGCGGCGCGTGATGGAGGACTTAGCAAATGAAATGTTCGGCCGAGGGTGGGCTTAGCGCCTGCATTACCGGCGTCAGGCGACTGCTGGGATTCCAGTTTGCGTATTCAAATATTATATATTTTTTGGAACATAAGTACCTCAAAGGTGGAGGTGAAACTGATGCCTACAGATTTTTTCATTCAGTTATTCATCTAGGTATAGGTAAATACTTTCTCCATTTTTATGATGGCTTATACGTTAATATTTTTTATTTTACCATTTTAATATGTAACGTTCGACTTATACTTAGTTTATGCTATTTTGTGTACCTTTTGAAATAAATTAATATGTTCCACACAGTTGCTGCTCTCCGATCTCAATGGAGACACTAAGATCGGCAGCCATAGACTAAATTGTATCAGACGTCATTATAACCTATTTTATCATTCCTTGTAAGCAGTGGAATATATCTTTAATCGTCACACTTAATTAAAATAAAATTAAAAAGTATGTCAATCGTAACGTCGTTGCATGTTAATAAACTTAAGTGGCAAGTTGACTGCGAGGGCGAGCGTACGAAACATCCGGTCGAGTCGCGTCCGTCCGGTCCCATCCGATAAACTCCGACAGACTTATTAAAATCAAAGAGAATATTAAATTGAATCGTAGGTTTATAGAAATCGTTTATTTTGTTTACAAATCTTATTCGAATAATAAAATAAGTAGTACAATCAGAATGATATAACATTTGAGATACTTTCGTACATCACTAACTTTGTCAACCGTAGATCTGTCAAAAAACTATTATTGACTGTATAAGATCTGTAAACGATACTTATGGCGTAACAAGGTACAGATAGGACTACTATTTGCTATATCGTCATGAAAGTCACAAAATTACGATGAAGTCTGTGTGCACGATAAAATTAACCTATACTGGTTGTAAGAATATAATAATTTTAAAGCCCAAATAATTATTATTAAATACAAATAAAAAATAATAAACTTTGACTTATTTTGAACTTTACGCCTCATGAATATAAAAATCCATCAAATAATTCTGTTACTTTCAACGTGTAACTTCGCAGAGCAAGTACGTCGTGAACTACAGAGCGAATAGCTACACACTCACACTCTAGACTACGAGACTACGAGCCGCCGTAGCTTCGTAACGCATCCGTAGTAGCGACTGAGTAATCGGTGTAACATGAATAGCTTATTGTACTACAAACTCCAGACTACGAGACTACGAGCCGCCGTAGTCTCGTAACGCATCCGTAGTAGCGACTGAGTAATCGGTGTTATATTCCAAAGTAAATACAATAAACATAGCGTATGTTATAAAAGTGCTTAATCTGTTGTAACACAAAATAATTTAATGCTCCTTGACACCATCTAAACCTTTCAAAGTGAATTTGTAAACAATACAATAAAGGCCTTATATACTATGAAATCGGGTGTTTAACCACAAAAGGACTACGTACATAGCTGAAAAAAGCGGGAAAAACGGAAATCCAATCGTTTTTTAATTTTGTTGGGTATGCAATCATCCCAATTGCTAAATTCTAGGCAACCAGGCATGTATAATAATAGCACGGTATACTCTTACAAGATACAAAATATTTACAGTATGTATGATTCATCATAAGAAACAAAAACACCTCACGCGTAAATTCTTATGATGCGTTATATTTCCTTGCGATATCTGACAGATATAAATATGTATGTAAGGTTTCCCCTTTTATTCATATTGAACTGACACACTTTTTGTAATCTGTTATACATATTGTTCCGCCCGGGAGCATGAATAATGCATAATGTGTGTTGCGTTGCGCGAGTGCTGGGTTCGTGTCCCGGGACGGGCTGGTCTCGTCTCGACAAGTCTCGATATCTAGAAATAAAGCTTATACGTGTATTTTTGCCTTTCGCCTTTGCCGCTATAGCATCTGACTGGTTTAATAAATAGCACAGTATACAACGAAATTGTTGAATTTTGTTTTTGAAAACCGATCACGTAGCATAATATAAAATAGAATAAAATAAAAAATAAATAAAATCCCCTTGAATACTACTTAGTTCATACTACTTCATTAGCTATGCAATAATATTGATAACGGTAATCGTTTAGCCGAAATACGATTGAATATCACAATTCGTTTTATATATAGTTCGGAATTTCAGGGAATCTACATATTTTTCGGCCAAAAAAAAACAAAACATAAACACAAAACCACGTAGCTAAAAATAACAACTCCGCTTCATATGACATTGCCAAAATGGATTGTAGTTTATCTCGTGTCCCGTTTTTTTCCAGCTTGCACTTCCCTATAATCAGCTGTGTATCGCACTCACGGGGCTCCAATCCGATAATTACATTATTATCGCTCCTGGTATCCATTTGCGAAGCGTAACGGATCTCATTATACACCACGTACACAACGCGTCTTAATTACGTATATTGTTTTGACATCATGTGAGGATGAAGATATAATAATGTATTTGTACTTACAATTACTAGAGTACATTTTATTTCATTTTATCTCATAAGTTCAAGCCGTTGAGGATAGAACGGTCTTAATAAAGATACTTATGAAAATAAAGCCGAAATTAATGAAAACTGTTGAACACGAGCTTACTAGATGTAATTCTGTGGCAACGCGTATTAAAGTGTATGGGAACATGTATGTACTATCCGCAACGCTGGCGGTCGACCACCTATAAGGTGAAAATCGCTTGGCGCTTACGCGTCTGTCAGAGCGGGGCGGGGCTTACTCTGACAGACGCGAAATTGCCAAAACGTAAATTGTGGTCAAGGAGCTGGCAATAATTTTTTGGTAGATATTTGAGGCATACTGAAAACTTGTCCTGTACCTCTCCTATTATATCCCAACACAAACCCGCAGAAATGGCTGAGTACCGGGGCTAAACCAAACCCCCAATTTTTATTATTTAAAAATATATTTTATAATCCAAAAAAATATAATTTGTCAGTTCACCTGACAGGTAGAAGTTCCATCGAAATAATTTGTCTTAGTGAGTCTTATTTTTTAGTTATAAATAAAAAGATGAAAAATATTTTTGGGGGTTTGCTTTAGCCCCGCTACTCACCAGCCAGGTCTGCAGTTTCGTGCTGGGATGTAATAGGAGAGGTACAGGATAAGTTTTCAGCTTGCCTCAAATACCTACCAAAAAATTCTTGCTAGCTCTCCTACTATTGGAACGTTTTTGCTTGGATTTTGACAGATTTTCTTTAAGTGCTCTTCTATTGGCCAGTGGGCGGGGCTAATGGCGTTTAAAGAAATCTGTTTGAAAAGTGTACTACCGCCAACATTTCCGATAGTACGTACGTTAAGAAATTTTTAATATCAGGTAAAAGCACATAGCTGGCGGGCTATTGTACCGTTTATTAACTCCAGTAACTACACATCGAAGCCTGAGAGCAGGTTCCTTTACCGGATACAATATTTAGCTCGGAAAAGCACTCTAAAATGCGGTTTACCAGGGAAAAGAGGTTTTATTTACCACACAAAGCAGGCTCAGCTTGTCAAATTTTATATTCAATTTGGCGGAACACTTAAGTGAAGAAACGGGTTATTTATGAATTCCCCTTTCTAAGGACTGAAGGCTTCAGACGCTAAAGCCTTGACCGATTAATTTACCTAGAAATAGGTATTACTGCAGTGAGGCACGTTTAGTCGACTCACGTAGGTTTTAGTCGTATTTTCATTCTGTAGGTATTAAACAAAGGAGGGACAAAATGCGAACCGAACTACTGAGCCGTGAAATTACATTATTTGGTTAAAAAGATTATTTTCCATTTTCGTTCCAACAATTTTACTAAGCAAAACTTAATTTATATGCAAATACACCGAATCGATTTCGTCCAACATTCGATTCGGACTTCGTTTGTTTTGGTAAAGTTTTTCCAACTAACCCTTCGAGTATCAAGTCACGCCTTCGACCCTCACTAATTTAAAATTAACATTTGCATTTGCATTAATAGCTTTCGCCCTATTTCCCATTACACACCACCGCCATGATACATTTTTCAGCGCTCTTGTATCGAAATGTCGAATAGATTGCACTAAAACGAATCGCGTTAAAAAATGTAGGTAGGAGTTGCTAGCGTCGATAGCGAAATAAAATTTTAAATGAATGAAATTCCACTCACCGTGGGCGGAGGGCGCAACCTTATTTAATTTAGATGCGACCTAATTCCAGGCTTTCATTTTAGTTTTATTGCTTTCAAACAAGTTGATAACTAGCTTAGGGATTTCCAGGGATTCCAAATCATAACTATTTTCCGCCGCAATAACTTTTCCGCTGTCGTACGTAGGTTTGATAGCTTATGGACTCGATTTAAGGATTGGCGACAAAATCTATCCATCACATTTTTATTTGTTGTTTTAACGCTATTAAAGCTTAATGTAAATTATAAAATTTTAAAATTTCGAAAAAAAATTTCATGTATGCTAATTCCATCCAACACATTTTCACTACCTTCCATGTAACCTAGTTAAACTGTTAACATCTTCCATGTCAAAGTATTTATTAGCCAAACTGAAATTTAGGGGTGAGAACCATCCGGTCCCCCGCAAGTTCAGTGGCTACGAGGCTACTCCAAGCCAACATCGTATATCAGTTAAGAAAAAAACAACTGAAAATGAACCTTATTAGAGGCATTCCAAACATTAAAAAGCGAAACGGTAACAAATTGGAGAGTGTCAAATTGGGTGCCATTACACCCGCAGCGTGGCACGAATTATTCAAATTAGCTTTCAGTCAGAAAGCTCCTCTTCTCTGTGAGCAAAAGTCCAGCGCTTCATACAGGTTGTGAGCAAAACGCCGCGACGCCAAACTGCCGCGAGCAAAATGCTCAAAGCTCACTCTCAAATCGTGCCTTTATTACGTTTACGGTTTAATTAATACAGTGAAGGCCGTGATTCTTGTTTCGCGCTAATTATTCCTTGTAATTTGTCAGTCAGCATTGTTTGCTTTGGTAAATTAAGTATTCATAAAATAAAATCGGATGAAATATAATACTTACTACGCATTAAACTTGGAGGTAGATACATACACGGCCTGAATGAAAAAGTTCTGTATTAGGTATTCGCTTTGACACCGCTGGAAGGTTTTTATATTTCCTCTACAAATATATATTTCGAGAAAGAGTTTTACCTCAAGCTAAGACACCCAGTCGTTAAAAATATTCGAAGTGGTTAATTTTTAATAAATTTATAATCATCAATGTGCTAACCTAACATCAATAAAAAACATCAATAGTTATGATTATCCACTTATCACAAAAAGTTAACCATTAATAACCGCAACTCTACCGAAACCACCATAAATTGACACTTAACCTTTAACAATTAAACCCTGACCTATTTCATACGCTCGTAAAAACACTACGTTATTTCCCCGTAATAAAATTCTAGCTCTAAAATCAAATCCTAGCTACAGTCTGAAGTAATTTTGTGGGAACGAGAGAAGCAATCCCCGCAATCCTAGCGGATCCACTGCTCGAATTCTTAAACGCAATTGACCTGGGAGGGAGCATCGAGTGCACTGTGCACAGTGCAATTAGGGAAAGTAAGACAAGTCCGTAGGTTGAACTTTAATCTACCTGCATAATATGTATGTTGAATTATAAATAACTTACATTATTACTGTTCATTCATTGTTTGACTTAGAAAAACCCATTAGAAAACTGAAAGTGTCCGGGATATTTACCATGTTGTTTTGTTTTAATGAGCTCCCGATATTAACTCATATTATTATTAATTTATTATTAGAAAAACCCAGTTGCTGCTCTCGCTGCCGTATTTTCCAAAGTAAATACCTTTTGAAAGGAAACCAATTTTACGGATCAAACTCGCGTGTATTCTCGTGTGCTATTCTAAACATATTATTTAGAGACCCGACTTTTCGAGCTCTTTACAACGCTCGTGGAACTTGTGGAAATGCATTAAGATACATACACATATACATCATCACATCAGGACCTAATAGGAATTCACATTCACATTAAAGGTCGACATAATCCAAGAAAAGTATGCTCCTACAACGACAAAGCAAGTTTCTAGTTACGATCTGTACTAAAGAAAGCATTTCAACTTCTATTTCCTTGAAATGAAAATGAAAATGAAAATGTTTTTATTGGCCACAGAAAAAATCAGACAAAAGTACAAATTACAAACTAAATTAAAACTTATATAAATGTCCTTAACTTATTAACCAGAGGTTCCCAAACTAGGCTTAGCCTGTATTTTGGGAAACCATAAAACATGTAATTACGCAATGTCAGACGCTATAACGTGTGCTTGTGTAGTTGCGTGTATAAATGTGTCTGTGTGTGAATGAGTGTCAGCCTTACGGCATCTCATTACTTTGTGCCATTCGACCCCTGCACTTTGCGCCAAGTTACTTGGGTAGGAACTAGGTCGCACTCGCCGGGCTCACGTGAGCATTCGGGAAGGACTTGAGTGCACTAATTGTGCACTGAACGGCTGCTGCGCTGTCTAATGCGGTGAGAGGGTGCACATGCTCTTTGCGGGTTGTCTTAACACATCTACTAATCTTATGCTGGCCTGGTAGTTTTTATGGTTTCGGCGCAATTGAAATAAATATCACACAACATCACATATTTCCTTCTTATTCCGAACTAAGTCGTTAAGCAAATAGTCTTAGGATAGGCCCGTGCCGAGTGCATTGTCCGCTAAGGCCATGCAGTCTTAAAAATAAAAAAATAAGTTAATAGGAAGAAAAAAATTAAAATACATTGGTGAGTTATGTAGTACTATGTAAGTAATTTATTATTGGTAGGTTTCTACCTAAAGTTAGTTAGTTAGTTTAGTTCGTTTCACGGCTGGTTCCCACCATGTGCCATCATTTCTCTGTCTTTTCGCGATTTACTTGCCACCAAAATTATGATGAGGCAGTATCAAAATAAATAAAAATCATTATTTTCTTGCCTACTTTCCTGCACACCTACAAATAATTTCTTAGGTTGTGTAGTCAACCAACCCGCACTTGGCCAGGGTGGTTGACCAAGGCCTTATCGCCCTAATTAAGGGTAGGCCAATTTGCCCACCAGTGGGGACGTATATGGGCTGATGATAATGATGATGATAATTTTCTTTTATTTATTTTCCATATTTTCATAATAATTTCATGTAAATGTACCTACTGTTGTCCATTTAGGATAATCCTGTATGCAGAATAATCCCGTCCAATCTTGATTTACTGGCTTGTCAGCCAGATACGGGTGCGTCTATCAGCCACAAGTTATCTTACACGTTGCAGCGTCGGGCCGGCTGAATATTCACGCATGCTAATTCGCGCGTGTCGTCACATCCTGTGACGTCATCAGCGCTTATGCGTTGCGCGTCACGCGCTGACACTTTAAACACCAGCAGAATTATTCGTCACATAAAATGTACTTTACTATGAGTACTTTAGTTGCTTTCACGTCGTCGTCATAAAAAAAAATATAATCGTATCAATAGGAAAGCAATAGGTAGGACTTTTTTGAAGAAAAGCTTTAAACTAATTCTGTAGATAGTAATTTAATGACAAATAAACTTTGATTAGTCTATTTATATCCCATCATGTCGGAAACCTATTTGCAAGCAAAAATAAGTTTAGTAACTTGAAAATCAAATAATATATCTTATAAAATTATTAATATTATTGATCATCCACATATGTATACCAAATAAGCTAATTTCAACAATCATACGGGTCGCGTACAACCCCACCCCATAACTGAATTTTTCGTGCACACTTAATTATTGGCAGTGAACCCCTCGCAAACGCTTCCTTTACTTTGCCAAAACTTGGCATATTTTCCAGGAGGTACGCTAACACTGCATAATAAACTTAGTCTTGGCTATCAAACAAATCGCTCTCAGTCATAACAGCGCAATCAGGACTTGCCTTTGAGACAATATTAGATCTCGGCTCCAGTTTCAGCTGAATAAATCGACGAAGTAACGCTGAGTTTGTTCAGGTGTTCTGTTCAACTTACGGCTGAGGTAGGATCTTGGCTATTCACTTAAGTTCTAAGTACCTGCAGTGTGTTTCAGTGAATACTTACTTCGTTAGTCCATTGGCGGCCGCACACAGACAAGAGATCAATGTTTATGATGTCAGATATTTATTTCAAACTCAAACTCAAACTCAAAATATTTATTGCTATTCCATAATGTACAAAAGATGTTCTTAAAAAGTAAGATTCAATTATGGACCCTGTCGGGTACAGCAAATTATTTGTTTACTAACTGCGTAAATTAAAGTTTGCTACCCCGTTTATACGAGTTAAAAATCAATTTGATTGAAAAAAATAACAAACACAACAGGTTCAAATCAAATTTTGCGCATACATCAATTCGTTCCATTTTTATTTATATAGATTTTTATTTAGTAGCAATACAAAATAGACCAGTCGTTTCGTATGCTAAACCAATCAGTCTAACAAATCCATCGACAAATCTCCTTATCCCAACCCGGCGCGAAGTCCCTAAGTAATTGCGTTTATTTCCCGAAAAAAAAACACTCCTTTTGTGTCTGAGGCAGAGCACAGACAATTGCAAAACATTGGAGTATTCATGGCCGACCAAATTGGTCGGGTCCGTCCCCCGAGTCGGGGCCACAAATCCACGCCACGGGTAAACAACAGCCGAGTCTTAGCGGTGCATTATTTAATATTCTGACCTACAAAGGTGCTCTGACGCAGGGACGCCGCAAGACTTGGCGATATGACAAGGTCTACTATTGTCGATGGTCAACGTTCCATTACACCGAAATTGAATGCTTAACTACTCGCACGTAAAATATGCAAAATTTTATTTTCTAATAAACTAAAATGAACAAGTTGTGATAAATAACACTGTGGAACGAATAAAGCCGTGGAAACATAAAAAAATATCATTTGCTAAAATTAACGATAATGCTTTGACACAAAAATTTAAAATTTTATAAGGGCACAAAAATCAACAAAAGCACAATAAATGTTAAACTACATCTACTCACTCGGAACTTTTACTGTTATACCTATTACGATATTTGGCAATGAACTTAAAATTGGCAGAAGTATGGAGAAATTATTTCATACCTCTGCCAACTGACCTCACGAGATCCAACAGGAAAAATAAACTAATAATCAAGATGCGTCAAACAAAAATTGCCTTGCTTTGGACTGCGGATATCAGACCCAACGACTCCACTTAGATATTAAAATTCACTAATTGTTAATGATGAAAATAAGACTTATTCGTTGTTATGTAATTTAACTGTTCAATTGTAAACGTATTGATGAATTTTAAATGGGTTATGTCAAATTGTCCCAAACGGCACCACTGAACGCGGAAAAGGCAAGTTAGCGTGTAGCTTTCTACATGCGTTTTAAATAACTTTCTGATAAGAATGCGATCTCTCTCTTTCTCTCTGCGAGTTCATAGAGATCAAAACGTACCCAGTAGAGGCTCCTCAAGAGGCAGCCCTGCCCTCTCAGTCCATTCTCAACGTTACGGCCCTCCTGGGCGCCCCGAGGACACCAAAATAAATCTCGCGCACCGCCGGCGCACGAACCGTCATCGAAACCGATAAATAAACCCCCCCCCCCCCCCTCCATGACCCCAACAAATCAATTAGCCGGCAACACCAAATAATTATCGTTTCAACGTGAAGAGTTTTTCAATTAAATTTTACACGTGAATGGACCCGTAAATTAATTCGTGATTATGTGAGATGAGATCGGGAAGGGATTTCGGAGTGATTGTGTGGTGTGCGGTCAGTCTCCTCACTTAGATTGTTAATCACGTTAAATCGCTTTGTAGGTCTAGTTACAAGTAGACGAGCGTATATTCAAATACATAACAGTGGGGCTACCATGAGTTTAAAACTTACGAGCTCGATATCGCCTACGTAAATATGTCTATGAAAAACTTGTACAGCGCTGGCTGGTGGTTACGCGAAGAACTAAAATCGGCCGTATGAAAAAAACAACTCGATAGGTTTTTAACGTAAGTAAGTTTTCGATAGCCAACTCATGGTAGGCCCTCTGGTATTTCATTATGCAAATTACCAATATGCAGTTCCAAACTAAAACCGTGACTCAGCGAAGCGACATTTTAATATCACGTTTTAAAACAGTTTCCCTGTCAAATAGTGCGCTGCAAACGTGTAACACTACGTTTTAGCGTCATTCATATTTATGTTCTCGACAGAGTTCGGAACAACTTGCATAATACCCGTAGCGGGTGATATTCGGGAAAGTGCTGTAGCAACGTAAAGTAACTAGTGAACGTAAATCACTCGCGAAGTGCCATAAATAAGAACCGATATCACACGAATATAGTGCGGGACAGTTTTTACTTCTGCCTATAACTGTGTGGTTTGCTCGGAGAATGTAAGTGAATTTATTGACTTTCACACTTCGTAAATAGTTTCCGAAGTAGATTTGGTGAAATATGATGGCATGTTGTGATCCTTTATGCCACAAATGGAGTACCTACAGAAATATGGTTCTTTGTTAGCTACTAAATAGTGAAATTATATCAGTTTCCGAATGGCTAGCCATAATAGATATCTTAATAAATTTTCCAATAAAATAAATTCTCAAATAGCGACTACAAGTGGTCTAACGACCTAATCTTATGGATTCAGCTTAACCACATTTTGGGATTTAACATATTCAGAATGTGCGTGCGCATAAATATAGACTATAAAATATTTGACAGTATAAGCGGCACTTCAATTCAAAGTAATCTGAGAATTTTGTATTTTACCAAATCAGGCTTAATTGGATAGTTAGCGCACATATTTCTAATTATTCCGTTTATGTCTAATTTTGTGGCATACCTAGATGAACGGAAAAAAATCAACTGCTCCACAGTGGCTCGGGGATTCGAACCCACGTTCTCCGGGAATCCATTTTCCTAAATAAATAAATAAATATCTGGGACATTTCCACACACGGTCATCTGACCCCAAACTAAGCAGAGCTTGTACTATGGGCGTCAGAGACTGATATACATACATAGATATTTTTAAATACATATGTACTTAAATATATAATCACACCCAGACACGGAACAAACACCGATGTTCATCACACAAATATTTGTCCCGAGTGGGAATCGAACCCACGACTCTTGGAACCGTTAGCCAGCCGGTGGAACAGTGGTTAGTGACGACCACTGTTCCACCGAGCCAGTCCAGAAATATCAGAGCCAGAAATATTTAAACAGTTCGTGCAAGCTTTACGTCTTAAAAACAATTTAAATTAACGTATACCTTAATGATCCCATTTGTAAATGACTAGCCTATTCCGTTTTAACTAGATAATACGATCTTTTTTCTCGTACTTCCGTCGCCGGTACAAAGTCGGTCTGAAAGCCTCGCGAAGGCTTTCACGCTTTTGTCGGCGACGGCGATTATAAAGCGACTGGATCTCGTTATTGTTCGCGATAACGGTTTTGTTTGCACTTTCCGGATTCCGATTAGGGAATCGCTACTTGTTCTATGTCGTATGCGTTTTGCCGCTGATAAAATTGTGTCGTGTGGTGTTGTGTTGCTGGATAGTTAACTGTTAAGAACATTTATTTGATGTTTGGTTTGTCGTGAATACATGTACCGACAATCTGCATCGGTCGAACTTGGAATTAGCAGGTTGAGTGCATCTTTTTATTTAAGTTGGGCTGGCTTTAGTGCATATGTAATTTAAAATGGAAGCGTCGATGGTTAAGTCGGTAAGGTCGCTGCTTGCGATGCGAGAGGTCGCCGGTTCAAACCCCGCCACGTAACAAAAATATTTTTCAAATTTTAAATTCATCCGACGCTTTAACGGTGAAGGAAAACATTTTAAGGAAACCTGCACACCTAGAAAGTAATTCTAAGGTTGTGTAGTTGACCAACCCGCACTTGACCAGCGTGGTTGACTAAGGAGCTATCGCCCTAGTCTAGAGTAAGCCCGTGCCCCAGCAATGGGGATTTATATGGGCTGATGATGGAAATACTTATGCATTGAAAATAATATAAGAACATGAGTTAATAGACATAAATGTGTACACTATCTACACCAATCTAAACGTCTTGCCCGTGACCACGAGAGCTGTTAAAAGCTCGAAACGCCGGATCTCTAAATAATGTTTAAAATAAAAATACACGCGAGTTTAATCCGTGAAATTAGTTTTATTTCAAATGTGTAGTGCTCCCGCAAATAATAGACAATATATACAGGCCTTTACATCTATATAGATGATTTATGTAGCATCTCGCGGTCTATCAAGGCAGCTGCGCTCGTGGCTGTACAAGCCGATGAGAGACTGGATCTTACGTCCGCATTTGTAGCAGGAGAACTGAGCGCTGCTAGGGTTCGGGTTTTTGAAGTGACGGTTGACACGTTTCACTGCAAGTTTGTGTAACCAGGCTTCGTCGTGCTTTTTGACGCCTTCCCATATGGTTCCACGCCAACTCAAACGATCCGAGGCGAGTTCCTCCCAACTGGCTGTCGGAATGTGAAAGGTGTTCATGTCACGCTTTGTGCAGTCTTTCCAACGTAACATGGGTCTACCTATAGGTCTTTTGGCGTTTGCGATTTCTCCCAGGAGGGTACGTCTAGGCAAGCGTGTGTCGTTCATTCGGTGCACGTGCCCCAGCCAACGCAGCCTTCTCTGCTTAAGCAGAGCTGTGATGCTGGGAAGCTTTGCAGACTGCAACACGGACGCATTTGTCACTCGATCCCTCCAAGAAATGCCTAGAATGCTGCGAAGACAGCGCATGTGGAAACTGTTTAGTCTGCGCTCCTGTTTGGCATACGACGTCCAGGTTTCCGCTCCGTACAAAAGAGTGCTTAAGATGCAAGCCTGGTAGACAAGCATCTTAGTTCTTACAGTCAAGTGTCTATTGTACCAAACTCTCGTACAGAGCTTACCGAAAGCCGTAGATGCTTTGCCAATTCGCTGGCCAATTTCCACGTCGAGCGAAAGGTTATTTGATACTTGCGACCCCAAGTAGCAAAATTTATCAACTACTTGTAGTGGAACTCCATCAAGAGTGATAACCACATTTTGTGAGCACCCCTGCACCATTACCACCGTCTTCCTTGCATTAACTGACATGGAGAAAAGTCTACATGCTGCCGAAAATTTGTCAATAAGACTTTGGAGGTCCTCCTCGGTGTGTGCTAGGAAAGCCGCGTCATCAGCGAATAAAAGACTATCCAATATGACTTGCTCCCGATTTCGTCTGGATTTGAGAAGGGATAAGTTGAAAAGTTTTCCGTCAGCCCGTGTGTGTAGGTGAATACCTTGTTCAGCTTCACCGAAGGCAACCTTTAAGAGCAGTGAAAAGAATATGCCGAACAGGGTAGGGGCCAGGACGCAGCCTTGACGGACACCTCTTTTGACTTCAAATGGAGCAGAAGATTTTCCGTCATATTTGACAGTCCCTTTCATGTCCTCGTGAAAAGACATGATCAGCCGAAGCAATTTCGGTGGACATCCTATTTTTGCCAATGCGGCACATAGACCCTCTCTACTAACTGAGTCGAAAGCTTTGTTAAGGTCGACAAAAGCGATGAGTAGAGGGGTCTGCTGCTCCCTGCACTTCTCCTGAACTTGATGCAAAGTGAAGATCATGTCCGTAGTCGAACGTTGCGAGCGAAAACCACATTGAGCCTCAGGGTACACGCGTTCGGCTAGCAGTTGTAGCCTGCCCAGGATGACACGGGCATAGACTTTGCCGACTATGCTAAGGAGCGCTATGCCGCGGTAATTATTGCAGTCTCCGCGATCCCCCTTTCCCTTATACAAAGTGACAATATTGGCATCGCGCATGTCCTGAGGTACTCTTTCGTCATCCCAACACTTTCATCACAACGCAGGTGACTGAATAAAATAGGTTGGATGAACTCAATTTTTAAAAGTTCTGTGTGAATGCCGTCTTTTCCGGGGCTCTTTCCATTTTTGAGCTGGTTTACGGCTTCGCGAAGTTCCGTTTCAGTGGGATGGTTGTCTAGCTCATGCCAAGTTGCCAGTTGTTCGATATGGTCTAAAACATCTGACTTTATTTCGACTGGACATGAGAAAAGACTGGAGTAATGTTCAGCCCAACGTATCAGCTGACAGTTGCTGTCAGTAATAACAGTTCCGTCAGTTTCCTTTAGGGGCGCCGTTTTTTTGCTATGGGACCCATAGCTCTTCTGATTCCAGCGTAGACGCCACCAATCTCACGCTTATTTGCACACTCCTGAATGAGTTTACACATTTCTGTCCAGTACGCATTAGCACAATGCCGTATATTGCGTTGTAAGGTAGCCTTGGCAGCCTTTAGGTCTTTTTGCGTGGCAGCACATGGATTCATCCGGTAATTTAGAGCAGCAATTTGTTTTGAGTCCAAGAGTGGTGTAAGCTTATCCTGATTATTGTTGAACCAGTCTGAAAATTTTGATTTCTGATAGCCAAAAGCTTTGCCTGCTGTGTCGTTTAATAGAGTTTTGATATCAACCCACTGGACTTCGCTCGAGGCGCTTGGGTTCCAAGTGGCGGTTTCTTTTCGCATCAGTTCCTCGAAGTTCTTGAACGCTTCCAGATTTTTAATTTTTTGGAGGTTGATTCTCTTTTGTCCTGGTGTTTTGGATGAATGAATCTTTTTAGGGACTAATTGCACACTCGTTGCCACCAGAGAGTGGTCAGTATCGCAGTCAGCACTATGGAACGATCTGGTATGAAGTACATCACGGAAATCTTTCCTTTTTGTGAGGATGAGATCCAACTGGTGCCAGTGTTTTGAACGAGGATGCATCCAGGATACTCTACGCATAAATTTGCCCTTGAAAAATGTATTTGTAATACATAGTTGAAATTTGGAGCAGAACTCAAGCAATCTTTGTCCATTTTCATTCTGCTTACCAACACCATGTTTACCTAAGCAAATGGGCCAGGCTGATGAGTTCTGACCTACTCTTGCGTTGAAATCGCCAAGGATGTGCAGACGATTTCCTTGTGGTACCCCGCGCAATATCTCACTGAGTTGATCATAGAATTGATCTTTGGCTTCCGAAGCTGAGGTAAGCTTTGGAGCGTATGCGGAGATAAGAGTAACTTTGCCGCTATCAGTTGTTAAGTGCAAAACCATCAGACGCTCGGAGATCCCGATCGGGTGTTCAGATGCATTTAGCAAATCGTTCCGAATCGCAAAACCAACACCATGCTCGCGCTTTTCTTGGGAATCTTTACCTTTCCAAAAGAACGTGTAGTTGGTTTCACGTAGAGAGCCTTCATCAGCGAGCCTGGTTTCTTGAAGGGCAGCTATGGAAATATTTAATTTAGATAACTCTGCATCAATGATAGCCGTTTTTCTAAGGTCATCTGAGGCTCCACAGTTGTTTGGGAAGCCTGTTCGCATTGTACGAACATTCCATGTCGCAAAACGCATGTATGAAAGTTTGACTTGTTTCTGTTTGCTTTTAGTTTTCGCAGGTGCTACTCATTTACAGCATCAATTGCCAGCTAGAGCCAGAGTTCTGCACACCCATTCAAAACAAGTGACGCTGAGGCGGACCAGTACCTAACTGACTGGGGGCTGCCCAGCTTGAAGCGGGCGATAACTGGTCAGTGGGCCTACGATGGACCCTCCCACTGTCGAAAGCGACCCCTGGCGCCCGCACTTACGCCTATCCGTGCAGGCTTATAACCGGTGACTGCCACTTCCCGTGTTGTTTCCCACCTTAAAAGGCAGACGAAGTGTCCTCTCCGCGGATGCTACTATGCCTGGGACATAGTTAAGGAAACATATGCTTGCCCATCACATATGCCACCCTCTCGGCCTCGCTGGCTGGGTCCACAGGAACAACGAGTCGCTACGTGTGGAGTCAGGTTGGCTGCAGGCGCTTGGCGTTAGGTTTTATTTTGCCTGGCGGAAGCGCCGGTTCCGGGTCGAACAGTTTAGGGTGACCGTCCCTTAGAAGTACAGTTAAAAGGTGGTAATGCACATCTCTTTTATTACCTTAGTCGCCTTTTACGACACCTCGGTAAGAAAGAGGTTGGAGCTATTCTAAAGCCGGCAACCACACGGAAAGACAATACAATACACCAATCTGCATACTGCGTTTTTGAAATCGACCTCCTGTCCGTCGTTTTGTCTATGCTGCTACTCGTATAATTAACATTTAGTTACTCACACTTTCTACACTGTTTTGAGATAAAACCTTGGATAAGACAAGATAACGACATCAAGGGCTTTAAAATAAATCGCATTCAATATAGCGACTTATGTCACTGTCGTAACTATACTGAACTTGTGTTCCAGAATTGGCTCCCGCGGCAATTCATCCCTCTCGGTCGAGATTCGGCCTTTATCTCTGATGGTCCATTACGTCACGGGATGCTGTTTTTGTTCCGCTGACTTATTGCGGAGCGTCGGCTCTTGTGTTGCGGAAACAATTTCGGATTTAATCTGATCTAGTTGCGTTTAAACGAGCTAGATAGACAATGTTTTGAAGTAAGGAAAAAGGATCGATATGTTATGCTCCTTTTATACAATTTTGTATAAACCTAACGACTCCAAAATTTAAAAACATGTAGTCATTAGATTGTTGGACTATTACGGCTAGACAGGTGAAAGAACACAACGTTCGCATACTATCAGACAGCAAGGCAGTCCTGCTAGCTCTAGCCAGTCACTCAATCAACTCCAGCCTCATACTTGAGTGTCACGAGCGCCTAATGCAAGTTGGAGCCTACAACAAGGTAACACTGCAGTGGATTAAAGGACACAGTGACGATAGAGGCAACGACGCAGCTGACCAACTAGCGAGGAGGGGTTCGGACACGGTAGTCCACGGACCCGAACCGATCATCCCCATCCCCTTCAATCTAGCAAGGTCCATGCTACGAACACAAACAGGTAACCAACACAATACAGCGTGGACGCAAGGTGGTACCTGTCGCCAAGCCAGGGAGTTCACTCCGCAGGTAAACAAGAAACTTGCAAGAGCCCTAGTAAACCTGGCCAAACCTCAGCTCAGAATTGCTATAGGGACCCTAACTGGTCACGGTCCTTATAATAAACATCTCTATGCTCTCGGACTTACAGACAGCGCGCTCTGCAGGGGATGTCTGGAGAAAGAAGAAACAGCCGCCCATGTCATTCTCGAATGTCAGGGGGTGGCCATCTACCGGGCCAAACACCTTGGATCTCCAGGATCGCTCAGCGAGGCCGCCCGCAGCGTGAAGAAGCTGCTGGCCTTCCTCAACGAGCTGGGATGGTTCAAGTGATTCCCACCCCACGCAAAATAGGCGCTTTGACGTCGAGTTGCGGATATCAGCCCGTTGTACCAATACCAATACCAATAGATTGTTGGACTAGCATCAATTTGACTTCATTTAAACTTTTAATCATTTATATGATAATTATCTCTGGTAATTTATTAAAATGTTTATTTTTGTTGCTTTTCATTGGATTTGATTACTAAATGAATATATTCAATTGGACTAGCCACTTTATGTACAAGTAACTGTATAATAACCTATATATTGCGTAACTACGCTAATAAAAGGTTCGCCAAACTTCACGCCAGACCGAACTTCACAAATGCACAGAAACGAGAATTTATGAAAAATAAAGTTAGTGAAACAAGAGTCTGCGCAATCTGGTGCAAAGAAAAACTGGGCCGTAGAAAAACAACCATTATGAGAGTTCAAAAGCATTTAGCAACTTCACCCATTGACGTAATATCAAGCTCGTTAAAACCGTTCCCGGCGCTTCTACAACGTTATTATAACCGCTATATAACCGTTATGCGGCCGCTCTGAAAAGATCGCTTTGATGATTTAATTCTGAACAGACTTCTTTGTAGACCGCTAGGCGCTTCCGCATTTCAACAATTAGATAACAAGGAAATATAATTTCGTCGTGGATGGTGTAAACGTTGATGGAAGAATGGAAAGAGATTACAATAAAAAATAGGGCCTCCAAAAACCCTATGGCCCAAGGGCAAAATGTTTGACATCGCATCTCAAAGGCGAAAATTTTGTGAAACAATCTAATTTAAAAATTATCTAACATTAAATAAATAAAAAGTTAATAATTAAAAGACTACAAATAAATTAATATGAGAACATTTTCCAAGCAACAAATTGTTAGCATTGGTACCTACACTCACGACTGAATTATATTTAAATCAGCCTAAGACTCCCCAATAGGCCCGATATTCTAAATTCAGTCACCTAATAAGGCCGGATTAATTACCATGTTTCCTATATTATCGAGATCCCGATACTTCGGCACTGTAGCAAGTGCCATGACCACGGATCAGTTGACTCGTGATCAGATTTCTAACTTATGAACAGAAAACAAACAGCTTCACTACATACCTAGTATTAATAGTATAAAGTAAAGTCGTTTCCCGCGTCTGTCTGTTCCTATGTAGGTATGCTTACTACACAACGGATTTAGATGCAATTTTTTTAATAGAAAAACTGTTTAAGACGAAGGTTTATACTTTTTATGTAGGTAATATACCCTACGTGAAGCGAGGGCGGGCCACTAGTCTCTTAATAAAGCAGTCGTCGAACCGCTGTTGTCACATAAATGAGTAAACGAGACACGCCACACGAGACACATCCCCATAAAGCACGGTCTGCCCGCGCGACCTTCCCTGCATTATTCAGGCTCAATTTGCCGACTGCCCACTGCCACGTCTGGCGATGAATGTTTTGCCTTGTTCGCATAATGGGGCGAACATCAGCGGGTACTGCCTATCAGTCGCGGTATGATTTGCGGCGTCGAAAGTGTCTGCGCGCTTTGCTTTTTATAGGTATGTTAAACTTAGTAAACGTATAAATGCATATAAATTATGGCAAAAACATAGTGCGCCCTATTTTATTTTAGTGTATTGTACCAACTCTTTTTCTCGTATAATATCGTCATAAATTATTCTATGCATTTCCCACATATTTGTCCAGAGACTGACTGACTGAAATCACTACTTGGTAAAAAGTCTCTTAATCAATCGGGAAGACGCATTTTGTGTAAGTATGTGACTGAAAACCACTACTTACTTGGTAAAAAAAAGTATCTTAATCAATCGGGAAGACGTATTTTGTGTATGTCCCAAGGGTGAAGATGGTGTGACTTCTCGGCTCAAAGAATAAACAGCAGCGACCAAATATGCATACATGTACTTACCTATGATTCCCTAGTTCCACTCTGCACCTTTTCTGCAATAGATCTGCGTAATAGAACTAGTCAGAATATACCGTTAAATAACTGATACCTCCGCCTATACTAGGTACACGGGTACACACCGGAGTGCAAGGGCTTAAGAGCATCAAAGCGCCGCATCACAGCTGTCTGAAGTAGGCATCGGCTTCACCGCTGTAATGCCGTGGTAATGCCGGCATCACTCGGATTCGCGCCTGAGCCTGAGACACTCCATTACCGCTGATGACGTGCACCGAATGGATACGTAGGCAGGTGCGTTTATTATCACAATCGCATTTGTCAAAGATTGCAGCAAATTGTTGTTTATGGAAAGAAAGCGTTGGATTTGGTTTAAAAAAGCGTCGATGGCTGAGTGGTTAAGGTCATTGCTTGCTATGCGCGAGGTCGCCAGTTAAACCCCGCCGCGTACCACTGTGTTATTCAAATTAAAAATTCATGTGAGTAAACCCACACACCTACGAAGAATTTCTTAGATGTGCAGGCACAAGATACACTTGTGTGTATCAACCAAACCCGCACTTGACCAGGGTGGTTGACTAAGGCGCTAATTTAGGGTAGGCCCTTGCCCCAGCAATGGAGAAGTAGGTATATGGGCTGATGATGATGGATAACATTCGCTTTGCATGCAATTAAAAAGTAACGAAATGCACAATGTATAAGTATGTTAAAACATACCTACATTAAAATGCTAACTACTAAGTACTTGAGCTTTAAGCTAGTACCTAAGTAGTTTAACTTTAATATTGATTGAAAGGTCGCTACCGCCACGGTCACCCGCGTCCCAAGAGGGGTTTAAGTGCTCTTAGCCTCTTGATAATGCTGCAGTCACCTTGAACTATGCTAGACCCTTAATACTGGCTGGCTTGAGGACGCAAAAGAACCTATAGCCACGTTAGAAAGGGTACCTTACCCTTATAAATATAATCTTTTTAAAGGGCACTCACACCACCAAACTTGTAACACGCTTTATATTTTTATATTATCTAGTATTGTCTATTATTTGCGAAAATACTACACATTTGAAAAAAAACAAATTTTACGGATTAAACTCGCGTGTATTGGGCCAGATAGTTTCCTTCGAGAACAGGCAAGACAAAGAAATACTCCGACGAGTAGATAACGCCTGGAAGAGCTTCTGGTCCATGAAGGCGTACATGAAGGGAGACCTTCCGTTGTCACTAAAACGCAAACTCGTCGACATTTGCATACTGCCTGTCCTAACATACGGTGCGCAATCTTGGTCTCTCACCGAAAGTCAGAAGTCCAAACTTAACGTTTGCCAAAGGGCTATGGAGCGGAGTATTTTAGGTATTAAGTTAGTTGATAAAATAAGAAATACCACCATCCGCTCCCAGACTGGTATAGCTGATGTAGGGGTCAAGACTGCGAAGTTGAAGTGGCAGCGGGCAGGGCATGTGTGCAGGATGAAAGACGACAGATTGGTCAAAATCGTTACACAATGGGTACCGGAAGACGGCTTTCGCCGAAGAAGAAGGCCCAAGAAGAGATGGTGTGACGATTTGGTCCAGCTATCAAGGAATTGGCAAGCCCAAGCCTTGAATAAAGAGCTGTGGACAAGTTTGGAGAGACCTTTGCCCAGCAGTGGGATGACAAGGGTTAATAAAAAAAAAAGAAAGTATTGTTATTCAAAACATATTAGAATAACAATACACGGTCTTGGCCACGAGCGCTGTAAAGAGCTCTAATCCTTAAAATTCGTATAACCTGGTGGTGGGTGTGAAAATCGGGATGTTGGACGGATTAAAGTCAGCTCACAGTCAAAAGTTCGAGACTACTAAGCCTAAGTCAGTACTAGTGTGGTACTAGTATTTGACCACTAAGGCGAGGTTTTCTGAAATACAAAACCTGTGAGCGAAAGTCAAAATAAGGGTATCGGAGTTTCACTGGAACAAAGTTGCGGACTACCTACAACCAGTGCCGTAACTAGGGCGGTGCCAGCGGTGCCCAGGCACAGGGCGCAGACCCTGGAGGGGCGCAGAAATGACCAGACCAGTATCTAGTTTTGTTTTATGCATGGTAGTTAGTAGGTACATTTTGTTTTCTGGCGAATATGGTGTAGACGCGCCCTCTGTACTATCTATATCTGTATGGCATTTTTCAAGCGATCTTATAAATAAATATTACACAACATCACATACATTGATCTGATCCCGTGGTAAGTAGCTTAAGCACTTGTGTTACGGAAATCAGAATCAACAGTGGATACACAAATAAACTTAAATATATTTAATAATACACCCAGACACGGAAAAAACACCGATGTTCGTCACACAAATATTTGTCCCGAGTGGGAATCGAACCCACGACTCCTGGAACCGTAGGTTTTGAACCTGAGTCACTAACCACTGTTCCACTGAGCCAGTCAAGATCTTGAAACAACAACACTTGTAAAGGTGGTTAAAAAGGTATTTTACGCTTTATATTCAAAACGAGCTTGTAGATATTCTTGCCTCTGAGGTCAAAAAACAAATTTTAGACGACTGGACCAAGATCCCAGGGCCGCCAGACCTACGTCATTTTAGCAAAGCTAGAATTTCCATGACTTATAGTCTAGTATGTACTTAGGAGAGTACGCGTACTCACTTGCTCGAAAGCGGGGCCGTTTCACAGGTAGCGCGAACTAAAGGTGTCCCAAAACGAGGCAAACTACGTCATTTCAGCAAGCCTAAATTTGACGTACCTATATAACTACGTGGTACTATTTCCAGACTAATTGTAAGCTGCCAGACCAATCCAATGGGCCAATTATTCTGCCAGACACCTCAAAGGTTCCCTGTGAGTGCAAGCTTGAGGGCGTATCGACGCACAGCCTAAACGTCTAAAGTTAGGCACTTGAAATTTGGAAGAGGCGTAGCTTAGATACCGAGAAGGTGCACTAAGAAATTCCGAAATTCTCACGGGTAAAAACGCGTCGATGGCCGAGTGGTTAAGGTCGTTGCTTGCCATGCGAGAGGTCGCCAGTTCAAACCCCGCCAGGTACCAATGTGTTTTTCAAATTTGAAATTCATATGTACCATCATTCGACGCTTTAACGGTGAAGGAAAACATCGTGAGGAAACCAGCACACCTGAGAATTTTTTCAACGGTGTGCGAAGTCATGTCAGAGGCCTACGGGCAGTTTAAAACTCTGACACCAGGTTGTTCATCAACCAAACGATAAGAAGAAGAATTCTCACGGGAACGGGAATAATCGGGAAAATCCTTTTGTATGAAAAATTCAAACCCCTTAAGTAAGACGCTTGAAATTTGGTATGCAGGTACCTTGGTAAACTTAAAGCTTAGTTGCAACAGGATATTGCAATTTTTTTTACTGGAAAGGGAATTAGCGGGAAAAAACTTTTGTATGAGAAAATCGAAACTGCATAAGATAGATGATTGAAATTTGGCATGCAGGTACCCTAATGATCGTAAAGCGTACTTGCAACGCGATATTGCAAAATTCTTACGAGTACTTTGTGTCATTTCTGTATTTGAGCAAATATTTTTGAATAAACAATTTTTATCTTCAAGAAATCTACTAATAAGTACTTTCGCAAACAAAAAATAGATAGATTTATTTTTATGCACATTTGTCCACTTTATTGTCAGAGCCTGGTTAGAGCATTTTTCAAGGGCGCAGTTTTGAAAGCTCGCACCGGGCGCATAAAAGGCTAGTTACGGCACTGCCTACAACTATATTTTGTATTTGATAAGAACCAAGCGAGGAGGTAGAACAGCTGTTTTAATTTAACTCAAAAGTTTTTTGTTACACCGATTTGCACTCCACTTGGTTAGGTCGCGGCAAATGCCCGTGGAACTCATAAATTCAAATGTAGGTGTAACATACAAAATGGACATAAATTAGAAAGTAAATGTAGGTACGTGGTCGCGGCCCGTTTTCCTTTTATTTAGATATGAATTCAATTCGCACGCACCGCAGAAGTTTAATTAGAACTCCTGCCCGTTCGGTTTCAACGGGATCATTTCGGTTCCGTTATTTATTCCCAGACCACAACCTTTTCGCTCGGCCAGTTACGAAAGTTTTAATATGGTGGTTCAGTTTTTAGAAAAAGATGATCATAAACGTGGCTGTTTTTTTGTGCAAATACTGCCAATCAAATGGTTGAGGTACCTAATTTTGATTGTTGATTAACAAATTATAATAAGGAACTAATTTAAAAGATCATGGAAATTAGCTGGTGAAAATATCTATAGAATAAATGAAACAAAAATGTTCGTCATTAATTATTTGTTTTAATTAACATCAAAAATGACGATAAATCGTCATAATAACGCAATTCATTGAGATATTAATGTCAGATGCAAAGCAATAGCTTTTTTCGTGAAATGATTATTAGCACAGCAAATATGAAGTAAAGTAATGAGGCTGTGGTGTGAGCAATAAACATTTTTACCGTAACAAAAGTTAGCCAATATGTTTAACGTCTAGAACGTATTTTGTTCAGAACCAAAATTCGTTATAAACTGCTATAAAATTAGATTGCAATAGACAGGTGTCTTACTATGCAAATAGCTTTTGATGGACACGTTCTTTGGCTTTTTTCTGCCGTGATTGTAATAATTTTAATATATAATATTTAGATAATCTTATCGCTCACTCCATAACCCCAATCTACCAATCCAATTAATTCTGAATACTAATTATCAGAAAATTATAAATACATACAACATATTAATACATTCATAATACATACACAATATTACACATTTCATAGTCATACCATGGTCGGAACACGATGTCACCAAATGAATTTGAGTATTCTTTCAGCATTTAAAGCCGCAAAAAGTTAATGACAATACAACCGATTCCTGCGTTTCCTTAACTTATTTTATAAATACCCTTTCACTCGCAGTTTTCCCATTAAATTTATTTAAAATATAATTTCTACTAATTTCCAAGACAGCTGCCAGTGGCAATACAATGTAGTTATAGTGTAAGATACAATATAAATAAAGCTGTTTAATCACTTGCGCACGCGCATGGGAGGGAAGCGCAACGGAAAAGAGGTAGTTTCGTATCGATCCATCCACCATAGCAATACGTAAGCGGTCGGTCCCGCTTGGTTCATTTTAACGACCATAGATTAACCAATCACAGTGTAGCCGGACCAGACGAATACGTCACTCCATATGGTGTTTGGTTAGATTTGAACTACCTTTCTACCTCATTGGAAAGAGGTTCACACACAAGTAGTATGATAGCTTAGCTCATTTGGAGTGAGAGTACTCTTTTCAGTTCCCGACATTGTAGAAGAACAAACAGTCGTGGAATGTTAATCATTCGTTACTGTGTCGATACATTTGATATTTTCCCCACAATATTCTCGCTAAATAACAATACGTACCATTCCTACAAGTGTGCAAGTGATCCCAGCAAGATACAAAATACTACAAATATATACAAGTAATTTGCCTTGGACGCGGATACGTTAGGTTTTGAACCCACAACAGCCATTTTACTTCACGCTAAGCTTAGTACCAATTATTGTATACGAACAACCGTTATTTGAATATAGTTCCAACAGTTGTTTCATACAAAGTCTAAAATGCTCAAACACATAGAGCATTTCTTAGTCATATTCAAAATGATGGACGCTGCTCTTAGGACTCTACACATATCCCTTTTTGAAATTTCGTACTTATTTTTTACAGCTTTATGGAACGTTAACACCTTTAGGCTTTAAATTTAATTTTTTACCCAAAAAATGAGGCAAACGCCAATTTTCATGATTACCAACATAACCCATCGTCATTTTCTAGATAAAAACATTCCTAGAATAATATCGGAGCTCAAGACATATGGTCAAGGATATCTTGTTTTAATTATAGCGCACAACATAATTACACATTTGTTTTCTTGATTTAAATAGTGAGAAGTAATTACAAAACAAAAATCGGTATACTTATACCAAAATAATAACAGTTTACTCGCAAATTATACTAATTATTTTGTGTATTTACATATTACCTACCTATTATTTTTATTTATAATGTATATCTAAAATCAATACATGAGGTTTGATGAAGTAACTAAAGTCTGTTTAACATGTCATTTTTGTAAAAAAAAATGTATATAATAATTATTACACAAGACTTCATCTGCTGAAATGAAATCCGCCGAAAAAAAAACATGAAATAGATTATTATAATCGTAAAGGTAAACTCAAGACCAAAAAACAAAACTAAGTCCAATTGTATTCTCTTTAAAAGTATAAATTTCGTACACAGAAATATATAGGTAACATTATGTAAAAAATACCTACGTGTTTAATGGAAGATATTGAAGTACAGAAGTGATTTACACTAATATTTCAAGGTACAGACTATAGTATAGGTACAATAAGACACGATTGTTATCTATAGTTACAACAAGTACTATCAAAAGCTATGTCTCAACACTATTAAAATATCACTGAACCTTCGACATTGAGTCGTGAAAACAAACAAAAATAAATAATTACTTATTTAGAAACGTACACTCTTTCTCACGGTAAAACAGCACGTTTACATATTTTGCTGGGTTTTACCGTTTCATTCATAGAACCGACATTATTCAGACATTCACACTCATACTAGCGTGATTCGAAAGGAAACAATATCTCTTACTAACAATTATCCAACAACCTATATTATGCTACTGTAGTTTCACTACATACTTCGCTAGTTTCACAAAAATATCTTCTGCGAGGGGTAGCTAGCACCTCTGTCGTTGGAGATAACCTATGTGCAATCTTTGGACTCACCCAAAACAGTACATCAGAAAGATATAGCAATTTCATTAACACTTGGGAACAAAAAAATATGAGCCACATAAGTGTTTTTGTATTTTTATGACGATTATTTTTTCATACTTTTTATGTTATATTAACCAAATGTTAAGCATTAATTGTATATAGATATTAACCTCAAACTATTAAGTAATAAATTAAATCAAAAGTTGGCTACATTTCTCTGACCCCAAACATAGAACTACAATGAAAATGAGAAGAATCATAATGTATAAGGAAAAATGTGTGATCTTCCCTCTCAAAGTCTTGAAAAATGTGTAACACTATATTACAAAATCATATTCATATACAAAGACTATTTTCTGGTCGAGAGGCCGAAGACCACATCTCTAGCTAAAGCTAAAGTGTAACAATGTCGTTGAAAAATGGACACAAATACAATACAATAAGGTCTCTTTAATTATTAAACATGATATATTGAATATTGTGTAGCGTTTGAATGAAAATTAGTAATTACAGTTAATGATGATGCATTTGTGAATAAGTTCAACATGATAAATAAAAATAAATTACATCAACAGTCCCCCAGATAACAATCTGTTGCATACTTAGCTATTTACATTACTTAGCGATACTTAGTTTGTATGTATAGTGTTGCCAGGTCCAATCAATTCATATCTGACATCATTTCGTGGTGCAACGAGTTACAAAAAAATAATACATGTTTGTAAATAATACATGTTTATTCATACACATGATATTATTATTAAAATTTCTCGTTGGGACCTTATTACAAGTAATTAAGGTTCAAAATACGGATTAAAGTATTCTCTTTTTATTTAAGCGACATAAAAATTCTGCAATTTGTACATCGGAATAGTCAATACAAGCTTACTTCATTCACACATAAGAATTGTACTTTCGAAAAAAACATTATAATACTAGAAATTCATGTTTTTAACTTTAAACTGTTACTTGTCTAGTTCATGATAAGCAACAGTAAAAAAATAATTGAAGGTAAAATCATGTTACCTTCTCTCATATATTTTTTCTTCTTATTTGCCATATGCATCGGCTGGCACAAGCAAACATAGACCCTTAATAATAATCGTTAAAGTCCATAATTAAATAGGCAAACATCCATACCTCACTATTCTGAACCTCGTTCTTTCTACGTTAAAGACGCTAGAGTGTACCTGGCAACAGCATACCCGCGGATAACCTTATGACTTGGTAGCTCACTGTCCTAGGACACATCACAAGCGCGAGTCACTCTCGCTTCGACCGCATGTGCTTGTAGCCTTTGTATTATGTGAACTCGTTGAACTGTGCCAGAGCCGTCTTCACTCTGGAAAGGGAGAATGAGATTAGAATGATATCGGTGCAGGGTATGTATTTAGTTTTAAGCGGAACAAGTGTTTTAAACTAAATATCTGTACTTTGTCTATGATTTGCTCGGATTATTTAGGGTTTTTAAATATTTCTGTCGTTTGGCTAAAAATACGAAAATAACTAAATAGAAACCACATTTTTAGGCCTGTAATTGCAGGGCTAAAAAACGCCCCGCCTGAAGAGCCCGGGATCATAGGAGGGAGGAAAACCTGAGCTGAAAGGGTATTCCATGCCTTAATGACACGGGGCGAAAAGAGGAACTAAACCTCTGGGTCGAGTCACCAGCGCCTGTATTGTACGTGGATGGCGGCGCTGCACAGCGCGGCACAGCACGTGTCGTTTGGGAGTGGAAAGGGGTGTGAGGGACTAGCTGAAATACTTCTACAGAGCATTTCCCATCATAGAGTCGGTAGAGAACACATAGACTGGCAATGTCTCTACGTAATTGTAGAGGCTCCAGGGTTTCGGACAACTCTAGACCTAAGATCCCTATCATGGTGCTCACTTGTCGTGTAGGTGCGCGATGTCCCGGCACGATGACGATCACGCTATGCCACTCATGGGATGATGAAGAGTTGTCTCATCTCCTCTAAGACCTAAGATCGCCTATCATGGTTGTCACTTGTCGTGCAGGTCCAATCATCAATGTCTCTACGTAATGAGGGCTTTCCCGTATGAGAAAATCACTAGATGGCAATACGTCGGCCTGAGGTCCAACTGCAGCATGATTGGTTATTTTTGACGTGACATTGACAGACATGTCAATATTAGCCAATCGTGTAGCAGTTAGACCTCATATCTACGACTCGCCATCTAGGGGATTTTTTATACGCGAAAACTGTAGAGACTGCAGGGTTTCGGACGGCTCGATCTTGAGATCGGTATCACGTGATACGCTCTTGATGAAGATTTATTAATAAGAAACGATCTTGAGATCGTGATCACAAGTTGAGAGCGTATCAGCCGAGATCGGTTTTGAGAGCGATTTATAAATACGGGCCTAGAACTAAGATCCTGGATGACTGGCTCGGTGGAACAGTGGTTAGTGACCCTGGCTGGCGGTTCCGAGAGCCGTGGGTTCGATTCCCACTCGGGACAAATATTTGTGTTTTGAACATCGGTGTTTGTTCTGTGTCTGGGTGTGATTATGTATTTGAGTATGTATTTATAAATAAATATGTATGTATATCAGTCTCTGACGGCCATAGTACAAGCTCTGCTTAGTTTGGGGTCAGATGACCGTGTGTGGAAATGTCCCAGATATTTATTTATTATTTATTATTATCCCCTAAGACCCTAGGTCCGTGTGTCAGTGCTCACTTGTCGTGCAGATGCGCGATGTCCTGCCGCGCGCGCAGCAGCTTGAGCGCGCGCAGCACGCCCAGCTCGGCCAGCCGCGCCTGGCGCGCCGCCGCGCCGGCCTCCCCGCGCCATACGAGGTTGCCGGCTACGAATAGCGCCGCCTCTTGTAACTTGCTCTCCGGATGCGCCTGCGCACAACAAATCATTTCTTAGTTTTTCGGCTTTCAAAAGGATTCCTCAATGGCGAGCTTTTTAGGGTTCCGTACCTCAAAAGGAAAAAACGGAACCCTTATAGGATCACTTTGTTGTCCGTCTGTCTGTCTGTCTGTCTGTCAAGACCCTTTATTTTATCTAAACTGACATTATAAAGCTCAAGAGTTTGTTCGTTTGTTTGAACGCGCCAATCGCAGGAACTAGTGGTTCGAATTGAAAAATTGTTTGTTGTGTTTATCTTGTTGGATAGACCACTTATCGAGGAAGGCTTTAGGCTATATAGCATCACGCTCCGACCAATAGAAGCAAAGAAACAATGGAAAATGTATAAAAAACCGGCCAAGTGCGAGTCGGGCTCGCGCACAAAGGGTTCCGTAGCAGCAAATATAATAAAAATCAACCTATCTCAAAAACTATAAGAGATACTTTGATCAAACCAAAAATCGTTGAAAGAGTTAATTAGCATGCATCACCTCTATTTTTTTTAGAATTTTATACCCCGTAGTTATAAAAATAGAGGGGGGGGGACATACTTTTTACGACTTTGAGAGTTGATATCTCAAAAACCGTTCACTTTAAGAAAAATGTTTTTTAGAAAACTTTATATCATTTTAAAATACCTTTTCATTGATACCCCACACGGGTATGTACATCGAAAAAAAAAATTTCATCCCTCAGTTACATGTATGGGGGGCCCCACCCCCAATTCTTTTTTTTACTATTTAGTGTCATATTTTTGTAGCGGTTCATACAACACATATTCCCATCAAATTTCATCACTGTAGTACTTATAGTTTCCGAGTAAATCGGCTGTGACAGACGGACAGACGGACAGACGGACAGACGGACAGACGGACATGACGAAACTATAAGGGTTCCGTTTTTGCCATTTTGGCTACGGAACCCTAAAAACGGGGGAAACGCAGACGAAGTCGCTGGCACAGCTAGTTTGTAATTTTTATTTAAATAAAAATCCTGCATGTTAATGAAGGTAGCATAATCATGATGTCTTTGCTTCATGTAAAATATCGATAAAATAGTCTAAATACAGGGACGTTTTTAATTTTTTTTGTCCAACTTCATCCCACCAGGGAAAGGTTGATATTTAATATAATACTTAAAAAATATTTTATTTTTAAGTATTATATTAAATATTAGTCTTTATAGGTCTACACGCGATATTAGAAGCTAATACTTAGCTACTTATTGCCCGACGTTTCGACTGGGTCTAATATTTAGTTCAATGGATCGCGAAAGTCTAAAATCTTAAGTTTTATATTGACAAGTAAAATCTTACCAAGTAATCGACCAACTTCCTGAGGACGTCCTCGTTGGCCATGATGAGGTCTTTCGCCTTCTCGCCATCGCCGATGTTGCCCAGTATGCAGAGAGCTTGCTCCTTCACTTCAGCCGGGTACGAACCTTCTAACACTACTATCACAGCCTGAAACAAAATAGCATAGCACTTGTGTTGATTTATGTTTATTAATGTTTTGTTTTTCCATGGCGGTCTTGACGCCTCCAATGAAAAACCCTAATTTAGGCGCTACTTGATTAACCACAACCGTTGTTTAGTTTGACTGATGTCGGTAGAGTTCATGATGGAGGAGACCATAGTTCAGTGTACTATATAATAATGTGTCATATTTTAAGTAGACCCGGATATAATCGGTGCTCAATGAAAGCTTGCTTTAGTCGTTCTGTTGGTTGCGATTGGCATTGCTTATCAGATACGACCACAATATAGAGTTTGCATAAGCGCGCCATCTATTGGTCAAAATTGGCACGTGGACAGCAGGTACTACGAGTATGACCACGCCATCTCTTGGTCGTATTCAGAAATAGCTTGTCACCTAAGCGCGCCATCTATCGGTCACGATCGGAACTATTTCGTACCTGCATGACCTGCGTGCAGTACACGCTCATGATGGCGTCGATGTGCGGCCACGTGGACAGCAGGTACTACGCCATCTCTTGGTTCCCTTCTGAACTCACTTTTTACCTAAGCGCGCCATCTATCGGTCACGATCGGAACTATCTCGTACCTGCATGACCTGCGAGCAGTACTCGCTCATGATGGCGTCGATGTGCGGCCTCGTGGACAGCAGGTACTACGCCATCTCTTGGTCTCCTTCTGAACTCACTTTTTACCTAAGCGCGCCATCTATCGGTCACGATCGGAACTATCTCGTACCTGCATGACCTGCGAGCAGTACTCGCTCATGATGGCGTCGATGTGCGGCCTCGTGGACAGCAGGTACTACGCCATCTCTTGGTTTCCTTCTGAACTCACTTTTTACCTAAGCGCGCCATCTATCGGTCACGATCGGAACTATCTCGTACCTGCATGACCTGCGAGCAGTACTCGCTCATGATGGCGTCGATGTGCGGCCTCGTGGACAGCAGGTACTACGCCATCTCTTGGTTTCCTTCTGAACTCACTTTTTACCTAAGCGCGCCATCTATCGGTCACGATCGGAACTATCTCGTACCTGCATGACTTGCGAGCACTATTCGCTCCTGATGACGTCGATATACGGTCACGTGAACAGCAGGTACTACGCCATCTCTTGGTCTCCTTCTGAACTCCCTTTTTTACTAAGCGCTATCTATCGATCACGATCGGAACTATCTCATACCTGCATGACCTGCGAGCAGTACTCGCTCATGATGGCGTCGATGTGCGGCCTCGTGGACAGCAGGTTTCGCAGCAGGCCCAGGGTCTTCATGATGACGCGCGTGTCGCTGTCGCCCAGCAGGCGGAACATCTGCTCCGTGCCGAGGCAACATAGGATGCGCTGTTTGACCTTCTGTTCCGCCTGGAAAGTAGTATTACAACAAAAGTTGTCATAAGTATAATCAATAAGAGATAGATCAATTTATTAAGAAACGTAAGGGTAATCTCCTCTCCCCCTTTAGAGCATGGGGGGGGGAAGGAGGAAAAAGTGGCAGAATATAGACCTTCATATTGAAATATTTCATAGGTTTTGTTCCATTTATAGTGGCATATTGCCACTAAATTGGCATTATATTACCTAAGAAAAATAAACAAAGACAATCTTATAAATAAAAATTAATTGCTGTTCGTTATTCTGACTAAAACTCGAGAACGCCCGGACCGATTTAGGTCATTTTGGTTTTAAAATGTTCGTCGTAGTCCAGGGAAGGTTTCAATGAGAAAATATAGAAAAAGAATCAGTATTGGCGGTATGAAATTCGCCGGGACCACTAGTAAGGATTAAATTAATAGTGTATCTATTCCACACTATGGTTTAAAACAGCCAAAAACATTTCCCCCCCATTTTAGCATCAACAAGCAATAATTCGTATACAGAAGACTGAACACACTATCGTCTAAAAACTGTTCTATACATTTATACATGAAAATGTCAACAAATAATAATTCCACGTATGTACTTACTATCCCTTACCTGAAATGCCATGTTCATGAGCGCCCAGATGCCGTTCAGCCTCAGGGCGGCTTCCGGCCTCTTCGTCAGGTTACATAGCATCTCCACGGCTCCTACAATGATGTTGTTATACAATAACTTGTATTTAAGTAAATTATTCAATATAAGCCATGACTGAGTAAGTAGATGTTACAAAATATTTTAGCCGTTCATTTTAACTTACAATTATATGTAGCAATATGCTCAATGAACTGGCAATAGCTTTCTCATTTATTTATTTAAGCCTTCCCAAAAGTTTTACGTAATATAAGTTACACAATCACGCCTAAACTGCACATTTTATAAAAATAAAAGGCGTCCGACCGATTTCAGCCATGGCGGCCGATCTCAATTGAGAGCAGCCAATTGCGCAGGACATATTATAGTGCACAAGTGTGCGCGCAAACACAAGTGCACTCTCTATTCCCTTACTCTCATAATTCGGTGAGACGGCAATCCGACATGACCGATGAGAGATCGGGCGCAGGACCACCGGCTTAACGTGCTTTCCGAGGCACGGGCGTTCAACCGCCAACTTCCTAACTCCGGGCTGAGTAATTTCATTACAGAAAAACTCACACAAATTTTGCCCGACCCCGGATTCGAACCGGGGACCTCTCGGTCCTAACGCAGCACTTGCTAACAATAGACCAACGAGGCAGTTACTGCACATTTTAATAAATCACACAGTCTGAATCCCAAAAAAAGAAACACATGGGCCACTTTTTGACCGACCGCGTATTCTAGAGTAATCTTTTACGCATTTGGCATCACCAATAAGGGTTTTCGCATATGAGAAATTCACTAGATGGCAATTTGTAGGCGTGAGGTCCAACTGCAGCATTATTGACTGACATGACAATAACTATTAGTCATTATAGGTCTACACGCGATATTAGGAGTAGCAAATAAATAGCTATTTCCTGCCTTTCGCTCGCGACCATGATTGGTGTAACCCAGGCGAAACGTCAGACAGTAAGAGCTATGTGTTTGCTACTCCTATCTATCGCGTGTAGACCCATAAAGACTAATATTTAGTGTAATGGAACGCGAAAGTCTAAAATCTTACGACATGTGAATTCAACAACAATAAACAGTTCGACATCATATCTACATCTTGCCATCTTCCCTTCTCATATGAGAAAACCCTCATCATCAGAATTCCCCGGTAGATGTCACCGCTGGCAAGTGGCGACCCACACAAAAGACACATTAGTATCAAACCTTGATCTAACATTGGCTCTTTGGCGGGCGAGAACTCGAGTAGCAGATTGCAGAGAGTGGACGAGCCGACGGTCAGTAGTTCCGTGCCGGGCGAGTCAGTCAGCAACTGCATAAGAGGCCGCCAGACCGCGTGGTCCTAGAGGATACAGAACATTTTAAAATACATGTAACAATTTAACGGGGACCTGTTCATACCCCGTTATAAACGAAAGTTAAAAGTAATAAAATACAAGATGTAAATTACAATATGAATTAAAGCAATTAGATCGCACATCAAAAGGCCGTTCGTTCAATTTTGAGTGATTTGTAGTATAATGTCCAAAATAGTAGAAAATACCTGAAATGTCGTTCTTAACTGTTGCACGGATCTGGATAGCGAATGTAAACACCTCACTGCGGCTAGTCTTACCTGAAGAAGAAACAATCATTATTGTATTTATATCTTATTAATTCGTAGTACAATATACTTAGATCTTAACTGAAAGGCCTTTAGAGTTTATAACAGCTACAAGTATCGACTCGGGCTAGCATCTTAAAGCAAATCTTAATATTTGCGCGCCCCCTTTCGTCACAGGTCGGGCCACAGACACGTAAGACAAAGAGGATAGTGGGAAGGATCCATTAGAATCGATGAAAAGACAATCCACTCGGTACTCATTACGTTTTTAGTTATTACTATCTGTGCCTGCAACTTCGTCCGCGTTTTCATCCCGTTTTTTACACATTTTCCACTCTTTCTTTGCTCCTATTGGTCGCAGCGTGTAGTTATATAGCCTAAAGCCTTCCTCGATAGCGAAAGTGACTATCCAACACAAAGAATTTGTCAATCCGAACCAGTAGTTCATGAGATTAGCGCGTTCTAACAGACAAACAAAATCTTCAGCTTTATAATATTGATAAAGATTTAGATTCGATCACCGGGGGACAGAGTATCATCTGGGTGGCCCCAAGAGTACCTCGCTATACAAAAGTATACTCACAGAAGGCTCAGGGTTGTTCATTCCATTGACGCAGTGCACCATAAGCCCGTGTGTCTCAATGACTCTCTTGCGGATATCTTCATCATTAGCTCCCAATGACGCGAAGCATTTGAATGCGCCTTGCTTGGCGGCCGGAGACGGACACGTCACTATGTCCGCTAGAGAACTCATTAGGTGATTCGATATCGCTGCTAGCCTTTGAAGAGATGTGTCTACCTGTGGATAATAGTATTGATGTATTAGTTGTTAGCGATTTTCGGTTCGACTTCATGGTAACGAATTTAAATTTCTGATGATGTTTCTATTTAACTTTTGACAAAAAATAATTGACAATGTATGTAAAAAAGCATTTTAATTTTAGAAAATGATCATGATTCTTGGTTAGAAGAAGTTCCTACTGAGTTTCTTACTGTAATTTCCACAGTGGAATCAGGATTCCAAACTACTACTACTATTCTACTTTCGAATAAAATTATACTAATTTTGCTTTATTGACGATTTATCAGTGCACGTAAGATGCATGGAGATAATAAATATTTTTTTGTGTTTTATTCTTTAGTTTTGAACAGGTATTTACCTCAGCCAAATACGCCAAAGTTTCAGCTGCCGATGCTCTGATGTCTTCAGGGTTTTCTTTCGTGCAGAGTCGCGCTAAGCACGGCAACGCGCCGAATACCACTCTGAAAAAAACGAATACAGTGAAAACTCTTATATCGAATGTATCTTGCCTTTTCAATATCTTTTTGGCCCTAATAAACAAAAACTGAAAATAGTTTGCTAATAGTGTGTCAATCGAGTCCGACGTCCAAATTCGCAAATTCTATAGTAACTGTTCAAGTCAAGTTCGGATCTGGAAAATATCATCTAAATCTCTGTCAATCGTTTAGGTCAAGAAAAAGACAGAGCGTTCCAAATTCAATTCCGTTTATAAATCGTTGCAAAATGAGGAACATTTAGCTTATCACACAAACACACAAATTCTTCCCCGCACCTCTTGCTGACACGAGTGCCGTCAGCGACTCGGGGATGGTTCCTCTGCGTCGGCTATAACCCTACCTGTTGTCGTCAGCTGCTAGCGCGCCCGCCCGGTGCATGAAGGTGAGGCAGCGCGCCGCGCCCATGGCTACGGGCAGCGGCTTGTCCCGGGACACGAGTGCCGTCAGCGACTCGGGGATGGTTCCTCTGCGTCGGCTATAACCCTACCTGTTGTCGTCAGCTGCTAGCGCGCCCGCCCGGTGCATGAAGGTGAGGCAGCGCGCCGCGCCCATGGCTACGGGCAGCGGCTTGTCCCGGGACACGAGTGCCGTCAGCGACTCGGGGATGGTTCCTCTGCGTCGGCTATAACCCTACCTGTTGTCGTCAGCTGCTAGCGCGCCCGCCCGGTGCATGAAGGTGAGGCAGCGCGCCGCGCCCATGGCTACGGGCAGCGGCTTGTCCCGGGACACGAGTGCCGTCAGCGACTCGGGGATGGTTCCTCTGCGTCGGCTATAACCCTACCTGTTGTCGTCAGCTGCTAGCGCGCCCGCCCGGTGCATGAAGGTGAGGCAGCGCGCCGCGCCCATGGCTACGGGCAGCGGCTTGTCCCGGGACACGAGTGCCGTCAGCAACTCGGGGATCGTTTTGTCGCCGTGCCTGAAACATTATTCTTCTTCTTATCGAGTCGATGGCAAAATCAAACGTGATCGGTCCAATATTCGGCCACATGAATCGCGTTGTCTGATGCAACCATCAAGTCGCTCAGCGAGCTGGTTTCCGGACAAACGCAATTTATTATTAAGTGAAGATTTGTTTTTCTATTTTAAAGTACGACGAACGACTACTGTTCGACACATGTGCGATGAGCCTACAGCTTAATAGATTGTATATTCTACTATTTGAAAATTTTATCGTTTTCCCAGTTTGCATTGAGGAAAGGAAAACAAAAAATTATAAGCATTATTACGGAGGAATAAACATTCAGATTAATTATTTTTTTTAAAATTTATTTATATGCTACAGCCAACATAACCATTAAAATTTTATTTTAGTATATCTTAGTATATCAAGTTTAAAGAGAGCTAATCATAATAGACATCTACTTATCTTTTACTATAAAGATATTCAATGCACATAAAATACAATGATAGATCCAATATATCACTCATCGTCACTTTGTCTGTCAATACCCTTGACAGACTTTTTGGCATACTTCCCATAAATTTAAAAAAAAACAATACACACTGATGTTTCTGAAATCTGTAACACAAAAGTTTAAGCTATAAAGCATGATTAATCACTATTACTTTTATGTGATGTTGTGTTACATTTTATTTGTGTGATGAATGAACATCAGTCTTTGTTCCGTATCTGATTGAGAATATGTCTTTAAGTATGTATTTAAAATATCTATGTATGTATATCGGTATCTGTCGCCCTTCGTACAAGATCTGCTTAGTTTGAGGTCAGATGTAAAAGTGACTAAAATATTTATTTATGTTGGTCTTGGTGGTCTCTGACTATTTGTTTGAGCACATCTACTTAATACTATTCGGTTGAGCACATCTAGTTAAATGGTCGCTAACACTGTTTTTTTGTCGTGCTGAAATGCTTTACGCAATGTCACGGGGAAAGAGGATTCTCTCCTGGTGGTGTGTCGGACTACCCGGCGACTGGCGAAAAGATGGTAAATGCCAGCGGCTGCTCTTGGGCCGGTCTACAGACTAAAACACCACTTCTTCTTCGCCTTGACGGAGTCGTGGTTCTCTTGCTTAGCCCTTAACCCACAACGCCGCCGGCGGACAGCCCAGCGGGCTCCTCACCAGCCCCCACTTTACGGAGGGCGACGGGGCAACCCGGTACACGGAGTCATCCCGAATGTTTGCGGAAACTTGATTAGCCCCGTAGACCTCCTTTTTTTTCCTAACTGACTTACGATGAAGGCTTGGAGTAGCCTTGTCATCATCACCAGACTTGCGGGGGAGCGGTTGGCTCTCACCCCTATATAAATATAAACGACGTTTGCCTGAGGGTGCCCCCGATCGGGGCTCGACCTCGGCTCAGGGGCCAGGGTGTCATTGGGTGGTCCCTAATACGGACGTAGGTTTGGACCCCGTAGATCTGCAGACAAGTTGTACCAACCTGGTGTTAGCAGCTTGCCGTGCCACGTGCGCGCTCTCGAAGCACATGGCGGCGAGCAGGTCCAGCGCTGGGAGAACTCGAGCCGTGGGGGGGTGCTCCGGCCGCGCCGGCAGAGCCCCCACACTGGAAATAAAGAGGAGCTTGAGCTACGTTTACAGATCTAATGGACGGGTAAATATTAGTCTTTATGGGTACACACGCGTTATTAGGAGTAGCAAATTACATAGCTACTTACTGCCCGACGTTTCCACTCGGTTACACCAATCATGGTCGCTCGCGACCCATAAAGACTAATATTTAGTGTAATGGAACGCGAAAGTCTAAAATCTAATGGACGGTTCTTTCGTCATTCGATATCACGATTGTCACAGTAGTTTGTAACGAAAGACACTATCGGACGCACAATAATTGCTGTTTTTGTATAGAGTTGGATCTATGCTAGATGAGCCAAGCGCACGCTGAGCGTAAGCCTGCCGTAGTACGGCACAATTGCTTGGGGAAACAAATTGTGTTCGAAGCTCGTAAGTAGCTCCACGTTACACGAATTTTAGCTCATTTGCATGAACTTTGTTATGTCCAATATGAACAAGTAGACGAAAAATCCATTTCATCTATACAATATTACAAAGCTGAAGAGTTTGTTTGTTAGAACGCGCTAATCTCAAGAACTACTGGTACGAATTAAATAATTGTTTTTGTGTTGGATAGACGATTTGTCGAGGAAGGTGTTAGTCTACACAACATCACACTGCGACCAATAGAAGCAAAGAAGCAATGGAAAATTTTAAGAAAACGCGGACGAAGTCGCTGGCACGGCTAGTTTTAAATAAAAATATACAGATTTTTTGGAATCAGTTCACTGTATGTGGTGTTTCTTGTTACAAAACAAAATTGGTTGCCTGTAAAGTCGGTATACGGGCGAAAGTTTTACGTGACAACGACTTTGAGTGGTAAAATAATTTTAATGTGAATATTCATTCGTATAGTAGGAAGAAGGATGAAATAATAATAATTAGGCGGGCTAGCTGTGCTCGAGTGGAAGGGACGCGTGCCTTTTACCTTTTATGTCTGTCTCTCTCGCTCGTAGGCGGGCTAACCATGCCCGAGTGGAAGGGACGCGTGCCTCTCACTCGCTCTCATTGTGAGCGCATAACGTGAGCGGAGCGTAACGCAGTTTCTTGAAGTGTCACCCGGCAAACCAATTTATAAGACGTTGTCACGTCAAAACGTTTTAATTAAAAGCTCACCCTGTGTTGTTGTTAGCGTTAGGCGCAGCCTCCACAGCGGCCCTGAGGCGTGGCGCAGGGTCGGTGGGCGGCGCGGGCGGCGCGGCGAGCGCGGCGGCGGCGGCGGCGGCGGCCCCGGCCGCGCACAGCGCCTCCTGCTCGCGAGCGCCCAGGCACCACACCGACAGCACGCGCACCACGCACGCGCGCCCGACTACTGAGCCGCCGCGAGCGATCTCTACGGGTTGAACGAGAAACAAGAAGGAATTCAAAAAAGGGGGAATCTCTGTACAGTCAGCCAAAAATGTGGTCTACCACCCTACGGTTGAGATTCGTTTGAACGTAATGAAACAACAAAGTCAATTTTCCCTGGCAATAAGAATGTGTCAGTGAAAAGTCAACCTTAGCGATCGTTACATTTCGCAGAAACTTTTGTCAAAAGTGGTAGACCACTTTCTTGGCTGACTGTACACGACGAACATGAAGGAATTTAAAAAAAGGCCTTCCGGGTGAGTCCGACAGGCTCAGTATGGTCTATTGTGCGGGTTGCATGAGGAACAAGAAGGAATTTTAAAAAAAGGCCTTCAGGGTGAGTCTGACAGGCTCAATATGGTCTATTGTGCGGACTGCACGAGGAACCAGAAGGAATTAAAAAAAGGCCTTCAGGGTGAGTCTGACAGGCTTAATATGGTCTATTGTGCAGATTGCACAAGGATCGAGAAGGAATTTACAAAAAAAAGGCCCTCGGGGGGAGTCCGACAGGCTCAATATGGTCTATTGCGCAGGTTGCACGAGGGACAAGTAGGAATTTAAAAAAAGACCTTCAGGGTGAGTGGGACAGGCTCAATATGGTCTATTGTGTGGATTGCATGAAGAACAAGAAGAAATGAAAAAAAAATCTTCAGGGTGAGTGCGACAGGGCCGATATGGTCTATTGAGCTTGTCGACCTCATATGTGGAGCTCAATAGCGCTTACCATCAGGTGGCGTGAAATCATCTTGTTGGCTTTTTATAAACAAAAAAGGAAACAAATTCTAAGAATCTTTACTAATATTATAAAGCTGAAGAGTTTGTTTGAACACACTAATCTCAGGAACTACAGGTTCGAATTTAAAAAAATCTTTAAGTTATTGATAGACCTTTATTGAGGAAGGCTTTAGGATTTATAACAACACGCTGCAACAAATAGGAGCAAAGAAGCATTGGAAAAAGTGTAAAAAAACAGGGGAAAACGCAGATGATGTCGCTGGCACAGCTGGTAAACAAATATTTGAGAGACTTCTACACATGTCCATCTGATCTCATACTAAAAATAATTTGTATTATGAGCATTAGATATAGATATACATACATGTTTATTTCTAAATACAAATGAAATGCAGGACACAGAGTGGGAATTGAACCCACAATTCATGGAACCTTAGCCAGGTTCACTGAGTCAATAAGTAATTGGAGACATTCTTGGGATATGTTGTTCCATTATGAAAATTTACAAGCATGTGACAAAAGAAAAAAACAAACAAGATAGTGGTTCTTATTTTTGTTTTTTCATGTACCAATTCATATTTATTTTTGCAAAAAAATCTTAAGTATATAAATCGACCCCATCAGACAGACAGCACACTTTGTTTCGGAGTGATTTTAAAATTGTAATATCTTAAACCAACTTACACCATAACATTGCAAACTAAACACATATTATTCTTATCCAATAATAATATAAACTGAAATTGTTGTTAATATAGATCCCTCCCTAATCATAACACTGTAGCAAGTAATAAATAATAGTTATCTTATCCAACATTATTGATATTTCGAACATTGACCTCATGTTGTGGTAAATATTTATTCATTTTGAATATTGAATATGAAAAATAAACTAAAAATTTGTAATTGTCATTTCAATATTCTACGTATGTCATGTCTTGAACAACAACCAAAAAAATACCTTCCAAGTATTTGGAGTTGTGAGTTGGACTCATATGGGGGGCATACCAATCTAGTAGAAAAACTTGTTGCAATATTTGTTTAAATTTTTTTTAGTATTTGTTGTTACTAAAAACCTATTAGAGTGATTTGTACTTACGTGTGAGTCGTGTCAATAGCCTCATGTCCGCGGGTAGTGCTGAGATAGGCGCAGGTGGATGTAGGAAAACACTTCTGAGGGCACATAGCGCAGCTTCCGCTAGTTTTGTGTCGATGGGCACTGTTTTCAGCAACTCTACCAATGCTGTGGCTGTGCCTTGCTCTATGAGTGATGTGACATTTTCTGGTGTGCCCTTTGCTAATGACCCTATAGAAATAAAATTATAAGATATAAATTATATTATGATATAAATTAGATTACCATTATATTTTTAATTGTCATCTTCCATTTCTTCCATGGTCTGTTTGAAATCTTGAAAGTACTACAACATTTTAAAAAATCCTTTGAGATTTTACAAAGAAGAACACCATTTCTTGGACAAATTACTTATTCAATGATAATTTCTTCAATATATAAGTTAATTTATGTGTCTATTATTGATTAAAAGATTTAAGCACATTTGTTTTGAAATTGATAAGAAGTTATCAACCACTTATTTACTTAGTAACTACTATTTACTAGTTTTATCTATCTATCTTGGAAAAGGAGGGAAAACATATTGTTAAACAAAGGAGAAAACATCTCTATTTTCTTAGATCTAGACAGTCCTCTTAAATCACAAGAGTTATAAAAACACTTGCATTATGATTTTTTTGAGTATTGAAAGTAGCAAAATAATGGTAGGTGCTTACCAATTATTATGGTCGCTTCCAATCTTATGTTAGGGTCCAGAGAGTCATCTGACATGAGTTGCAGCAGTCGCGGCACGACCCCCTGCTGTATTACCGAACTCTTCTGCCTGTTGCTGCCGATCACGGAGTTCTTCAGCGTCACCAAGGCCTCCACGATCTTGCCACTGTCCGACGAGTACAGCTCGTCGATATAAGACCGAGAACTCTCGATATCCTAGAGAACAAACGTTATAGGTTACCTGACCTTATATCGAAATGTAAAAACCTTCTTTGATGCATAAAACTTTAACTTTTACTTACCATGAACACTGTTAGCTGCTGCATTGTTTGTACTTAGATTTACGCAGCAATGTTGGTAAAAATATCTTTTCGAAATCTCTCCCGAGGCCGAATACGCTGTCACAGTATGTACGTGAACTGTCAAACAGTCATTTACGTTCAGAAATCACACTAAATTGAAGATAATAATGTGCCATGCCTACTAAAATCTTGCATGGTTGCGAGCCCTTTGCTATAACATTGATGAATAAAAGTTGAAACGTCATAGACAAGCGTCATTTTGACATTCATGTTTCCATTGACGATTTGTTGACAATTTCCAGATTATTGTTGTAATACCCACCTTAAATTCCTAATCAAAGAAAGCTATCGAATATGATCTGTTAAATACTGAGGGATAATAGAAATGGCGGATTCCGGAGTAGACACCAGCAACGAAAGCAGCGATAACCCAATATTTGATCATTCGCAATGTACACTGGAGTTTAATCCCCCAGCTATTCCGATAAACCAAGTAGGCCAACCAATGCCAGTAGAGTTTTTTGGTGAACCACATGATCATATCGGTAAGATAAAGTGTTCGACTAAAGCCAGACACTGCAGACTGAAATATCGTTATGGAGGCACGATTTGCTCTTCACGAAACCAAAAGCTGCGTTTCGCCTCATCGACAAATAATACCGAGCTTGTGGAAAAGCTTTTATCTTCTGGAGCCGACCCTAACTCGTCCGATGAACACAAAAGAAGTCCACTCCACTTGGCTGCTTGCAGAGGATATGTGGATGTTGTAAGGATCCTGCTAAGACATGGTGCTAACCCAAACATAAAAGATACTTTGGGAAATACACCTTTACACCTTGCTGCTTGCACTAACCACATACCGGTTGTGATTGAGCTGCTTGATGCTGGCACAGATGTGAGTTCTCATGACAAGAATGGTCGTAATCCCATTCAGTTGGCACAAAGCAAGCTGAAGCTGATCCAAATGCGACCCAGTGGAGCTGGCCACTTTGAAGAAACCAAACAACTTATCGGTGAAATATGCTTAGTAGTGGAAATGATGCTCAAGTATATGAAGATCCAAAAGGCAGATGCTGGGGATCTGGAGTCAGTCCGGGAGAGACTGGAGCGTGTCAGCACTCGCGAACAAGTTGACTCTGAAGTACAAAACTTACTTGACAGCCTTGATTGTTTAAAATTGAGATAATTCATTGTGATCATAATCAGATGACTATTTTGAAGACTGTTTACATATTTTCACTGCCTATTGGTAGTGTATTCACAATGAGTAGTGTGTAAGGAACAATTTTTTTGGTTGTCGCTTACATTTTGATCAATGTAATTTAATTAGATGAGGTTGAGGAGTTGATTTTAAGTTAAGAGAATTTATTTGCTTATTGATATAATAAGCAGAAAAATAATTCACTTTAGATTGTATGAACTGGAAGTCAGTGTTTAGATAATAGGTTTATCATCTCATTGTAATAAATTCACATAATCAAATAATTCTAAGAAAGTTATGGATAAATAAATAAAGATTTTTTGATTTTAAAAATTATTTTATTCAAATCAAAATCCAATCAAATGTATAATCATTTTATTAACAACAACTTCATAAACTTTTATTTACAATAATACATTGCTTCATTAAAACTTCTCTATGACATGTTTTGATATATGAATTAATTTGCCCATAAGTATTATATTTAAATTTAAAAGCCCAGCAGAAGTCTCAACAACATTGGAATGTATGCCACTAGTATACAACATGAGCAAGTATAAAACAGTTACAATAAATTACATTTATCATCTGACAAACATTTACCACAATAACAAACTTTTCAAAATAAATTATGTAAATAAGTAGATACCAAGAAATATAATTTGTGCAAATCTATTGTGATGTAATAAAATCTTAATGTAAAGTGCAAAACTGCCATCACTTGTGTACTTGTACAAATGGTCTCTAGCCTCCTTTTGCTCAGTGGAAAATAGTAACCTGATCATGGGTTAAATTAAAATTTCAATCTGTACTAACATTCCACTGGCAAGGTCAGCCCTTAAATTAAACTATTGATGCTACTTTACAATATGTACAATGTAATCCGTAAAAAATAAAATAATTTGAATAATATGATATAGTCGCTTCAAAACAGTAATTAAAATAAATTATCTCAAAAAAGTTTACATCATATTATTAGGCATATATAACTGGGGTTTATACTTTATTATTTGTTGCACTTTATACATCCAAATGGACTATGGCAGAATTCATAATTATCACAGAAAGATTTAAAATAATAGTATATTAATACTGCTTGTCATTTAGGCTGACAAATACACCAACTCAACATACATATTGCAGTAACTCCCTTGTGGGACCGCCTCCGCAAGGTTTTACTATACTTATAAGTACTAATTAATGGACCCAACCCACTCTAATTAAAAACTAATTTTAAAATTATCAAAGTCTTAATACATAAAGGGCAAGTGTTATTTAAATTAAATTATCTGAAGAAATGCAAATAAAAGTAAAATATGAAATTGTGATTCAATTGCATTTAAATAAATCTTTGCTTCAAGCTACTGTATAATAAATAAATTAGCTTATACCGAGTAGGAATTAATGTACATAATTATATTACGACGCACGGCCCTGTTGACCAACTACACCAACATTCACATTATTATCAATTCCTGCAATTTTGTACAATACATATTATGTCATCCAAGAGAATACTTTAGAGTGCGTAATATTTGGCACTTCTTTGTATTTTGAAAGCTTGACTAGTTTACTAGACGAAATATTCTCGAGAACTAAATCACTTACAAAATTATTATCACATTTCTAATTATTGAACCAATTAACGAATAATTTAGTATAACTATTATAAATTTTATTTTAAATTAAATCACAATTATAACGGAATGATCAATTCACTTTCAATAAAATTGATATATTGGATTTACTTTGGTAGTTAAATAATTTAGATATCCCCTGGCACAACCATTATATTACATAAATGTTTTGAAATAGGTACTTTTATTCTCACGTATTGCACTTATTAGGCTCGGTTTTGTTTCAGATAACTATATTCAGTCGTTTCGAGAATAATCCATTATATCTTAATTAATAAAACTTCAGCTTGTATGTTATTTCGTGTCGGGGACCAGGACATTAACTATGTTAGGGAATATTTCACCTTGGATGGGGCCGTACTCGACGAGTTCCCCGTCGACGGTGAGGTACCCGTCGGGGCCCTCGGGAACTATTCTAAATGCACTGACTGGGATCATCTTGATGTAGTCGCTGTGTGAGTCGGCGTGCGTGCCGCTGTCCGCGTTCAGCAGGAACGAGAGCAGCTGGGAGCGCGACACGCCGGCCTTGATGATCAGCATCCACATGACGCCGTCGGACAGCTCGGAGCGGGGCGCGAACAGGAAGTCCTCGCCGATGTACGACTGGTAGGACACGTGGACCATGACGAACTCTCCTTCCTCGCGGACCCAGTGGGAGGGCAGATGGGACATGAGCGAGGGCAGGTGGGAGGCGGGCCCGTGCATGCACGCGTGGACAGGAGAGCGCATCTCGGAGCCGCCGCTCGTCACGCTGTGGTACTCGGACCCGCGGGTGCTGTAGAAGGCGCTGCGGCGCGAGTTGACGGAGTACCAAGAGTCCACCCTTTGATGTTTCCCATTAACGGTGCTCGTAAACACGTCCGCGTGCTCGTCGCAGTCAATGAACGCTTCCGCGTCGGGGGAGTCGAGCGCGCCGTCCTGACTCACGCTGTGGCTGATGGTGAACATTCTGGGCTTGGGCAGATTGCTCACATCCTTTATTTTCGCGTAGCTCAATACACCTTTGTACCTCCTGAGGCCGACGAGGCGCGCGAGGGCCCACAGCGCGAACCTCTGCGCTCCGATGGCTCGTAGCCGCTCGCTTTCTATATCGATGTCGGATAGCAGACCCCAACCAACAGAGAGGAATGAAAACATTATCTGAAATAAGAAAATTATTGTTCAATAATTGCCTCAAACTTTCAATGACAGGTTAAACTCTCTATATATAAAAGTATTTATCATAAACGAGTATTTAATAGAATAAAAAAAAGATAGCTAACTACATTTTTCAAACATTTAATTTTCAAGATGTAAATTGCGTCAAACCAAAGTTATTATAATAATAAGTGACAAATCATTTTATAAACCAGTTCTAAATGTTGGAATGTACGTAAGAGCATACGAGTAGTGAAGTTGATGGATGTTTTTAAATTCATGCGTCTCACAGAAATTAACAACTGCATCAAAGTGCTTGCATGAATATAATATCTTAGATATGGTAGGTCGAAAGCGATAATGGTTCATATTCATTGAAGAGTCGATATTACTGTAGGTAGTTAGTGTCGTGAACATGAACTACGGCGTCATAAGGTTAATCGTCGCGACCGGAGACCGCTCATTGACGGGATATACGCAATTGAGTAGCGTAATACAAATCCGTAATAATAATCACTGGATATTATCTTTTCCTTGCCAGACAGTGTAACCTTAACAAGGTGAATCGTCAATTGCTTCGTTCTGCAGTTTGCCCGATAATAACACTATCATCTAAGTAACTTTTGTGTAAAGCAAAACAATTTGATCATCGAGTCATTTTCTTATGTGGCGCCGTTGCCCATAAAACTAGTTATGTTGGAAAACCCAAAACAACTAACTTGTTTGACGTCACCATCCGCAACACCGTGAATAGCCGCACATTTTTTCTAATTTGTTGCGTAAGAGCATCGCGGCCGTACCTAATCCAACGTCACTTTTGTTTTAGTGAAAGGCTCCAACTATAAGTCGTATTTGAATCATTCTTATTTAGAGTTCATTATTAGTGTGGAGATTCTTCCAAACTTAACCAATTCTAACAAATGATCGGATTTGAATTGAATTTTTGGTTTCGGTTCCTAATAGCAGAGGTGAGAGCCATCCGCTCCTTCCCAAATACGGTGATGATGACGAGGCTACTCCAAGCCATCATCCACTGTCAGTTAAGAGAAAAAAAAAGAATTCCTAATGGTACAATTAATATGATGATCGCAACAACACTTCATTACCTTTGTTATTATCCAACTCTAAACTTGTTCAACTTTTTGAGACAATAGACGCCAACTATAATTTACTAGACGATTTTAGTGAAAACAAAAAATAGTAGGTTAATTAAATATCTTAGGCAAATGTCTAATGGAATGGAATAGTAAGATAAGCATTAAATATGTGATTAGACTTTATTGTAATTCTATTCGCACTTACATTCAAGGATCGTAAACTGAGTGAATAAGAACTGGTCGATAAATTGGCATCGCACATACATAATACAAGTATACAAGTCTCGTGACCTAAAGCCGTTGACCGTATAACCAGTAATACCTACGGATATTATCTCAGTATCGAAACAATACCTAATGTACAAGGATTATCCGCAGACAGCCGTACTCATACTATATGTATATGTATATTGTATAGGTACTATACCAAAGCCGCTCTAAGTTGGCCGATTTGACACTTTTTAGGGTTCCGTAGCCAAAATGGCAAAAACGGAACCCTTATAGTTTCGTCATGTCCGTCTGTCCGTCTGTCCGTCTGTCCGTCTGTCCGTCTGTCACAGCCGATTTACTCGGAAACTATAAGTACTACAGTGATGAAATTTGATGGGAATATGTGTTGTATGAACCGCTACAAAAATATGACACTAAATAGTAAAAAAAAGAATTGGGGGTGGGGCCCCCCATACATGTAACTGAGGGATGAAATTTTTTTTTTCGATGTACATACCCGTGTGGGGTATCAATGGAAAGGTCTTTTAAAATGATATAAAGTTTTCTGAAAAACATTTTTCTTAAAGTGAACGGTTTTTGAGATATCAGCTCTCAAAGTCGTAAAAAGTATGTCCCCCCCCCTCTATTTTTATAACTACGAGGTATAAAATTCTAAAAAAAATAGAGGTGATGCATGCTAATTAACTCTTTCAACGATTTTTGGTTTGATCCAAGTATCTCTTATAGTTTTTGAGATAGGTTGATTTTTATTATATTTGCTGCTACGGAACCCTTTGTGCGCGAGCCCGACTCGCACTTGGCCGGTTTTTATTTTATATTTTGCATTTATCCTTGTTAAGAGGAACATATTTAGCGAATCATAAAAAACAACTTTTAAAAATAAGACGTTAATTCAAAATGTCAAATGCACCTAATTATCTAATTATTTGTCTTTTATTACTTAAAATAATTGAATTATAAAAAGAAAACGTAAAATTTCCACTCTGTATTACGCTTTTACAAAGTTACGCCGTTTGACACGTTTTCATAGTGGCGTAATGGGTAATACTCACCAGGTATTTTTTAGAAATAGGATGAAGGATTTAATAAGTATTGTATTTTAAAAATAAGTATATTTTTAAATAAGAAACTTCAATTCAATCTTCTGGATGTGAATAAATGTTTTTAATAAAAAAATGTTATAATAGGGTATTTGACCGAAAATCAAAAATTCAGGCTTGAGGTTTGCCAGCGAGCTATGGAGCGAAGCATTCTGAGCATAAAAAGAACAGACAGGGTAAGAAACACAACTATCCGGGCCAAAACAGGAATTAAAGATGTAACAAAAAAGGCTGCCAAATTAAAATGGAGTTGGGCGGGTCACGTCTGTAGGATGATTCCTGAAAGATGGGCAAAACTGGTCACTCAATGGCAACCCCCAGATGGGCGTCGACAAAGAGGAAGGACCACTCGAACACAAAGACACTGTTGAAAGTATCACTTTGATATCTGGATAACTCTACGAGATATTACAATTTTAATTGCACATTATTTGGGCGAGCTCAAAAACGCTCCATACAAACGTCGACTGGCGTGTGACGTCACACGTTAGTTTGTTGTATGCAGCGCCCAAGAAGTTTGTTTTCATAATGAAAGATGTGACTAATTCTGTTATTAATAAGATGACAAAGGAATTTTAAATGATTTTCGCAATTTTGAAATGTACTTGCCCACCCACCTTTAAATGTCTTTTGTAGTCTCATTTCGCCAAAAATTTAAGTTTCGATTTCATTAATAATATTGATTTACATAAATCTTACTGATTTTCATAAAAATACCCTATTAGACCTTGCTTGGTTATAAAGTGGAAATAACTGTTACTTATACTTCGGCAATTTTACCGTTGTCCCTCACTAGTACAGTCAGTCTGACATGTGTCAAATCGGCCAACTTAGAGCGGCTCTGGTATAGTTGATTAAAGCAAGTCTTACAGAATTTCTACACTATCTATCTCAATTCCATGCATTTTAAATACATATTACAATACAAGTATTCTAATACATTTTCTTTGCTAAATTTTACATAGGTACTATCCTTTCAGAAGGTAGGCAGGTAACTACCTAATACCTACTTATACCGGAGCCGTTCTTAGAAGACTGATTTGACACTTTTTATTTTATATTTTGCATTTATCCTTGTTAAGAGGAACATATTTAGCGAATCATAAAGAACAACTTTTAAAAATAAGACGTTATTTAAAAATGTCAAATGCACCTAATTATCTAATTATTTGTCTTTTATTACCTAAACTAATTGAATTATAAAAAGAAAACGTAAAGTTTCCGCTCTGTATTACGCTTTTACAAGGTTACGCCGTTTGACACGTTTTCATAGTGACGTAGTGGATAATACTCACCAGGTATTTTTAAAAATAGGATGAAGGATTTAATAAGTATTGTATTTTAAAAATAAATATATTTATAAATAAGGAACTTAAATTCAATCTTTTGGATGTGAATTAATGTTTTTAATAAAAATTTGTTATAATTAGACCTTACTTGGTTATAAAGTGGAAATAACTGTTACTTATATACTTCGGCAATTTTGCCGTTGTCCCTCACTAGTGCAGTCAGTCTGACATGTAGCAAATCGGCCAACTTAGAGCGGCTTTGGTATAATCCTAATACATAATTCATGACTTCTGATTTCTGACATACGTCTGTTAAAGACAAACTTATTCAACTAGACAGTTTAGTTCGGGCTGTGAAGTAAATGTTTTTCAATTTTAAGTTACATATTTCAATGTGACATTATTTGTTTTCGCTTAACTTGTATACTTTTTTCTTTATTTGGGAGGTTTATTTGTCACAATTGGTTTTGATACACTGGCATCACAAAATGAAATAAGAACGAACATTATCCACTTTAATCATCCGTTTACAGAAGTTCCTTCTAAATCAATCGCGTGTAAATTACGGCACAATAAGATAATTAACAAGTAGTTAGTAGCTCTGAGATCCATAAAAATAGCATTTCTAATCAAATCATTATCTATGGTACATACACATGTTCTGTAACAGACCTTGTTAAGAACATCATCTGATTCAAAAGTTGTTTATACAGATCTAATGTACGTTGAATTAACAACTAGAACAACAAAAATGATTACTTCACATAAGGGTTTTTCAATAAAAATATCAATGCATATCATTAACATTTAACATCACACAATAGAAAAGGAAATACCTCAGTACAAATGCACAATCGCATTCATCTGGTCTGAACATGTAGTACTTAGTAATGACTAAACAATACAAAGCAATGTTTTTATTTAATGATATTCCTCAAGTGACTTGTGACGAGCATAATATGATGCATATCGCAATCATTGAATAACACCCACCCGAAACGCAACACGTGTGTACAAATACCATAACGGTCCTGATAAGCCGATGATAATAGCAAAATCATTTTGATATCACCAGTTTTATAAACACCGACTCAACCACGCTTTGTAGTGTTTTAAAATTAGATTAAAGTAGTGAAAGTTGTGCGTAGTTATAATTAAATGCACACCTAAGTTAGTTTAGCACTTTTGCGAATGCACTTGACTTCAAAGACGTTACATTAAAATTATTACCATAGTAATATTTATTATTACCGTGCTATTGTGAGAGCCATCCGCTCCCCCACAAGTCCAGTGATGATGACGAGGCTACTCCAAGCCATCATCGTATCGTGTCTTGTTGTAGTTGGGGAATAAAAGGCTAAAATACGAAATAATTAATATTGATATTTAGTGGATACGATTTATGATTGCGATATGAACATTGGCCATCAATTAATACAAACTTGATGATTTATTTGATAACTTTTATTTGATTTTACTTCACGAGACAAATGGCTGACAACAGTAATTTGACATTGTGAGTAAATGGATTCGACCGGGGAATAAACTTGGGAAAAACATGAAGAAAATTGAGATCTACAGGCTTAATCATCATAGCCGTATCCTGCTGTGACGCAATAAATCATTGGTGGTGGTGTCATAGGTCGATGATTAATTTGTATCGTTCATATCTATGAAGGAATGCGTTTTACTTTTTAAATTCACTATCAACGAACTTCAATTATTTCGAATTACTGCTGCGGTTGCCGGTAATATCGCCGATAAAGAAACATTTTACGAGTTTCCCAGCACAGGTCACCGACACACCAACTTATGGAAATATCGTGTCGTTACAAACAATCTAGAACCTTAAGCTTCTAACTTAAAGTTCAAAGGCAATCGTTTTGAACGTGTCACCCGATGCTGGCTTGCTGGCTGGCTGGCTTCGGTATCCGTAGTAATTATACACACACGTTCCTTCGTATAACTCATTACTACTACTCTTGTGTTTGTATATGATATTGCGATAACTACGATAGCATCCGTTTTATTTTAAAAATATATTGAAAGATAGCGGAGCGAATCACATGCTCATTATTTGATTATTCATATCAGGATAACAATCAATCTTGTAATGGCAATAATTCTGTAAATTATAGTACAGGTAAAACTGACAAACCGCAATAAATTACTGAGTCTGAGAAACTTTGAACCTTAGACGGACATTGGCTTTGATGATTCACGACCTCTGTCGAGTCGATCGTGGTCAAACAACTCAATCACTACATAGTATAAAGCAAAGTAGCTTCCCGCGTCTGTATGCTTAAATCTTTAAACCTCCTCAACTGATTTTGATGGATTTTTAATATATAAAGGGATTAAAGAGGAAGGATTTCATGTATAATATACTCGAAGGTCACTAGTAGCAGATAAATGTAATTAAATGATGCATGCATGCACCTTATTGTTTTAACTCTTTGTATTCTGGTGAAAACCTCAAGAAGGAGAGCATATAAAGTTCCCTTTGATATCAAAAAACTCTTAGGTCCTAGGGCGAGGACGTGGGAAGGCCTAAGTCCAGCAGTGGACGGACTTATAGGCTGACGATTACCTGTAGAGGAGCACGCTTCTTACTCGTATTTATTTGTGTTTGTCTAATCTAAAATACGATAACTAATATCAACAACTATCATACACCTAATAAATTTAATTTAAAACCAGTATTATCTAATCTAGGACAACATTAAAACGGAATTTCTTATCTTTCATTTTTACCGGACTGCGACTGGTTAAGGGTTTATTATAGAACCATTTACGATAAATATTTACTAATCGAATATGCGTTATTGTATCATTAATTACAGACCCTTTAATAGACCTTTCCATTTAACCTTAATCGCACACTTAACTAATTGTGGCTTTCTTTAATCAAATCTTCATTTGGGATTAGGCAAACGTAGAAACTTTTCAAAGGCATTCCATATAATTAACTTTAAAATTAAGGTGTCTAGTAACATCTTCTCACAGGTGTTAATCCAGTTCCGTAATTACACTTAACGTTTTTCCAGGTAGCAATTAGTACTAATACTCACTTTGGTTTTGGTTTCAATTCTGACTACATCCATTGGCGCAACTTTGCCTCTTGCTAACGCCATTGTCAGTCCTGTCATGTTTTGTGGAATGTATGGTTCGCTGAAACAAGGAAAAATACTGATTATTCGATAGGTAGGCGGAAATCTAATCGTTAAAGATTCTAAAACGAAATTTAGTTTGGACTTTAAAGTAGTTTACGGCAAGGTAAGTTCAATACAAGGTAATTTTAAAAAATCGTTAATTCGTAATCGTAGATGTGGCACGAAAATTCATCATCAGGGCCAGGAGTCTGTTTTCTACCAAGAGCAAGGCTGTAGAAGAATATACAGACAAGACACCAGATGCTAAGACGAATTGATGCTAAGTTTTTCTAAAACGCTGTGGTTTATTCAATACTAGTGGTCCCGGCGAATTTCATACCGCCAATACTGATTATTTTTCTATATTTTCTCATTGAAACCTTTCCTACGACGAACATTTTAAAACCAAAATTACCTAAATCGGTCCGGGCGTTCTCGAGTTTTATAAGATGCACCATCTCACCTACTTTATAAAAACACAAGTTGTTGACTTAGACAACTCGATTTCATATTTTATGAGCGCTCCGATAGCTTAACTGTTGTGCGATAAATATCGATCAAATTCATAAAGGTAGTCGGGTTTTACTAAAGACATGCAAAAGTTACTAAGAAGGCAAATTTTATAGAATTGGTCTCAGCGATAAACGGTGGTATTAAGATGTTGTACTTGAAAAATCTAGCTATTTCTAAATTCTAAGAGCAAATATTAGCTAATACTAAGTATTCATGCACATTCGCACCACTAGCTTAGTCAAGGTCCGACAGGTTTATGACGCATTTATAATTTAGATTGATTTACCAAGTTTCGCTAAAAAATTATCCTTACTAATCCTTACTAATATTATAAATGCGAAAGTAACTCTGTCTGTCTGTCTGTCTGTCTGTCTGTCTGTTACGCTTTCACGAATAGAGTACTGAACCGATTTAAACGAAATTTGGTACAGATATAGTCCAGAGCCTAGAAACGGTTATAGGCTACTTTTTAACCGACTGCGCTATAAAGAAGTAATGTTTTACCCGTTAAACATCTCTTCGCGGACGAAGTCGTCGCAGCCACTGGACGGATGGAGATGAAATTTAGCATGCAGGTAGATGTTATGACGTAGGCATCCGTTAAAAAAGGATTTTTAACGGATTTCCACGGGAACGGGAATTAACGGGAAATTCCTTTTGTATGAAAAATACTAACCGCATAAGTTAGACGGTTGAAATTTGGCATGCAGGTACCTTAATAAATTAAAAGCTTAGTTGCAACTGGATATTGTAAAATTCCCACGGGAACGGGAGTAATAGGGAAAAAACTTTTGTATGAAAAAATCTAAACCGCGTAAGATAGATGATTGAGATTTGGCATGCAGGTACTCTAATTAATATTACAAAATTCCCATGGGAACGGGAGTAATTTGGAAACAACTTCTGTATGTAAAATCCCTTACGGGGTTTTTTATGGACTTTAATAAACATTTACTTATAAATTTTTTACAATAAATAATCAAAAACGATAACTTTTTTTTAATAAAGTTCTCATTTTTAAACTTAATTAAATTTTTAAGTATCACAAATTCAACTTTCAAGTGGTTATTTCTTAGCATTTCTGGTATAATTTTGATTGTTAACAATCTTATTGACTTTAGAAATAATAAAATGTCCAAATAATACTTCGTATTCAAATGGAAAATTTTATGATTTTTCCACCTCTCTGTCTTTGAAGTCCGATTTCAGCAAAAGTAGCCCATTAAGTACCATTTTTTATTAATGATTATGAAAGGTGAGAGTCTAGCGCAGTTTTTAAAGTTATTTAGGAGCCATGCGACTACCTCCTAATATTTTAAATTTAACGTTGAAATTGTAAGACATTATTTACAGAACGTAACTTTTCAGTTTGTACCATAATTTTGATATTTTCCATATAAGTTATGGAGACAAATATTTTAGGCATTAAAGAAAAACTCATGAAAATTGATTTGCAAAAAGAATTACTCAAAAAAGTGGAATACTTTTTTCTCTACAATATTTTTAGTCGGTTAGGTCAGTTGTTCTCAAAATTTAAGAAAAATAATCATAACTCGAAAACTATAAAAAATCGCGGAACATACATGGGGGTGTTTCGGATGCCCCACGGGGTGTTCTATCTCAGGACTTCCGCTTGACACTACTTTTTGGGACACCCTGTATAGAGATAGAGATATACCCGAAGCGAAGCGAGGGCGGGTCGCTAGTATTTCTATATGCAAACCATAAATTATGTTAATTAGTTATTATACTCTATCATCTACTAACTGTAGGATAGAGTATAATATAATACTACTGTAATAACGAAAAAATATTATCACCAACGCGCTATATCGTCATTGTGCTACTAACCCAATATTCTTAATTTAATGTCAATATTTTCAATCAATCAATAATTATTGATAACTTTAGTTCTTAAATATTTGTCGCTTGTGTTCTTCTAAAGTAACTAGTAAACAATACTACACATTAGGTTAAATCAGTACCTAATCTAAAGAAACATTAGGACCTTGGTTTAATACTGTAACATAACTGAATAACTTCAAGGTTGTAACAAAACACACCACATTTTCACGACTAAATATGTAGGCACAACCAGTTGTTTACATACATAGGCTACAATTGAGCAAACAAGCGGAATAATTTACTTCATAACATGTAATTCAATTAATAATATTGCATTATATTTGAGTTTATTAAATGTATATTTTATGAAATTTACGGTAACTTGACTTTTATTGTTAAATATAGGCTCGTTACTTCCGCTGACCTAAAAAGAAAGAAGTGTTTTGAGGTCACATTTTTCACTTAATAAGAAAATATTATATTTAGAAAATTTTGCAGGAAAAATAGGTTTAAGCGTTTGGTATGGAATAGAAAGAAAATTATATCATTTACTTGGTGCAGGTAATAGAATATTTTATAGTCTTTTTCAGCTAAGATGATGAAAATGAAAATGTTCTATTACATTCAATTAAACTAAACGATACTGTTTGTCATTTAAAAGTATAAAAATATTTATTTAAATATTTTCCCTAATGACGCCGCAATAAAATGAAAAAAGTGTGCAATAATATTATTTTCGTTTGTCAAACGTAAAATGCGTGATTCAGAACACAATGAAGTGCCACAGGGATCATCTTAGGTGAAAAAGACTATAGTATTTACCAGTAATTAACATCGCAAGTTTTTAAACAGACATACATGTTTTCTGTAACAGTTATAATAGAGATGTATATCAAGAGTCTCAAGCTATAAAAATACAATTACTAAAGTGATAATCACATCTTAATCGCATTATTTGAGAACATAACATAACCTTTGAAAAATGTATTTGACTCGTTGGGTAGCTATGGAACGCAGGCGTGAAAGCCTTGTCATCAAATATGTATGCATTTTAATACATACGTATTTATTTTAACGTTGACTGTTAAACATTAAAATGTGTCATTAACAGGCAAAGTGCCTTTAACCGCGAAGCACTATAGAACTCTGAACTATGCGTTAAGTGGTATAATAATAGTTTATTTCCTTAAAATCATACTCCCAATAATATTAATTGAATACTTTAAAGAAAATAAACATCCCATAAAAAACATCCTGTAAAAAACCTAGCCAAGTCTCGATGGAGCAGATTGCTCATCTCTAAAAAGTAATGAAATCTAGACAAAATCGTGCCAAGCCTAAGGTTCCTTACTGCGATTTCTTTATTGTTATAGTTAGTGTTGTGTGACTTGGCCGTTGAAGGGAACACAAGGGTACATAACCAGGTCCTCCGTAACAATATGAAATGAAATGAAATGAAATTTATTTTTTGAAAAAAAAAAAAAGTGTTATAAATATTAGATATCAAAATAGAAATAAATAATAAACAGAATATAGATTATAGATGTAACAGTAGCGACATCTGTTGACAACTTATGTAAACTGCCTTATGTCAAGTGTCTATTCAAAAAATAAATTCAGTCGTTAACCACGCGCCATATATAAGCCATATAAGTTGGCCTAAATTTTATACTTTTACTAGTTTCATTATATAACTATCCTTAATTTTTTTTGTGTTGTTTTGTTAACAGTCAGTGCTGTGTGCACCTTTAAAGGGTATATGTATATGTTGTGTGTCCTAATGAATGTTATTTTAAGTTATTTTGTATATGTATACTGTTGGTGTGCCTTTTTAAATAAATAAAATAAATAAACCATCATCTGACGTGCTTTCATTATAGGTTATGGGCCCAGTCCCGCATAATTAAAAGTTAGTTATTGTGATTTTGTGAAAGTTAAAAATGAGTTCCAGTTATCTCGCAAACGTGCCGAAGTTGAAGGGTCGCGAAAACTTCGACGATTGGGCGTTCGCAGTTGAGAACTTGCTTATATTGGAGGGCGCGGCCAGTTTTCTAAAGCAAGAAGGAACGGGCGATGCAGCGGCGGCAGATGCAAAGGCGCGCGCTAAGATGATTTTGACGATTGATTCATCTTTATTCGTGCACATAAAGGAAACAACGACCGCGAAGCAATTGTGGACAAAACTACGATCTTTGTTCGACGATTCAGGTTTTTCTCGGAGGATTACGTTGCTTCGTCATCTGATTTCTATAAGGTTAGAAAATTGTGAGAATATGACGAATTATGTGACACAAATAGTTGAAACGTCTCAACGTTTGAGCGGAACAGGATTCGCTATCAATGATGAATGGGTCGGTTCATTATTACTCGCCGGATTACCAGAGCGATTTATGCCTATGATCATGGCCATAGAGCATTCCGGAATTCAAATAACGGCTGATTCCATCAAGTCAAAACTGCTTGATATGGAAGTAGCGGATGCAAGTGAAACGGAACGCAACTCAGCACTGGCAGCAAAATGGCAGAATAAATCGAGCAGAGGTGGCAACACTAGTAAACATGGCGGACAGACCCCGAATACGTCAATGTCAAAATCGAATGTAAACAACACAAAAACAATAACTTGTTATCGTTGTAAGGAAACTGGACATTATCGGAACCAGTGTCCACTTTTAAAGGAGAAAACAGTAAACAAGAAACAAAGTAATGCTTTCAACGTTGTTTTTCTCAGTGGCGGTTTCAGTAAAAGTGATTTCTACATCGACTCCGGCGCGAGTATGCATATGACGCCGAACGAATGTTGGATGAAAAATGCTAAATACTCATCAAGTTTACCAGAAATAATTGTCGCCAATAAGACGAAAGTACCCGTTTTATGCTCAGGTGACATAGAAATAACGACAAGCTACAATTATGATATTACTGTGCAGAATGCGTTATGTGTACCAAGTCTCACGACTAACCTATTGTCGGTGAGTGAATTGATAAAAAACGGGAACAGCGTTGTATTTGAGAAAGATAAGTGTCTCATAAAAAACAAATTGGATGAATTAGTTGCAGAAGCATATCTGGTTGATGGAGTATATAAATTGAAAGTACAAACACAGAATTGTTTATTGACAGCAGTCAGCGGAGAAACATGGCACAGACGGCTTGGCCATATCAATAGCACCGATATGAACAGGATGAAGACATGTGGACTGGTGGAAGGACTAGATTATCCTGATGGGTTTGTGACAAGCAAATCTAGCTGTCAGACATGCTGCGAAGGGAAGCAATCTAGATTACCATTTCATTCTGGATCTCGTGCCACAGAAACTCTTCAAATCATTCATTCCGATGTCTGTGGGCCCATGGAGACAGTGTCAATAGGCGGTGCTCGTTATTTTTTAATATTTGTGGATGATTACACCAGGATGACTTTTATTTATTTTCTAAAGGCTAAGAGTGAGGTGCTAAATCATTTCAAAGAATTCAAATCTATGGCTGAGAATTCTCAGAATAAGAAAATCAAAATCTTGCGTACTGATAACGGCTGTGAGTATTGCAGTAATGATTTTGAACATTTCTTGAAGAAAGAGGGTATTGTACATCAAAAAACAAACCCTTACACACCGGAACAAAACGGACTGAGTGAACGGGCAAACAGAACCATAGTGGAGAGAGCAAGATGCTTACTTTTCGAAGCAGGTCTAAAAAGGAATTTTGGGCAGAAGCTGCCAACACAGCTGTCTATTTGAAGAACAGATCGGTAGCTTCAGGTATTGAAATGACTCCCTATGAGATGTGGACCAAGAGGAAACCAGATATACAGCATATACGTATATTTGGAAGCCACGTTATGGTACATGTACCGAAGGAAAAAGAACAAAGTGGGATAAAAATCTAAACTACATATACTGGTTGGTTTCAGTGAAACTGTTAAGGGTTACAGAATTTATGATCCCATTAAAAGGAATGTGACCACAAGTAGAGATGTTGTGATTATGGAGAAGCCAAGAAGTGCAGAAACTGTAACTATTCCAGTAGTGGAGACCACAGATTCAGTGGGGGAATTGTCGGTAGAATCTGCGGTCAAGTCAGAAGATCTTCATAATCAGTCAAGTTCCAGTTCAAGTGAGTGTGAATACTCAGAAAGCCTTGATAATTCCTTCCATGAAGAAAAAGAAGAGAGTGAAAGGAAAGAGCAAGAAGAAGTACCTCAGACAAATGAAGAACCAAAGAAACGGCTAAGGAAAAAACCAGAAAGATATGGATTTGCAAATATGAGTACTACATCTATAGGAGACAATGAACTGACTTATGCGGAAGCTATCAGCGGTCCTGAGAAACAACAATGGTTGCAGGCGATGGCAGAAGAGCTGCAGTCATTTGATGATAACCAAGTTTGGGAGATAGTCGATGCTCCAGATAGTGCTAGTGTAGTGCATTGTAAATGGGTCTTTAAAAAGAAAATAGATTGTGACAATAAAGTGCGACATCGTGCCAGACTTGTAGCAAAAGGTTTCACGCAGAAGGCTGGTGTGGACTATGGCGAAACTTTTTCACCAGTGATTAGGCACTCAACCTTGCGTTTACTTTTATCTTTAAGTGTGCAGTTAGACATGAATGTTACTCACTTAGACGTCACAACAGCCTTTCTTAATGGTTATTTGAAAGAGAGCATATTTATGTACTTGCCAGAAGGTTTTCCTAATAAAGAGCCAAATAAAGTATTAAAATTAAAAAAGGCTGTTTATGGCTTAAAACAGTCATCTTTGGCTTGGTATCAAAGAGTAGACGAAACATTGTGCAATTTAGGTTACAGTAGATGTGAACTTGAACCTTGTGTTTTTATAAAAAATCATAATAATAATAAGAAAACTATTGTTGGTATTTATGTCGATGATTTTTTAGTTTTTTCAAATTGTGAGTTAGAAACTAAATCCCTGGTAGAAGCATTGAGTCAAAAGTTTAAAATTAAAAATTTGGGACAAGTTAAACAATATTTGGGTATGAGAATTAATATAAGCAAAAATTCCATTACAATAGATCAGGAGAATTATATTGAACAGATAGCAAGTAAGTTTAATATGTCTGATAGTAATTTGGCAAACACACCCATAGAATGTAAATTGAATATTGAGAAACCGAAAGAGTGTAATAATAACTTACCTTATCAGAGATTAATAGGTAGTTTGATGTACTTAGCGGTCTTGACGAGACCAGATATCGCATATACAGTTAGTTACCTCAGTCAATTTAATAATTGTTTTTCACAGTTACATTATAATTATGCCAAGAGAGTCTTGAAATATTTGTTAAAAACTAAGAACTATTGCTTACGATATTCCAAAGAAGAAGCAGAACTGGTTGGCTTTGTGGATGCAGACTGGGCAAGTAATGCCATTGATAGACGTTCATATACAGGATTTTGTTTTATGAGATCTGGATCTGCTATTTCTTGGGAAAGTAAGAAGCAGAAAACGGTTGCTCTCAGTAGTTGTGAAGCAGAGTACATGGCTTTGTCAGAAGCATGTAAAGAAGCTTTATATTTACAGAATTTAGAATGTGAATTGATAGGTAATTGCAATAAGATTGTTTTGTATAATGATAATCAGAGTGCATTGAAGATGGCAAGCAACCATTATTCTCATAAGCGTTCCAAACATATCGACATTAGATACAATTTTATCAGAGAAGTAATTAGCAACAATAAGGTTGAGACTAAATACTTGCCAACTTCAAGTATGCCTGCGGATTTGCTTACCAAAGGATTGTCTGGTATAAAACACTATGAGTTTATGCAAAGACTTGGTATTGTGCCAAAATAATTTATTTAATTAAAAATAAATAAGTTTATTATTTCCTTAAGTTGTGTACTTTGTGATATATGTATACAGTATGGCAATATAGTGTATATAGGCTTATACATATGTATTATAGTTTATAACACAACTAGTTTATTTGATATTTTGATATAGTGGGGGTGTTATAAATATTAGATATCAAAATAGAAATAAATAATAAACAGAATATAGATTATAGATGTAACAGTAGCGACATCTGTTGACAACTTATGTAAACTGCCTTATGTCAAGTGTCTATTCAAAAAATAAATTCAGTCGTTAACCATCATCTGACGTGCTTTCATTATAAAAAGAAACAAAGAAAATAATACAATAATACAGTAGCGTTACAAACAATTTACAAGAATAATTTTAAACTGTCATGGCTACACACATTAGAAAACAAAGCAACATGGTAAATATCCCGGACAGTTTCAGTTTTCTAATTTACAAGAATTCCTTGTCTCAATATGATCAAACATGTTACGTTTAAGCCTAATGTATGGGGGGCCTATGGGGTTTTCCTTAAATAATTACATTCATATTTAAAGTATTATTACTAAAACTAGATTATAAAGACATAAGCGGCTAGCTAATCCATACAATTAGGTACAAAATATAAATTAAATATTGTACATATGATGACGGAATTTGTTACATTTCTGAGTTCTGCCTTAAACATTTACCTACTGTGAAATCAAACTATGCAAGTAAGTAAAATTTAGTATGGATAAACGTATGATTCGATAACTAAATGTAACATTAATTAGTTAAATAAGTAACTAAAAATGTAACCAATGAAACTTAAAACTTACGATTTTTTTTTTTCAATAGGCGGTATACAAACAAAAGCTTTTCTTTACCCACCGTGCTAGTCAGGACTGTATTACGGCTGTGTAATATTATACCAATCTGTCGCCAGAACCGCTACCTATTGACGACGAAAAATTTGCCAATTGGACAACGTTGAATGAATAACAAGTGAAAATTAAGGCTTGATACTGGTTTTGTACCCTTGTGTTCCCTTCAACGGCCAAGTCACACAACACTAACTATAATAATGAAGAAATCGCAGTAAGGAACCTTAGGCTTGGCACGATTTTGTCTAGATTTCATTACTTTTTAGAGATGAGCAATCTGCTCCATCGAGACTTGGCTAGGTTTTTTACAGGATGTTTTTTATGGGATTTCACTTCTTTTTGTAGAAGCAGCTAACCAAATTAAATATTTTTTGTAAAGGCGGTATGTCGTTTTTTAATATTTTTAGACGACTTTATAATGTTGGGCTGTTGTTTTCTAATCAGGATTACCAGGTACTCCAGATCTTCGATTATCGTACTTTTTATAATTTTCCCTTTATGTGGCTATTAAACCCTAACTCTGTACCAAATTTCAGCGCTCTGAGTTTATGGGAATTACTAGTTCTATTTTGATGATCATGAGTAGGTGAGTGTGTGAGTGTGTTACATAAATGCGAAACTTTGCTTTCGCCTAACTTCGGAACTATAAGTCCCACAGACTTGAAATTTTGGATTTTAAGTATGTTATCATACCCTAATGGGTGATGAAAATTTCTGCGTTCTAGTCTTATCCAGAGGTTCTCAAATAGGGGCCTGAAAATGCGGCGAAATGGTTCCAGTAAAGGATGGTACGGCAGTGTTTGCTTCGCGCTCGACTTGGCGGATTATTTTGTTTGAAATAAACCTAACTTTACGGATTAAAGTCGCGTGTATTGCTATTCTAAACATATAATTTAGAAACACGAGTGTCGAGGTCTTTACAGCGCACATGAGCACGGGAAAGACTATTAAAGATGACAGTTATGTGTAGTGTTCGCGCAAAGAATAGACAATAGTATTATTTTGTTTCGTAAAACTTCATGATCATATCTTTTCTCTAATAGGCGTACAAATATGATCTAGTCCAGAATCATCATCCATCCGCTCCAACAAGAACGCTTAGCATATACTATTTTAATTTTATCCAGAATTCTGTATACATATTACATAAAATTACGCCTTTTTCTCAGAGGGGTAGGCAGAGATCACTTAATGATTATCACTACCATTTCTTCCTGATCATCATCTCATCACCAAACTAATTTTTATGACATTAAAACTAATAGGTACTCAAATGATTTCGCAATCAAACTCAAGGGTACACATTTTGAAACATTCTTAGTACGTATACTTTAGTTATTAACCAAAGTCTAATTAGAAGATAAACAAAGGACACAATCATTTGTTATCACGAATTATACCGATTTAACTTGAGACCGATTAGTCTTATCTCTACTATCAAATCACCTTTTAGATTAACCCAAAATCTTCAAAATGACGTAATTACTAAGACTTTATTTAGATGTGGTGCAGAGAAGAGCATAATAGTAATCTATTGTCTTGTAAATATGCATGCAATTTCAATCAATTATGCATATATTACTTGAATTATTTTAAGTAAGACGTTAATACAAATCAAGCAGCCATTTCAGGAAAGATTTTGTAAATCTACTGAAATGTCATTGAAAATAATTGAATTCCATCGGGTCAATAACTTTTGTTATTACTGAGAAAATAAAAATTATTACAGTATCAGCAATCATATCAAAAACATTGATCCATTGATCTGATCTTACGCCTTCGTTAAAAACAACGAATATCAGACACAATAGTGGTGAAAACAAATAAACTTAGAAAAATAGATAAAACAAACGGAACAAACATCGATGTTTATCATACAAACGTTCCAAGTGGTAATCAAACTCCTGGTACCTTGTGCTATTTTTTTTGCTTGGAGTAGCCTTGTCATCATCACCGGACTTGCGGGGGAGCGGATGGCTCTCACCCCTAAGGTAAACCATGCGTTAGAAGTAGTATACAATGAACCATCGAGACAGTCAGAATATTCATACAAATATTAGAAACGTTAGAATATATCAACGCAATTACTTGACATAAAATAATCGATAATGGTATCAATCACTCGAGTTATTTTATGATCGGTTGTCGACGTCAAATTAATTCTTATGTATACTGAAATTAATACTCGTATTAGTTTCGCTTTTGCGATGTTGCATTAAAAATTATATCGATAATATAAGTAATGTATTTTTTTATTATTCAAAGTCAACGAAACCAGATTGGGAAACATTTTTAAGTGACGATGGCAAAATCATCATAGTGTTCGGACTTCGGATGTGTTTGCAGCACGAACATAGCGTTGCCCGATTACAAGAAATTATAAATTATACATACTTTACGAATAGTTAATAAGGTTATGTCACATCGGAAACATTATCCCTAAAGGTCAAAACATTTTATAGCGTTCAATGAGCGATGAGATGAGACAGGACGTCTCCTTCCAAGAGTGTAATGTAACACTGAACAAGTTTAACAGCAAAGAGGAACATAGCCTATATTACTTCCTGGACAATTAGATAGACATATTACGATACAATATGAATTTAAATAAACAAATTTTTTTGCACGTCCGTAGGTTTTGTTCAAATTCGAGTATGTTGTCTTGATACATCTTTAATATTAAATACTCCTGCATATATTAATATATTACTAAACCAAAAACAATACACGTTAACAAAAAATCTGTGTAAATTGAATAATAATAGGTAGCTCCACGGCAAACGACAAAACCGTGAGGAAACCACATTATGAGTTCGTTGAATGTGTAACCAAGATCTGAAATTGGTTAGGTTGCACTATTATGTTGCAAAAGATACAACTGCAATAGTTCCACTGTTGCATACTTTCTAAATCTTGGTTTATGTTGAGCAGAGTATGTATAAACACAGAATAAAGAAGAAAGCAGTTTTTATTAACTAGTAACAACAGATAATGCTCGTGGAAGTACGCAAAACCTCTAAATTAAACGATATTTGGCAATGTTTCGGACAAATAACACAAATGTGCAATACCAGTATATTTATTACCCGCCGCAGCCTGGTAATGCATTGCTATAAAAGTGGACTATTGCTTGTAAACAGTCGTGTTCAATGTCTTTGTATGTAGATGGCATCATGACGTAAGGACAATTTACAGTAGTTTCGCACTAAGTACATCGCGTGAATCATTTAACTGCAATTTGTATCTCTCACATGAAATCTCGTAGTTAATGAATGCTAGAACACTTGACTGCCTCAAAAAATCATGGGAATCCAAGAAAGGATTTTCCACTATAAAACTAGTTTGTTTGTTCAACTAGCTGTATCTAAAGGCTAAATGTATGCCTTAACACGTAATTGGACGATAAGCGATTAAATACCTACGTATAATAGCAATGCTACGATAGGATTTTACGACAGAACAAAGGAACAGAACGTTAAGGAGTGTTTTAAAAATCATTTCAAGTATCTAAAGAGATGATACATTAAAAAAATATGTAAATAATCACTCATGCCGAATACATTCTTATTTTTTGACGTTCACATCGGTTTACGAGATATATATGTAAATACGCGAATTTAAAAGTAATTATTGAGTATTACTACTAGGAATTGGCGGAGATAGTTCATTTGAATAAAAATTGTGTTCGGTGTAAGTAGCAGTCTTTATACCCGCATCGCTATTTTAGTTTATGACTTGGCAATTGGTTAAGTACTTAATTTAATATTCCACGTTACTCATCACTATTTAACTTGCTGCCCAGTCGTTTGATTAGATAATGGCTTTGTTTTTTTTTAAATAACACCTCCATGCCAATGCCATGGAGACAAGGAGACAAGACACAGGAAAATTAATGTGAAACTGCCCGTCCTTGCAAATAGTTCAAGAACAAAATTTGACAAATCGGACCAGACTGATCAACCCAGTTTAACGAGACAAACGAACAGGAATTCATTTTTATTTATGTTAAATAATAACAACTTTAAATTTGTTTTTGTAGATGATGTTAGTGAACTGTAACCTTGAATTGACTATTCGGTATCGGAACGTAATGGAGATAAAAACATACTGCATTGATATTCAACTTATGTTGACACAGCTTCACTCCAAGACCTGTAGTAAATGTTCTCATTTAAGAGCATTTTCTCCGTTACTTTACGATAGTAATACACATGAATTGCTTCGTGACCTTCTAAATAATATGTCAGGGAAAAGAGCAAATAAATAGGACTGTTTGTAAAAGCAGATTATTTTTCACAGGTATCTCAACACTACCTGAGTTAATATGTATTACTTATAATCTATATGCAGTTTTTACAACTGAGCTGTGGTGGTAATCCTTATTATGGTAATAAAACTTGTGTATGTAAACACTGTGTTATTTAGAAGAAAGACTTATTTTTTACTTGTTGTTTTTAGTGCTACTTAAAAGAACTAATTTATTTATAAATTTAAATTGGATAATACTTTTGTTAAGTGATTTTGTTGTTTTACGTTTTAAACGATAACACAAAATTATTTTTACGAGTACAGGACAGATCATTTTCTGATAATATCGACTGTTTAAAAAATACAAAGCTAAGGTGAGCGAGGTTTACGCAATATACCCTAGGTCTACTGAACACTGGCATCTACCCACCAAGAATAAGCCAAGGACAACCTCCTATTTGCTTTTATTTATTTTATTCGTGCGAATAACCGTGAGACTAATATTGCAGTCAATTAACAAACTAGAACTCCTTCGAACTTACTGACCGAGAAACTATGTAGGTTCTTGTTCTACTGGTTTCAAATCACGTATTAAACTCTGATAGACGGAATAGAAACATGTGAATTATGTATGAGTTATATTACGTCTGAATTGAATTGAACTTTTTGCATGTTAAATGTTTGTATGTAAACGAGTGTAAACATACACTCACAGGCACAATTAACCGCCCACCTTGTATTTGTTTAAATTTTCGGAAATGTCCAAACATAAACCACATTTTATGAATGATCCGTTTAAACTTAATTTAAGGCAAAAAATAAAACGAAGGTTTGGTTTAAAAAAGTCGTTTAAAAGGGCATTATTACAAAAATCGATATTTTCGAAGTATCGACGAAAAATGTAAATTTCGTATTTTGAGAAAAAAGAAGGTCAAAATAAAACAATATTAAAATTTAATAATGGGCGTTGCTCCTCCTACCCCTTATGACTTCTAGGAGCTGGTATGATAGTCCATCCATGACATCTTGGATATCTGATTGGGGAATAATGTGCCACTTCTCTACCGCAGCCGTTTTGAGTTCTCCAATAGACGTTGGGGCTGGTACTCTCGCTCAAATACGTCTTTTGAAGTTGTCCCATATGTGTTCAATTGGGTTGAGGTCGGGACTGCGTGCTGGCCATGGCAAAACTTGAATTTCGGTCTCATTAAGGTATTCAGTAACCAATTTTGCGGTATAGCAACGTGCATGTCATGCATTAATCTAAAGTTGTCACCAATAAATGGTGCGAACGGTATGACATGTCCTTGGAGAACTTCTTCCACGTATTTTTAAGTATTTACACTGCCTCTGTCAAACAATACAAGGTCGGTACGAGCCTCGTAAGTGATGCCTCCCCAAACCATAATAGAGCCTTCTTTGTAACCCACTGTTTCCGATAAAGCGCAAGGAGCAAACCTTTAATTTGGGTGACTGTAGACAGGCTGGCATCCATCTGGACCTTTTAAGGCTATCTGCTCTTATCTGAGAACAGTATGACCTTCCATTCTTGTACAGTCCACTCAGCATATTCTCGCGCAAAAGCAAGTTTAGCTCTACGGTGTTGTGCAAGCAGTTCTGGGGCGCGAGCTAGACGAAACGCCCTCAGATATCCTTCTGCCAGTCTTCTTCTTATCGTACGTCCACTAACACTGAGGTTTCGTACTTCAAAAAGACGAATTTGGGCTTCAGTAGCGGTGGAAAAGTGATTTCTTAACACGTTGTCGACAGCGAAGCGGTCTTCTCGAGCCGAAGTGCATCGCTGTCGACCTTGAACTGGCCTGAGGGTGTATGAACCTGTCTCCCGAAATCGTCTGATGGCATCCCGTATGGCAGTTCGTGGTACACCGAGTGCACGAGGGATGCGACGTTGGCTGTACTCAGCGTCAGTAAAGGCAACTGCCCTGGCTACACCAGTTGCATCGGGTGGCATTTTTTGCAGTCACAAACAACAAGCTAACACTACAAACCCAAATTAAACAATAAAAACACACTACGGCAGAAAAAAACAGGAAATGAACACACAGTTACACAACTGCAATAATGTCAAACAACGACTATGTTCCAAAAACCCGTCATTGTCACAAATTAACGAATTCAAATGAGGGTATAGGTGTTTAATTTATTGCAAGACTACCCACTTAACAAAAAACAAAACACTTGATAAGCCATAGTAAACCAAAACTATCAGGGAGGCGAATTTTAAAGGTGGGCGGTTAATTGTGCCTGTGAGTGTAGTTGCTACTACAACAGTTGGAAAATAAACTTTAATCGTGATTGTATATTCAACGCTTGGGGTCATAATAGGGAAATGGTTCAGGTCAAGTTCATTCGTAACTTATAGTTATTTTCGATTAATATTCGCTCATCTGCTCTTAAGGCATAAGGATTTCGGGGACTTGGCGCAGAAATATCTTGGTTTTTGCGAGTAGGTATTGGCCATTTTTTTTCCTAACTGACTTACGAAGATGGGTAGGAGTAGCCTCGTCATCAACACCGGACTTGCGGGGGAGCGGATGGCTCTCACCCCAAATTCAATGGACATCTCAAAGATTTGAGTAACGCGCGAAACCCCATAGTTAAACGCAACGTATTTGAGACAGTGCATAAAAAAACTAACCCAGAAATGACGTCAAACTCTGCCTTTGCTTATCATTCATCGCTCAGGGACCTCTACAAATAATAAACGACTGGAAGGAGGGTTCCACAATTGTTTCAGCAATTTGGCTATCACGCTAATGATTTATGCTTCACAATTCGACGGTCAATGATTTAAGACATACATTGAGTGTTTAGAATGATGGTGATGCGTATCCAGGGTTACCATCAAGATTTTTGCTATCGGCAATTGTTTTTAAAGGTGACCGTTGAAAGTTAGTACGACCGTTTCATGTCCGGTATTTAGCCGTGTCCGGTGTCACCAGCTTAGATGACGGCAGCCATAGCGTACAAATGACGTCAAAATACAAAATTATGTGTTGGAGCTAGAACATGCAAGCGAGCTAACAGGTTGCCTATGATTTATTGGCTTCAAACTTGCTTACAGATTACAGTGGTTAAGAAAATACAACAGTGTGGCTACCATGAGTTTAAAACTTACGCACTCGATATCGCCTACGTAAATATGTCTATGAAAAACTTGTACAGCGCCGCTGGTGGTTACGGGAAGAACTAAAATCGGCCGTATGAAAAAAACAACTCGATAGGTTTTTAACGTACGTAAGTTTTCGATAGCCAACTCATGGTTGGCCCTCTGATCATAATGTTTGGTATAAGGCTAGTATTATGGTAGGCATATAGTTCCTATGAAACACTTCGTATCTGTAGTAACGATTTTCATTATTACAGTATCAAGCAAGTCTACAAAACGATCTTAGTTCTATTATTTTTAAGAATGAAATCTCGTACGTAAGATATTATGGTACTGTCTTAAATACGTCAAAAATGCTACAAATAAGGAAGGTGTGTTTGTGATATGATTACTTGATATCTTAATATTCCTCACTCCACACATGGGGCCTTGACATTGGTTTCGTAAGCACGCAAAGGTTCATAGCTAGTTCGTCTCATACATACACAGCCACGCATTATAATGAATCGGAACGGAAATCGTCGAAGTATGAATGCGAAAGCTGGTGTGTGCCAGCTTCACTATACACTTAGGGTCCATCTACATCTGACAGCACATAAATACACTATCTTATTAGCTTAATTGGCTTAAAGAGATGCCACTTGAAGCGATAACTTTTCTCCTCTTAAAAATACACTGATACATACCCAACATAAACAAACGCCGTTACAATCACATGCTAATGATGTATTTGTCTGTACATTTATTATTTTAAATTGTACCTACATGTTTTTGAAGTAAATATATTATTTGAATATTTCAGGCGAACTACTTTTTGATATTAGTAATGTCCATCCAAATGGAAAATTTTATAGTATGGAAGTTCCCTTTCCAATAGGTTTCCAGTAGGTCTTGTGTTTTTTAGTATTGGTTGGTGAACTACATGAAGAACATAAATACAACATCTTTAGAATGATCAACTGTATAGTCTAGCTATCATGGTTCACCATCACCAGGTTTTATCATATGATAAAACCTGGTGACTGACCGTGAGACACCTGACTCCTGATTCTTATAGTAATATAGGATTTTATTTTTACCTTGAGGTAAGGGCTGATTTAGGTGATTTTTTCATCTTTCTGTGTAAGAAAGATGAAAAAATCACCTAAATCAGTTGGGCTCTGGCTCTCATTCAAAATTGTTTAATTTGATTATAAACATAATATTATTAGTAGGTACCATTTAAAAGATTCCCTATTTTTCACTATAAAATTTGGTAAAAATTGCCTTTAAGTTGCTATAAGTAGTTCTGTGAATTTTAGTAGGAATTAGACTTATAGAACAAAATGGCACCAAGCAACAAATTACATTTTAATTATAGACTGCATCGCTAAGAGAACCTTAGATCATCAGCGTCTTTGTCTAATAACTGGTTGAACCAAAAAAACTTGTATTGAATCAACCTTTGTCTACCACAACATCACTCATTATGGTACAAAGTCTACTAGAAGTTTTTAGTTCAAAACATTAATAAAAATGTTCATCACAAAGTGTAATAAATTTTATCTGCAGCATGAATACTATAAGTAATACAACTGCATTTTGCTCTCACAAACAGACCACATAATCTCAGGATTAATACTACAAAAATATAAATATTTATTTCATTATTTGAAAAGCATTATTATCTAAAAAAAACAGTAGATAGGCATAATTATGCTACTCATGATATCAATGTGTAAAGTTTATCAGCCTGATGTCTTATCATAATGAAAAATACATGGTCCACTCACTTGTACAGGTGACAAATGGATCTGGCCAGTCCGTTGCCGGAGCCACAGGGCAGGATGGCCAAGGGCACCTCGGCCAGCGCCTGCTGCCAGTCCAGCCGCTCGAACATGCCGTTCAGCACCTCAAAAAGCACCCCGTCGCCGCCCACCGCCACGATGCCGCGCCAGGCATACACATTGCGAGTGCGCACGAACTCCCGCGCGTACTGAGCGTACTTCGTCACGTGCAGGTCGTACGGAACCTCCGCCTCCTGCAGCAGCGGCGCCACCTTCGTCTGGAACAACTCCCTGGCCTTCCCCGGACCAGACTTCGGATTCAACAGAAACAACAACTTCTTATCATTCGGAGGCGGCACGCTCGGTATTGACTGGCCCGCTATCAAACACTTCAAAGTCGTTCTCCATTTCTGGGCTTCCTTATTATTGTCCTCGTACTTATCGAACGACCTGAACCGCAGGGTTATAGTCGTTCGTTCTCTTTTCTGGGAACGCCGGGTCTGTTTCAAAATATAGGCGTAGACGTAAAGGTAGGCGCTAATATCATTCTCGTCAAGATCTCCGCTGTTCTCATCGACCACTTTCAGCTGCTGGTGACCCACTAGCGAGGTGCAAACACAAGAACTAGCCCCAGGGCGACGGCGCTTACTCCTCATGCATTTACTCCCAATGATATCGCGCAACAATATCGTTTGTTGCTTCGAACTGCCTTCAGCTTCTTTTGTTAGCGATAATCCATTTGACGTGAGCCTAACACGAAACACAGAATTCTTTTTTGACAAAATGTAAAACGTTTCTTCAAGATAAACATGTTCTTTCGAATCGGAATGGTGGTCTTCCAATGCGATTGACACGTCCTTCCTCAATTGCGGATCCGCCATGACTAACTTAACTTTTTTGATAATTAATTTTGTTTATTGACAAGGTCCCAGGCTATCAAACACACACGGCAAGTCTTGTATCTTTGTCTATGGATCGAATGACATTGACAGAATCAGTGAATGACAGATGTAGTGATGTAAAAGAACTGCAAAGTAAATAGGTTAAAATACTGCAAAGTTTCGCCACTAGAGTGCTGCGTCACTATACATTATAAACAGTCTAGTAGTTATTGAAATTTGGTACAAAGTACTATACACACATTACTCTATGGTTAAATTCAAAGTGAAAATTGTTTGTATACTTCTCTAATAAAGCCGAAATAGATGATACATTATTATGTCGTCCATCAAATCATAACACTTATAGGCTTCTATATACTTATGTTCAACTAAAATAACAAAAATCGTAATAGTAATAGTAATAGCGTAATCGTAATAGCTCGAACAAACCGTGTAATTAGTGTCTTTATACACTAATTACACGGTTTGTTCGAGCTACGCGGAATTTCTCCTATTAGAAAAACATTTAAATCGAACACGACTTAAAAACAGTACGGCTGAAACCTACAAATATTTTAAAGATCAGATCACAAAGAAGCAAAATTATATTTTGAAGTTATAAATTATGTAAGGTAAAACTAATTGAATGCGTTTTATTTTATTATTTGTTAGATAAGTATAACCGAACATTGAATGATCTTGAATTTGGCAGCAGCACAAAAATTTGCGTTTAGAATCAATAAAAAGTATTTTGATTCATGCCATTGATATTATTTTTATTCAACAGTATTGAATGTAATTTTTTATCAAGATCAAGTTTAGAAATGATTAAAATAAAAAAGAAGCCAACGGAAAGACTACGACACAAAGGTAACATAATATACAACCAATATTGCATGCAATGTTCGAAAGCAATAGTACCATTAGAAGCTAAATATCAATTTTGAGTTGGTTTTGCTGTTGTCGATACTACGTTACTGTCATCTGTCTACACTTGCATTTCCCCGACTATCGATATACTATTGATAGTGGACTATCTAGAGGCAACACTGATCCGCGTGGAGAAAGAAGTGAATTTTGACAACAAATTTTGTTCAGTAAGTTGTAGAAGAACTTGTTGTTGTCATACGTTCCACATTGCTCATGGAAACTTGAATTCTAATTTCCAGATTTTTTTTTAACTAGACCACCAGAATGGGTCATAGAATTTTGGAACTTTACAGTGGTATTGGTGGTATGCACTGTGCGTGGGATGGTAAGGATATTGGAGTTAGTGGTCCCATACTATTTTATGGAGGGAAAAATATTTTTTCTTTGAATAACACGTTTCTATTCCAATTACAGAATCAGGCCTAGACGGAAAAATAGTAACTGCAATAGATGTGAACACAGTGGCAAATGAAGTATACCATCATAATTTCCCTGAAACAACACTTGTTACTAGAAATATTCAATCATTGACACCAAAAGAAATTTCTCAATTAAATGTAAATGTTATCCTTATGTCACCACCCTGCCAGCCATTCACAAGAAATGGGAAATACTTAGATGATAATGATACAAGAACTGATTCATTTGTTTACTTGATTAGTATACTTGATCAGTTACCAAACATAGAATATATCTTGATGGAAAATGTGAAAGGGTTTGAATGCTCTACTGTTAGGAATATGTTCATTAAGAAACTGAATGAATGTAACTTTGTTATCCAAGAATTTTTACTTAGTCCCACCTGTGTGGGAGTTCCAAATTCTAGACTCCGGTACTACTGCTTAGCTAAAAGGAGTTGTCTTACATGGAAATTTAAAGTGAAAGATCACATTGTAAGTATTCCATAATAATGTAAGAATGTGTAAAAGTAAATTTGAGACATACTTAGTTCTTGAGTTTGGGTCAAAGTAAAATATCTTTCTCTTAAATTATTTCTCTATATAAATATTTAATTACTTTCAGGTAGAAAATCTTTCAGATAAAACCTGTGAGCCTTACTGCTTAGAAAACATATTAGAAGACAATGTCTCGGACAAATTTTTATTAAAAGATCAACAATTGAAAAGAGGGAAGGTTTTGGATATTTGCTACAAAGATTCAATGAGATCATGCTGTTTCACAAAAGCTTATTCACATTACATAGATGGCACTGGCTCTGTTTTCACTAAGGCAAGCAGGGAAACGGTTGAAAAGTGTTATAAGGAAGCTAATACTTTTGAACCAGGAAGCAATGCATTCATACAATCATTGAAAGAACTACAATTAAGGTTCTTCACTCCAAAGGAGATTTTATCACTGATGTCCTTTCCGAAGAAATATAATTTCCCAAATAACGTGACAATTAAACAGTGTTATAGATTGCTGGGTAATAGTGTGAATGTGAAAGTTATTAGTGAATTATTAAAACTATTATTTGATTCTTGAAAACAATGTTTTATTTTACAAATTGTATCATTCAGTATAAGTTATTTATTTTGACCTGATAAATGGAATAAATTATATTTACATTGGTTCCTTATTAAATAGATCCATTACTAAGTATTTGTCTTGCCCGTCTCTTCGCTCGATAGTTGAGCACTCTCATTCTCAACATGACAGCAACAGAAGATATTGATCCTAGTACAAAAGACCATATTGCAAACTTCCAATATGCTCTTTCTTCCAAATATGCAACTCTATCACAACTGAAAGTAATAAAATTAACAATATTAATACTTAAGTATGTTGCTACACACAGTAACATATTAGATTATTATGATTACCTTTTAGTTACAGTTTCACCATTAGCACATTTCAAAATCTCCTTGAAGTTTGTATGAATACATACTCCTATGCTCTTGCTTTTAATTTCAAAATCTGAAACATAATAAACAATTTTATTTGTGTTGAAATGTACATTTTTATAAACCTTAAAAAGTATTTCAATGTTTTTTATTATACTTTACCTGAGCATGGATGACATTCGCTAATTATTTTATATGGGTAGTCTTTATAACATGTAGAATTGTTCTCTGTTGGAAAGGTTTTGTTTCTCCTTTGGCTCCCGGAGAGAGTTTCAGCTAATTGTGATTCTAGTATAAGTACTAAAATAGTCAAACTGAAAAATATCCAATAAATAATTATTAGTAAGAACACAATTACATTTTATTAAAACTACTGAAACTAGATCAAAACTTACACTCCCATACAGACTGTCCCAAATAACATACAACGTTTTGAACAAGCTTCGATCATTTTTAATCTTCCTTCGTTCTTGACATAAGACAAGTACGAACAAATAAATAATACGAAATCACAAAATTTAATAATTTAAACTTTGTTTTCACGGACACTCATTTTCGCTTTTTGTGTTATTTTCCTTCCGTTCCTTCGCGTATCGTGTTCTGTCATTCTGACAAGAATCTTTTTTTGGAATGTTCTGGCCTGGATACTAAGTATATATGGAGGCTTTCAGTATTTTATTCCGACGGCTATACTTGCGATTAAAATCATTGCAAGGGCATTCTCAAAACTCCCGATTCCTAACGATCATGAACATGAGTATGAACGTTTTTGAGTCACACATATTCTAGATCTGTAATTTAATTTTTTTTTATTCAAATTAATTTATGATTGTTGTGTTTACCAAAAACATAAATAAGTAAAATATACACCTGGCTCTTAGGTCCTAATAACCAGGCCAGAAAATAAAAAATAAATCACTAAAGAAAAACATCACATTGTTTATCTGTGGCTAAAGATATGAAGATTTGACAGTTTATTCGCCAATCGCCATTAATTTGCTAGATTTTACGAATTTTAGTTTCTTTGGATTGGTTCATATTTTGACAGGTTGTTTTATTAGCCTATCCAAGTGCTTGTTTTAATTTCCTTTGAGAAATGGTAGATCAGGCGCCATGTTTATTGAAAACGTAAACGGAAAAGAAAGCGGTCAGCAGCGGCATTTTTTTATCGTAAGTCTTGTCAAAAGTACGGTGTTCGACATTCGTAGAAAAGTGATGTGAATAATATATGACTGTTTTTTTCTTCTAACTTTGTGCCACTTAGTAATTATAAAACATGGCTTTGCCAACTGAAATTCCTAGATCTTTTCGTCTTTACGTGACCCATGTGGATGGAGAAGGCCACTTCTTGAAGATCAGCGGCCAGCTTGATCAACCCTCTTCTTTGATGATAGAAAGTTTGTTCGTGAGTGCTAATGAAAACCTGGAAAAGGGGGTAGGCAGCGTACCCGCGGCAGCTATTCATGAAGGAGTCATTTGCGCTGCCAAATACAAAGACGGTATTTACTACAGAGCTAAAATAATAAATACAACCAATCTGTCGACTGGACTAGTTGGAGTCCATTTCATTGACTATGGTAACAAAGACATGATATCTTTGAGCGCTATCCGATCCCTGGACAAATATGATCCCATGTTTCTTCAGTTACGTGGCCAAGCCACTGAATATTACTTGTCCAGAATTATGCATCCGTCTGGTAAGTGGGAAGAGCCACTGCTATCTAAATTACGAAGTCTGCTTTGCTACAGTGAATATGCTGCTACACTGGACGTACAAACCAGGACTCTTCCCCTAATCTCTATTCATTTCAAGGGGACTGATCTATCAACACACTTAGTTTCGAATAGACTGGGAGTAGCACTGCCAATTGTGAAGCAAGAAGTGTTACTGCTACAGATGGCGGGAGACAATCAGCAGGTGCCAAACTGGCAACCGGCATTTTCTTCTAGTGAGTCTCCATCTTACACAGAACATGTACCTTTCTTATTAAACCAGAATTTCCCTTCAAATCCTGCATCAGCAATGAGATTGCAGCAGAATGTAGCATTGCCTTTCAATGGGACAGTTCCTCCGCCTTCATTGATCAGTCAAAGATTAATGGTCAACAGTAACAAGGCTTCAAGGAATCCAGTAAATCTTCGACCACCTGGGAGGCAGCCGCAGCAGGCATCTGCAGCCAACAGTTCAGTTTCTGCCTCCCTGCCACCGACAGCCTTAGCTGCAAGCAAGCCATCATCACCGAAAAAGTCAACTACCTATAAGAGCAGACTGTTAGAGGTGAACTCTCAGCATAAAGTTTTTGTGTCATTCGCTGAGGAGGGACCCGAGTTGTTTGCAGTGCAACTGGCAGCTGATGCAGTTAAGCTTGAGGAAATGATGGGTGATATAAATAAGAGGCCGCATAGCAGTCTAACAGAGCCTCCAATGATAGGCACAGTGTGCCTTGGGCGTATGAAGGGAGACCAGATCATTTGCAGAGCAATTGTTATGAATCTCTCTGGTTCCCAGTGTAAACTGTTCTTCGTAGACTTTGGAGACACAGAGGTGAGGTCATATTATGATATTTTTGATATCCCAGAAGAGTATGTCAAGCCAAATGTTTTTGCCATGAGATTCTGCTTATCTGGTGTAAAGAAATTGGAGAAAAGTCCACATTTGAATGAGACATTCAAGCAGCTTGTGAATAATAAGGTCCTGACTCTGAGAGTGGTGGCACCTGAAGGGCCACCATTAATTCAATATGGTGAATTGTACCTGGACAATATGAATGTCCTGGATCTGCTGATGTCGAATATGAAGAATAAATTGCAGTTTAAATGGATGGGATTACTGCCTCTGGGTGCAAAGCAGTCAGTTTTGGTATCCTATGTGGATAGTTGCGTCAAATTTTATGTACAGATGTCAGATAAAATTGATGAGTTAAATGCTGTGATGGAAGCTGTTAAGGCCCATTGTGAGAATAGTGCATCTCCTGGGCCGCTGTCTGTTGGAACGCCATGCTGTGCAAGGTTCCCTGATGATGGCAACTGGTACAGGGCATGGGTAAGACATACAAAAGGGAACAAAGCAGTTGTTTCCTATGTGGACTATGGAAATGAACAAGAGATTGATGTATCAGAATTGAGAACGATCACCCCGGATCTGATCAAACTTCCAGCCCAAGCTCTAAAGTGTGCTTTAAAGGTAAGTAGTCTGATATTTATGTGTAGATTAATATCTATCGATACTTATTATTAATCATTGAAAATCAACATAAAAAATTCAGATAATTCATTTATGTTTACAAATTCAAAATTTAGAAATTAATTTTACATGAATTTCAATTTTTCATTAATTTTACATGTTTTATTTCAAATGTGTAGTGCTCGCGCAAATAAAAATAGACAATACTAATTTTACATGCTTATGTAAAATTAAACATCAATATTATAGTTTTAATTTATCCTCTTAAACTAAATTATGTCAATAGCTCATAGCATGTTTTATTTTAGGGCTTCGAAAACAAACCAGTTGAAACAAAAACCTCCAACCAACTTGAAATGCTTGCATTGGAGAAAACCCTAATGGCTCACATTGTTGGGGTCCTTTCAAATGACACAATGCTGGTTACGCTGGTGGACGACACTGTGAGCCCACCTCTGGATGTGGCGAGGAAAATGAACCAGCTGTCACAGCCGAGGAGTAACCTTGAAGTAAGTTTAACTTTGCAATATGGCTATTTTTTTTTTTAATTCAGTCTAGTAATTTATTTTTAACTTAATCTTACTCTGTCAACTCGTTCACACTATGCATGTTAAAAGCGTCAATGGCCGAGTGGTTGATTACGTTGCTTGCCATGTGAGAGGTCGCCAGTTATACACATACCCCTCCATGTACCACTGTGTATGTGTGTGTTTTTCAAAAACTTTTAATTCATAATTATGTACGATTATTCGACGCTTTAACCGTGAAGGAACACTTTGTGAGGGAATCGGCACACCTATGAAGAAATTCATAGGTCGTGTTGTCAATCAACCCACATTTAGCCAGGGTGGTTGCCTAAGGCCTGATCACCCTTGTTTAGGGTAGGCCATGCCCCAGCGGAGGGGATGTATATGGGACGATGGATGATAATGAAGACTGAGCAGACTAAGAAAACTTTGTGTTCATCAATAATTATTGTGTCACAGAGCCAAATTTTCATATATATGAGTCTGAGGTTTGTTTTGATAAACTTATATTTTTTTTTTTTTTTTTTTTTTTTTATAATAGGCAAACAAGATGACCACACTCCGCCTGATGGTAAGCGGTAGTGAGATCCAAATATGAGGTCGACAGGCACAATAGATCATATTGCGCCTGTCACACTCACCCTGAAGGCCTGCTTAAATGCCGTTTCACGCCCCGCCTGAAGAGCCCGGGATCATAGGAGGGAGGGAAAACATGAGCTGGAAGGGCATTCCATGCCTTAATGGCACGGGCCAGAAATGAAGAGCTGAACCTCTTAGTCCGAGCCACCAGCGACTGCATTGTATGTGGATGGCAGCGCTGTCCTGCACGTGTCGTTCGGGAGTGGAAAGGGGAGGGAGGGATTAGCTGAAATAGCTCTTCAGAGCATTCCCCATTAAAGAGACGGTAGAGAACACTAAGACCGGCAATGTCTCTACGTAGTTGTAGAGGCTCCAGAGTTTCGGACACCTCTACATCACCGACAATACGGATAGCACGTCGCTGCAACCTATCGAGAGCGTCGAGCAAGTATTTTGCGGAGCCATCCCAGAGGTGACAGCAATATTCCACACATGGGCGAACTTGTGCCTTATAAAGAAGGCAGAGCTGCACCGGTGTGAAAAATCGCCGCACTCTGTTCAGGATCCCCAGTTTGCGGGAGGCTGTTCTAATGACGCTCTCGATGTAATCCCGCTGGTTCAGGTCGCGGCGAACATCTATGCCAAGGATGCTAAGGCTATCCTGTATTGGTAAGGGGGTGCTCTGAAGAGTAGGATGGGAAAGGAAAGGAGACACTTTACTAGAAAAAACACACACCTGTGTCTTCTTGGCATTGAACTCGACAAGATTGCATGAGCCCCATTCGGAAATGCGGTCCAAGACCCCGTCAAGCTCGGCGACAAGAAGGTTCCTCTTTTCCTCGGTTTCGGTCTGCTTTACCCCAGGTCTTCCAAAATAACGTGCGTGGACAGTGCTGTCATCTGCATAGCAATGAATGTTGCCTAGTGACAACATGTCATTGATATGCAGCAGAAACAATGTCGGCGACAGAACGGAACCTTGAGGTACACCGGAATTTATTGGGTGGAAACAGGAAGTGCGTCCGTCACAGAGGACACGAATCCTGCGCCCCTCCAAAATCCCGCAATCCATTCGCATAAGCGAGGTGGCAGACCGTATGCCGGGAGCTTGGAGAGAAGCGAACGATGCCATACACGGTCAAACGCTTTAGCGATATCAAGGCTAACTGCCATAGATTCGCCGTGCTTCTCCATAGCCTCCCCCCAGAGGTGCGAAACGTACGCTAGAAGATCACCCGTGGACCGTTTTGGTCTAAAACCGTATTGACGGTCATGCAGCAGCGAGTGATCCTCTAGGTAGCGGATGAGCTGGGCGTTAATAATCCGCTCAAACACCTTACCCAGTACTGAGGTTATAGCTATGGGCCGGTAGTTGGCAGGATCAGACCTGTCCCCTTTTTTGGGGACAGGCTGAACATTCGCCTCCTTCCAAGCCCGGGGCACGATGCCCGAGGTATATGAGAGGCGGTACAGGCGTGTGAGTACTGGAGACAACTCCGCTGCACAAATTTGAAGTACTAACGCTGGAATACCGTCTGGGCCACTAGCTTTCCTTACATCAAGTGACTCATAATAATTAAATCATAACAGAAAAAAAGGTGTCGAGTTGCGCAAATCAGCCCATTGTATCAATACCATACCAATATCAAATCTACAAGAAAATCTATCTACATGAACATCACATACCTTAAAGGCAAAAGTAAAAACTACAGAAGAATTTCGTAATACTTGCACAATGCACATTGAAAGAGTGTATGTAATAAATCGAAATTTTGCAAACAGCTTACAAAAGTTAGCTGTTGCTACAATACAAAAAGATATTGCACTTGTTGCATTTACTGCACGATCGCAGTTTAGTTTAATAAGAACTCTTCAGAATCATTATAATGTTGTTAGGTAGGTTATAAATAGACTAGCTTATGAAGTAGATTACATGCAGAGCTCAGTTTGCTTGTGTAACTGTATGATGTCACTGAACAATTAACACTTTCACCTTACTAATAAGTCTGAGTTATGTGGGTCAAATTCGAACAGTTATGGCCTTTGTATTATTGTTATTTGAAAGTTAAATCTGAACATTGTTCTGTTTATGGCCATGATGTTTACATCATTGATCATAGAGTGTTAGTCATCATAGTTTTGTAAACATGAATCATTTATGTATCAAATGTTTGTATACAGATTATATCTAAATATATATCTTCTTTTCCTAAAGCCATCATTGTATGTCAGGATGATGGCTTGGAGTAGCCTCTTCATCATCATGGGACTTGCGGGGGAGCGGATAGCCCTAAAGATGGCTCTCACCCCTAAGATGGCTCTCACTCCTAATCTTATATAATAACTAAGAATGTCGATGGCTAGGAGAGTGTCTAACGCTTTCCATGCGAAGGTTCGCATGTTCAAACCCCGCATCATACGAATTTACATTTATTTGACCATCATACGTTAAAGGAAAACATCGTAAGGAAACCTGCGCACCTGTAATGAAAAACTAATGGTGTGTGAAGTCGACCAACCTGCACTTGGCCAGCATGGTTGACTATGCTTGATCGCCCTAGTTAAGGGTTGGCTCGAGCAGCTCTGTGGAGACGTATAGTGGCTAAATAAATATAAATAACACACTCAGACATGTGACAAACACACGAAGTTCACACAAATATTCGTCCCAAACGATTATAGTAAACAAAAGCTATTATATTTCTCTTTAGCCTAAAGCGACAACGCCGATTCGTAAAGACGCGCCTGAATCATTCAGCTCGCCCGAAGGCAGTGTACCTGACGATACCAAGAAGAAGGGTTTCCGCCGCGAGAAGAGCTTCAAAGATGACCGCAGGCCCCCCCGCGAGGCAAACGAGGACTTTGGCCATAGAGGCGGCAGTTTCCGTAACAGGTTAGTAAAGAAAAAATAAATAATCATCATCGTGAGCTTGTCGCAATCTACTTGTTGGACATAGGCGATCCAGGAATATTTATTCATGCGAGAAGTATGCACACCTGCTGAATGTAATTCGATAGTTACCCTTGTAAATGATAAACAACATTGATGAGATGGTAGATATAAGTTTTTTAAGCCTGGACTTAATAACTGTTAAGATTTTGGAGCTGCTCTTAATTATGCTGGGCAATAAAAGAACAGTCAATAACAGGTTTTGTAATAACAGATTCCTAAGCTTATTTATCTTTACCCCCTTTACATTTACATTACAATTTATTTCTGATACCCAACAAAAGTTCGGCAAGGTTCGACAGTCTGTACCACTGAACATTAAATTGAACGAAATTATTTTTTCTCCTACCTATCAATCCGCCCGTCGATCGCATCTTAAGAAACTCAATTTATTTTTTTCTCTTGCTTTTAGAGGCACTCTTATAACAAAGATTCCGACGCTCTGGACCTTTTTTTTTAAGTTACTTTCTATATCGAAATTTGTAAAGTGTATAAAGTTTAATGACGTATTTAACATCGTAATAAGTCAAGTGATGTAGTGCACTCGGCAACTACCTTCATTATAATGCGAAGAACGATAGCGGTTCTTTTTTACTAAGAAAGTTAAATAACGGTTAAAGAAAGCGAGATAAGTGCTCTCTATGCGTTGGATAAAATTAGTAATTTCAAATAAACTCGAGTGAAGACGTTGTTTGGATCAGACAGATCGCATTATTTATGATCTATTCTCGAACGAGCCCAATATTTTGCCGGTAGTTTTTGTGTACGGACAAAAAAGTACTAATAGTGCCCTGAGTCATACTTGCTTTGGCCTTGATCGCGGTTCTTTGAACTGTCGGGATTCAGTCGAGGTGCGATTTCTGTGCTATCACATAAAATGTATAGGTAATCCGCCGATTAATATGTATTTAGAGTGATTGGTAGTCAGTAATTATTGGAACGAATTGTTCTTTGATGGTTTAAGTCGGATATGTGGTTATGTTGTGTTTTGTTTGGGCAGGGACAACAAGGAAGGGTTTGACAGGTCCGGGCCCGGCAGGCACAGTGAGAAGTTTGGTAGGAGGCCTGAAGCGGGGGGAGACAGGTAAGCCAACATAACTTGTTTATTTTTTGTACAATAATATAACACCAACCTAACACCATTTTGTTGTAGGAACTTGGGAAATTATCCTAGAGTTTACACATAAAGTCTGTGGTTTAGCTAACTCGCTGTGATTAATCATACTCAGTTGGGCCCAATCATTTGTGAATTATGGAGAAGAGGACTAATAATCTTTTTATGATGTTGCGTTGCGACGTTTTTAACGCATAACGCATACGTTTAAGGTTTTTGTATACACAGCTGCTAATGCGATAGCACGCGATATAGTTTATAAAGAATCAATCTGTTCACATCGCTCTTTGAAATTTCGCCTGCTTTCGTTATTTATTTATTTTTCTAAGTTAAAGAATATGTGCGCAGTGTTATTTTCGTCTTAACGTTATTTTCCGCAAGGTTTCTCTTTATGATTGCTATGTTTGTGCAAGTCGCTGTCTTAGATTAATACACATATATTGTAACTTAAGAAAAAAAAACTATCACCAAAATTTTTACAATAATGTCTACCTAGGTCTTTGAAGGACTGTAAATTTCGCTTCTAACTATACAGCATCTACTATGCACTAATCCATAGCAACACGCTAACTGTTTGTTAGTCGTTTCGAAGAATAGTAAGTAAGTTAATGCACAATTTCTAGCCACAAGTGCAGTATATCTCTCATTACTTGCTAGCCATCATGTAATTATTTCATTTTTATGCTGCATTAGCAGGTTTCAATACGATTATTTTAACATAGTGAGGGGCGACAACGGGAGAGTAATAATAGACTTACGTTTTTGTTCAAAAGATTATTCTTGTTAAATCTCGATGAGTTTTCTTTGAGTGTACCATAAGTTAATTAAGTCCCTCTAAGGTTAGTCTTGTTATGTCTTTCGTAAATTACATAATTCCTAGTTAGATCGTCAGATGGATAGCCCACGCTGACCTGCGAAGCGATATGAGATGAGAGCTACGTCAGACTGAATCAATCAAGCACACTTGCTTGACTGGAGCATGTTATGGTTTTATACTTGTTAGACAATTATAGGGCCGGCACACTAAAGTACATAAGTCATAAACGTATTATGTTCTTTCCTGTAGGGATTCGGTTTTTTTTTATAAATATTACACAACATCACATACATTGATCTGATCCCATCTGTTACAGATGCCTATAACAGAAGTGTGTGTGTAGTGTGTGTGATACCTGTAACACAAGTGCTTAAGCTACTTATCATAGATAGTTTTGATATCAAAATCAACATTGGATACACATATACTTAAATATATTTAATAACACATCCAGACACGGAACAAACACCGATGTTCGTCACACAAATATTTGTTTCGGATGAGAATCGAACCCACTACTCTTGGAACCGTAGATAGTGATTATGGGTCACTGACCACTGTTCCACCGAGCCAGTCAAGTTACTTTACCTTTAAGAATTCTTTAAGAAATCTTCTGTAGTGAGAGAAGTAGTGCTTTAATCACTTCGAGCCTAAAATAGCATCGATAAATGCTCTATACAACACAAACATAATTATTAATCAGTAGTTCCTGAGATTAGCGCGTTCAAACAAACAAACAAACAACCTTTTCAGCTTTATAATATTAGTATAGTTATCATCTCTTACTCATTATTAAAACTCTACAGGCGTGGTCCAAAGCCGTGGGAAAACAACGCAGCGAACGCAGCGCCCGCAGCCAACAACGAGTGGGAAGATAACCCGCAGCCCCCGCGACACTACAACCGGGATAGGGAGAACAACCGCGACCGGGACAACAATAGGGACAACCGGGACCGCGAGAACAACCGGGACAACAGGGACAGGGACAATAATAGGGACAGGTATGCATTATTGAGTCCTTTGTCTACTGGTAGTAGGTATAATCTTTGGTTTTAATATCTGAAGAAGTCACAAGCCGTGATTTTAAGTCATCTTTAGGTTTTTTGATTAAATAATAATATCAGTTTTTTATTGACTAAAATACACACATACACAGACATATTGGTAGATATGTCACCGGAAAATAATAAGAACCGTAAATTTATAACTTTCCTAGGAAATTTATAAACTTTCGTAGGATTCTACACGACAGATAAAATGTATTATTTTACGCCTAAATTCTAGGAAGTTTCGTAAGATTCTACGCGGTTCGGCCAATCACAGAAGAGTGTTTAATTTTACGCTTCTTATAAAACGGAAAATAACACACAGCTCTCTGATTGGTTGACGCAAGCAGTGGCAATGTTTTTTATGTCCATAGACTTAGGTAATCTTTGACATGTTGCAATAAGTAGACAAATTCAGGAATCTACTTATTACGTTTGATTTGTTAAATGTTTGTATATTTTAGAACTAGAGGACGCCCGCGACTTCGTCTTCGTAAATGGATGTATTTTGATTGTAGAACCTGACCGTGTATTCCCGCTGTCACGAATTTGTGTGAATTTTCACCCCCCCACCCATTACCGCCTTTTTAAAAAAAAAAATAGTGTTGGTGTCTCCCCGGAGTGCCAGCTACCTCCTAAATCGACAAACACCCCGCCCCCCCCCCCCCCCCAATGAACCCCATGGGGGTTGAATTTTGAAATAAAAATTAGCACATATGTTTATATTTTATGCAGCTTTCCTCAAAATTTTAATTGGCACCGCCTTCAACAACATATCAAATTCATACCCAGATTAATGTTCGTTATATTATTTTGTAATTTTTAGTGAGTCGGGTTTTTGAAGGCGGTTTTCTTTTTGTTTACAATTTTTTTTCATACTTTTTAGTGTTATATTTTTTTACCCTATTAGTTCAGCTCACCTATAATTCTACTGAAATTAAAACTAGTAGTCTTAATATGTATACAGTATTGAAAGAAATATCCCTTTACTCCCAACCATTATGGAGTTGACCTTCCATCATCAGCTAAGCATCATAACATTATGATTGCCAGACGCAAATGCCAATATTACTTCTGAAAATATGTAAAACGCGGTATATGTGCCTATACAATTTGAGGGTTGCCCTCGATTTCTCCTGGATCCTATCATCAGATCCTAGACTGGTCCCTATTAGTGCAGCTCACCTATAATTCTACTGAAATTAAAACTAGTAGTCTTAATATGAACACAGACTTGAAAGAATTATCCCTTTACTCCCAACTATTGAGGAGTTGACCTTCCATCATCAGCTCAGCATCATAACATTATGATTGCAAGAAGCAAATGCCAATATAACTTCAGAAAATATGTGAAACGGGGTACATGTGTCTATAAAATTTGAGGGTTGCCCTGGATTTCTCCTGGATCCCATCATCAGATCCTAGACTGGTCCCTATTAGTTCAGCTCACCTATAATTCTACTGAAATTAAAACTAGTAGTCTTAATATGTATACAGTATTGAAAGAAATATCCCTTTACTCCCAACCATTAAGGAGTTGACCTTCCATCATCAGCTAAGCATCATAACATTATGATTGCCAGACGCAAATGCCAATATTACTTCTGAAAATATCTAAAACGCGGTACATGTGCCTATACAATTTGAGGGTTGCCCTCGATTTCTCCTGGATCCCATCATCAGATCCTAGACTGGTCCACCTCATAGTTTAGCTCACCTGTAATGCTACTGATTTATAACTAATAGTCTTAATATGTATAGAGTATTGAAAGAATTATCCTTTTACTCATAACTATTAAGGAGTTGACCTTCCATCATCAGCTCAGCATCATAAGATTATGATAGCCAGAAGCAAATGCCAATATTACTTCAGATAATATGCAAAACGCGGTACATGTCGCTATAAAATTTGAGGGTTGCCCTCGATTTCTCCTGGATCCCATCATCAGATCAGGGACTGGTGAAAATGGGACCACCTCGGAAGTGAACTGTATCCAACCAAAAAAAAATTTTTGAAATCCGTTTATAATTGACGAAAATATCGGTGAACATACATAAAAAAAAAAAAAAAAAAAATATTATACATACAGACGAATTGAGAACCTCCTCCTTTTTTTGAAGTCGGTTAAAAATTAGCACATATGTTATTCCAGAGTGCCTGCTACCATCACACCAAATTTCATGAAAATCGGTTCAGACTTTTGAGCGTGAAAGAGTAACAAACATCCATCCATTCATCCATACTCACAAACTTTCACGTTTATAATATTAGTAAGGATACGATTTCTGTTCGGGTTACGATTCTGTTTCGGTAAAATTTATTTTAAAATAAAAACACTTTTTAGGACCCTAATAGTTCTTTGTTTTTTTTACTAATTTGGCATGTCTGATTTTACCTAAGTCTATGGACTTAAGCATTGCCACTGCTAGCGTCAACCAATCAGAGAGCTGTGTGTTATTTTCCGTCTTATAAGAAACGTAAAATTAAACACTCTTCTGTGATTGGCCGAACCGCGTAGAATCTTACGAAACTTCCTAGAATTTAGGCGTAAAATAATACATTTTATCTGTCGTGTAGAATCCTACGAAAGTTTATAAAGTTCCTAGGAAAGTTATAAATTTACGGTTCTTGTTATTTTCCGGTGACAGATATACCGATATCTTACTTTAAATACACTATATTTAATAGTAAATTATAATATGTAAACACAATAATTTTTATGGTAAATTGTATTATGTATTTGCAATGACTTTACATATTTATGAAGACATTATAATCGTACGGACCGAGATATACGATCCGATTTATATTCCGTACATGTATATTTTATTTATTTTTTATGTACTAAATTGGTCTGTATACAGAAAACGACTTGTGCATTCATGAAAATTAAACAGACAGAATCGAAAAGCGATCTGAGGGTGATAAGGGTTGAAATTAGAGCGTCAATATACTTTTACGTTACATAAGTGTACTACCTCGTTGGTCTATCGGTGGCATATATGCGCCGTATCAAGATCTTTAATTCGGATCCTGGATTGGAACAAAGGACAATGCCAGAATTTGTATAGAGTTTTGACCCACTTCAAAACTCATTGTACAGGAATGTAAGAAAGTGTTTAGTGTAGCTGTTTAATTACTTGTGAAGGTACGGCATTTGAAAATTATCTAGATGTTGCCGTTTAATTGATATTAAAACAAAAAGTATAGACTTTTCCTACTTTTGCGAAATTGTATATAATGCAGTTAATTATATTTGCCGTACGAAACAAATCAGGCGCTTTCATGACTACTACTACTACTACTAGATTTTCATCGTACCACAGTGATTCACTTTGAACGTAAAAGATTTTAGGTTCGAAACCCAGTGCGGGACAATTTAAATAATCTTTTTTTATTGATTCGGGTTGGGGGGTGAGGTCATTGGCTTTAATTATTGTCATTTATATGATAACTGACAACGGGTATTAAATAATCAGGATGTTGCCTAGTGCAATTTTTTTTCTTAGACATTTTCACACAGCATTATCTAGTCCCAAACTAAACATAAGTTTGTACATATTATGGGTACTAGGCAACTGACATACTACTTATAAATACTTATCTTTTATTAATAAATACCTATCTACATATTATACATAGAAACAACCAGACACGAGGCAAATATCAGTTCTGCTAACATTTGCCTCGGGCGGGATTCGAGCCCGCAACCTCTGGGATTAGAGGCCATTTATCTGACCACCAAACCACGGAGGCCGTCAATTATTATCAGGTTATCATTATTTACTGTCGTATAATATTGTATGTAACATTATATTTATATATGTATTTAAAAAAATATATCACATAAAAATACAATAAACATTTAACTAAACGCAAATATATCGCTCGACGTCCGGCGTCGGGTTTCACTCCATAGGAAATGATTTAATTCCTTTTTTGTTTTTTTTATTTCGTATCGGCAACTAGTACAATTGTTAAGGTTAATTTAAAACAAGCTATAAAGCCAGCCAAATGTTTTTTCATTGATTTTGTTTTTCTGTACATGCTGGGTCAGGATCTGGCATTGTCCTTTGTAAGAGTCTTATAGGTATTACGCAGCCTGGAGTTAGAAAGTTGGAAGGTGCCACACATTAAAAGCCGGTGGTACTGCGCCTGATCTCAAATAGGTGATGTCGAACACATTTCCGCATTATTATGTTTGATGAACTCCAATTAGATTCCCTTTCATAGTATTAATCGGTCGCTTACTCCCCATATACATGTAAGCCTGAATTCAACAGAAGAAAACCTAGGCCGGAGCACCACGATAAAGGCGAGGGGCGTCAGAGGCCGGGGTGGAAGGGCAAAGACTCCACCGGGGTGGGCAAGCGCCTGCGCCAGGCGGCCGAGGCGGCCTCCGCTGACGCGCAAGCCGCGCGCCCCATCCAGGACCGGCTCAAACGGTACTAGGGCTCCGGGATGTTATGGGAGCAGCTGATTTGACTGTTAATGCTTCATTTGCTTGCTAACTGAACGCGGATTCTGAAGTTCTAGTTGTTTGTATTGTGAAGTTTCTACTAATACTTACATTATCATCTAAGACCTAATACGTTATTATCATCTTAAGACCTAACATATTATCAAAATCTGACGTTTATAGAATTTGACCTTTGTTAACACATCTGATCTCACATTATCAAAATTCTATATTTTCCGACTAAAATAAGATTTTAGACATATGCTTTGTGCCAGCCGATAACTTATTGCAGTAAAATTTTCACTTTTATGGTTATTTGAATATATGGTTATCATGACCCTCATTGATAGGTAGAGATAGTTTCCAGATACATAAATGTACATAGATATCTATAAAAATAAATGAAATTGTAATTATTTTAATCCGTAACACGTAGTGTATAATCCAAAGTATTTGCATTTAATACAGCAAATACTCATCTGAATACGTTATAAAAGTTAACATGATTTACACAGGATGAATTGAAAAAAAAAAGTTGGCCGAGGTCAGCTTATAGTCCATATACAAATCAACCTTACAAAGGTATTCAAATAGCATGATTGCAATCTTCAAACGGTAATGTAATACCTTCTCATGTAGCACACATGCATATGTTTTGTTTATTATTTCCGTTGATTGTATACATTTGTAGAATCATTAAATATTTAAATGTGGGACGATATCTTTAACCTAATTTATAATATACATTTTATAGTTACTGTGAAGGTTTAAATTCAAATTAATATTAGTACTTTATACTTAATAAATGTCGAAGATAACAAATCAAGTATTTACTGCGTATTTTATATGACGAGGGCAAATATCGAGGACCAATCAGTAAATTGCCAGTATACAGCACAGATAACATACCTACTATATAGTATTACAGGCAATCTTTTAATTATGATTTAAAATTGCATTTTTTTTAAGTAATTTGTGAAGGAATAGAAATATCCGGCTAGGATATACAAGGACTTTCAGATTTTGCGTTCTACCATACCGTTGTGATTCAACCACTTCATGCCTAACTACACGTTTGCGTAACATCACACCGCTAAACGGGTAAAAACTGAACCGCACTTCTGTCGGAAAGTGGTTAACTGACAGCTGGCTGTATTTTTTCGCGGCTTCTTGAGTAACGAATCGTATTCTGCAAGAAGAACTGGGTGGCCACTTTTCATTTTATGCTTGGATGCATCCCAATTTACTGTAACTGTTTAATATTCTCAAATTAGACAGTAAACTGTTACATACCAACTCTTTGCAGAGATAATTTTGTATAATGTGCCAGTTATAACTGGCTGGATCAAATTCCTTTACATGCACAAATTTTTAATGATTTTTCAGTGCAAAAGTAGAATGTAACATGAGTTATGTGTATGTTATTGATACCACAACTGATGGTAAAACAATAATTTATAGTAATCATAAATAACATTTTACTATCCAATCATAATTTTAACAAGACTGCTAATATCTGCTTTCTTCTTAGCTTATAAATAATAAGAACTGGCTATAAATAAACTAAACGTCTCTTGAGTTAAATAGCAAAAAAAGAGTTTGTAATCATAGTAAAAAACATTGCAGTTCTCTAGTTAGATTTTCCTTATCACTGATAGTGAAACAGAACTTTATTGCCTGTCACGCGAGATGTTACCAGTCAGATTGTCAGTTATCATTTGCCGGGCGTCGCAACGTACGTAGAAGAAATCGTCTGAAGCATTAATAGTTGAATCGGCGTCCTCGTTTCTCGCCCCATTTGCTTGCGCCACGCTTGGCCGCGCCGCACGCACCCTGTCGATGCCTGCAAATACTTCAGCTTTCGTTTTTGTTAAGCACATTCCATCTATTCCAGTGATTGAGTTTCAATTTTCATTTTCAGCACGTTCGTTGGTTTTTTTTTTCTCTTTGCTCAGTCTTCGGTGAAGTGGGACATGTCTTGTTTCTTTTTTTTCGTTGTTGCACATTTCATTTCGCACTTGGTTATGGTTTCAACATTTTTCCGTTTGATGTTGATTGGATGATTGATTTTTAAATGCCAGTTTTTATTTGTTTTTGTATTATATTCATGTTTGTATTGCTAATAACAATCCATTATATTTTCTTTGTTAACTTATACACAATTCGTATCACGCAATACTTACTATTAATAATATTTTTAATTAGCTTAGTAACAAGCTTGTCATGTTAAGTTTTTGTTTTGTAAGCATTATGTGTATGTTTGCAAAATAACATAAAATAATAAAAACTGTGTTTGCTGCGTCTAGTAACGTTAATTTATAATAATATGTTTTTTTTAAAATTATGAACACACTTTAAAATATTGTGAAACAACAACGTTTAAAATAAATACAATTTATTTATACAAAAATAATTGAGTAAAAGGATAGACGCAACAGGCTCATGTCATTAAACTACATCATTATAACAAAAAGTGACAAATTGATTCCGCTTACAGAGGCAACAATCACCAAGACGGACAGGAAGGGAACGATGATTGGGGCAACAAGAGGCCGGAGCGGCGGGACTTCCGCGACCGGGACAACCGGGACAATAGAGACAACCGGGACAACAGAGACAATAGGGACAACCGCGGGGACAGGCGGGACAACTGGAACCAGAAGCGGGACTTCCCCAACCGAGGGGAGAGGCCGGCCCGAAGCAATTTCACGCCTAGAGACCGCGCGGAAAGAGCAGAGAAGTTCGCAGCGGACATTGACAAGAGATCAGAAAGGAGTTTCAAGTCCCAAGATAGCGGGCGGAGCGCTGGACGCGCGCCCCCATACAAGACCCGAGGCAAATTCACACAAGTGCAATACAAGGAGCTCACAAGCCCGGTCTCTCTAGATACCCCCTTCATTGACCCGACAGTCGAAATCGGTGCCCAACACGAGATCTCGGTCACATGGATCATTTCGCCGGAGAGCTTCTACACGCAGATACTGTCTTTACAGCCGAAGTTCTTAGAGATGATGCACAAGATACCGGAGTTGTATAAGGGTGTGAAATCGTATTCGGGCGAAGTGCCGGTCGGTGCTTCTGTGCTGGCGCGGTACCCGGCCGACGGAGTGTTGTACAGAGCTACAGTCGTCGCAATACAGCCGTTCTCCAAGTTCATAGTTCGTTATGTGGACTTTGGAAACAAACAGCTGGTTGATGCGAAGGATATATGGCAGGTTTGTTTATGATTCAATTATAAGAATAAATATTAAGGTTCTGTCACATTCATACAAGTAAGACTGACAGAAACAGACTGGTTTACAAATATCTTGGTCACAAAGACTAGCGAAGTTGTAATAATAATTATTTAAGGAAAGATCTTAGATACACTTATATTGGTAAAAAATATAATTTAACAAATTGAAATATACTGCTATGTTTTCTTTTATACACGACTGAATAGCAGCATCCCGCTTTGGATCCACATGAGTGGTTACTTATTGAAAAGATAAAAACTCATCTATACAATATAATATTTTCTTTATTGTAGATTTTACACTATTTCACACAGTGTTCGCTCTCAACTATGATTGGTGTAACCCAATATAAACATCGGGTTGTAAGTAGCTATGTATTTGCTACTGTTTTTATCGCGTGTAGACCCGTAATAAATATTGTTAAACAGATTCACACTATAGAATTATGAATTTTATCACAATTTTATGATCATCAAACTTCACTTTTTAAATTATATTTAAAATTGGAAATAATCACATGCATGCTATTCTGGATGGGCACTTGAACCTACTGAGGTATTGCGCAAAACTTTCACTTTTTCCAATTTAAAATTTACATTCTTCCTTTAATGAGCATATCAGAACATGGTAACCACCGTTCTCAATTGTTTTTTGACGTTATGCTAAGTAAAATACAGAAAGTGGTGTGAATATATACTTTTACCTGCTAAAAGATTATAGCCCTAAGTAAAAACGAAAAACAAAAAAAAATCACATAAACGTCATCTAACAGCTAGAGCAAGACCTGATGGAGTTACCCAAGATGGCGGTGCACTGCTCGCTGGTCGGCATCGGGCCTCCCGACGGGGAATGGAAGGCTGACCCTGAGGTGGACCTGTGCTTCAATGCGCCGCGATACCAGTGCGTCTTCCACGAAAACGCTGATGACAGGTTCAAGGTATGTACTATTATACTACACCACACTTCATTATGATGAGAGAGAGATATAGGGGTCAGAGCCATCCGCTCCCCCGCAAGTCCGGTGATGATGACGAGGCTACTCCATGCCTTCGTAAGTCAATTAGGAAAAAAAAATATTATCGTCATCTGCATTATAACGTGCCCGATTTTGGAAATGGCGATCCGACTGCGCAGGAAAAAATCATAGCACAAGTGTGCGCAAACATTCATACACATACTTTAACAACTCATATGTAAATTTAGCGCCCCACACCCAACATTATAAGTTATACTGTGTATGGTTCTCCAAAGTACAATTATTTAGAATCCTCTGGAAGTAAGCCTAAGGATTTATTGGACATGCTTTGTTTAAACAATGAATTTACACTTGCACATTTTTTCTGGAGGACAATAAATACGTTTATTAATTTATGCTTATTAGGTGTCCTTGTGGAACAATGGCGTCAGTGTGGCCGACACTCTGGTGGAGAAACAGCTGGCCACCATGCTGGAGCCGCAGGCGGCTGTCACGTTGAAAGGTTAGTAGTTTGTTAGCACAATCGATAGTGGCAGTGGAAGGATGTTATGATTTTAGTATTGAGAATGTGTGAGCATGCCATCTCTTCAATCTTGACTTTGTCCTGTTTTCGTACAGATCTAGGCGTCTTTTCGACTGACTGGGCTCGGGGGAGTAATGCGTACAGAAGCTTTGTTCTACAGAACAATTTATTATATGTTGTTCTTCACCGCTTAAACTAGATCCATCTTCGTATTTATTTGTTGATCGACAACTACCGCAGTTACTTGATTAGAAGTCCGTGGGCGTACACTAGCCATGACCAAACATAGTAGCATTGTGGTCATACTTATTACTCTATTCTTTCTTTGGAGCTCTAGGGCAACCCTCGTGTATGTTTTTTCAAATTCTTACTAAACTTGTTGACTTGTTCCAGACGAAGCGATCGACCTCACGATCATCGTGGGCCAGCAGGTGCTGTGCCGCGTGACGCACGTGGAGGACCTCACCAAGTTCTACGTGCAGCTCGACCTGGACAAGGCGGCGCTGGTCGAGAGCGCTATCGCTGCCTTCGATGAGGCTAAGGTGGGTGGACGAGTGAAGCATCGACCTCACGGTCATCGTGGGCCAGCAGGAGGACCTCACCAAGTTCTACGTGCAGCTCGACCTGGACAAGGCGGCGCTGGTCGAGAGCGCCATCGCTGCCTTCGATGAGGCTAAGGTGGGTGGATGAGTGACTGGTTCCAGAAGCATCGACCTCACGGTCATCGTGGGCCAGCAGGAGGACCTCACCAAGTTCTACGTGCAGCTCGACCTGGACAAGGCGGCGCTGGTCGAGAGCGCCATCGCTGCCTTCGATGAGGCTAAGGTGGGTGGATGAGTGACTGGTTCCAGAAGCATCGACCTCACGGTCATCGTGGGCCAGCAGGAGGACCTCACCAAGTTCTACGTGCAGCTCGACCTGGACAAGGCGGCGCTGGTCGAGAGCGCTATCGCTGCCTTCGATGAGGCTAAGGTGGGTGGATGAGTGACCGGTTCCAGACGAAGCATCGACCTCACGGTCATCGTGGGCCAGCAGGAGGACCTCACCAAGTTCTACGTGCAGCTCGACCTGGACAAGGCGGCGCTGGTCGAGAGCGCCATCGCTGCCTTCGATGAGGCTAAGGTGGGTGGATGAGTGACTGGTTCCAGAAGCATCGACCTCACGGTCATCGTGGGCCAGCGGGAGGACCTCACCGAGTTCATGATTGTTTTCTATTTTAATAAAAAAAAGTAATTTGTTGTTGTCAATATCATATACTTTTCTGTTCTCTACTAAAAGCCCTATTAAAAAACTGAAACTGTCCGGGATATTTATCATGTCGTATTGTTTTAATGAGCCGATCACGGGAGAACCCACCAGTTCACCCGTGATCATGGCGCTCGCAACAGTACCAAAATATCGGGAGCTCATTAAAACAAAACAACATGGTAAATATCCTGGACGGTTTCAGTTGTCTACGTGTAACCTTGATAGATTAAAATTATAGCCCTATTATTATTTACAGACCTTAAAGACCCTATTCAGGCAGTAATACTTACCGTCTCCCCGCAGCTGACTCCGCTAACATCGGACAGCCTGTCCCCGGGCGTGCACTGCACGGTGCGGGACAGCGCGCAGGGCTGCGTGCGGCGCGCCGTCCTGCAGGACGTCGCCGACCCGACGGCCGTCACCGCCGTGCTCCCGGACTACGGGAACACTGTCACCACCTCGTTGGACCAGGTATGTACACAAGTCTGTAAGAGATAGTGAGATCCGAATATGAGGTCGACAGGCACAATAGGCGTTATTGTGACTGTCGAACTCCCCGTGAAGGCCTCCTTGAATTCCTTTCACGCCCCGCCTGAGGAGCCCGGGATCATAGGAGGGAGGGAAATCATGAGCTGGATGGATATTCCATGCCTTAATGTCAAACGTTGACGTTGCCTTATATTCAAAGGCAATTTACACAAGCCAATACAAAGAATTGAAAATGTTTAGTGCCAAAGTACAATCCATAGCTGCTGGTCTCTCTGCATCCCGCTCGCTTGACTCCTCGCGACACCTAACACTGCTGCGACGTCCATCCGCCGCGAACCCACCCCTCAGCGCGACGCGTCTCCTTACTACTCGATATCGGCGGTCGTTTGTCTCCCAAACCTACGTCCGTATTAAGGACCGCCCTGAGCCGAAGTCGAGCCCGTTAGGGGGCACCCTCGGGCAAACATCGTTTAAATTTATTAAGAGGTGAGAGCCATCCGCTCCCCCGCGAGTCCGGTGATGATGACGAGGCTACTCCGAGCCATCATCGTAAGTTAATAAAAAAAATACAACTCTTCGTTATCTTCCAGCTGATGATACTCCCGACGGAGCTGAGCGTCTACTATTACCAGTCGCTGGAATGTTGTCTCAACAACTACAACGAAAATGTGAACATGCTCATGACTCTCGATGAGATGAAACAGAAGCTGACCGGGAACAAGTTCGTCATATACATCAACTATGTGGAAGGCATCAGGTAATTATAATGTTCTGTTGTATAAGTATATTTTAATGTATTTGATCTGTATTGAAAAGATATCTTGTCGCGACGCATAAGATAGCAAAGTTATTGTTTAAAGATAAAGATAAAAAAGATAAAAAATATTTATTACAACAACAAGGCAAGATACACAAAATATAATATTAACTAAAACATACAACAAAAAATAGCCTAAAATTGTTGGCAGACTTTACAATGGGTATATACTGTGGCACCAACACTAGAAAGCATCTGTATCGCTGGTGCCTTTACGCTTACCTTAATAAATGTGGCCTCTTTACACAATATAATTTCTAAACAAAATCAAAACAGTAATAAAAACTAAATGTACTTTAAAAATAAAAATTGGAATTAAATTATGCATTTTCTAAAAAATAAAAATAATAAAAATTATTGTAATAATATAATTTTAATATTATCAGTACTCCATAACATATATATTTGTATGTAGGTATATATATAATTAAATTAAATATAATAAATCGAAATAATAAATAGAATATATATAGGTAAATAGCTATGACAGTGTTTTAAAAAGGTTTTCTGTATAGTCATAGGTGAGAGCTTGGAGCCATTTTGAAATACAGACCTTAGCTTCAAGAACTGAACAATGCTTAATGTCACAAAACTTGAGGATCTTATTATAAATAAAAGTGTGAACATATGGAGGCAAGCGTTTTGCAAAGGAGGAATGTACTGTTCGCATTGGAAGGTAGAAATTCCTTCGTGTCAACATCTGACAATAGTTATCAGATTGTATTACTGATTTGTGGGAGTGAATAGACGCCTTTAAGACGAAAAGTTGCCGAACTGTTAAAACCCTGCAGTCGCGGTATAGTGCGTCTGTGGAGTATCTAAAAGGTTTAAACAGCATTACTTTTAATACCGATCTTTGGGCCCTTTCAATTTGTATCATTGTGGTCTTTGAAGAACCACCCCAGCTCGTGATACAATATGATAGAAGTGATTGACACAGTGCTAGGTAAATGATTCTGAGAAGGCGAAAGTCCGCAACATTACGTAGTTTTCTAAGGATATGGATGGTTTTGCGAATTTTCCCAGACAAGTTAACGATGTGATCCTTGAAATTAACATTTTGGTCAATAATTACACCTAAATACTTAATATTAATACATCGCTTAATGCTATTACAGTGACATGTTGTAGAATCTGTACATCTATGGATTTTGAGAGATGTTAAAGAATTATTCGGTGCTGAGGCTAAAGTTTTGTGAAAGCAGATGAATTTCGTTTTGTTGCTATTTAATGTGAGTAGATTCTGTTCGAGCCATTTAGAAACTATTGACATACCATCTTCTGCTTTTGAAATGGTCTCATCCCAGTTTGATCCGTGAAATAGAATGGCAGTGTCGTCTGCATAACAAATTATGTCTGCATTTTTGAGGCCAATGTCGTGAATACTATTTACGTAAATTATAAAAAGTGTTGGGCCCAGAATACTTCCTTGAGGGACACCGAAATTAACTGATTCAAAATCACTAAGAAAACCGTTAATTCTGACACATTGTGTGCGGTTTTGCAAGTAGCTGTCGAACCAGGAAAGGGGAGTGCCACGGATTCCTAAGTGTTCCAGCTTTTTTAGAAGGATTTGGGAGGAAACTGTATCAAACGCCTTAGCTAAATCCAGAAATACACCTAGGCATTTATCATTACGATCCAGATAACCAGCTGTATTAGAAAGCAACAGCGATACTGCTTCGTCTGTGGACTTTCCTTGCCGAAAGCCGAACTGTTTGTCAGAGATTAAATTGTTAGATTCTAAATATTTAATAAGCCTCTTATTTACTAGTTTTTCTAATATTTTGGCAAATGTATTTAAGAGCGAAATGGGACGGTAATTATCTGGTGAATCACGAGGACCTACCTTATGGACTGGAATGACACATGCCATTTTCCAGACATCTGGAAATACACCAGATGAAAGGCTTTTATTAAAAATGTGTGATAGAGGAGAGACAATGAATTGTTTTATAAGTTTGAGAAGATTGTTATCAATGCTATCGATTCCTGGAGCCTTGTCACTATGCAAATTACTTATAACAGAATTGACCTCGTAAATGTCGGTGGGCTCCATGAAGAAAGAATTGGATAAATAAACGTTTGGTGTGATATTTGCCGCCAGATTTTCTTGTGTAGTATTAAGGTTCGTGAGGATATTATCAGCAAGTATTTGACCAACATTGGAGAAATGAGCATTGCAGATATTAAGTGACTTTGTTTTATCTGTTTTATCAATATCAAGTAGTTCCTGTGGATCTTTCTTTTTGCAAGTAAAGTGACAAATATTTTTAATGGATTTCCAAAGTTTTTTTGGATCTTTTTTGTTTTCCTCCAATTCTTTTGCCTCATATTGAATTTTTAGATTACGAAGTAGGCGGTTACAAAAATTTCTGTATCGTGTGTATATGAGCCGTTTTAGATTATCGTCAGGATTGCGTCTGGTTAAAAGATGTAAGCGGTCTCTATGTCTCATACAGCGGATTAGTCCTGGAGTTATCCAGGGTTTAAGTATACGCTGTGATCGTTTTTTAACTAAGCTTTGTGTGTGCTTTGATATGATATTTGATAGCGTTGAAGTAAAGATTTTGACTAAGACGTTGACATCATCATCAGAGAGAAGTGCATGCCAGTCTATAGATTGTAATTCTTGACATATGGCATCGACATCTCTTATTGTTTTAGTCACAAGATGTTTTTTAGGTTGTAGTTGGTCAAATGACATTCCCATCATAGCCAAGTCATGGTCAGTTATGTCTGAAGCGCAAACTATCCCGGTTACAGAATTTGTAGACTTCACAAATATGTGATCAAGACAGGCTTCTTTCCGGGTTGGTACTGTTATAGCCGGAACAAGCCCATGTTCAGATAATAGACACAGATATTCCGAGACAGGACCAAGATCAGATGATAAAATGTTGATATTTATATCACCAACTAAAAAGAGGTTACATTTATTTTTACAGGTAGTTAATATACTGTCAAGAGATAATAAAAAATTGTTAATATTGCAAAATGAAGGTGACCGATAAACTCCTAGGATTGTGGCTACTTCAGGTATGTCAATTTGCAGGCAGTTCGCATCGTCTATGTTAGGTTCTGTGACCGTAGCGCTCCAAGAGTCTCGTATATAAACCACTACCCCCCCGTTTTGATTTATAAATTTACTAGTGGCATAGTCTGTGTAGAATGGAATCTTCGGTATCATAGATGAGCCATTTATCCAGCACTCCGACAAAACAATTACATCATAGATCATATTTAAGCGTTCAAGTGTTACCATGAGAATATCGAAATTTCTATTTATGCTCCTGATATTTAAGTTAAGTATTTTGAAGTTCTTTATATTGAGAACAGTGGCACACTCTTCCGGTTCTTTATGAACGAGACATTCGATATCCAAAGAATTCAACTCGTTATCTAAGTGATCAATATTAAATTAGTTTTAAGTTTGAGATAAATAAAAGATATAAAATTTAAGATTAGAGAATGTCTCGTTTTTGGGAGCGGCGTGTGAGGAACTTCATAATCTAGTAACCAGGTTATTACAATATGGTTTATTGTGATTATAATTAGGTAGTTTTTATACTGTCGTGTAATATAATATATTATAATTAAATGCAAAATAATAAATAGAGATAAATATATGTATATGTTGCAATGTGTTAAAAAATAAAGATAAAATATAAATTGTATATAATGTAACAAGTATTTTTGTGACTTTAGAATATTCCATGAAATACTCATATTTAAAGTTAAAATAAGGTATGTACAAACAGCATAGACTAACGTACACCCTAAACAAAAAATTACCAAGTTATGCTTAAAGAGATATTGCAGCATATTATTGTTTTGCAATTTGTTCAATTGGTATGTTTGGTGGTTCTCGAGTCTCTCCGAAGATTCGATCCAGGTCAAGTTGGGATGAAATCTGCAAGGCCGCTTTACCTTCTCGCTGGCGCACATAGATGGACCCTTGAGTGCACCAACAGAATGAAAACTGGTGTGCTTTTGCTTTCGCACGTGCGTCACGAAATAACAGCCTGTTTTCTTTCGTTAGTCGCTCATTGAAGTAGACTTTACTTGGAGTACCCGCAACATCAAAGTCTGCACTCGTAAGGCTTTTTCTTGCTTTCGAGGCTCTAAGCAGTTGATCTCGTTTAGTTCTTCGCAGAAGTCGCGCTACAATCGGGCGTGGAAACTTGTTAGCACTATTTGTAGGCTTGCGGGGACCTGCACGGGACACCCAGTCTATATCTGTGTCCACCAGATCAGTGCCTAACTTGCGCGCAGCCACAAGGAAAATGTGATGCAGGTTCTCATTCTGAATTTCTGGAACTCCCGAGATTTCAATTTCGTTGCTAAGGTTTGTTTGTGCCTGGTAGTTAAGGTCCTTTTGCAGAATAGTGACAGTTGACCTAAGCTCTAAGATCTCTCTATCTTTCTTCATAGAGTTTTCTTCTACAGCATTAATCCGCGACTCATTTGAGGCAGCAACAACACTCAATTCATCCAAGCGCTCATGACAGCGGGTAAGGGATTCAGTAGCTGATTCAAGGCGTTGTTTCAATGAGGTGATTTCTTTTGTAAGTAGACGTATTTCAGAAGTTAGTTCCTTGACTTCGGAAGCAGGGGTTTCCGTAGTGGTTGGCTGTCCTGACTTTTTCCTGAGCGTAACATTTTGGGAATCATTGGACGGGCGCGCTGGAGTTGAGCTATTGTCGCCACCTTTTTTGGCTATGGCACAGCAATCAGGGCACTGCCAGCAATTTCGGCGCTCTTTAGATATGCTATGTAAGTTACTACATAACGCACAGAAAGTTTTGATGCATGTTTGAGACGAGCATTTTATAGAATTCTTATCAGTTGACTGAGATAAACATCCGTAACACTTCATTATTTATCAAGATGTATTGTTTTTGAAATGTAATATTACGTTTTCTCACTGCGACTTAAGTATGGACTTACGAGTCTGCGTTCTTTATTCTTTGACGTAAATCACGGCGCATGCGCGCGGAAGTAGCAAGATGCTACTTCCGCGCGCATGCGCCATTTTAGATGTTTGTCTTAGATAAAATAAAGAAGAAGAATTGTTTCTTTATTTTATTAATTTACCACCAAAATTGGCTCATATTTATTTGTCTAAATTTCTAGTGATCAGAATTTCAGACAAATAAAGCTCAGCCCAAATTTATTTAGGCTTATTAACCTTATTAGAGTACTAGTCCTAGCGGGCCCAGCGAACTTCATACCGCCTGATCGCATTTTTTCATGTTTTAAACCGTTTAAACCTGCTACATATGTTCCAATATAACAAAATATCCAGGACATTGCCACTCCATTAATCAAACACTCCCCCAACAGCCTAGTGTCAACCCTCTACGACTGCACAACCGGCAAGAAGGTGGCAGTGTTCGAGCCGGACGAAGGCGCGTACGACGAGGTGTCCCCTCTGTGTATGCGCAGCGTCTTCAACTACAACTTCGGGCTGGCGTACATCGCGCACGCCGACAGCCTCAATGAGCTGCATCTGCAGAAGGCCTCCGATGGGGACCGGATCGCGAAGCTGCTCGATGACTTGTACAAGTTCTATGAGGAAGGTATGTAAAATAAAAATCAATATATATAAGGCGTCCGACCGATTTCGACCATGGCGGAAATCAGCCAACTGCAAAGGTCATATTATAGCGCACAAGGGTACTCTCTGTTCCATTTCTCTCATAGTTCGGTGAGACGGAAATCCAGATCTACTCGAACCGGGGACTAAACGCAGCACTTGCTACCAATAGGCCAACGAGGCAGTCGCAGTAAGTAACATATAGCATGTGGAGTATGTGTGAATATGCACAATACATAGTCCTAGGGTAGAGGTGTCGTACATCGGGCACGCTGACAGCCTCAATGAGCTGCATTTGCAGAAGGCCTCCGATGGGGACCGGATCGCGAAGCTGCTCGATGACTTGTACAAGTTCTATGAGGAGGGTGAGTGTCATAGAAATGTGTATGTGTGGATATCTATGTAATGTCCTGGGTTCAAATCAAATCGAAACCATTTATTCCTTTCACACCTTAGCCTTAGTCTAAGTAATAAAGACAGATATTGTAGATAACTTTTCATTACTTTCTAAAAATACACATAATGTGACACTTTCTTTTTTCTAACTGTCCGTAATGTTGTCTTAGCTTTTTCATTATCACCAGACTTATTAGGTATAAAAAAATCGGCAAAAGAGTATAAACTTTTTTATTGTTAAATTTAAATTCAGAAGGACCTACTTTAGACCCAACCTCATACAAATCATAGATATTATTCTAATGATAGATGTATCAACAGGTACACCCGAACCGCTGACCAAGTTCGACGCCGAAGCGCTCTGCGTGGCCAAGTCCACCGACGGGAACTGGTACCGCGCGGCCGTCGTCAGCGCCGAAGGGGACGGCGTCAAGGTGCAGTTCAGCGACTACGGGAACACCGAGCTCATCCCCAAGGAGAACCTTAAGGTCCTCGACCCGCAGTTCTACGAGCCATGCGCCCTTGCCTTAGTAGCGGGCTTAGGGCTAGTAGCCCTACAAGACGATGCCCTCGCTAAATTGACAGAATGGACCAACGAGAAGGAAGTCCAAGTCACCCTCGCATTCGGCACAGATGGCTGGCTCGCAAGTCTCCACTTAGACGGAGTAGATCTGTCAATGAAACTCGTTAACGAGAAACTAGCGACGCCCCAGATCATATCCGAGCCGGAACCGAAGCCCGAAACCGAAGCCCCGGTCGAGGAACCGATCTCCCTACCCCCAGGGTGCACCCAAGTCTACATCAGCCATGTCGACACACCCGGACACTTCTGGCTGCAGATGCACGACAAGATCGACAAGATTGAGGAGATCCAAGCGGAGTTGCAGGCGAACGCTGAAACGTACGCCGATATTGAGAACCGCGAGATGGGCACGTTATGCGTCGCCAAGTACCTGGCTGACGACCAGTGGTACCGAGCTGAGATACTCGATTCCGACTCGGATATCACCACAGTCCGATTCATCGATTACGGTAACACGGATGTCTTGGACACTCAGCCTGGTTTGATTAAGACGATGCCGGATTCCATGAAGGAGATCGAACGCCTCGCGGTCAAATCTAGCGTCAACGCCGTTCCCACTGGCACTGGGCAATGGTCGGAGCCGGCGTCGGACTTCTTCACCCAGTTGGTAGGGGACTTCTCGACTCCGGTCGACGCTCTTATCGTCCTCAAAGACGTGACGACTTATGTGGACCTTTTCGTCAACGGTCAGAACATCACGAACAAACTGGTGTCGGAGGGCTACGCGGCGCGGTCCGAAGAGACTGAGTGCGGCGGGGACCTCCCGTCGTGCTTCGCTAGCCACGTCAACTCGCCCTCAGAGTTCTGGATCCAATTAGAGACGGCCGCGCCTGAGCTACAAGCGATGGAATCCGCTATGGTCGACGCGGAGAACTTCCCCGAACTGAAAGATAAGGAAGAAGGAGTTATCTGTGCAGCAAAGTACCCTGAAGATGGAGCGTGGTACCGAGCGCAAGTCATCGTCGACGGTTCGGAAGGCACCGAAGTTCTCTTCATGGACTACGGCAATGCGTCCATCGCGAATGAGCTACGCAGTCTCCCAGACGAGCTCAAGGTGAAACCGGCGCTGTCCAGGAAATGCGCCCTGCAGAAACCTCGCGACATCAAGTCCTGGTCGCGGAAATCCGAAATCAAGTTTAACGAATTGGCCGCTGAGGGCGCCACTATATTCAACGTCCAGTTCATAGCGTCTGGAGACATTTCGATCGTTGAACTGTACTTGGAAGGAAAGTCGGTAACTGAGGAGCTAGTAGGGCTCTGCGAGGAGCAACCCGACCAGCCGGCCAGCGAGCGCCCGACGCCGGTCGGTCAGGACTTGCACAACAACGGCAAAATATGCTTCGTCAATTCCGCGGAGGAATTCTATGTGCACCTCGACGACTCTTCGTCAGATCTCGATAAGGTTACGGATAGGCTGGCGGGGGCGGCAGAGTTCGAGACCGCTTCCGAACTCAAAGTGGGGTCCGTCTGCGCCGCCCTCTGGACCGAAGACGAGCAGTGGTACCGAGCGAAGATACTGGAGTTCTGTGATGGCGGATACCATGTACAGTTCATTGATTACGGCAACAAGGCGAAATGTGAGGAGTTCCGTCAGTTGCCCGAAGACGTCTCGGTAATCGAACCACTAGCCAAGTGCTGTCGGCTGGCCGGCGTGGCCGGGGACTCGGCTAAGGCTAAGATGGAGGAATTCAGCGAAACGACATTCCAAATTGAGTATTTAGATACCACTAAGGAGCCAATACTTGTCAAATTATTCTTAGCAGGAAAAGATGCGACTACGCTGTTTGCATCAGAAAAAGAAACGAGCGCTCAATCTGAATTAATAGATGCACAAAATGTAAAAGAAGAGCAACCAGCAGAAACGTCTAATGACATTGTTCAAGAAGAAGTTGTAACAGAGGACGTAACAGATAATAAAACTAAAGAAAAGCCAGAACCAGTTGAAAAGGAATCTGAAAAACAAATCGATACAGAAGATAAAGCTAAGGAAAGCGAAGTTACTAAAGCTGCTGATGATGAGTTTGTAGACGCGGAGACCAATGGCGACGAAGATGACAATGAACTGAATACATCACAACCGGATCTCAATGAAAGCTTGGAAAGCACGCACACCGTTATAGAGAACAAATCGTTCGACAACCTAAGTGATGATATTGCTCTTGTGTCAGAGGAAAATGTTACAGAAGTCACAGCTAGTTCAGATAATTCGAATGATACACTAGAGAATTCAAACGACACAATCAAATCTCCGGAAAGAGAAGAATCCAAAGATTCTATTAACACTGACACTGGTTATACCAGCGGTGATCCGGATAAGTCCCCCGCGAAAGAGTCGCCCACAAAGGATCTTCCTAATGAAACTTCGAAAGCGACAGAGATAATGGAAGAAACTGCAAAGAACGAAACAGTAGAAGTAGCTACGACAGAAAAAAATACTCCTGCTGACGCTTCAAAAGATGTTAAACCAGTGGAAAAGGAGGTAGAGGTTGTGGTTAAGGATAAGGAAGCTACAACAACAGAGTGACTTTATATTCATAGTCTTTTGTAAAGTAAAATATCTCATAGACTTTTTGTCATAGACTAGCTATTGCTGAGCAATGCTTATTGTGATAGGACACCATTAGTGCTTATTTATACTTATCTTTATTTAGTCTTTACTGTGGAAACGTAATTTGATCTAAAAACTTAACGACTGATATACAATTATGAAAGTTAGTTGAGTGTGTGTCTACCTATTGCGTTTTGTACTATGATTTGTGTATGACTTTTGTTATATTGTCCTTATATGGTTAACTTAAAAGTGAGATTGTGTGCTTATGGTATTGAAAAGACAATATTTTTTTACGTCCTTATGACTTGTTATTTTCTTGGTAACTTTATTATTGTTTCCTTCCCGTCCGAAAACACGGCGTAACATTAATAAGAAATTATTATTAATGGATATGGTAACAAGTGTGATTGACAATACCTGATTGAGCAGCGTTTAGTGTGTGATCATTTCATAATAAATACTCATTTTATGTTTTGTTACTTTATGTTGAAATATATAAAGTGTTGATGGAAAGTTTCTTTATTTTTTTCGTATTTAATAATACTACTAGTGTTTGTACCTAATGTACATTCCTCTGCTGTATAGATTAAAATAGGCATGTCACATTTTAAAACCAGAACCATTTCAAAATATATATTAATAAGTCACTTATCCAGTATTCATTATATCATATAATATGTAAGAGAAAATAAGTCAAAATGATTGGTTACAACTTGTATTTACCATACGGTTTCTGTTGATTTCTTCTATCACAAATAAGTTATGTTTGCAAAATGTTTATTTGTTTTAGAAAATAAAGTTCTGTATAAAGTATGAAATATTTTATTTGATTACAACCTATCTAGAACTTCTAGCAATATTGTACTTATGAGGCATTTGTAGAAGATTAAGGTACATATCATCAATAAAATACAGATAATTCATAGTTAACATTTATTGCTTAAGAATTAATCTACAAAATAGAGTACAAAATTAAAATCTATTACAAAATCATCTGTACATTGTTATGAAACTTCAATAGTTTACAACTGGCACAAAAAATATTATTGAAAACTCAGTTCATTCCATCATATTTACAAATAATGCACAGCATTATAAAAGTGTAGGGATCCAAATCTATATATAACATACAGTCCATTCACATTTGTTCACAATCTAGTAGCGTAATTATCTAAATTATATCAAAAAAAAATCAACTTAGATCATTAGTATGGCGTTGAACAGAAATGAAAACCGGGAAAATCTTAGTAGGTTCGAATCTACTGTAAAAACGTACGTAAATAAAATAAATGAAATAGGAATAATTAACCCGGTAAGTACCTATACCATATGCATTCTATAACATCAAAAAACATAGAGAGCTCACCATGATACTACATTTTGTAGTTTCGATAATAGCTGTGACTTATATGCATACAACATTCTGTTCATGCACATGGCTTTACTTAAGAATTGCCGCCAATGGGCAATTCTCGCTTTACTAGGGTTATTCTCCACTAAGTCGCCCCACTGAAAGCATAAGGCAGTCGTTTCCCGTTCAATAGGGCAAAATGGAATAACCCCTCTCTCAATGTTCATGGACCGTATGTTACTGTATAAGGCCCACTATCCCAATGTCTTTGAGGTCGTTTTTCTTTTCTAAGACGAGCCCCTTCTCGTTGGCCAAGTGCAACACCGACAGCAGAGCTAGCGGCACGCTGAGCGACTCGCGCATGTTGCTTGATAACTACAAACAAAAAACAATATTTAGAAAGCGGAATTTATTTTTAATGTCTTATATATAAAGAAAGAAGAATTGAACCGTCTTTATGCAGAGGACACATAAACATTATCATGTAACTGTTAGTGTTACGCCAGGCGTGCTGTTTACTGTACATTATTTTAAAAATTATCCTGACAATATTTTAAAAATTAACTAGACCTGAATATTTTCTTAAATGTTTATGTTTTTAGTGCTTGGGCGTATTTTAAATTATCTATGAAAGCGAATTGTCGTTTATTTTATATTTACATATACGCTTCGTGTATACGAATTATTATAGCTTTCAAGTACACAATTGATGATAGCATAATGTATAGAGCACTTAACCGTGCACTTAACGCTGCTTGTAAAAACAGCCTACAACACGAATGAGTTCCTTCTTCTTGTATAAGAATATAGACACTTACTTTGTGCGGCAATCTCGTGTATATGGAGAAGAATGTTGTCTGTGATATGTCCTCCTTTTCCCCTTCCGGCGTCTTCTCCGTCAACATCTTCCACGTGCACTGCTTCAGTTGTTTCATGTCCACCTTCTTAGCGCGCATCGCATACGGTATGAAGATTTTGGCGACCTGTTCCAGATGGTTAATGTATTAACACTGAATAGTTCTCAAGAGTTAATTCGTAATTCTCAGATTTTGATTCAGAGAATTATGAGCCTATTTTAAATTTGCCGAAATATTGTTATCGATCGTAACGATCAGACTGTACATATAATTGTACTGTAAACTATAAACGTACAAGAACAATACTTCTTACTATAACCCCATAGTTCGGATGTGTCGCGAGTATAATGAGATGCTACAAGAACACGATGAGTTGGATATTTTTGTTAATAAATATATTAAGTTTAGGCATAAAGTGAAAAGTATCCTCAACTGAGCTATCCTTAATTTTCTCACAATATCTTTCCATTTCCTTTGGTTTGTTATAAAAATGTAATAATAATAAAATATAAAAATGTAATATAAGTTTACGCGCTATTGTTTAACTACGCTGTGTGTACACGTTTTTGGGTCATAATCTAGGTTTGTAATTTCTAAATGTTTTTATTCAAATTAATTTATGATTGTAACCTGTTGTGTATACCTTAATAATAAATAATAAAATAAAACAAATTAATAAAAATTGGGACCGTGCGAAGTGGGTGGAGGGAGAAATGGAGCTGATTGTCAAAAACGCATGTAATCTTATGAGATGTCCGTTGTTATTGCTAGCGGCGGCCGTTGGTACTAATTTCACTCCATAAGATTTAACGAAAGAAACGCAACCAAAATGAGGGCAGCACCGTCGTTCACGCTCCCAATAGCAAGTTCCAATTGCGCCCACAATAGAAGCTGTGCTTAAGTCTACAAATTCTGTAGGAGCAAAAATATTTGAATTGCAAATTATGGCAAAAAAAGTTCCCTTACTAAGGTCACCCATCACCATCATACAGTACAGTCGCTCAGCTGATCGCAGAACTATTTATATATATATATTTTTTTAATTTAACCTCAAGTCAAGATGATTACAGTTCAAAATGTTGAAGAACAAATCGTCAGCCTTTTTTTTCCTAAACGTCTTACGATGATAACTTGGAGTAGCCTCGTCATCATCACCGGACTTGCGGAAGAGCGGGATGGCTCACACCCCTAAATACATCGTCGGCGCTGTAATGTGGGTTAACAACTGTTTTTCATACATACATACATACATAAAATCACGCCTTTTTCCCAGAGGGGTAGGAAGAGATCACTTCCAGCGATCCACTTTTCACCTCTGTGGGAAACGTGACGTGACGGGTTGTGGACCACGTCGCCGCCATTCTGTTTTGTGCATTGTTTAAACAAGGTCATTGCGTTCCCACGAGTAGCAAGGAAATATGACGGGGGAAGGAAAAGGGGAGGAAGGATACTATCGCCTCGGATGATTTGGACTGAGTCGATAGTAACTCGAGGAGCCGGGGTCGCTTACCCGTATACCGTTCACCAACCACCGGACAGATAGTTGTGACTGGTATCCCCTGACTAACTGTTTTTCGTTCTTTCAATAAATATTTTCTTTCTTGCTCACCTTAGTGGGTGGCTCCAGCATGTCGCCCAGCTCCTCCTCGGGCTCGGCGGCCTTCGCTTGGTCGTGGAGGTCGCCGGCCGCCGTCGCGTCTTCATTGCCCCAATCGTCACCGTCCTGTTGGTCAAAATCCATTGTTACAGTATTATCGGATTTTAATATTTTTATACAGGTACTATAAGTGACATGCCCTCACTTCGCTTCGGGTTTATTGTACATAAAAACCCTCCTCTTCAATCCCTCTATCTATTAAATATAAACCTCATCAAAATCCGTTGTGTATATTAAAGATTTGAGCATACATACATACATACAGACAAACGAAACGACTTTGCTTTAAACTATGTAGTGATTTCGCTGGCTTTACACTGTCTAGCAATCAACCAAGACAGACAAACTGTTGCTAATTTTAAAATTGGAAAAGAACATATCATACTCTCCAATCGTATCTACTACTCTCTATCTGGCGAGTGCCGAGGTTCACTACCGTTCTATTAGGACCTCTTATTAGCGAAAACGGAGGTGCTGATTTGATCTCACACAAATTGATGTACATGTCGTGGCCGCATCGTAGAAAAGGCGTGACGACTGGGTCAAAATCTTATTATTCTGTTTAGTCCGTACGTTAGTTTATACAAAAATATGGGACACATATTTGTTTGTTTTTCAATTGATTGAAAAATGACAAAATTATAGCTTATCAAACTTCTGGAGTGGGGGCTTGTGACGTCACGGTTAGGCAAAAATTGTACCATAACGTGACGACATACGAAACTTCTAAGCACTATACTCTATTCATTTTGGCGAGCGACAAAATGTAAACAATGAACCTACGGCTCTCAAACTTAAAAATAATGAAACGAGAAGATACCTACAATACAAAAAAAACACAACACATTTTAGCCACGAAAAACAATTCCAGAACTAAAGAAAACAATTAAAATACAACTTTTAACTTAACAGTAACAATTGAATCAAGGAAACTGAATAAGAAACTAACAAAATCAGGGAAATGCACACTCGCGTCAACAGCTTTACCGGCTGAGTAAAAATGGCCGCCTGAAGTTTGGGAATTGTTTTTTTATTAAGGTCTTTTTTTATGTCAACTTACGTTGTCAAAATACATTTGACAGAAAAAAAACGAAAATATACAAAAAAATATCATATAAATTGAGCATTAAAATATAAGATTTTCTTATTAGTACATACAAGCTTAGTTTTTTTAATATTTTTTACATAATGGTTCATGGTTATTCATGAAAAAAAAAAATTATACTCTTTCCAAAGGCGACCTATAAAAACACCATTTTTTGATTTGTTTACATTTTGTCGCTCGCCAAAGTGAATGGAGTATAGATCTTCATAATTTCTTGTTTGTGAAACAAAATAGAAAATACCAGTACAATATTTTTAAACAATCTAAATAACGGACATATTATAGTTTTTTAGTCGTCTCGCCTATTATATGATAAGCCATTTCATGGAATGATTGCATTCTCAGCTCCACTCGGTACTGACCGGCGCGCCCTGCGGGCAGTAGGAGGCGTCGTTCTCGTTGTGGTAGTCGTAGTCCTTCGCCTCGGCCGCGGTCTCGGGCTCCGGCTCCGGCTCGGGCTCCGGAGCGCGGCGCCGCACGAGCTGCGCGCTGCGACGCAGGAACAGCTTGCGGAAGTGGGACTCGTCGAGGCCCCTGGGTTGACAAATAGATCAAATGAATAAAATAGTTTGGGAGATACAACAAATAGATAGAAATGGTGGGATGAGGGTAGCCGTGAATAGGCGGGAGGGTCCAGTTTTTGAGAAGGCCTAAATCCAACAGTTGACTCGTTATGGGCTGACGATGACGATTATTGCACTGGTAATCGTCATCGTCACCTCACCACATTTACTTTCTACCGATCCACCCCAACTTCCGCCTATCCTCGGCTACCAGCTTCCACTATACTCTATTCCATTTATGAAGTCCTTTTTGACATTTCGAAGAACGTAACTCTACACGTTTCAAATAAATCCAATTTAATATCACCTTTTGTGTTTAGTAGGAAATCGTTATTTAAAAAATACACAATTATGCAAAAACACCCTACAATTAATTTACAAGCAAAATTAACTTATTGTTTTTGATCTAACTATTGTTTCTATATCTGAACTTCAAAATAAAATAATATTTTTTTGCGCGTATGCAGTTACGTACTATGGTTTATGTTTTACTTTTAAACGTAGTGACGTGCCTCAAGTATTCGGTTAGTTAAACCGATCATTCGCGAATGAAAATGAATCTAGCGGTAATGGGAGTGCTTATAACTTTAATGCATTTTACAATAAAACGTAATAATTAGTGCAGTCCTTTGCAGGTAATATGTAAACTGATTAAATAACAAAATAAATTAATAAATCAAGCAGTGATGATTAATAACTATAAAATGAAATATAAAAACTTAAATGAATTGTTTGTTTTTATTTTAATCTGATGCTCATAGTAACTGTTGAGTTACTCCATTACGCGATACAATTCGTATAATTAATTTAGTGTTGCAACTATAGGTACTCGGTGCAAACACTTCTGGCAGCAAACGGTGTCGTACATTCGGTGCTATTAATTAACGAGTCTTTGACACGAGCCTATAACTGTTATGATCCTTTAAACTCAGTGTAAATTTTAAATAACTTAACTATCATTATTCATTATTATTATACTAAACATCCAATCGTGTATTTCTTTTTTCGACAAAAAATAAGTTTGGAAGTTTTGCATGTCTTAAATTGCTCTTTCGATAATTTTTATTAACCTTAGTTTTTGAAAGTTAGTTCGATTTAAATTTGTTACAAATCGAGAATCGTTGCCGCTGAATATCAATTTCTAAGGGTACTTCCCTAGTACTGAACTATTGACATCTGTCAAAAAGGACTTCATAATTGGAATAGAGTATAGCCATCCTGCGCAGATCGTCACTCCACCCGGCTAAGGTCGTCCCATTACGTTTGCCGTGACACGGCATAGTCTGCGCCGGGGTCTGATTTTTACTTTTAGCCAATAACTTTTCTTGTCGAATGTGCCTTAGTCGATACTATCGAGTTCAGTCAGGGGATACCAGTCACAACTATCTGTCCGGTGGTTGGCGAACGGTATACGGGTAAGCGACCCCGGCTCCTCGAGCTACTATCGACTCAGCCCAAATCATCCGAGGCGATAGTATCCTTCCTCCCCTTTTCCTTCCCTCGTCATATATCCTAGTCCAGTCAAATTAGGAAAAAATCTCGGAATTCGAGATACCCAGCTGTAAGTCTGTAAATACTTGTATATTGACGTCCTAAAAGTTTTCTCAAAACCTACATATTGTAGGGTGTACGCAACTATTAAATTTTCAAGGTCAAATGTCACAAATATCAGTTTTATGAACTTTTGAGCGAAACGGGAAGTTTTATCATAAAAGTGTGTAGGAGAAAATTACTTATCTTCTATTTATCTATAAAAATTGTCGGTACGTTTTATTCATAAGATTCACCATTTCAGAGATACAGCGATGCAAATAGTTGAAAAAGTTGTATTTTCAAAAGCTTCCAGGCCCACGTGCGATTGTGCTAGACAGTTAAAATTTTCACGAATGATGTATTTTAGTAGCCTCTATAACACCTTATACTAGAAAAAGCTTAAAACCAATGTTTAAGTGGGTTCTCATACAAAAATTGTGTTTTTTTTTCTCTTACACTTGGCCGGTTTTTAACGTGGTTACCCCAGTAAACCTATTCCAGACGACACCTTTTATACATGAAGAACACGTTGTTTATAAGGAAGCCTAGTTAAATAATTGTTTTGTGTTGTTTTCAGTATTCAGAAGATTTAAGATTTCTGCGTTACATTAAATTGAAATTTGGTTAATATGGACTTAGCGTTCATAATAGAGTTAGATGGACAGTTAACATTTTTAAAATGTTTCATTTTTTCAGTTATACTTCAATCAGAAATTCTAATAATTGGTTATTTCGTACTTTTTGACCCATAATAAGCAGTTTTAATGCACTGAAACGCGAAAGACTTATAATACTAAAAACAACAAAAAACGATTATTCAAGGGGCTCCCACAAGAAGAACGTGTACTTCATGTAGAAATGGTGTTGACTGGAATAGTTTTACTGAGGTAAACACATTAAAAATCGGCCAAGTGTGAGGAAAAAAAAAACATAATTTTTGTATGAGAACCCACTTAAACATTGGTTTTAAGCTTTTTCTAGTATTAGATGTTATAGAAGCTATTGAAATACATCATTCGTGAAAATTTTAACTGTCTAGCACAATCGCACGTGGGCCTGGAAGCTTTTGAAAATACAACATTTTCAACTATTTGCATCGCTTTATCTCTGAAATGGTGAATCTTAGGAATAAAGTGTACAGACAATTTTTATAGATAAATAGATGATAAGTAATTTCCTCCTACACACTTTTATGATAAAACTTCCCGTTTCGCTCAAAAGTGCTTAAAACTGCTATTTGTGACATTTGACATTGAAAATTTAATAGTTGCGTACACCCTACCATATGTAGGTTTTGAGACCACCTTTAGGGTGTCAATATCTAAGTATTTACAGACTTACAGCTGGGTATCTCGAATTCCGAGATTCTTACCTAATTTAAGCTTAAATGACTGGACTATCCTTGCTACTCGTGGAAGTGATCTCTGCCTACCCCTCTGGGAAAAAGGCGTGATTTTATGTATGTATGTATGTGCCTTAGTAAAACTAACGAAAAATGTCTAGAGGCCCAGTTGATTTGCCGGCCAGTGTATCATGTAGCCTCACCTATCAACAGGCGTCCTGAAGTTAGTCTCGTTCCACGTGTGTCCGGTGGCGAGCGTCTTCCTGCTGATCATGATCTTGGCGGGCTGCGCGGGCTCGTAGTCGGCGCCGGGGTCGCGCCGCGCGTCGTACGCGAGCCCGGCCACGAGGAAGTCTAGCTGGCGCTTCGTGCGGGGCGGCTTCTTGCCTTCCACTGTGAGGCGGCCGGTGGACTGGGAGCGCTCCGATTGTTTCGATGCTGCGGGTAGAATACTCATTTTAATAAAAAAAAAGTCAAATCAAATTAAAATAATAATTTATTTGCATTACACAGGTATTACAGGTCTTAAATTTACAGACGCTTTACTATAATATAGTAATATTATTAGGCCTAACATAGGCTTTCAAAATTTATATACGTAAAAGTCCAGTCGACTTCGTATGTGGATCTCACTACCGCTAACCATCAAGTGGAGTGAGGTCATCTTGTTAGCTTTTTATAAAAAAAAAGCATGTTTCAGATGGTAGGTAGGTCCCACTCACCCCGGTTGTTCTTGAGGCGCCAGTGCGAGGGGCCGGCCCAGGCGGCCACGATGGACCCGCAGTAGGAGTACTCGATGTTGTCCGTGAGGCGCTTCCTCCTCGCTGTCTATGGTAGGTAGGTCCCACTCACCCCGGTTGTTCTTGAGGCGCCAGTGCGAGGGGCCGGCCCAGGCGGCCACGATGGACCCGCAGTAGGAGTACTCGAGGCGCGTGTCGGCGGCGGCGCCGGGCCGCATGTCCGTGAGGCGCTTCCTCCTCGCTGTCTATGGTAGGTAGGTCCCACTCACCCCGGTTGTTCTTGAGGCGCCAGTGCGAGGGGCCGGCCCAGGCGGCCACGATGGACCCGCAGTAGGAGTACTCGAGGCGCGTGTCGGCGGCGGCGCCGGGCCGCATGTCCGTGAGGCGCTTCCTCCTCGCTGTCTATGGTAGGTAGGTCCCACTCACCCCGGTTGTTCTTGAGGCGCCAGTGCGAGGGGCCGGCCCAGGCGGCCACGATGGACCCGCAGTAGGAGTACTCGAGGCGCGTGTCGGCGGCGGCGCCGGGCCGCATGTCCGTGAGGCGCTTCCTCCTCGCTGTCTATGGTAGGTAGGTCCCACTCACCCCGGTTGTTCTTGAGGCGCCAGTGCGAGGGGCCGGCCCAGGCGGCCACGATGGACCCGCAGTAGGAGTACTCGAGGCGCGTGTCGGCGGCGGCGCCGGGCCGCATGTCCGTGAGGCGCTTCCTCCTCGCTGTCTATGGTAGGTAGGTCCCACTCACCCCGGTTGTTCTTGAGGCGCCAGTGCGAGGGGCCGGCCCAGGCGGCCACGATGGACCCGCAGTAGGAGTACTCGAGGCGCGTGTCGGCGGCGGCGCCGGGCCGCATGTCCGTGAGGCGCTTCCTCCTCGCTGTCTATGGTAGGTAGGTCCCACTCACCCCGGTTGTTCTTGAGGCGCCAGTGCGAGGGGCCGGCCCAGGCGGCCACGATGGACCCGCAGTAGGGAGTACTCGAGGCGCGTGTCGGCGGCGGCGCCGGGCCGCATGTCCGTGAGGCGCTTCCTCCTCGCTGTCTATGGTAGGTAGGTCCCACTCACCCCGGTTGTTCTTGAGGCGCCAGTGCGAGGGGCCGGCCCAGGCGGCCACGATGGACCCGCAGTAGGAGTACTCCGAGGCGCGTGTCGGCGGCGGCGCCGGGCCGCATGTCCGTGAGGCGCTTCCTCCTCGCTGTCTATGGTAGGTAGGGTCCCACTCACCCCGGTTGTTCTTGAGGCGCCAGTGCGAGGGGCCGGCCCAGGCGGCCACGATGGACCCGCAGTAGGAGTACTCGAGGCGCGTGTCGGCGGCGGCGCCGGGCCGCATGTCCGTGAGGCGCTTCCTCCTCGCTGTCTATGGTAGGGGGGGCCCACACACCCCGGTTGTTCTTGCGGCGGCAGTGCGAAGGGCCGGCCCAGGCGGCCACGATGGACCCGCAGTAGGAGTACTCGAGGCGCGTGTCGGCGGCGGCGCCGGGCCGCATGTCCGTGAGGCGCTTCCTCCTCGCTGTCTATGGTAGGTAGGTCCCACTCACCCCGGTTGTTCTTGAGGCGCCAGTGCGAGGGCCGGCCCAGGCGGCCACGATGGACCCGCAGTAGGAGTACTCGAGGCGCGTGTCGGCGGCGGCGCCGGGCCGCATGTCCGTGAGGCGCTTCCTCCTCGCTGTCTATGGTAGGTAGGTCCCACTCACCCCGGTTGTTCTTGAGGCGCCAGTGCGAGGGGCCGGCCCAGGCGGCCACGATGGACCCGCAGTAGGAGTACTCGAGGCGCGTGTCGGCGGCGGCGCCGGGCCGCATGTCCGTGAGGCGCTTCCTCCTCGCTGTCTATGGTAGGTAGGTCCCACTCACCCCGGTTGTTCTTGAGGCGCCAGTGCGAGGGGCCGGCCCAGGCGGCCACGATGGACCCGCAGTAGGAGTACTCGAGGCGCGTGTCGGCGGCGGCGCCGGGCCGCATGTCCGTGAGGCGCTTCCTCCTCGCTGTCTATGGTAGGTAGGTCCCACTCACCCCGGTTGTTCTTGAGGCGCCAGTGCGAGGGGCCGGCCCAGGCGGCCACGATGGACCCGCAGTAGGAGTACTCGAGGCGCGTGTCGGCGGCGGCGCCGGGCCGCATGTCCGTGAGGCGCTTCCTCCTCGCTGTCTATGGTAGGTAGGTCCCACTCACCCCGGTTGTTCTTGAGGCGCCAAGTGCGAGGGGCCGGCCCAGGCGGCCACGATGGACCCGCAGTAGGAGTACTCGAGGCGCGTGTCGGCGGCGGCGCCGGGCCGCATGTCCGTGAGGCGCTTCCTCCTCGCTGTCTATGGTAGGTAGGTCCCACTCACCCCGGTTGTTCTTGAGGCGCCAGTGCGAGGGGCCGGGCCCAGGCGGCCACGATGGACCCGCAGTAGGAGTACTCGAGGCGCGTGTCGGCGGCGGCGCCGGGCCGCATGTCCGTGAGGCGCTTCCTCCTCGCTGTCTATGGTAGGTAGGTCCCACTCACCCCGGTTGTTCTTGGAGGCGCCAGTGCGAGGGGCCGGCCCAGGCGGCCACGATGGACCCGCAGTAGGAGTACTCGAGGCGCGTGTCGGCGGCGGCGCCGGGCCGCATGTCCGTGAGGCGCTTCCTCCTCGCTGTCTATGGTAGGTAGGTCCCACTCACCCCGGTTGTTCTTGAGGCGCCAGTGCGAGGGGCCGGCCCAGGCGGCCACGATGGACCCGCAGTAGGAGTACTCGAGGCGCGTGTCGGCGGCGGCGCCGGGCCGCATGTCCGTGAGGCGCTTCCTCCTCGCTGTCTATGGTAGGTAGGTCCCACTCACCCCGGTTGTTCTTGAGGCGCCAGTGCGAGGGGCCGGCCCAGGCGGCCACGATGGACCCGCAGTAGTACTCGAGGCGCGTGTCGGCGGCGGCGCCGGGCCGCATGTCCGTGAGGCGCTTCCTCCTCGCTGTCTATGGTAGGTAGGTCCCACTCACCCCGGTTGTTCTTGAGGCGCCAGTGCGAGGGGCCGGCCCAGGCGGCCACGATGGACCCGCAGTAGGAGTACTCGAGGCGCGTGTCGGCGGCGGCGCCGGGCCGCATGTCCGTGAGGCGCTTCCTCCTCGCTGTCTATGGTAGGTAGGTCCCACTCACCCCGGTTGTTCTTGAGGCGCCAGTGCGAGGGGCCGGCCCAGGCGGCCACGATGGACCCGCAGTAGGAGTACTCGAGGCGCGTGTCGGCGGCGGCGCCGGGCCGCATGTCCGTGAGGGCGCTTCCTCCTCGCTGTCTATGGTAGGTAGGTCCCACTCACCCCGGTTGTTCTTGAGGCGCCAGTGCGAGGGCCGGCCCAGGCGGCCACGATGGACCCGCAGTAGGAGTACTCGAGGCGCGTGTCGGCGGCGGCGCCGGGCCGCAGCATGTCCGTGAGGCGCTTCCTCCTCGCTGTCTATGGTAGGTAGGTCCCACTCACCCCGGTTGTTCTTGAGGCGCCAGTGCGAGGGGCCGGCCCAGGCGGCCACGATGGACCCGCAGTAGGAGTACTCGAGGCGCGTGTCGGCGGCGGCGCCGGGCCGCATGTCCGTGAGGCGCTTCCTCCTCGCTGTCTATGGTAGGTAGGTCCCACTCACCCCGGTTGTTCTTGAGGCGCCAGTGCGAGGGGCCGGCCCAGGCGGCCACGATGGACCCGCAGTAGGAGTACTCGAGGCGCGTGTCGGCGGCGGCGCCGGGCCGCATGTCCGTGAGGCGCTTCCTCCTCGCTGTCTATGGTAGGTAGGTCCCACTCACCCCGGTTGTTCTTGAGGCGCCAGTGCGAGGGGCCGGCCCAGGCGGCCACGATGGACCCGCAGTAGGAGTACTCGAGGCGCGTGTCGGCGGCGGCGCCGGGCCGCATGTCCGTGAGGCGCTTCCTCCTCGCTGTCTATGGTAGGTAGGTCCCACTCACCCCGGTTGTTCTTGAGGCGCCAGTGCGAGGGGCCGGCCCAGGCGGCCACGATGGACCCGCAGTAGGAGTACTCGAGGGCGCGATGTCGGCGGCGGCGCCGGGCCGCATGTCCGTGAGGCGCTTCCTCCTCGCTGTCTATGGTAGGTAGGTCCCACTCACCCCGGTTGTTCTTGAGGCGCCAGTGCGAGGGGCCGGCCCAGGCGGCCACGATGGACCCGCAGTAGGAGTACTCGAGGCGCGTGTCGGCGGCGGCGCCGGGCCGCATGTCCGTGAGGCGCTTCCTCCTCGCTGTCTATGGTAGGTAGGTCCCACTCACCCCGGTTGTTCTTGAGGCGCCAGTGCGAGGGGCCGGCCCAGGCGGCCACGATGGACCCGCAGTAGGAGTACTCGAGGCGCGTGTCGGCGGCGGCGCCGGGCCGCATGTCCGTGAGGCGCTTCCTCCTCGCTGTCTATGGTAGGTAGGTCCCACTCACCCCGGTTGTTCTTGAGGCGCCAGTGCGAGGGGCCGGCCCAGGCGGCCACGATGGACCCGCAGTAGGAGTACTCGAGGCGCGTGTCGAGCGGCGGCGCCGGGCCGCATGTCCGTGAGGCGCTTCCTCCTCGCTGTCTATGGTAGGTAGGTCCCACTCACCCCGGTTGTTCTTGAGGCGCCAGTGCGAGGGGCCGGCCCAGGCGGCCACGATGGACCCGCAGTAGGAGTACTCGAGGCGCGTGTCGGCGGCGGCGCCGGGCCGCATGTCCGTGAGGCGCTTCCTCCTCGCTGTCTATGGTAGGTAGGTCCCACTCACCCCGGTTGTTCTTGAGGCGCCAGTGCGAGGGGCCGGGCCCAGGCGGCCACGATGGACCCGCAGTAGGAGTACTCGAGGCGCGTGTCGAGGCGGCGCCGGGCCGCATGTCCGTGAGGCGCTTCCTCCTCGCTGTCTATGGTAGGTAGGTCCCACTCACCCCGGTTGTTCTTGAGGCGCCAGTGCGAGGGGCCGGCCCAGGCGGCCACGATGGACCCGCAGTAGGAGTACTCGAGGCGCGTGTCGGCGGCGGCGCCGGGCCGCATGTCCGTGAGGCGCTTCCTCCTCGCTGTCTATGGTAGGTAGGTCCCACTCACCCCGGTTGTTCTTGAGGCGCCAGTGCGAGGGGCCGGCCCAGGCGGCCACGATGGACCCGCAGTAGGAGTACTCGAGGCGCGTGTCGGCGGCGGCGCCGGGCCGCATGTCCGTGAGGCGCTTCCTCCTCGCTGTCTATGGTAGGTAGGTCCCACTCACCCCGGTTGTTCTTGAGGCGCCAGTGCGAGGGGCCGGCCCAGGCGGCCACGATGGACCCGCAGTAGGAGTACTCGAGGCGCGTGTCGGCGGCGGCGCCGGGCCGCATGTCCGTGAGGCGCTTCCTCCTCGCTGTCTATGGTAGGTAGGTCCCACTCACCCCGGTTGTTCTTGAGGCGCCAGTGCGAGGGGCCGGCCCAGGCGGCCACGATGGACCCGCAGTAGGAGTACTCGAGGCGCGTGTCGGCGGCGGCGCCGGGCCGCATGTCCGTGAGGCGCTTCCTCCTCGCTGTCTATGGTAGGTAGGTCCCACTCACCCCGGTTGTTCTTGAGGCGCCAGTGCGAGGGGCCGGCCCAGGCGGCCACGATGGACCCGCAGTAGGAGTACTCGAGGCGCGTGTCGGCGGCGGCGCCGGGCCGCATGTCCGTGAGGCGCTTCCTCCTCGCTGTCTATGGTAGGTAGGTCCCACTCACCCCGGTTGTTCTTGAGGCGCCAGTGCGAGGGGCCGGCCCAGGCGGCCACGATGGACCCGCAGTAGGAGTACTCGAGGCGCGTGTCGGCGGCGGCGCCGGGCCGCATGTCCGTGAGGCGCTTCCTCCTCGCTGTCTATGGTAGGTAGGTCCCACTCACCCCGGTTGTTCTTGAGGCGCCAGTGCGAGGGCCGGCCCAGGCGGCCACGATGGACCCGCAGTAGGAGTACTCGAGGCGCGTGTCGGCGGCGGCGCCGGGCCGCATGTCCGTGAGGCGCTTCCTCCTCGCTGTCTATGGTAGGTAGGTCCCACTCACCCCGGTTGTTCTTGAGGCGCCAGTGCGAGGGGCCGGCCCAGGCGGCCACGATGGACCCGCAGTAGGAGTACTCGAGGCGCGTGTCGGCGGCGGCGCCGGGCCGCATGTCCGTGAGGCGCTTCCTCCTCGCTGTCTATGGTAGGTAGGTCCCACTCACCCCGGTTGTTCTTGAGGCGCCAGTGCGAGGGGCCGGCCCAGGCGGCCACGATGGACCCGCAGTAGGAGTACTCGAGGCGCGTGTCGGCGGCGGCGCCGGGCCGCATGTCCGTGAGGCGCTTCCTCCTCGCTGTCTATGGTAGGTAGGTCCCACTCACCCGGTTGTTCTTGAGGCGCCAGTGCGAGGGGCCGGCCCAGGCGGCCACGATGGACCCGCAGTAGGAGTACTCGAGGCGCGTGTCGGCGGCGGCGCCGGGCCGCATGTCCGTGAGGCGCTTCCTCCTCGCTGTCTATGGTAGGTAGGTCCCACTCACCCCGGTTGTTCTTGAGGCGCCAGTGCGAGGGGCCGGCCCAGGCGGCCACGATGGACCCGCAGTAGGAGTACTCGAGGCGCGTGTCGGCGGCGGCGCCGGGCCGCATGTCCGTGAGGCGCTTCCTCCTCGCTGTCTATGGTAGGTAGGTCCCACTCACCCCGGTTGTTCTTGAGGCGCCAGTGCGAGGGGCCGGCCCAGGCGGCCACGATGGACCCGCAGTAGGAGTACTCGAGGCGCGTGTCGGCGGCGGCGCCGGGCCGCATGTCCGTGAGGCGCTTCCTCCTCGCTGTCTATGGTAGGTAGGTCCCACTCACCCCGGTTGTTCTTGAGGCGCCAGTGCGAGGGGCCGGCCCAGGCGGCCACGATGGACCCGCAGTAGGAGTACTCGAGGCGCGTGTCGGCGGCGGCGCCGGGCCGCATGTCCGTGAGGCGCTTCCTCCTCGCTGTCTATGGTAGGTAGGTCCCACTCACCCCGGTTGTTCTTGAGGCGCCAGTGCGAGGGCCGGCCCAGGCGGCCACGATGGACCCGCAGTAGGAGTACTCGAGGCGCGTGTCGGCGGCGGCGCCGGGCCGCATGTCCGTGAGGCGCTTCCTCCTCGCTGTCTATGGTAGGTAGGTCCCACTCACCCCGGTTGTTCTTGAGGCGCCAGTGCGAGGGGCCGGCCCAGGCGGCCACGATGGACCCGCAGTAGGAGTACTCGAGGCGCGTGTCGGCGGCGGCGCCGGGCCGCATGTGCGTGGAGCGCTTCCTCCTCGCTGTCTATGGTAGGTAGGTCCCACTCACCCCGGTTGTTCTTGAGGCGCCAGTGCGAGGGGCCGGCCCAGGCGGCCACGATGGACCCGCAGTAGGAGTACTCGAGGCGCGTGTCGGCCGCGGCGCCGCCCCGCATGTCCGTGAGGCGCTTCCTCCTCGCTGTCTATGGTAGGTAGGTCCCACTCACCCCGGTTGTTCTTGAGGCGCCAGTGCGAGGGGCCGGCCCAGGCGGCCACGATGGACCCGCAGTAGGAGTACTCGAGGCGCGTGTCGGCGGCGGCGCCGGGCCGCATGTCCGTGAGGCGCTTCCTCCTCGCTGTCTATGGTAGGTAGGTCCCACTCACCCCGGTTGTTCTTGAGGCGCCAGTGCGAGGGGCCGGCCCAGGCGGCCACGATGGACCCGCAGTAGGAGTACTCGAGGCGCGTGTCGGCGGCGGCGCCGGGCCGCATGTCCGTGAGGCGCTTCCTCCTCGCTGTCTATGGTAGGTAGGTCCCACTCACCCCGGTTGTTCTTGAGGCGCCAGTGCGAGGGCCGGCCCAGGCGGCCACGATGGACCCGCAGTAGGAGTACTCGAGGCGCGTGTCGGCGGCGGCGCCGGGCCGCATGTCCGTGAGGCGCTTCCTCCTCGCTGTCTATGGTAGGTAGGTCCCACTCACCCCGGTTGTTCTTGAGGCGCCAGTGCGAGGGGCCGGCCCAGGCGGCCACGATGGACCCGCGAGTAGGAGTACTCGAGGCGCGTGTCGGCGGCGGCGCCGGGCCGCATGTCCGTGAGGCGCTTCCTCCTCGCTGTCTATGGTAGGTAGGTCCCACTCACCCCGGTTGTTCTTGAGGCGCCAGTGCGAGGGGCCGGCCCAGGCGGCCACGATGGACCCGCAGTAGGAGTACTCGAGGCGCGTGTCGGCGGCGGCGCCGGGCCGCATGTCCGTGAGGCGCTTCCTCCTCGCTGTCTATGGTAGGTAGGTCCCACTCACCCCGGTTGTTCTTGAGGCGCCAGTGCGAGGGGCCGGCCCAGGCGGCCACGATGGACCCGCAGTAGGAGTACTCGAGGCGCGTGTCGGCGGCGGCGCCGGGCCGCATGTCCGTGAGGCGCTTCCTCCTCGCTGTCTATGGTAGGTAGGTCCCACTCACCCCGGTTGTTCTTGAGGCGCCAGTGCGAGGGGCCGGCCCAGGCGGCCACGATGGACCCGCAGTAGGAGTACTCGAGGCGCGTGTCGGCGGCGGCGCCGGGCCGCATGTCCGTGAGGCGCTTCCTCCTCGCTGTCTATGGTAGGTAGGTCCCACTCACCCCGGTTGTTCTTGAGGCGCCAGTGCGAGGGGCCGGCCCAGGCGGCCACGATGGACCCGCAGTAGGAGTACTCGAGGCGCGTGTCGGCGGCGGCGCCGGGCCGCATGTCCGTGAGGCGCTTCCTCCTCGCTGTCTATGGTAGGTAGGTCCCACTCACCCCGGTTGTTCTTGAGGCGCCAGTGCGAGGGGCCGGCCCAGGCGGCCACGATGGACCCGCAGTAGGAGTACTCGAGGCGCGTGTCGGCGGCGGCGCCGGGCCGCATGTCCGTGAGGCGCTTCCTCCTCGCTGTCTATGGTAGGTAGGTCCCACTCACCCCGGTTGTTCTTGAGGCGCCAGTGCGAGGGGCCGGCCCAGGCGGCCACGATGGACCCGCAGTAGGAGTACTCGAGGCGCGTGTCGGCGGCGGCGCCGGGCCGCATGTCCGTGAGGCGCTTCCTCCTCGCTGTCTATGGTAGGTAGGTCCCACTCACCCCGGTTGTTCTTGAGGCGCCAGTGCGAGGGGCCGGCCCAGGCGGCCACGATGGACCCGCAGTAGGAGTACTCGAGGCGCGTGTCGGCGGCGGCGCCGGGCCGCATGTCCGTGAGGCGCTTCCTCCTCGCTGTCTATGGTAGGTAGGTCCCACTCACCCCGGTTGTTCTTGAGGCGCCAGTGCGAGGGGCCGGCCCAGGCGGCCACGATGGACCCGCAGTAGGAGTACTCGAGGCGCGTGTCGGCGGCGGCGCCATGGGCCGCATGTCCGTGAGGCGCTTCCTCCTCGCTGTCTATGGTAGGTAGGTCCCACTCACCCCGGTTGTTCTTGAGGCGCCAGTGCGAGGGGCCGGCCCAGGCGGCCACGATGGACCCGCAGTAGGAGTACTCGAGGCGCGTGTCGGCGGCGGCGCCGGGCCGCATGTCCGTGAGGCGCTTCCTCCTCGCTGTCTATGGTAGGTAGGTCCCACTCACCCCGGTTGTTCTTGAGGCGCCAGTGCGAGGGGCCGGCCCAGGCGGCCACGATGGACCCGCAGTAGGAGTACTCGAGGCGCGTGTCGGCGGCGGCGCCGGGCCGCATGTCCGTGAGGCGCTTCCTCCTCGCTGTCTATGGTAGGTAGGTCCCACTCACCCCGGTTGTTCTTGAGGCGCCAGTGCGAGGGGCCGGCCCAGGCGGCCACGATGGACCCGCAGTAGGAGTACTCGAGGCGCGTGTCGGCGGCGGCGCCGGGCCGCATGTCCGTGAGGCGCTTCCTCCTCGCTGTCTATGGTAGGTAGGTCCCACTCACCCCGGTTGTTCTTGAGGCGCCAGTGCGAGGGGCCGGCCCAGGCGGCCACGATGGACCCGCAGTAGGAGTACTCGAGGCGCGTGTCGGCGGCGGCGCCGGGCCGCATGTCCGTGAGGCGCTTCCTCCTCGCTGTCTATGGTAGGTAGGTCCCACTCACCCCGGTTGTTCTTGAGGCGCCAGTGCGAGGGGCCGGCCCAGGCGGCCACGATGGACCCGCAGTAGGAGTACTCGAGGCGCGTGTCGGCGGCGGCGCCGGGCCGCATGTCCGTGAGGCGCTTCCTCCTCGCTGTCTATGGTAGGTAGGTCCCACTCACCCCGGTTGTTCTTGAGGCGCCAGTGCGAGGGGCCGGCCCAGGCGGCCACGATGGACCCGCAGTAGGAGTACTCGAGGCGCGTGTCGGCGGCGGCGCCGGGCCGCATGTCCGTGAGGCGCTTCCTCCTCGCTGTCTATGGTAGGTAGGTCCCACTCACCCCGGTTGTTCTTGAGGCGCCAGTGCGAGGGGCCGGCCCAGGCGGCCACGATGGACCCGCAGTAGGAGTACTCGAGGCGCGTGTCGGCGGCGGCGCCGGGCCGCATGTCCGTGAGGCGCTTCCTCCTCGCTGTCTATGGTAGGTAGGTCCCACTCACCCCGGTTGTTCTTGAGGCGCCAGTGCGAGGGGCCGGCCCAGGCGGCCACGATGGACCCGCAGTAGGAGTACTCGAGGCGCGTGTCGGCGGCGGCGCCGGGCCGCATGTCCGTGAGGCGCTTCCTCCTCGCTGTCTATGGTGGTAGGTCCCACTCACCCCGGTTGTTCTTGAGGCGCCAGTGCGAGGGCCGGCCCAGGCGGCCACGATGGACCCGCAGTAGGAGTACTCGAGGCGCGTGTCGCCGGCGGCGCCGGGCCGCGCGTCCGTGAGGCGCTTCCTCCTCGCTGTCTATGGTAGGTAGGTCCCACTCACCCCGGTTGTTCTTGAGGCGCCAGTGCGAGGGGCCGGCCCAGGCGGCCACGATGGACCCGCAGTAGGAGTACTCGAGGCGCGTGTCGGCGGCGGCGCCGGGCCGCATGTCCGTGAGGCGCTTCCTCCTCGCTGTCTATGGTAGGTAGGTCCCACTCACCCCGGTTGTTCTTGAGGCGCCAGTGCGAGGGGCCGGCCCAGGCGGCCACGATGGACCCGCAGTAGGAGTACTCGAGGCGCGTGTCGGCGGCGGCGCCGGGCCGCATGTCCGTGAGGCGCGCGGCGGGCGCGGGCGCGGCGCGGACCGCGCACGCTGCTAGGGCTGCTTCCGCTTCCTCCTCGCTGTCGATGCCGCCCAGGGGCTCGTCGTCTAAGAAAGAAAGAAAGAAATTATTTATTTGGTATGAAATTTTGAAATCTACTTCAAAACTGAGAATATTAATGATATTAGTTAATTATGCAACTTTGAAGTCTTCGAAATCCTGAATCGATATGTGTAATTCGCAGCGTACGCGCAAAATGTACAGTCAAAATTGAGAACGTTCTGACCGTTTGCACATGCCATGACTTCACAATACAACATGCAGTATCTACATTGAAAAAAATATTTTTTTTCGTAATTTAATGTCCAAAAATACATTATGTATTGGCACATTGAATATATTTGTAAATATGTTTTACAAATATATTACAACAGTGAAATATATTTGTAAATATGTTTTACAAATATATTAAATTTGTCAATAAATGTGTCATCGTGAATTTGTTTTTTTAAATGAAATACATAGCATTTGTCACTCACTGGAAAAATGTAGCATTCCAACAGTGAAAGAATTATTCAAATCTGTTCATTAGTTTCGGTCGAAGCCTATTAAATTCAAACAACCAAACAAAAAATCAAACCTTTCCTCTTTATATTATTGTGAGATAAGATAAAGAATAAATGTATTGCAAATGCAATTATCTTCATTATGCACTCACCATACAGATCGTTATGCGCTTCATCCTGCGGAATCGGCTCCACCTCGGCGTTGACGTCGAAGGCCAGCGCCTGCTGCGACAGGTTCAGACGATTCTCCTCCACCCAGTTGGTCACGCGATTATCACTACGACAATACAAATAATTAACTCGGCATCCGCTGTATAAATCAAACCTGATAAAATTAACAAGTAAAGATTATATATCATTTCTTCTAGAAAATGTCTCTTAATTCATCAAAATAAGAAAGGTGTTCTTATTTTTAGCTAAACTGAGCTAGATTAATGTTACTGTTTCATATAAGGTTGGTTAGTTTACATAATAGAACTAATTTATCATACTTTATCCTATACTTTGTCAACCAAGTAATGCATGTTACCTCATTTTCAGAAAATAAATAAATATCTGAAACATTTCCACACATGGTCACCTGACCCCAAACTAAGCAGAGCTTGTACTTTGGGCGTCAGAGACTGATCTACACACATACATATTTATAAAATGTTCATCACACAAAATATTTGTTCTAAGTGTGAATCAAACCCACGACTCTTGGAACCACCAGCCAGGGTCCCTAACCACTGTTCCACCAAGCCAGTTAAATCGAATAAAAATATTTTGTCAGTTGTATGTCTCAGGTTGTGAAGACCTCACCCTGCCAGCAGTATCTGCACGAGCTCCACACAGATGAAGGAGCTAATTATTGGAGACCAAGACTAATTTTGGGTCACTGCGCCAATATAGTTAGTTAATAAAAATATTCATACTTACACATCTTCACTGTCTGGATCCCAGTTGCTAATAGAGAATCCGGCGAAAGGCTCACATATTTGGTCTGTTTCAACAAATGCTGGCATAAGCTTCATTGCTAAGCAGATTCTTTCAGTTAAGTCAATGTCTTCAGGCACATTCTCCTTTATTGGCTCGAGAAAATTGTCATCAGTCCTGAAATGTTGAAATAGTGAGTAGGATATACAATATGAAAACACACAATGTATATTTCTGGACAAACACCTTATTCTTGAATAAAGAAAAAAACCTGTCCAATTTATGTTTTAAAGCTTACTATTACCAGGGAAGGGTAACTTTTTCTACATACCTTAGTATTAACGCAAGTGTTTTGTCATGTATAGGTAGAGTAGCATTGAATGCTCTGTTTGATGATGTCACATCTCCTGCAGTCGCAGCTAATCTCTCGAAAAATGGATCTGTAAAAATATGCATTTTAAATTTGAATGTAGGAATCCAGACAATGAAAAATAAACAAATAAATAAATATTACACACTATCACATACTTTGATCTGATTCATGCTTCAGTTAGGAATGTAGGTCTAAATACTCTCTTACCTATACAGTCATTTGTATCAAAGTCCCCATTGAAAACCTCTGGGTTAGGAGCGATGGCACCCTTAGACCTTTTCTTCTTCTTTTTCACCACAACAACCTCTCCATCCGCCGCTCCATCCTCTTGAGAAGCATTATCATCATCCTTCTTTCCTCTTTTGGTCTAAAATATAGAATAAATATCTTTATTATCAATTTATTTGAAAAGTTACATTGATATAGCAATGGATTTGATTAAGTTGAAGTAGAGCCATTTTGGGGTTGAAGAACTTTATATATTTTTAAAATCATTATAAAATGTTTCTGGATGTCCTTCAAGGCATTGCTGGTATTTTTTTTTTTATTTTTTTATAAAAGGCTAACAAGATGACCTCACTCCACCTGGTGGTAAGCGGTAGTGAGATCCAAATATGAGGTCGACAGGCACAATATACCATATTGAGCCTGTGGCACTCACCCTGAAAGCCGTGAAAAAGGAGACCACTGCTGCGGCAACAACGAGACAAGGCGTGGAGTCTCGCATTGGTATTGAGCTGTGCGGGTCGGAGTTGGCCAGTCCGCCGGACGGAAGGGACCCCGCACAATACCGCCGCTAAGACTCCACTGGTCCGGCGTTTGCCGCAGCAATGCTCCCCCCCTGGCTCCGGTTCGTACAGTGCTGATCCCGGAACGCGACCTGACCGAAAGAGGTCAGAGTCACTTGGCGGGTTTTACACAACTGTATGGTGGTAACAGCAACCGGTCGACAAAATGTCTCCCACCTGAGCAAAATGTCTCCCACCTGAATATTACATTTATTTAGTATTTTTATACAATTTACATTTTTTGGATACCCCAAGTAATTAGTACATAAAAAGAGTGCAATGCAAGTCTGTCTGACATTGTCTTTGTCTAGCTGTATGAATTTATGTACCATACTGCAATATTGTGAATGCCTTTTAAATATTAAAATGTTCCTAGTTAGAAGGTAATGTATCAGTAATACTTTACCTGAGCAGCCTTACTCAACCCTCCAGCCATTTTTAACACATCATAGTGCACAGCATCCACCCTGAAGGAATAGATTCGTGCAGATGCATCAACCACTGTGGAGGCAGTCTGCAGGTTCTCCATGCGAGAATCATGTTTCCTCAACATAGATGTCATGAAGTCAATCAGTTGCAGGTTCCATGCATTATCTTTGTTTATTTTCTGAAATTATAATAACATTATGATATTGTTAGTAAAAAATAATCCTAAAAAAGTATTGTAAAGTTGTGCATATCAAACTGGTTCTTTAGTAAAAATAAAAAAAACACATATCTTTTATCGTAAAATAAGAACATGAAAGTACAACAGAAAATAATGTGTTTCCTGTTGTCAAGACTGTTTTATTATTCATCACTTTAATATTGTGTGTGCACATTTCAACACAACTGCGTACTATCAAAATACCTTTTCATACTAGCTACTAATAAAGTAAGAGTGTAAAACTATTTGACTCACATTCTCCGCATACAGTTTTAGGCATCCTTGGAAATGTTCCTTCTGTGGCGATGAGGACATAGTGTCCCTGCCGCGGCGCGGGGACGCCTGCGGTGTGGACGTCGCCACAGCCCGCTCCGACGCCACCAGCGACGACCTCTCTGCATCATCATCGTTTTTATCCTGTAGAGCAACACATCACACAATCTTCATGTACTTGCAGTGAATATATGCCGATAATACTATATTATGAAGCCTTACAGAGGTAGATTGTATAAGGCAAGCTTTTTGAACTGATTTGTAGATATTAATTGAACTGATATAAGTTATGAAATGAAGAAACTAACTAATACCTACGTAAGAATAATTAAAAAACAAATGCCAATAGGTATTTGTAAAAAAAATCCAGCTAATAAGTATTAGTAATCGCACACTAATAAAGTAATTGACAAACCTCTACTCTAGCAGCGACTCGACCGTGAGGTATAAGGCTGCGTCTTCTGATAGAGCTGTTGGCGCTCCCGCCACAACTTAGCCTTGTAAGCCCAGGACGGGACGATATGGGGGTATCTAATACCATTGTGGCAGTATAATACACATTTAAATTCTCACAATAATGAACACTTTCACGACTTTTCGCACTTGTATTAGCTCACAAATTTATTTACATCGATACCAATGTATTGAATCAAAGTTGAAATTCAAACGACCGTTGTTGCTTTGACAAACGTCAGAAACGAAGCATAGACAAAACCAATTTTTCTAACTTTATTTTTAAATAAATCTTGCTATTCACTCACGCCTACGACTCACGCACGGTGCAATTTATGGTAGGACATTGAAGTGAAGTTGGTTCGATTAAAACGGCTAATAAGAATCTACACTCTTGACTCGAAGCAATCGAGTTAATCGAGTAATTTACCAAATAAAAACATTTTCAAAGTTCATCCAAGTAAAATTAGTTTAATTTTAATCTTTATTTAGTTATTCCCGAACTTTTTTCATTATCTGATACTCACTCAAATGATCAGAATAGGACAAAATATAGAGATAAAAAAGGAAATTATTCCATTTGTACAAAGAATTCTTAAAGATTTAAGGTTTTTTGTATATAATAAATACGTAAAAATTTTTACTCTTATTTAAATTATTTGTAATAAACTAAATCGATTTATATATGAAATAGAGGGCGCCACTTTTATTAAATTTCCGGCTGGTGCCACTGCTGCCATCTCATTACCAGCTGTTTGTAAACGCTGCGCTTGTTGCCAACTTCCCGTCAGTCATTTTGTTCGGTGGCTGTATTTCACGGTCGGCGATATCGGGAAAAATCTTTGTCATCGGTGGATTATTTTCAAAGTGACATTATGAGTTCTGGAATGCCTGAATTAGGCTCCAAGATCAGCCTAATATCGAAGGCCGATATTCGTTACGAAGGGCGACTTTTTACCGTTGATCCTCAGGAATGTACCATCGCTTTGGCTAGCGGTAAGTTGACAAATGGATTCTATAGCGTCAGGATATCTCTCAACAACGCAATTTATAAGCTTTACGTGATAATTGAATCCCGTAATTGTGTTTTATGTTGAATTTTTGTATCCTTTCATTGAAATAGACCCGACAGTTTGACTACTAACTCTTCCCTCCAGTAATACAAACCTATCATTGTTTATTGTTTGTTGGAGATTATCTACATAACAGTTATAATGCCATTTCCTTTTCTAGACTAATTTGTTGGATTTCTCTTACGTGGCACGGTGTTTGCATTCTACCCTCAAATAAAATGTTTGGTCCGTTCGAATTGACCGTAGTTTCACATTGATGACGTTGATAACTGCTACATTCCTGTAAACAATTACTCTGCTCCTATTTCAACACGTCAATGCAACAGCTGTATGCATAAAATTCAAGTTTCTTCAAAAATATATGATAATTATATTATAACTTTTACTGAATGTGGGTACCACTTGTTACTAACTGTCAACGAACTTATAACTCGATTTTAATTTGATTTTCACCGACGATATGTATATTTGAACTTATTTGTGGCGTTTGTAGACTATTATTAAAATTATTAACATATTCAAATAGGAAATTGATCAGTTTAAATGATTGTTAACTAATATTTTGTTTTCTCTTTCACAGTGCGATCATTCGGTACTGAGGATCGCGAAACTCAGTTCCCTGTCGCTCCGCAGAGCCAGGTGTATGACTACATCTTGTTCCGTGGTTCTGATATAAAGGACATCCGGGTGCTCAACAATGTCCCCTCATTGCCCAACGATCCGGCCATCATGCAGATGTCTGTGCCGCCATCTCTCGGTGGTGGCGCCGGCGCTGCTCCAGGCCAGTATGCAGGACAGTTCAATCACCCTGTGGTTGGGCAGACGCAATATCCGCAGTACCACCCCATGGCTGGTTTCCCAGGGGGTGTTCATGCGCAACTCAACAAGACGAGTGAGTTGTCTCCACAAACATCTGTGGAACTGGCAATACAGCCCCAACCCACAACCGCCCCAATCGGATCTGGAGTACATCACTCCAACCAAGTGAAAGACCAAGGTTTTCTTTTGGTTATATCAGCTTTTGCTTCATAAATGCTGTTTTGCGATTTTTACAATTACATTGTACAGTTTTAGAACTTACATTAAAAGAGGGTGGTTTAATTTTTTTTTTTTGAAGGTAATTTAACATTTTTAATAATTTTTTTCCTTCTTAGTAAGTTCTAGAATATGTTGATGTACTCATTATACTCATCATCATGCTTAACATTATTTGTAAACTCTTGCATGCTTGCATTTAGTATTATTTAAATTAATGTTACTTTCTCTTTCATTCTCTTGTAGGTTTTCTTATTTATTTATTAAATATTATTTTTATTTTTTAGAGAAAAGACCTATCAAAAAAAAATTAAGTATTTCTAACAAACTTAACAACTCACTAATCATTTTTTTTTAATTATGATATATTTTGACAGAAACAACTATTAATCCTACTAATGATAATTAATGAAACCGAAAGTCGCAATCTGCATATTTGTTCCTTGGTCTGTTGCTTATTACATATCAATGTACACACTATTATAGCCAATAGTATACCTACCTACTGAATATATTTCATTAACTTTAATATCATTGTTTAGCTTTAAGAAATGTTATCAAAAAAAATCTATAGAACCTGTATTGCATTCATTTATTATATGCTTAATTGTCCATCTGAATGCTTGTCCTGCAGAAATCATTTGTAAAAATGTAATCAATTAGCTTGCACACTTATTGAACCTAATATGAGCATGATACTGGTAATTTTTGCCATTAAGCATTTCATGCAATCACAAAAAATTGTAACTGAGCTGGCTCATATAATTTATTGCTACCATTATGTGACAGGTAAACTAAAATGTTTGAATGTTTCAGGCTCAATGCTTGACCTCATCGGAGGGGGCTCTCAGCAGAGTGCCTCGCGATCGGGAACCCCTGCCGTTGGGCACCGGAAGAGCCCTACGGCTGACCAAGGCACTCAGGTAAGTTTATGAGTAAACTACATCTAGAGAAGGCTTAATTAGCCTTCTGTATCCTCTATTCCCATGTCTTAGGCAATTACTTACAGATTTTCTTAAGATTTTATGTTTAGCTCTTTATTGCCTTTACTTCTGATTAGGTTCTGCTCCTGTTCTGTTGTTATTATTTAGGTACTCTTTTCCATTTTTTTTTCATACCTTTAAAAACGAGCTTTTTCAGAGATACAACTTATTAAAGTAAAATAATTGATATATTTTATGGTACAAATATTTCTGTATTCTTTTTATTTGGTCTCTTAGGGATCTTTCTTGTGATTGGCCCACTTCCAAGTAATCTGACTCTTATTGCTCCCACACATTTTAAAGAATTCTGGGTTCTTTAATTCTTACTTTTCTAGTTTTCTCTTAGATCACTCATTTAATCTTATTAGTACTTTATGGTACAATAATTTATTGCATATTATAGTTTTTGAATCCATGTCTATTGGAGTGAGTTATTCTAATCAGAAGTAAACTTATCAGTTTGATTGAATCATTATACTTTGCTTCATTAAGCTGCCCACTTAGACAAAATTGTTATGCTTGTTATTACTGTAATATATTTTAATAGTCGCCTGCTCGAAAAATTGCTGTCGATTTAATAGCAGACCCCATTGCGAAATTATTTCTTTCAGTAGGGCAAAGTGGAATAACCACCACATAGCATTCGGTTACACAATTTTCTCTACCAATCTACCGAGAGCTACCATTACAAACAAACGAAAGGCAATATTTTCCCCTCTGTTCCCAAATACTCGAATCTGTCGATGCTATTCTATCACAAAGAGCAGCAAAGTAGCCTGTGTTCTCGTTTTCATTCTAAGATCAGCTAATACCTTGTCAAGGCAGGCTTATTCTATGCATGTCGTTGAGATACTAGCACCCAATACACTGCGTTTATGAGAAAGATGTTAATTCAATATAATTATACTTTATACTACACGCGATATTGGTACTGCCCGACGCTTCGACTTGGTTACACCAATCATGGTCGCGAGCGAACTGTGGGGCTACCATGAGTTTAAAACTTACGCGCTCGATATCGCCTACGTAAATATGTCTATGAAAAACTTGTACAGCGCCGCCTGGTGGTTACGCGAAGAACTACAATCGGCCATATGAAAAAAACAACTCGATAGGTTTTTAACGTACGTAAGTTTACGATAGCCAACTCATGGTAGGCCCTCTGGCCGCAGAGACGACTCTGATGAGATGTTAATTCTGTTGTGTCTCAGCAGGCGGGGTCCGCGGCGGGCGGCGCGCGGGAGGGCCGGCGCGGCAGCGGCGCGGGGCAGAAGCCTCAAGCGCGCAACCGCACCTCATCGCGCACCCGCACGCGCTACCCCAGCGGCGGCGCGCACCCCCAGCACGTCCAGCATCCCCAGCACGCTCAGCACGTGCAGCACGGACAGCACTCGCAGCACGGGCAGCACTCGCAGCACCATCAGAACAACCAGGTGCCGCAGTCGTCGTCGCAGCAGCACCATCCGGCGCACCATCATCAGTCTGGTTAGTGTGACTTGATGGGTTTATGTTGAAATTTTTCTCTGCAAGCTGGTAATTACTGTGTATGGCTGCCTGTCCATGTATAACCAATATCCATATTCATATTCCAATAATCATATTGGTTAAGTAGGATTTCACTAAATCTCTGATCCTCTTGTATCTTGTTGGTTACAATTTGTATGTTTTTTTGCCTCATTGGTGTACTTAGTTGGAGAAATGAGAGGCGCCACAGTCTCTTGCTGTCGAAGGCATTATCTATCACTGTTTTTAACTGGTTTAATATTGAAGCCTGGTCCGTTACGCACTGCATGTCCTCTACCTTTTTGCCTTTAATATTAAAATAAATCTCTACCCCGCAGGTAGTTTCTTCGACAACGCGCAAGGCTACAACCGCGGCGGGTGGCGGGGCCGCCCGCGCGGTCGCGGCCGTGGCTTCGTGCCTCGCAACAAGAACACGCTCAAGTTCGAGAACGACTATGACTTCGAGCAGGCCAACACTGAGTTCGAGGAGCTGCGCAGCCAACTGGCTAAGGCCAAGATCAGCGATGGGGACGCTAAGCCTGCCGAGGTGACCACCACCCCTCCTGTTGCTGCTACTACTACTGTTGTGGCTGTGAGTTGACATTTTTAACCTATTTTTTTTAGAGGTAGGCAGAGTTATAACCAAAAGTTTTGGGTAAGGCTGGAGCGAGGCAGTGGAGTGGAAAGAGAAACCTTAATAGATAGGTTTTCACCAAATCTTGGTTTGTTGTATCCTATTGGTCACTATTTATTAGTTTCTACACTGGAGTGTACCACTGTTTCGCTCTCCAATGGACAGGCTGCTTTACAGTATGATGACCTATAAAAGTTAAAAAGCCAAGCTCTTTGTGTTGAACCAAAAGTATGTTATTCTGTTAAGAAATTAAGCCGTTCGGAGTCAGCAAGCTGACAGGTGTACGCCCATGCCTTGGCAAACACGTTATGTCGGTGGTCCTGTGCTTTATCTCTTATGGATAATGTAAGATTGCCATCTCACCAAACTATTAGCACTCTCATATTTAGCAAAGAAATAGAGATAATGCTATTATTATGGGTTGGGTATGTCCAGTACAAGTGCACAATTGTCTGATCTCCATTAAGATTGACAACCTTGGTCATAATCTAACGCCTTATTCTTCAAGTTACTACAATCAATACACCATTCCAGGAGGTTGATAAGAAGGACGACTCCGGCAATGAGACCGGCGCGGGCGAGGCGGAGTTAGACGACGACGGCTACCAGGCCTACGACAAGAACAAGAGCTTCTTCGACAACATCTCGTGCGAAGCTGTTGAGAGGTCAGTACTAAGTTACTGGTTTACTATGTACTGGCGACTCCGTCCGCGAGTGAAAGAGATTTTAGGCAGCATTTTGAAATATTTACGAACGCCCAGCAAATTCGACATTATTCTTTGAATTAGTGTAACTTTTTTATTTATGAACTTATTAGCATGAAACAATATGAATAGGTACCTAAGTAGAGCTTACTATGGACATTGGATAAGCCGTTTCTGAGATTAGCGTACACAAACACATGGAAAGACATAAATTCTATCATTGCTTCGGTACACATTGATAATGTTATAATATGTTTTATCATATGTACACCTAGCTTTTATTCCTAACTGGCTTATAATGATGGCTTAGAGTAGCCTCGTCATCACCACTAAAGTACAGATAGTGATCCATTATTAAGTTACTAATTGTATTAAGTGCAGAACTGCAGACATTTTAAAAGCAATATTTAATGTAATTGAACGCGTACGCGAAAGTTTTGAATCGTAAAGAATTTAGTTGCCCTTTTGCTATGTATTTCATGCCCATGTCTTCATGAAAGTATTTATAAACAGTGTTCTCTTTTTGCAGTCCCATAAAAAAAAAGTTCTAAAACTTATATATTTTTAAAATTAGTGAAGACAAAAATAACTGGATTTATATCGTGATTTCATGTGTTTTAAATATTTATATACAGGAAAAGATTCCATTTAATGTTAAAACAATAAATAGAATACTCTTGAACAATCCAACACTTTCCCAGGGAAGTAATAGTCATGGTTCAATAGTTTCTCGGACGCGTAATTGTTATAAAACCTCGTTTATAGCACACGCTATCGTTGCACTTGTTTATTATTCATTTTGTCATCAAGATAATACAATATCGGTTCTCGGTAATTCCGATTTACTTGTAGCAGATTAGGTATACCGTCTTTAAATTATGAGCTGATAATATTATGATCTCAAAAAAATATGAAGTTGCATATTGTGTTCAAAATTTATGATGTTATGTGTGTCCAAAATTCGGTAAATGCGGTAGTTTTGCTTTTTTATTGAATCCTTTTAAACTTAGCATTAATCGTCGGCAATCCTAGCTATAAATGTAAGTCGATGTTACGTTACGCGGGCGCAGCTATTTATGCGGAATTCCCCGCGTAGAATCAATTTTGTTTAAGCCTGCGCCTCGCGTCCGATAATTCAGAGTTGGCGTTAGTTGGAGAGGGGTGGTTTCACGCCACAATACATGTGCCACTTAATGTTTTGTCCCGCATGTCTAGCAGCCTGCTCACTGAGTAACTTAATGGGTTCTCCAGACATCGGGATTCGTGTGACCAAATACTAGGACACATTTGATTTTGCCATCGACTCGAAAAGAAGATTCAGAGTTGGTTGATCTTCAATGTCCTACCCGATACGAGGGGCACCCGTCGGGTTTCTCGTTTGTCTCCAAACTTATAAAAGGCCAGTGACGCCCTTAGTTGATGTTTCAGTACCTTTAGGCCGTTTACAAAAGCCACCGCGGCGGTAGGTGCCGTATCGCGCTGTGTGTCATTAGATAATCGTCCATCAGAATGTCGTTTCACAAATTAAGAAACAATGTGTTGAGGGCCATCGCTCCCCCAAAATCATCGTTAGTCTTCAATATCACTACATAGTATAAAGCAAAGTAGCTTCCCGCGTCTGTCCCTATGTAAGAATGCTTAAATCTTTAAAACTACACAACGGATTTTAATGCGGTTTTTTTTTATTAATAGACGGATTTAAGAGGAAGGTTTTTATGTAGTGATGTACCGGAAGCGAAGCGTAGGCAGGTCACTAGTAGGATAATAAAGGCGTGTCGCATTAGTGTTCCTTGGTATTTTTGTTTCTAATTTCTGATATAATTACAGCGTGTGTTATTATCCCCGTACTCGAAGCGAAGCGTGGGCGGGTCATCAGTAGGATATAAAAGGCGTGTCGCATTAGGGTTCCTTGGTTTTTTTTTTATTTGTGATATATAAATTGTGTTGTCGTAGTGGCACTAGTGTACTTTGGTAATATTTTTCAACTTCTGATATAATTATAACGTGTGTTATCATCCCTTAGGTCGAAGGGCCGCAGCCAGCGGACGGACTGGCGGACGGAGCGCAAGCTGAACTCGGAGACGTTCGGCGTGGCCAGCGCGCGCCGCGGCGCCTGGCGCGGCCGCGCCGCCTGGCGCCACCACGCGCCGCACAACCCGCACAACCCGCACCACAACCCGCACAACCCGCACAACCCGCACGCGATGCATAATCCCATGCACGCCATGCACCACAACCAGCATCAGCCGTGAGTACTCTTTTATTTTTTTCTAATGGAGTTTTTTTTTAATCCAATAGGGAAAGGCAAGCAAGGAATCTTACACTAAATATTTGTCTTTATGGGTCTACACGCGTTATTAGGAGTAGCAAATTACATAGCTACTTACTGCCCGACCTTTCGACTAGGTTACACCAATCGTGGTCGCGAGCGAACTGGCGCCTCCCGTCTTCGTCTGCCATTGCGGTTGTGAATATCTTGATCCTAATAACGCGTGTAGACCCATAAAGACAAATATTTAGTGTAATGGAACGCGAAAGTCTAAAATCTTACATAAAGGAATCTTAGCCTGTACAGCCTAGCCTTAAGTGATTTCTTACGATGATGGCTTGGAATAGCCTTGTCATCATCACCGGACTTGCAGGGAAGCGGGAAAGCCATCCGACTTTCACCATTCTCACCCCTAAAACGTGATTCGTCTACGGCTAGCTCTCGCTGTCTTGACTGACTTTGTAAAAGAGTCAAAATTTACGGCGCGGTTTTTGCGTGTGGTGTGCCGAGTCGCTGTTTTGGTGGATCGAGACGATTCGAAATAGTTTATACGAGATTCGAATTAGGACTCTTTTCCCAGATTCGAGCCCAGTACTCGAATTGTATGTTTGGTATTCGAAATTTTCTAGACTCGAGTCTGGAAATTCGATAAGGATAATATCTAGTCCAGTCCAGAACTAGCACAAGAAGGAAAAATAGAAGGGTGTAAGCTTTAAACAGCGTGTAGGTTAGGTTAAGCACAATGACACAAAAATAATAATACAGTATTTTTTGTTAAAAGATTATAAACATTGAATAATTGCTTAGACGGAAAGGTCATCTGAAGTTGCCGTTTCCGCTGTGGTGGTACTGATTATGTTTCGCTGTATGTCATTGGCTTAGATAGATAGAAGTTCTTGACTTTTTTTAGAAGAATTGTCCACCTGAGTCGAGTAAATAATAGGGTGCGATTTTTTTGTTTTCTTTAACAAGTGAGTTGTTGTCACTTACAGAATTAAAATTAATTTACCTTTATCAATATTATGATGGTAAACTAGCGATCGACGTGGTAGTCAATTTCACAAGTGGTGGCTCAACTTCATTGTTTACGTAAACTGTTTTTGAGTACAACATAGTTAACCAAATTCGAATACTAGGCTCGAGTCAGTAGGACTCGTATAAAAAGAATTAGCGAGTACGAATTGATTTTTCTTGACTCGAGTACCGGAATCGAGTCCGGTGTACTCGAATCAAAATAAATTGGTATTATTGGTAAGAGAGTAGGCGATTCCAAAGGAGGAATCGAGTCTGACTCGAGTCAAACCGTACTCGGCACATCGCTACTGCGCGCGCGGTTGAATTGCGGGCGAGGAATCGCAAATTAAACCGAATGAAAACTTTGGCTAAGTGACTTAATTAGTTTGTTTTTATTAGGCGTAAATGCCTGAACTTAGCCCATAATCTTTGGATTACTCTGGTCCTAGTAGCGTAGTCAACCACATAGTTGATCAGGGTCTTCTAATGGTCCAAGATCCCAGAGCTGCCAGACATCACTTATTTTCTAACGGACAAAATATATACGATTGAGTAGTGTTGGGGTGTACTATCATCATATGACTAGTTGCTACCTTGACCAGACGGCCATTTTTCAGATATCAACCAATCAAGGTACATAGAAACACTGCTCACCTCACTTAAATTCTGATGACTGATTTTAACATGTATTTCACACAATATCATTAAAAATCAGGATTCATTACTCCCAGACACATGCGGTCGGCGGTTTTACCTTACAGACGCTTTAAAGCTATGAAAAAAATTTTACTTTTACTTATTTTCTGATGCTTGATTTTTATATATGTTATTCAAACAACTAAAAAGTGCTCATCTGACCGCAAGAATTATAGAATTGTACCTTACAAACTATTTTATTAGAAAAACTTAACTAAATTCAATTTTAAAAAAAAATCTAAAACAGTTGGGTCTGGTGAATGTTTGGCCCCTTGGATCGGTCTGTCCGTTTGCAAAACGTTTTAAAATAGTTGTTTGAATAACATATATAAAAATCAAGCATCACAAAATAAGTAAAATTAAGTAAAAGTAAAAATTTTTTCATAGCTTTAAAGCGTCTGTAAGGTAAAACCGCCGACCGCATGTGTCTGGGAGTAATGAATTCTGATTTTTAATGATATTGTGTGAAATATATGTTAAAATCAGCCATCAGAATTTAAGTGAGGTGAGCAGTGTTTCTATGTACCTTGATTGGTTGATATCTGAAAAATGGCCGTCTGGTCAAGGTAGCAACTAGTCATATGATGAAAATACACCCCACCACTACTCAATCGTATATATTTTGTCCATTAGAAAATAAGTGATGTCTGGCGGCTCTGGGATCTTCCTCTATAATTTATTGTAATGGTTACCCCACTCCCCCAAAGTTAATGTTCTATATCGACAAGCTAATCATTCGTCTCATAAATGTCTAATTTAGTCCTTTCACCAAATGTTTTCTATTACTCGGTATCAAGTAATATTATAATTTGGAATTTTAAGTAAAACAACGTGCGATCAGTTCTGCTGAGAAGAAATATTATTTTATTATAAAGTGGATTCACACACATCGTGCTATCGACAAGTTTACACTTCCGGTACAGATAATAAAAAATATATGGTATAGGGCCACTAGTAATTTGAGCACATAATAACAAGTTTCATAGTATATAAAACAAATGTATGATCTTCCAGCTGGAGGTCGATGCGCGGCGGCGGCGGGCGCGGGCGGGTGGGCGGCGCGGCGCGCGGGCGGCCCGCGGGCGCGCCCGCCGCGGCCCCGGCGCCGGCGCTCGCGCCGCAGCCGCAGCCGCAGACTGCTGCAGGTACACTGGCTCGTTAGGCTTATAACTAAGGGACTTCAATAAAAGGCGGACCGTATTTAGAAGGTATATTACCAGGTTTACAACCTACGGTTTCAAGAGTCGTGGGTTCGATTCCTACTCGGGACAAATATTTGTGTGACGAACATCGGTGTTTGTTCCGTGTCTGGGTGTATTATTAAATATATTTAAGTATATTTGTGTATCCACTGTTGATTCTGATACCCGTAACACAAGTGCTTAAGCTACTTACCACGGGATCAGATCAATGTATGTGATGTTGTGAAATATTTATTTATATTGATGCCGGTGAAAATCGACCGGTGCCGCCGAAGATTGAAGGCGGAGTGGCGCGCTGGGGACCGCGCCCCCGCGCGCACGCAGATAACTCGACGACGCAGATTCTCGAACTTCTCAGCCGGCGCTACTTGTCTAGCTAGTTAAGAAGCTATAATGATAGCTTAAAGTTTAATTTTTTTTTTCGCTGGCAACACTGGCCGTAGTAGACGACATATGTCACAGCTGATTTTAATTTAATGAAATAAAATACGATACCTTTAAAAAAAAGATCTTAATTGGAGTAAATGTATTGATGTAAAAGTGAAAGAGAAGTAACTACCACATTCAAGTTCTTTTAAGACATGTGACAAAGCTTAAAAATCGAATATTTATATATTTAGATTCGATCTCCCTATTACATTGAATGTATCAGTAAAATATGTTATTTTGTTTCTTTTACAGCAAAGTAGGAGAGGGTTACGTCGGCGAGTATAAAATGAATCTTAATTTATTATCGCGAGGACTAATCAGGAATGCAAGTAACGGAAAAGTGTAAGTTGGTGATTGAATTGTTTTATAATGTAATCAGTTAAAGTAATTTTGTCCTTGCGGGAAGGAATAATGTGGTGCGGATTAAAGCAGACGGACATTGATTTGGTGTGATAGTGTTGTATCCAATAATGGAAGGAGTAAGAAGGCATTTCCCGTAAGCAGGAACAAAAGTGTTCGCGCGGCGCTCACATAGTGTATTGTAAATGTAGGAGTGCGGTGAGCGCGCGCAGTCTGGGCAGATGTACATTGGCATGAACTAAATTAACTTGTAAAATGTCACAAGTCGGCCGGAAACAGCGATATTAGGTTATGAATTATGTAATGAAACGTCAATGTGTTGGGGCGAACGTCCACGCCCGTGTAAATTATACCGAGGCTATGTAGAAACGACTCCTGCATAGTATATAATTTAAATGTTTATTTATGTCATGCCCAATGGATTATATTTTCCTAAAGCTTCTCACGTATTATGCGCGTTTGTGCCTATTTAAAGTTGTAAACGAGAGTTAGAGTAATATGTACATGTTTTATTATTTCCAAAGGGCCATTGCACTTCCATTTTTGATAATAGCAATGGCCGGTTTATATTCAGCAGTCATGCTGGTTTATAGTTGGGGCACAGTAGTCGGCCTCCGAGCAAATCTGCTGGTCAGACGTTTCAGAAATTAGTTGTGGGGTTAGTTACGATGGGGACTAAATATACTGCAAATGGCCCTGTGTAATGAAATGTGGATGACTTTGTTTTATTGACTGTCATTTTATTGTTAGAATAAATAAATACAATGTGATAGTAGGACTGTGGGCGCGATCTGAGGCGATGCCGGCGCAAGTGTTGTTTGTGGCGAGCGCAAGTCGCGAGCTGTTGTAAGTGGGAGGTACTGAACGGGACCCGAACTGGCGGACCACTGCACAACATATCGGAAGTGACGTAGCATTTATTCAAGGGGGTTTGTAGTAATGTTCAAATGTAATCGAATGTGAATGATCTGATCGATGTGGTGCATTTAGGTACAGAGACTAAGAACACAAAAGTATGTGAGACATGAGGACATAAAATTATATGATTGTTAGCTTTATCTTTTTGGATTACCTTCTATATTATTTTTAAAAATGAAGGTGTGTTTTGATAATGTCCATTTTAAAATAAGTTTTGTGATGTTCTTAATGATTGCACCATATGCGGGTAAAATTAATGATGTCGGCCCATGTTCTTTGTAAAATGATGTCACTTGACATCAGTAAAGTGTTGTGCGGTGAAACGCCCAATGGCGGCTCCCTGTGCGTGGTAGATGTGTGACGATTCGAGCTTCTTGCGCCGCGCACCGCCGGTGATTACCGCCAGGTTTATTCGAACTACGAAGGTAATCCACTGTTTTATCAATATCACACAAATGTTAGTATGTATTTGAAATGTTCTGGAAAAGGACTTAGTTTAATTCGTTCTATAAATTGGAATCATTTGTCGTAAAATATATTCTACTATTAAATATATGTTTGTTTGGCAAAAGTCCTTTTCGTGTGAAAATTGAAATAAACTTTTGACAAAATACAATATATTTGTAAAAATCTTGTAACTCAAAAACTGTACCTGGTGATTGTATTAATATGGAAATATACATTTACTACAAATCTTCCAAATGGTGGTTTCCTTTTAGACTAAAACGACTCCATATCATATGATTTTTTATTGCAAATAAACTTTAAGCTTGTACACAAAGTACTTGGCAATAAATAAGCTTACAATTTCAGTAAATAGTCAACAAACTTCATAAAAAACGTATACAAAACTTATCAGGGTACTTAAAATATAATATCAATAGAAACAATATCTAGGCGCGACTCCACCGGGTTTTAATTACCTAGTTAATTTCATATATGGCCTGATTCATAATAAAGAATGCTATTCAGTAACGATGATATGTCGCACAGCTAACAACCGGGGTACAGGATAAGTGATCGCGCCTCTTCATTGAATAATTTCCGTCTCATACATAATTTTAAACAAAATGTTTCACATCCGTAACTAACAATGTAAAAGCTGATAAAATACAAGTATGTGCTTTAAATGCATACTCGTCTGTATACAATTTCAATAAATTACATTGAATAGGAAGGTACACAATACAAGGACTTACGATCTAAGTATTATCGCGTTATATTACATACAATATAATATAATGTTGTTATTTATAAAACATTTCTTAAAAAATATAAATGCGCTTCTTACACGACAGGACTATTCCTACAGAAACAGAATATTTACACAACCACTTCACAAATCTGAAGTTTTTATTAGAAAGTAGTCATAAGTTAGTACAAAAGATGTAGCGGTAAATATTGCTTACTTTGGGTAAGAGAATTCCGTCTGAGGAAATGCTGGTTAGGCCCTCGTTGGCACGAACATTGTATTTTAGTTGAGCTTATTTTTATCACGAGGAGTAAATTATATAGGGTGGAGAAAGACAGTGCCTACATGGATACTGTTACGCGAAAATATGTTTTATATTACTTGTGGTACCACCCTATACGCACGCCTGCCGTACTGATGGGAATAGGTTTTCCTGCCCCCTTATTTACATTCGGAATCGGATTCGGAAACTGTGCTCTCTTGAAGTAACAAGATTTTTTCCCATGCTTGGCTTCCATAGCTTGGAGCAGCTTTTTCATCATTACCTGACTTTCGGAGACCCTCACCCATAATGTTCCACTTGTCCTAAATTACAGGACACAAGACTTTCCGAATCCAAACGTTACAAAGACTGCGAAAAGGGGGCTAGAACAAGTAAAATGTTCAGATGTTATAGAACTACTAAGAACACGCCTATTCGTTTACCGAGTTACCAGCAGCGCTACTTATCGAATAAGAATATCGTACGTTAAAAACCTATCGAATTGTTTTTTTCATACTACCGATTTTAGTTCTTAGCGTTACCGCTAGGGGCGCTGTACATTTTTTCATACTACCGACCGATTTTAGTTCTTAGCGTGATCGCTAGGGGCGGCGCTGTACATTTGTTCATAAACATTTTTTACCTAGGCGATATTGAGTCTTGTCACTTTTAAACTCATGGTAGCGCTACAGACTTTCCGAATCCGAACGTCACAAATGGGGGCTGGAACAAGTAAAATGTTCAAAAGTTATAGAACTACTGGGAACACGCCTATTCGTTTACCGAGTTACCAGTACGGTCGCAAGTAGCAGTTGTAGGTCGCCGGTGGGTAGAGCTTAGCCACGCCACTCGCGGGGCGGCTGGCCATTCTCCACGACCCACACCGACCCGCTCTGGCCTTTCGTCAGGATGTCCACTAGGGCTCTGCCCACGTGGTCGGCGCTGGAAAGGGTAAGAATAAAGAAGGTAAGTAAATAGTTGCATTCTTTTAATGTTATTGAACCCTGATTAACGATAATGAGACTTTAACCCTTGATCAAATACAGCATATAGAATTTTTTCATTGGTTTTCGCCGGTATTACAACTACATAAGGTTCAAAATCTGGTGGGAACTATTTTCCCCGTGTCTTATTAAGGGTTAAAGGGCACTGCCGCACAGTGGGCTGAGATCACAAAGTTGGGTCTTAAGGGACAAAAAGTATGTTTTTGGTATCTAGGCATATATATGTCACCGTAAAATTGCAAATAAGGATAGATTGCAATCTATCTCGCGAGATTGTGAACTGTCGAATAATTGTGAACCATAACATGATGCTTACAATTTATCGTGTGATTATTCATCTGATTGCAATCTATCGAAGTGAAACTGATAAATTGCGATCTTAAATATGTCACTTGTCAATGATGTCAATGCCTGATTGGTCAGTTATAGGCATAGCCTATAGCCGACCAATCAGAAACAGCCTTAGGACAGCCGTCCGAAGGCTGTCCCTGATTGGTCGGCCTTAAAGTCAACCGTGAACTATAGTTCACAATTATTCGACAGTTCACAATCTCGCGAGATAGACTGCAATCTATCCTTATTTGCAATTTTACGGTGACATATATAAACCGTTTTTATTCTATGACATTTCTTGATTTAAGTGGTATTTTCGGAGTTATAGCAATTTCAAGTTAGTATGAAATGTGATGTAATTTTTAGTTTTATTTCAGTATGACATATAACTAACTATTATTAAATAGCATCAAAATACCTCTCAAAGTTCTTAATAAATACTTCCCTCATTTCCCACCACCCCATGACGTCATTTGTTTTTACACTCACTTCCGAGAATCAAGAGATAAGAGCGCGCAAGTACAACAACAAGTTATGACGTGTCGAAACGTGATTGGTGCAACGATAGAGTAATGTACGGTTGCATTCAAACACACTTTTGTGTTCCTACTGTTACCTATTAATATTACCCACCATAATAGACGAACTAGCCCCGCATACTATTTTTCACGCAATATGGTCACTTTGTTTTCTTTCACAGACTCAAAAAAGATTGGACGACACCAGTAAGATGAATTTGGTGAATCATTTTGCCAAATAACTTGATCACCGCAAACCAATTTGATTGGTACTAAGCTTCCCATGAATATGCTTGAATCTTCAGGTTGACTCTCTGAAGTTTCGTCGTCTGTCTGGAGTTTTGCTTGTAATTAGCTTGATTAGAAGCACCGTCAAATCCCCACTTACTGATGATTCTTTATAATCACTATCTATCTATGACAAGGACCTTTATAATTATTGACCATTTTTATAATTATTGACCACACCTTGTACAAACTTGTCCTGACTGTTGACTGTACTGACTGATTCTATTGAGGAGGAGATTTCAAATTTAGTAGAAACAGAAGTTGGTGAAATAAAGGTTAGTCACTCTTTATTAATGACAATGATAGACGAAAAAGCTACATCAATTTTATGTGAAACTTCATCTCAAAGATGCGACATTTGTCCACTCCAACTGAGATGAATGATCTTGCCTTGATTGCGTCAAAATCAACTGATTCAGATCTCTATAGATACGGATTGTCCTCATTACACATCTGGATACAAATGATGGAATGCATTTTGCATATAGCTTATAGATTGACGATAAAGACATGGACTGTAAAGGGAGGAACCAGATGCATCATGGAAACCAGAAAGAAAACCATACAAGACGCTTTCAAAAATAGAATGGGACTTCTCATTGATATTGTGAAACAAGGTCACGGCTCCACCAATGACGGGAATACGGCTAGAAGATTTTTTGCGAATACAAAAGTGACTGCTGAGATAACTGGTGTCAGGGAAGACTTAATTAAGCGTTTTGCAGTAATTTTAAGGGCCATTTCATCGGGCTACCACATTAATGTAGACAAATTTCGCGAATATGCTCAAGCCACCATGCAACTGTATTTAGATTTATATAGCTGGTATTATATGCCTTCGAGTGTGCACAAAGTGCTCATGCATGGTGCAGCTATCATTGAAAATTTTGGTCTTATACCAATTGGACAGCTATCTGAAGAAGCTGCCGAAGCAAGAAACAAAGATTTTCGTAGGTACCGCCAACACCATTCCAGGAAATGTAGTAGAAAAGCTACAAATGAAGATATTTTAAATAATTTATTGACCAGCTCAGATCCAATCATTGCTTCGACACGTCACAAACTTCGGAGGAAACATAAAACTTTGTCAGAAGAAGCACAAAGTTTACTAATTATTGAAATGGCAGAAATATTTGATGACTAAGAAACCGAAAATTTTGCATTTGTTAATGTAGATACCTTTGACAGTGATTAAACTAAAAGAGTAACTTGAAGTGATTGTAGTTTTATTATAGGGACCATTTATTTATTTCGTACGACGATTCTATTTACAAGGGAAAATTGATATTGTAATTGAGTTTTTATCATTTAAGGGAGGGGAGGGTGGGGGGGTAGGGGGTGAAATATCGTCTTATGTAATAAATAAATAGTCCCCTAGTGGATTAGGCTTAATGGGGAACACCACTACAAAAAAAAAAACGCACCTAGTTCTTAACCTCTGGGGTGGGGTGGAATAGAGAACAAAAGTAGAAATTGCGGGCAAATCGAGCAAAATCGATCTCCGAGAATAGGCACTAAAATAGGACAAAAATATGTACTATGCATACGTAAAGCCATTTCTTTGAGGAAATTTGAGTCTTTTGAGATTTTCAACTTTTTATGTTTTTCTTCATACAAAAAAAACTTTAAAAATTAATTACGCTGAAAATACAAAGTTTTCAGCAAAATTGTCAAAAGTAAAACTTTCTTAAAATCGACAGATAAATCCAAAGCAATATTTTTTATATCAAAATATAACACTTTTTTTTTTAGCGTGCTAAGACCATTACCGGCCTTTATCGTTCCACCGTGTGCCGTGCCCTAAATAATTAAATGTCTTCACATTTAATTATTGATATTTAACTTACGACTATAACGAAGATGCAAGAAAATTTTGAATTTAATACCTAGTTTAAATTCAAATATTTCCGTTATATTTTTAGTCCTTTCGTCCTTCAAGCAGGACCTATTTCGAGACACTATCGCCGTCTAAATTACGGAAGAACAACAAAATCCACATAAAGATAACGAAACTCATTTGGAATTCAATACTTAAATAAATTATCTGCAGTTATTACGAATTTCAAGATAGCTAATATGCGAGTACATACATAATAAAACCGTTTAAAAATATAATAACAGACAAACAATCTCTGTAACTTGTGTAAGTGTTTCATCCCTAGACTCGAGGAGCATCAACATATTTCGCTATCTCCGCTCCACTGCGAAACTGGCATAACGCCATAATATACTGTCAGCAAGTAAGTAGAAAATGTCAGAAGTGAGAAGAGAAGCGGAACACAACGGTCTCAATTATGATATGATGTTTTTTCCTTTACGCGTCTCGCAAATTGGACGAAAGTAGTCATCTCTACAATTGTCAAAATGGATGTGTCACAGGGATCATCTTAGCTGAAAAAGACTATAGTTATATCTACAACATCCGGAGTATGAATGTTGCGATGGGTGTGTGTGTGCTAGTAGAAATTCATTAAACTGAAGATTTGGCTGTATGATTTTTATTAAAGCCGTCAAACCGATATTTACTACTACTATCTACAACATCTCATCATTTAAACCAAGAAAAGGGCAAACGTATTAAAATTTTCAAAATTTATACTGGTTAACAAAATAGTAAAGGGTTAACCTCACCTCTGCGTCTTGGAGTTAGCGTTGTCTCGCTGCCAAGCCGCCTCATACTCCGATGACATGAGCTGCTTGCGGATCTCCTTGACCAGCCCCGTGTCGGTGAGTCCGGGGCACAGCACCATACTCCTCACGCCCGTCAGGTTCACGTGGTATTGGTCCTGGATGAACGAAGTATGGCGTAGGAAAGATTTTACACTTTCGCAATCCATTACCTAGACTAAATATTAGTTTTTATGGGTCTACACAGCAGTAAGTAGCTATGTATTTGCTACTCCTAATAACGCGTGTATACCCATAAAGACTAATATTTAGTGAGTGTAGGTACTTTAAAAATAGAATCATTTACGAATAATCCAGTCCGCAGGTATTTTTGCTCTGCAAAAGGTGGAGTAGAAAAGGTTTAAGCATCCTATTGCTTGGGTATGGCTGCCTAATTAGAATCCAATTTTTCGACCTCGGGGGGCGCATGCGCGAGCCGCCATCTTGAATTAAAGGTGTCGAAATTCGTTTTTTTCTAAATAACGTCTAAACAGTTAACTGTATGACTAAAGTGTCTATGAAAAGCATAAAGAAGACAAAATTACTTACATTTCCTTCATACATATTTATTCTGTAAGTCTTATAGGTAAAAGTTTACAAGCGATGGAAAAACAACGAAATTTGTTGATCATCGATACAGCGATTTCTTTGGCTGCAACATTTAAAAATGTTTATATCGTTGGTGAAGACGTAGATCTTCTGGTTTTGATGACAGCACTATCACCACCCCAAAGCAACATCTACCTGCTAAAACCCGGTAGAGGCAAAACATCTGAAAGACTATACTCCACTAATAGTTTTAAATACAAGGAAGCTATTAACAACATTCTTTTTCTACACGCGTTTAGTGGCTGCGATACCACATCAGCCCTCTTCAATCAAGCGAAAAATGAAATTTTGTTCCCTTGTTGAAAAAAACACTCGAATTAATGATATCATTGACATCTACGAAGATAGTCTTTCAGCTGTTTTGCCTCTACCGGGTTTTAGCAGGTAGATGTTGCTTTGGGGTGGCGATAGTGCTGTCATCAAAACCAGAAGATCTACGTCTTCACCAACGATATATAAACATTTTTAAATGTTGCAGCCAAAGAAATCGCTATATCGACGATCAACAAATTTCGTTTTTTTTCCATCGCTTGTAAACTTTTACCTATAAGACTTACAGAATAAATATGTATGAAGAAAATGTAAGTAATTTTGTCTTCTTTATGCTTTTCATAGACACTTTAGTCATACAGTTAACTGTTTAGACGTTATTTAGAAAAAAACGAATTTCGGCACCTTTAATTCAAGATGGTGGCTCGCGCATGCGCCCCCCGAGGTCGAAAACTTGGATTTCTATTAAACTGCCATACGTAAGCAATATAACGCCAAAACATTTTCTACTCCACCTTTTGCAGACCAGAGGCTTATATGTCCCCACAGACTGTACTAGAAGGCTGAATAGATAATATTTGACTTCGGACGATTAACAAGGTTTTTCCTAAATTATTCAAAAACTGTTTGTGAATTTTGAGTTTAGAACCGCATGAAATTTCCCATTTATGTTGAACTTAAAAAAACTACTACTGCTTGGCTTTTTTTTGAGCGTATTGTGGTGGGTAGGAGCGAGCGAGCTACAATATTGTAAATTCAAAGATGGAATACATTACATACCGCCCCCGTTTTTTCAAATTATGTATATTATTTTGCGCTGGGAGCGTTAACTTTGAATATTTTGCATTGTCAGTGTTAATATTTTTTTATACAACATTTTTCTTACCATGCAAAGAAAACATTTTATGACAAACTTGCTGAGTAAATACTTCTTTCCCCTCTCTCAACTCACCCCGTAAGCCCTAGTCAGGCCAACAACAGCGTAGTTGGTGGCTGTATAGATGGGCGTGGAGACTTGCGGCCTAGCGAAGGCGGTAGACGCCGTGTTGACGATGGTGCCGCCCTGCCCGCCGCGGTCCTTCCCCATGAACCGGTACGCCAGCAGAGTCCCGCGGATCACACCGTTCTGGGGGGAAACGTCCATATTTATTTATTTATTGCACACATAAAAGTACATCACATAGTAGGTACAGTTTATGTACCCTGTAAGGCAAATCTAAGATTTTATATTATCAAAATTTCTTAATCCATGGTTTACCTACTTACTAAATAACTCATTTAATTGGGGTATTTATATTGTTATTATGCACATCATAATCTAACTAAGTAATTATTATATTAATCTAATGGAGGGCACAAACTTATCAATTTTACTTTAAAAACATATAATAATATTATACATTATTTATGGACCAAGATGCCATCCATCCAGATTTTTCCGGGAACGTCCCCATTTCGAAGACATTGTCCCGCGTCCCGACGGCCTATCGATTTTGTCTCGATTTCTGATAAATGCGATAGTTCTTTGAGAAGGCAAGTTAGAACGGCAAAACGGAAAAAAAAGGTTTTCCCTTAAAGGTGGCAACCCTGTTTATGGACGGGTATATTTAGCTCCTGTGACACTATGGATATGGTTTAACGGTTGCGTGAATCGTTTTCCTTTCATTTGTGGTCCGTGGGAATGTAAGTACTAATGTGTTATTAATGTTTTCGTCCTGAGATCGTACAATTACATACATTACATAGGGAAAATAAACAATAGGTAATTACTAACCAAGTTGACGTCCACTTCCAGCTCCCAAAATCTGTCGTTCATGACTCCCGCGTTGTTGATGACGATGTCCAGCCGGTTGAACACCTTCATCGTCATCTCGAACGCCTCTGCAATCATTAATGTACCATCATCAGTGTTCCAGACTTGCTTATTCAGCAGTTGCACAAATGTTTACGTCCTGAGATCATATAATATACAATTTCTTGTTTAGTTTGGAAACTGGCCAAACGAATATGTACTTTAAATTGATCTTACGACTTGAGTCTTGACAATACAATTGCGAATGTAAGTTTCATAAAATACAGAATTTTCAAATATTTTAATTTCTTGCCTATTGGAGTTGTACTAGTCTTATTGAAAATATATCATTATAATCACTATTCAGTCAGAATGCTCTAAATATAAAAAAAAAAAAATTATGATATTCTGCAAAAATCCTGTTGTTACTATACGCCCGCCCCTTCGCATTATTCCGAAGTTAAAACTGTGCATAATGCATGCTAGCCCCTACGTAAAAGTGCAATGAAGTTTGAAAACCCTCTTGTACATCGATCGATCTACCTGCGAACTTGGGTGTAAATACATGTAAACTAAGTACATACGAACGAGTAAGTACGTATATGTATATATACGTTCTTACATAGTTACTAACTTCAGTAACTTCATAGTTAGTCAAACCACAAGTCCGACACGGTAATGAAGTAAGTCGGTTGGCATTCTAAAATTGTTGTATTGCTATTTTAATATTTACCTACTTACTATAAAGTTAAGCTTAAAAAATAAGTATGAAATAGCTTCATTTAATTTGTAACTATCACTCTCGAACTACTTATTATACAGAACATGATAATATGTCTAAGAAATGCAATACCGCGGAATCGGAAATATCAATTCCGCGAGATCTCGATTTTTTTGGGATTTCGTCTAAGTATTTGGTTTTCAGCATTTTTACATCTTTTCCAGCCATCTACTAAACTTTTATATAACTGCTTACTATTTAATAAGTTTCCTTTGGAAATCAGTGCTAGCAAAGCCAAGTGCTAGCCTTGGATCTATCCAAGGCTAGCACTTCCCATTCAATTTAAGTTATCAAATCATTATTTATATCACGAACTTAATCACGACAACTCACCCTCATACTGCGGGTAGTCCGTGACGTCACACTGGCAGAACAGCACATTCTTCCGGCCGTACTTGGCGCCCAGCTCGTCCGACACCTGTTCGCCGATCTCCGAATCGATGTCGCACACCGAAACCTGACAAGGACCACGAGGGTTAATAGAGACAAAGGGTTTGTGGTGGTGCGTCAGCTGATTAGGCTGCTCGACCACGGCCGATAATCGATCGATTTTTGTTTGATTCGAGTTGTTGCCTGTTTTCTTTGGAAATCAGAATAATCTAAATTATATGGCATTGCTGACTACTGCCGCCCAATCCCGTCAATCTCATATTGCGCTTCGGGATTGATTCGAGTTGCTTGCCGGTGTCTATCGAATTTCTTGCCGGTGTCTTCTCGATAGTATCAGCGTTCCGGACCGGTGGTAGAATCACTTATCTATTACTTATTTATTTTCTGTACCGACGTTTTATAAGTCCGTGTAAATGCCCATATACTTAAATAAGGGATTTAAGTATATGGGCATTTACACGGACTTTGACTTTGTCTGAGAAAAATGAAACGTGCACGCACACTTCCTACAAAAAATCGGCCGAATGTATCATCTAAGCAGATAAATACAATTTAAGTGTCTGTAATGTTAAAATAATATTTTTACTAAATAGATATGAATATATATCGGGTACCAATAACAAATACCCAAATAAAAACATGTTTGTTCATGCTAATCTTCGAAACGGATGGTCTAATTTTGTGAAGTGGTGGTCTTATACTGCGCTCTATCGAACTGACTGATAGTCTAGGCACTCTGGTAACTTTCATCTAAATAATAATAATTATGAATTAAAAAAGAAACTACTAGTGTTAACTCTATTACCACGCATAGTTAGCAGGTTTTCCGTTTTACTTTCCTAAAAGAAGCTGACTAGTCACTAGTGAGCGTCTAGCCTTACTACTGCAAATTTTCGTTAATGCAGCAATCAAAACAAAAAATATTTTACGTGTCCAAAACTAAAAACAAAACTATTCCCAGTTGGGATAAATAATAATTTTAAATTAAACAAATATATTGTGAAGGGCTAGGCGATGATAATGGACTTGACATTATTGCAAGTAAGTACCTACATAAGGTTTATATGAAATGTAGGTATTGGAAGATGAGGGATAGAAATTGATTTTTTTTGCATACGTCCTATGTTAAATTTTAGTATTTATGGGTCTACATGCGATATTAATAGAAGCAAATAGCTACTTACTGCCCGAAGTTCTGCTCTAAATTATCTTCCTATGTGTATATGACGATACTATACCTATAGCAGGTACCTATCTAAAGTGACGATTTAAATTGACTAGAAAACAAAAGAAGGATACAAAACACAACAAATATCTATTTTTGTGAATGAAACCATGCATCCAAAACAAACTCAAGGATGAAAGGTCGATTATTATCGATCTTGTAGAAATAGGTATTCTATAATATCAAGACATGTAGGTACCTATTGCTTGCTATTTACATAAGCATTGTTCATTCTATCAATATATAATGAAACATATATCAATAATTATACTCTTTTTCAGCTAAGATGATCCCTGTGACACTTCATTGTGTTCTGAATCACGCATTTTACGTTTGACAAACGAAAATAATTTTATTGCACACTTTTTTCATTTTATTGCGGCGTCATTAGGAAAAATATTAAAATAAATATTTTTATACTTTTAAATGACAAACAGTATCGTTTAGTTTAATTTAATGTAATAGAAACTCAAAGATGAAAGGTCGGTTATCGATCTTGTAGCAATATGTATTCTATAATATCAAGACATGTACCTATTGCTTGCTATTTACATAAGCATTGTTCAAGTTCATTCTATCAATATTTTATGAAACATATATCAATAATTAGGTAAGTAGGCGCCTTCATTTGGTACTAGTGATTTATTTGGTAAGTGTAGACAAAAGATTGCGAGGAAGGCCCACTACTATGATACATGACAACATGTCGGATATGTTTATTTGTAATAATATATAGATACATAGCATTTATTTACATTTTACCTACTTAGATAAGTATATAAGTAAGTATAACTATTGCAGTTCCACACATCACCCCAACAAGGAAAATCCGAAGAAAAACAATCTCTAAGGCTATCAGTGGGCCGGCAAAAATCAATAATGGTTACCGGCATCTAATGAACTCCTCTTATCGCGTACATGAACATTAATCAGCGCTCGTCTTGCATGCAGGTTTCATTCACCGTCTTACCTTGAACTTAGGATGTACGACTTAGTGATTGGATGTGTTGTTAGTGGTACTTTACCTTAGCTCCTTGCTTGAGCAGTTCCTCGGTGTAGGCCAGGCCGATGCCGGCGGCCGCACCGGTGATGAGCGCTACCTTCCCTTTCAACTCCATCACTGTTGTCTGATGAACACTGAGACACCGCGCCCGCGAACGTCCGTGGACCCACTACGCCTCGGTTCGATCGCGCCGGCGGGGTGGGGGGTGGGGCCCACCCCTCCCGACGCCCACCCCCGCCCTGTAGTAAATACGCACGATTGCACGCCACTCGCCGTACGTTGATTCGGAACACTCCACTTTGTTCTACCAAGCCGCCCCGGCACAACAGGCACAGTATTGCCTTTTGCTTACAGTGGGACGACTTCGCAGGACAGAGTGGAGCAACCACGTTGATTCAGGCCTGTTATGCCGTGCAGTGTCGCTTTGTCCCGGAGTATAAATATCCGCATAGCCACGCGTGCCCATGTCATCGTTTCCCCGTAATGACTCACCCGTAATGGAAATAACTTGAAAGTCAATAACTATAACGCGGAGAATGTTTGCCTTTGCTGCTTGTTTGCGGATAAAAGATTATGTTACTGAATCAATTACTTAATTAATTTATCAGGTAAATGCATATATAAAGATGTTCATAAATTAAATTAAATAGAGTGTTCATACAATGTTATGAAACATTAACTATCAGTTTAATAGGCTTTCTAAATAGAAGTTCATATGAACAGATCCACCCTTTGAACCAAATAATTTTTGACCTTTACCTATAACTCGCTTACCTAGTAAAAAAAAAATTATTATGCTCTCGCACATATTGCCCTTTAGTTGACATTATAATGAGATATACCTATCTTTAGAAGGCGCCTAATAGTTTAACGTATACCGTATCCTATAAATACATACTTTGCAAAATGAGGGTAGTCAGAAAGCAAACAAAACATTACAGGTAATAAGTTTTTCTTTATTTGTAAATTTATCATTCTTTCAATCGGGTACAGTAAATTTTTCTTCATAAAAAATAAATTTTACATTTTTTTGCAATTTATTCATTCACAGTAACATTGAAAATATCACAGAATAATAAAACCACGGGCGCCGCGCGCCCCCGCGCCTCCAAACCGCGACCGCTCTGATTGCAGACGCGAACTATACACTAAAGTACCAAAATAAATTTGTCACAAACTACACTATACATACAAAAACTTGAAAATTTACAAACCCTTCGCCTTTTAAAAATATTATCTAAAACTATGAAGTACGGGCTCGCCAATCGCAACCGCCCTTAATAACGTCACGATTACTATAAAATAAAATACAAAGGTTTATTTTAACGACACGATCTGTACATTATATTAACCATGATTTACGATAGATATAAAAAATAGAATACACAAACACTATTTACAATGATTACAATATCACAGTTAGATCGCTTGAGCGTCGAACAAAAACGGCCATTTCCGACTACCTTCCCATCAATTTTGTAAAAAAAAATTAAGTAGTAAATAAAGTTTTTTTTTTATTTAACATGGATCATGGAATCGATATGCAGAGCTTAGCAGCGAAGGATTGACCTGATAATGGTACTTTACTGGCCGCAGATGTTCAAATAGATTCTGTTAAGTTGCCAACTATTCCACAAAGATCTTGAAAATCAGAAACAAATTGGATTTTGAATGGGGTCTTGCAAAGCATATCAGGTTGCTTTTGGGAATTCGTAGGTTACATAAAATATAAACTATGATACCACATTAGAAAACTAAAAATGTCCGGGATATTTACCATGTTGTTTTGTTTTAATAAAATATCCCGGACATTTTCAGTTTTCTAATGTGTGTAACCATGACAGTTTAAAACTATGAAACCACGTTTACAAATCCGTCTGTACATCCTATGAACTGTATCATACAGGCTGACAAAATGAATACATAAGTAGGTAAAAATACTATCGAATTCAGTTGACAACTTGAAACGGTCGAATGAGTAAGTGTAGCCGAGATATTTTTTTTGGAGGAGAAATATGTTAGTTTATTCCCTGGCTATGTCTAAGCTACTGTATTTATTAACAAACCCACACTGAGAGCGGTATTTCCATATATTTCAAATCGATTTTTGAAAATTTCAGAACACCATGTAGGAAAATACTGTTCATAGACTAGGATAGGCTATCACTTAGTGAAGAGTGAAGAAACTGCTTACTATGGTGACCCTCAACCGACAGGACTCGAACCCATGTCAGTATGTCTGGATAAAACTGACTATAGGTGGCGGACTATAGTTATCTATCCTCTTCTATGAACAGATGAATTTTGGGGTACATTCCCACTAGTTTTACTATGCAGTTCCATTGCAATACTGTGGAACAAAATCTGCTGGTGTGGAATTGCATCGTTTGGAATTTTTTGGAAGAAAAAGAGACATAAATAACTACTTGGTTATTTCCTCTTTTTATTTTTATTATTATTTTAAAGTTTTTGAACTCGTGTAAAAGTGGTGTAACACACAATTATTTCTTGGATACGGTTTTGGTGTACAATACATTCGTGACATTATGATCTTTCAATTCAATAGTGGCGTAAGCTTCTCGTAGTAGTCTGGGCTTACACAACAACTATTGCGCTAATATCCTCAATTACACACAGGGTCATGTTTTTGTACTTGGGTTAAGAACATGTTGCAAAAAAATATTCTATTCTAGAAGAATTAGTGGGAATGAACCGCTTCTGGTGGGTAAACTAATCTCTCAGTGTGGGTGGATACTGGTAAAGTCGGATTACTTTAGCCCTAGGGGGTAACATTGTCCATTGTCTAATGTCCATACACAAAAAAAGGATTTTAATTCTAAAAAGAGTAGACTTTTTTAATTACAGAAGATAAAATCTATTTTTAGAAATGATTGATTGAATAAGACAGTATTAAAATTTCTTAGGTGAGCAATATTACCCCCTAGGGCTTAAGTAATCCGACTGCACGGTACTGGTTTACTACGAGTGGTGTGCCTGGTCAGCCCCGGCAGCTGGCACGGCCTTGGCGAGGTAGGAGAAGGAGCGGGCATTGGGTAGCCCCGACAGCACGCAGGCGCTCAGGGCAGACCGGTTCAGGTTCATCGGAGCCGCGTCGTACCATTCCAGGGTGTCGCCGTCGTAACACTCCACGTGGGGGATGGTCGTTGAGCCTGGTTAAAGTCGGGTAAAGCCTGGTTTGAGATTGACACAATGAGGGTGTTCGCGTATAAGAACTTCACTAGATGGCAATACGTATGCGTGAGGTCCAACTGCAGCGTGATTGGTTATTTTTGACGTGACATTGACAGACATGTCAATATTTACCAATCACGAAACAGTTAGACCTCACGCCTACGTATTGCCATCTAGTGAAGTTCACTTACTTGTGTTGTGTACAGTCAGCCAAGAAACTGGTCTACCATATTTGACAAAAGTTTCTGCGAGATTTCACTGACACAATCTTGTTGCCATGGTTTTCCCTGTTGTATCACTTGACCTTTTTGTATCATGACGTTCAAGCGAATCTCAACCGGTGGTAGACCACATTTCTGGCTGACTGTACAAGAGCAAATAATACAATACAATCGATTTGTACATTTTTTTAAAATCATAAATTGAAAGTAAATGTTTAGTAAATATAATAGGAATGCTTAACATAATGCTAACTTATGTAGGTTCCCACTAAGTACTTAGGGGTGAGAGCCATCCGCTCCCCCGCAAATCCGGTGACGAATAGTGACGATGACAAGGCTACTCGAAGCCATCGTAAGTCAGTTAGGAAAAAAAAACACTACTTTCATTAGTAAAATTGTTGGAGCGAGATATGAAAATGTATCTACATTTAGAAAGACTCGCCTTTTATAGGTAGAAGTATTAAGAACTAGTAGAGCCTAGCGTATTCTTAAAGCGATTGTTAGTAATACATGTCAAGCTCTTACCGTTAAATCCTCCTATGACGAAGATCATGTCGTCCAAAAGCACAGTGGCAAAGTTACTCCTGGCGCTGAACATCTCCGTCACCTCTTGCCAATCGCCGCCGCGGTGAGGGTTGAATCTTTCGCCTAAGAAGTAAAAGCTATATGAAGCTATATTCTCAAGCAAAACATAGCTCAATAATGATTCATGCAGCAATGAATAAAAAAGCAATATAAATAAATTCAGGTATCCATTTTACCACCACATGCAGCTACAGCTATTTAACGCCTGGAGCGTGTATGTATCATGATAGCTATTAGAAAACTGAAAGTGTCCGGGATATTTACCATGTTGTTTTGTTTTAATGAGCTCCCGATATTTCGGCACTGTTGCAAGCGCCATGATCACGGGTGAACTGTAGGAATGCGACCACCACTACCCTCGTTCACAATATTGTCACTCCGAATTCGATCACGACACACTACACTCACGGTATCACATCTTTTAAATATCCCGGACACTTTCAGTTTTCTAATGAGTGTAACCATGACAGTTTAAAATTATATATGATAGCTATTGTTCATGTTAGGCTATTTATCTGGGAAGCTGATAGTAGCGATTACGAATGGACAGATGTTATCGTCTTGTAGCCTTTGGGGGGTGATTGACGAGCGAGTAACTAAATTCGCAAACTCACTTTCTCGTCACCCACTTAAGCCTACCTGTCCACCAGAGAGGAGCGTGGCTGCAAAACGGAGATACTAAGAAATAGGAAACAAGGAACAGAGATTTGGTGAAACCCCATTGGTTAAAGCTTCTTCTTTTCTCCGCTCCACTGCCTCGCACCGTACCGGTAGACAGAAAGCCTAAATAGCATAAGCAAAGCCGTAATCGACGAGCATGCATGAAGAGGTTGATGGATGTGGAAGAAGCGAAAGTGGTGTGCCAGGACCGTAGCACATGGCGGGAAGTAATCTCTGCCTATCCCTCTGGGAAAAAGGCGTGATTTTATGTTATGTTAAAGCACCAGTATTAAGTCTGCTATAGCCGTTGAAGCCGCCCAGCGCGTACAGACAGTCGCGGTAGGCGATGAGGCTGACTCCGGAGCGCGGGCTCAGCATCGACCTGATGAAGGACCACTGCTTCGTGTCCGAATCGAACACCTCCGCCGAGCTCAGCACCTCCTGCCCATTGAAGCCGCCCACGATGTAGATCTGAACAAGTAAGGGCGCCTCAGGTAAGAGACTGGCATAACGATAGAAAACTACCTAAGCATAACGCCTTTAGGTAGTTTCCTATCGAATCTGGAGAGGTTAGGTACCTGACTTGCACATAGTGGACTATGGAATCTTAAAGAACTTTATGGGGTTCGGGTGCATCGTAATTGAAGGATAGCTAGCTTAAAAGGTTGCAGAGACAATTCAATAAATCTATACTAATATTATAAAGCTGAAGAGTTTGTTTGTTTGTTTGAACGCTCTAATCTCAGGAACTACTGGTTCGATTTGAAAAAATATTTTTGCGTTGTATAGACCATTTATCGAGGAAGGCTTTAGGCTATATAACACCACGCTGCGACCAATAGGAGCAAAGATACAATGGAAAATGTGTAAAAAACGGGGGAAAGGCGAACGAAGTCGCTGGCACAGCTAGTAACTAATAAAAGTTTTGATGATTCTTGTGAGTGCTGTAAATAGGGCGGTACCAAGGCGGGCGCAAGAATGGCATGCCAAAGAGTTACTCTAGTCGCAGAGAACTCTACTTACGGCACTGGGTCTTTCTGTCAAACTATATAGGATGGCAATTAAATGAATCATCCATCTGGAAAGATGTTTTTTGTTGGTCAATGTCAGTAAATATCGGCAAAGTCTGATCTATCTCAAAATCTGAACTATCAATTTAGTGAAGTAATGAAGTAAGAGATGACATATCAAAGGATGTGCACTCACAAATGCCCGAAATGCCAACATCAGATCTGATAAAAGCCAATAGGCTGATTACAGATGTATAAAAAAAAAAGCCAAGTGTTTAGTTTAGAAACTGAATATCGCCAGTGTTCTTAGACAGTTATGTCACTCAAGCTATATCCAATCCATGAAGGTTTTAATGAAACGACAAAACGAACCTTTCCAGTCAAAGACGCCGCGCTGGCATCTGAGCGCTGCTTGTTCATGGGAGTGGTCATCTCCCACTGGTTCTTGTCGGGGTAGTAGCGCTCCACCGAGGACATACGCGTGCGCCCGTTATACCCGCCCAGCGCGTAGATCAGACCATCTGATGGAAAGTTGAATTCTCTTTTTTTGTGCTTGTTAGTTGGTAAAAAAATTACAATAGTGGTGGTGCTGTAGAGGACGCTATATCGAAAGGCTGATTCATTATGTCGTTCCAGAAAATACTTTTGTTGCTAAGCTGATGGTATATGCTCCATAATACCACCACGACAAATAATAGTTAGAAAAGTTCCTTCGTTGTTATGCTGCTGCTAATTGTGTACCTACCATAATATTTCCTGTGACTCTTCTGCTACTACTGCTAGTAATAGAACATCTTGATAATGTGAAGAGAAAATAAAAGCTTGTAAAAAGTCCTAATCTGTCCAAAAAATCTTGGGACAGATTAGGACTTTTTTCTCTTCTTTCATGATTGACCTAAATTTTGATTAAAAAACGATACTTACCGTGCACAACGACGCTGACATAACACCTCGCCTGGTACATACAAGCGCGCTCATGCCAGGTGTTCCCAACCGGGTCGTAGCACCGGACCGTGTTGAAGTGGTCGCTGCCGTCGAAGCCACCGATCATGTAGATCAGGTTGTGCAGCGTGCACAGCCCGTGGTACGCGCGCGGCGTCAGGTCCATGTGGATGGAGAGGAACCAGCGGTCCGCCCTGATGGGAGTATGAAGAAGAAAGACTATGATAAGCCCTGGAAGGTAGAAGGAGTTAAAAAGAAACCAGGATTAATTCAAGACCTCTGAGGGTCTTAAATGATCTAGCGACCCGCCCTGATGGGAGTACGAAAAAGAAAGACCATGTTAAATCCAAGATCTCCCTTAATACAATCAGAAATAAACTTAATAGCCTGCTTGTATTAATGCTGTGGCTACATCGTCTGCTGTCTGCTTCAAGAATGTCTGGAAGATCATCATTTTGTCAGTTAACGACATGGGTATGAATAAATTTATATCGGGTACCAATAACAAAAACATGCAAACGTTTCCCGCTAATCTCCGAAACAGGTGGATCCATTTTGCCGGGATTTTCACTAACGGTACAAACGGTAGCAAAATTGTAGTGAACTTTTTACCTTGTGTCGTAAGTCTCGACGAAACTCGTGGGGCTACCAGCGCTCCATCCACCCACTGCGAAGAGGATCTCGTATGGTATCCGAGGTCTCGCCAACGGGTCGTTGAGATCGGCTTCGGTGCCGGGCCTGGAGTCCAGCAGCGTGTGGAAAACCACGGCCGGATAAAGTGCCTCTTGATTTTTCTAAAGAATGCATAAGTCAATAGAAGGAACCAAGAACCAAAATCTACGAACAAAACTAAAAGAGAATTAAATTACCGCATCATCAACCACTGGCTGCCATTGAAGGATCTTCGATTTGAAATATTTATAACTAATGTGACCAAACCGCACGCAGCACAGTAACGATGGAATATATCGTTTTCTGTTTTCAACGTCATATTCTATCCACGTCTTGACTGCTTGGAATACTATCTCTTCGTTCCGGACGTTCAGTTCGTCGTCCCTTAGAATGTCTTCCAATTCATCATAGGCGAGCGATTTAAACTCATTACATTCCTTAAGTATTCTGCTAAAGTTCTGTCTTATATATAATTTACCTTTCTTTTCTAATTCCCCACAGAAATAGTACCTCGCAAATTTGAATATCCCAAGACAGTTGTGAGGCCTTAGCTCTTGCAGGAGGAACTGGCAACAGAGCTGGATGACTCCGACCACATCGAATTGGTCTGCGAATGGCAACAAATATTCCACGTTTTCCGCGGTCACCGTGCAAGTCCCCGTATACGCATAATCGAGGATCAAACTCATGAAATAACTGGGCACATCCACGAATATCTCAGTCTCCTCCGGCTCGCCTCTCTTCAGAGAATTTATAAATATTGCCTTAAAATACGGACTGACGGCAGAAAGTATGGCCCGGTGCATTCGAATCGACTTCATGTCCCTGCAGACGATCGTGCCATCGCACAGTTGGCCGTTTTGTCGCAGCTCATTCCAAATGGCTGGAAACTCTACTACCGAATAATTTTCAGGGAGACACACGCATTTTCGTTTCCGAGTTACTGTCTTCTTTTTGCTTAATCGTGGTTTCGCGGATGAGGGAGTACGAACAGAATTTTTAGTTTTGGATAATTTTCGATGTTTCGTATTAAATTCCATGCCTTTCGAAAAAACGGCGGTCGAAACTTGTTATCTGTCGCGATGACAGATTTCACGACAGGCGCTTTCGTTTGTTTTGAGTAGATGACACAATTCAAAAGTTTACGTCCCATTTCATAATGTATGCGGCCGGTATTGGCACTAAATGGACCATCTATTTTGCATCATTCATTTAAACGCAGCACTGCACAAAGTGTGAGTTCTCTGTAACAGGAAAGACCTACTCGGCTGTATCCGGCACCAGGGCGGAATTAGGTAGCAGCAAGTATAGCAGAGTTTGTATATACCCAACCTCAAGGTTTGGGAACGCATGTTAAATCGCAGAATGAAGGTCCGTCCGGTGCAGCCCCCAGTCGGCTGGTCAACCCACTGTGCGACCATGCGAAGTGGGTGGAGGGAGAAATGGCGCTGATTGTCAAAAACGCATGTAATCTTATCAGATGTCCGTTGTTATTGCTAGCGGCAGCCGTTGGTACTAATTTCACTCCATAAGATTTAACGAAAGAAACGCCACCGAAATGAGGACAACACCGTCGTGCACGCTCCCATACCGTTATCTCGATGTGTTAAACAAAGATATGCCTATACAACGTGAAATTTTAGTGGTTGTTTTCTCGTTGCAGAACGATTTGCCTATTACAGAATGATGCAAATAATTTCTTGAAAAAAATTTTTTTTTTTTCAAATTTTCAAAATAATAATTTTCCAACTCGAAAACGAGAGAAGCTATCGTTCTTTTTTAAGATGTGATGTAATGAGGTACTGCTTGCCGCATGAAATCGATGCTTAAAGCTAAAGAAGCTCTACCCCCTAAGTCATAAAGCGGTTCGAACGTTCTTTCGAGTTTCTGTTATACCTTTCATAAAACCGGCATTTATTGATTTTAATGAAAAACAATTGCACAAATCCATTGTGCTACTAAGATAGAATAATTTTACTGCGGGAAAACAACCACTATACCGGAGCCGTTCTTAGAAGACTGATTTGACACTTTTTATTTTATATTTTGCATTTATCCTTGTTAAGAGGAACATATTTAGCGAATCATAAAGAACAACTTTTAAAAATAAGACGTTATTTCAAAATGTCAAATGCACCTAATTATCTAATTATTTGTCTTTTATTACCGAAAATAATTGAATTATAAAAAGAAAACGTAAAATTTCCACTCTGTATTACGCTTTTACAAGGTTACGCCGTTTGACACGTTTTCATAGTGACGTAGTGGGTAATACTCACCAGGTATTTTTTAAAATAGGATGAAGGATTTCATAAGTATTGTATTTTAAAAATAAATATATTTTTTAATAAGAAACTTCAATTCAATCTTCTGGATGTGAATAAATGTGTTTAATAGAAAAAATTTATAATTAGACCTTGCTTGGTTATAAAGTGGAAATAACTGTTACTTATATACTTCGGCAATTTTACCGGTGTCCCTCACTAGTGCAGTCAGTCTGACATCTAGCAAATCGGCCAACTTAGAGCGGCTCTGGTATAAAACGGTGTATATGGTGTTTGTGGTTAGTTGGTTATATTATGTACACATTAATTTATAACGACTATCATCATTTATATAATATGTATGTATGTTGGATGACTCTTCAGATGAGCATGGGTTTTAAGAAAATGGATAAAGTTAACAAATCTATCATCAATTCAGCTAGCTGCTTTCCGTGGCTGTAGAAAATATAATGTTTTATGAAGGACATATTTTTTGATTTAGAAATATACTTTTATTTTATATAGCCTAATTAAGCACCATTTACAAGAAAAATTGCTTATATTTATCAGATTTTCTTTGAATATATCTGACTAAGTATTATTTTTAACGTGGCAAGTAAGGTTGTTTATGGTTCACAGATTTAACTGGCAACATTTACCTAAACAGACAGAAAAAAACCAGCTGTCAAATATTGTTATTGTCTATAGTCTCTTTTTCTTCCGGTTGTCAAGATGGTGAGTTTCGTAAAAACAAAAATGAGTTAAAATCCACAAAAATCAAAGTGAAATCGATGTGTTGTGAAAGTTTAAAGTGTTTCCTCGTCAGACAAGTGTATTCAAAATGTGTTCCTTTGTTTATTTCAGGGTATCGACATCAACCACAAACATGATAGGAAAGTTAGGCGCACCGAAGTCAAATCTCAGGATGTGTACCTGAGATTGCTGGTAAAAGTAAGTAGCGCCTGTCAGTGGCATTGTATTCCTCAAATTACTAGAACCGAATGCTTTGTTATTGTCAAGTTTTCATCATGTGTGTCAGGTTTATAACCTCAATTTTTGTTGATAGCTGTACAGATACTTGGCCAGACGTACGAACTCCAAGTTCAACCAGATCGTGCTGCGCCGTCTGTTCATGAGCCGCATCAACCGGCCGCCGATCTCTCTGTCGCGCCTGGCACGCCACATGAAGAAGCCAACACGCGAGGGTCTGATCGCCGTCGTTGTTGGCACCATCACCAACGATGTGAGGTTATACACAGTCCCTAAGATGACTGTGGCCGCTCTTCATGTCACTGAGAAGGCGCGCGCCCGCATCTTGGCTGCTGGAGGTGAGTTCATGCTCTAATTCATTTGTTTACGGACCTTCCGTACGTCATATTAATGTTCAGAAAAACGCAAATAATTTAACTGCATTCACCCCAGCCTGGGGACTCTTTGAACACCCGTCCTTATGGGATTCGCGCCCAGACATGCATTACCATCACAACAGAACAACAGATTTGGGCGTTTTTCTAAATATTGAAATAGTGCAAGCTTTCACACTCTAAAATTACAAATTTATATTAATTTGTTTCTGTGCACATTTTTATGATTGTATGTTGTGTTTATCAAAGTAATGTAATGTAAAGTAATGACTAAGTTTATGTGCCAAGTTTAAAAAGTGATTTTAGGAAGTAATAATGTAGATTTCTATAACAAGTTTCAGCTATTATTGGTTGGGTTATATAAGAGCCAAAATTATGTGTACAGAATAAATAAACCGTCAACATGTATGCCATTTCATATTAGATACTAATTTAATGAAAGTTTATTGTGAATGTCCTGTAAATGCAACTTATAATAAAGCAATATTCATTATTTAAATTCATGACAAATGTGTGAGTCTGTCTGGTTCCGGAAATAAAGCTTCCAAAATAAACTCAGTGCTATTAAACAATCACTCCGTTGCTCACTTACAATCGAAACTAAATCTGCTGTAAACGTCTAAGATGATATTTGAAATCCTGTGTATTTATGAAAGCAAAAATATATTTGTGATTGAAGAGGTCTGATTCAACCATTCTTTTCTTTTCCCAGGAGAGATCCTCACCTTCGACCAGCTGGCTCTCCGTGCACCCACCGGCCGCAAGACAGTCCTTGTACAGGGTCGCCGCAACGCCCGCGAGGCTGTGCGCCACTTCGGCCCCGCGCCGGGCGCTCCTCGCTCGCACACGAAGCCCTACGTGCGCACCAAGGGACACGAACGCGCGAGGCCCAGCCGTCGCTCCAACGTGTAATCTTTAAATATAAGGACTACAAATTTATTTTGATGGTTTCATTTCTAGATATGTAAGAAATGGTACATTACCCCACCCTGTCTCTTGGAATCTAAGTTTGTAGTATTTGAGGATACCTAACTATAATGATGTGCACAAGCTATCAGTCAAGTCAAGGCTTATCTGTTATGCCTGTCTATTCCTAATTTTGACACTAGTTGTCGGGATAATAATAAAATTGTATTGACACATCATCATCAGCCCATATACGTCCCCACTGCTGTGGCACAGGCCTACACTAAACTAGGGTGATAAGGCCTTAGTCAACCATGCTGGCCAGAGTGTGAATCTGGGTGTGAGTGTGTGTGCATGTGTGTGTGAAAGTCAAAATTGATAAAACTCATTAAATGAAGATTTGGCCGTATGATTTTAAAATCAAGGCCGTTAAACCGCTATTTACTACCATGCTGGCCAAGTGTGGGTTGGTTGACACACATTCCCTGAAATTGTTGTTGTCTGTTACCACTTGTTACAGTTATCACAACTAGGAAAATAGACTGTTAGGTCTGGACTCTGCCATGCTGACCAACACCACACACTGGTTTGATGGAGACCCAACCTAAAACTTATTACAAGAACTATATATGTATTTCATTTGGCATCTTATAATAAATAAAACAACTTCGTTCAAAATACCTATCTATATCACAGATTTTTATTACTTCACAACTGAATAAAGCTATGTACAATATGTACTTGTCCAATACTTTACAACTAAGTCATCTTGTGGGGATAAACCAAAGACTTTCTTCAGATTAGCCACAGCTTCTGATTTAGGGCCTGATGATTCTATTGCAGCTTTGACTGCCTTTGCTGTCCTGAAAACAAAATGTATGTACCATTATTCACTAGCTTATAATGGTGCTTCTAGATATCTGATATTAGATAACATAAAACTATTCTTTTAGAGCACCACAATACTACACATGGGCGCTCCATGGGCTTAGTTAGCCCTAGTTCCAATATATTCTAAAAGAATTAAGTTGAGTTCTTACCCCAGCCATTCCAGCAACATGGATTTTACATGATGATGAAGAACGGCATCAGTAAATTTAGGATTATCCATTGCATTTTCTATTCTAGTCATAACCATAGGAACTGTAACATAAATGTTATGTATCATGTAGGTACTGTAATTTTTAACATACATATAGGTTATTAATACTCAATAGTAGAAACACATACATTTGCTAGGTAAACTGCCACACCAGTTGCAACTGTAATTGTTGCTATTCATTTCTTTGTCTAGAAAGCAGGCATTGGCTGAACTTGTAGATTGACTTTCATTCACAATTTTTATATTGGGACTTTCTGTGTTAGTAGGTGAAAATCTCTTTAAGCCCTTGACAATATTTGTAGCCTCCTCAATATTTGAATTCACCATGACCTGAAATTAGTAGTAGAATATTTAATTTTTCTATTAAATATAATTTTTCTATGATAATACAGATGCAAAAAAAATTTAACAAACATTATTTATTCTAAGATTCTTATTCCTCATGTGTAGATCCTAATATTATAATGGTGGCTCGGTGGAACAGTGGTTAGTGACCCAGGTTTACTACCTACGGTTCCAAGAGTAGTGGGTTCGATTCCCACTCGGAACAAATATTTGTGTGATGAACATCGGTGTTTGTTCCGTGTCTGGATGTATTATTAAATATATTTATGTATATTTGTGTATCCACTGTTGATTCTGATACCCGTAACACAAGTGCTTAAGCTACTTACCACGGGATCAGATCAATGTATGTGATGTTGTGAAATATTTATTTATTTTTATTTATTTATTATGTTATTTTGACTAGAAGGTTTACTTACATTTACACCTGTAAGTGTACAATAAAGAAGTATCCTAAAGACTGCCCTAGTAAGCATTTTATCTAAATCTCTCAAAGGAATACATTCATCTCCAGTCGGTACATCACAAGTTTTGGCATCAAATATTGAATTCTTTACTTTGTTAGGATCAAGTTTGTTGAGCAAATCCTGACTTGTGTAAAGGGTTTCAGTATAAGTAAGGGCCCCTGCTTTGAGCATCCAAGTGAAATGTGAATGGAGCTTTTTGAACACATCTTCATCACCTGTAGATAGATAGAAGTTTAATAGGTATTAAGAATAGGTACCTAATGTTAAAGATGACATAAAGTGAATTATTCATAATAAGTAAAATTTAATCTCACCAACCAGTTAGCTGTTTGAGTGACCTGGACTGTCCAAAATCATTTCTACCCGTTCTAAGCCTCAAAGCTCTTTGAGAACATATCTTTTGCTCATTATTGTACACAATTTCAGCACTCTCTTGCAACTCCTTTGCTATTTTCTGTAATATATTAAAGTTATATAACTTAGCTGAAGTTCATATTATGTGAGAATAACAAGTTTTGTGGGAAATAAGACACAAAAATAATACAACTGATAAAGAAGAATATTCATTCAATGGCTCCTCTGAATCGAAGAAATAATCTTAAATTAGTGTTTATTTCTAGAAAATGACAGTCACACAAAATTAATTACCTGCATATGCTCAGAGAGAACTGGCATAATATTCAACAGTAGCATTTTGTCCTTCATAAGCACAACTATTGAGAACCATCGCTTAAGACCTCGCGCGCGCGTGTCCTTGAGCTGGAACATCAAGCTAAGCACATGCCCTTGGGTATCGCTAAAGTATACTACGCCTCCTTCTTTACTCCAACTTACCTACAAAGACCATCAAGGAAGATTACATTGTGACCAATTTATCATGTTATTGATATATCATATCGATACTTTAAATCTCAAATGGCGTAACCACCAAAACACTACTTTTCAGGAGAGCAGAAAAACAAAAAAAAAATGTTTTTTTAATTCATAACTTTATCAATTTTAATACAATGAAAATGTTTTATACATCAAATTTCGTAGAATTTTGAGATAAAGGCTTCAGTAGGAACTCTTTGTACCTAAATCTTATATTTAAGAAACTAGAAGGCGGTTACGACTTGTGAAAATATTACAAAAAGGCGTTTACGCCCAATAAAAATCACGATTTTTAAGAGGTGAAGGTCGTATCTCCAATAAAAAAACGTTTTTTGTGCTTTAAACTCATTTAATAATAAAAGAAAACGTAAAATATTCACTCTGTATTACGCTTTTACAAAGTTACGCCGTTTGACACTTTTTCATAGTGACTCAACGCGTAATTTTTAGAATTGGATGAAATATTTTGGAATATGGGAAACTTCACTAAGATTTTTACGTATCTAAATCGATTAATTTTGTCATTTGAAACCCCCGCTGATGTGTATTCACCATACATTTATCTATGTATTCAGCCATTTGCGTACTTGTGCGCATAGATTACGTTCCTCGGTGTATTTATTATTTTTTGTGACCGTTACGTTGACTTTGGCGCGTTATTGGTCTTCGATTCTGATTTGTGTTTGGATATTGATTTAAAATGCCGAAACAAGGAAAAGCAATAAATAGCCAATGTCTCCGCAATCTTAATCCCCCAGGGCATCAATACTAACAATAATAATGACAATCATGTGTTCAGCGATGTTGGGTGTAAACGCCTTTCTTTTGTATTGCAATTTCGAAAAATAGCGTGTCTTACGAGTTACGCCAGAAAATTATGTCACATACACCCTTTTTTTTGACATTTTTTTCACGTCACTGTAATTTCTAGGGGCGTAAACACCAAGTAAATTAGACTAAGCCTTTTACGACCTGTTTACCTTATGAAAAGTGTTCAAATATATAAAAAACATTGGGTCGTAATAACCTTTTTTTTGCGAATTTGAGGATTTTAAATATACAGATCGATAGAGAAAAAAAAACTGAATAAAACTGCATTAAAAAGTCATTTTGACCAAATTGGCGGTTACGCCATTTGAGATTTAAGGTAGCGATATATCAAAATATGTATATTATTGCAACACAGTGTAACATCAACTTTATTATGAAACCTTTAAGCCAAGCCAAGTTTACAGTTTATTGTAACCTGGATAAACTTACTTCACAAGTAATACTTCTGATCGCAGCCTGCCGTAAAAACGAAGTAACATCGGCGTTGAGAACCGACTCCCTACTGCAGAATATAGTTCCATCTTCATCTCTCGACACTAAGGTAGTCTCAGGGCCCAATGAAGTGCACCCTGTGCATTCTACAGACGATTTAGAGGATTCTGTCGTGTGATTCTCGTCGTCGGTTGTAAATGTACAGAACAGAGGTCTTGGGCCATGCGCTTCGCAAAAATGACACATACCTATGATAGCGTTCATTTTGAAAAAGTTTCTTAAGTCTCAATTAAACGAATTATTTACATTTTACATCAGATATCTAGCGGGCGATCATCTTTCTAAAAGGTTACAAAATGTCATCAAACAGCTGACTAGCTGTCATTTTGACAAGTTGTTTTTTATAATGCACCTGTGCAATGATATTTAGAACTTCGGCCATTCTCCTGTAATCTTTTTTTCGGATATCATCCGAAAATACTGTCCGATGATGCGGAATGCTTTGTACCGACCCGATTTCAATGAGCACTTTGCTAGTTATTTTGTGTCATGCCGCACTGATTGTCGGTGCAGACCATTGGCCCGTACCGAAAGTAGCAATCTGCAACTACGGTCAGTGCCACACCACACTAAACCCAGCTTTAGTCAACGCATAATAAAATTATAAGTGGTTTGTGGACTGGACATGGACCTGGATCCCTATCAGTAATGATATAGTCGTCTACAAAACAATACAGATTTTTGTAAACTGTCATGCGATACTCTACTCAACTACGAAAAAGCAAAGACAGGTTCATTTTAGGGAAAACTTATACCTATGACCAAACCACCCAACGATGATTTTATTTTGAATCTTTGGATTACCTACTTATAAGAATGATATAAGTGTAATATACCTTATATCATTCTTGTGTGTACCTTATATATAGTGTACAAACAATATAACCGACATATCATACAATGAATTTGAAATATTATTTGGTGATTGAAACTTGGGACTGATTTTCGTTACAACATTATCTTAGGCCCACTACACACTTAACGCGTTAAACTTCGCGATGAGCCCTTTGACTCCGGCGCCCTATCGTATTTGTATAACTTCGTTCAACTTACTGCAAGAAGCATTACCTTTTTCCAGCAACGAGGATGAGGGTAACCTGTTCGTTCTATGGGTTTGTCATGATTTCTTCAGATATTAATGATTTACTGCCCGCGCGACTCGGCTCTGAGCCGGTAACGTCAGCAAACTTCGCAAAAAACAATGTATTATTTTTATATATTTCTATTTATTTTAGGTATATAGGTAGGTACAAAAATGTGTCGAAATAGATCGATTGAAAAATTGTAATTCAACCATACAATTTGCGTACTAATTTTAATATTATTTATGTAACCAGTACCACAAAGTGTGAATAGAGCCGAATAGTTGCGCGGTTAGTATTTATATAAGTAATATGAGGCCACCAGAACCAGAGTGGCCCAACCCCAAAATACAATTATGTGGATATATGCGAAAATAGTTAAGGTGAAATTTTAAGTAAATGTTATTGAAAGAAAGTGGTAGAAAATTTGTTTAAAAGTTGTAAAATATGAAATGAGTTACTTTTAAAACTTAGATGAATTATGAAAATAATAATTATTTTACTTATTTATACGTTTTTTTTGCTGATAGGCCACTCTGGCATTTAGCATGGTGAATATATTTTATAAACAGTCTATAAAGAATGGGCCAATGTGTATGAACCTGATAATTAGGTTTATTATATATTTGAAATGAAACTATATTTACGGATTCAACTGGCGTGTATTGCTATTCTAAAGATATTATTTAGAGACCCGACGTTTCGAGCTCCTTACAGCGCTCACGGTCACGGGCAAGACCCTTGCTCGCGCTGTAAAGAGCTCGAAACGGCGGGTTTAATAAGTAAATTTATTAAGTTTTAATTCAAATGTGTAGTGACGCGCAAATAATACACAATACTAATAATATATTAATAATACCTATATCAATTTAAGATTATCTTAGGCACATTAGGCAAGATTTTAAATTTAAAAGGCAGTTATTCAGTCGAGAATCAGTAATTGCTTCATCTATTTCATTCCCCGCATTTGAAAAGACTTTCAGTTGTTGGTCGAAAGGGTGGTATATAGGTGGAATAAAATCCAAAAGGTAAGGTTTTTAAATTCAACCCCCATGGGGTTCATTGGGGGGGTGAACATTAGTATGGGAGAATTTTAACGTGTTTTTACGATTTTTATAAAACTTGGTCTGGAGGTAGCTGGCACACCGGAGACACCAGCATTATTTTTTTATTTCAACCACCATGGGGTTCAATGCGGGGGAGGGGGGGAGTGAAAATTCGACCCCCATGGGAGTTATTGGGGGGGGGGGGGGTGAAACGTAGCATGGGAGAACGTTGACGGAACTTTCATTAAAAATAACTAATTTTACAAGGCATGTATTTAGGCAATTTTAATACATCATTGCTACAAAAACCCATTAATACGCGGACGAAGTCGCGGGCGGCCGCTAGTCCTTACTAATATTATAAATCCGAAAGAAACTCTGTCTGTCTGTCTGTTACGCTTTCACGCATAGAGTACTGGACCGATTTAAATGAAATTTGGTACAGATTATTATTAAATGAAGTTTAACGGGTAATGTTTTACCCGTTAAACGTCTCTACGCGGACGAAGTCGCAGGCGGAAAGCTAGTTTACTATATTTACGCCACACAGGTCTAAGTACATGATTAGCCTATTTAGGGTTCCGTAGCCAAATGGCAAAAAACGAAACCCTTAAAGATTGGTCATGTCTGTTTGTCTTTCCGTCTGTCTGTCCGTCCGTATGTCTCAGCAATTTTTTTCCGAAAGTATAAGAGCTATACTGTTGAAATTTGGTAGGTAGATGTATTCTGTAAACCGCATTAAGATTTGATGCAAAATTAAAATAAATAATCTATACTTAATATTATAAAGCTGAAGAGTTTGTTTGTTTGAACGCGCTAATCTCAGGAACTACTGGTTCGATTTAAAAAAATCTTCTTGCGTTGTATAGACCATTTATCGAGGAAGGTTTTAGGCTATATAACATCACGCTGCGACCAATAGGAGCAAAGATACAATGGAAAATGTGTTTAAAACGGGGAAAACGCGAACGAAGTCGCTGGCACAGCTAGTAATTAATATTGGGGGCTCCCCTTACTTAGAACAGATTTAAAAAAAAAATATTTTTATCAATCACATGCATGTGGGGTATCTATGGATAGGTCTTCAAAATAATATCGAAGTTTCTAAAATATTGTTTTTCTAAGCCGAATATTTTGCGTGACTGACGTTTCCAAAGTGGAAAAAGAACCCCCATGACAAATGTTGAGAAATCTAAAAAAAACATAATAATATGATGTACATTACTATATAAACTACCCACGTAAATTGTTTTGAACGAGATTTAGTAAGTAGTTTTTTTTAATACCTCGTAATTCGTAAACCGCTTATTGTCGCGTAATCTTTCATACAAATAACTTAAATTGAAAAAAGGCCTTTAATTTCATAAATCAGTGGTACGGAACGGAATCCTTTTTGCGTGAGTCCGACACGCACTTGGCCGGCCTTTTGTATTTACATGTTCTCTTATAAATTTTAGGAGGCATGACCCTACTTCTTGTGGTCCCCTGGATGCTGTTGATTCATCCCAGACGTAATGAACAGTTTGTCTGTACTAGCATTGTGAATTCCTAAACAGTAGGTCCACAACTGACGCTAGTAGCAAATACCAGTGGTAATTACTGGTCTTGGAAGAGTCTTGATTAAGTCAAAGATCATGACGGTAGTATCGTTATCCTGCTTCGCATTTTGCATGTCATTTAAAAATTATTCATAATATGTAGGTATCATTCTCTGACATAGTATACTTAGTATGGGATCACATTGCGTGTGTTTAGATATTCCAAATATTAATTTAATTGTTTACTTTTTTTTATAACAACACCATTTTTGTAACCGCAAATTACTTAAATTTTAACAGTTAAATTTCAGAGACCAGAGTGGCCCAAGTTACATGAGCCGTAATGACGGCCAATGCCATAGTGGCCCAAGTGACCTGGGCCACTATGCTCTTTTAATATTGAATAAGAATCAAAATGCCACAATTTTTTTTTATTGTTATCTACGTTTATTTACTGATTTTATCTTTGAGTCATTGTGGCTACGAAATTAGGGGTTTGAAAGGGGACATTGCCGTGGTAAATTAAAAATATGCCAAATTGTGGTTTGGGCCACTCTGGTTCTGGTGGCCTGATATATTATAAAGATAACTGTGTAATTCACAAGGAGTTAAGTTACCAAAATTAATAACCAGGACAGTGGCTTCGGTTGCTAATCTATTCAAAGCTTGATACTGCTTAACCGATTTTCATGCGATTTCATCAGTATTTATATAGAAAGGAATAAATAGGATATTGAGGAAAGGGTAAATTGGAGGTAGTCAATCAATAAAAGACAAATCATAATTAATTTTTTGTTAACTCATTTATTCAACTGTACACTGATTCACAGTTAATAACTTCCATGGAACATCACAAGCACAGATAAGTCACCTATTATAATTAATTTGACTGTGCTAACCAACCACGATGGCGAACAATAAATTGCGCTATTATTATTACAGTAATATAATATATGCCCGCGGCCGGGCCAGGTAACGACATTACGAGGCGATCCGAGGTCAGAAATAAACGCTGTTATATAAAATAAATTAATTTAATTATAAACAAATAACATATTACTGTGCCTATCGAAAAAAAAATGTCTAAAACGTTCGTTTTATACTACAGTTTGTTGGTGGCGGCGTTTATTTCTTAGAGACGGGTTTGTAGGCTAGTTTTCTGGACTTGAGTGCGGACCACTTGTGCCGTTTGAAGTAGTATACGACGACGGCGAGCATGGAGAACATGCCGATGGCCTTGATGGTCATGAGGCGCCGGTCGTCCAGCTCGGGCTCCGAGCACCAGCGCAGGAACGTCGCCACGTCCTTGGCCAGCTGCGACGCCGTCGCCGGAGTGCCGTCCGAGTACTCCGCCGCCTTAGGACAAAGATCGTTAGTTATAGTATGTCGAAGAATGAAATTCACTTATATGAGTATTATAATATAAACTAATATACAATGGTGAGATACTATAAAAAAAAGTACAATAAAAAGAGGGTATTTCTGAAACATATCCATACAATGTCTATTCTTGGAGACAAGTTTTGACACAAGCAACAATTTTGTCTGGAATAAGAATAACTGTTCGGTGACAAGTCATCCGACAGGACCGATGAGAGATCAGGCGCAGGACCACTGGTGTCACGAGCGTAAAGAACGCACGGGCATCCGTTAAACTTCTGACTCTAATGAGAAATTTCACAAATTCCGTTTTACCCTGAACTCGACAGATGAACCAGTCGGTTAACTAATCGGGAGGACCATAGTAACACCAATAATCGCCGTAGCCTGCTAATATAGCCCCAGCATTATGCTGATATGGCAAGTACGTGTATGTTAACTATCAATTATAATAACTTTTGGTTCATGTCGCTTGCGGCGCTAGCCTTCAACAGTGTTGATTTTCAAGATCTGTTTAGTCGAACATACTGAATCCTGACCAATATCGAAGATATTGTAAAAGTGTTACCTGAGTACAATGAGTGTCAGACATCATCAATTTACGTGTGTGAGTGGGTCAGAATTCAGTTAGATAAGAATGTATATTCGCATTCCGAGCAATATTAGCCATAATCATCAGCCCATATGCCCACTGCTGGGGAACAGGCCTACCCTTAGTTAGGGCGATAAGGCCTTAGTCAACCACACTGGCCAAGTGCGGGTTGGTTGACTACACATATTAGCCATATTGAAAACTAAATCTAATCTGCTATTAATTTTGGTTTATTTATTTTGCTAGTCACACTACATAATAATACATATAATATATAATTAGGTTATTTCCTCCTTTGGATGCCTTTGTGGGGGAGAGGATGGGTCTCACCCTCTCAAGCCCCAGCAGCAGTTCAAGCCTCATCCTAATAATCCACCAGCGTCTACTAACCTCGTCGAACAAAACTTGGGCCATAGAGATGGCTCCGCCAGGGAAGTACGGGTTGTAGTTCTGTCCCTCGCGCAGCACGATGCCGGCCGGCGCCTCGATGTAGCCCGTCAGCAGCGCGAATATGTAGTCCTCGCCGCCCTTGCGGCCCGAGCAGATCAGCGACAGGTCCGGAGGGTACGCACCTGCCAACACCAAGGATCCATTTAAAAAATAATACTAGTGGCCTCCCCTTTTCCTTCCCCCGTCATATATCCTTGCTACTCGTGGGAACGCAATGACCTTGTTAAAACAATGCACAAGGCAGAATGGCGGCGACGTGGCCCACAACCCGTCACGTCACGTTTCCCACAGAGGTGAAATGTGGACCGTTAGAAGTGATCTCTGCCTACCCCTCTGGGAAAAAGGCGTGATTTTATGTATGTATGTATGTATGTACTAGTGACCCGCCCTCACTTCACTTCTGGTATATGCCCCAGACATAAAACTGCTAGCTAGATCGATTTCTGAAAAAGCCTATGTCCTTTCTCAGGCTGTGGCCTATACCTGTACCAAATTTAATTTAAAATGGTTCAGTACTCTATGTGCGAACAGACTTATTTTCGCATTTGTAATATTAGTAAGGATTTCTTAATTAACGCCATAAACAACCCCATGATTTCTCGAGCCTATGATAAACTAGAGCAACCAGGCCATAAGCACTCTGGCAAAGTATGGGTTTGGCGACTACACAACCTTGGAATTTCTTCGTAGATGCCTAGGTTTCTTCATAATGTTTTTTATCACCATAATAGACAAAGATCAAGCAAAGTTGGCCATGTGACAGTACTGAGTGATTTATAAACATTCGGGTACGCTTGTACATACATACATGGTAAGTATCCTCAGACATTGCCAGTTTTCTAATTTAGGTACACACACAAATTTTTTTTAACACAAACTTGGATTCAAATCCTAGCCTCAGAAAGCAATTACCCGTAAATGAAGTCAAATGACCTAATTTATTTTTTATTTACTTTAAAGAAATTACTTAACTATTTATCTACCCAATTAAATTCATAAATGTCATTAGTAGGCTGGAGATATAATTACTATTGGCTTGTTAATGAATAAATTTGTAAAACGAATTTATATGTCAGTATATGAAAGTTTTTTTTACAATGTACTGCATGTTGTGGTGTGATGTCATATCACTACGTTCACTTTGTGTGAAAAGTGCAAATGGTCAGAACTTGGTTGTATATCGAAACGATTCATGTCGATTCAGATTATTAAGTACTTCAAAGTTACCTAATTACCTAAAATCACTAACATTCTCCATTACATGCAGTTTTGGTATACAATTTAGAACAACATTGTATTGGAACATGATATTAAATACTAAGCTTCCAGCAACCCAGGTTGGTCTTAAGTGTGTGATACAAGTTTGGTGAGATGGCAATCTATTATAACTGATGAGACTTAAGACTTGTTTAGGTAGTTCAGCTTCTCGCCATAGAGTATCATTACAGACAGGAGTAACACAATATTGAAAAGACAAATTTTTACTAATTAGTTCACACAAATATTACCGTTGTTGGCAGCTCTGGCCGCATTCTCGTTGGGGTACGGCGACGGGAAGTAGTCCGACAGCTTGCCGGGCCTCTCGAAGTAGTTGCCCTCCTCATCAGGGCCGTCCTTCACCATGACCTGCATGAACAGATAATGGTTAGCACTTCACTAGAACACATGTGTAACCTGGGTCCATCCCATACAACAGCCTATTCTGAAATGTATAACAATCCCATTTATACCTGGCTAAATTATAGTTCATTTTTATACTACCTAGAAATAGGTAATCATGAATAAATAGGTGATTATGAATAAAGCCAAAAAAATATTATTAATGAATAAAAGAACATTGCATAAGATTTATAGTGCAGTGATCCTATTGCACAACAATATTGTGGGAAGTTGATATAATTTTGTTTGGATACAATGTCGGGCAGATGCAGTTCTGTTATTGTTTCCTGCATCCAAAATTTAATGTGGTCAACAATTTTACTGTAATTTTATTAATAAAAGATCTAATTGACAATAATTCATGATTTTTTCAATATTTCATTTATATCATTAACAACATTTAAAAACAATACCTATTTTGCCAAAAAAAATGAGAAAATTAATATTTTCACTTTGATTGCGTATGATAATTTTAAATACATATAGTGATTCCTGCAAGGTCAAGTCCTCACACACAGACAATTTTTGTATTTATACTGGCGAAGCGAGCACAAAGTTTAGCGAGGCACATTGGTGTGGATGGAAGGTTGAATGTAGTACTGACCTCGGCAGCCTCAGCCTTGGCCTGCTCCTCCGTGTGGGTGAAGCCCACCAGGTTACGGAAGGCGATGTACTGCAGCGAGTGGCAAGCCTTGCACACCTGCTTGTACACTTCATACCCGCGGCGTACGCTGCCGGCAGAAACACATAAGACATATAGTAACACCGTAATTCAGGAGAGTTAAAAGATTCAGTCATAATGATAAATGGGATGGGGATTTCCTATTGTGTCTGCTTCTAAGGCTGTGAAGTAACGAACTTTAAATAAGTGGCTAAAAAAAAGTTAGGCAAAAGGTGATTTTTTAAAAATTTTAAATGCAGTGTAAATCTTTATGAAGACATAGTTTGCATTTGGCAATGTCTACATCAGTATAGCAGCTTCGGGAAATCTTAGTCATTTTAATTGAAGGGATGTAGGGGCTCATTATTTTATGCTCTGAAAGAAAGCTCAATCTGTAGCACCATGAGTTACCATGAGTTAGGTATCAAGAACTTATATGTTAAAAACCTATGTAATTGTTTTTTTAATACAACCGATTTTAGTTTTAGCATTGAAACTCACGGTAGAGCTACTGATTACACAGAATGTTGGTATACCTGGCATGGTCGAGGGAGCGGAACCACCCGTCATGGCTCCAGGGCTGGTGGGGCGCGTGCGCCTCGTTCCCGGAGGCCTGCACCGACTGCTCGAGCGCGAACAGGAGTGCACCGACACCGCCACCGACCACGCCCAATGTGGACAGTAACTGGAAACATTGGAACATTTAAAACCTATTTGCTCAATAGTAATGTCTTATTTAGACTTTTTATTTCTATTTGCTTAACTTTTGGGTAGGCATGTTTTTTTTTATTGCAGACTTCCATAGATATGATAGTTTGATTTTCAAATGTTATTCATTATACATAGTGAACTTTGCATGCCGTGGCAACCTCTAATTAAGATTAGCACTTAGCTCTAAGTTTATGTTGTTTTTATTCACTTTTATTAATCTGTACCAGTGTTTTTCTTGTTGGTTGTCCTAATAATAAATAAATAAATAAATTTTATTTATTTTGTAAGTCTTGCCAGAATAAATTTTTGGAAAACACACCTGACGAGTCCATTCACCAAAACTACAAACTGAACTTTTTTAAAACTGATTTGGTAGAAAATAAGTATTTAATTTTTTCAGATTTAAGATTTGAAATTGTTACAGATATTACTGCAGGCTTTTAATGATTCACAAAACTTTGGTTTTTAAAAATCAAATAAAAATATTTGAAGAGGATTATTTTTTTAGGCATGGTAAAAATTTTATGTAAACAGCTAATAAGCAAACAAAGATCATCTTTTATGAGCCTGCTGAGTAGATCAATAGTAGAATATATCTGTATATAAATATGGTATAAGTTTACAACTCGGTACCAACTACTTCATTTATCTTAAAAGGTCAATCAATAGATGAATTAGATATGAGTTTTAAACCATTTCATTGATAATAAAATCTTACAACACCATTTTAAATCTTAAACATAATTAAACTTGTTTTTAATGGGCAACCCATGGAAATCTATACAATATACTGTTGTTGATGTAGTACTTACCTGTCAACAATGGTCATTAGACTAAAGACAACATTACACAATATTAAAGTTTTAAACCTGTATGTAGAAACTACAATATTATATTCTCAGATGTAGACTTTTCTATTGTTACATTGAAATTTAAGTATAAAATTTTAAAAGTACTCTCATAAGTGGGGTTATTTTGGCAATCAAACTCTTTGCTCTTCAAAAATTGCAGTCTGAATTTTATTTAAACTTTAGATGGTTCATATTATGAAATATCACTACAAGAGTGTTAGTAATGTGTACTTACCAATTTTCTATTCCTAGTCCATCCTTGAGTACTGGTGGACAGCTGACAAACCTGCAATGGACGGTCTTCATTAGTTTTCCTATGTACTTGTTACATAATGCAGAATAGGTTATCACTTGCCCATGAATTTTTATTGACAACACTTGGCTGCTATTTAATTGTATAATGTTCCACACAATTACACTGTTCCATAAATACTGCCTTGTGGTCCCAGAAACGCGTGAATTGCGAAAAATACACCCGCAAACGGACCAAACTTACAACTCCTCCAACTCGGCCTTTGATGAACTTACAGATCACACTGTCGGGTACTAACAGCTAAAATTAGTATTCAAATTACAAAGTTTGATCATATCCAGTACCTGGGGGCCAACTATCCCATAATTTTTCAAAAGACGTGCCCCACAAATCCTACCGACAGTGGCCGCCATGATAGTAAAACGTCGTAATGAAAGACGAAACGAGTGACATCTACGAAAAAGGTGCCATCAAAAAAATTTATGCCTGAATTTACACATTTAAAAAAGCACAACGTACAAATATATAAATTTTCGTTTTATAAAAGCTGTTTGATAATTTAATGATATTATTTGATAAATATAGAAATGACAACATAAATGAAATCTTCTGTCACCTAAAACTCAAACTCAAAAACATCTTTCACTTTGAAAAAGAAATTAGCTGTTCAAAAGAGGCTAAAAATAAAATGAGAGGATACATCTGCAAATATTACAGAGATATCACGTAAGTATGTACCTATTTAGATTCAATTAGCTAGGGCTAGAGTAACACTGTTTTTTTGTTATGCTATTTTCTATTGCATGTTTTAATGTTATGTTGTACTTGTGGTGATGCGCATGGTGTGTCTTAATTGTAACTTGTAAGTGATTCACGTCACCAATGTCAGCACAAACTCGTAAACTTACATTTGTGGATTCCGAAATGCATTGTTATCAAGATAATTTGCGTTACATTTTGTAAGGAAGGCCTTAGTTTTTGAAATTCAGAACGAAAACCGTAGTGTCAGAAAACTGACTGACAGTGACAGATAGATAGTCTACAATTTCGAGGTTATTTTGTCGAGCGCCGTGTATGTTTTTTCAATTACTATTTAATTAATATTCCAAATTAACTTAAGAAAACAACATGAAATATTATACATGAATTGCATTTTTAAACACAGGTTTCATTTTGTAGTTAGTTCATTGATAAGGTATGTGCTATAGCTCTCGAAGTTGGTATGTATACGCACCGGCATTTTAGTGTTTTATTATTGTTTTATAGGCTCAAGACTTCCAAAGCGGGGTCCCCGGTGAAAATGCAGGTATTTACACAGAAGAGGAACCCCCTCACGGGCGGTACGGACTGGGACGTGCAGCATGAGGACTACGATTTCCACCAGGAGATCGCTCGCTCCGCGTTTGCGGACATGCTTCACGACACAGAGAGGAACCAGAAATACTACAGGGCTCTAAAGTTGGCCATTGATAGGATGCATCACGCACGGAAAAAGGCCAATGTACTTGATATAGGTAAGTTAAAATGTTTGTGAACACATAAAACTACTTATTCTCTATGCAAAGTTAACACAAAGGAGGCCCATCTAATGTTGCCAGTACGGTAGAGACAGTACTGTAAAACATAAGAAACAATCTGGATAAACTAAAATTAGTGTAATGGAACGCGAAAGTCTAAAATCTTACAAACTGGATAAATATGTTTATTGTATCCTATTGTCTAATTTTAATAATATTGATGTAAAAACCTAATTAATATATTTGCCTCACACTCACCATTAGTATAGTAGAGTGTGAGGATGAGATATTTGATACCTTATTGACAAATTTGACAGTGGAAATTAAGAATATAAATAATTTCATTATTGAACAATTGCATTACCCGACTAGTTACCCTTGTCTAGTACGATTTTAGACTTTCGCGTTCCATTACACTAAATATTTGTCTTTATGGGTCTACACGCGATATAAGGAGTAGCAAATTACATAGCTACTTACTGCCTGACGTTTCGACTGGGTTACACCAATCGTGGTCGCTCGAGATCAGCTATGTAATTTGCTACTCCTAATAACGCGTGTAGACCCATAAAGACTAATATTTAAGGGTAACTAAGTACCTATTAAGATCCTGTTTTAATAATAACAACTGTAATAACACTTAGTTCGCAATAAACACTTCAACTTTGACTTTGAATCTTTTTGATTCCAGGTACAGGAACAGGTCTGCTGTCCATAATGGCTGCCCGGTGTGGGGCCGACTCCATAACAGCATGTGAAGCCTTTGAGCCAATGGCCGAGTGCTGTCTGAAGATCTTGGCACGTAATGGTGTAGCAGACAAGATAACTGTCATACCAAAACGGTCCACAGAGATTGTGGTTGGTGAAGACGGAGATATGAAGGAGAAGGCAAATATATTGGTTACTGAAGTTTTTGATACAGAACTGATTGGAGAAGGTAGGTGGAATAAGAATACAAAGAATATAAATTAATTAGGTAGTACTATGACTTCATAATAAACCAATATCACAAAAGAATATTTCAATTGATTCTTTCCACTGAATAGTTCTTCTATTAATTTAAAATTGTCATGGTTACACACATAATAAAACTGAAAATGTCAGTTCCCCCATGATATGGCACTTACAACAGTGCCAAAATATTGGGAGTACATTAAAACAAAACAACATGATAAATATCCTGGACATTTTTAGTTTTCTAATTCTTCTATTGACCGTTTCGTCGATAATCATGAATAGTCCAGTCATTTAAGCTTAAATTAGGTAAGAATCTCGGAATTCGAGATACCCAGCTGTAAGTCTGTAAATACTTAGATAGTGACACCCTAAAAGTGGTCTCAAAACCTACATATGGTAGGGTGTACGCAACTATTAAATTTTCAATGTCAAATGTCACAAATATCAGTTTTATGAACTTTTGAGCGAAACGGGAAGTTTTATCATAAAAGTGTGTAGTAAAAAATTGCTTATTATCTAATTATCTATAAAAAATGTCTCTACGTTTTATTCCTAAGATTCACCATTTCAGAGATACAGCGATGCAAATAGTTGAAAAAGTTGTATTTTCAAAAGCTTCCATACCCCCGTGCGATTGTGCTAGACAGTTAAAATTTTCACAACTGATGTATTTCAGTAGCCTCTATAACATCTAATACTAGAAAATGCTCAAAACCAATGTTTAAGTGGGTTCTCATACAAAAACTATGGTTTTTTTTTCTCACCCTTGGCCGGTTTTTAACGTGGTTACCCCAGTAAACCTATTCCAGACGACACCTTTTATACGTGAAGAACACGTTGTTTATAATGGAAGCCTAGTTAAATAATTGTTTTATGTTGTTTTTAGTACTATACATATACGTTTCAGTACTACTATTATGGGTCAAAAAGTACGAAATAACCAATTTTTAGAATTTCTGTCTGAAGAATAACTGGAAAAATACATTTTAAAAATGTTAACTGTGCATCTAACTCTATTATGAACGTGAAGATCCATATTAACCAAATTTAAATTAATGAAACGCTGAAATCTTAAATCTTCTGAATACTGAAAACAACACAAAACAATTATTTAACTAGGCTTCCTTATAAACAACGTGTTCTTCATGTATAAAAGGTGTCGTCTATAATAGTTTTACTGGGGTAACCACGTTAAAAACCGCCAAGTGTATGAAAAAAAACACAATTTTTGTATGAGAACCCACTTAAACATTGGTTTTAAGCTTTTTCTAGTATAAGATGTTATAGAGGCTACTAAAATACATCATTCGTGAAAATTTTAACTGTCTAGCACAATCGCACGTGGGCCTGGAAGCTTTTGAAAATACAACTTTTTCAACTATTTGCATCGCTATATCTCTGAAATGGTGAATCTTAGGAATATAATGTACAGACAATTTTTATAGATAAATAGAAGATAAATAATTTTCTCCTATACACTTTTATGATAAAACTTGCCGTTTCGCTCAAAAGTTCATAAAACTGATATTTGTGACATTTGACCTTGAAAATTTAATAGTTGCGTACACCCTACAATATGTAGGTTTTGAGACAACTTTTAGGACGTCAATATACAAGTATTTACAGACTTACAGCTGGGTATCTCGAATTCCGAGATTTTTTCCTAATTTGACTGGACTAGAACTGGTTTTAATGTTGTTAGTTTGGGGGAATGTTTCTTATTATTGGTAAATATCTGGATCCTAAATAAACCTAGAAGGACAGGCTATACTTGTATTGTTGCAAAAGGCAATTTGTTTTAAAGTTAAGGCATTTACTTTTAGGAGCACTATCAACATTTTCACATGCCCACAAGTACCTTCTAGAAGAAGACTGCATTGTGGTGCCAGACTCCGCTGTCATATATGCACAAGTGGTGGAGTGCCCCACATTACAAAAGTGGAATAAGATTAATGATTTGGCTGATGAGGACTTGCAAGTTATTTTGAAGACTCCACAAAAGGTATTTTTTAACTGCAACTACAATATTTTGGATGTTTAATTATGTAAGTAGAGTATGGTAACATTTGTTGAACAATAAAATGATCTCTTAGTGCCATACATATTGATATTTTTGTAATAATCTGGCATCATTAACTAATCAAAACATTTTTTGACAATTTTTGTCTCTGTAGTACTATACCATTGAAGGGGTATGTATTCAGTTCCTGAAATTTCATTAAAAAGATTTGTCAGTATATCCAAGATAGTCTCTGACACTCCAATTAAAAGTTAATTCGAGATGTTATCCTCGCCGGGTGCTTTTTAGATGCGAATAATTTTGACGTGACAACGTCTTAAATTAGGTTGCGGCTGGGAGTCACTTATGAAAAAGTGTAACGCTCGGTAACGTTACGATGAGTCACCGAACGAGAGAGAGGCCCGCCGAATGCCTTGCGTCTCTCTCCCACTCAACTATGATCGGTCTGTGCCGCGCGCGCAGCACTAGAGAATTAGACGTCGTCACGTAAAATCTTCGCCCGTAAAACCGACTTTACAGGCAACCATTTTTTTTAATACTAATCCAATGGTCACTCCAATCACCAGATGAAGGACTGCGCCGGCTCCGCAGCGGTGCACGACATCCAGCTCTCCCAGTTGCCCCGCAGCGCCTTCAAGGAGCTCTCGGACCAGATCCCGGTGTTCTACTACGACTGGTCCGGGCGCTCCGGCATCGACATGCGGCGCACGGTGCGCCAGCAGTTCCCGGCGGCTGCCACGGGGCGGGCGCAGGCTGTGTTCATGTGGTGGGACCTGAATATGGACACTGAGGGTGAGGAGTAGTAACAGTAATATATGTATTTAATATATATTTATATTTGGTACATTTCCACACATGATCATCTGACTCCAAACTGAGCAGAGCTTGTACTATGGGGGTCAGAGACTGATATACAAACATTTATTTTTATAAATACATATCAACACCCAGACACTTAACAAGCAGCGATTTTTATCACACAAATATTTGTCCAGTGTGGGAATCGAACCCATGACTATTGGAACCACCAGCCAGGGTCACTAACCTTTGTTCCACCAGGCCAGTCAATAGCAGTCCTTCAAAGATAATTCTTAGTAATTATTACAGTACTAGCTTTACGCCCGCCACTTCGTCCGCGTAGAGTCGTTTAACGTGTAAAACATCTAGACACGCGGTAGCGTGTCAAGCCAAGTTCAAGAAACAGAACTGGCGAGCCGCACCGTGTGTAATATTACACGAACCATTTGGAACCACTTTTGAACCCCTCATAAATCAAAAACTATTTCACATAAACGTATCAAATTTGGCTCATATATTGTGACTTGCGAGATAAATATGTGTTCTAAATTTCATAAGCTTATCTCTAACAGTTATTTAGATATTAATGTCCAAAAATCCGCATTTTTATCATTGACTGACTGACAGATAAAAATTCTAACCCAGTTCCAAATGACCTAGAGAGTTGAAATTTGGTATGCAGATAGGTAATTACATGAATACAAAGGAATAAATAAAAAACTGGCAATTTTTTTTTTTATAATGAGCTAACAAGATGACCTCACTCCACCTGATGGTAAGCGGTAGTGAGATCCTAATATGAGGTCGACAGGCACAATATACCATATTGAGCCTGTCGCACTCACCCTGAAAGCCGTTTCACCCCTCCCTCCCGGAACATCGATATGAGAGGGCAATGGGGACGTGAAAGAGGAGACCACTGCTGCGGCAACAACGAGACAAGGCGTGGAGTCTCGCATTGGTATTGAGCTGTGCGGGTCGGAGTTGGCCAATCCGCCGAACGGAAGGCACTACCGCTTCTACGGCTCTCCCTGGCGGGCGGGCTGACCCACTCCGCCCGCACAATACCGCCGCTAAGACTCCACTGGTCCGGCGCTTGCCGCAGCAATGGTCCCCCCTGGCTCCGGTTCGTACAGTGCTGATCCCGGAACGCAACCTGACCGAGAGAGGCCAGAGTCACTTGGCGGGTTTTACGCAACTGTATGGTGGTAACAGCAACCGGTCGACTCCGAACCGGATTTTATTTCATTTCATTCACCTAATTAGTGCCTAATCACGCCTATATACCGGGGAAGGCAGAGCACTAAGTATATATTTAGGTATACTTACTTATTTACAATTAAGAGTAGGTATTTATAGTCGGTTTTCATATTCATTACTTAGGGTTATACCCCGTAAACGTAGGAAAATACAGTAACTGATTCTATTGTTTTATATTTATACAGTCTAATTTTAGTTTTGAATTTGTCCTTTTCAAAGGACCCACGGCGTTACGATGATATATACTTTTCTACAAAAAGTAATGATATCCAATGAAAAACATAAATGTGAAATGAGAGCCAAGTTCGATATTATGATAATTGCCTTGGTTGTTGACTTCAACGACAAAAGAAGTGAGATCTAAATGGGTGCCAAGTTCAATGGTCAACCCTAAAAATTTATTTGTAAGTAACACTATAACATACCTATCATATCTTCTTATAACATAAGATAATGTATGGTGGTAGCCTTTGAAGGTCTGTCTTGGCTAGTTTTCATTTTATAATTTCGAAAATTTGGATTGTTGGTAGAAACTGGCGAGCGAACATAATAATATGTTGGTAGGTTTATAGAAACTAGCCAAGACAGACCTTCATAGGCTACCACCATACATTATCTTATGTTATAAGAAGATATGATAGGTATGTTATAGTGTTACTTACAAATAAATTTTAGGGTTGACCATTGAACTTGGCACCCATTTAGATCTCACTTCTTTTGTCGTTGAAGTCAACAACCAAGGCAATTATCATAATATCGAACTTGGCTCTCATTTCACATTTATGTTTTTCATTGGATTACTTTTATAGCGCAGTCTGTTAAAAAGTAGCCTATGACATTTCACAGACTATATCTGTACCAAATTTCAATTAAATCGGCTCAGTACTCTATTCGTCATGATATAATATTAGTAAGGATTTTACAACAATTGTACAGTTAGGGGTGAGAGCCATCCGATCCCCCGCAAGTCCAGTGATGCTGTCGAGGCTATGAAATAGCCATCATCATATGTCAGCTACCTAGGAAAAAAAGTTGAATTGTCTACTATTTTCCAATTATGTAGTTTTATGTAATTAGGCAGTATAAAAGTTAAAAAACCTGCTACGATTTGGAGCCTAGCCTCTCTCCCAATTACTTCTAAATTTGCACTATAATTAGTATTGTGACAAATTACATTCATACTTTTTTGTTGATTATATGAAAGTGAAAACAATACTCATACAGGACATTCCTATGGCAACAATTTGTCAATCTACCAAAAAAATCATATTTAAACACTTACAGATTACGATTTTGTTGTCTCAAAAAAAAACTTCGATAAATTTCAGGAAGAATCGTCCTAAGTTGCGCACCATGGTGGTGCCACCCGGACGCAGACATGTCTTCAGACCGGCCGCAAGACCACATACCCTGGCGCGACCACTGGATGCAAGGAGTCTACTATCTACCACAAGAGATCACCCTCACCAAAGACTCCGAAGTGTCCCTCGTCTCCTGCCAAGACGAGTACTCCCTATGGTTCTACTTAGAAGACCAGCATGTCAAGTCAAGTCACTACGGGAGGCCGGTCTGCGAATGCGGCATTCACATGGCCCTGTCAAGAACACATGTATCTTACTTAAACGACGGCAGACGAAGTAAGAAGTTCCTCAGTCAACTCAAAGAAGAAATGGGAACAAACGCTGTAGTTCTAGACTTGAACGGAAGCAGTTTCATGGGACTGGCTGCAGCGAAAATGGGCGCGAAGGAAGTTTACATATTAGAGAGTAACAAAATGCACCTGAGGATCTTAGAGGATTATATGAAAGAGAACAGTCTGAGTAACATTAAGTTTGTAACTGAGGAGAATGTTGGCGGTGTACTGAAAGAGGTTACGAACGTTATTTGTGATCCGAACTTCGGCAGTATGATATTGCCGTGGGAGAATTTGAGGATGGCGTACTTATTGTATAAGATGAAAGATAAGTTGCGCGAGGGTGTGTCCATCATTCCGGAGAGCTGCGAGTTCTGGGCGATGCCGGTCGAATTTCAGGATCTGCATAAGATCAGGGTGCCACTGAACAAGTGCGAGGGGATCGATATGACGATATTCGACAATCTTGTTGAGGTAAGTGAGGTAAACCAAATATTTTTTTAGAAATGGTTCAGTGTAAAGTGGCTACCTACATTATAGAAAATTACATCAGAAATATAAATTGTAATAAGAATATTATTATGACAGAATAGAAATGAGTTATTACATGATATAATACACAATTGCACGATGTAATACCGAATTGCATGATAAAAAGGATAAACTATTAAAATGATAAAATTTATGACGTGTTTTTGTTATTGATTAAAAACTCTTATAAAAATGTCCTGAACATAATTATGTATTTATAGACGGTATTTCAAATTGATTTAATTTGATTAGATTTATTTCAAATATGTAGTGTTCGCGCAAATTATAAAAAAAATTAGAATGAATGTATGCATTAAATCGTTGTTCAATTATGGCACCTATTTCTATCACATTACGGTCCATTCTCGCAGAGCTCGCGGCAGATCAGCGACTCCGAGCTAGAAGCGCAGCCGCTGTGGGAGTACCCGTGCCGGTGCCGCGGCGCCCCGCGCCGGCTGGTGGGGCTCCGGCTGGGGTCTTTGGAGCCCACGTACGCTGGCGATGATACCTTCCCTTATGTGTAAGTGATTAATGGATTTCTGTTTTCTTAATGATCATCAAGATCAAGTGTTGTATACTTGTCGGGAATTTTATTCAATGTAAAGTACGATTAGGGGTGAGAGCCATCCGCTCCCCTGCAAGTCCGTTTATGACGAAGCTACTCCAAGCCATCATCATATGTCAGTTAGGAAAAAAATGTAAGTAAATAATGTATGTATTGCTGCTTTCTTGTTAGTTATTTAAACAAAAGCTTGTTTAATTAAAATATATTTTTTTAGTTATTTGATTTAAACTTAGAAAGCTATTCCATTTGTTACCCGTATTGAACCCACTGTATGTATTAAAATAATTCGTCCGCCATCTTGTATGTGCCGCCATGTTGGATTTTTAGAATGACGTCACAGTTGACCCGCCTTCGCTTCGCTTCGGGTAAGCCTTTCTTAGCGGATGCCTACGTCATAACATCTACCTGCATGCCAAATTTGAGCCTGATCAGTCCAGTGGTTTGGGCTGTGCGTTGATAGATAACTGTCTCGGTGGTCTATTGGTAGCAAGCGCTGCGTAAGGACCGAGAGGTCCCTGGTTCGAGTCTGGGGTCGGCCAAAATTTGTGTGAGTTTTTCTGTAATGAAATTACTCAGCCCGGAGTTAGGAAGTTGGCAGTTGAACGCCCGTGTCTCGGAAAGCACGTTAAGCCGGTGGTCCTGCGCCCGATCTCTCATCGGTCATGTCGGATTGCCGTCTCACCAAACTATAGAGAGGGAATAGAGAGTGCACTTGTGTTTGCGCGCACACTTGTGCACTATAATATGTCCTGCGCACATGGCTGATCTCAACTGTGATCGGTCGCCTTATTATTATATGTCAGTCAGTCAGCTTTATGTTATATATATTTAGATTTAACCTTTCTACCGCCAGTGAGTCTCCATCGGAGGCGGGTGCGGTGAACGGCTTTGCCGTGTGGGCGACGTGGCGCGTGGGCGGGAAGGACTTCAGCGGGGGTCCGCGCGACCCCCCGGTTGTCGGCGAGCGCGTTGACTGGGACCCCCACACCAGACAGGCTGTTAAGTTATTGGTGAGCTATTGTGAATAACTTTTTGCTAACCCTTAATAAGACACGGGGAAAATAGTTGCCACCAGATTTTGAACCTTATGTAGTTGTAATACCGCCGAAAACCAATGAAAAAATTCTATATGCTGTATTTGATCAAGGGTTAAGGTAAACGTTGAAGTATCGATCTAAGCTACAAAAGTTTTGAATAAAAAACGTGTTAGGAAAAATACTATGACAATAAATAAATATTACACAACATCACATACATTGATCTGATCCCGTGGTAAGTAGTTTAAGCAGTTGTTATACAGATATCAGAATGAACAGTGGATACATAAATATAATTAACTATATAACACACCCAGACACGGAACAAACACCGATGTTTGTCACACAAATATTTGTCCCGGATGGGAATCGAACCTACGACTTGGAACCGTAGGTAATGAACCTGGGTCACAACCCAATCTGGGATACATTCATACATACATAAAATCACGCCTTTTCCCAGAGGGGTGGGCAGAGATCACTTCCAGCGATCCACTTTTCACCTCTGTGGGAAACGTGACGTGACGGGTTGTGGAATCTGGGATATTGACCATGTTTTACTTTTTGGCGAGTTTCAGATATTTCACTACTGTTAAAAGTGTCAACTAGTTAAACCAAAAGTTACAATGTTAAATTTCGCGGACATTATTTTATTCTAATTGTGTAACAATGATAGTTTCACGTTAAAATATACGATATTATAAAATATACCGAATAGTATTCTACGTCATATAGATTAATGTCAAGTGTTTCAAGATATATTTTTTCTTTTTTCCTTTACAGAAAAATCCCCACCTAGTAAACGCAGAAAGCAAATGGAGCTACCAAGTCGCAGTGGACTTGGAGCGAGGGCAGTTCAACCTAGCCTTAGACGTGCTGGAGCAGTGAACCATATCGACCTGATGCAATATGTAATTTAATACATAATTCTAATATAAACTTTTACAATTCTGTATATGTCTTTTATTTGAAAGAAGAATGAAATGTATTTATTCAGTTACATAACTTAAAAACAAACACGTATCTTAATATGTAAGATTTTAGACTTTCGCGTTCCATTACACTAAATATTTGTCTTTATGGGTCTACACGCGTTATTAGGAGTAGCAAATTACATAGCTACTTACTGCCCGACGTTTCAACTGGGTTACACCAATCGTGGTCGCGAGCGAACGTCGGGCAGTAAGTAGCTATGTAATTTGCTACTCCTATTAACGCGTGTAGACCCATAAAGACAAATATTTTACGTATCTTAATATATTAACAAAAATTAAAACGAAAGTGAATAGGCAACTGAGAAGAGATCTGGTCAGCATGTGTCGAGGAGTCGGGAGACATCGCGGCGCTGGTCTTTCGCAGATCCCTTATCTGGGAGAGCATGTATTGAAATATTAAGGACGTTATTTAAAGAAGAAAGTAGTAGTAATGAGGCATTAATAGATAAATAAGATATATTACAGATTTTCGGTCGAAGGTAAAAGGTAAAAGATCGTTATGAGTTCATAACGTCAAATATTTCAAATACCTAGACTCTTAATAGTTAACCGTCAGTTGACGGGATAGGGCTTTGCTGGTAATAGGTGTGATTCTAGGTAAATTTGTGCGAGTTTAAAATATCTTTCTCAATTTATGATGAGATTTAAATTAGGGTAACCAGTACTATTCTTGGCACCCCCCCAGTGATTGGCACTTTTGCCTTTCATTTCAAATATTTAATTTCGTAAATACATTTTTGATATGAAAAAACTACTATTCAGCGGCAAATTTCTACATTTACTTATAGAAATACTTAACTTTACGCCAAAATGACGTCTTTAATCGTTTTTCTGTTGGATTATGTCAACAGTGAAAGTTCGCGGCAATTTTTACGTGAAAAAGTTTGGTAAGGAGTGCGTTAGAATTGAATTTTATACGATTCCAGGTAACCATTTCAAGGATATTTTAGCTTTACGTCATGATATTATGTTAGGAATATGATTTTTTACTTTTTCGAAAAAAAAAAGATTAGTGTTCACGCAGTTTTTGCTATGCCAATAATTGCACTGAAATATATATTACCGCTCAGTCATTGGCAGTCCTGCCAATCGCTATACTTCTGAATCCTATAATCTAATTTATTTATTTTTTGACGCGGAATATGCTTGATGCACCTTCACCTTGGGTAGGGGTTTACCCTAGGTGGTATGTGGGACTCCTTGCTGAGGGTGCTGAGATGGAAAAGACCGGCAGCTGCTCCTGGGCTAAGGTGCAATTCCTAGGGCCACTAGAGGTGTACCCAATAAACTCCGCGGCGTACCTCATCGCCTACTGGTGGTGCAGTGGTACTTGGCCTTGTGTACAAAGCCTTCACGCACAACACCACCGGCGGAGCCTCCACGGGCTCCCTCTAGCCTCTCCGGAGGGGAGCGACAGGGGTCCCGGTACGCAAGGTCACTCCCGTCCCTCAACGACAGCCGTTGGTGCAATGCTGACGGGAGTGTCCCCACACCCACCGCCGGCAGGCCATCGTTGGACTGCGGCATATGACGCGGAACCTTATCTTACCACTTCTATACAACCACCTATTGATTACGCTCAGTCTATACCTTCAACAAGTCGATGATTTGATTATTAGACGATGAAATAATGAAGATTTCCAGTATTTTTATTAATTCATCAGAAGACTGATTCAATTTAAGCATTAATTAAATAGTTGTAATAACTAGGTTGGCACTATGCTAATAATTGCAATGCCATTGTGAGTGCCAATGATCAATCAATCACTGTACCATAGTGCCAATGACTATACATTTATGTCACTGTCTATTATTTTGAGTTTTTTTAAATAAATAAGGATACATTTTTGAATAGTAGTATCATTTTAGGAATCTGTTTGTATCTAAAAATCCATTAATGCTAAATAAATCTGCAACTAACGTTAGTCCAATTGAATTTTTGAAGTCAAAGACAAAAGTCAGCATTAGGTGCCAATCAATATACTGGTTACCCTATTTTAAACTTTGACATTATTTCAAAGGAAAATACTTTAGATATTGTTTTTCATTTATTTTAAATCTTAAAACAAAATCGAGTCTGAAGTTCCAGAATAACGTACCTAGGGGTGGGAGCCACCCGCTACCCCGCAAGTCCGGTGATGATGACGAGGCTACTCCAAGCAATCATCGTATGTCAGTTAGAAAAAAAAACGTACCTATAAAAAAAGTTACGAAACTTACAGAGGTAAGTTACTTCATTATCATTTCTTTATGATATTTTTTTCAATCATACGGTTTATTATGGCGTCATATCACAGTTACCTACATACCTAACTGCTTGTTGCAGCAGGAATTAACAGTAAAATGCAATCGTTCTATTAAATCTAACAACTTACATTTTTTCAAAGAAAATCCTATTTCTAAGCAATGCCGAATCAATAAGCCCTAGTTTAGATCAAGTTCGACAGCAGCCACGTTCGCCTTGGATCGACCCCACGATCGATGGACCCGAAGATAAATCGAATCGATCTTATCTCCACTACGGAACGCTTTGCTGTTTCTCCAATAAGCCATAAATAATTAATTGATTGTGTGACCGGCATTAGCGGGCCGGTAATGAGTGTTTGCGTGAAGTGCCAGCAAAAACTGAGGTCTCGGACGGAATGCTGAGACGTTGTGAGTTTTTAGCTCTGTCTCTGTAGGCGGTGGTGGAGCAAAAGTGTGATATTACCAATTCAATTGATGGTGTGCTTTGAGAGGCGAGGTATGCGTTGATTCCGTTATGGTATCTATAAAATACAGTAGGCTCGTCTGTTTGTTATAATTGTCTAAAGTATTTCTATTATAGTCGACTGGAGATTATAGTGCTCGAGTGTGTAAGCGAACTTAGATGAGCATCTATCAACATCTAAGCGCTAATGCATCTAAGAACATACAGAACTATGGTCAATTCAATCTTATAGTTCGATGAGTCGGCAAATATCAATCGAAAGGTATGTTTCATAGGTAATGAAGCTAAGCATAATATTCATCTCCTATTTTAATTAGGAGCAGCTTATATTAAGATTATCAATATCATCCCAATGGCTACCTGCTAATGTCAGTTACATTGTAGCACTATCGGTATTAATTTAGATTAGAGACCACCTACGAAGCATAAAATAACGACACAAAATGTCCACAGAACGACCTTGTTAACTTAAATCTTAACCTTTGAGAAAGCATAGAGTTTTAATGTTACCCTCAGATTTCAACCCGTATTCCAACGGGATAAAGTCTAAAGCTGTTGATAAAAGATATTTGCTCTTGCATAGAAAAGGCTGAAGTGCTATAAAATCCCTGCCAATGCACATGATTTCAATCTCTTTCATACTTTACCCATCTACTGTTAAAAGCTTTACTATCAACTGTTAACAACTATTATGAATGCATAGGATTACGGCTTGCATTTAGTATCTGATATTAGATACGTTCGATAACCGACGTTAGATATTAATATTGCTAACAGCATCGGCAGATACGAGTGTGATAAATAAAACATCTTTTTATTACCGAATGGCGAAATAGCTGCTCTGCTGCTACCTCCTTTAGACGTTAGGTGACTTTAGCCGTTGTGTTATATGTGCTTTGGCAAAAGCCGTAGCCATTAGCAGAGAAAACTTCAAATATCCTACAGCAGTACTACCTTAAAAGGCAAACACTTAGTACACAAAATTTCTTAGTTATCAAGTGTATAGGTATTAAGTACCTAGCCCGTAATCGAATACCTAATAATAAATGTACCCACACTCATGAATTTAGGAAGTAAGTAGGTAGGTACTGTTTGGTTGCTTGTTTAAATAAATAAGTAATTAAATGACATAAATAAATTATTAGCAAACCTGCATTGTTCTAATATCTAAATAGGTAGGTACGTGTCTAATGACCAACATGCTTTTAGTGTCGTACAAGTCAACCTAATTCGTAGGTGACTTCTATCACAGATAACATCAACGTACGGTACCTAATCCTGCAGCTTTCAAAGCTTATCATCTCCACCTCAAAAGGCACTCAAATGCTTTCCAACGTACTTGGAAATAGAAAAAAAAATCGACCAGCTGAAGCTCTCTGCCTTATGCGCGGGCGCAGCGCGACGCCAAGCCATACCCGCATGGTTCCCTTTCGGGCACTTCCTCAAAGAGAAAAAAGTACGCATGATAGGATATGTTACGGCCAAAAATAGTATGTCTATCAACGTATTCATTTTGCCATAACGTAGAGAAATAAATAAGGTTGCAATCATTGCGAGAGCTATATATTTTGAGCGGTTTACGGTTACCTACTCATGTTTTAATTTAAAAAGGTGGCAACTGTTAAGTAGGTATCAGCTTATTTCCTAAAATGTGGGTGTGTAACCTGTTACTCAATAGGTCAAGGGATCGCATTATTATTATTTGTAACAATTGAATGCATTTTTAGAAGAAGGAATCTAGTGAATTGACGTTTTAACAACACTCGGATCTATACTAAATTAGGTTATGGTTACCAATAACCGAAAACGAAACTTTGAGCATTGTGGCAGTGAGAGACTGCCGCTAGTACCGCTACTCTTCGCTGATGATGATGACATCGAAATATACCCAAGGTCCTTACTTCAAATCCTCTAAAAAGTACACACAACATCTGTCCTGCTAACAAGTTTTTTCCTCTGATAACTATTCACAGATCTAAGCCTTAGACGACATTATCACAAAAACTATCTTAGCTACGCATTCGCGGCCTGAGTTGAGGGTTTCCATAGTGATGAGCTTGCAGCTTCCCGTTAATGCTGCAATTTGTCACGTAGTAAAAGCGGGTAATAGGTAAGCTGTTGTTTTTTCCAGTATCCCTAATGGGGGGACGCGTCTAGGGCCCTAACGCATAATATGATAGGCTCGTTTAGGTCTAGGAGGTATGTATGACGTGTATGGAGTTGGTATTCACTATTCCTCAATACGAATATTAGTTAGGAACGTATGTTTGATGTTCGCCCTAGTTTAGAGTAGGCCCGTGCCCCAGCAGTGGGGGCTTATATGGGATGGTGATAATGTATGATTGTTATTGAAAAAAATAGATAGATTTGAATCTCTTGAAATGCACTAGATAAATTTTATACTTATTTTTATTTTCATTTCAGCCCGGACTTATTTATCTTGAATGCTTTAGAAGCGTCTTCTAGTTATTTCGGAGTCTCTTAAAAGCGCTCTTGTTACATATGTAGAGGCATAGAAAAGGTATATTATACATTGTATGATTCATGTATTCTTCAAAAGCTACACAGCCGTCATTGGCGTGGTGGCAAGAATCTATTCGAATCGGGACTCTCATTGAAAACGAATCCATCGAAAGAATCAACCACTCGACTTTCTACGACGCCTAATGTGATGTATTGTATTACCCTCGTAATTCACTCCATGGTGAATCCGAGCTCGTTTTCCCTGAATAATGCAGGGTGCGCAGGAGTGGATGAATGCCGTCAGCCGACCCCCTAACGCGCCGCCCATTTAACGAATACTATTTAGTTTCACGACAGGACGTAATCGAAAATACTAATTGTTCTCTGTAAAACCTTGCGAATAGTTAAGATTGGTAATTGCCTGCGTCCGCGCATCGGAATAGCCTCAAATGTGCTGACGACATAGCCACCTATTACAACCGCCGCGCTATTACGACTCTTAAGTTTCGCATTTAATTGTGGAATCACTTACAGCTTTTTATGGGATCGATATGTCGTCTTTACTTAAAATGGAACGCAAGTGAAAACGAAAACTTGATTTTTCATTCTTAAAATTGGTATTGCGACCCGCTGGCTTCCTCTAGTTAATATTCATTATGGCTATAATTAGGCGGGTGCAAAATGTACTGGTTGCTCCTCGAAAAACGAAGTTGAACATGTTTGGTTCAACTTCCTTGATATCTACAAATATAGCTATTCTCAATGAATAATAAATTGAAGAAAAATAATTTTCTATATATACGTATTTATCGAATATGACTTACTAACGTAACTCCTTCGAAAACAGGAACTCGTAATGATAAAATTTAATTTGAGGTAGACCAACCAAACCTGGTTACTTCTAGTTTCAAAGAAATATTTTAAATTAATTTCTTTTAAAATCAGATGCAGTCTACCACCTTTTTCTTAAATAGTTAGGTTAGACAGTTCATGAGTAGTTAACGTTATCTGTGATACATCCTACACAGTCATGTCAAAGCGTCGAACTATCAAAGCGAGTCGTAAGTAAGTATCTATGTAGGTAAGTACCATCTCATTCGCCTTTGGATCTGTGACCCGAACGGCGGGGTCGAGGTTATTAATCACAGTACATAAACATAGCGTTTTAATTATTATCGTATTTCGTAAGTAATTCTTAATTGCAGCGCTTCGTCGCGATAATCACAAAACTGGCGCCGCGGTATCGCCGCAGAATCTTTGATTAAATCACAACCTTATCTCCATTATGTGTCTAAAGGCAGTTATTAGCTGAATCGATTGACCTTTTGTTTCGATCGTCTTGTTTTCGTGTTGAAACGCACCAGCTGATTCAATCACATCGTACCGAGCATAGATTAAACATTATCTACGGGCTATGTTGGCACTAATATAACGTTAGTTTTTTCTGGATTTTAATTTGTGCAAAATCAACGGCTATCCTATTCTATTCTTATTATTATTCTGAGGACTTGTTAGGCTATTGCCCAAATCTACTGATATTCAACAAATTTTATTATCACTAACCCAGGTAAGTCCCCACTGAGAGGCACCAACCTACACTAAACTGGGGGCTTAGCCAACAAATTATACAGATTCAGTTCGCTCGCGACCATGATTGGTGAAACCCAGTCGAAACGTCGGGCGGAAAGTAAGTAGCTATGTAATTGCTACTCCTAATTTCGCGTGTAGACCCATAAAGACTAATATTTAGTGTAAATTAAACAGATTTGCGAAATTGAATTAAAAAAACAAAAAAGATGGAGAATAGAATAATTAAATACAACGCCACCTATGCTTGACGCTACGCGCTTCGATAGTAATGTTCTTTTGTCACACACAATCAACTGCCAGAGTATTACTTGTGCTTTAGCACTCTTTGTAGGTCAAGACCCTTGTTTAAGAGCAGAGCTTAACAGATGCAACGCTCAAGACCATAAAACCGAGTCTAAACATGATTTCTATCGCGCCTCTACATCATAACATGGTATTTAGCTATAATGTGGGTGATGTTACTATGGCATTACTAAATACCACCTTGAGCTGTTAGCTAGATATTCAATTTATTATCTCAAAGATAGAATAAGGTTAGTTCGCCTACGGCTGCGGCAAAGGTTATTCAAGACATGAACCAAATACATCATGGTTACATTACACGCGATACTATGACGACGCTTATTACCAAGGGATAAAGATCAGTTTGTAATGGGAACATGTTATGGAAAATGTCGATAATGACCTATCTATGGATAATTATGGCACATAATAAGCGCTTAATGGGTAATTTCGATATGGAAGTAAGAGAGTGTTGTAAAATGTAGATTATACTTCGGCTTCGTCCTCGGGATTAGCAAATAACACTTGTAGTACCGCCCAGTGGTTCGCCTTTGTCACACTATATTTGAGGAAGAAAAAAAAAAAGTATCTTTGACGTTTGGCCTGTCACTTACCCACTTCATTCCGCTATCTAGTGTCGCCAGCGATCACACGTAGTGTCTTCATTAAAAGTGATTTTTTACAATGCCTTAGCTAAAAAAGTGAGGATAAATACGAAATTAGAATAGAAAGTTCTGCGAGAATGTTATTGTCGGAGTACCTAGATCTAAATCATCGGATAACCGGTCCGGCTCGGAGTCTCAAGGTCAGTCGTATTAACTTAAATGTTAATTTTATCGTAATATTTTAACCTTATTTTCAATTATATGCTGGGTTCTCGTGACACTCACCTACCCAGTAAACCAATTTTACAAGAGTATTATTGGAAGATTTTCTCTAATTAGTAAGCAAATCGTATTTTAATATCAAGAATATAAAGCACGCAATATAAAGCATTCATAATGTTTTAATAAGTAAATGTGATAACGTCGTGTTATATGGGTTTTACCTGTAATGTGGGTTTGCGTATTTCTCTTTGGAGCTGTGCTACCCAACGAGTTAGTTTTGCGTACTGTTGCGACTGTCTCTTAGCTAATGATGTACTCGGTATTTAATAATTATAGTACACAACGAGAGGTTGTTGTTTACAAAAATGACGACACTCTTATGAAAAGTTTGACGACGTTTTGTAGGGGAAATGTGTTTTATACGATATTTCCGGGTAAGTAAGTCATGTTATATTATATACTTACCTGTTATGTGGGTTTGCGTACTTCTCTTTGGAGCTGTACTACCCAACAAGTTAGTTTTTTGCAAACATAAGGTACTGTGAGCTTTTTCTTAGCAAATTATGAACACTGTATTTATTCATTACATTACACAATTCATTATTAATCCGAGAGGTCGTTGTTTACAAAACTGACTACACACTTATGAAAACTTTGACGACGTTTTGTGAAGGAAATGTTTTAAGGATATTTCCGGGAAAGTAAGTCGTTTTATATATACTTACCTGTTTTGTGGGTTTGCGTACTTCTCTTTGGAGCTGTACTACCCAACAAGTTAGTTTTTGCGAACAATAGATACTTTGAGCTATTTCTTAGCAAATTATGTACACTGTATTTATTCATTACATTACTTAATGCATTATTAATCCGAGAAGTAGTTTTTTACAAAAAGTGACATCACACTTAAGAAAAGTTTGACGACGTTTTGTCCAGGATATGTGTTTTTTGTGGGTCATTCCGGGTAAGTAAGTCATGTTATATATACTTACCTGTTATGTGGGTTTGCGTACTTCTTTTTGGAGCTGTACTACCCAACGAGTTATTATTGCGAACAGTACTTTGGGTTAATTCTTAGCTAATTTGTACACTGTATTTAATCATTACAATGTGATGTGTTTGTAAAATAAGGGTTTGCGTACTTCTCTTTGGAGCTGTACTACCCAGCAAGTTAGTTTTGCGAATAGTATTTTGGGCTGTTTCATAGCTAATTATGTACACTGTATTTAATCATAACAGTGTGATGTGTGTTATAAAATACGGGTTTGCGTACTTCTCTTTGGAGCTGTACTACCCAGCAAGTTAGTTTTGCGAACAGTATTTTGGGCTGTTTCTTAGCTAATTATGTACACTGTATTTAAGCATTACAGTGTGATGTGTGTTATAAAATACGGGTTTGCGTACTTCTCTTTGGAGCTGTACTACCCAGCAAGTTTAGTTTTTGCGGACAGTACTTTGGACTGTTTCTTAACTAATTATGTACACTGTACTTATGCATAACGGAGTGATGTGTTTTATAAAATACGGGTTTGCGTACTTCTCTTTGGAGCTGTACTACCCAGCAATTTAGTTTTGCGAACAGTACTTTGGTCTGTTTCTCAACTAACAATCATATTCAGAGCAATAACGTAATAACGCTTGATGGGGTCGCTGCGCCCGAGCCCGAGGCGCAAGTCAGTCGCGACGCTGCGTCCTCAGCAGAATGCGAGGTCATGCGCGGCGCGAGTGCGGGTCCGAGGCTCTGCCTCCGACTGACGGCGGCCCTGGCGCTTCCTCCGCCGCCACATCCCACTCCGCCACTGCGTTACCTACTGAGGAGGATTTGGAGTCCAACAATGCAATGCTGGACCAGACCATCCTTGAAATATTAGGAGACGACCCAAATGTGTCCATTACCTAGGGCGTGGAAATTCATAAAGACCTAGCGGTCAGATTGGAGCATACTTCTACGCATGGGATTTCTGAAGTACTCCAAAAGGAGTTTAATGAGAAAAATTTACTGCCTTGTAACTGCAGGCTTATCAATGCCTTTATTAATACTGAACGCGATAAAAGTATCGAAATTAGGTTGAATCAAACCGCTACTGCCATGTTATCATGTCTAAGTCGTGCAATAAATTCTTTCATTACTAAAGCTGATGCAGAACCAGATTTGGTGAAGCTATTGATGGCTCCCTCCGAACAGGACCAGGCCATCGAACTCATCGAGGCCCTCGCAGCATCAGCCGTTGCGCGGCCGGCGCTAGACGTGGTAAAATATACAGGCAGATTGCCTTATTTTATGACCAACTAGCTGTGCCCGCAACTTCGTCTGCGTGAAATAGTAACTTTCGCCGTCATTTTGATTTTAGGAAGCATTTTTTAAAGTAATTACAGGTAAAATAAATAAAGCCACATAAATTATAAAGACTATAAGAAAAAAATATAATTCAACTTAGTAATTGATTAGATTAATAACCAGGAAAGAACCTAAAATTGTTTACTGATTAATAGGTGATAAACAACATACTACATTTTTCATTACAAATCGGCCAACTAAAAGAGGATTCACTCGCCCAATATTTTTTTTGTCCAAGCAATGCTCTAGCCAGATGAGGAGAGTGGTAGCTAGGACTCACAAAATATTTTTCACATTTTAGAACTATAAAACCACGTTAAAAATTTATTTTATTTGACAGAAACAGGTTTCAATGGTTGCAAAGAGCATACTGTACCTATGTAGTTAGTACACAAAACTGATGTTTGATATCAGGACGACTTCAAAAGGTAAAAAATACAAACTACCGATTCACTGCCTTAAAGTATCTAGATAAAGGCTGTGTGTCGCCATGTGACGAATTATATTAGTATTTGCTTCGCTACTTTATTTCTCGTAGATTGTATTGTACTCGTAATGAAACAATGAGATAATAACATTAAAACGCAAGTTTAATAAAATTGAACTTATTAATTACTTTTAGTATTTGAAGCAATATTGCGAAGTAATAAAGCACAGTGACATCTCTTGAACTCACCAAGAACTAAACACTCATGTCATATCAAATCTGACAATATTTGACATGACTTGCCAGCTAAAAACGTGATAGTTGGGGAGCCCAACGGGGGATTTCCAGTCTTGATCAGGCACAGACTCTGTCTTGTAAGATTTTTAAATGGAATTTTATAATATCCAACATTTTTACGTGAATGTTTATAAATTCCCCTTTATATGCTTAGAATAGCGATATCCCTCTATATGAACATTCAGATAATACCGAACAGCCAAATGGAAAAACGAAAAACCAGCAATGCAAGCCAGCAAGCAAATATAGGACAATTGACCGCCTCCATACCGAAAACCAGATAAAAGAGAAATTTAGCGAATGTAATAAACTTTTGTACCTGGTCTTCGTGGATATTTCAGAAGTCTTTGACGGTATCACCCACATCAACCCAATTAGCTTTCTCTTCTTCAGCAAAACGTCGAACCCAGATACAGAAAAATTCTCCAAATCATTTACCAACAAAGCACAGCCGATATCAAACTGCACATTGAACGCCTGACATTCAAAATACAAAAAAGAGTTAAACATGGTGACTCCCTATCACCAAAGCTTTTCAGTAGAACGCTCCAAGAAGTCTTCAGGTCACTATAATATTATTAGGCAACAAAAGGAATTGGTGTAGGGGATAGATGACTGAAAAACTTTCGCTTTGCAGATGACATTTTCCTCATCGCAAATAAGTATACCTCGACATAACTCGAGTTGATGCTTGAACAATTGAGCGCAAAAAGCTTTAAGGTTCGACTGGCGATAAATAGATCCAAAACGAAGATCGTAACCAACAGCACCAATGATAGGATAGCAGTCAACAGCCAGGTAAAACATATATAGAGGAGTATAAACTTGGGCTAGACAGCCTCCTTCGAAAACAGGCAGGACAAATAAATACTCCGTAGAGCAGACAACGCCTGGAAAAGCTTCTGGTCTATGAATGGGTATATGAAGGGGAACCTTTTATATCACTAAACCATAAACTCATCGACATTTTCATACTGCCTATCCTAACATATGGGGCAGAATCATAGTCCCTCACCGAAAATCAGAAGTTTAAACTCAAGGTTTTTCAAAGAGCTATGGAGTGGAGTATCATAGGTATTAGGTTAAAATATGTTGTTGTTTTTAGTCAAAACTGAAGTGGCAATGGGCTGGGAATGTCTGCGGGATAAAGAACAATAGATGGACCAGAATCGTTACACATCGCGTGCCTGAATACGATTTTCGCCCAGACCCAAGAATGACGGGTGGTATGACGATCTGGTCCATGTATCAAAGAACTGGCAAGTTTTGCATTGGACAGAGAGAGGTAGATGAGTTTGAAGGATACTTTGCCCAGCAGTGAGGTGATACAGGTTAAGAAAAAAAAATAGAGATTATTATACAGCAGGACTTCGATCAGGACTTGAACTTCCTGCATAAAAATGATGATCTCAAGATTATGCGTTTTTCAACAGACACAATGATTAATTATGGATAACTTTATGGTCCAAATCATTACATTGACACTTTTTAGGAATTATTTAACATGCACTTTGACATGACACGGTCAAATTACTTTTTTCTTTCAACAGCTTGTTAACAGGTAGCCCTCACTTACAAAGAAAGTGTAATAAACTTTTTTCTTATTTAGCGTAATCTTTCTATTCCTACTCCATGTCGTTTGAGTAACTGCAAATCTAGCTATTTACCTCCCCTACTATGACGCTATGCTCAATAAAGTAGTCCGTATAGTCCTAGTCAGAAGGTTCATTTTGGTCGATATACTTTTATCATTTTTGTACGTGATCTAATAAAGTTAGATTTTTACTATCCTACAGGAATTTCTGTGACTAAAAGTATTTAAGATCTTGACCGGGGATGTATGGTACCATCATGCAAAATTTCATTTAAATCGGTGTAATAGTTTCAGAGATCAGTCATTTATTTAGGTTTTTTGAATATCCCACGGGAACCAGTTAACTGTCAGTGATTTCAAGTATCCTATGCATTTTTCCGGAATTTAAAATACCTTCATGTAAACTTTCATTTAAATTGGTTCAGCCGTTTAGGCGGTCAGTCGAAACAAACAAACAAACAGACAGAGATACAATTTTTTTTTTAAGTATGAGGATGTGTTCTACTACTCTCAAAACATATCCCAGACTGGTTTTTTTGCGTTTCTAAGAAAAGTACAAGAATTTTTGCCTCTACGTTTTTATTATAGTATAGATGGACCCTAATCGCCAACGTCCAGCAGTCAATCAGTCCTTTCTTGTAATAGAGGATATAAAATTCCGCTTACCTGTCCAGTTACACAAACATCTGTCCCAACAAGTAAAAATCTTTCTTATACAGAAAGCTCAACTTTACAGGGGCAATAGATAACGTAATATCTACTGGAGCCATATCCAGGTATCAGCCAATAAAAAGCCAGTTTCTTGTCAAGCATATTTTTAGTGCCCGAGCCAAATGGTAAACACCGTTTCATTTTGGAATAAAAACATTTAATAAATTTATAAAACAGATCAATTCAAGATTGAAAATCTACGTACAGCTAAAATTAATTACAAGAATATGTTACATGACAGAAGTCGACTTAAAAGACGCTTACTAATTAATAAAAAGTCATCCTGATTCCAGAAAGTTTTTATGATTCCAATTTGACCAAAATATATATGAATTTAATGTATAACCATTTGGTTTGGGTACAGCGCCATATATTTTCACTAGGGTAATGAAACCGTGTGAAATGAATGAAGTCTGTTTGTTGCGTTCTGCCGGACTAATATCAACAAATTACTTAAATAATTTTTGGCTAATGGCGAACAATGTTTGTTTGATACAACATTAACCATGAAGCTAATCACTTCTATTGGTTTAATAATAAACAAAGGGAAGAGTCTTAGGACTTTAACCAATTCATGTACCTTTTTAGGTTATTTTTCTAGATTCGGAAAATTTCCATGTCACATTACCTATAGATAATTAATTTCCGAATTATTTATTTTTTTCTTTCACAAATTTCATTTGAATTGAATTGCACTTAAGATTGGATTATTAGTTTCTGTTTGTCCTGCTGTTCCACAGCCAAAAAAATTGTAAATAGCCAGCTGTATTCCAATACAGCTGGCTATTTACAATTTTTTTTGAGCTTATTAAATATTTAGGTTTAAAATTATATAACAACTACGATAAATATATGAATACGATAAATTACCTGCTGGAGCCTGGAGGAAAAGTGCAATACAAAAACCATTTTGTAGGATTAAAGAGGATATACATGACTTGGAAATTTTCTCGGATGTCTCAAATACGGGGTGGGGGGCTGCCCATGGGAGAGAAACGGCTGGTGGTTTGTGGAGAACTCAAAAGAAAACGCAACATAAGTTAGTCAGATAACATTACGGCCAACGCAGAATCTAGGCGTGTCGGATATAGAATGGGAATTAGCGGATGGCGTATACGAGGAAATAATCTTGAAGTTCGAGGAACCCCAAGTCGGCTTAGTACCTCTGTGGCCTACACAGCCCTGGACCCACTTTTTTGCAGTCTCTTGTTATCTGAGAAAATAATTTTAAAGCTAGTAAACATCCAATTTTATCTCTCTAATTCTAGAGATCACGACATACACACCAAGCTTACCCTGGTGGCAGGGCTCTTATGCGGACGGCGTGGTTAAGGAGGAGTGTTCCCCCTTCAGCAATTGATGTTAATTTGGCATCAATATCCAAAAATTCCTATAAACAATATGAAGTTTATATACGGCGCTGGATTAATTTTTTGTATTGTAAATAATTTAGGAGAAGGTGACAGAGTCAAATATTTTTTTTTTTCAAAAGGATAACTATTAGATATTTCGGTTTCGACCTCCATTACCCAAGTATCCCATAACATGGGATACTTCCATAGTACTTAATTATGCTAGCCAATTTTACCCAAATGAAACATTAGATATTAAAAAACTTTCGAAGCAACTCATAACACTCCTAGCTTTTTTGATACTATAAGTACAAAGAATATTGAGATTTTCTCTACCAAAATAAATATAAAGATTTCTGAATTTCTTAAAACAACACGTAAAGGTTCAATACAACCTATTTTAGTATTGCCATTTTTCGAGAGGCCCGAAATATGCCCGGCAAAAGCTTTACTTGCTTATTTAGAAAGAGCAAACCTTATAAGGAAGGATATTGACTCTCTTATAATTATAATAATAATAATAATTTATTTATTAGCAAGAAACACGGTTACATAATAAGGTGTTAAACATTAATTCATCGCTTTAAGAAAGCTATTTAAAGCAGTAGGCTCCCAGACCTTAAGTCGACGGATTAACGAGATGTTGCACGATAGTAGTATCGATGTGGACGTATTCACCGCGCACAGCTCGAGCCACGCTGCCACACCCGCGGCTTATCGCTTAGGCTCAGTCTAGAACAAATTAGTCGAACCGCTGGATGGAGCGGCTCCTAGAATACATCGGTTCTATAATAGAACCACAAGTTATTTAAATGCTGATGAAGACACTTCTTTTACAAGAACAATTGTTAATGGAACCCAATGAATCAAACCAGATGCTTGAATTGTTCCAATAGATTATGCTGATTTATATAATTAGATATAAACACAATATTTCATAATTTTTCTCTCAAAGTCTACAAGTGTTATTTGCTAATCCCGAGGACGAAGCCGAAGTATAATTTATGATTAAACGAACTTACCTGTACGTGAAGTTCTATCATAATTATACGAAGGCTTCGTCCGAAGGGATTAGCAACCCTCCCTCCCTGCGAAAGCTTTCCCCCTTTTTATGAAATATTTTCAGCTATACTCGTACTCTAAACTTAATGAAGTGGGTAAGTGACAGGCCAAACGTCAAAGATACTTTTTTTTTTCTTCCTCAAATATAGTGTGACAAAGGCGAACCACTGGGCGGTACTACAAGTGTTATTTGCTAATCCCTTCGGACGAAGCCTTCGTATAATTATGATAGAACTTCACGTACAGGTAAGTTCGTTTAATCATAAATTATGTGCGGTAGAGTTTATAGATACATACATTTAGATAGGTAGGCACATGGTGGTAGGATAGTAAGACCTCAAGATCGTGGGTTCGAGTCCCCGTTCAGTCAGGCATGAATGTGAATTTTTCTAATTTTTAATTTACATTAGAGCTCTGTGTAGCACTAAAAACACATTTAAATAATAATATATTCATAGCGTTTTTATTATTGTTTGTTGGCTTGATGTTGTCGGTAAGTCGCATGATAATGAGGATAAGATGGACAGTATTAAACCGCTTCTCAGACTGTATAATGGGACTAGGTACTCTGTAAAGTTAGTTCGCAAACATTATAATATTTGCAATAGACAATGTTATTGTTTGAACCACGATGTCGATATATCTAACGCTATCCAAAAGGTTATCTTGCTTATTTAGATTATGATTTATGTAAAATCGTTATACCACTCAACTCCAACACAAACTTTGTCTTCGTTTATACCACGAATAGCTAAGATAAACTTAAACAATCTAAATGGACCTCTTTTCGAAATACATCATTCCATATTATCTTTAGTCTTTATCGAATACTAAAAAACGATTATAGATGTTTATTTAGAAGAGTATTTATCCAATTAATGAGGCATTGTCAAGAATGCAAACTATTCAGGCTATTCTATTGTTAACATCTAATCTGAATCTGCAGGTGTATTCCCGCCTTTCAATATGGCCGCCAAGATTGTTTCCGCGCCATTACGTCTGTCCGCATTACGCGCCAGAGACAACGAAACAAAGACGAAAGCGTCTTATTTGCAAACCATAGACAGCAATCTCTACACTTGTACAGTCGCCCCCATCACGTCATTAGCGGACAGTCAGCGACAGTCACTTGGTTGCGCCCCTGCGGTGTTACCAGGCTCATTATCATGTAATTTACTGGCTAATATCAATATTTCAATGCGATTAGAGCTTAGCTATAAATATCTGCTGAAAGGTCAGTCAGGTAAGTGTAGGGTTCCCAGAATTGTAGAAGAAACGTGATTAGATTGGATGCAGTTTGGTATGTTTGTTTAATGTTGATTACAATGTAAGGGATGAGTAAGTGAAATAATGGCGGCTCTGAAGAACTAGGTAAAGTAATTGCAAAGGTTAGACAAATAATCTGAGGGTATGTATTTTGTGAAGGTGCATTAAATTGCAAATTAAAATCATACAAATTAAGCTAATGGGAACACAAAAAAGTTTCTATCAGGAAAGTTCCATGATAACAAATGTGTACAATGGTACTTTAGAAATTATCCAATTTTTTAACGTTACTTGTAGACTTCAAAGTTTCCGAGAACATTTGGAAACCTAAGGTCACTGTACTAGGCACGGCACTCACAGTGCTGTTGAAGGCTCATAGCTCGGACAAGATAAGATAAGATCCCGTTACGTGGCAGTGCGTGTGGAGCCTCCAGCAAGGTCGCCGACACGTCATATCTACTCCTGGTGATATCTATCAGATGAATTTGTTTGCATATTTGATTAGACGCCATGGTTACCAAACTATTGGGGGAAAATATTAAAACTAAAACTTGTGCAAATTAGGAAGAAATATATTTATAACGTAATTATTTATTGTCATTTTAAATTATATGTACAATTAATTTACTATTTGTATGAGTACCTTACTTGTGAATGCATGGAGTCTTGAAATACTTATGTTAAAATTGATATCACCTAGTCACCCTATAATACATGGTACAGTTGCATTAAGGACAGAAGATGAAGTCTACAGAAGAAGGTGATTCTCTGACAAGATGGATCATTGATCGATCAAAATCACAAAGATACTTTGGTAGAGGTCAGCCTAAGCCAGTGATAACTGTGTATAGTCCAGGAGAGACATTAACGAAGGCCTTTAGGGGTCAAAACATCAATTGTATTCTGATTCCGATATAAATAAGTAGTTTCAGCACATGAGTTAAGCTTAGCTCTTACATTAAAAAATTGAAGAATTACACATCCAACTATTGAAATAAACATCGATTATTATCACTCAAATATATGCCGTGGGGAATCGAACCCATGACTTCTGGCGTAAGGGACAGCGAGTCAATCAAACTAAATGGATGGTTACATTTTAGGGGTCAGAGCCATCCGCTCCCCAGCAAGTCCGGCGATGTTGACGAGGCTACTCCAAACCATCATCGTATGTCAGTTAGGAAAAAGAAAGGTTACAGGTTAGACGTTAGGATTTAGGTCTAGGCGACTGTAATCGAATGTACCAACAAAACCCAAAAGGACTGTCCCTTCGGAGCGCCCCGCGTGGCTGCCCTGGCTAACGCGCAGTCGGCGGCCGCTGACTATGAAGTGATAACATTAAATTAGTTTGATAGAGTGTAACTATTACTGGAGGCTGGCTAGCGGTTATCTTGTATCATCCCGCAGCCCGCATTACAAGACGGCATTACTCCGATTATAAATAACTGAGAATATTGCTTTGCGGAATTGCGAATGATGTTGGAGATATCCCCTTCTCAGGCAGAGTTATGTCCTAATTATAATCGCTCGATTGTCAAAGCAGCCAACTAAAAGTGTGGTGTAACGCCTGCGGAGTTACCGCCTTAGTGTGCTGGTGACTTCATCGTCAGTTACCTTAACTGGTCTCGAGTTTCTTGAGCGTAATTGCTTTGTGCAATTATTTCGTTTATTACGGATAATATTATCATAGTTGTGATTGCGATGGGATTAACGAGATGAGCCGAGGATAGGCTGGGACGGGTGAAAGTTAATTGTCAAGTTGAATTGTGTAATGTCTGATTCAATGCTCTGGGCATCGTGTTTTGTAAGTTAACGTATAAGTTTCTTGTCTGATTTTATAAATGTTGCCACTTGAATTCCTTAGTGATATGTTTTCACTATAAATTGATATTAATTTTAGATAGGCCTATAAATAGTGCATGTGGCATGTGCACCCATGTTCTTTGGCAACTATGTTGTAATAGGTTACAACTTTATAAATCTACCGAATATGTAAATACAAGATTATCGTACAACTTTGAGAATAGTTTCGTAAACTGACATAAACCATTATAAAGCTTTTGGGCAAATCCGAACTCGAACATAAAAACGTCAAAAGACACATATAACCATGTTATATTAGTGCCATAAATGTTACACTGGACATAAAATATCTATAAGCACATTTAGAGTTGGCATTTTGTTAATCCGGCCATTAGGTGGCAGGAAGTACCATCGGCTTCTTACAAGTGGTATCGAGTGCTATTAAATAAGTAGGTGTAATCGGGTAGGAGATCGTAAAGTCGTGCCCTTGCACCGTGTTGGCAGTAGGCGCGGGCGCAGGACAAATAAATAATTATTAACAAGCCGAGGAAACAACAAATTATTGAGCGCGCCGAGATATTAACGGGGCCCATTAATGGTCATGTAGTGGATGCTCGGATCGTCTAAGCGTAGATGGGTAGGTATACCGTTTGGGTTGGGTAGAACATCTGTGTTTAGGGAATTCAGGTGGGATTTAGGACGTAACATAACATTAAATTGGTATTGCAAGGTTCACCGTTTGCCCATGGTATGGTATCTCAAAACTTGCTTCGATGTATCGGTTTAACATGATTAGAAAATAGCAGTGAACTAAAAATCAAAATTTTTTGATGATTTAATATTCATTAATTTGTGCACCAGTTGATAACAAATAAAATTATCTAGTGGCAGAAACTTTCTTGAATCCCACCCCAAAGTACGATGTAGTCAACAAACAATTAAATAAAGCAAATTAGGAGTTAATTGTACTTGACAAATGAGAGAACAATTCTGCTCCTCTGAACATTTGTGTGGGTAATCATGGTTTTACAACGCTACGAAAAGACACGATAGTAGTCTGTAGAGAGCCTGGAAGAGAATCTATCAATATGACCTAGCTTTCCGCCTTTACCTCCTAATCATTAATCCCGAATAGCGCAGTCGGTTTATTAAAATTAAGAGTTACATTCTCACTTATAGTACTAGGCACTTATTATAGAAGGCATTCCACTTCTACAAGTTACTCTTTGCCAACGGTACATCCCGCAGGATACGTCTAACCCGCCACATGCCTCGCGTTTCCCTCCGCTATTAACCCTACAATAGGCGGTCCAGATAAATAGGATTCGATGCATGCCCTGGCAGTATCTTAAGTGGGCCCTACTTAAGTAATGAGCTGCGAGCTAAGCCCTTATCGGCCGCGGATGTTGCCTCGGTTTGTGCGTACGAATAAAAGTTATTAGGTGTGCCATGAATGGCCCATAAGCTGGAACTACTGATTGTACGCTTGCCGAGATAGCGTGGTTTCCGTTATATGCTTTAGGAGAATACGTTGGTTACTTGTAAAGAAGTCTTTGAACGTAATTGCTCGGAAATCTCATTGTAGCGGTACCGAAGTGCACGACTATAATTTACATGACATAATTGTTTTAAAGCATCTTCAAAAGCAAGCTTCAAGCGTCCAAAAGCTGACCAAATCTATAAATTTTCCTTGACACTTAATCAATCTGTACCTTTTTAGGGGAATTCCCTGAACCACCTATAGGAAACTAAATAGGAAACCTATTTCTGCCCACAATATTCTACAAGTATGAGTGCTTATAACTGTCCTAAAGTGGACAAGTAAAATACTGCCCGTTTTTGGTGCCTGATAAAACTGCTATTGATAAACTTGTTCTGCCAGCGGTCTACCAAATGAAATCCTATTTACGTTCCTGATTCTATCTGGTTTTGTTATCCCCACAAGAGGTACGAACGATTCAACAAATAAATATCGAAGTGAGATCTAAAGCACGTAAAATTAACGGTACCGTACGCAATTTATGCTATAATGATATCCGCCGCTTACCTGTCGATATTGGGATTAATGTTGAAAGAATTATCGCTCATCAGGAACAATAATTCCAGCAAACCGATAAAATAAGTAGTCCACTATAAGTAGTAGTCTGGAACTGGGTACTTCTTGTTAAGGGTGTCAATAAACGTTACATAGGTAACTTCAAAAAATTTAAAAAAAAATGCAGTGTTCTCATTTGTGATAAATGAGATAAGCTTGTGTTTAAGAACATAGCTAGGGCTCAGAATAAATTTAAGCAGATTTCCCTGGACCTTGGCATATACGTATGCCTATTGAGGGTTTTCGCTATTTATTATGTGCTCTGTCTGTGGGATATAGGAATCCACATTTTCATACATTTTGTAAAATATCCTGCGATATGTATAACATCCCCACCAGAACGACACAATGTAGCAAGTCAAAACGTTGTTCTACATCTCCCGTTGTCACTATAAAATTAATATCAATACAACACCATTAATCTGCGGTTGGCAAGTATCGTATTAGCAAATCGCTAATACACTCCGCATAAACATGCCGATGAATGGGGCATTCTAATGGAAACTCCAATGGCTCGAGAGTATGAAGCTAGCAACAGGTATTAGATCTCTTGATAGAATGCGCTAACTGGCACGCTTTATGTCCTTACAGGGCTCTAAGGCCCGCCATACACGGACCGCTCGAGCAGTTAGCCAGTGATCAACATACACGGACCGCACGAGCAGTTAGCCAGTGATCAACATACACGGACCGTTCGAGCAGATTGCCAGTGATCAACATACACGGACCGCTCGAGCAGTTAGCCAGTGATCAACATACACGGACGGCTCTTGCAGTCATAGTCAACAGCTTATGCCTGGCGACTACTTGAGATTTCATCGTGCTGCTAACTGCTCGGAGCAGTCACGACTGCAACATTCACGGGCAGCTTCAAACAGTCAGGACGGCCTGCTTGAAGCTGTCCGTGTATGTCGGCTCAAAGGGAGGCTGGCAACTAAGCCTGTTTCGAAGATACTTTGAATACCAGCTCTGTAGAGTTCTTACCTTAAACCGTTTTCTTCATTACTAAAGTCCGCGGAAAATCTTTTTTTCAAGAGGCACAATTCAAGGGGTTCCTTAATGATATTACGATTTTTTTTGCAAATACCATTATACTGACTTCCCCTCTAGAGGTATAGACATTATACCTCCACTTGCGTCATTCATTGTTGTGATAGTATCTCTTCAACCCTTGCAAACTCATTGTGGGTTCGAAAGGCAGTATCGAAGAAGATATCATCACCTCACTTTCCAAAGAAGTGTAGTAAAGCTATGTTGGATCATTTCGGGGAACAAGTAGGATCTCCGCCCAAATGGTTAATGGAAAAAAAAGTCTGACTTTTTTTCAAAAGAAGTGTAGTAAATAATTTGCTGCAATAAAAGTTCGCAGACAGTTCCCTCGTCTCCGTGATCGCTCGCCCTAAGGCTCGAATCTTTGAGCGATAGCGTTAGTAAGAGCTAGAGCCGCGAGCGCACTTTATAGCCCGCGGACGTAGCTGAATGCGTTACGTAACTAAATACGAAGTCGCTAATGATTTACATTCATAAGCCTGTGGCGGGTCATCCGTTACGACTGCTAGATGCCAGGGATGTGCAGAGGGTGTAGGGACCATTTATCCCTACATAGAATAATGCAAAGTCGCTTCACGCGTCTGTCTGTCCATATGTATGAGTGAATCTTTAAACTACACAGCGGATTTTGATGCGTTTTTTTTTAATAGGTAGAGGAATTTAAGAGGAAAGTTTTTATATACCCGAAGCGAAGCGAGGGCGAGTCACTAGTCCGGTATAAGTACGATATTGAAAATGCTTAATGTGTACGGTATAATGTCGTAAATCCGTGTTAATAATACAAATGGGATAAACATGCTCTATCTTTCATATTTTCACGTCCAAACAACCGAATCGATTTTAGCTAAATGAAAGGTACAAAGTCAGTTTCGAGGCTGAGCCAGGACATAGGTTGCTCTTTAACGGACGTCGCTATGATAGTTGTTTTTCGCAATAAACGATTTTACGCAGGCGTAAAGTGAGTATCATATAAAACTAAAGATTACATTTTATGTTATCATTTATTGAGATAACATGTATGACACTCAATTTTACGAGAGAAATTGCTAATGGTTTGTAAAAGTAATCAAAGTAGCAATAAAACTTGCAGCAAATTGATAAATAGTGATGATTGACATCGGAGATCTCATGTTTCATATAATTAGCAGCGCATTACTTAAATGAGTCAAGTTGCAATCAAATCTGACTAAAAAAAGAAATTGCAATATTGGTGAGGTGCCTATATTTTGCAAAAAACAAATCCAATCAAAATACAACAAACCCTATAAGCTAAGAAAACAAATGTAGCCGTTCAAAACAAGCGAAGATCGTCTTTTCATTCTACCAGTCCACTCGATTTCCCTCCGTCCGATTCGTCTCGCTCCATCCCTAATCATCGGAATGCCGCATTCCACTTAATTAATTTCCATTCGCCAATCTCGATGTTTAATGGTAAACTAAATATGGCTTCGTTAGTTGACTGATTTCTCAATAATCCTTTAAGGGCAGCCAGCAAAAACGAGACGTGTTCTAGTGTTCACTCGAAGTGCGGATTTGAGTGGAAACTAGGATTGTTATGGTAAATCAGGTATGCTTAATGCCGCTGTAGACGATTAAACCATTTTGTGTAGACTAGCTTCTTACCCCGACTCCTTATGTAGGTAAGTCGATTTGCACATCAGTATTTTTATTTACAGGTAGGTACTGCGTATTATTATGATAATCTCAGTTACTGAGAATTAAGATTTCTTGACTTTGAGTTGGTTAGTTCAAAAATCTAAATAGTTTTATTGGTAACTGAGGTACATTTTACATTAAGCAGTGGCAGGAGTTTCGTTTTAAGCAAGATTTTTGCTTGTGCTAGTAAACTTTGCTCTAGCATAAAAAGTAGGTATACAGTTTTATTAATATACCTGATATGTTTTACATTTTATAAATTAAGTTATTCTAATACAAAACAATATTCAATTTAATCGTTTTTGTAACGGGCGTTGATATTTACTGCTGAATAACAGAATTACCTAAACATATAATCAATGTAGTCTTGTGTATTATTACTTAGTAATTATTTATTTAATCAGAAATGCCGATTTAATTTTTTTCTTTTATCATCATCAGCCCATAAACGTCTCCACTGCTGGAGCACGGGCCTACTCTAATTAGGGCGACTAGGCCTTTTGCCTCTGACTTCATTAAAATTTATAGAAAATTAAAATTACTTAGTGACCACAATATTAACTACTTAACTCACAAAAGCAATTGGCAGACTTATCTCCCTATCCTGTTTGACAATCCTAGCTTGCTAGCATAGCTAAGTAGATTTATTAGGTAGTAGTACCTACCTGGCCGAGTAGATTGCGATACCGGCTGCTGATTTGTGGGGCTTCGACTGATGAGTAAAGAGGTGTCGTGGCACCGAATAACGTATTAGCCGACTGGGGTTGGTACTACCGGGATAGGGTTGCCATCTCTACAATTACGGCAAGGATAAGACGCGATTCATATGTACGATTATTTGATGCTTTAACGGTGTAGGAAACATCGTACCTCATTATCACCTACGAAGATTTTCTAAAGTTGTGTAGTCGACCAACCCGCACTTGGCCAGCGTGGTTGACTAAGGCCTAGGTCAGGGAAGGCCCACCAGTGGGTACGTGTATGGGCTGATTAAGATGATGAAGACGCAGGAAATCCCCGGATTTTAGGGCCTATACAATCTGTTGGCTGTTGTAAGGGCTTCTTGAAAATGACAAAATCGCGGATGGCACACAGCTGATAATGTATATGAAGACTTGAAGTGGCTTACACCCGTGCTTAAAAAGCTACACCCGGTCGCTCCCAGGACATCCCTATGACTATGTTTCTGCAGAAGACCTGCGCGTTGCGGTGTCTCCCTGACTGCTCCTCGTCATTTAACGATGCAGATGTTTTTAATTTGAAATAGTGTTCATGTAATTTAATATTTTTTCTTTTTTTTCTTCAAATACGGGGAAACCCGGACGAATGGCAACCATACACCTGTTGTAGGTATGGTTTGCTAGCGGCTAGGGGACCGGTCATGATAGGGACAGATGGCTTTCATTGCGATTACTTAAGGCTGTGCTTAGAGCTGTACAGATTGAATAGCTTGATATGAGCGTTGGACATACATGCATACTTAGAACAAAAGAGGACAGTACATATATCTTGTGTCTTACGGATTTCCATCTGTTCCAAAACAGAACAATGCGTGAATTTGTGCGATATATAAGTATTTATTGTCTACTAGTGACCCGCCATCGCTTCGCGTTGGGAATATTATACGTAAAAACCTTCCTCTTGAATCCCTCTATCTATGAAAAAAAAACCATCAAAATCCGTAGCGTACTTTTTACCCGACTACGGCAAAGCAAAAGGAGGGTTATGATTTTGACAGGCTATGTATGTATGTATGTATGTATGTTCATCTGTTTCCACATAACTTCTAAATTGCTTGTCAGAATTCGACAAATGACATATCATTAGAAGCGTCTTAATTGTCCGCTGGTTATAGGCTATATAGGGTTTCACAAAATCTAATGTGGCGCCCACTAGCGGACAAAACATACAGAGTAAAAAAATAAAGTTAAGATAAATACGCCGTGTTTGGTATCATTGGAAAGCGCTTTACTTGTACATTTTAAATATATGTAAGAAATATCATTTCTTATCATTTCTTATTACTTGAATTTGCCGCGCATTCCGCGGTGTCGGTATAATGTGTCGCCATAGAATATTGTTAGTCTATAGTTTTCTTGATGTCGGCTAAGTTAATTTTGTTTGTCTACCATTCAATGTCGGCATTCATGTCAGTTAGTTATTTTATTTTTATAAGCCATAGTCTTTGGGGTTATGTCGGTATAATTTGTCGCCATAGAATATTACTAGTCTATGTTAGATGTCGGCCAAGCCATGGTTTGTCTATGATTATCCAATAATGTCGGCATTCATGTCAGACGGTTATTTTTATAGACTATGGTCTTTGAGGTTAAACTGATAACTGATTTACGAAATTAATTAAAATTGCTAATTCCTTATATTGTATTGAAAACCAAAGAAATAAACTTGAATTGTCGTTTCTTTGTTTTCAGGTAAGTTAAAACTGATATTGTTATGTTAAAAGTTTAGTGTAAGGTGTAAATATTCACGAAATAAATACTTTGTTTTCAGAGCAACACAACCTTGTTTATTTCATACAAAAAGAAACTTATAAAACGACAATTTTGTTTATGAGAATAAGTCCAAAATGCAGAAACTTCTTTTCGAATTCAAAATATTGCCTGGAAGTGACGGTAAATCGAATTTCTACGGAATAACCTCAATAGGTACAGAAAATGAAAAACGGTATGCAGTACCGGAAGAATTTCAAAATATTAACAACCATAAAGAAATATCTGCAACAACTGCCTTCGGCAAAGTGAAAAATAGTATGAAGAAACGGTATCAAACACGAAGGGTTTGGATAACTGTGACAGGTGAAATTAGAAAGATATACATAGATGAAGATGATAACATACAATTTGGCAACCAATTTCTTGAAGAAATAAACCAGGAAGAAGTTGCAACACAAAAAACTGAAGAAAAAACATTAGAAAAACTATTTGAAAAACTCCTTGAAAATACACGAGATACTAAGCAGCAAAACCTAAAACATATAGCAGATAAGTTTGTGATTGAAAAGTTTACAAGCAAAAATTCAAATGCTAGCCAATGGCTCGATATTTTTGAGAGAGAATGCTCACGTTTTGACGTGCATACCGATGAGATAAAAATAGAGATACTCAGATTGTTTATGGACAAAAGTTGTGTGGACTGGTACAGTTCCATGTTGATGAAATTGACAATAAACTCAGAATGGTCTCTGTGGAAAACTAAATTTTGTGAATCTTTTGCAAACAAAGGCTGGAACCAAGTAAACTATGCTTTACTGTTTAAATATAAGGAGGGTATGTTGGTGGACTATGCAATAAAGAAAGAAAAACTTTTATTAGACATGAGAAGGACAATTGACACAGGTACACTAATAGATCTTATTGTGGTTGGTCTTCCAGAATTTGTAATGAACAAAATTGACAGAGAAATGTTGAAAGATACAGTGGATTTATTCAATGAGGTAAGAAAATATGAACACTTAGTAAATAGAAGATACCCATCGACAAATAGAAAGTATGGAAACACAAGATATAATGGAAAAACAGAGCAAAAAGAGCAAAGTCCATGTAAAATCTGTGAAAAATTGAATAAAGGCATCCGTTACCATACAGAAACTGCATGTTGGTTTAGAACAAAAGAGGAAGATACATCGAAAAAGAGATTCATCAGACATAATTATAAACAACTCAGTAATAGAAGCAGAATTAAATGAATCCAATCAAAAAAACTAATAGTTACACCATTAATAAAAGTTAAACTACTAATAAATAACACACTAACAATCATGGGAATATATGATTCTGGATCAAATGTTTCTTTGATTAACTCAAAATTATTGAAACTAAAAAGTAAAGGCAATGGTGTGAATGAAGCAGATTTAGTAACAATTAATGGTGTAAAAAAAGCAAGCGGTTTAACAAAATTGAAAATAAATATATTTGAAATAGAAAAGAGAGTTGATGTATACATCATCGATGATGAAAACTTTAAGTATGATTTCCTTATTGGATTGGATTTGATAAAATTGTTCAAATTGGTACAGAATGAAAATTTAGAAATTAGTCAAAAGCAATATGTGAACAATGACAGTTTCAATAAAATGGAAGAAAACCGAATGGAAGAAAACATAAAAATTAATTTTAATGAACATATAAAGGAAGAAGACTTTGAATTGAAAATAAGCCATCTAGAAGAGTATCAAAAGTCACAAATAAATAAATTGATTAACAAATATGACACAGTCTTCGCAAAAAATAAATATGATATCGGCACGGTTAATGGATATGAAGCCAGAATAGATCTACAAGTGGACAAATATTGTAGTAAGCGGCCCTACAAATGTTCTATAGAAGATAAAAAGGAGATAGAAGAACAAATAGGGAAACTGTTAGATAACAAACTAATAGAAGAATCCTACAGTCCATTTGCAGCACCTGTAACTCTGGCATTCAAAAAAGAAGAAAACAAGAAGAGTAGGTTATGTATAGATTTCAGAGATCTAAATAAAATAGTAATACCTCAAGCTCAACCATTCCCGTTAATTGAAGACCTAATAGTCAAGACTCGGAATTGCAAATTTTATTCAACGTTAGACATTAATTCTGCCTTCTGGTCTATCCCTTTACGAATAGAAGATAAAAGAAGACAGGTTTTGTAACACAAAATGGACACTATCAATGGACTTGTTTACCATTTGGACTAAAAACTTCGCCTGCAATTTTTCAAAGAATATTGAGCAATATATTGAGAAAATATAAACTAACAGATTTCACTGTGAACTATATTGACGATATTTTAGTTTTTTCAAAATCGTACGAGGAGCATATTAATCATTTAACACAATTACTAGAAGCAATCAAAACAGAAGGTTTCAGATTGAAATTTACGAAATGCACCTTTGCATCGGACTCAGTGAAGTATTTGGGCCACATAATACAAAACAATTCTATAAAACCAGTAAAGGACAATTTGATATCAATAAAAGAGTTTCCAGTTCCAAAAACACAAAAAAATATAAGACAGTTCTTGGGAAAAATAAATTTTTACCATGAATACATACCAAAAAGCGCCATAATACTGGATCCTTTACATAATTTGCTCAGGAAAAATCAGAGATTTGTATGGTCTGAAGAATGCCAAAGAGCATTTGAAATGGTAAAAAAAGCTTCTCTGTTCTCAACCAGTTCTGGAAATATTTGATCCAGAACTACCAATCATCATCTATACAGATGCATCTTTAATAGGTGTTGGGGCTATTCTAAAACAGAAACAATCTGATGGAAAAGAAAAGCCAGTGGCCTATTTTTCAAAGAAACTAAATGAATATCAAAAGAAGAAAAAAGCCATTTACCTTGAATGTTTAGCTATTAAAGAAGCTGTGAGATACTGGCAGTATTGGTTAATAGGCAAATCATTTACAGTATATTCTGATCATAAACCACTGGAAAACATGAACTTGAAATCCAGGACTGATGAAGAATTAGGTGAACTTACATATTATCTATCACAATACGATTTTAAAATAAAATATACTCCAGGAAAACAAAATGTAGAAGCAGATTGTTTGAGTAGGAATCCTGTATTAGAATGTGATAAAAATATAGAAGAACAACTTAAAATTGTAAACATTGTAGAACTTAAAGATATTTTGAACGATCAGAACAAAAATGAAGAAGTACTGAAACATATGAAGAGAATAATAATAAAACACAACTTATACTACAGAACGGTCAGAAACAAAGAAAAAATTATACTTTCAGAAGAATTTTCTATAAAACTTATAAAGTATGTACATGAAAACCTATGCCACATTGGAATTGGACAGATGCAGAAAAGTATCAACCCACATTTTACAGCTAAAAACTTAATGGAAAACATAAAGAAAGTATGTAAAAGTTGCGAAATTTGTATTAAAAATAAATCTAGAGGACAAGAAAAAATTGGATTTCTATCCCATCTAGGTCCAGCCACAAAGCCTTTTGAAATTATCTCTATAGATACGATAGGAGGATTTGGAGGTTCGAGATCAACGAAGAAATACCTACACTTATTAGTAGACCATTTTACAAGATATGCATTTATTTTAACATCAAAAACACAAACTGCAAATGATTTCATAAAATTAATTACGAAGATAAAAGATACAGAGGAAATCAGGTATCTTCTCACTGACCAATATCCTGGAATAAATTCAAGAGAGTTCAAAACATATTTGAAGGACAAAAAAATATACCAATAATTTTCACAGCAGTAAATGCACCATTTTCAAATGGCCTAAATGAAAGGTTGAACCAAACCATAGTAAACAAAATGAGATGTAAAATAAATGAAGAAGAGAAGAAAAGAGCATGGTCAACAATCGCCCATGAATGTGTAAATAAATACAATGAAACACCCCACTCAGTTACTGGATTTGCACCGAGTTATCTTTTGTATGGTACAGATGCTGCAATTCTACCTTACGAACTAAAACAGGAAAAAAAACATAATGACTGGAAAAAAGATAAAACAACAGCATTTGAGAATACTATAAAATCCCATAACTACAACAAAATGATATACGACAAAAACAGAAAACATTATGAATTCAATGTTGGGGATATGGTTTACGTAGAAAATGGAAACAAATTAAACAGAAAAAAATTGGATGAATTGAAAATTGGACCGTATGAAATTGTGGAAAAAATTTCCAATTCAATATACAGAGTAGGTATTGGTCACAGAAAAGCAGAGTCTGATCTTTTCCATGTAACAAAACTTGTTCCAGTGCCATTGTTTGATGAGGAGACAGAACAAGAAGAAATTGAAGAGGAGGAGCAAGCAGCATTTTAAGTAAATTCAGGATGAATTTCCTTTTTTGGCGGGGAGATGTAAGAAATATCATTTCTTATCATTTCTTATTACTTGAATTTGCCGCGCATTCCGCGGTGTCGGTATAATGTGTCGCCATAGAATATTGTTAGTCTATAGTTTTCTTGATGTCGGCTAAGTTAATTTTGTTTGTCTACCATTCAATGTCGGCATTCATGTCAGTTAGTTATTTTATTTTTATAAGCCATAGTCTTTGGGGTTATGTCGGTATAATTTGTCGCCATAGAATATTACTAGTCTATGTTAGATGTCGGCCAAACCATGGTTTGTCTATGATTATCCAATAATGTCGGCATTCATGTCAGACGGTTATTTTTATAGACTATTAGAGATTAAACGAACTTACCTGTGAGTGAAGTTCTATCCTAATTATATGAAGGCCTCGTTCGAAGAGATTAGCATATATATAGACACTTGTAGTAACGCGTAGCACTCACCATTCCATGCACTAATTGAGAATTTTAAAACTATATTTTTATTTTTTTTTTGTCGGGTATCTTTATACCGTTCTTGTCCACTCGCTACGCCATGACAGTCATTTAGTTTATAGATATGCCGTTTTTTTTTTTTTTTTTTTATTTTATTTTACGACTACTAGGGTAACTTTAGTGGGCGGGTGGGATGCTAATCTCTTCGAACGAGGCCTTCATATAATTAGGATAGAACTTCACTCACAGGTAAGTTCGTTTAATCTCTAATTATACCTCAGGCCTCGTTCGAAGAGATTAGCATATATATAGACACTTGTAGATATTTAGAGATATTAGTCGTAAAATACTCCAATAAAATGCTTAACTTGAAAATCAATTATTGTATTTGTACTTACAACTTAGCAAACATTTAAACAATATTATTACTTTCTAATTGAATGATTTAACAAACTTCTGGCGATACAATCATCTGACCTAACAATGGGTCTATTATAGAACCTGGCGAATGTTTCGGAGTTGGAACTCCAGCCTGCAGTTTTTCCTGATCTGATCGATATTAATACCTAATCTCTGTGCTGCAGATGTTGCAGCGTGGCGGGTACTATGCGCAGTGAACGTAGAAGTTATCAATTCCACTTAACCTTAAAATGTCTTTAATCCATCTTGATAGGGTTTGTGTACCAACTGGTCTAATCGGCTTGTTAAGACTTATAAAAAAGAAGGTCGTGATTTTCTCTATAACTATTAGTCATTTCGATGTAAGCAAGCAAGGTTTTTGCGGGACAAATTTGGGGACGCTCAATAAAGAAAGGAAGAATTAATAAGGGTTGCATTGATCCAGGTCTAGAAGTTTTTATTAGATCGGGAATTTTAATTTTTATTACAGTTTGATTTATATCAATATTACTAATTTTAATTTTTGAAAATGTCTGCACTCTATGTGCTGTGACTAAAGCAAAAAGAGTAATCAGCTTTTTTGAAATTTGTGATTTATTTAACCCTTCATTAGGGTACCATTTATCCAGAAAATTTAAAACTACAGAAGTGTCCCAAGTTTCATTATATTTAGGCATTAAAGGCCTGCTGCGATAAACTCCTTTATAGAACCTCTTAATATATTGATTTTTCAGATATTTTATCACCTAGAATCAATGCCAAAGCCGACCTATATGAATTAAGGGTACCATACTGGGCCCCTTCATTGTATATTACAGTAAAAAAATTTAATAAATCCGGAATTGATACTTCAAAAATGTTCAACTTATTCTCATTACAATAAGAGAACCACTTTTTATAGCACCCCTCGTATTGCTTATACGAGTTTTCTGATAAGGAATTTAACATTATCTCCATGGACCCCAGCGGAATTCCTCTCCTCAACATCGCCTCCCGGACAAGACTCCTGCCACCAGGGTAATCGTCGTATGTACGTGGCGGCGGCTGGAATCAGTTGATACTATTAAATTATCTGAAGCCTTAAACATTAAAAGTTTAGATATAAGAAGCTTTTTTATAGAGAGGGTACCATGGTTGTGTGGGCCATTGTGGAACAACCATGATACCCTTTGGCTTCGTCAGTAATGATTTTTCTCAAACATTTCAAGATCATTGTGAAAGGAGGAAAAGGCATAAAAATTTAGGCCTGTCCATGATATAGTAAACGCATTGATGGCGTACGCATCTGGATCCCTATGCCATGAGACATATTTGGCACATTTGTTGTTAGTTCGACTTGCAAATAGATCTATTTGCGGGCGGCCCAAATTAACAACAATGTCTTTAAATGCGTAATCCGCAAGCTGCCATTCAATGTCAGGGTGTATACGTCTAGATTCAGCATCAGCAACAACGTTTTCAGATGAACAAATGTAAGATGCAAACACAGTTATTTGTCTGGTTTCACACCATTGCCAGAGCTGTTTAGTAACTTCTGTCAAATGTGGAAACTGGATACCTCCCATACGATTAATGTAGGAAATTGCAGTGGTATTATCAACGCGCAAAAGTAGATGAGAATCCTGAAGGTATTTTGCAAAAATCCTTAAACCAATGAACGCGGCCATGATTTCCAAGAGGTTGATGTGCTTTTTGCGTTCATCTACACTCCAAAGACCACTAGCTTTCTGATTACCACATGCAATTCCCCACCCCGTAGTTGAGGCATCCGAAAAAATTTCCAGGTCATACTTGTCATTTTTGATTTTACAAGTCGCGGTGGGAATAGTACGTTTCCACCAATCCATATCCGATTTTAATGAACTTGGTATAGCCATAATCTTATCATAATCGTCTGTTCGTTTTAAGTTAAGGTATTTGTGTCTTTCGAAGAGCTTTGTGTAAAGCCACCCATATTCTACCGCCGGGCAAGCAGATACCAATAAACCCACAAAACTAGCAAAGGTTCTGATTTTACAGCTTTTAATTTTGGAAAATTTTATCAATTCGAACTCAATTTTATGGACTTTTTGATCTGGCAAGGTAACCTGGAAGTTTTTTGTATCTAAAACATATCCTAAAAATTTACACACACGAGATGGCGCTGGACTACTTTTTTCTTCATTAATTATGAAGCCTAATGACGTCAGGAATGCTTTCGTTTGTCGCAAATTTTCATAGCATGCTTTAAAATCGTGGCCAATCAGACATAAATCGTCTAAATATATAGTTGACATATATCCGGCGGTTCTTAGCAGTTTCACCACAGGCTTCATGATTTTGGTGAATACATATGGAGCTGTATTTAGCCCGAAAGGAAGGACATTGAACTCAAACAAAGAACCCTCAAACTGGAATCTTAAATATTTACGAAAGTTTTCGTGTATTTTAATTAAAAAGTATGCGTCTTTTAGATCTACATTACATAAATAGTTATCTTTAGATACCAGTTTAAGGACTGTTCTTAAGTCTTCCAATTTAAAATGAACCGTGTCAATAAATCTGTTTAACGACTTTAAGTTTAATATGAACCGCAGTGTGCCATCTGACTTAGGTATAAGAAAAATACTAGACAAATATTGATTTCGATGAGGAGAACAGTGTGATATTGCCCCCATTGTTAATAACTTATCGATAGAATTATTAAAATTGATTTTTTCTGACTCAGAATATGTCCTATTAGGGGGGTAATATGTTTGTACGGGCTGCCTTGAAAAGGGAATTTTATAACCCTCAATGTACGATAAGATATTTGGATCTTTAGTGATCATAAGCCACTGCTTGTAAAATGTGCTTAGTCTACCCGCTAGCTTTACCGTGTCTAGCGGCGTGTGTAGCTCGGTCGCTGCTGCCGATGCTGCGACGGCTTCGAGGAGTTGTGAGGCCGAGTGTTCATCGAGGTCATCGCAGGCTGTCTCATCCTCTGAGGGCCCGTCGGCCTGCGGCTCGGACCCGGATTCTGCCAGTTTAAATTCCTTGTACCCGTAGAAGTGGATGGAGTAGGTACTGATTTCTTGATTGGGTTTTTGGGCGCTGGTGACTTTAAATCCGTACCCGTTTTACATATTGCCTTTGCGGACCTTAAAGTCTCTGCAAGGTTTTCGCCAAATAGATATCTGTCGACATTAGTATTCTGCAGCTGTTCTCTTATTTCCCTTTTAAGTCCACCCATCACAAAGTTTCTCCGCGTGACTGTGTCAGCATGTTGGCAATCGCAAATAATTCGGATAGAATCCATCAATAATTTAAGTAACGCGGTATCCTTGTCTTTTGACGGCAAAAAGGAGTGATATGGCTTCTCCTAAAGCGGCAATAGCTGAAGTGAGTATCTTCTGTTTACTCTATGGCTTTATCCCGCTTCAGATTAACCTCTGAAATCGCAGCCTTCATTTCTGCATTCAAGATTGGCGGGTCAATTAATTTGCAGTTTTCAGGGGTTAAATATCTATCTTTAACTCCTTTTTTGTCTCTTTGTCCAAACCAGCGGTTGTCCAATGTTGCAATCTGACTGATAAATCTTTTGCAATTCTTTGCCATACTTTATCGGTAGTAGGATCACAAACCAAGTATGTCCAAAAGATCCCCATTGAGATCTGAGGAATCTTCTATTTGTAACCTCAATAGGTTCCATATTGGGGGTAGGCACTGCAGTTGTAACCGTAGGGGGGGTAACATCCTGTGATGGGATTATTACCACCGAAGGTATTGTCGCTGAATCCTTAACTTGGTTGTCATGGCTCGTAAGAGCACTTGACTCGGGAAGCTCTCCATCTGCCTCGGACAGTGGGCATACCGGTTCAAGAAAAGTATTTTCGTCATCGGTCAACTTCACATAGTCGTATTCTGAAAAGACATACCATCTTCTAAGTTACCTTACAGAGGGACAGTCCCCAGTTTTGTAAAAACACGTACTGTCCGCAAAGAATTAACGGTAACGTATAAATATTACATATCAAGACGGGTAAGTGTATGGTAAGAGGCAGTCCCTAGTTAAAAAACATGTACTGCCCGCAAACCCACAAATTAAATTAGCTAATTAACAGTAAGAGACAGTCCCAATACCAAGTAGGTACGTACTGTCCGCAAACTATAGCTTTTCGGATCTTTCGAGTCAATTGCAAATTATGAACGCATAAATTAACTAACATATACTATAAATGTATATTTTTATGTTTCGTTTTACCGAAGTAAGCCATTGAGCCAAAAACAATGTTTTCACTAATTAATAATAACACTAAATACCTTGTTTATCCAACGATGATCGGGTTGAGCGGGAAGATAACGAATTGACATCCGAATCGGTATCCGAACTGCTATGGCGGCGCCTACGCCGCTTGCGAGACAATTTCTTTTCCAATTTCCGTATTTTTCGTTCTATACGCGCACAATCGTCCTTACTTTTACGTTTAGGCATATTTTCCGCGTTGAAGCAACTAAACACTCGTAATAACTCCTATTATACCAGAGCCGCTCTAAGTTGGCCGATTTGCTACATGTCAGACTGACTGTACTAGTCTTTGAGTATAAAGCCACTGGAGATGCCTTACACGGGCGACCCCCTCCGGCAAAGTACATTGGTCAACTGTTCAAACACGTTTAATAAAACTACTTGTCGCTGCACCACCGCCATTTTGCATTGATCCCTGTCGCGTGACGTTACTCTTGAAAAATGGTTAGTTGTGCAGTATTCTCATGTAAAAGGCGATCGAGAGCTCAAATTCGCAACAAGAGCGCGTTTAGTATCATATCTAAGTGTTTTTATTAACTTTTAAACGTGTATTTAAGAAGAATTGCCATTTAAATAAAAAGTCGTTGAGATAACGTAAACGACAGAAAAAATAAACAAGAATACAGTGGTACGGGGGCTAGTGATGTCACAAAGTCAAAAAAGCGACTCGACATTTGAATGAATCATTCACTCCCTGCAGTTAGTTGTATAATCCGTTTTTTACTTTAATTTTGAATTAAATAAAAGGTCTAAACATATGTTATATTTAAATCTTGTAAGATGAATTAGAAAAATTACTTTTCTTTCCTCTGGTCATACGATATTGAAATTTAGTCTGAAAATGAAAAGAAATTCTGTGACTCCCTTAGAGATATTTTTAAAGACATAGATATTTTAACCGTATCCTCTCAGTACATTTTGGACTGTATCTTATATGTTTACAAGAACATACAATCATTTAATATCGGATCCTCACCATTTTAACACCAGTAATAAACATAAGTTTGCCGTTTCAAGGCTCAGGCTTCAAAAGACTGGAAAGTCGTTCTTGGGTTTAAGCACAAAATTGTTTAATAAGATCCCACAAAATGTTATTGAATTACAATAATCAGTACAAGATAGTTCAGTTCATTCACCAAACTGATTCTATTTTATTCTTTGTGTCATCACTATTTTTTTCGTATGTGTGTTGCGTAGTTACGTGAAAACTTTGTTTGTGTGCGTGTATTGTTTGAAGTGTTGAACATTTTTGTAGTGTGCGTTTATCGTTACAGCAAAATTTGTGTTTGTTGAGTTATTAATTTTTTGGTGGTGTGCTGTACGTGTTTACCTCGCCGCCTGCTAAAAGTGGCGAAAAAATTTGTTAGAAGCGTTGACGTTATGGCATCTCCAGTGGCTTTATACTCAAAGGCACTAGTGAGGGACAACGGTAAAATTGCCGAAGTATATAAGTAACAGTTATTTCCACTTTATAACCAAGCAAGGTCTAATTATAACAAATTTTTATTAAAAACATTAATTCACATCCAAAAGATTGAATTTAAGTTCCTTATTTATAAATATATTTATTTTTAAAATACAATACTTATTAAATCCTTCATCCTATTTTTAAAAATACCTGGTGAGTATTACCCACTACGTCACTATGAAAACGTGTCAAACGGCGTAACCTTGTAAAAGCGTAATACAGAGTGGAAATTTTACGTTTTCTTTTTATAATTCAATTATTTTAGGTAATAAAAGACAAATAACTAGATAATTATACCGGAGCCGTTCTTAGAAGACTGATTTGACACTTTTTATTTTATATTTTGCATTTATCCTTGTTAAGAGGAACATATTTACGCGAATCATAAAGAACAACTTTTAAAAATAATACGTTATTTCAAAATTTCAAATGCACATAATTATATAATTATTTGTCTTTTATTACCTAAAATAATTGAATTATAAAAAGAAAACGTAAAATTTCCACTCTGTATTACGCTTTTACAAGGTTACGCCGTTTGACACGTTTTCATAGTGACGTAGTGGGTAATACTCACCAGGTATTTTTTAAAATAGGTTGAAGGATTTAATAAGTATTGTATTTTAAAAATAAATATATTTATAAATAAGGAACTTAAATTCAATCTTTTGGATGTGAATTAATGTTTTTAATAAAAATTTGTTATAATTAGACCTTGCTTGGTTATAAAGTGGAAATAACTGTTACTTATATACTTCGGCAATTTTACCGTTGTCCCTCACTAGTGCAGTCAGTCTGACATGTAGCAAATCGGCCAACTTAGAGCGGCTTTGGTATATTAACACTTTAAACAATTTATTTAACGAAAGTAACATGGAACGGCAAAGCACTGAAATACGAATGACTGTCATGGCGTAGCGAGTGGACAAGAACGGTATAAAGATACCCGACAAAAAAAAAATAAAAATATAGTTTTAAAATTCTCAATTAGTGCATGGAATGGTGAGTGCTACGCGTTACTACAAGTGTCTATATATATGCTAATCTCTTCGAACGAGGCCTGAGGTATAATGGTCTTTGAGGTTAAACTGATAACTGATTTACGAAATTAATTAAAATTGCTAATTCCTTATATTGTATTGAAAACCAAAGAAATAAACTTGAATTGTCGTTTCTTTGTTTTCAGGTAAGTTAAAACTGATATTGTTATGTTAAAAGTTTAGTGTAAGGTGTAAATATTCACGAAATAAATACTTTGTTTTCAGAGCAACACAACCTTGTTTATTTCATACAAAAATAAACTTATATATATATATATTACTAGCATTTGCATGTGACTTTACGTATATTCATGGACTGATTGCATATAGTTCACATCTTTTCGTTCATAGCTTCTTTACTACGTCCCCTTAAAATATAAAACATGTTGGTTCATCAATTTAACTTTTGATAATATTATGCGCCACAAATACACTTTAACACCAAAATAGTACAAATAATAAAAAGTTAAAAACTAAAACCCAACTACGACAAAAAACGACGCTGAAAAAGTATAAAACAAGACTTTTAGAACACTGAACTGAAGAAAGTTGCTTATGTAGTTCCAAGTAAATGGACACAGTAGACTCTACCAAAATGCTTATGTTGAAAATTGACAATAATGTCATACAATACTATTTTGAAGTATGCAATATTTACTATGTAGAGATAAGTTTTCATGTTTGGAAAGGCGTAGTCACACGTTCCATACACAAGTACCTACCTACCGTAGCACTTTGACAACGTGTGACTGCGGTTTTCCAAACATGAAAACCTATCTCTACATAGTAAATATTGCATACTTCAAAATAGTATTGTATGACATTATTGTCAATTTTCAACATAAGCATTTTGGTAGAGTCTACTGTGTCCATTTACTTGGAACTACATAAGCAACTTTGTTCAGTTCAGTGTTCTAAAAGTCTTGTTTTATACTTTTTCAGCGTCGTTTTTTGTCGTAGTTGGGTTTTTTAAAGATTTAAACATACATGACTGTATACAGACGCGAGAAGCGTTGTAGTGATTATTATTTGCGCGAACATTACAAACTAATTAGACGGATAAAGCTCACTTTATAACGCTAAGAACGAGTATTCTAAATATAATTTAAAGGACCGACGTTTCATTGGCTCATCAAAGAGGACCAAAAGGGACTCGTGGTCACAGAAAGACTAAATATGAAGTGTGATCATTTACCGCCAGGGATATCGTAGTTTTCAAGTTATAATCTCAAGCAATGGTACACTCAAAACTTCTTCTGCATACATACATACATACTTACATAAAATCACGCCTTTTTCCCAGAGGGGTAGGCAGAGATCACTTCCAGCGATCCACTTTTCACCTCTGTGGGAAACGTGACGTGACGGGTTGTGGACCACGTCGCCGGCATTCTGTCTTGTGCATTGTTTAAACAAGGTCATTGCGTTCCCACGAGTAGCAAGGAAATATGACGGGGGAAGGAAAAGGGGAGGAAGGATACTATCGCCTCGGACGATTTGGACTGAGTCGATAGTAGCTCGAGGAGCCGGGGTCGCTTACCCGTATACCGTTCACCAACCACCGGACTGATAGTTGTGACTGGTATCTCCTGACTTCTTCTGCATTGTTTTTTAATTTTAATAGTTTCTCACAGTTTCATATGGACATAATGTTGCTCTTACACCAAAGTTTGTTAAACCGGATGTAGTGATTAGGTACGCCCTGTGCATGTTCACATAAATCTCAAAGAACATCCGTCAAATAAGTTTTATTTCTATTGCTATTTATTTATGTTAAAAATCAAGTTCACGTTGCTTATGAAGATTTATTATTGAAAAAAGCCGCATACTAGCACTTTTAAACAATCATAAATCTTCATTATTAAAAAAAAATTGAATGATTTAAAACCTCTAAATCTGTTAAACTTTTCGGCTTTTAGTTATCTAATGTGATCGAGACGTACGACATCTGCCTAATTATTCACGCGTAATAATTCAAATGTTATCTATGCCTCCGAGCAAAAATTATCAAAGTGCTAACGACAGTCTAAAAACCTGATTACCATACGAAGTGTGACTTCATAGTACAGTCAGTGGCAAAAAGTTATTTTTGAGGCGACTCTTAAGTCTTTAGAGTAAGGTTTATGTTCCATGTGTTTGTATTTGGAATACTTGTACGTAAGGTGTTAATGTTTTTGTTCAAACTGTGGACTTACGCCTACGGTCACAGGTACGTTAATGTGTTACATTCATCATTCGCGGAGGCTAATAATTACTTGTGCCCCGGGTTGGTTGCTGGGCGAAAACGCTATGATGTATGAGAGTGGTGAGCGGTTTGTTCACTCACTTGCATTCTAGGTTTGCCTCGATTTATCTATTCTTACTAGGAGTTGCTTCTTGAGATGCGAATTAGAGGAACAGGGAGAAGATATAATAAAATAATATACATGTGTTCATTGTACCTGTTAAATTCTACGCAAAATTTAACAGGTACAATGCACACATGTTAAGTTCTTTATTTGATCAAATTTACATACTTAGATATTCTTTTCTGTGAGTCTATAATCCGACACGACCAATCAGACTGTGTAAGACCACCTACTTTTTGAGTGCATTTGACCTGGAAGCTTTTTACCCGACCGCCTGTTCTTTAACTCCTCTCCCCTTAGTATTGTCAAAAAACATCGACGAGATAGTAAACATGCGTTAACAAAAGCTAGTCAAAATACGAGATCCCGTCAAAGTCTCCCTGTGTGACTTGCATTTTCAGGCCTTATGGGAATACTACCTTAGTGGACCATTAAAACCAATGTCTATGTCCGCTCCTGGCGAGTCCTGATGAGCCGCATCCATCATTTGGTGACTGCGGCCCTAGGGGGAATAGGAATGGGCTATGCTGCCGTAGATGGTGTGGTTACATACACAAACAAAAGAATGTCTGCTCCTGTCATTGATCAAATAGACTGGCTTGTAAGCGCATTGTATACTGCCCTTGTTAGTTACGCCAAGAGTCACGGGTTCGATTCTCATTCGGGTCATATAATTGTGCGATGATGATGATTTGTTTCGTGTATGGGTGTGTTTTTATACAACTGTTCGAATTCAATTTGAAATAAAACTAATTTTACGGATTAAACTCGCGTGTATTGTTATTCTAAAAATATTTTTTAGAGTCCCGACGTTTCGAGCTCCTTACAGCGCTCGTGTTCACGGGCAAGACTAAAAATGACAATTGTCTTCATTAAAAAAGAAGTGAAATTCAATTGTTTCTTTTCACAGATCAAGCGCAGTACTATCGTCGTTACGGGCTTCTTTAAGCATGGGGGTAACCTCCAACAACTCTCTGACAACATAATATAGTCCAATTTCAGTTCGGCGATCTCGGACAGTTTTTAATTAGACACCAAAATACTAGAACTAAAATTCTGCATATATATTTATGGGATACCTTAGCAGATAATTAAAAACCAATGTCCGTGTCCACTCCAAGCGAGGATGATGAGCGGCATCCATCATCCGAAGACTGCTGCCCTTAGGGGGGAAAGACTATGATGTTGAAGTGGTTTAAAGGTAGGTAATGTCCCTACCCAACTAGTTATCAATGTAAAGATAATGTTTGCCTTTCTTTCCATGATAGAGATTGATGTGACTTGATAGAGGATCTATTCCGTTCTAATACCCAAAAACTAATAGGTACCAAAATTTTTTTGTGGCCGATATTCGTATGTTTGGAACGGGTGGTATTAATTTTTGGTATAGGTCCGGATTAGATCTGATAGGAGTTGAAGTGCAACATTGTGTGCGCTATTTGTTTTTTCCTTCTCAGCGAGACTAGCGCAGGATCTAAGCAACAGACACATGGGGAGTACCTGATGTTTATTTATATACTCAAGGAATAACTTAGCAGTGCAGTAACTAATAGGCAATGCACCTCAATGTTAGACTCAATGACGTCGTTTCGTAACGGAAGATCCGCGACGGATTATCCCCCTAGTGAGGAGCTGGTCTAAGTTTTGTCCCATTTATTTTTGGGCTGTCGTATGTAACTGCGTAACTCAGCCCCATTAGATATCAATTGTATCTGGGACATTTCCATACACGGTCACCTGACCCTAAACTAAGCAGATCTTGTACTTACTATGGGCGAGATTGATATAAATATGTACGTACATATATAGATATTTATAAATACACTAGCTGTGCCCGCGACTTCGTTCGCGTGGACTACAGGGTTTTACATATAAAAGATTTTTCCTACTAACTCCCGTTCCCGTAAGAATTTTTCAATATCCTGTTCCAACTTAGCTTTAAGTTTACTATGGTACCTGCATGCCAAATTTACAGCATCTAACTTAAGTGGTTGAGATTTCTCAAATAAAAAGATTTTCCCGTTCCCGTAAGAATTTCGGTAATTCCTTTCTAAGTGCACTTCTATGGTACCTAAGCTACGTTATTTCCAATTTCAAGTGCTGCTAATATTTCGGCACTGTTGCTAGCGTCATGATCACGGATGAACTGTAGGACTGCGAGACTGACGGTCACCGTATAATATCGGGAGCTCATTAAAACAAAACAACATGTTAAATATCCCAGACAGTTCCAGTTTTCTAATGTGTGTAACCATGCCAGTTTAAAATTATACACCGGAAAGATAGTTGTGACTGGTTTCTCCTTTAGATTTGTGGACTATTTGTGGATTTTACGTAAAAAAATTAATCCTGTAAAGCAAGATGGCTTACAAGTTAGCTTTACGTTCATGGGTACCTGCATGCCAAATTTCAATCATCTATTTTACGCGGTTTACTTTTTTTCATACAAAAGTTTTTTCCCGCTTACCCCCGTTTCCGTGGGAAGTTTACAATATTCTGTTGCAACTAAGCTTTAAGTTTACCTGCATGTCTAGCTTAAGCGGTTTACATTTTTCATACAAAAGGATTTTCCCGATAATTCCCGTTCCCGAAGGATTTTTGGAATTCCTTTCTTGGTGCACCTTTACGATACCTAAGCTACTTCTCTTCCATATTTCATGATATAAAAAAGTTCCCGTGGGAATTTTTTAATTTCGCGTTGCAAGTAAGCTTAACGTTTATTAGGGTACCTACATGCCAAATTTCAAGCGTCTAACTTAAGCGGTTTATATTTTTCATACAAAAGGATTTTCCCGTTAATTCCCGTTACTGAAGGAATTTTAGGAATTCCTATCATAATGCACCTTTACGGTACCCAAGCTACGTCCCTTCCAAATTTCATTACATGCCAAAGTGTTTTCCCAGTTACTCCTGTTCCCGCGGGAACTTCGCAAAATCGCGTTGCAAGTAATCTTTAAGTTTATTAAGGTACCAGCATGCCAAATTTCTATCATCTATCTTACGCGGCTAATATTTATTCATACAAAAGTTTTTCCCCGCTCACTCCTGTCCCCGTGGGAATTTTACAATATCCTGTTATAACTAAGCTTAAAGTTTACTAATGTACCGGCTTGCCAAATTTCAAGCATGCCTACGTTTGGCCGTTTAGGCTGTGCGTCGATATGTCAGTCAGTGAATCAGTCAGTTAGTCAGTCAGTCAGTTTCTCCTTTTATATATTTAGATATTCACACCCAGACGCGGAACATATACACCGATGTTCATCACACAAAAAATTGTCCCGAGTGGGAATCGAACCCACGACTCTTGGAACCGCCAGCCAGGTACTAACCACCGTTTCACTGTTCAGTCATATTCAAGAAAATTTTAAATACCTAGCTAACATAAACTCGGTGAAACCTATATATTAATCGAAATCACTTTTTTGTGGTAAATAATATTTTTTTATTCTTATTCTTATGCTTCTTTACGGACGCGGTCCGTTGTCAAAAGGAAACGTAAGTCAACATGCTCTAGCTATTCGCAGCCGAGTATCCCTGCTAGGAATTATTCCACTTTGCCTTACCAAATCGCTCCACTGAGAAGGATATGTATTACCGTAATATATTTCAATAGACTCCTGAAACTAGGAGTTGACCTCATTCCACCTTATGTTAAGCGGCGGTGAGGACCACATGTGAGGTTCTTAAGCACAATAAATCCCATAGAGCGTCTCCCCTCATCAGCCTTCATATTATACTTTTTCACGCCCCGCCTTAAAATCCCGTAGGTTGTATCCCGTAGTGTAGTGGGGAGGAGTCATATGAGTGAGAAGGGCATTCAATAGACTCCGAAAAAGAGGTTACATTTAACCAAATGTGCTATAAATATTACACAACATCACATACATTGATCAGATCCCTTGGTTTACCTAATGCTTAAGCTACATATAGCTTAAGCTCTTGTGTTACAGATATCAGAATCAACAGTGGATACACAAATATACTTAAATATATTTAATAATACACACCCAGACACGAATAGACACGAAACAAAGAATGATGTTCGTCACACAAATATTTATCCCGGGTGGAAATCAAACCCTCTTGGAACCGTGGATAGACACTGTTTTACCTGTACTCTTTACCTAACCATCGAGCCAGTTAATAAATAATAATAAAAGCTAATAGGAATGTATAGTGCAAATACCACTAAAAATTTAGACATCTGTTTCAATGTTCAGTGCAGCGACTTGGTGGAACAAAGTGGAACAATCCCGTTGCTATTAGCAACAAAGTATGCTCGCTTAGACGTGCATTTGACGCGCGTGATAATGCCTCGGGAAAATGCTGCCGTCCTTAGGCCCTCAGGCCTCCTATAATTGCCTAGTAAGGCGCAGCTCACAGGAACGATACGACAGTAGGCTAGAATTGTTGTTCCTTGATAATTTTACAAATGTATAGAACAACAATTGAATACTAGTTGTTTTTTTCATAGAAGTACTGCAAATTCTTCGCTATTCCAGCAAATGTTTATACGCGCTTTTGTAGCGGCAGTAAGCCTGACTTCTTCGCTATCCATCAAGTAAAGATATGTATATGTTACGGTAAAAGTGGATAGAGTGGTTATTATGTATAATTACCGGTAACTATGCATAATTACTAGTGTTCGTGGTAAAGGTGGTGAAAACTATCGAATTAATCACATTTACCGGTAATTATATAAAATTACCATACCCTTTGTGTAAATGTGGCAAATAATAAAATAAAACTGACTTGACTGGCTCGGTGAAACAATGGTTTTGTTAGTGACCCAGGCTGGCGATTCCAAGAGTCGTGGGTTCGATTCCCACTCGGGACAAATATTTGTGTGGTGAATATCGGTGTGTGTTCCGTGTCTAGGTGTGATTATGTAGTTAAGTATGTATTTATAAATAACTTTTCTGAAAACATTTAAACCGCGTAAGATAGATAATTGAAATTTGGCATAGACTTAAAGCTTACTTGCGACGCGAAATTGGGATCGGGAGTTAGTGGGAAAAAACTTTTGTATGTAATATCCTATAGTCCACCCGAACGAAGTCACGGGCACAGCTAGTTATAAAAAAAACCAGTCAAGTATCTAGAAACCAAACTTCATGTTTGGTTTTTAAAAAAATATTATTATCTTATAAAAATAAAATTAAATAAAATTAGCAAATTGGCAGGGAATTTTCAGTGGAACTCTTAAAATTCTTTCACGTCAATAGATTTTTGAGATTTGTGACATTTGGAATTGCAGAGTACTTGTGAAATTTGTCAGCAATGTCAACATTTACCACAGTCGAGCGGGAGTTTTATATAATTACCGGTAAATTTGAATAATTCACTACATTTACCATGTGCGTCGGGAATTATCTATATTTACCGGTGATTGTAGATAATTACCGATTGCTCACATTGACCGTAACATATATACGTGCCTTTGTTATCCTACGAAGACTTGGGCCCGAAACAAGGCAACTACGTACCGAATGTTTGAAGGCCGCAAATCGTTGCATAGCATTGAATAGGTTGCATTGCATGGCTTGTGTGTGCCGCACCCAAGACGCATTCGTCAGCACATCTCACGATTGGAAATCAAGGAGAGCACCTACATACGTACGTACATATGTCGGAAATTCCCTTCACGCGGATAACTTAAGGGGCAAACACGCTACGAGTTTGTATTTAATCAACGATTCATTTATTGTCTTTATGCAACTTTGTTTTTTAAAACTTTTGCGTACCATTTTACCAGGAGACTGGATATTTGCTACTGTATCTATCTAATAACGTGTTAAACCCCTTTGTATATTGTTAAATAAGGGTTGGAAGTATAATAAATTACAGAACATAATCCTTACTATCCTTACTAATATTATAAATCCGAAAATAACTCTGTCTGTCTGTCTGTCTGTCTGTCTGTTACGCTTTCACGCATAGAGTACTGAACCGATTTAAATGAAATTTGGTACAGATATGGTCCAGAGCCTGAGAAAGGACATAGGCTACTTTTTAACCGACTGCGCTATAAAAAAGTGATGTTTTACCCGTTAAACGTCTCTACGTGGACGAAATCGCGGGCGGAAAGCTAGTATCTTTGTAAAATTGAATGGATAGAACGGGAACCAAACCTACAACCGTTGAGTAACCTTTTGATCGATGATAATAAATGGTCATTGTGAATTCAGTAAATTGTGAACAAAAACTAAATGTGTAATTAAGCACACATTAAATTTTTGTTCACAATTTGCTAACTGATTCTATTAACAGTCTAATTGATCTTTATCAAAATGGCAGTTGCAACGTTGTAGTCTAAAACCAGGAAACTCATTGAGCACCCAAAGCGGTCATTACGGCAGCAAATAATGATTAACGCTCACATGATCGCATCAAACGCTACAGTAAGCACTTTTAGCACAGGGTAATTACTGTTGTGCGCCATAGACAAGCGTGTCTAATGATAAATAATTATAATTTATAGCTCGACAGTTCCTCGAAGGGACAGTGCAAATGTAATTTGTGGAACTCATGTTTTCCTAGTAATGAGTAAATTGCATTGTTCATGTTTTCAGTAACTGTTACCTTGGGGTTATTTATTGGTCATCAATAATAATATATTGGGTCGGTTGCGTGCCTTGTATGTGCCCACAACGCTTCAAATGTTATGGGTGAGGAGGCCGCAGTAAACACAGACTCACTTAAAAGCTGTGGTCTGTAAAACCTAGGAGGAGGAAACTTAAACTTTTGCACGCCTTAACAAACTAAATAAGTTCAATTGAGCCTGTCGATCTCTTGTGTGAACCTCGCTATTGCTTACTATCAGGTGGAGTAAGGTCATCCTGGATGATCCTAAGTATAAAAAAAGAATAGGAAACTTTTACACACCTGTGACCAAAAATCGATCGAGTGGAAATCAATGAAATTGAACGTCGAATCAACATTGTATCTCGCTGTAGTTGAAGTTATTATTCGAAAATCGAACACGTCATTATTTCATTGTCATTGACAACGGTTATTACGTATCGCGAAAGGAATTCGTCATTGTTCCGAATAGCGGTGATTTGTTGCATTCGCATTATGTTATTTGCTTTCGCCCGCACTCACTTGCCGCAAATTGTGTGCGTGCCGATAATACACGAGTCGAAGCCACAAATTTCCGCAAAATTAAGCTGGAACTATTGCCTATTTGTAGTTCCTGCTAGGCCGTCGAGTTCGACTTCAGTTCGTCACCGTTATTGAAATAGGGCAGTTTCACGCAGACAGATCGCTAGGTATAGCTAAATACGTTTTTTGGTTTGTGCCCTACAAAATCGCATTGATTTTCAAAACGAGCGAATTCAAATACGATTCAAAACGAGCGAATTCAAATACGACTCACGTTTCCTGAGATTCAATGTGATATGTAGTTACGGTAATCGTACGGTTTAATTTATCAAATTTATTTTAAACAATCCCTACCTTGAAAATAAATAATTCCTCTTCATTCTAAATGCTAAGAAAAATACGACAGTAAATATATGACATAAATGGTTTCTTCATCGCCAGTCAGGCCCTTAATAGAATCCCGTCCTTTTTGCGTGAGATAATTAGTCGATCCGTGAGAACCCGTTAGCTACTGGATGACAGGATTTGCTCATGTCTGAGCCGCTCTGAGCAGAAACTCAAATTAACCCCTTTTGGTATAATCCGCGTTGCGCTCAGGCATTTTAAATGCAGTTTTTAAACTGTTTCGCGCCAATGCTCTCCTAGCTTTTTGCGACTGGCGGTTTTCATTCGACACTTCATTAAAATTTTTATCCGTCAGAGACGCTATGCATTTAGTATGATTATACAGTAGTGTTGGGTGCTATTTACGTACTTTAACGTTGGGTTTTAAGCTTGTGAGGAATGTAATGTTATTTCTCATAACAAATGTGTATTTTACTGTCTGAAATTGATCAAAAAACCATAATTTCACTAATTGGTCTATGAAGTCGAAAAAGGTACATTGTTTGTTGTATGTGTACTTTGACAACTACAGGGAAAGCCGACAATTTTGTTGTAGTTATTTTGATTTGTGAATGTCCTCTTAGACTTAAGACAGCAGAAACATGGCTTTCGAAAATTTATTTTGCTATTATGTCTGTTGCAGGCACTTCACTCGAAGCAAATGGCAAATTTTTAAGTGCCTTTCTTGCGTCCCGTTCTCACACATAATGTTAATACTTAATGACTGTCGTAGTACCTTTAAAAACACCCTAAGCTAACGCATAATGTCTCGAACCATTAACACCCGACATGTTAAGATTTCCGAGTCGCGACTTATTTACATTTTACAAGCACTCGTGTTTATTCCCCGTTCCATAGACAATGGAAACAGCGGGTTTCCATTTCTAACGAAATAAAAGTGGGCTATAAACAAACACCGTTTGCGTGTTTGTCTGTCTGTCCGGTTAATGAAAGGGCCGCTTCACACGTCGCGGATATTACGTCCACAACCCACACAATGGTTTCGTTACTGAGGTACAGTCCTGACGGGAATAAGGTTCAATTTCGGAAAGAGGTAAAGGTTGGTTTCGGAATGTGATTTGTCTATTTGCCGTCCAAGTTCCGAGTCAATTGACTGATCAAATAGAAAGGTTATGAGCGGTGGGTGTGACCTTTGCGAGCCCTTAGTGGTGAAAGTCGACAATTGATCATCAGATTATAAAGAACAGAGTTACGTGGACGCGTCGTCATGGCTTCGGGTAATGGCATTATTTTTGATACCATTCGGACTTAGGGCGCGTCTATGTTGTGTCAAAATATTGTATTTTTAAATCATCGTCTCTCAGTCACTCTTAGTCGTACAACATGTCGTTGCGCAAGTTTTTTACATGAAAATTTAAATGAAACCATTTACCAGACCTTATGAAAACTCTTTGAAATGCAACGATGGTTCACTATGAATGGCTTACTTAATCGCTACGTATTGCCATCAAGTGAATGTTTCATACGCGTTAACCCTCATTGAAGCCGATGTGCGACTAGCGATTGCGTTTAGCGCTAACCAATGCTCTTGCCAAATGCCAAAACCGCCATCGAGCCAGCCAGACGAGATTTACAAGAACCCAATTAAAAAAATCTAACAAACAAAGCCCGTCCACTCCATCTAGTCTCTTTAAAAATTGAGAACCTCGTTGAGAAACATGAAGTGACAGATGTGGAGACGACTTTACGAGAGCTTTTGAGAGCTCCAGTCGGACACGCGATCAAGGGCCGGTGTTGCAACAATTGTTATTGAAAAAAACATGTTTTGGTAACGCCGGGCACGTCATTAAATAAATTATTGCTTACTTTGTAATCTTGAGAAGCCGATGCTTAGTAGTTTGTTGCATGATTAAGAGCAATCAAGGGGCGAGATGAGATGCCAGCGAAAGTTATGGTTAAAGTAGGTGCTTAACTAAAATTTGTGTATGGAAATGTTTTGGTGTTGCGTAAGCCTTTACGGAGGGAGTTTCTATTTCGTTTACATACAAATTACGGCGTATGGAATCACTAGGATTACGGTAGAGTATTATTATAATAGTATTTAGAGGGTTTTAAAACCATGGCATGTGTTTGAAAACAAGTCTTAATATGACCGATAACAGAAATATCCGTTTAACAACCTATATCTATACTATAACATATGAGTTCTAAAAAAACTGTTTTATCATTCGAAGCATTCAAAGTACGCTTCAGTATAATAGCCCTTAACGACGACACTAACCACAGTCCAACAGGGCATACACATAGATTAGATATATACGTACATATAGGTGCTATATTCCGATGAACCCTGAAAACGCAAATATATAAGCGAGCGTAAGTAACAATCGCCCGCTAATTGCCAGTTTGACGGAGGTCGAGCGGAGCCGGCGGGCGCGCTAGTCTTTTTGCTCAATTACGATATTTGTTTGGCCATTCCGGTAATTGTTGCTAAGCTCTGTCCGTCTGTCCGTTATATGTCCGGTTGCTTATGGTACAGAAGGGGTTTCCGCCATTTGGTTAAGGGAAGGAGGAAATAGTAATTTCTGGTGGGATTCATAATTATTTTGAGCGAATTAACCGTAACATGTAGTTGTCCAGCGAAATTAAACGTTTTTCTTAGAGTTTTAAACATTATGTCTATCTTAAGACACCGGAATATCTTTATGTATACTTACATTAGATCCATATGGGCTAAAGCTAACCCGTAGCATATGCAATGGCCATCTAAATCAAAAACTTGATACGACTTGACATGCCGTCACATCATGCGGGAAGTAGGTAAGGAATAAAAGGTATACCTAAACATATATTAGACACATAATTATATCCCACCAATGTCATCAAACTACTTAAATTGTTGAAAGTTTTAGTTGCTTAAATGGAGACACCCACCACGATCTATGTTCCTTTGAAAAAGATACTGAATAAACATTTTTCATTTTCATTTTCATTTTTTCATTTTAGTAATAAATACTTATTTATTACTTGGCTTAGGTTGAATTTTGCCTGTAAACTACTCAGTGAAAGTAATGCGCAAAGAGAGTAGTCTCTACATACCTAACTGGACCTAGGGACTTATGTCCTAAGTCATTTTACCTAATAAATTTATACTATCTAGGCTTACCTCAAACACTACTAGTATTTACTATCTTATCTAGACTATTGATACAAATAAGGCATAGAATCCCCTTCCAGGACATGTTTTACCTACCTTCTATGATTCCGGGCTCTTCAGGAGGGGCGTGAAACAACATCTAAGCAGCCAAGCAGGCCTGCAGGGTAAGGTCGACAGGCTCAATAGAGTCTATTGTACCTGGCGACCTCATATGTCAAAGGTTCTGCCAGAATATGAGCGCTGTAGCGTCCTAGCAGCCGCTGCAGCACATGCTGAGGCAGATCCTGTTGATCACTTTTACAGCATGTGTGTTTGTGTGTTAATTCATGTTATTGTATGTGATCAATAAATGTTCTTCTTTCTTATTTTTTTCTTTCATTTTCATATGTAGACCTCATGACCTGTCCTATAATAAGTGAGGTTATCCTGGGAGTCTACTATAAAAAAAAAACTATTAACAAAAAGTAGATTCTGTATATTTATGTTCCGTGCGGCCAAGTGGCGTGTTTTTAAATGGCTGAAGCTAATTTGCCTGCTCCAATATGCACGGTAGGTGAAGGCATTAGTTATTTATGACTTTAATTTTAGACACTCGTTATGGTTATTATATTTCGCGTGCTTTTACTAATACCTTTAGCGCAAATAATTATGTTTCCGAATATTAAATCGGTTTCGCGTTGTTTGTTAAATGAATTCCGGTAGCGATTTTAAATAAAATGAGTTTTAATATTATGGAATATGTATATGAATATTGATTACAGATGCATGTGAGTAGGAACAATTTTGAGATCATCAAAATCTCCTTGTTTTTTTTTCCTTACTGCCTTACGATGATGGCTTGGAGTAGCCTTGTCATCATCACCGGACTTGCGAGGGAGCGGAAGGCTCTACATGTGTGAGTACGGCCATTTTTAAATACATTTTCTATGCACTTTTAGTACACATATTTGATAGCGACCATATAAAGAGATTGTCTCTTTATTTCCTAACTGACTTCGATGATGGCTTGGTTTCCTTGATGGATTCCTTGTCATCATCACCGGACTTGCGGGGGAGCGGATGGCTCTCATCCCTAAACATTATCTGTGAACATGTTCACGGTCTGCCTATTGCCGACGAGCAACAAGCCCTGTGACAGAAATGAATTCTCAAATTAAGGCACAATTAATAGGGTTTTTTCGTATCATGAAGATTTGTTTCGAAAGCGATTTCGTGCCCAAACAAATAAAGCCAACACTCGAGTTCTTAGAGGCTCTACAGAGAATGTTAATTGCCAAACAAAATGTCTGCTTCACGTGGAAATATGCGAGATGAGTGATACGCCCGTCCCGTTGTTCATTAAGTGGATATTTCAATGAATACATTACCGCGTTAGAGCCCCGTAATAAACTGTTATCGGCCATCTTTAGAGGCACAATAGTGCGCGTTCCACCTGTATGGAAAAACTGGCAGAGACTGCCTTCATTATTAGAAAACTTAATATCATCAGGATAGTTATAATAATGTAAGATATTAGATTTTCGCGTTCCATTTCACTAAATATTAGTCTAGAAACATCGGGCAGTAAGTGGCTATGTATTTGCTACTGATAACGCGTGTAGTGTAGACCCATAAAGACTAATATTTAGTTATAATATATGAATGTAATACGGGAGTGGGGAGGCCTGAGCCCAGGAGCGGATGAGATGAGCTGATGATGATGATGTAATACGGGAAGAATTTATATTTCCAAATAGGTGAAAACATAGTAATAAAATTTTTAATAAAACCTTCCTAAGTATCACAGTTTTTCAGTTATCTCTCTGCTAACGTGATGATTATACTAATATGTAGTTTACTACCTTTGCTATGTTAGCTGGTGAATTCATGAGTGTTGTGATGTGTACAGGTTCTTTTTTTAATTCTAGCAGGAATCTAGGATGTCCAATAATAAAGTTACTACTTTATAAAACACCTCAGAAAATAATTTTTGTATGAACCGTCCAAAATTACCTTTACTTTTGACCATTTATTTTTACTAGGTACCTACTTGCTCTGTGCTGGTAACCTATGGACAAAGACGTTTAATGATTTTATCACATAACATAAGTTGTGAGTCGTTTAACATACGTTCTAGGTATTGCATTAATCTAGGAAATACATCAAGGAACCATGTATGATGTCATCTTCATTACTGCGCTTACGACTCCAATGACCTGGGGACAGTTTGCTGACCTGATGTTTATCTTCAACCAATTATACCGCTTCTTAAGAACGATGCGAGAGGAATAGCGGTCTACAAAAAGGATATGTCCAAAAGTACTTGTTTATCGTAAGAAACTATAAAATTGTAAAATGGTAATTTAAAATACTGAACAGTGACCTTAATTAATTGTTTTCGACGTTTTAGATTGAATCAGGCAAAATTTTTGACTTTTTCGGTGAAACAGTGGTTAGTGATCCAGAATCACGTAGCTACCTAGTCATGGGTTCGATTTCCACCCGGGACAAATGTTTGTGTTACAAACAGCGGTGTTTGATCCGTGTGGGGTATTTTATTAAATATATTTAAGTGTATTTGTTTATCCACTGTTATGATTCTGATATCTGCACCATGGAATCAAATGAATGTCTGTGTGGTTGTGTAATATTTATTTAACACTTGGTCACTCACATCAAGCCATATTATTATATCAATGAGTGCTATATTTATATATACAGAATTTTTAAAAACAAAATTATAAATTATTGGAACGTTAGACACATAAAAGTAAGCCGTCAGACAAAGGTCTCCTTGGTGTCTGTGTGTCATCCTCCTTGTCCGTGGTAATTGAAAGGTAAACTTGATTGCCATTAATATTGAAGGCAAATCAGATGCCCTGGGGTCAGGCCTGCCGAAACAATAACGATCCATCACGCACACTCTCTACTCAAGCGGACCACAATAACATGCCGATGGCACAATGTTTGCAAGAACAGTGATGTGCTTTGAGCTACCGTCCTAACTTTAACGTTAGGCCAGTGTGGCTACCATGAGTTTAAAACTTACGCACTCGATATCGCCTACGTGAATATGTCTATGAAAAACTTGTACAGCGCCGCTGGTGGTTACGCGAAGAACTAAAATCGGCCGTATGAAAAAAACGACTCGATAAGTTTTTAACGTACGTAAGTTTTCGATAGCCAACTCATGGTAGGCCATGGTAGGTTGAGTTCGCTCGCGACCATGATTGGTGTAACCCAGTCGAAACGTCCGGCAGTAAGTAGCTATGTAAGCAGCTATGTTCTGAGGTTCTGTAGTCGACCAACCCGCACTTGGCCAGCGTTGACTACGACCTTATCGCCCTAATTTAGTGTAGGCCCGTGCCCCAGGAGTAGGCACGAATCCATATTCGTCCCCACTGCTGGGCCATCATCATCATATGGCTGTCCTTATAATTATGATGATGATAACACAAAAATGCAATTATCGATTAATAAGCGCAAACATTTAACTTGACTTCTCTGAAAAAGAGTCCAGGACTGGCGTTAGGAACCTCAATCAGCGATCAACCGGCAAACCTTTGTCACTGTCGATTTGGCTGCACTGCGGCAAAACCAACAGCTTCATAAATTCTGCAAATAGTAAACAATAAATCGCTATCAACTATTAGCAAATTCTGCGGCTCATTCGAAACCATCGCGGAAGGTAGAGATGAGCGTTAGGAGGTAGAATGTCGATGAAGAATGATTCTTTAGAGGCCTACGCTTCGTTACATTACAAAATTTCCCGTCGCGGGTCAATTTTGACAATTTTACAATATTGGCCCTAAGATACATCCAAACTAAGAAGTGCCAGTTGTAGTGCATAGTGTAATGTGCTGGTTTCATAACTCAATCTAACTAAATAAATGTCACAGAAAAAAAAGACATTAACAATCGTAATGTTTCGATTTGAGAATGTGTCTTTTTCCGATTTACAACAAACCATAAATGAGTGGCAGTACTATATGTGTAAGTGGTAAGGTGTATTAGTCGATTGTCCTAATCCGTTTATCCTATAAGTGAAATATTACAAATGAGCCATTCGCAAGTTTAGGGGTGAGTGCCATGCGCTCCCCTGCAAGTCCGGTGATGATGACGAGGCTACTCCGAGCCATCATCGTATGTCAGTTAGGAAAAAAATGAAAAAAATAATTACAAATGTGAAAGAAATTAACCGATTGTTATTAAAATTTAACAGTCTTGTTGAGCCTAAGAAAAGACATAGGCTACTTTTTTACCGACTGCGCTATAAGGCAGTAATGTTTAACGCAATAAAGTCTCTATACTGGCTCTAGGGTGGGAAGCTATAAACAAAATAATGCCGTCCTCCTTCGAGGTTCGTTAGTAGGTCGGAAGTGCACTTGCAATATTGCAACCGGTCGTCAGTCATACCTGTGGAGCCCGGAGTCAGGAAACACGTAAGATGTAGGATGTAGGTCCTCCGTGTACCCCTAAGGCGATGTCGGGCTGTCTCGGTTATGAGAGCTAAAGAACAATGTTGCACTATGTACCGGTTGCAAATATATAATGCAATCATTGTTAATTTCCGTTAAGATTTCCAGTTACTATTTTGAGTTTTAGCTACCTACAAAACTGTACTGGACGGTGCGACTTTTATATATTTATAAATGACCAAAATCTTTATGAATCCTACGATTTAGTTGATTTATTCATCAATGTAGATATTGCACGGATTTTTATCACTAATATTTCATACAGAGTATTTATAAATCAAAATAATGAATTATTTTGTTTACTTATGTATTCTTATTCCTATAGGTACCTCTCATAATATCTTTGACATAGTTATGGTGGATTGACTAGTATCTCCTGTGTACATGAATAGGTTATTAGTATACACATGTATACAAATCCGTGAAAATAAACATAGATAATCATTTTAAATTCAAGATATTGAAACTTTACTACAATTTCGTAAAATAACTAAAATTAGTTATACTACGATCATTTGTAGTAAAATTTCAATTTCTTACTTGAATTTTAAAATAATTAAGTTATTCTTAGACACATAAGCAAGCAAAACGAAATTAATAGATTGCAAACGCAAACTTAATCTGTTAAAGCGTTCAGATAATGAATAATAGATCCTGACGGGGGCCATGCCTCGGAGTGTTAATATCGATAATTCCGCATCACTAATAAATTATCGCCGTCGTCCGAGAGCCATAAAGCAGGCACCTTTGACCGCGGGGTCCCGGGTTCGACTCTCCATCACATAAAACATAAAGTACAAATGAACTTGCCCAACATCATTAGAGGATTCCGCTGGTTTATGGTCGCTGGCACCATTACTGGTTCCGAAGTGCTGAAAACGTGTGAATGATGTATTGCTGATTGTTGCTTTTCACATAGGGATTTGAGTTAATTAATGATGAATAGAAAATAGGTTGTCAAGTATCTATTATTTTGCCTAAAATGGTGACCAGTAGTAGTTAACTGATCATTAATAATATAATTATTTACGTTTGAGTAACTTTAATAATTGTTAATATCTATAGGCACTTGATAAATAAGGTGTTTAAAATCTTCACTTAGGTACTCTTATAATAAATGCAGGTTTTTTGTGCATCAATTAAAGAGTTATGTATCCATATTATGTTCTGGTATTTCGTTATCAAATCGTTTTACGTGTCAGAGTAATTCTGAATTGAAAAGTAGAATCATCTCCTCGATAGGTTCACATATGGGCTGTGGCTATTAAACTTCTATTGTGTTTATTACTCTGCCCATTTAAAACATATAATAAAAAATTGAGAATCGTAAATCTTATAACAAGGATATACCTACAAGAGAAAGAATAACACATCACAAATCATCGATATCCTTAAAACACATAATAATATCATCATTATGTTAAACGAGAGAAGGTATTATAGTTACCTGAAGAAAGTAGTAATCCCGATAATCCTGTTGGCAGGAAATCGCCAAAATATCCGTCCCACAATAAATATCCAGCAGCCACCTGCTGCCTGCAACCGATAATTTGCGGCATTTATTTATTGTCATACGGGCACCCGTGGTGAATTGATAACCTATCGGGCTAGGTAGATAACTGCATAGTGTTCTTAGGGATGTGGCCTTAGAACCAACTGATCGGTGCCTATTTATACCATTAAAATTGTAATAGTACATTTTAATTGAAATTAGCCGGTGGACTATTGTGAAAGTCCTACTTAAAAATATCCTAGTCAGCCCTTGTCCCTAAATGCTAGATTCAATATGAAATTTTGTTTGGTGATAGATTACACCTTAATATACTTAATATCTATTAACATAAATATTCATGGCATTTCTCCTACAAAATAGTATGTATGTTCCGTGTCTGGGTGTGCATTAAGTATATTTAAGTATATTTGTGTATCCACTGTTGATTCTGATATCTGTAACACAAGTGCTTAAGCTACTTACCACGGGATCAGATCAATGTATGTGATGTTGTGTAATATTTCTTTTATTTATTTATTTTTATGTATTTTTTATGTATTTTTATTGGGTTTCGCATACCTTATTGTTACAAGTACCACTATAAATTGTATGAATCGTGTTATATAGGTACACGTATCTAGATATAACTGAGATGATGCGTTAAAAGAAACCAGTCCAACCATTTTAACTATCTCTCCATCTACACAGCACAGCCCTAGTCCATATTTCGCGCTAAACTTGGAAATATGTACTATTATTGCAACTCGTTCTCAGTGTCTATGGCCCGCCATTATCTCAGGCCCTAATGAACTCTATGGTATAGCCACTACACAATATACGTTTTTATGCCACGCGATAAATATTGAAATTAACACTTATATGCTTGTGCCAACAAGAGAGATACCATCTGTAAATTACTTTGGTGTGTTTTTTTTACGGTAAGTAAGCACCTTGTGGTATCAAGATTAGTTCAGGTATTGTAAGCATGTTTAAGCTTGAGGGCGAAGTAAATTAAAATGATCTACTGTCGACTCCATTGTCTTATACTATCAGTTGACAGTTATAATATACTATGTTGCAAGTGTAATGATCATGGAAACATGTAACTTTAATAACAGTAAAAAAATATTTGGCAGTTAAAATTCCGAAATCTTTTGACGCATCTATGATCTGATTAAATAATGTTTTGTGTAATAAGTTCATAAGATGTTAACTAAAAAATCGAAAAAGGTTCAACTGAATCACAGTATTTTCTCGTTTTATCAGATCGGCATATTCCTATCAACATCTCCTTTGGTAGCCACATGAGGGACCATGATTGGTTGAATAGCGTTGCTATGTATTAGTTATCGCTTAAAATCCCAGCGAATATTAAAACAATATGTTACTATTCAAGTTTGTATGACGAGTCGTGGGCTCTGTGCCGACGGCTATTAGCTATTCCGCCGATAGCCATCGCGGCTCAATAAAGTATTCAAGGGCCGACAGGATGCCACTGAGGCCGTTCCTGCTCTTTAGTGGTTAATTATATAAAATATTGACCGGTTTGTTATTTGTTATTCTTCACGCATTTCTGCGGTAGCCGCTACCGCAATTGCCGGCAACTGTACGCCGATAAAATATAGAAACATGGTCTTACAGTCGATCTACCATCAGTACCTGGTCAAGAGACATTGCTTTGTATATCTTCATTAATAGGGCAGTTTTTTCTACGGCCGTTTAAGGGTTGTACTCCTTTTGTTTGCGTTCGCGTTAAGTGCCGTGTTTAGGGTTAACAACGGGTTCAAAATGCAACTTAATTGTATTTTTTTGTTGCCAATTTTGCAACATTGTCGTGTAATGTTAACCTTTAATATTTATAAAGATAATTAGATGTACTCTACTCTTCATTATAATTTTAGTCAAGTATATAATAAGGCATTATTTTAATTTGCGTTAACTATACGTCCAAGGTCTTTATTTTACATATGTTTAACATTAAATTAAATTGATTGACCGTAATGAGCAAAGGATAGCTGCTCGTAACTATTATAACAAAAAAATGTGTAACCAATCCAATTTTACTAAAATATAAACATAATAATGACTTAACTGCCGTTTGCGGATAAACCCGTATCATTGAAATCACACAACACCAGTTTTTTATGCGATTTAAAATATACTCAGCACAACATGTGTATTTAATATTTAGCGCCACCTATAAACAAAAATACTACTATAAATGGTTTTTCAGAAATAGCGGATGTTTTTCGAACTTAAAAAAAAAAAAAACGTTGATGGCCGAGTGGTTAAGGTTGCGTTGCGTTGCTTGCCACGCGAGAGGTCGCCAGTTCAAACCCCGCCAGGTACCAATGTGTTTTTCGAATTCGAAATTCATATGTACCATCATTCGACGCTTTAACGGTGAAGGAAAAACATCGTGAGGAAACCTGCACACCTAAGAAGAAATTCTAAGGTTGTGTAGTCGACCAACCCGCACTTGGCCAGCGTGGTCGACTAAGGCCTTATCGCCCTAGTTTAGGGTAGGCCCGTGCCCCAGCAGTGGGGACGTATATGGGCTGATGATGATGATGATGATCTAAATTATTAACTGTATAAATGCGAAATTGTATCGAGATAAAGCGTGAAGAGGTAGCAAAAACGAACAAACACACTTTCGCATTTAATACAAGTAGTGATTGATTGATTGATGATTGATTGAACATTGCGTCAGCCCTGTCGGCTGCGTGTGCGCATCGCAGCTGCGGCCGCGGACGTGCGGAAACTCGCATTACGCGCGACCATGTCGATAGCCAACCACAGTGGGAGATCTCCTTCTCTCCTTTTTATTTATTTATTCATTTTATCTTATAAGCTAACAGTACATGACCAAAACGCTTAAAAAACTAATTAAATTAAATACAAAATAAAAGCATGCCAGATAACACAAAGCAATACAACAATTTGATGATTATGTCAACAAATTAAATTCATTAATACACAATGCATGTCAATGTCAGTAAAAGTATAAGTAATGTCATATAATTAAAATAATAATAAAAAAAATATATAATTAGTCAAAGAAAAATAAAAAGTACGGCAGTTATACCAGTACAAAACAGAAATAGAATAATAAATAATGGATTCATATAGCAACAAATTAAATTAGTTAATAACAATGCATGTCAGTAAAAATATAATGTCAAATAGTAAAGATAATAAAATGTAAAAGTAAAATTACATTACTTTATAACAAACGAAAAAGATACAATTTAAGGCGTTGAAATTTACAAAAATAAACTATAGTATTGTTACATTTGAAATGAAACTTATTTTACGTGTTGCGTGTTATTCTAAACATATTATTTAGAGACCTCTTTACAGTACCCGTGATCACATGCGCAATAAAGAGCTCGAAACTACGGGTCTCTTACTTAATAATACACGCGAGTTTAATCCGTAATATTAGTTTTATTTAAAAAATGAATTCATTTGATAATAAAATTATTTTATTTCATGTAGGCGTTTGATGTAAACAAAAAAACATTGACGGCAAACTTGAAAAAGAAATACGTGTTGAATTAAGAACCTGCTCCGTTTTTACCTAGGTTAATCAGTATTTATTTCTCGACTGCTTTGGAGGAATTTTCGTTTCTTCCGAATCTTTGCGTTGAATTAAAATTAATAAAAAGTAAATATAAGTGTCCCTAAGCCCATTTCTAGATTTTAATAATGTATTCTACTAGTCTCTCTTCATAAAGAAATAACATTACAATATCTTTTGCAGCATGCATGATTATATTCACAATGTGCTTAAGCACTTGTGTTACGGGTACCAGAATCAACAGTGGATACACAAATATACTTAAATATATTTAATAATACACCCAGACACGGAACAAACACCGATGTTCGTCACACAAATATTTGTCCCGAGTGGGAATCGAACCCACGACTCTTGGATAGTAAACCAGTATTAGAAGTACAAAAACATATTCTCAAACGCAACAAAACTACAAAGTCTTCACTTTCTTTTGCTACATCACTGTTTCCCCACTGCACTGTGCAGGCAAGCGCTTGTCGGTCTAAATGCGAATTGTAGACATTAACTTTCCTTCATTATCCTATTACATGTTATTCAGTGCTTTTATAAACCAGGAGCGAGATGTACCGATAGGGCTCAATCGTAGTCAGATGTACCGATAGGGCTCAATCGTAGTCTATGGACTTGGTTCTTTGCTAGATTTAAAAGATAAACGCTGTTGCCAACTTGTGTTTAAAATGTACGTTGATTAGTTAGTAAAATATGTAATTCAGTAAAGAATGCATGAAGAGTTAGTTGATTTATGAGTGCAATGAATAGTATATTAAAAAAGCAAAACGTAACTAAATCTACGTATATCGGTCCTTTCTAAGGTTAACGGTTACGATTATTTAAACATAATAATAATTATAATAAAGAAATGGAAATGGAAAATTTATTATGGAAATAAATACATTTATTATTATTATTATTTTACATATTTTCTCAACTCTCTACCTCTCTGGGTAGGTAAAATCTCCAGATAGCGGGCCTAAGTCAAGCATAGCTGAAGTGTCGGTGGATAAGAATTTCCGAGTTAATCTGCATGTGTTTAAAATTACAGCTTTTTGTAGTAAATGATATGTTTTGGGTGGAATTTGGAGTATTTCTAGATTTTTGTGTAGTATTTTTGAAATTATGCCTGTTGAAGATATGACTATGGGTATTGTGTAGACGGAGTTAGCATGCCATTGTTTTTTTAATTCTATTGCTATTATTATTATTATTAAATAAAGTGTAAGTGCTACGTAAGTAATACGTTGGTACTCACGCACTTAGGTACGAGTTAAAACTCTTATTCAAATTAACATATCTTGCCAGGCTTCATACTAAATTAAAAAAATAAAGATTTATAAGAGCCATGATTATACTTTGCTGTGCAGTGCTTTTTCAAGTAAGTATCCATTTATATGTTTATTAAATACAAATTCTGACACGTCACTTCTTTCTATAAGGCGGACGGTAGCGTATAATCACGAAAGAAGGCTTAATAGCAACAAAAACACTATGAAGAAGCTCGTAAAAAGTAAACGAGCGATACTTTTTGCCCACGGAACCCTAAAAGGGCTTTAATATTTCAAAGTTACACCTTGCGTGTAATTTCGTACGCATCCTTAGGTGCAATAACAAAGTGCATAGAACGCAGAGGGTTAAGATTATGTATACCATTCCGTTCTTCTATTTTCAAGAGCTTTTAGGAGTTTAGAGCTTTTTCTTTGTCTAACAGGTAGGTAGGTATAAGCTGCAAGCTGCTGCTGAAGCTGCTGGTAGAAGCTTTTTAGCTGCCTAAATTTACTACGATACAGCTAGTTGCATAATTAGTAGACAAAGTTATGAATCTGTTATCACTTAGAACGTAGGTTCTTAAGTCTTAATCTCATTGCATGCGTTGCAGTATCATGTATGTTATTCCTTAAAGAATCAAAGTTATATTGTAGGCAATATGTTGTCCAGAAAAATGTTATAAACAGTTAAGTTTAGTATAAAATCCCGTTAGTATTTCAAAGGCCGATCGCCATCCCTATCCTCCAAGTAGGCTATTAATATATCGAGCACGTTTACGCACCTTCTGTATTATATAATTTAGTAGCAAGCTACGTATTGGACAAAGAAAGCGGGCATCTTTATGCATGAGTGTTATCAATTTGTTGTTCGGCCGCTTACAATTTAATATGAGGTTGCCACTGCATAATTATGCCGATGATATTAACATAATTATGGCAGAACAGTGATGCTCAAGACATTTTTTTGCGGGGTAATTGTTGGTTGGGAAATTTACTAGGATTGCTACGTCTTCATGAAGGTAATCTATGGGTGGCTGCTGTTTGAGACGTGGCTGTAATGTGCAGTGGGTCCCATGCCCTGGGCAAGTGAGATAGCTTTAGGCTTAGCGCTCTAAATGACAGGTGTGTCGGTGTATATTGAATTATTGGTTGCATGTTCCCGCTCCTGTTTTCCCTTTGATATTAAATTTTTACCTCCATCTATAATCTTGTGTGACAGAAGTGGTGTACGAAAGTATAAAAGTAATACCACAGTTTATGATAATACAGTCTATTACTTTGGTAGAGTCATTTTGTCGAGATGTGTTTTTATCCATTTATGTATAATTTATGTATTCCACTATTGTCTAGCGCTTAAGCAACGTACTCCCGAATACTTATTTTATTACATTATTCTTTTCAATTTCATTTTTAATAAGTCAAATAAGTAATATGAAATTAGGTTGTGTGTGTATGGTACGACACCGCACACATTTTGTTTGAATGTGGTTATTGCCACATGTATAAACAACTTTTAATTCACATCGTAATAGTTATTTTTTGTCACATACAAAATTGATGGCATCGCATAGCAAGTTGAAGGTGTACACATAGTTTATCAAACTCGTTTTGACAGGTGTTAAAAATATTTCAATTATTTTTTTGCGAATAGGCCGTCAATTAGCAGATGAGTAGATAAAATGATTTATAGGAAAGATTTGAGGCTATAGAAAGTATTTAATTGTTTAGCTTCCTTCAACAAACAAGTCTTGCGCTAAACATACGATCGCTTACATTTCTTTACAAAATTTCAGTCAATAAAATAGTCTTCTCTCGACGGAAATAGGATTACTAGGCCACTCCATGTCATTATCACCATCGGAGGAACGGAAGTGAGGTATTCTCTTCTTCTTTTCGAATTGATGGCAAATTCAAATGCGTTCTGACTAGTACCCGGCCACGCGAAACGCGATGTCCAAAGCACCCATTAATCACTCAGTGTGCAGGTCGTCGGACATGAAGGGCAGGACATTTATTAGTGCATTTTGTTGATATGGTGCATATGTCAGGAGCAACGCAGTAACTGCGTTACCGTGATTCGTATGACAGATCTCGACGACAGTCTATAGTTAATAGATACATTAAATGTTCATCAATCAATTAGAAAAGAATTTAAGACCATTGATAATTATCTAAAAAATTTGCTTCGATTTAGAAGTGGTATGTACGCCATCGGTATTTCTTATGTAAGTGCGTCGTTGTCCAAATTTTTTTCTTCGTGCGCGTGATAGATTTATTTACATTTTAGCCTATATAATAAGTAAGAAAAATATAAAAATATGTAAATGTATAATTTATATTTAATTTATTGTTATAATATTTGTAACGTTTTTGATAAATTAGAACAAGGATTTATAAGGAATATTCCATAGCCATGACGTAATGGTGACATCACTTGCTTGTCACAGACTATAAAAAGGCTCGCCTCGCTCCGTATCGATCACTTCTTTCTTGATCGTCGGACAGAGCGGAGCTCTGCTCGAAATTGTGTAAAGTGTTGCTGTTATTTTACAAAGTTAAGTATTTGATAATTATTGTTACTATGAAAGTGTTATTCTAGATTGTATTATTGTAATAATGATGTTTTATTACAATAACGAATTGTAACTACTATGGTATAATAAATAGTCCACATTCTCATTACGCTTAGTATAAATGATATATTATAAAGGATCTATCATTGTTTAAAGTACCTGACATACCTGTGAATATTTATAGACAATATTCGTATTAAAGGGAAGGCTTTAATAGTCCATTAAAAAGTAATTGATGTTTATAATTATACCTTGCTAAAAGTCATGATGGTTTTAATTCCTGATCCCCGCTAGTGAACATACAGCTATATATGTATATCATACTAAGCTGTATTAATATGTATTTATCTAAACCTAAATAAGAGAATAATTTAACATCAGAAGTGGGATAGACTAGCCCACAAAACTAATACTTTATTTTTCTGTTCTGGCTCATCTGGTACAAACTATACGTGATGCTGCTGTCGCCACCAAAAGGCGGCTTGATGAAGATGTGACGCTGCCGGAGCTTTGGTTCAGTATGGACGACTGGTACAAAAGCAGGTTCCTGGTACACCAAGAAGTGAAGGACACAGATTGTTCGATGAAGACATGACGCTGTCGAGCTTTGGTTCAGTAAGGAAGACTAGTACAAAAGCAGATTCCTGGTACGTCAAGAAGGTTATTTTTTAAAATAGTCAGATTGGCCGAACGTATTATGGAAAGTACAAATTAATGTATACTTTTGTTTAATAGTAGGTAATAATTAATTAGTCTGAAGGTTTATCTGTATATCTAGTATTCATGTTATTTACAACAGTTTTTTAGGCTACTGAGTAAGTTAATTGTTCTTGTAGCATATTAACGTTTTACTACCGATCTTAATCTACAGCAATTTGCAACTCAAAATAGATAAATTTATTAATTCGTCATAGATTACCTGATCTAGGTTGATACAGGTTGAACAGAGTTCCTCTATGATATATTTTATACATATATAGGTCTTACCAGATCTTAAGGGTATATTTTTGTAATATTAATTTTAAACTGGGTATTCAGCAAATTTTCCATGGAAGTAATGAGACTTTTTCAAAACTTAATCAATTCAAGAATTAATATTTGATGTGCATTATAGTATCTTCAAAATAATTATTTATTTGTTTATTTGGTCATAGCTAGGTGCACTAACAATTTTATCAACACAATATTTAGTAGATCAATTTGGTAATTCTGAATAATAAAGTATTCCAGACTCTGAATCACATATAGCCATTACCAAAATTATACTGAAACTAAACTTGCTAGGTTTGTAAATAATCTAATACGTATGAGCTTGTTAACGGATTATTATCATTAAACATGAAATAAATAGTATAGAAATACAATTTAGTTGTGAACTAAAATTATGTTTAAATAGGATGTGAGACAATAACCATTAAATAAATTTACGTTTGAAAGATGTAAGTGAGTTGTAGAAAGGTCAGGTTCGGTGAATTCTTTGTTGTAAATATTTAGGCAAAGTCGTTTGACAAAAGGTTTTGTTATAAAGAAAAAAAAAAAAATTGTGCAAGAATGCTAGATAAAATTGTTTGCGGCGTTCAATATTAAAATAAACTAATTTGTATAATATCTACTTAGGTCCAGAAGTAAACAAGAACTAAATAAAAATAATAGGTACGTTCAGACTCTTAAATATTAATATTTTTTAAAAATTCTTAATAATCGCTGACACATAAAATATATTTTTGATAAGGAGACAAGACAATGCCTAGTGTGGGCATAGGTAAGCCATTTAATAAATAGGGAGTTATTGAGTTGTGTAGATGTATTATACATATTTTAAAAATTTTAGTAAATTTATACTTTGCGGCCTTCGAACCAGCATAAGTGAAAAGATTTAACTCTTATTCAAAATTGTAAAATACCGATTACGTTCACATATTGACGATTGCAGTTTTTTTTCTTGGTGGGTGATATATATTGTGTACTTTGAGACGTTTATCTTATGGAAACTAATAAGTAAATTTCTTGAGTATAACTCCGATGAAGAAAATTTCTTTTGGTATTAGGTATTGTAACTAAAAGTGATTAATCTATTATCATGTTGGTATTGAAACCAGCCTCCAATCTTGAATTTTTATGACTTATAATAATGATTCTAGTATTTTCTTTTCGTTTGAAAATATACCGAAAACATAAAAAATGTACCGAAGATTTCGATCATATTATCATGTATATGGTATAGTAAACTCAGAGTTATAAACACTAATTCGTAATTTAGCTTTTAGTATGGGACCTACATTATACAGTATCTTAATACGCAAATAGGTTATTAATTCTGTTAGAAATTTAATTTGAATAAAAATTAATGTAATTTGAAAATCGGGGTTGAGACCAGTATTATATTTGACTGACCACAGGTTGATTGAATGATGTGTCGGACGTTCCTGAGGGACTTAAATGAAATATATAATTTAATTCCTATCGGTAATTTGACTTCAAGAGTTTGGGCAGTTTACGCAAAACTTCTAGCAAAAAAATAAAAAGTTATAGACCAAGTAACATAGGAACATAAAACGGATTATCCTTACTTAAATTATAAATCGGAAGATGAGTATATTTGTTCGTTCCGCTTTCACGCCGTAACTAATAGACCGATTGCTTTAAAATTTTGCAGATATAAAGTTAGAAGTCCGAATTAAATAATAGGGTACTTGTATGCTGAAAAAAAAATGATATTCCCGAGGGAAAACCAAAATATTATTTGATTGATTAGATTGGATATGGCACCGAGTGTCGTTGTTGTGCTTCTTAACGCAATATGGTTATATTGCAGAATTCCACGCGAACGAAGCCGCGGTCAGAAAGCTAGTATAAAATAAAGCATTGCTGGTATACATTTAGGCTATTAACTATTTTGAGCTAGGCTAAATAAGGGTTTAATAAAATTCCTAAAAATTCAAATAAGAAGAGACAATAAACGTAACTATTATATATGTATATTAAAGTAAATTTTTAAGCCAATACATAGATTAAAAAATACCCCACGAGCTATACGAACTGGGAGTTAGACGATATGCTTTCAAATGGATTAAATCTTACTTGTAAAATCGTTTGGCAACTATGCCGGCCAAATCAAACACTTAAGGTTTATTATTATATTACGTCTCCTAGGTTTTACACCTCACAAAAAAATTTTGGGTCTTATTTTTGTTTTCATGAACGATCTGCCAAGTCGCTTCCATTCTACAGAACAAATCAAAATTAAAAGCAATCACTGACTGCCCATATTAAAAGTAAACGCTTTAACTAACGATATTAAATTTTTTCTTTATATTTTAATAAAAATACATTCACTAACTAAGGACAAGGATTCTCTATTAGACTCTATTACTGCTGGATTAAATAAAAAGGCCTACAATTAAAAGTACAAAAGAAACTGATTTAAATTTAAACCACGCTAATAAATTGTTCTATATATATAATTGCCAATATAAAGGAAAAACCGTTTTCGCAACTATGTATGACACACACACTTAACTTGAAAAAGGATCTCAACTCTGTACAACTTAAGGAATTTTAGTTTTACTAAGGAAAAATTGCAGAGTTTGGTCTGCTGAACGGGTAGAGCAAAACTCTAAGATAAATATGTTGATAGTAAGTATTGATTGATGTGCCGTGATAGATAAATAATAATTGTTTTGTGATTTATGTTCAAACTTTATATGTTATATTATAGATGAAAAATGATTGTTGGTATATAGGTCATAAAGATGAATAATTATTTTGCCATTGATGTTCAAACTTTATTTGTGTTATTGCTAAAAGAAAATCAAAAGGTAAAAGAAATATAATATAGAAGATAATGATTGTTAGATTGAAAAGGACTGCTGGTACCGCCTCGTGCTTTTTGAAATTCATGTGCAGCAGGTGAATGGCATTAGCACGGTCCAGGACGGTATGGTATTGGTTAGACTGCTGAAGTCAATGTCCTGTTGCTTTTCTGGAAGTCATGCGCAGCAGGTGATAGGATTAGCAAGGATCAGGTCAGAGACAGAAGTTAGACTGCTGAAGTCAATGTCCTGTTGCTTCTCTGGAAGTCATGCGCAGCAGGTGATAGGATTAGCAAGGATCAGGCCAGAGACAAAAGTTAGACTGCTGAAGTCAATGTCCTGTTGCTTCTCTGGAAGTCATGCGCAGCAGGTGATAGGATTAGCAAGGATCAGGTCAGAGACAGAAGTTAGACTGCTGAAGTCAATGTCCTGTTGCTTCTCTGGAAGTCATGCGCAGCAGGTGATAGGATTAGCAAGGATCAGGTCAGAGACAGAAGTTAGACTGCTGAAGTCAATGTCCTGTTGCTTCTCTGGAAGTCATGCGCAGCAGGTGATAGGATTAGCAAGGATCAGGCCAGAGACAAAAGTTAGAATGAAAAACTTGTTAATCTAACAAAGTTCCATTAGTAAGTGAAGTACAGGTCAGTCCTGCTGAAATAAATAAAAGTTTCTTTTAGCAAAACTATAAAAAGTTTTTGTTTATGTTATGTATAGATTATATTATGCAATATTGGTTAAGGATTAATTGTACTTTGAGAGCAAAGTACAATGTCAGTATGGCCGTGATAGATTTATTTACATTTTAGCCTATATAATAAGTAAGAAAAATATAAAAATATGTAAAATGTATAATTTATATTTAATATTTAATTTATTGTTATAATATTTGTAACGTTTTTGATAAATTAGAACAAGGATTTATAAGGAATATTCCATAGCCATGACGTAATGGTGACATCACTTGCTTGTCACAGACTATAAAAAGGCTCGCCTCGCTCCGTATCGATCACTTCTTTCTTGATCGTCGGACAGAGCGGAGCTCTGCTCGAAATTGTGTAAAGTGTTGCTGTTATTTTACAAAGTTAAGTATTTGATAATTATTGTTACTATGAAAGTGTTATTCTAGATTGTATTATTGTAATAATGATGTTTTATTACAATAACGAATTGTAACTACTATGGTATAATAAATAGTCCACATTCTCATTACGCTTAGTATAAATGATATATTATAAAGGATCTATCATTGTTTAAAGTACCTGACATACCTGTGAATATTTATAGACAATATTCGTATTAAAGGGAAGGCTTTAATAGTCCATTAAAAAGTAATTGATGTTTATAATTATACCTTGCTAAAAGTCATGATGGTTTTAATTCCTGATCCCCGCTAGTGAACATACAGCTATATATGTATATCATACTAAGCTGTATTAATATGTATTTATCTAAACCTAAATAAGAGAATAATTTAACACGCGCGTCTGACACTAGCACTTGGCGAATATTTTATCTAATCCTTATTTAACATGTAACACTTAATATGCAAATAAAATTTATACTTTAAAAAAATATTTAAAGTATGAAATTTCATAAGTACACCTACAGGTAGGCTCATTCAAGACAATGTATAAGAAATGTATTTGGACCGCGCTCCCGTTTCAGTCCTATCAACTTCCACTACCCATAATCCATGGCGGCCATTGATCACGGGCAGCGTGGTCCAGTTGCGGCGTATCAGCGTGGAGCGCAGGGATGAATTATCGCATCGCTTCGGCGGTTGCGTGGAACGATGCGTGTGCGCACCTGAGCTGGGGCACCCAGGGATTTGGAAACCGATGGATTTTTCTGGAATTACATTAGAATTTATTATCATCAGCCCATCTCTGTCCATTGCTGGACATAGGCCTCCCCAAATTCACGCCAGTTCTCTCTATCTTCGGCTACTGGCATCCAGCCATTCTGCGCAGATCGTCACTCCACTTGGCCTGAGGGCGAATTGTAGGTAGTGAACCTAGGTCACTAACCACGGGATCATATCAATGTATGTGATATCGTGTAATATTTTATATCGTTATAGCAACAAGCTAGTGTAAATATTGACTTTTAATCTTAAAAATAACTATTAAACGGCTACATTTAACAAATATTAAGTATTTAAGCAGGCTTTTAGGGTGAGTGCGACAGGCTCAATATACAAGTAGTCTATTGTGCCTGTCAACCTCATTTGTGGATCTCACTACCGCTTACCATCAGGTGGAGTGAGGTCATGTTATAAGCCTTTTAAATATAAAAATATATCCCACATCCCCAGCCCAGCATGGGGACCGGAGCGTGCCGCCATTACCATGCGTAATTGCAGTGGCGCGTCTTCCCGTAACTTATTTGGTGTGAAATGAGAACAATTTGACTCGCGCAAGATTTATGGACTGAGATAATGACGTTCTAGGTAGCGGCGAGCGATTGTTTTGTTCTGCCGACATTAGCACGATACCGCGCCCGGCAGAGATGTGTTCCGATAAAATTAGATGTGTTCAGCCGGTACTGGAGTAGAAGCGGATTCTAGGGAAACTGGTAGGCTAATAGCGGGTCGCGGTATGTGGACGATGTTGTATTCTGGCGAGAGAAGTGGAGATATGATCTTGATGTCGGAGACACTTGCTTGTTTTTTTTTCTGGAGCTTTTTGCCAGTCTTTTTAATAGGTCATACAACTGCCAACTACCCTAATTTTTTTTAAACATATTGACGAAATTTCAGAATTTCTACAACGAATAGAAAAGAAAGCATAATCAACAAAATAGACCGTTATAAAGATCTATCATTACGGTACAAAATCAATGAGTTTATAATGTAGGTCTGAAGTTTATCATTATTTTATATGTGTTTTGAATTATGCTTTCCGATGACGCTTTGAACGGATAATAATCTATAAGTATTGCTTCGAGTTAACATTCACACTAAACGCCTAAGGCTAGACTGTAGATGATACGTTATAAATCGATTCATTATTCCATTAAACGTCGAAGATCGCACCTGACTCATTACAAAGTATAATGCATATTTGTTACCAGAATCGACGAGTCACCGGGCCTTTGAGTCAACAGTTCCGCGGTTCAATTAGAGCCATCTGTGTCCAGTGATCAATCTGGATGACGCGGCGTGCGCTTGCGCAATGAAGGTGTCGGGTCGCAGGTTCACTGGTTTACCTATTGGAAGTGGTAAAATTGGTAAGTGTTATACTTTACATCACAGGTTTATTGGTTTACCGACTGGTAGTGGTAAGATTGGTAAATTGTTACACCTTGCAGGATTCACAGACTGTACTGTAACTTTGATGTGAGCAATAAATGATAAAATAAAAAAGGGTATTTTACTAGGTTTTAGGATTAGCAGTGCTAAATGTGGCAAAGACTAATGATACATCATCATATCTCAGAAACTGAATCTTAACAGAGACAGTAGGTACTTGTATGAAAGTTGAGTGAAGGAGTTTTAAACCTTCAATCTTTATTATATGAGCGGGAGATGGTTAGTTATTGGAGAACATTTAAAAACGAATAGTAGGTCGTTATACCTAATCCAGTGTTTATGGATACAAGTATATCTTTAGTCTTTAAATCCACAACTAATCATATGCCAGATAATCAATATCAATCAAATGGTTTATGTTAAACTAGTGACCCACTCTCGCTTCGCTTCGGGTATGTTATATAAACCTTCCTCTTAAATCCGTCCATCTATTTAAAAAAAGATATATGAAATCCGTTGTGCAGTTTTAAAGATTTCAGCATACATAGCGACAGATAGACGCGGGAAGCAACTATGTAGTGAAGTACACATACTAGATATTCGAGTACAGCCCCGAAATACCATTATGACAATGATTTAACCTTCCAAATCGGACACACAGTATATAGTTTCATATAACTCGTGCGCACCGATCCGTCGTACTTGACACATAACCCTTTAGGGCGTGAAGGCCTCAATCATCGAGATCTACAACCTTTAAGCAAATATCAAAGATGCCGGCAAATATCACTCCAACAATAGATCGACATCTACCATTACAACTATGGTTGTGTCGACACATTATGCGAACTGTGTAAGCTCTGATTAGTTCTGAATAAGTGGTCATGTTCCATTGCTATCTGTAATAAGGATCTGGTTATCAGATCTAGTTTGAATACCGTTGGTTGTAATAGGGCTCTGGATTGTGTGTAGTATAGGAATCGTCAGACTTCAATCAAACAGTGTAGAAAGAGTTTGATTCTTGCTATAGACAGCTGCTGATAGACATTGTGTACCTAGTGATGTAGATCTTGAAGAGTATCGAAGGACTCATTTAATTTTGTAGCCAGTAAAAGAAGTACTCAGATAATGGAAATCTTTTGATTATTACAACAATACAAGTTACATCGCCACGTATCAGAAATGTCGGACTGCTCTGATCCAAATTAGTATGGTTCTCTGATTGAGTTATGGCATGAAAGGTAAACGGCAATCTGCCACAGTAATTATTCATCATCATCATCATCATCATCTCAGCGTTTTCCCGATTGCAGCCCGTTTGGAGCCCGAGGTCAGCTATCCTACTCCTAGCTCTCCACTTCGCACGGTCTTCGGCATCCTCCACGGAGAGTTTGTTGGCACGCATGTCATCCACCACGACGTCAAGCCAGGCCTTCTTGGGCCTTCCCATTCTGCCGGGACCCGGCGGTAGCGACATTGCGAGCCACTGCCACAGTAATTACTATTCTTGTTAAAATGTGGATTATGGTAAGTCACGAGCAATGAATTACTAATGTATGGTCAGTATTATAGTGTATCTCAAAACTAATGAACGTGTTTAAATTTAAATTCAAATGATTAACTGCAAGCCACACGGATGAATAGGATTAAGCAAATACCTATTCAGTAGTCGGTAATTTATGGCATTCCATAATGGAGGTACATAAACGCTATTATCACGATAAATAGCGTAGGAAGCCAAGTAGGACAGAAGAAGATGGATATTATTGGAAACGGACAAACAATACTTATTCAATAAGCTGTACCATCTAGCATTACAATCTTTTGTTGGCTGATTTATGCTCGTATGTATACGCTTTTTAGAGTTCCGTAAACAATAGTCCTATTACTAATATTATTACTAAGAGTTCGCTGTCTATGACCATGCTGTCTACAAATAAGTATGCGTTTTGCTCACTTGTACATTAAACATAATATTTAAAAATAAATAACAAGTAATGAGCAAATGGACGTGGCTCAGCTTGTGCTGACATGGGAGCGAGATCCCTTCTATGGTATATCCTAGTCAGCGCTGATTTCAGCCACTTCAAAGTCAATAAAGTTAGATAAAGAACAACACTAGCTTGATACTTGAAATTTTCACAAATGATGTATTTCTGTTGCCACTAAACACGAATATTTAAGGGGGGCCTCCATTCAAAAAAAATATTGATTTATATATTTTTTTTAAATATCCATACGGAACCCTTCTTACTTGAGTCTGACTAGAACATGTACGCTTTTTATTGTGATCTAACGGCATAGGTGTCGTGTAACCCGGGCTAGCAGAAGTGACGGTTGCATAAATCTTTCTTATCTTCGGAGTGAAAGCCTCAATTGAGGTGGGAAAGCTCACCTTTGACCCTGACCGGCCCGCGACAGTCCATGGAGTACTTGCCTCACTGAGGCGCGGTTATGAGGTCTGATAGACATTGCTGTTAGTTAGATGTATGGATACAAGTATGTCGTAGTCTTAAAACCCTATAAATAATCATCAAATTGATCAACATCCGTCATATGGTTTTTGTTATACTAGTGACCCTATATGTGTATACTTAGATATAGATATTCAATTACCATTTAACAGTTTTTTTAATTTATTTTTAAAGATAGAGTCAAAGGAAAATACTTGCAAATACATTTATATTCTAATTACAAAATTTAATATACGTATGTACAATTGACTAAGGCCTTATTGCCTTAGTTTAGTGTAGGCCCATGCCCCAGTGGAGATGATATGGGCTGATGATGATGATGATATACGTAAAATAGTAAACACTTAGAGTCTGGGTGTCTCCTAACGACCGAGATTCGATACTTATTCGTGAGATCGATTGATCAACTAACGGTGCTTTGCTATACTGATAGCAAGTATTACTTGTGTAGGGCGTAGGTCGTCACCACCTGATAAGCCGCCATTAGAAGCTCACTGATCAAAAGCCCACCTGTGCCCTAACATTTGCCTCCCAATTAGCTCACAGCATGCCAGTAGGGCCAAGCCCTGAGTCTCTAGATTTATCTAAGCCTATCATTGACCATAGGGTCAGCAATAATGGCGTATTAGCGAATAGTTGTTTACATAAACGTGCCATACAATTCTCCCGGGACTGTTTGCTTAAAGCGACGGCTAAGCAGCCTCTTTATTGATGGCTCTACGACTTTGCAAATATTGTAACAGGTTTAATATTAGCTGCAAGCGCATAATTTGATCGCTGCACCTACCATTTGCATAGCTAAAATACAAATTGCGCTATGCTTCTATATCAAGGGGAGATCATTTTGTAATGTAGTTTTAATTATGGAGCTTCTGTCTTTAATTATGGCCGGCCCGTTTTAATATAAAGCCTTGAAATGATGAGGAGTGTATGAGCTTACTATTATTTATACATTTTATTGCTTTAGAAAGGAAGGTTTCCGTTTCATTAAGATGTAAGTATATTGTGAGATTCATAATACTTATTATTTTATTTTCTTAAAGTAGTCAATTAATTGAATTTTTAGCTTTTATGTTGTTTTGGTTTTACTAGGTTTGACTCAATTGTATTTTAATTAGTTATTTAATACTAGCTTCCGCCCGCGACTTCGTCCGCGTAGAGACGTTTAACGGGTAAAACATTACTTCTTTATAGCGCAGTCGCTAACAAGTAGCCTATAACCTTTCCTAGGCTCTGGACTATATCTGTACCAAATTTCATTTAAATCGGTTCAGTATTCTATGCGTGAAAGCGTAACAGACAGACAGACAGAGTTACTTTCGGATTTATAATATTAGTAAGGATGTGAAGGCTAAAAATGTCTTAATCTATTTTGTGAAATTTGTGAAGAAAAATTGCTTAGGTATTTGAAGATCTACCTCTGTAATGAGTACTTGATAATGATCCAATAGATGTTTGTATTACTAAATGAGCTCAACAGAAGATTTAGCTGATCTGTGTCTACGTACTAAGTATACCTATACAAATATTGGGCAAACATGAACGTGTTGTGCAGGAATATAATATGACATAGGTACAAATTCTTGTATCAACATATAAAATGTAAAATATAAGCAAAATATCGTCGCCATTATATGCTATTCAATGCGGCACATAGCCGTATCAGGTGAATGTAAGGTTTAATTTTAAAACTTACTTTAAAAATAACTATAAAAGCGTCGATGGCTGAGTTGTTTAGTTCGATGCTTGCCATACGAGAGGTCGCCAGTTCAAACCCCGCAACGAACCAATGAGTTTTTCAAAATTAAAATTCATATGTGTGATTCGATGCTTTAATGGGGAAGGGAAAACATCGTGAGGAAACCTGGCCCCTGGAAAATGTATGGGATTGACCACGTGATTTATCGCGTCTAATGTCAATCCCATACATTTAATTCTTTTCGAACTTCGTTATCGTTTCGATATTGTTACTTTGTCTACGGCACCAGAACACCTAAGAAGACATTCTTAGGCTGTGTAGTCAATCAACTCGGACTTGGCCAGAGTTGATAACAGCGTTGACTAAGGCCTAATCGCCCTAGTTTAGGATAGGCCTGTGGCCTAGCAGTGGGGACATATATAGGCTGACAAATGACAACAACTTTAAAAATAAATGCATTCGAACAAATACCCTTCTGTTCCTAGTTTCTCGATCGGCAGCGATCTATATCCGTCGTGCCGACCACGGATCATTGAGTGAGACCGAGCGTTGCGCATACGCATATACTATGTAGAACAATGATCGCTCTATGCTCTGCGGAAGCGTGCAAGTGACGAGAACCATCAGGCTTCGGATACGTGTTCAAGTTCTAAGAGTAGTTTACTATGAGTGTCTTGGCTCACTTTAAGAGATTTTATTTTTTTTGTTTAATATGCCGTAGTGTACACAGTCACTGACTACTAAATGAAGTTATTGAACGCTTATTATCTTTAATTGTATTTCGTACAATCTTAAATGATTATTTTATATGTAGTTAGAAATGTTTTTCCAACTGACGGTTTTTGATGGTCAATGAAGTAACGTCACTTGGATACACAACATCCTAAACGGGTAAGAAGATATTAATTTTTTTTTTCCTAACTGACATACGATGATGGCTTGGGGTAGCCTCGTCATCATCAGCGGACTTGCGGGGGAGCGGATGGCTCTCACCCCTAATTTTAAATACAAATCTCGGACACAAAATTTGACTTAAATTAATTCTTACCTAAGCCAACATTTATATTCGAGTGTCGTATTTATTCAGGCATTAATTTACCTAATGATTAACCATAATTCACGCTTATTATTCCAAAGTTTTGACTTGGTGATAGCTATAAGGAGACACTGTTAACTTTTATTACCTACTTTTGACTTATCTATAACTCCATGGATTCAAGAAAGAAAGAGTGATCAAACACTGTAATGATGAAACCTGGCACCACAGCAATGAATCAAGTTTCTAAGTAGCCAACTCTCCTTACAAAAATGTCTTTGGAATCCACGAAAAGCAATAGAACGCTCAACACCCGAGCCGGTAATGCCTTAAGTTAATACTTAAGCAAATTAATGTTTATTGTACTGAAATATTCCGTTTAGTTATGTTGGAGAGCCATTCAGGTTGCCTGAGAAACTTCGAATAATTACGAATTGCTCAAGTCCTTTAAATAATGGTGCAATGGTATTATTTGCAGTCAAGCATGTGCCAAATATGGCTATAAAATATGAGTTGTGGAAATGTCTGTTTTAGAGTATCTAAGATGACTTAGTGTTGAAAGTTTAGGTATCGACTTAGGAGTACAATTATCTTGAGGTCCTGGGTTCAAATCAATCAGCTGGTTCAGTTAACAAAAGTTGGATTTTTTAAAAATTTTAAATCTTCATCGATTACTGTTGTTACACTAAACAGAAATTGTGTGTACTGCCTTATATTGCTTCGGTCGATACATCCACTTAAGGTGCAACCCACCCGTCGTAAAGAGGAACTTATAAATCCCAGATAATACCTTAAATGAAAAGTTGCTTATCTATTAAAAAGCATGAGATTGCTTTGATATTTACAAGCGTAGATAGGATGTAAAGGCCTTTAGGGTCCACTGTGGCTTAGAGCATTAAGTCATTTTAATCTGATACAGCACTTATCTACCCGCGGACCAGTAGGCAATATTTTCGACATCGGACGTGCAAAATTTACATCTGTTGTACTGGTAGATGCTAAATTGTATTTATGTGGTTGTTCATATGATTTGCTCAACTGGCAACTATATTTCCTCGGCGATCTAACCATAAATTTCAGACATTAGCGCAGCGGGCGAGTTGCGCAATAATTTAAATGTATAATAAGGCGTCAAAATAAAACTAGTTTTTGTTCCACGCATGCGTCCGAGTTCCGTTACAGGCCCGCGGCGCGCAGGTGGCGCGGTGAGTTATGAACCCGCCGCGCGACTGTTCCCGCGTACAATTAAAGACGTTTACTACCCAACTACAAGGTGTTAATAGCCAGGTAATGTACGGAATCGGAGATGCACCGCGGATTAGATACAATCGCGACTTTACACACAGTTTCGCTGTAAAGACGCGCCCGCGCCCGTTACTTTCAATCCGGGTAATGGCGGCACGTGCTCTTTTACGATCTGACCGCTAGATGTCGCCATAACGACTGTCATCGCGCATGACATTTAATTTTAGCCACAGCCCTTCCTTACACCATTCTCGAGACTTACGCCTCTCTAAACAATATTTCTCCCTATCTCAGTTGATTAAGACTCAAAATAGAAACACAATTTGAAACGCAACGGAAAAACGTTGCATGGTCGGTCGGCCTTACAAGGGAACGCCACACGAAACTTCGTGTTGTAAAATACCAATTTGCTTTAACAATATGGCGATTTACTTCCAGCATTTCGTAGCCTTTTAAGGTTTAGTACATTTAGGCCAGCGGTCGAGTAATGCCTGGATGGGTATAAATAAGAGGGCGGTCGTGCTAGGAGAGACCGAGGCTATTTGTCCGCTTAATTTGACGCTAGGGCCCTTCGCTATTTGAGTACTAGTGGCTAGTTTCAACGCTTGTTGGACAACAAAAGGCACTCATAGTGGGTACTTGAGGTGACAGTAATATCCGTGCGCATGATATGTTGCAAGCTTGGAACATAAGATTTAACACAAGTACAGGAACTTGAGATAATGTCAAAGGCTGTCGTTCTATAGATTACGTTATTTCTTGAGAGTGCGGGAATTGCCAGTGTTCGGTAGGTTTGGTAAAGTATTTCTTGAACTGCTGATGAATATTGCTGACATCTTGTATAGGTTTAGAATACGCTATTAAAAGAATGGCAAGATACAGCACTAAAAACAATTTTTAAGCTATTGCATAGCTTTTATCGCGGGCTTTGAGCGCGGCGACCGAACCAAGAAATTCCGTAACGAAAAAAACCTCACAATCGTCTAACGTCGTTTCAGTTCGGTAGACTTCGGCACGGTGATTGTGTGCGTGCGGTTAGACGTATTAAACGACTCTACGAAACTCGCACGAATCAAGACGAGCTGCTCCGAAATCGGACGATACTATGCAATAGCTATACCGCAGCAGTCCCCGAGTGCCACACGCCTTTTTAGTGAATTTGTGCAACAAATCAATTAGATAAAGCTCCACAAATTGTCTTTAATAAATGTGTGTATGTTGCCGTGCCCAATAGGGTCCATATTAATAGAGTCTTAGTTTTAGATGCTAGATTTAAGACCTTTTGTATGGAGTGCAATAAATAAATAACAGCCAGGTGTACTTTTGAGTTAGGTATATTTACATACATTCTTACTTGTTTACTAATCAAACATTAACGCTTTCTATTCAGATCGTCGTCTGAGCTTTAAATACTTAACCCCTCCATCACATCCGTATTAAACATTTAACCCATTCAAATCCGATGCGTATGTGTAAAATTGTGTAAATAGCGACCAGATTTACATAATGAGTTCGCTCGTGTTTCTCAGAAAGTTTGTATTAATAGGGTCTGGGAATCTACTGCTTTTAAGGCTAACTAGGTTAGCATAATGGGTCCCGATTCGTGGTACTTTCCGTGAAAATTGAGATTCAAATTACACCGCTACATGAGAAGATTGTCGGAACGTCGGATTGTCGGAACGTATTGTTGTGTTGCATCGGTCTTTCAATTCGGGTTTATCTCTGTTCCCGTTGTCATACTTAAATGATCTTGAGATTGCCCTTTGCTATTGAGTGGGTCGTTAAAGTTGATGGATTGAATGCCGGCTCTGGAGGTTTGCAGTATTTTCTTTGTTTCTAGATGACTTTTTTTTTTTGAATTGGTAAATTTAAGATTAAGGTCTAGCTGATAGAAGGCCTAGGATTAAATATAAGCACAGATTAAATAGTTACTTTATTAATATGGTTTCATCTAATAGTTTCTGATTTATAAAATACAGTGAAACCTGACTAAGTGGGACCTGGATAAGTGAGGAACCTCCATATCTAGTACTCAATCGGGGGTCCCAACACCTAGGCACTGCATTACCTCTGTTAGTGAGACGAAGCAAACCTCTATATCTGGGATTCATTCTTTCGATTATTTTTTCTTATTTGCCTCTGTTACTGAGGCAGCGAGTGTATTTCATATCTACAAACCTCTGTTACTGAGATAAAATCGTATTGTTTGTTATTCTTATTCTACCCACAAATTCAGCACTTAAGGACGAAATTTCATAATTTCAATGACCTCCAGTTTTGTGTCAAATGTCAAAACGTAAAATAAAATGTTTATCATTTCGTGAAAAACTGAAGTTGATATCCGTTTATGAAGTATTACGAAAACTAAAACGGTAATCGTTTTAGTTTTTTGAACTTGGACAGTGTTTGCTAGCTTGAGTTAAGTAAGCATGTTCGTAACATAAACGTTCCGATAAGTAGACCGATGATGATTAAAGTTGATGTAGAATGTTAACGTAAAACATTTTTTTATTAATCGCACCTCTATATCTGAAATAACCTGCTTTCTGACCTCTGTTAATGGAACTCTCTGTTATTGAGACAAATATTTATTTATACCTGGATATCTGGGACACTGGGTAAGTGGAATACCTCTATAAGTGAAACAATATTGTTGGTCCCTGGATGTCTTACTTAACCAGGTTTCACTGTATTTATATTCAAATTCCACCTTTGATAGATCGCTCGCGATTAGATAGAGCATGGTAATTATACCGTTATATTTGCAATCAAATATAGATAACGAAAGGTACAAATTATAAGAAGATGATACATAGCAGACAGGTGGACCAAGGGGAACATCATACTAGCAACCATAATAGAACACTAATGGAGCCTACAACAATGAAGACACGAGTATTTATTAATAACCGTCATTAGAACACAGTTAAGAGTCGGGCTAACGATACTCGATTTGTATTTGGTAACTAACATTAATTGCTTGCGCTTCTACATGCATCATAATAGGTAACGAACATTCACATTATAATTTATAATAAACGCCGCATCATACGTCGTTAAGCTAAATTGTTCCGTTTACAATGTATTTAATTATCGCATTCAAGATGTGAAGTGTCGTTTATATTTTAATCGGATGCGAGTGATCGTCAGCATTGATGAGCCCAAGGCTAGGCTAGATTTACAGCCGCATGTTTACAATACTAAGACCTAGGACGACGCTTCTCAAAGTGCCTTATGGACCCTCATTAGGTACTGGACTTCTAAACCAGGGATCAGCGAATAGTTTAAGGAGGTTCGGATATTGTGCGAAAATCTAAACGACGTCCAGAAAAGTGTCAACGTAGCGCAACAAGTTGGTGGTAGAACTACCAAAATCCTTATTGTAACATTGAATAATGTTGATAGGAGTGACCTCATGTGGTGTGTGACACCACATCAGGTCCACCACTCTTATAGACGGAAGACCTGAGACAGAAATTTATCTTAGATGATGATGCCACAGAAGAAGACCAGGGTTAATCACCAGTGAGTGAATAGTCACAGAATAGGAGTATATTACCACCCAAGCCTAGTGTTTAATAATTTCATGACTCAAATTCGAGACCTTATGTTGGTTGTGGTTATCCTTGCAACCAAAATAAATCACCCTTAACGCCCTTCTTGATATTTTTATTAATTCTAACTTAGCACTTCACAAAGTCCACTCGTAGATTTAAGAAAAAAACCTTATAATTTTTTTTTTCAAACAAAATGGCCAGTTCGCGCAAAAACAAATGAACGTTGCATGTCTTTACTGCAGCTTCAGGTCAGCTCATCACAAATGTTTGGGGGCCAACTCCTACGGTCTAGTATGCAGTGGGCCTGCGCTGACACACGTTGCATCGTAAATTAGCGCGATTATAAACAAGGAAGAGCGGGGATGCGTCACAGCATTGTTTTAATAATAAATATTCGATCGGCGCTCGCTCGCTGGGATAGTGCCAAATGACAATGTTATGCAGCACGGTTAGGCGCGGGTCACACGCCACCAAAGATCTCAGATGAGATGTTATTGGACTTATAAAGTGCATTGCCCCTCCCAGCCTATCACAAAGAAATGTGGAAACATTAAAATTAAAATAATTAAAATTTTCACAACATCACATACATCGATCTGATCCTGTGGTTGTGGCTTAAGCACTTGTCTTACGGAAATCAGAAACGACAGTGGATACACAAATATACTGAAATATATTTAAGAACACACCCAGACACGGAACAAATACCGATGTTCATCACACAAATATTTGTCCCGAGTGGGAATCGAACCCACGACTCTTGGAACCGTAGGTAGTGAACCTGGGTCACTAACCACTGTTCCACCGAGCCAGTCAACATTACATTTATGCATCTGATCTTGTAGTAAGTAGCATAAGCTTATAGTAATAGCATAGCTATTAAGTTATGAAAATCAACAGTGACCAACAGACAACTCTTGGAGCAACATTCACTACCAATAGAGTCAGTCAAAGTAATTGCACCTAATTAAATTGTTAGCTTTTATCTTTATGTGCCTAATGGAAAACAGTATCTAACTACTTACAGATGAGTTTTTTACTCTTCCGCTTTCGATTATTTTCATAGACATTAAACGAGACAGTAAAAACTGGGCAACTTTTCCACAATTTACTTACGTGACTACTCAGTGCAAACAGATTCGCATTCCGTGTAGCTCCGCCTTATCGTTTTCCTTCGGCGAGTCATCGCGCGATTGCATTGCAATGACGACAATAATTTCGGTCGTCCACACGTCAGTGTAGGTCACAGTACGGTACAATGACGCTTGCATTTTTTCTAAGTTTCGCTGCAACTAACTGTACCGTTACTGCGACGCACGGGCGTGGTTTCTGAACGAGCTCACTGCATTTTAAGTGACGTTTACTGTTTATATGCAGTGTAGTATGTATTGGACGGATTGAGAATACTTAGTGTGTTCCTATGGGGTGCAGGGCCGTCTCAGATTATTCGCTCATGAAAGTATGGGGATTTTAGCTTTTTTTTTAAACATACAGGATAAATCTCTCAAGATGACCTTACTCCACCTGCTGGTAAGCGGTCATGAGATCCACATGTTATGACGTTACAGGTACAATAGACCCTATTGAGCCCGTCGGTCTAACCCTGAAGGCCTGCTTGGATGTCACGCCCCGCCTGAAAAACATAATTTTGAACTATTATTACGTTGTTTCCTTTTTAATTTCCTTATACATTTTTAGCGAAGGGCCTGCAGTTAAACTTAAGTTTATCCGTCTAAGGATAGAAGAATCTAACATTAACACCTCCTCGAAGTTAAACCTAACACCTACCTTTAGCCGTAACATACCTATTACATTGTGTTTGTTCTGTGTAAGATTTGTTGGTTGTCCTTAATAAATACATAGCGACAATCAGCTAAGTCGATGAGTGAACCTATTTTATAAGTCCAGGGGGCGTTTTACGTTTTAAAATGATTCCACAACCATAAAGGCGTCCGACCCTTTTCAGCCATGGCGGCCGATCTCAATTGAGATCAGCCAAGTGCGCAGGAGATATTATAGTGCACAAGTGTGCGCGCCAACACAAGTGCACTCTCTATTCCCTTACTCTCATAGTTCGGTGAGACGGCAATCCGACATGACCGATGAGAGATCGGGCGCAAGACCACCGGCTTAACGTGCTTTCCGAGGCAGGGGCGTTCAACCGCCAACTTCCTAACTCCGGGCTGAGTAATTTCATTACAGAAAACTCACACAAATTTTGCCCGAGCCCGGACTCGAACCGGGGACCTTTTCGGTCCTAACGCAGCACTTGCTACCAATAGACCATCGAGGCAGTTCCACAACCATAGCGCACCATTAAGCGTTCCAGAAACACGAAGTTAGTTGATGCCTATTCTTAAACTGACTGGAATTAAAAGGTCGTAATACGCCCTTTAGAAATAATACAGAATTAGTCATGAAAAAATTTACTTTCTTACGTGCTAGTTTATCCTTAAGGATACTTAAATGTAGATTTCATCCAAGACTTGCTGTACGTAACATATACAGTTCATTCCCAAACAGGTTTAACGTTTTGTAATAAACTAAAATGTTTTACATTTATACTAGCAATAACGTCCGATAAATAATGAAAATAAAACGTTCGTATAATAGCTAGCAGATACCGATCGATATCGTAGATAATAACTGAAGATAGTGATCTAGCATCTTAAGTGATGGACTGCAAACACCTGTCATGTGGAATACTTCATTCATCTATTCCGTAAGAAAATTCTAAGGTACATTGATAAATGTTTTCAATTCACACACGGTTCCATTATGTTGTCAGTGTGTGACGAATCGCGTGTATTATTTATAGTCTAGCTTTCTGACTGAGGCCACGTGAAGTCGTAATTCGAAAAACAGTACTCTCTTTTAACGCAGTCCGTTAACAAGAAGTCTATGTCCTTTTCGAGTCTCTGGACTATAAATTGATATGCGAGTTATCAATACTGTTATAGATAATAGATAATATGTTTATTTCACCACAAAAAGTATACAAAAGTTAATAACTAGCTTAGACTAAGTAGATACTTAACTTTATACATATGAACCTCTGTTGCTGAGCTAGGCCAGGGGCCTGTGTTATAGCAAACAGCGCCAGAACCCCTTATATTTGACAATATAATTACTTGTCTAGGTACTAGTACAGGAATAAAAATAGATACTCATATTGAAACTAAAACAATAAAAACAATTAACAAAAACAAGTATAAATATAAGAAATCCAAAGATATGAGTTGCAACTGAAAACATATATCAAATTCCAAATTCAAAAAGTAACATTAATGAGTTTTTCTGTGTCCGCATATGAAAGTGATTTTATCCACTCGTTGAGTGGTATTGAGTGATGAAGTGATGTTATCTAGATAGATTTTTTTTAGTTAATTGTATTATTATGCTATTTAAAAATATAAAAGGAAAGGCTTTAAAACATTCTTGATAAACAAACAAACTCTACAGCTTTATAATATTAGTATAGATTAAACCTCACGCGTGGTAGCATTGCGTGATGTCACTTATCTGATGCGGCTTTCGTTAGACAAATAGTCGCGATATTGAACTCGTTTTACCTTTCTCTTCTTGTCCAGAAATACTGATTACGATTATGACCCTTAAGTTTTAAGTCATAAAACTGTGTATAGCGAAATTAATGTTTAGTCCAGCGATAAGTGGTTTCACAGGGTTGCTGTCATGTTGTGGTGGTCAAATGATACGAAATTATAGCAAAAATTATATTTTTTTTATGTCATATTAAAGATACATACTTGTAAAACATATTTAGAATGATTTTCTTGCTAATAGATGCGGTAGATATATTTAAAAGGGTACGAAACAAAATGGCTAAAAAAATATTACATGAAAAATATGTATTTATGTATGTCACCCATAGTTCAAGCTTTGCTTAGTTTAGTGTCAGGTGCGCAAGTGTGAAGGGTTCACAAATATTTAATTTTTTTTTTACTTTTTTGAAGCAAGTAATCCCCGAAGTTACATACTTTTGGTGAACATTATACGCAAGCAATTAAAAAATAAACGTAATGGCAGAGCTATGTACTTCTGATGGCATGACGCCCCGACATTTATCTATTCTAATTAAGAGTCTAGCCCTTCTAGGTTACATATTCTGGTCTAGGTCTAAATCAGCTTCAACCCTAGCTAATACCGGGACATCAAGCCGCCCGTTGACACACGCCTATCAGATCTTGGGTTGGATTCCTCGGCGTATTTTTCGCAATTTACATCTAGCTTCTACCCACCTATCTAGAATATCTAGTATCTGCTCAATCTAGGCTCGACAAATTCCACTATAGGCAGTTCGTTTGCGTGTTATTTCCTCCAGTACTTTTTATAGGGAAACGCAATCGATCTGTGCTTGAAATGCGAGTTATCAATACTGTTATCTAGGTAGCTGTCTTCACTTAATTATATTATTATGCTGGCCACAACTTACAATATAAGAGGAATAAGGCTTTAAAAGATTCTGGAGCTAGTACTTGATGAGTCAATAACGTTATTAATATTATGTTATAATCAAATTCCTTCGTGTTTAAATTTTTTTATATTTTTATATCTTTTTTTTGTTTGTGTTGCATGTTATAGTTAAACATATATATTTTTTCGTTTCGTTATTTATAAAAACGTCGCCCAAATAGGCCCCAGCTAGAATACCAGCGCCCCAGCGGCTTCTTGTCGTTGTGGCATATGTTGAAGCTGGGACCTAGTTGACCACTGATCAATGTTGTGTTCTATGATATTTTTTTTTTCTGTTTTGTGGTCAATAAATATTCTTTATTATTATTGTTATTTTTATATATACCTAGATGTGTTTCTTGCTCAACATTATTTCCTTATTTTATAAATGGAAGAATGTCTCTAAAATTAGTATATGGTGTGGAGCCCGAGGAAAGCTTTTTTTTAATCAACTGCGCTATAACGAAGTAAATTTTTACAACTCAGCCGGAGCAGCTGCCGCGTTAAAAGAATCTTAGTGATTAATAAATAAATGATCTTTAAGCCAAATGTTGTCTTGCATAACTGTTCTGATGACATTCTTAACGACTACGGACGTTTAAAGGATGATCCTGTTGTTTTGGGCGGTTTCCTGGCACGATCAAAAGTCATCACTTTTGATCTTGCCTATGACGAATGTTCGGAATAGGCCGTTGCGTCTCCCTGCGCTTTGAGACCAGTCACAGTGCATATCCAGCCACAATTATGTGTGCACCCGACCGTGAAGATCCAGACTTCGTGGGGACATCAAACGTTTGTGACAAAGTATCTGGATCTATCAAATCCCGACCGCCAACATACGGCATAGAGTAATTAAAGTGCAGAGGGCCTACCATGAGTTGGCTATCGAAAACTTACTTACGTTAAAAACCTATCGAGTTGTTTTTTTCATACGGCCGATTTTAGTTCTTCGCGTAACCACCAGCGGCGCTGTACAAGCTTTTCATAGACATATTTACGTAGGCGATATCGAGTGCGTAAGTTTTAAACTCATGGTAGCCCCACAGATATGCTATGCAGGTTTCACACACTTAGTATGATGCCTGTAGTTAAAATTCTCTCCCTCTATCTATGTGGTCGATCCTTCATGACTGAAGATTGCGATCACCATTCTTCATCCAGCGATCCGTGAGGCTTTTTCAAATGTTGTGGTCGGCAGCCAGACGTACAACTTGCTCGAACTTGTAGGAGCAATCCGTGGTTAAAATTGGGGGGGCTTTAAAAGTCATGAACTACTTTTAACATGTATTTTTTGTACTAGACTAATAAGATGACCTCACTCCACCAGATGGTAAGCGGTAGTGATATCCACATATGAGGTCGACAGTTACAATATACCATATTGAGCTTGTAATTAGGTTATATGCGATAGTTAGCTAAACAAATGTGCTTATTTTATCAGGTAGGTATATAATGCAGTTGTAGTACATTCTAGAGTGTGTTTTTTTTTGTTGAATTTACATAAAAAATTCTAAAAATGAATTGAAATTGCCTACCAAAAGCGACATGGATAAGAATCATCAGCTCTTTTAAAACCGATTTATGATTTCCGAGTAAACTTTTCTGACTGTTGTCTTGCGATGTTTGCTACTTCAAGGTATCATTGATCATTGGCTGTCTGTACTTCTTTATCGTCTGTGTACAGTCGGCCACCGATTACACATTTCAAACGACCCTTCAATGGGAGCACTTCAAAGGGCCGCGGCCATGGAGCGGGTAATTAGCACCAGATTACTTTAACATGAGCTCTGAGCGATGGGCTGACGGCTGCGAGTTAGTCTGCTAAAGGGACCAGGTTCTATATTTGGATGGTCATATTTGAATGGGAACATACAAAATTCGGATCAGCTCGTCTAAGGTTTCTTTACAGGCCTAAATAAGACTTAGTTTTATAAGTTTTCGTTTCTGTTTACATTACTTCACACCGTTGATACCTCACGTAGAAATCATGCTGGTATTGAATGGGCACTAAATTATTTAACTAAATCTGCTGTGGTGTAGGTAGCACTCAAAAATCTAAACCACCTTAACAAAAATCTTATAAATAAATAATAAATAAATAAATAAATAAACATTTCACAACATCACATACATTGATCTGATCCCGTGGTAAGTAGCTTAAGCACTTGTATTACAGGTATCAGAATCAACAGTGGATACACAAATATACTTAAATATATTTAATAATACACCCAGACACGGAACAAACACCGATATTCGTCACACAAATATTTGTCCCGAGAGGGAATAGAACCCACGACTCTCGGAACCGTAGGTAGTAAACCTAGGTCACTAACCACTGCTCCACCGAGCCAGTCAAATCAAATCAAATATCTATCAAAATCAAATCATCTATATTTTCCTTAAACCACCAATCTAGCTGCCAGGTCCACTCTTCTTTCCACTTTTGATTATTTAAAATATATACAATCTCGTCTCCCTTCAAACTGCTTCAGACACAGAAGGAAAAGTGATTTCAATAAATTGCATCTTTGGAAGCGCTAGTGCTCGATTTAGTTCTGTAGTTACCAATAAAAACAATAGATAAACCCGATATTTCAGATACATGCAATAGGCGACGACTGGGTCAAAATCTGATTATTCTATTTAGTCCGTAAGTTAGTTTATACAAAACTATGGAACACATATTTTTTTGTTTTTCAATTGATTGAAAAATGACAAAATTATAGCTTATCAAACTTCTCGAGTGGGGGCTTGTGACGTCACGGCTACGTAAAAATTGTACGTAATTGTGACGTCATACGAAACTTCTAAGCACTATATCTTCATAATTTCTTGTTTATGAAACAAAATAAAAATACGAGTACAATATTTTTAAATAATCTAAATAACGGACTAATTATATTTTTTTAGTCGTCTCGCCTATTATCGGACTAACTCACACAGCCATAGTTCCATGCAAAAACCATACTAAAATAATATCAAAGTCAAGTGATCACGTGACGCTTGGAGTGACTGTCTGCGCAGTGACAGATTTACGACCGGCGGTGACGTCACGGAATGCTGCCATGGAACGCTGATCGCTGATCAAGATGTCGGCTCCAGCAATAGACATGGGAATTACGCTGAGCCATGTTTTTGAACGGTTGCAATCGATTGGAATCGGATGAAGTTGCGAGCAGTTGTTTTTATTAGCATGTTAAATGTAATTGTAGATTAAATTAATAGGAAGAATATCAAATTGCCCTTTTTTTTAAAAAAAAAAAACTCAAAACGCTGCGTTGATTGCGTTTTGAGTTCCAAATAATGTGTTTTGAGGATTCATTAATTTATAGTAAAAACACTGAAACAGATATCATATTTCCTTAGCGAATTTATTTAAACCCCTGTGAGAGTAAATACTCTTACATTATACGTGGTTGAATGATGTTTATCATACATAACATACATTATTCAACAAATAGAAAAATACGTTTTGTACTTACATACCCATTGGGTTTGAAAATGATGCAAGATTGTTTGAGACGAGTTCCATCAAGTCGATTTTGTCCGTTTCATATTACAAAAATAATAATGAAACAAACATACTCGTATAATTGAAATTTGAGAAGCCAATAAAATGTTCAACTTGAGTACCCACTTTATATTATTCCCTTGTATAATAAGTTCATTTCGCTCATCACATATGGAGGACGAGTGAGTAACCTCTAAAGTAGTCATATCATATTCACACATTTGTCCATTATGCAACACCTCTATGCATATTTAAATTGAGTTATCCAAGACGAAAATAAAATCACGGATTGAATCATGAATGTAAGTCAGATATAAAGATATCTGTATTCAGACGCGGCCCCAGGTATTGATATTCCGAATCAGAAGGAACAATACTATCGGCCGTGCATTCGATATACGATGGAGCATTCCCCATTCAGGGTGCATGCAATCATAACGAAGCCCTTCCGACGGAGGTTCCCAAAGTTATGGTTGATGGCGAAAGAGTACGATGATGTTGCCAAGTCAAAAAAATGGAAAAAGTATTAAACTAAAGCCACTGTAAGGTATTCGCAAGATTTTGTAAGCTTTGAGCCAATTTACTAACTGGGATATCTAACTCCTATCGCCCCGTCTAACATAGACACAGCTGTCTAAAGAAGTTTATGGTGAAATTGCCCTCAGCCTTGTAGACAATCAAGGGATATTGTACTCAATAAAAGAAAATGTTGAGAGCCAGCGGCCTGGTTTTATAGCTTCACCGGAGCCTAGACCATTGTTATATTTTATTGGCTAAATGGGGCCATAAGTTTGAGGATCCCTGGTCCGCACAATCGATAATCGGCAGCAGAGGTACAAAGCGAGATATCGATCTCTCGTACCGGTCCGATGCATCGATACGCATTGCAAACTGACTTTGACAAATTGCATCTTAAAGAATCTTATAGCCGACAAATTGAGGCTACCAGTATTTATTGTAGAACATCCCACAAGCGAATTCTGTAGATAAGACTCGGTGGATTTTTATCGGTAACGATTTCCATCGATTTTAGCCCTTAGCTCTTTAAATTATTGGCGATTTGGGCGTAATTTCATTGGGTAAGTAATTGGGGATCGTGAAACGATAATTTGTTAACACGGGAAGTGATCGATTATGCATACGAGCACAGATTTATTAGGCTTTTAAGTTGAACACGGTCTGTAAGCGTGCCAATTAAAGGCATACACACTGGGGTTTTTGTTTTTATTATCACACTGTGTGATCAGTCGGATCAGATCAGCAATATGAATTCCATTGTATCTTTTACAATGTAAAATAAAATGAAAAGATAAGAAAATACTTTGTTTATTTCCGTGACTGGACTAAGGTTGTACCTAAAACTTCTAGTCAGAGAGCTGATTTCCTGCATCATACATAATGAAGCAGTAAATCCATTTTAACCATTTTTATGGACGAAATTTAGTGAAGACATTTTTTTCAGGACAGGATTCTTCTTGTTGAACACAAAAAAAATGCCTTACTTCGTTATGCTAGACGAGTGAAACTGTTATCATGAGTTACATTAGAAAATTGAAACTGTCCCGATATTGATGCCATGAAACCATTTTTGTTTTAATGAGCTTCCGATATTTTGGCAATGTTGCAAGCGCCATGATCACACGAGTTACAGTTTTCTAATGTGTGTAGTGTAACTATGACAGTTTAAAATTATATTATGAGTAACACATTTATCCCAAACAACATACACACATACCTAGAGCGATCCGAACAGGTTCCCCCGCTATTTGCTAGTGAAATGTAAAAGCGAGATGAGTGTTGACAAAAACCCATTGTCACGTATCAAAATGCCCGTCACGCGGCATCCATCGGCGGACCGTTAACGTGTTTTTGGCAATGCGCACACGCATTAATACTGCTAGAGTGACACAGTATGAAGGACAGTGAGGCGGGTTCTGATCGAACTTGTCATTAACTTTAAACCTTATTTTTAGTATAAGGATGAATTATACAGGTAGTAATAAATTATTTGTTTTTGGCAATGCACACACGCATTAACACTGCCGGAGGGACACAGTGGATATTAATATCGCGTGTAGACCCATAAAGACTAATTTTAGTGCAATGGAACGCGAAAGTCTAAAATCTTACATACACAACGGATGTTGATGCGGTTTTTTTAAAAGACGGATTTAAGCCAATCTATACCTGAAGCGAAGTAAGGTTACTGGTAAAGACAAAAATACAGAGATGTGGTCCAGAACAATAAAAAAAAATCTAGGCGATCTATCGCTAAAATGTCTAATATTTTAGTGTTGATTTAATCCTTGTTTGGCATTGGATGTCGTGTGCAAATGTTCGGTGTTGACTCGCACTTGGTTTTTTTTAATTTGCTTCAACCAACCAGCCAACAATGAAAATCACGACATGCAAATGTTACCTACTGTACCTCGATGCACTGTGGTCGTCGTGTGCGCAGTAAGAGCGCCGCTATCTCAGATCAAAGGCGCCGCCGCATAAGGCCGGTGTTCACGTGTGTACCGGGAATGATGCAGCCAACTCGCATTCTGAATGCACAAGAGATGCCTCTGTCATGGTTCCCCGATAGTAATTACTACTGAGGCTGACTTAAGATAGAACATTTTGAAGAAGTGGTCTGTGAAAATGCATATGTATCCATAGCTACAGCATTTTGGACACACATACACATTACATATTAGGTATATTTTGTATGAAATCAATCTTTTTCGATCGCATGAATGAAACAAAATATACTTTGACTATATTTCACCAAAATATTGCAGGTTTATTCAGCAAAGGGGATATTCTTGAATTAACTCTGGACGAAATTAAAAAAGATAAAATACACATTGACGTTCTATGCTTTTCTGAAACTTTCATTAAGTCTGGGAGCGAACAAAATATTCACATCCCTTCATATAAAATTATCTCAAGCTTCTCAAGAAAACACCAAAAAAGGGGCGGAGTATGTATTCTTTGTAAAAATAACTTAGAGGCAAAGAAGCTCACATTTCTCGATGATTTAACAATGGACTACACATTTGAATGTTGTGGCATTGAATTGATATGTGCCAAATGTATAATTATTTGTATATACCGTATACCCAACTCAAAACCAGAAATGTTCTTTTTAGCTTTTGAATCTTTACTTAAGAAACTTCGGTATAAAAGTAAGCATAAAATTGTTATCGTTGGAGACTTTAATATTGATACTTTAAAATCAACAAATATTTCAAATGAGTATAATAGAATCATTACAAATTATAATCTTCAATTACACATAACGGAAGGTACACGGAAAAATGCCTGCATTGACCACATCTTGAGTAATATACCAGATGCTGCAGGTCGTCTCCTAAACTTAGGGCTCTCAGACCACAACACTGCTCAACTGCTTACTTTTCAGCAGAAAGACGTTAAGAAACTGTCCGATACGTGGTTCCAATTTAAACAAGATTTCAATGAGGAAAATTTACTAAAATTCAAGGAATGCGTGAGTGCACTTAAATGGTCCCAATGCTTTGAAGAACATGACCTAAACATTGCTTTTAACATTTTTCACGAACATTTCAGCCTGTTTTATAAACTTTGTTTTCCATTTAAAAAAATTAAGCATACTACACAGGCAAAGACGTGTTCCCCATGGTTCACTACTGGCCTTAGAAAGTCGGCATCTGTCAAAAGAAGCCTACGCTTCTTATACTACAAGAACCCGACAAGTGAACTTAAAAGAAAATATCAAAACTACACTAAACTACTCAAGAAATGTGTACTACACTCACAAAAGATTACCAATTCCAACTACATATCTAGGGCCAAAAACAAAATCAGAGCAATATGGGAGGTTATCAATAAAAAAAACGGACTTACAAATCACAAAGACACTATCGATGTTATATTAAATGACCAAAACAAAGCAATTAAAAACCCAAACGATATAGCTAATTACTTCAATGACTTTTTTACAAATTTGACACCTACAACGGATTTTTATCTTGACAAAAGCATTTTACATAACATAAAATTTAACAACTCCAGTTTGTACATGTACCCAACTGACATCTATGAAATTAAAAAGATACTGCGGACTTTAAAATCTACTAATTCAACCGGTTATGACAAAATTTCAACAAAAATAATTAAATTAGTTTCAGATGAAATAGCACCAGTTTTATCACATTTAACTAATTTATCTTTTAATTCTGAAGTGTTTCCAGACTCTCTAAAAACAGCAATAGTTAAACCGATATTTAAGAAAGGGGAGAAATCTTACGCTGGAAACTATAGACCCATATCCTTAATACCCATATGGTCAAAAATTTTTGAAAAAGCTATGTTAAGTAGATTAATTTCCTTTATCAATAAGCATAGTATATTGAAAAATGAGCAAAACGGATTTCAAAAGGGGAAATCCACGACTTTGGCAGCCTTCTCGCTTGTGGACAGGATTGTTGAATTTGTTGACAATCGAACACCAGTTACCGCTGTTTTTTTTGATATGAGCAAAGCCTTTGATCATGTTTCCCATGAGTTGCTTCTTCAAAAATGTGAAAGGTATGGGATCAGAGGTGTAGCTCATGACTGGATCAAGTCCTACCTACACAATAGAGAACAGTATGTAGAAATTTTAAGCCAAGACCAATACAAGACAATTAACTCTCACCAATCAACTGTTAAAGTAAATCGAACAGGAGTACCCCAGGGAAGTATTCTTGGACCTCTTCTTTTTCTTCTTTATATAAACGATCTGCCTGAGATTACAAATTACCCCTGCATTCTATTTGCCGATGACATATCCGTGGTGATACCATGTATAAACATGGACATGGATGATTACAACAATGAACTGACAAAAACTGTGAATTCTATAGTTCACTGGCTAGGACAAAATAATCTAAAAGTTAACATTAATAAAACGAAATATGTTCAGTTTATAAATAAAAACGGACGTAAAAAAACTTATCACTGACAAACGGAAATCAAACCTTAACAGAAGCAACCGAGATTACATTTCTTGGTATTTTATTGGACGATAAATGCACATGGGAAAATCATATTAACAAATTATGTCAGAAAGTAAACTCCTTCCCCTACGCCTTATGGAAACTTTCAAAAAGTGCTAGTAGAGAAACAGCTCTTCAGGCTTACTACGGACATGTCTGTTCAAGTTTACGATACGGGATTGTGTTATGGGGCAACTCTTGTCATATAAATAAATTGTTCATTGCCCAAAAAGCATGCATTCGAGCCATTTGCGACGTAGATAGTCTAGTTTCGTGCAGACCTTTATTAAGGGATTTAAACATACTCTCTGTCCCTTGCTTGTACATATACGAGGTGTGCATCTTTGTGAAAACTCATCCAGAATTATTTAAGACGATGTATGATGTACCACGTACTCGAAGCTGTAGGCGACCAAATAAGCTGATATTGCCTTCAATAAAAACAGCTATGCGCTCAAGGAACAGCCGCTCTATGGCTGTAAAAATCTATAATAAATTACCCATAGGCTTAATTAATATGACATTTAATAATTTCAAATATAAACTTAAATTGTGGCTTACTCGACAATGTTTTTACAGCTTAAATGAATATTTTGATTATAAAATGTGACATGTATTGTACTTATATTATATCAATTGGATTACTGTTTTAAACTTCCAATTTTGACTTTAAATTGACATATTGAGTTGTGTATTGTATTTGAGAATTTATGAGTCTTTATAATTATGTAATCCGCCACTTTGACTTTAAGCATTGACATCAAATTTTGCATGCCCTGAAGGGTGAATGTGTCTTGCACGAACCTTTGTATTTAACACCTTTATATGTACCACATTCTGGCAAATAAAAATCTATCTATCTATCTATCTATCTATCTATAAGACTCGGTGGATTTTTATCGGTAACGATTTCCATCGATTTTAGCCCTTAGCTCTTTAAATTATTGGCGATTTGGGCGTAATTTCATTGGGTAAGTAATTGGGGATCGTGAAACGATAATTTGTTAACACGGGAAGTGATCGATTATGCATACGAGCACAGATTTATTAGGCTTTTAAGTTGAACACGGTCTGTAAGCGTGCCAATTAAAGGCATACACACTGGGGTTTTTGTTTTTATTATCACACTGTGTGATCAGTCGGATCAGATCAGCAATATGAATTCCATTGTATCTTTTACAATGTAAAATAAAATGAAAAGATAAGAAAATACTTTGTTTATTTCCGTGACTGGACTAAGGTTGTACCTAAAACTTCTAGTCAGAGAGCTGATTTCCTGCATCATACATAATGAAGCAGTAAATCCATTTTAACCATTTTTATGGACGAAATTTAGTGAAGACATTTTTTTCAGGACAGGATTCTTCTTGTTGAACACAAAAAAAATGCCTTACTTCGTTATGCTAGACGAGTGAAACTGTTATCATGAGTTACATTAGAAAATTGAAACTGTCCCGATATTGATGCCATGAAACCATTTTTGTTTTAATGAGCTTCCGATATTTCGGCACTGTTGCAAGCGCCATGATCACGGGTGAACGCCATGTAAATATCCCGGATAGTTACAGTTTTCTAATGTGTGTAGAGTGACCATGACAGTTTAAAATTATATAATGAGTAAATACATTTATCCCAAACAACATACCCACATACCTAGAGCGATCCGAACAGGTTCCCCCGCTGTTTGCTAGTGAAATGTAAAAGCGAGATGAGTGTTGACAAAAACCCATTGTCACGTATCAAAATGCCCGTCACGCGGCATCCATCGGCGGACCGTTAACGTGTTTTTGGCAATGCGCACACGCATTAATACTGCTAGAGTGACACAGTATGAAGGACAGTGAGGCGGGTTCTGATCGAACTTGTCATTAACTTTAAACCTTATTATTAGTATAAGGATTAATTATCCAGTTAGTAATAAATTATTTGTTTTTGGCAATGCGCACACGCATTAACACTGCCGGAGGGACACAGTGGATATTAATATCGCGTGTAGACCCATAAAGACTAATTTTAGTGCAATGGAACGCGAAAGTCTAAAATCTTACATACACAACGGATGTTGATGCGGTTTTTTTAAAAGACGGATTTAAGCGAATCTATACCTGAAACGAAGTGAGGTTACTGGTAAAAACAAAAACAAAAATACAGAGATGTGGTAAAAAAAATATCTAGGCGATCTTATCGCTAACATGTCTAATATTTTAGTGTTGATTTAATCATTGTATGGCATTGGATGTCGTGTGCAAATGTTCGGTGTTGACTCGCACTTGGGTTTTTTTATTTGCTTCAACCAACCAGCCGACAATGAAAATCACGACATGCAAATGTAACCTACTGTACCTCGATGCACTGTGGTCGTCGTGTGCGCAGTAAGAGCGCCGCTATCTCAGATCAAAGGCGCCGCCGCATAAGGCCGGTGTTCACGTGTGTACCGGGAATGATGCAGCCAACTCGCATTCTGAATGCACAAGAGATGCCTCTGTCATGGTTCCCCGATAGTAATTACTACTGAGGCTGACTTAAGATAGAACATTTTGAGGAAGTGGTCTGTGAAAATGCATATGTATCCATAGCTTTGGACACACATACACATATTACATATTAGGTTTTGTTGTATGAAATCAATCTTTTTTGAGCATGAATGTCACCTTCAATGGTTGTACGTAGGTTTATTTATACTGTTTAAAAGATTACTTTATTGTTGCCTTTAAGATTCAACGTGACAACCAATGGATGTCCAAATAAATAAATCAAATTGAATACAACTTTTTCATATACAGGTTTTAAAGATGTCCCACCTTATTAGGTCTTTAGTACGCTACCCTAAGAATGTGTCACAGATAGAAAAAGTACGAAAATTATGTGATATTTTCTCTTAAAAAATGATACTATTGCAAAATGATTGATTATAGTGTATGAACAATGAACATAACATTATTTAAGCTACTAGCTTAGGTATTAAACAGCCCGTACCCTCACCATACAAGTCCGACACACACTTGAGCGCATTGATCTTAAGCCTGTTACATGCATCATTTAAAACAAGTAAGATTAGAAGGTAAGCTTTATAAACCGCTCCTTATCATCGGTTATCTAATATACGAGCGAATCAACCTTAGTATCGCGTGACTCTCAAACCGCAATGTCCTTCTACGGTGTCGAGTAGAAAGCTTCCACTCAACATTATGTTGTTTAGCTTATTATTTATTTCTTTAGAGTAACTAGCCATTCCTAAACTCAACTTATTATTTATTTCTTTAGAGTAACTAGCCATTCCTAAATTCCTAAAGTCAAGATAACTGGATAGTGATAGCGCTTAAAGTGTGATATTTTACACGCGATTGAACTAGATATAATGCATATCAAATGAGATTTTCTACTTTCCGTTCAATATATTTTTTAAACAATAAATAACTACTACGCAACGTCACATACATATATTGATCTGATACCGTTGTAGATTGCTTAATCACTTGTGTGCCGGATATCAGAATCAAAAGTGGATACATGAATATACTTAAATATATTTAAAAACACATCGAGACACGGAACAAACACCGATTGTTCGTCACACAAATATTTATCCTGGGTGGGAATCGAACCCACGACTTTTGGAACTGTAGGATGCGAACCTGGATCACTAACTGTTCCACCGAACCAGCCAGTACCAGGCAGCAAACACTTCGAAGATGGTCTTGGTGGCGGACGCATATAAATAACTATCAAAAGACATACAAGTAATATTTTGAGGAAAATCCATGACATTTTTGGTACACAAATCCAATTTCTACATTCGCTAATATCGGTTTTCGACAAAGATATATTTTTCCGGTTACAGATTTACATACAATTATTGAAAGGTAAGCCGGCAATGTCTTGAGGCAAAACCACTATTTTTACAGTGCTCGGATCCAATTCCTATTTGTTCCGAATTTGATAATATCGGTTTTCAACTTCGCAATTTTTTTGCGGCTGCAGACTTGTTGAGAGTTACAGAAATATATTTCCGTCTTGACTGTTTCTTATGATAAAATCCTTATTTGAAATACCGACGTAGACAAATAAAAGTTTCTGATAATTCCTATTAATAAGGAGTCCCGGGTTCCATTCCCACCCGGGACAAATATTTGTGTGATTAAAAATATCGTCTGTCCTGGGTCTTTTATTTATATATTTAAGTATTATGGTGAGTGTCGATGGCCGAGTGGTTAAGGTCGTTGCTTGCCATGCGAGAGGTCGCCAGTTCAAACCCCGCCAGGTACCAATGTGTTTTTCAAATTTGAAAATCATATGTACCATCATTCGACGCTTTACCGGTGAAGGAAAACATCGTGAGGAAACCTGCACACCTAAGAATAAATTCTTAGGTTGTGTAGTCGACCAACCCGCACTTGGCCAGCGTGGTCGACTAAGGCCTTATCGCCCTAGTTTAGGGTAGGCCCGTGCCCCAGCAGTGGGGACGTATATGGGCTGATGATGATGATTAAGTATTATAGTAGTATACTGTAAGCTTTTTATCGCAATGTGATGTTTTCTGTTTTTTTGTTCATGAACTTAGAACTGTCATCTACAGATTACACCAGTGTAACCCTACCCTGAATACTAACAATAAACAATTTACAAAGACAAAAATAGCTCGACCCCAGTGACCAAGCCTCAAATAGCCTCAAACACGGCAAACTAGTTCCGTGGCTGTTCTCAAAAGTGCCTGTCCGTTGCTGTTAGGGTTGTCAACCGTACTATAATATGTAGCCACTAGAACTAGAGTTTTTTTTTAAACGCGGTGAAATTCCTTATGCACCTTCACTGGGGAAGGGGGTCCTGTCCCAGTGGTGTGTCGGACTCCCCAGCGACTGGCGATAAGATGGCAAAAGGTAGCTGCGGCTCCTCATCACAGGGTGCCAGGGGGTCTACCGACCGACTAAAACACCGCGGTGTACCTCATCGCCTTGGCGGCATCATGGTGGTCCGGCTAAGCCCTTAAGCCACGACGCCACCGGTGGCAGGCAGCCCTAGTTTGGCCCAAGTGATATGAGCCGTAATAGCGTGGCCCGAGTGATCTATAGCGCTACCATGAGTTTAAAAGTGACAGACTTGATATCGCCTATGTAAATATGTCTATGAAAAACATGTACAGCGCCCCTAGCGGTTACGCTAAGAACTAAAATCGGTAGTATGAAAAAAACAATTCGATAAGTTTTTAACGTACGTAAGTTTTCGATAGCTAACTCATGGTACCGCTACTGTGCAGAGAGTATAGGGACTCTAATAGAGTCATCAGTACATTGAATAAAAATCATAACGTCACACCTTTTTTTACGTCTCTTTAGAATGTTTACTAAAATTACCTATAATTAAGGCTATTAACTAAGGGATTTGAAGGGTCATTTCCATAGTCAACTAAAAATTCAACTTATGGTTTGGGTCTCTCTGGTTCTGCTGGCCTCATATTTACCTGGTACTAGCGGTCTGCCCCTGCTTTGCTTCGGTATACTATACTTATAAACCTATAATAACTGTATCAAAATCGTTAAGTTGTTTTAAAGATCTGAGCATACATAGACAGACTATGTAGTGATGGTACTATTTACTCTTCGTACAAGCGTACTATATACTGTTGAAGTAATTTGTAGTACCTAAGCAAAAAAATTACACGAACATCAGAACAGTTTGAGTAGAAATATAAAAAAAGATTTTTTTTTTAATAAAATAATAAGAACATTCGATTTGTAGGACTTATTTCATATCTTTCGGCAGAGAAATGTTGGCAACCCTAGTCGTAGTTCCGACAATGTCTTGCTTCAGTCGCGCCGCCGGGTCACTATACTTAATTTGAAACATGTTTTGTTGACCCTAGGTTCGACGGTTTAATGTAAGATGCAGACCAAGCCAACTTGACGACAAATTTACTGGCCTTTATGTTACACACAATAGATAAAAAGGGTAGCAAATACATAGCTACTTACAAAAATCTGCAGACGAACAAGTCTTCGGTGGCAGAGCACCTATTAGACTTTGGTGTTAACCATTGGATCGAGCTACATAACCCGAAGGTCCTCTACACTCTACACAGATCGTCACTATCATACTAGAATAATACGTGAAGCTATTGAAATTAAGAAGGACAAAATGTATGAATATACACCTAGACGGACCCAACCACTACTTCAGGTTTGCTATAACTCAAATCCTCTTGAAAGAGCTACGTTCTATCCCTAGGATGCTGCGAAATTTTATTGAAATAAAAAGAACATATCCTTATTCCAATAGGGAAGTTGGTGGGAGTGTAAGTATCATCTGCTTAGGATCCTACAATGAAGCCCATAATATCCCAGGCCCATCAAAAACAACAACATACCGCTAGAGCAAACAATATTGTGAATTGAAAACTGCCATCCCTTACTTACCCCACCACATAAATAAATAAATGTTTCACAAAATCACATACATTGATCTGATCCCGTGGTAAGTAGCTTAAGCACTTGTGTTACGGGTATGAGAATCAACAGTGCATACACAAATATACTTAAAAATATTTAATAATACACCCAGACACGGAACAAACACCGATGTTCGTCACACAAATATTTGTCCCGAGTGGGAATCGAACCCAAGACTCTTGGAACCGTAGGTAGTAAACCTGGGTCACTAGCCACTGTTCCACCGAGCCAGTCCAGTTCCACATGCACAGAAAAAAGTAAAAAAAAAATCCAAATTAACGGTCACTGAAAAAGATTAATGAGATTCATAACACAATGCCGCCCTATTAAGATTTATGGCTTACATAATAGGTCGGTAGCAATTTAACTATTTAAGAAACTGCACAAAATTGGCATTGCCAGCAAGAACGCTAGAATACGAAGATTAATGTTGCCTTAACACCAATTAACATACAAACGTAATAAAATTTAATGCCGCCAAGTAAAACTAGGTAGTACTAAATTCTAATACATTACCTGTTTTCATTAACCTTGCATTGTTCGTAGTATTGCGGAATTAATTCAAAATTATATATCGCGTGAGGTGCATGGAATTGCAACTATGTAGGTGCAACAAAAAAGGAGTTACTTGTCACAATGAATCATGGGATTAGTCATGACTTGTTAGGCGATGATGTATTGAAGTTATAATCTACACTTATAATGAAACTGAAGAGAGTAGATTGACAATTTTCAAAGTACAAAGTGACAGTGTCCCAATCCCAATGACTATTTCACGCGATTTCAATCTCAACGGAGATCAGCCAACTGCGTAGGACATATTACATTGCCAACCCTACCCCTAGGGTTGTTAACTGCCTCGTTGGTCCATTGGTAGCAAGCGCTGCGTTAGGACCGAGAGGTCTCCGGTTCGAATCCGGGGTCGGGCAAAATTTGTGTGAGTTTTTCTGTAATGAAATTACTCAGTCCGGAGTTAGGAAGTTGGCGGTTGAACGCCCGTGCCTCGGAAAGCACGTTAAGCCGGTGGTCCTGCGCCCGATCTCTCATCGGTCATGTCGGATTGCCGTCTCACCGAATTATGAGAGTAAGGGAATAGAGAGTGCACTTGTTTTTGCGCGCACACTTGTGCACTATAATATGTCCTGCGCACTTGGCTGATCTCAATTGAGATCGGCCGCCATGGCTGAAATCGGTCGGACGCCTTATTACATTGCACAAGTGTACGCGCAAACACAAGTGCACTCACTGTTTCCTTACTTTCATAAGTAAGACGGCAATCCGACATGACCGATGAGAGATTGGGCGCAGGGCCACCGGCTTAACGTGCTTTCCGAGGCACGGGAGTGCAGCCGCCAATATCTTAACACCGGGCTGAGTAATTTACAGAAAAACTAACACAAATTTTGCCCGACTCTGGATTCTAAACGGGGACCTCTCGGTCCTTACGCAGCGCTTGCTACCAATAGACCAACAAGGCAATAATATGTAAAAGGTATGGATAGGACATGGTGACACATGTCCATTTTTTTTTCACTATTTTACTAACAATCTCTTGATAAGACTTGGGTGTAAAATGTCGAAACAAAAGAAAAAAATACATTAACCGATCAAACTCACTTAATAAAAAAAGAATTAAGACCCATTTCCTTACGCAATAATTACGATTTCCCTATATGGTACGGTATGCTTCCATGTGTAATGTGTGTGGGAGATGCATTTAGAACCGTTCAAATAATTAAATTTACGTTAGAAACTAATTATTGTAACACGAAACGATCCGTTGCTAACTTGATTTAGAGCTGTAGGGATGGGAAGAAATATTCAAATGCAATACTAAAATATACAATGTGAAATGGTATATTGATGGGTAAATAAGTTGTAAAAATTACAATGAAGTTGTTAAAATAGTTGAAAATATTGTTATTTCTAAATCAGGTAAGCGCAGTCAAAGTAAATAATGGATTTACCAATATAAACCTTTAATGTGACGTTAGTTTATTTTGAGTCTGAAGAAGATAATTGTTTGCTTTAACTGTCATCTATTTGCGAAATTCCAATCCATGTAACACGCACTTCATCACTTGCTATTCATCAACAGCCCATATACGTCCCCACTGCTGGGGCACGGGCCTACCCTAAACTAGGGCGATAAGGCCTTAGTCGACCACGCTGGCCAAGTGCGGGTTGGTCGACTTGCTATTACTGAGCGTAAATATGAACCTTTACAAAGAAACTTATATTAAATTCATACATAGTAAAGGTTTGCAGTTAATTTCCTACACCAAACATCACTAGTGTGTCTAACCGTGAGCTATTGAAGAGTTAATTTAGTCATAACATAGACACGGTCGAAAATAAATGGGGAGAAACTAATCTCGATACTATTATTAGGAATGAATAGAGTTTCATACGCGGCTGACCGTATACGACGCACAAACTGACCTTTTGATCCGCTGTACAGTATAGAGAAAAGCAGTAAGCATCTCAAATTATAATTTTATTAGTAAAATAGTTAATACTTAATCGAAATCTTTAAATCGCTTTACATTACATAAATAGAGAATAATGAGTATACGACACACTTTGTCAAATCAGCGCTATCTAGGTTCCCGGATCCTAGACAAGCTCATGCTGAGCTATCTCCTATTGCTTTACTGATTGTTGTTTTATTTTTTTTATTTTGTTCGTGTATGGAAAGCAATAAACGAATTTTATTATTATTATTATCAGTCATTACCAACGTCTCGGGACTACAGAGTCCCGGATTTTTGGGAGGCGTGCGTGGGGCCAAAGCCAACACGTAGAGGCCCTTTAATGACTAGTATGATCTTAATATGTAATGTGGCACCAGCCGACGGTTATCCCTGTATACACTATAAAATGCAGCCAAGGACAACCCCCGGTCAGTGCAGGACTATGGCAAGGAATGGAAGAGATAAACTGGGCTATAGGGGAGGTGTTAGTGGACTGGGTAACTGGGACTATGGGAAGGACTATAGCACCTGCCCCGATCTATGTTAAAAAAACACGAATAAAATGGACAGGTGGTGGCTCGCCACTCACAGTCATGGGCTCACATTGGTCGCACAGACAAGGCACAAGGCAGGAGCGAGTGGGGCAAGATTATTGTGAGCGGCTCAGGGTGCCGAGAGGTGTACGTACACCGCCTTTTACCCAGTGGTGTAACGCCACTGTGTCAACTCGCGACTTATGCATGTTTCACTTCCACCCTCGAGCATGTAGCTCTGACGCCCCACTCTGGCCGGCCGGCTAAGGCAAGGCAGAGGTGAGATACCTGCGGCCCCCGTGGGGTCCACTCCTACCGGCCAACTAAGGCAAGCGGAGAGAGGGGCCTGGTCGACTCTCGGAGGCACGGGTCCCAAGGGGTGTCAATCCCATTCAGCCCGCCACAAGCTGCCCTGGGGAGACTGGTTGCACTGGTAGAGAGTCGCTACTTTTCGTAGTGCGAAAATCAGCGACTCTCACCAGGTGGGGTCGTCACATCCCTACGCCTTTATTATTATTATTATTAATATATTTTATTTTGTTGTTATTAAATAGTAGTAGGTATGCTTTTTAGTTATGTTGGAAGCATAACTATTATTTTGTAAAGATTTAATAACTAAAATTTTCATTTTGTTTCGATTCGTTATTTTAACAAGTACCTACCTACTGATATTATATGGTATTCGGTATTTATTTCCTAATTGACTACGATGATGGCTGGAAGTAGACTTGTCATCGTCATCAGACTTGCGGGGGAGCGGATGGCTCTCACCCCTAAAGGTATTATTTCTGCCGTTGCGACTAGTGACCTCTATACGATACATGAAAAAGTTTACAGGTTTCCCTTACTGCCATGGTGTTTTAATGTGGCATACCCAACGGAGTAGCTATGGACATTATGATTTAGAGCTAATAACGTTAATATTGATGTTAATAAATGTGTTGGCATTCATACAGGGTTCAGAATTGCTGTGCAACGGAGATTTAATATTTAAGATGTATAGGGTATAATTAAAATGTGATTCAACGCTGGATATAATATTTCAGCATGGATTATTTAGCCTTTCTGGTGAAGTCCCTTTTACTTAGTGAAAGATAAATGTTATTTGAAATATGAATACTTTTATCATTTAGTTAATGAATTCACACTAGGACTTAACTTTTAATCATCATCATCATCATCAGCCCATATACGTCCCAACTGCTGTAGCACCGGCCTATCCTAAACTAGGGCGATCAGGCCTTAGTCGACCACGCTGGCCAAGTGCGGGTTGGTTAACAACACAACATAAGATTTTTTTTTAGGTGTGCAGGTTTCCTCACGATGTTTTTCCTTTACCGTTAAAGCGACGAATAATCGTACAAATGAATTTCAAATTTCTGAAAAACTCAGTTGTCCGTGCTGGTGTACGAGATAAACTTTTAATTATTTTATGGATGCGAGTGTCCGTGAATAGGTCCGACAGTGGACGGACTTACCTATAGGCAATCGATGATGATGATGACGTTGTGGTCAAGAATGTGATCTGTAAACCTATCTTTCTTATTTCTTTCTAATTGAGAAAGTATTGACTCGCACTTGGTCTCACTATAATCTATACTAATCTATACTAATATTATAAAGCTGAAGAGTTTGTTTGTTTGTTTGTTTGTTTGTTTGTTTGAACGCGCTAATCTCAGGAACCGCTGGTCCGATTTAAAAAATTCTTTCACTGTTGGATAGTCCATTTATCGAGGAAGGTTATAGGCTTATAACATTTTCAAAAAAAGTAGGGATCCGTACGAAAAACCCAAATTTGTCACCCAAGATGTAAAAAAAATCAAATTTCAAACAAATTTTTACAATTTGTTTTGACAGGACGAAGTCTGTTGGGTCAGCTATTGTTCATAAAATTACACATAGATGGCATCGTGCTTTGTACAGCATGCCATAAATGCTGTTAAGTTTGACATAACATGAGCACCTACGTGATAAGTTTTTTGGTAGTTCAAAAGATGGCACTGTGCTCTACGTATTACTTCGATATTATATTGTGGAAAAGTTTGTATGTAGGTATACCATACGTCAAATATGTGAAGTTTGTCTTTTGGAATTGATAAATTTGGAGTGCCATTAAATTACGTAAATTACTAGAAGGGTTCTGAATCGACAACATGTATTGAAAATATTCTAATTGTCACCTTTTTTCTATTTTAATTTAATAAAATAGTGTCATCCAATTGACATATTTTTAAGCTGTCAAAATTAACGAGAGCATTCAAATTTCCATAATTGCCGAATTGAAGAAGGTTGGTTGTCAAAAAATACATTGATATTAATACTCAATGGTTTGGTATCAGAAAAAAGGATGAGATGATCACAATGCGATTAATACATTGTATGCACCAACCGGGTATTAAATATTCAATCAAATTGAACAAATTCAATATTGAGTTCAAAAAAATTATATGAAAATCAATATAAAAGTATAGCATATTTAATTTGGTAAAGCATAAAATTCGAAAAGAGAAAATGAGGGGTTTGCCAGGGATTAAGAAAGAACATGATTCAAGCACACAGTAAAAGCGTCGAATAATCGTACATAGGTATGAATTTAAAATTTGAAAAACACAGTGGTACGTGCCAGGGTTTGAACTGGCGACCTCTTGCATAGCAAGCAAATACCTAAACCACTCGGCCATGGACGCTTTTTTCCTCTCTAACTATAAACTGCTACCTGGCTTTGGAATAGGACGTCCTTTATTTCACATTGATCGATGAACAATTAGGATGACTTGAAGATGATCTATTCAATATGAGGAAGCTGTTCACTATAAACATAGATTTTAGGATTTCGTACGTCGAAAAGAATAACCGAGACCCTTATATAGGATCCGTTTATCATCGTCAATTTTTGTCAAGGCGAAAATATCAAACTGAAAGTTACATCAAATACTCAGGTCTACTGTCCCTTCGCCTGAGTCAACACAATCAAAAGAAACATTCATTTATGCTGCCAATTTTTGACACTCGCAAAGGGAACTACTATCTGCGAAATACTCAGATTCTCAAAATTTAGAATAAAGCAACGTCAAGTACAGAGAATTGCGTAAACTTTAAAAATAAATTGCGTTGTGCGAGTCCGTCTTGCACTTGGACTTTTCTTTTTTTTTCTTTTCTTGGGTTCTATTCCCACTCAGCACAAATATTTCTGCGATGAATATCGATGTTTGTTCCGTGTCTGGTTGTGCAATAAAATTTTTTAAATGTATACCACTGTTCTGATAAAAACAAGTGCTAAAGCTTCTTACCACAGGATCAGATCAATTAATGTGATGTTGTGTAATATACTTATTTATTACTACACGATAAACAACAGATGATGATGATGATAAAAACCAAAATAATTTTGTTTTAAATGTTTCTTCCGGTTGACTAACTTCTTAAGTGGCAGAAAAGATTTTGACGGGACTACGACTTTTAAGTTAAAAAAAATCAAAATCCTGTAGTTCACGCGAACGAACTTATTTATTACTACACGATAAACAACAGATGATGATGATGATAAAAACCAAAATAATTTTGTTTTAAATGTTTCTTCCGGTTGAAGACTAACTTCTTAAGTGGCAGAAAAGATTTTGTTGACTACGACTACTTTTAAGTTTAAAAAAAATCAAAATCCTGTAGTTCACGCGAACGAAGTCGCGGGCACAGCTAGTAATACATAATATTTAAATATTTCACAACATCATATACCTACATCGATTTGATCCCGTGGTAAGTAGATTAAGCACTTGTGTTACGGATATCAGAAACGACAGTGGATACACAAATACACTTTAATACATAAATAACACACCCAGACACGGAACAAACACGGATGTTCATCACACTTATATTTGTCCCGTATCGAACCCACGACTCTTGGAACCGTAGGTAGTGATTCTGGGTCACTAACCACTGTTCCACCGGGCCAGTCTTAAGTCATAGTTTTTTAACGTGTCGGAACTTCACATGATTAAATTTAATTGAACTAATTTTCCAACTCTTTCATTTCACCTCAGGTAATTTGAAATAAAATAACACGGATAAAGCTTAAATTGAACTTGCTGGATCGAGACACGATGCATTAAGAAATTAAATTCCATCGTAATTGGCTTAGCGTCATTATTGGCACTCGTGTAACATAAAATACGTAACGTATGATTCTATGTATAGTGTTGGGTGTATCTTTAAAAAAATCAATCATAGTATTTTCAATTTTAATCTAAAGTGTTAAAAGATATGACTAATCGAAGTTAATTAAATCGTCCGGTTCCTACAGGACGGCTCCTCATTCCTGCCTGTATAATGTGAAACGATGGCTCAGTTGGCTTAGGCCCGTGAGCTATTCGTCTAAATACCGGGGTATAATACTGCGAAGATTAAAAATCGCACCCTTAAAATAATGATAGTATTTACTGATCAATACATAATTTAATAAAAAAAGAGTTTAACCAATTTGAATGCAGTTTTCATTCTTCTCTCGCTCTTTCAAATAGAACCACATAAGCACACTCATACTCTGGCCAACACACACATTCACTCATTTATACACACACACTCACACACACATACACTACTCTACACGGTAGCAAAGAACAGAAACATAAAACACCACTTTTTATGTAGAATAATATTATTACTATTACTTATGTGTTATACTTCTTCTTTTTTAATTGTTTTTTATTTTTTAATAAGAACTTCTGTCCGGGAGTGGGGCCTGGTGACCAGTATTCCCTCTTACTTTAGGTTACTCTTTTGTAACCTTTTTCAGGCACCAGTCCCTCACACTTTGGGTTGTAAGTCACCTAATTTCATAGAATAAGTTTACTTTTAAGGACCTAAATTGTGAAGGGCTTAATAAATGATTTGAATTTGAATTTTGAATTGAATTTGAATTAATGCGTGCTCTCCACTTTAAATGTTAGGGTTGGGAGACATCCGTCCCCCGCAAGTCCGGTGATGATGACGAGGCTACTACAGGCCATCATCGTAGTCAGTTAAAGGAAAAAAAAGCACAGTTCTAGTACGTTCAAAGCCATCATGCAAACTGCTAAAAACCTGCACCTTTCTGACTTTGTCTTTCCGTTTCTAATCGAAGATAAGTCACCAAGAAACGCAGTAATTGGGGTTAATGTGCCAGTTCGCTCATGAATAGAATGGAACCGAGTCGCCTTTGATCTGTCGACGGAAAACAGCTATTCTATAGTAAATTAATTAACCTTTCCGATCCCAATTTGTGTGTGGAGATATACACCCATTCCGCCACGCAGGTTATACTGTTAACCCTGTCCAATCGTGTATTTGATCTTATGGGTTTCTTTATAATTTTCTATTCGTTAAATTAAGCATGTTTTTTTGTAAGAACAAAATGCTGCAACCTGCACGGGAAGTTATATGGATATTTTTGCAGAAAAAATAAAAAGAAATGTAATTGTTACTACCTACCTAAACTATTTAATTGTAATTGGATTGTATGGTATGGTTGTAACTCGATCACAATTGTGATCACAATGTACCTAATGGAAACACACTCCGAATTGATTTCAGTAGGTGTATGTTAGTTGTCTTAAAAAAATATTGGTACGAGTATTATGTCCTTTCGCAGGCCTAGAAGCCTGCGAATCTATCTGCGTACCAAATTACATTAAAACCAGTCCAGTTTCGGAAAGCCCGACAGTCAAACAGACATGGTTATTTTCGCATTCACAGTATTAGTAAGAGTGAAATGAAATGAAATGAAATAATTTATTCTGCAAGTAGATTTCATGAAATTCTTTCGGTGATAATACAGAACTAAAAACTCCCTACATCAAAGATCTAAACAAGAGTTTAATTTCAACCATTCATTAGTTCAAACGAACGGTGCACAACACTAATGACGGAACGGTTAAAAATGACACAATATACGTGTACGGTGTTGGGGATCCGGGATCGCCAGAAATATACGAATTTGAGTCGTACAAGGAGTGCTGTCAGTAGTTATTTCCCGAGGGAAATCCGTGGAGTGCCATTTGGGTGGCCCGTGGTGTTTGTTTGGGTGAACATTAAGATTAATCAATTTGTAAATCTTGCTCATTAAGAAAAATATTGTGTTTAGTTCGTAGACACTTGGTACTTTGCTTGTTTTTCGCTTGCGATTCTGTTCGCGTGAAGTAGTTTGTTTTATAAAACATTACTACCTTATAGGACACCATTATATCTAAGAAATAAGTAGTAGTAATTTCGCGTTTTAATTTATTTAATTGTCACTTTTATTATTTGTTTCTAGATTGGATTAACTTAACGACCTTTTTCCTTAAATAAAGTATAATTACAATAATAATACTGACGGATGATCTACTTAGTAATACAATACACACCTTACCAATTAATAATCGTCACAAATCATCAAAATCGTAACGTCCTCTCACCTAATGAAAACCAACGTCATATTAATCCCTCGCCAGTCGAAAAACGTCCAAAAATAACCGAAGTTAACCGTTCACACGCCACACCGACTCTCTGGGGAAATCGGACGAGTACTACCACGCCTTGGGTGGCGAGTCATCTCTAATTTATTAACAGGTTAAGTTTCTAATTAAACCACGCCCAGGTTTTAATATCTGCGGTCGAACGGCTAATGTTTCCCTTTATTAACGAGTGTTGGGTAAATGTGGCGTGTTCAACGAGGTGTATTCTTTATTGCGTTTCGAAAACTGTTTATGTTTGTGCGAAAGCATGAATTTTGGAGTAGATGCCGCGTCTTGGTGAACGTAGTGTGGGACGCCTTCAGACCAGTGGGGCTACCGTGAGTTTAAAACTTATGCACTCAATATCGCCTACGTAAATATGTCTATGACAAACTTGTACAGCGCCGCTGGTGGTTACGCGAAGAACTAAAATCGGCCGTATGAAAAAATCAACTCGATAGGTTTTTAACGTAAGTAAGTTTTCGATAGCCAACTCATGGTAGGCCCTCAGGTGGAGTGACGATCTGCGCTGGGCGGCTGGTGGGAGCTGAATGCGAGTAGCCTAGGAAAAATGGGAGTGGCGAGCATATGGGGTACTATGTCTACTGGAATAAATTATAGGCGATGATAATACAATGCATTATGACAAAATAATTAGTGTTCCTTTTGTTAGACGTCAGAAAAGATGTTTATATTATAAATATTCTGGATTCTAGCGAATGTTCGTCCAAGATTTCATTAGTTTTGACAAGTTTTGCTTTTATAAAGAGAGAAAAAATTAGGCGATCTTAACACTATCAACTTGCTTTCCACATGTTTGACTGATCTAGACACGCGGTAGCGTGTCAAGCCAAGGTTCAAGAAACAGAACTGGCGAGCCGCACCGTGTGTAATATTACACGAACCATTTGGAACCACTTTTGAACCCCTCTTAAATCAAAAACTATTTCACATAAACGTATCAAATTTGGCTCATATATTGTGACTTGCGAGATAAATATATGTTCTAAATTTCATAAGCTTATCTCAAACAGTTATTTAGATATTAATGTCCAAAAATCCTCATTTTTATCATTGACTGACAGATCAAAATTCTAACCCAGTTCCAAATGACCTAGAGAGTTAAAATTTGGTATGCAGATAGGTAATTATATGAATACAAAGGAAAAAATAAAAAACTGGCATTTTTTTAATAATTAGGTTAGGTTCTATTATGAACGCTTAACATAAATACCTAATTAGTGCCTAATAACGCCTATATACCGGGGAAGGCAGAGCACTAAGTACATATTTAGGTCTACTTACTTATTTACAATTAAGAGTAGGTACTTATAGTCAGTTTTCATATTTATTACTTAGGGTAGGTACCTACATAAAGTCTAGTTTTAGTTTTGAATTTGTCCTTTTCAAAGGACCCACGGCGTTACGATGATATATACTTTTCTACAAAAAGTAATGATATCCAATCAAAAACATAAATGTGAAATGAGAGCCAAGTTCAATATTGCCTTGGTTGTTGACTTCAGCGACAAAAGAAGTGAGATCTAAATGGTTGCCAAGTTCAATGGTCAACCCAGAAATTTATTTATAAGTAACACTATAACATACCTATCATATCTTCTTATAACATAAGATAATGTATAGTGGTAGCCTATGAAGGTCTGTCTTGGCTAGTTTTCATATATGAATTATAGCCGTCGCAAGTTCTAAGCCTACAAGTATTTGTCGGTTTTTATTTTATAATTCCGAAAATTTGGATTGTTGGTAGAAACTAGCAAGCGAACATAATAATACGTTGGTAGGTTTATAAAAACTAGCCAAGACAGACCTTCATAGGCTACCACCATACATTATCTTATGTTATAAGAAGATATGATAGGTATGTTATAGTGTTACTTATAAATAAATTTCTGGGTTGACCATTGAACTTGGCAACCATTTAGATCTCACTTCTTTTGTCGCTGAAGTCAACAACCAAGGCAATATTGAACTTGGCTCTCATTTCACATTTATGTTTTTGATTGGATTTAACTATTCTATGTAAATTGCAGGTAAAGGAAAATAGGTATTACAGGAATAGGTAGGAACGCGTAAGGTTAAATTGATTATGACTGCTTCGTTTGCATTTCTCGACCATTGGTGGGTTGATAGCAGTAGAGTTATTGTTTTGAAGAAAGTGGGTATTCTTGATTCGAGACTTGGACAACAAACCATTCGCAAAATGGTCAAATGTTGTCATTATGCGGCAGCACAATCACATAACTCTACAACCGAACGATTATTCTATTCCATTCAACATAAGCGCCTGAACTCTACCAACCTTTGTCGGTTCCGTATACGAGCTAAATCTTCACCAAAAGCAGACTAAATTGTTCATTTTAAAATGACATAAACAGCTCGCGCGTTCCAGATAGGTTTCAGATAGGCTCCAAATCGTGTTTGAACGGAGCAGACTACAAACTACCCGTCTGCCCATTTCGATCTGCACCATTTGTGGTATCGTAACAGCATGATTGCGATCCTCAGAGTAAAATGGCCACTTAAATCTGGCGGGGCCTCAAAAGCTTTTAAGATAACTTTAAGAACAGATGGCAGCCCTACCGACAGGCTTGTCCTTAACGTTTCGAACGGACAGACGTTTTCACGCGATGATAATGTTATGAACCAGCTTTGGGGCATGGTAGTGGTCTCGCCAAGTCGTGGCGAAGATAGTTTATGAAATTGGTAGTTAGGGGGAGCCCTAATTTAAATGGATTTGGATATATTGTTCATGGTTTTTCATTGATATATGAACGTATTGAACGTATTATATAGCGTTATGTGGAAAAGTAGCAAATATTTATTTTTTCTCGAGATTTCAATCGATTTATAGTTTACGTAGTTTCAGCCATTGCTTGTAATATTTATGTTTGGCTATTAATATAGCATCAAAGACTACAAAATTGTCTAAGGTACAGCCCTTACGTATTATGTATGGATGAAATAAATAAATATTAAACTTAAGTCGGAAGTGTTATAATATGGCATTGTTATGGTTGTCACATTATCTTTGACAATCCCGAGAGCAATTAAAAATATTATAACTACATATTAAGCTCAGAGGGCCTACTATGAGTTGGCTATCGAAAACTTACGTACGTTAATAACCTATCGAGTTTTTTTTTTCATACGGCCGATTTTAGTTCTTCGCGTAACCACCAGCGGCGCTGTTCAAGTATTATTCATGTATGACATATTTACGTAGGCGATATCGAGACGAATTAAAATATTATAAGTAGATACATATTCAGTTCATTTAAATTGCGATTTCAGCCTTACATAAAAAATATCACACACGTTTTTGTCAGACTTGACTATATTTAACCACAAATTATATTTGTGTTTATTATACCTATGTAATGTCAATGTAGATTACCTGACGCCAGTGATTGATGCTGATTGGTCCAATCCTTACTTTGACAGTTCAGGTGTTTCTACCTCCATATTATCTTTATAATAATGTCAATGCCTTAAGGACAACTAGTGTCTACTGTTAAATTCATTAGACATATTTATCATAAAATACATAATTTATTTGCCTAGTAACCTTAACACAGAATAGGGAAGTTGAAACGATTATTATTGGATGCGTATTAAATTAGCAAACATTAAGTTCTGAGTACCTAGTCTGTTTCTATACTTACAATCTGTCTAATGAAGATTAATAGTTTTGTTGGTAACGTCTTATGCTGGGACAAAACAAATTTAAGTATTTGCTTTTCTCACTCAACGTGACTTTGGATTGCATGAGTTACCACAATTAGTCATCTAGTAGCTAGGATTTTCATCCAAACGATAATTTATTTCATTGAGACAGTAATGCAAACAGGCATAAGTGGCAACAGGTTGGAAAACGTCTATGAGTTTCTAAAACAATAACATTTGGGAATAAATGTATTTTTTATTACTGTTAAAACTTTTGGGAATACTTACATGTACTTACTGTTAAATGTACTTACTACACCAATAAATGGATATTTAGTTCATAATAAGCTAAATACCAACAAACCTAGCAAGTAAACGGCACGTAATTGACACCGCCGCCGCCACAGATTATATTAATGTTGCCAACAAACACATTTCGACACGTCGATTCGAAAACGGCGATAAATAACGTTTCCGCACGGAACGGCCGCGATTAGTATCGCGGGACGCGCGTCAAAATAGCGATTTATGTGCTTTGGCGGGAGCGACGATTATGGTACGGAACCGTTTTGCTAAGAGAGGTAGCTGAGAATGTGTGGGATAAACGTCTTTTGTTGTTTTTCCATCATCATCAAGTAGTAGTGGAGGTAGGGGCTCTGTCTTTTAGGACAAAAGTCGTAGGTTCGATTCTCACTCAGAACAAATATATTTGTTTCGTATTTATCAGTGTATCTGCCTGAAGACGTCCACTGCTTGTTAAAATAAACTCACAGCGAATGCTCTTGTACTTACCTAATGAGTCTTAGAAAACTGAAAATGTCCGGGATATTTACCATGTTGTTTTGTTTTGATGAGCTCCCGATATTACGGCACTGTTTTAAGCGCCATGATCACGGGTGAACTAATGAGTCTTATTCAGTAGAATATCTGCCTACCCCTCTGGATAAAACGCGTGATTCTATGTATATAGAATCTGTTCTATCTATATGTCGTTATAGTGTCGTTTGATTGCCTTCATAAACCTGTTACCAACAAACTAAAAGAGTTATATAAAAAGAAACAATTGACGTGAGTTCAGACTGCTAAAAGACGGTAAGCTCTCATCTCAGAACCATAGTTAACTTATGCTTTGAACGTAATATACGTAGTGATATGTTTAAGTCATTTTCTTTTATGCGCTGAGTGCATACTTTTTATTTCCTTTGATGTCATGCGTTCTGTTTCTTCATTCCTCCATCACTTTTCATATAACTAGGTACTTCCTCAGCAGTAGAGGCATAGAAAGAACTTTTTTTTTTTCTAACTGACTAACGATGATGGCTTGGAGGAGCCTTGTCATCATCACCGGGCTTGTGGGGGAGCAGATGGCTCTCACCCCTAAGTAGAAAGAACCTTATTCTAAACGGCCATAAGTCTCAAAGCTTCCCCACTTGCGACGGTGGGAGTAACAGCTATGGTCTCAGCGTAGGCGCGGTAATGAGACATTGAATTACATTTTACGAGAAATTTATCGCTTCACAGCTGATTGTCATTCGTCGATCCGACAGGCAGAGCTGTAAACAATACAGCTGACTTGAATCCGAAATATTTGACTTTGAATTCGTTTGTGGAAGTGGCGATTACTGGTGGTTGGCTGTTGCTAAAGACTTATGTATGTAAAAAATGTATTTAGCGTATTGTTGGGTACATAAGCAAACGTTATTGCTCACTTTCCTGATGAGGTAATCAGGTATTAAATCAACTCTAATCCCTTTTCTTGCAGATAAATATAACAACACATACATACATACAACATCACATCACTTACTTTGTTTCGATTCCGAAGTAAATAAAAAAAAGAGTCATTCATTGATCTTTAAAATAAAAATACACATAAATATTTAAAAAAACATACAAATACATAAATTGATTTAAAGGTTCCGCCTCAGCATGTGCCGTAGCAGCCGCAAGGACACGACGGCGCTGTTATTCTGGCTGAACCAAAATCAAAATCAAAATGTCTTTATTTATATAGGCAATTTACATGCACTTATAAATCGTCACATTACTAATAATAAAATTCTACCTCCGGTTCGGAACGCTGATTCTACCGAGAAGACGAATCATTGAGTGACAACAAGTATGTTGCTTAATCACTTAAAAATGTTTGATTCTTCATAAGTCTTAATCATTCCAAGGATGGTACTATTTGCATAATATCCACCGAACCCAATAAAAATATATTATCTTCAGCTAAACCAACTCAATAGTATTGTAGGCGTTACAATAATTATGCATTGTACCTATGTTATGAACGTGTCATGTCACTAGTAAGAACCTGATTGTAATAAGTTGTTTAATAATTTAAGTTAACATGTTGTTTACATTTAAATGCTAGGCATTAGTACTTGTCACTATATGTATGTACTACTTATCATACTTGTCATAGTCAATCAACACGTGTTGAATATCTTAATAAAGTCGTAATGTAATATGAAATAAATTTTCTCATATATATTTTGCATGTACAATATTGTACAATATTGCTTTTATACCTAATAATAAAACCATTGATGGATACCACATTGACCGATATTTTTTGTTTGAAATATAATGCTCTTAAAAGTAATTTTAATAGTATGTGATATATGTGTTGAATCCTGCATTTAAATCGGTCTTCCTATGTATAGCGGTGCGCTTGGCAGTATACATTTACCGTTCAAACCTATAACACCATTCATTAAACGGCTTTATTTTTCGTCATAACACGTCACAACGATAGTCATTAGACAGGGCCGGAGTAAGGAACGGCGCTGTGATATTGGCGTCGGGGGTTAAAAGTCAAAATGACACGTTTTAAATCTACAACGTAGTATAGGGCTGAAGAGATAGCCGTTTTTTTAATTGACGTTCAGGGTAACCTGATGGTTTCCACACATAATCTATATGTTCTACATACTGAAATGTTTTATTGTGCCCGTCGAACTCACCCTGACGGTCTTCATAGACTAAAGCCTGCGAAGAGATACAAAGCTGTCAGACTCAGGGGTCAAAAATAGAATTCACACATCAAACACCACAAAAAACAGTGCCGGAGTAAGGGACACCGCTGATATATCGATAGCTATACCTATAACGGGTCGCTATGACCCATTACACGGCGAGCGTGCTCTGTTAGTTACAAAACACGGGCTGAGCCGACCTCTGTACTCGTTAACCCTTCCGCAGATCGTGGTCTTCGCGGCCCCTACCACCGGTGCCGGATGAAAGGGAACGTGGTGCTGATTAGCTAGAATTAGGGTTAGATTGACCAAATTCAACTTTTTTAGCGCAATTTGCTACAGTCATAACGTTATTGATATTTGCTTGCTTGGTTTTGATTGCCGATTGCCATTTGCCATATCTGAAAATTTACTACACTATCCAGATTTGATGGAGAAAACCTGTCTTAATTTGAAATGGAAAGAACCAGTTAGTGCATCACTATTTTGTGTAATAGCCATTCAAGAGCCATGGTTTGTCGCTGCCGTAGTTAGGTATGGAGTCTTCATAAAACGATGAAGATTGATTTATAATGAAAAATTATGCTTCTAACGATCACTTGTCAGCGGAGTGTAAGTTATGAGTATTTTTGACTTGACGTTTCCTTGACTTTCTGCGACAGAGGAATTCCATTCTTTTTTTCTCTCTCAGCTCTCCAAAATTAAGCATGATTTAATTAAGTATATTATATAATCTTTGCATTTCTAGCAGACTACAGAAGTGGCGTGCATTAGGGGAGGCAAAGCGGGCTGATGATGATGATGATGATGATAATATTCTAGCAGTCCAAAATAACTGGTTGACCATCATCGAGTACCAGTGGTACTACTAGCATGGTCGTGTCGCCGATACGATCGTGTCGAGCGATTGTCCCGAGCCACGAACTGTAGCGTAGATAGCGACCCCGAGTGGGAATCGGGTAATGCCCAATTGAATCGCTATTACACGTGTTAAAACAACTAAGGCTGAAATGTCGTGCGGGGAGTGCTAGTTGGAAGACCGGATTGGGAGTTGGTTGGTGTCGGTGGATTGGGTCGGCTAGTTACTATATTGGGTTTGCGCTCACACTTGTGCACTATAATATGTGTGTCCAGTTGGCTGATCTCAATTGAGATCGGCAATCATTATATTGGTGGGTAAAGGGTTGCTGTATAAAACTATGGGAGCTGTGTAGGGGTTGTGAATGAAAAGGGACTCAAGATCGTCAATGTGTAAAATTTGACTGGTTCTGTCTATTGTGCCAAGGTTCGATTCCCACTCGACCAAATATTGTGTCTGGGTGTGTTCCATATTTAAGTATGTTTGTGTATTCCACTGTTGTTTCTGAAATCGTTAACACAGGTGCTTAACATCACAACATACTTCGGAATAGGAAAACGTGCCTAAAGTATAACAACGACTTATCAATTTAGACAATAATTTGACAACTACATTGAAAACCGCATTTAAGCTCCAGGCAATTGAAATGGCATACCTTCTTAATCTCAACTTAGCACTTACAAACGGAGTGTTCCTAACCCGTCTTTTCTAGAATAGAGTGCTTTGTTAAGAATCGCTTACTCTGAATTTGCTGCTATAATTATGGAACGGTAAAATAAGCGCTCACACTTCATTTTAACAACTCCAGAGCAGCTAACCGTTCTACTTGTGGCCTGTGCCTATTTCATCATCCCGAACATAATAAGCATGTGTCAATGTTTCCCAGAACAACTTATCTTTTCCTTTCTAACTATAATTCATTCGAGGAAAGGCAACAAAATGAATCATCTGACATCTTCGAATGCTGGCTATCTGGTCTGCGGTAAATCAAATGGTGTAATGTATTGCTAAAACGGATTGTGGAGTAGGTTTGACCCAAAAATGATCTAGAGATGAGGCGGTGTATTTCGTGTTTTTAATCTGAGGCGTTTGATTGATTTCGATCACATTAACAGTTTAGCGTTAAAAGCATCGGGGTTCCTTGTTTCGTAATTTTTTCGCATAAAACTCTAAGAGCACTGTGTCTATGACATGCGCTATAGATCGTATTTTATCCGTATATTATTTTTAACCAAAAACTGATTATTTTAACTCGGACTTTGAAGATCAATGTAACACAAGTGCTTAAGCCACTTAACTCAAGATCAGATCAAATTATAAGAAGCTGTCAAATACCTATTTATTTATCGTTGAAAAAACAGTCATAGTACAAGAAGTGATACTCTCATATTTAGTTCTGTTGTAACAACCGGAATCATTGTAAGCCCAAGTAAGCCATAACTCTCCAATGTTGACACGATCGTCATGATCCCGGCGTCCCTAATGCCCGCGGAACCCTCAACATCCATCGCGCTAAATTGCTATCATGAAGTCGTGTAGCGGCGGACAATAATTTCTATCGGTTATTTATAGACGTAATTTGTAAAGGTTAAGAGCTGCGCTGACAGTGAGGTACTATGATTGGTTTTAATAAGGCAAAAAGTGAGGCATCCAGCAGTTTAAATGTTGCTAATAGGCCAGTAGAATTCTAGGCGGAGATACGCCAAAAATGCTGGCCTGAGACAGTCGGCGGGTGCTTCTGATTTTATGGGGTATAATTGCGCGATAAAATTGAATGGCACTCCGGCTGGGAGGTGTGAGGGAGGCTAATTGCAGAGTCGGCCATACTCGAGGAGATTGACTACCTGCTTGTGACGTTCACTTGTACTTGTACCTTTTTTCGCTTATAGACTGAGAGGGTCTTGCAGAAATCAGACGATGAAATTAATAATAGTTTCTTTAATTTAAACCCTCAGTGTCTAGAGTACCATGATATCATCAGAAATATCATATTTCCTTTATAGTATAATATAAGTATGCAATTATATTCATAGGTCCGAATTGTATTATTGTTGTAACATAATGTCAAAGATTTGAGTCACGTTTTACTGAGGATGTTTTTTTCGCGTACCTATTAGCGTGGACTAAACGTAGGAGTATATAATTAATTTCATATGTGTTTCAGTGGCGGGGTTTGGAACTAAACTGTCTACCTTTCGCAAGAAAATCACTAATCCATCGACTCTCCTAAGAATTCGTATAAATAATTAACAATCAATAAAATTTAAATTATTTTAGCCTTCATTCTTTCTGGTAGATCTGTATGTAAATTTTAGCCGTACCACCCGGTCTAGAAGGATCGCGTCCTCTTTACCAGATTGAGAAAACGGTGCAATAAATCGGCAACACCCGTTTAGTCGCTAAAGCCCTTGTGTGAAGGCGATTAGTTTTTATTATCAGGATTCCACTCGTTTGACGTAAAATCGTCCTTATACGTAATCTTTTTGATGTTAAGGTTCGTTAAAACTATGTTTTATCGTTTTGTCATCGTCACTGTTAATCGTTTTGGTTACGAAAGAGTAAGAGCATGGATTCCGAATTCTAATCCGTTTCTAAATATTGTGGAAAACGGGGCAGGTCTGTGGCTTGGGACCAGATTAATTTAGGGGTGAGAGCAATCTTGTAAATCCGATGATGATGACAAGGCTCCTCCAAGCCGTAGTTATTAAGGCTCCTCCAAGCCGTAGTTTTCTACTTTTTCGTAATAAACACAAGTTATTAAAGGTTTTCTTATATACGCTAGTCGCAGAAAATATTCCAATAAAAAAAAAGACGTGTGGCACTCGGGGAATGCCGCGGTAAAGCTATTGCATAGCATCGGCCGATTTCGGAGCAGCTCGTCTCGATTCGTGCGAGATTCGTAAAGTCGTACAATACGTCTAACCGCACGCACACAAACACCGTGCCGAGGTCTACCGAACTGAAACGACGCTAGATGATTGTGAGGTTTTTTTCGTTACGGAATTTCTTGGTTCGGTCGCCGCGCTCAAAGCCCGCGATAAAAGCCATGCAATAGCTTAAAAGCAATGGAACGGCATTTTTTTTGTTGCATCATACAAATTCATCCTATTATGACGTAAGGAAAAACAAAAAATAATATTTTTGCACTCAATTCCGACCTTGGCCTGCGATCCGACATGCCTGTGCTTATTAAATTACCATTAACAACAAAATGGATTAACCGTATCTTAACTATCCACATAAAAATATCTACGAGCAGTTTGTTTTATTACCCGTGGCGTATTAGTGGAGTAACTCAAACTAATTAACAATTCAAAAACCCATGTCCGAATTGAAAGTTCGGGTTCATTTGAGCTTTATGACTCGAATTTAGTGTTATTTTAATACAAACGCGAAAACGGGTCTTTGATTGGTTAGATTTTATTACCTTACTTCCTCTTGTTGGACGTAATTCTTTTATATACTTACTTACTATTTTGCTTGAATTAATTGTACTTAGTTGGGTTCAAGGTGGTTTATATAGTAGTAAGTAGAAAGTGGCAATTTGATATTATACTTATACGTGTGTAGGTATGATCAATAATGTTTGTATTATTATGCATTCTACGTATATCACATATTGTATAATGTATTTATATGTTTTGGGTATCACTGCTTCTTCTAATACAATTTTTTTTTTTTTTTTTTTTTTTTACTTAGCCTATATTGTCCCACTGCTGGGCAAAGGCCTCCCCCAATTCACTCCAAAGCTGTCGATCTCCAGCCAAGGCCGACCAGTTCCGATTATAGGTATCTAGATCATCTCGCCACCTCTTTTTGGGCCTTCCTCTTTGTCGACGCCCATTGGGTGACCAGTTTTGCCCATCTTTCAGGAATCATCCTACAGACGTGACCCGCCCAGCTCCATTTTAATTTGGCAGCCTTTTTCGTAACATCTATGATTCCTGTCTTTGCCCGGATAGTTGCGTTTCTTACCCTGTCTGTTCTTTTTATGCTCAGAATGCTTCGCTCCATAGCCCGCTGGCAAACCTCAAGCCTGAATTTTTGATTTTCGGTCAAAGACCAGGTCTGAGCACCATAGGTTAGGACGGGCAGTATACAGACGTCGATGAGCTTCCGTTTGAGTGAAAGCGGGAGGTCGCCCTTCATGTAGGTCTTCATGGACCAGAAGCTCTTCCAAGCGTTATCGATGCGACGGTTGATTTCTTTTTCTTGTCTGTTCGCGAAAGAGACTATCTGGCCCAAGTAGACATATTCGTCAACGTACTGTATTAACTGCCCATCTACCATTACCCTATGTTCAGTGCTGTTAGTCATGACTCTAGTCTTTGACCTATTCATCACCAATCCGATTTCGAGGCTCGCTGTGCTTAATTCCGCGAGCATTGTTTGTAATTCAGATGCGGTGTTGGCGAATAGCAAAATGTCATCTGCAAACCGGAGATTTGTAAGTTTCCTTCCTTCAATATTTACACCTCTTGAGGACCATGAGCCGGCTAAATTTTGAAAAACCATTTCTAAAGTACTAGTAAATAATTGAGGGGAAAGTGGATCGCCCTGTTTGACGCCTCGCGAGATTCTAAATGGTGGACCTTGAGAGTGAAGTTTTATGTTAGCTGTACTATTATCGTAAATTATTCGTAAAAGATTGATATAAGCTGGATTAATGTTTTGTCGCTGTAGTGCTAAAAATATTGCTTTATGGGAAAGGCTGTCAAATGCTTTGGAGTAATCTACGAATGCTATGTATAGTGTTTTGTTAAACTCAGAATATTTTTCTATTATTTGATTTAGTGTATGAAGATGGTCTGTGGTCGAGAAGTGGGGTCTGAATCCAGCTTGTTCCGGGGGTTGGTGAGCATCCAATTCATGAGCTATTCGGTTCTGGATGATTTTGATGAATAGTTTGTATACATGGGATATGAGGCTTATTGGACGGTAGTTTTCAATGTTAGCAGTTTCTCCTTTCTTATGTAGTAAAATGATGTTAGAGTGGCAGAAATTATTTGGTATGATTCCAGTTCTAAGGATGGCATTAAACAAGTTTGTCAAGTGAGGTCGTAAACTAAGTTTGCCTATTTTCAGGGCTTCTGTTGTGACGCCATCTACACCTGGGCTTTTATTATACCTCAAAGTTTTAATGGCGGTATTTACTTCCTGCTGAGTTATGGTGGGGATATCAATATCAGAATACAGGTAATTTATGGTGTCAGCTCTATTATCATTGTCTGAATATAGTGTTTTATAAAAGTCCGTGCATATTTCTACGATTTTATTTCGGCTGCGATGTGTAACTCCATCTTTATCCATTAAGCAGTTAATCCAGGTTTTCGACCTTGCACTTCCCTCTTTTGCATTTCTTAATGAAGTGTTTCTTTGCAACGCTATTTTAACCATTCGAGTGTTATAATTCCTTAAATCTGTTCTTATAGAACGTTTAACACTTTTGTCGATAATTCTATATTCAGGTGTGCCTATTTTAAGTGAAAGTCTTTTTTCTATCAGTTGTTTGGTTTGGATTGTTAATTTGTTGTTTTTATGTTTTGGTTGCCTGATCTTATTGCTAGCTATTTTAATTCCAGATATAATATTCTTAAATTGGGCCTGTACATCTAAAGGGTCGTCAATATCTAAATTTTGGAAGTGGTTTGTAAGTTCTAAGTTAAAATTTTCAAAATTATTGCTAAGATTGTCATAGTTTACACGTTTGATTGGGTTGTTGAAATGTTGATATCTATGTATTTTAAAATTAAATTTGACTTTAGATCGTAATGCTCTGTGGTCTGAACTGAATTTAAATTTATTAATTATTCCAACGTCTACAATAATATTTGAATCTGATGTCATTATAAAGTCGATTTCATTATGATATCTATTACCGGGTGAAGTCCAGGTCCAGCGGCGTTGAGGTTTTTTGGTAAAGTAACTGTTGGCTATTGTTAAATTTTGCCCAAAAGCAAATGAAATTAGGCGTGTTCCTCTCGCATTGCGTTCCCCAAGTCCATGACATCCAATTACATTTACGCGGTCAGTGTGCTGTCTCACTCCTATTTTAGCATTGAAGTCACCGAGAGTCATGGTCCATGTTCCGCGTTGTTCGTCGCAGGCCCGATTGAGAATATTGTAGAAATCTTCTACGTCTTCATCATTGTGGCTTGTAGTGGGTGCATAGGCTTGGATCACTGTGAGGATTTTCTTGGGTCTCAGTTTCAATTTGAGGACTGCTACTCTTTCTGAATATCCAGTAAATTCAATAATGTTGTTCTTCCATTTATCAGCAACTAGAAAACCTACACCATATTGTCCGTCTGTTTCTCCAAAATGGTAAAACACGTTTCCTTTCCGCTCCTCAGTACGTTCGCCATTCCTTCTTACTTCAGACATTCCTACTATATCCCATTTAACATCTGTGAGTGCGTTTTCCAATTCTGTTAGTCGTTCTTCTGTCCGTAAAGTGTTTACATTAAATGTGATAATATTTAAAAGATCGGTGTCCTTGTGTACGTTTGCCTGGGTTGTTAATACAATTATAAAAAAAAAATGTAACATTATTCATGATAGTTTGGTAGATGAATGTTTCAATAGCAAATATAAAAAATATCACAAACTCTCTAGTAACATTGTGGACAAAGTAAATCCTTACAAATATTATAAATCCGAAAGTTACTCTGTCTGTCTGCCTGTCTGTCTGTCTGGTACGCTTTCACGTAGAGTACTGAACCGATTTAAATGAAATTTGGTACAGATATAGTCCAGAGCCTGAGAAAGGACATAGGCTACTTTTTCCCGAATACGTTTTAAAGAAGTTATGTTTTACCCGTTAAACGTCTCTACGCGGACGAAGTCGCGGGCGGAAAGCTAGTTACAAATAATTTCAGAATATTCCCATTGCGTTATCTATTAACGTAAACCAGGAAATAATTCTTCCGCTGGTTTAACATTACTTTAATTGTGATTTAAATATTGATTGTCCAAAATGATTCATACCCACATTACAATCGGCTAAACATCACGAATAACCAGAAAGAATGTTAACAACTCGTAGACATGTTCACTACATGGTAAGTTATTGATAACACGAAAATACTTCGTAATCCACTTCGGATCTACCTTTCAACTCTCTGATATAGTGCATCATTATCGAAACTTACGAACTTGTTCGGGTGATTTAATTAAAATTACTATTTTCACCGCTTCCTGTAACATGATAGAAAGCTATTTGGCCCATGGTCCATTTAATAATCCGCTCATTAAGAAACCAAGAGTTATCGGATTCGTTAGAACCATGTCTAATGTACATTCTACGTGTTTTTTAGCCATTGTGACTGCATTTTATATTTGTTGGAACTAATTAGAATTTTGTGTCTAATGGTTAATAAATTCGCTTGTTGGCTTGACAATTCGATTTATTGTTATTTTGCTGTAGCATATAATTTCAATTAGGCAGGCCTTTTATGAGCAATTTCGGTTTTAGTTTACATTCTTAAGAGAATTATTGTTTGATTCTATCATGATAAATTGGTGGTTGCAACCACCTTGGTGGTAGATACCTTGTAATGAAGTAAGTTGTTTATGTGAATCGTAGTTAAAGAGTAATTTGTATAAATTAAAAATTATGGCTCTTAAAAATCTGTGTCTTTAATATTGCCACTATGAAAACGTTGATATTGCATTAGGTTGTAAAGGTTAATAATAATCTATTGTTACTATGTGATAAAACATTAATTAGGAAAAACTTATAATTACGTTTAGAAACAGGTTTGTAATAAATATGACACTATTATGTGTACCTGGGTCTGGGACTTATTTTTATTAAGTTTAGTTATTCAGATGCAAAATAATCTTCATGATTTGTTGCATGATTTCGCTTACGAAGAATAACTATGTAGTGAGTTTCTTGCCGATTTTTTCTCAGTAGAATCGGCATTCTGTATTATTATCATATTATTGCACTATTGACGATTTATCATTGCACGTAAAATGTCTATATAAATTAATATTACACAACATCACATACATTGATCTGATCCCGTGGGAAGTAGCTTAAGCACTTGTGTTACAGATATCAGAATCAACAGTGGATACACAAATATATTTAATAACACACCCAGACACGGAACAGACACCGATGTGAATATGACAAATATTTGTCCCGGGTGGGAATCGAACCCACGACTTTTGGAATTGTAGATAGTGTAGCACTAACCACTGTTCCACCAAGCCAGTCTATGAATAAAGGCATTTTGATTTTGATCAACATAATACCTCATCTCCACCCGCATATGCCGTACATCGTTTCCAGTGACTTGTCCACTTGTCGACGTCACCACACCAACGACACTCGAAGAATTCCCAAAAACGTTAACGGCGATTTATTGCTCCGTTTCCAGAATGGTCTTTGTTAATTTAGCGTTGATGAAGTAATTACATCCATTGGCGGGCTCGTAAAGTTTAATGGGCCGTCTGAGGCCGGTGGCAGCCGGAAACTCGGTTCGGCCTGGCGGGTATGGCCTGCTATGTCCGGTAGGGACAGCAAGTCATACGAAATGTATACAGATAGACCGATTTTAGAAAAAAAAGTTTGATTGTAAATAAAGTGCCCGGACGTTATGAGGAACGACGAAATTGTAAGGTTGTGTAGTTGACGAACGCGCAACTGGCTAGCGTGGTTGACTAAGGCCTGATCGCCTTTGTTAAGGGTAGGCCCCAGCAGTGGGCACGGATATGATGATAAAAGTGAAATTTTGGCTATTGCAGCCGATCTCAGTGCTGTGCGCCAATACTACTGCACTATCTGTTTTCTCACTCTCATTATTTGGTGCGGCAACCCGACATGCCTAAAGACCTCTGGCACAGAACAACAAGCTTAACGTGCTTCTTGAGGCACGGGCGTGCACCAACGTGTGCCAACATCTTGACTAAGTAATTTCTTAACAGAAAAACTGCAAGGAACCTCTTGTCTCTTACTCGGTGCTTACCACCAAGCGACAAAGGAGGCATTCAAAGTAGACTGCTATTGGTTCTGGATGGCTTATGCGGTAGTCCTTGGTTCAATCGTCGAGATCCCCACCACATAGACGAATATTCGTGTAACTACTATTTGTTTTATCTTTATCAGATCACTAACTAATAATCCTGAGCAACCACCATATTCTTTGTCAATCCAGTAATCAAGTTGGCAGTGCCCATCAGATCGAAATTAAAGGAATCAAAACCATACCTCCCAACTTGCCACTCATACCCTATCTTCAAAAATCTTTCCCTAAATTACACACTGGGCCCTACAATGTAACTCTAATTAAGCCTTTGCTCGCAGTCCCCAAATCATTTTGGAGAGTTACTAAGTAATAACGTGAAATTATTTCTGCCCGAGTTAACTGGTTGCCGTCACACAATCTTTTATGTTGTTCGTGCTACCTCTACTCAATGAGCTTTATGTGCGATTAAGAAGCGAAAAATGTTAATAGTTCTTAATTAATCCGACAATTGTTCGCATTTAGTGACGAGTGAAAAAGCTCTGCGCTGTTTATGTTTATGTTTATGTTTCTTGTTACGCTGAGCAAGTTTGTTACAAGACGATAGCGTAATAAAATTTTTCATGACGAATTTTATGCGCGAATCTCGTTCGAGTGTTTTTAAGAGGATATTTGACTTTTAACAAATATGGCACTCTGGTAATGGTACAGAAGAATGAATTGGATAATAAGATGTTAAATAATTTTGATTAGGATAAAGATATTTACAGGCACAAAGTGCAGATGGGTGTAATGACAAAATGTAAGTTCTGTAGAGATTTAATAAACATACTCAGAAAAAAATATATAACAGGAACTTACTTCTATCTTAGCCCTGTATATAATTCAGTAACAATTTGAGACTAATTCGATTGTAGTTGATTTTAACACGTTTTGCAACTATGCAGAACTAAACAGCTGGGTTCTACTCTACCGGTTGACTGAAACAGTCATCTAAAGAAAAGGTATCGTACCTTTTCTTGACGTAGTAGGGACACTTAATGGGAAGTATGAGATGAAAATCTTGTTCAGCAAAAAACAATTGGTTGTTGTCATACTTAGTAAAAATACTTTTAAAGAACTCCTCAAAAGTAGACCGTCCAACCAATCCCCGTTCCGCAAAGTGCCCGCTACGAACAGCAATTCCGTCCACCCCGGCTCACGCGACTCGCCAAGTCGTGACCCTACGATTGCGCGATGAAGTCATAAATTATATAATGCATTGGAAATTGTTTCTCGCGGTAGATAGCCGAGCAGGCACCTACTAATCGGTTATGGCGCGCCTGGAGCGGCGACGGGAGATTTATGGCCGACCAGCGTAGGGAAGCGCGGCGGTCAACGCGTTAACAGTCGCTATCGATCGAACGATCTGCTGGTGATCTTGGGTGTGGGTTTAGAAGATTTTTAACGTATATGTATGTGAATAACCTTTGTAGTTTAAATTTAAATGAATAATGTATCCGACGATGTTTGCCACGGTTTTTTTTCCTTAATGACTTAGATGATAGCTTGGAGTAACCTCGTCACTATCACTTGACTTGCGGGAGAGCGGATGGCTCTCACCCCTTAAATTTGGCCAAAGTGCACAGTGTTCTTTTTGTCACGAATTTTTTTCTGTAATGACTTACGATGATAGCTTGGAGTAGCTTCGTCATCATCACCAGACTTGCGGGGGAGCGGATGGCTCTCACTCCTAAAATTTGGACACGGTGTCGATTTCAATGGAGAATAGAGAACAAGTGTGTGCGCAAAGACTTTAGAAATTTCTGTTCGCTTACTCACATAGTTCGGTGAGACGATTATGACGATGAGAGACTAGGAATACCAGTTTAATATACATTCACATGAGCATACGGCACGGGTATGCAATCCAACTCTTAGTAATTCATTACCAAAACTTACACAAATTAGGCGCGCTCGACTTAGACCCGGGACCTAGGTCGACTCTTGGCATCAATAGACCACCAACTATAGACACTAGGAACTCGATTCAAAGTATCGATCGTACCACAACATCCCTAACCCAAAGATCTCGTTTGCAATGAATCGATTTTGTTGTAGAGCCGTCTTTCGCAATACCCTCGAGTGATATAGAGCCGTCGCATAAGGCTATACAGCGAGAGTAAATTATTTTGATGTTCAATAAGATTAATGGGTTTCCTGTTTAGTTTTTGGAAATAGGGTCATTAGAATGGGAAGTTTGATTTTCGAATACTTATGCAATTACTTGGGACGGGTTTTATGCGGTAATAAATAAATAAATAAATATCTGGGATATTTCCACACACGGTCATCTGACCCCAAACTAAGCACAGCTTGTACTATGGGCGTCAGAGACTGATTTACATACATAGATATTTTTAAATACATACTTAAATACATAATCACACCCACGGAACAAACACCGATGTTCATCACACAAATATTTGTCCCGAGTGGGAATCGAACCCACGATTCTTGAAACCGCCAGCCAGGGCACTAACCACTGTTCCACCGAGCCAGTCCAGAGAGGTAATAGGTCTGGAAAGTATGTAAAAAACGAGGCAATTAGTGTGATGCTATAAGTCTTTAACTAAGGACACCTTAGTTTAAAAAGTGCAAATCAATAAAGCTGAATATGTCCGGGATATTTATTTTAATGAGCTGCTGAAATATCGGCATTTCGGCTGTTGCAAGCGGGGTGTCAGCATTGGACCTGTGACCACAGTGGTGGATGGAGCTAATAAAACAATTTGGTAAATATATCGGACATATTCAGTTTTCTAATGTGTGTAACCATGACAGTTTAAAGTTATACAATTAAGGCTTGCAATAATCCTAAGAACTTAATCTAAACCCTGAAACTAAAAACTATTGTATTATTATGTTTTTTTTATAAGAGGCTAACAAGATGACCTCACTCCACCTGATGGTACGCAGTAGTGAGATCCAAATATGAGGTCGACAGGCACAATAGACCATATTGAGCCTGATCCATCGGATATTTTTTTCCTAAATGACATAACGACGGTCCCTACGTACAAAAGGACATGTAAAAAAAGAGGTTTTTTTTTTATTGCATTTTTCGCAATTATTTATCTTTACGCATACGCCCATATATATTTTTTTTTCTAAATATTAATACTTTTGCCAATTTAAGGAACGTATAAGAGAACATGTGTGATAATTAAAAAGAAGCAATGTCGTAAATGCGGATATCTATACATATCCTTTTGTACTCGGTTTTAAAATGCGCGCCAAATGTAGCGAGCGCGGTCATGTCAAACATAACGTCATTTACGGGAGATTCTCCAAAAAACGTGTCGATTCGTGTTAATGTGGTAAAAAGATACAAGTTCTGATAAAATTTCTTGGAATAAAATAACAGAAGTAAAAATTTAAGGGGCTCATCCAAACATTGTTAAATTTAAATACAACATCTCCGAAGAAAGCTATAGAACTCTAAACTGCGAACATAACATAAAAAATACTAGGGGGGTAAAGAAGAAGGAAGATCTAGTTCTAGGGAAATTATACAAAGAGGCAATTCCTATCACTGATGTAAAATACAAAGACTTAAAACATTTATGTAATACAATGATTATTCCAAAAAATTATCATATTTTCCATAAGAATCTTAATCATGGTAAAGAAGAGGAAGGTCAAGATGAAGAAGATTAGAAATTGATTACTTCTATGTGCTTTATTTATAAAAATTGTGTGCGTTTTAGAACATAATAATTCAATTAGTAGAATAATACTGTGATTAGTTATTTTTGTTACATATACAGAAATTACTTAATAATTGTTAATGATAAGAGTAACTGTGGTTCACGATGAGACAATAATAGTAAGAATAATAATCATCTTTATTTTTATTATTATAGTCTGAATAAATACATACATACATACATAAAATCACGCCTTTTTCCCAGAGGGGTAGGCGGAGATCACTTCCTGCCATGTGCTACGGTCCTGGCACACCACTTTCGCTTCTTTCACATCCGTCATTCTCTTCAGGCATGCTTGTCGATTACGAGTACTTTTGGTTTGACCCTTTTTCAAAATTTGGCCTATTTGGTCATGGAAGGTCTTTCTTGGCCTTCTCCTGTCGACATTTCCATTTATGCTTCTTCTATGTATCCCTTTCGTTAATCGTCTCTCATTCATCCTCTCAACATGACCAAACCATCTAAGCATACCTTTCTCAACCTTAGTCACTTCATCTTCTTTCACACCACAACGTTCTCTAATTATTTAATTTCTAATTCTATGAAGATTTTAGTTTCACTCCTAGCATACTTCTAAGTGCTCGCATCTCTACTGCGTTTATCCTACTGTCGTGCTTCTTCTGCCATACCCAACTTCCGCTTCCGTACATTAGTGTCGGGATCAACACTCCTCTATGAACCGCCAGACGTGGCTTTTTGGACACTTTCTGACTGTTCACAAAGGTGTGCAACGCTTCGTCTGAATAAAGCTGTGATTTTTTTTTGTTACACATACTGAAATTACTTAGTAATTATTAATGATAAGAGGAACTGTGATTTACGATGAGATTACAAATAAATATTACAAAAGTGGATTTTTTAGATGATTGTCACTTAAAATAAATAACTCTTTAATATAAATAGTTGTACTTTAAATAATTAATTAATACTGACACTAAAATAAGATTTTATTTATAAACCGGTGTCTCAGTAATAATTTTATTATGGACTTGTCTTTTTTTACGTTTGGCTCTATACTTGTGCCGTATTATAAACACTAGCAACGTAAACACAGACATGTCTCCATTAATGTACAGTTTATACTTAAAGATAGTTATCTAAAGATTTTTAAGGTATGGTTTTGAAAATAATGACAGTAATTTATATTTTCATTAAACATTGACTTGAAAAATAATTTAATTTATTGAGTTGGTATAACCCAAGTATATACAGGTATCTTAGATATGTCTTGTATTTTTTCATTTTGACAACAATGTAGAAACGGTCAACTGTCAGTTTTATCAAGAAAATCGATAAAAATTAAATATGTACCAATACCGTTACAAACTTCCTCAAACTAATAAAACTTTGGAGAAAAAATATTATTAAAATTGTTCATACCGTAATTTGTAGAGAGATTTGAACCTTTATTACGCTCTCCTGTAAACCTATGTTTTTGACATGTCGCTTTATACGTAGGGACCGTCGATAAGGTGATGGCTTGGAGTAGCCTCGTTATCATCACCGGACTAACGGGGGAGCGGATGGCTCTCACCCTTAATAACCATCAGATAACAAAAATCTTAAAACTATATATACTGAAAGTCTCCTCACTACTCTCTTAAACAGTAGGTAACAAAGTAAAGTTAAGTTTTAAAGGTTATTTAGTAAATCAGCAATTACTTCCTAACAAAACGCCCAAATTGTACCGAGAACCGGTATAGCAACACAAAACTAAGCCCTTTATTAATCATGAGCCCAACCAATTATACCGCCATAAGTTAACTTAAAACACCACGTTTCGAATCGATAAACTACGTGATATTATTACCGATTTAATATAAAAATTAATATTTGCGGAGCGAGCGATGGGTGCCGTAATCGATGCGAATGAAGCTATAAATTATTATAATACATCGGCAAATTATTTTCTGAAGCATGCCTTTGATTTTTGTTGCACTGATAAAGATCGCACAGGCACGCATCGAGGAGACTTTTTTGCGGTAAAATATGAAATGTTGTTTCTGAATTTATACACCGTGAATATGCCTTGTTCTTACAAAGGCTGTGGCGGAGGTATTTTTGTTTTTTTTTTATTAATTTTCCCAAGGAACATGGATGTTGCGTGTAGGTTTTGGGGCTTCTAGAGACTGTGTTCTAAAATCTTGCTCTCTTTTTATTAATGGTTATAAAACATGGTTCAGGTAATTTTAGGTATTTTTACTTGCCGATTAAGGTACATTTTTATCACAAACGCCTTAGAAACTTAGTTCGAAATCGAAACAATGCATAAGTAATGTTATTTTCTGTGATATTTATTTTTAACCAATTTAAAAAAAGAAGGAGCTTCTCAATTCCCCATCTTTTGTTTACTTATTAATATTTTATGTAAATTGAATTTTGACTGATAAAAAACCACTTTACTATTAGTATCAACTTTATAATTGATATAAACGTAGAGACCTCACGCGAGTATATGTACGAACTCTCTGAAATCCCTCCCTGTACTGGGAATCGTGTCCGCTCAGGGGGGTCGCGCCCCCCACGCTAGTCCGGCCCATCTTCCATACTCGTTTAATGCAATTACAACCGTGCAACGCTAATGTATGCATGCGAGCCTGATGGCTAAACAGATTGAACGGAGGCGAGAACCAAGACTATCGGGAAAATGTTAAAAAAAAAAACCTCTGTAGTGCGAAAGAAATAAGCCGTTTATCATATTTCAAAAAAGGAGGTGCTGAGTTTGACCTGTATGTATGTAAATAATATTTGGATCATGTTTGTGTTCATCTGTGATTTTTTTTGGCTTTGGCTGAACCGATTTTGATGTGGTTTTCAAACGTTTGGTTGAACTGATTTTGATGTTTTCAGACTAATTTTGTCGGTATAGATTGAGAGAATAGCAGATCGACGTAATGTAAACTTTGAATTTTTTTTTCTTTAGTGAATTTGTGCTTTTGTAGTTACTAAAGTGTTGCTATGTAATATTTTCAATTATTTTAATAAAATTTTTAGCAACATAAACAATGATTTGAATATCACCTGAATAAATAAGAAAATACAAATACCACATCTATAGAATTCAAATCCTTCTGTAATCCAGATTCCCCTTATTCTAAAGTACTGTACATATCAATTACTAAACAGTCACCTATGTTTAAGCGCTTTTAACAAACGACCTCGGATTATAGGTCACACTCGCTACCCATTAACTAGCACTTAATGAAACAGTGGGTTCTGTATGTCGCAAAACGATAAGCTCGCAACATGGCTCATCTCAGAAATTACGCTAATGCACTGAACATGTGTTTATTTAGAACTGTAATGCGTCATTGCAACGGACCAGCCTAATGACTTAATAATTAGCTCGGCGTGCATCGAGAATAGAAGTATAATATAAATAAATATCACATACATTGTATCATTGTATGTCATAAATGGCGATGACAAGTTGCATCCGAGATTGTGATGACATAAGTACTGGTAGTATCGCCCTAGTTTAGGGTAGGCCCGTGCCCCAGCAGTGGGGACGTATATGGGCTGATGATGATGATGATGATGAAGTACTGGTAAACAGGGATTACTTTGATACTTTAATCAGCGGGGTTGAATTTTTTTTGTTTGTTTTGTTTTTAGTGCTACTTAGAGCTGTAATGGTTTAAATTGGAAAAAATCACATTCGTGCCCAGCTGGACGCGGGCTGGAACCCACGACCTTGAGGCGCCTCACGTTCTCCCAATTGAGCTATCCAGGCGTTACGTCATCCATGTGAATTTCTCCATTACTTTACCTGTAAGTGTCAGGTGGCATCCGGGCATTACAAGTTGAATCAGGATTTAACCAATTTTTAAAATATATTGACTAGTTTTAATGTCTAAAAGTACCATTGGGTTTTCTGATAGAACACTAAAGTATAATTGACTTCTGTTCCTTTATCAGGGAAGAACCTATTACACTATTAACACCTTGGTAGCGTTTATTAAATTTCGTCATCTGAGTAAGATCTTATTTCGTAACTCGTATTATAGAGCCCAGAATTTAGTAGAGACTGTATCGTGAGTGTTAATTATAATAGTGAATAGCTCGTACAATTAAGATTTTAATTAATATGTGACAATATTACATTAACTACATTTCAGAGGCTTACTATCAAGATGTATGTACACTATAGTTACTCACTAGTATTGTATAATCTTAAACTCGAACTACAAGTTTGAGTAAGTTATTGGGACTATGCGGACGTCATTAATAATGAAATGATCATAATAAATCTTAAATTAAAATTTAAAAAAAAACTTTAAGAACAAGCCAAACGCGCAAATTAGAAAACTGAAACTGTCCGGGATATGTACCATGTTGTTTTGTTTCAATGAGCTCCCGATATTCCTACAGTTCACCCGTGATCATGGCGCTTGCAACAGTGCCGAAATATCGGGAGCTCATTAAAACAAAACAACATGGTGAATATCCCGGACACTTTCAGTTTTCTAAAGCCAAACGCCGACTAGCATTTCGGAGCAAATTAAAATAGCCATACAGTTTATCGTTCGTTTATCAATCTGTGCTAAACTTGACATTTACGCTCCAAAAATTTAGTTTCCGCACAGATGTTACTGACACCAGATTCCGAACGAGTCTGCGGTAAAAAGTAAGCTTAACCTTTAAATTGTAACACTCGATAACATCACCAAGGTGTCCAAGAAACCACAGGACTCTCTCAAACTGCTTATAATTTTATTAAAAGATCACATCATGTTGTGGCAATTTAAACCCTAAAGTACTATGGTTAAGAATTAAAGTTGGCTAACGTGCGATTGAAACATTATCTGGGTGTTGAAACAGAAGAGTTTGTAGAGAGAATGTGTAATTGTGGCAATTTTTAATGCTATTATTGGCACGCCCACCAACTAGCATTCTAAAGACGAGATCACTCATGCCACCTTTAAAAGAAGAAATTAATATAATATAAAATATATATAAACATTACACAACATCACATACTTACATTGATCTGATCCCGTAGTAAGTAGCTTAGGCACTTGGGTTACGGATATCAGAATCAACAGAAGAAACACAAATATACTTAAATATGTTTAATAATACACTCAGACACGGAATAAACAGCGATGTTCGTTACACAAATATATGTCCCGGGTGGGAATCGAGTCCACGACTCTTGGAACCGTAGGTAGTAAGCCTTGATCATTAACCACCAAAAATAAATTGATCTGAACCTGCGGTAGTGAGTAGCTTAAGCATTCGTGTTACGGAAGTCCGAATCAGCAGCGGTATCCACAAATTTCCCGGGTGGGGTTCGAATACTCCTGGTGGTAGAGTCGAGGGCACTATCAATGTGCCATCAAGCCAGTCAAATACTGTATAGAGCAAATTAACATCTAGTAAAGATTATAAGCCGATATTTTTACATTCAACAGTAAAGACACTGTAGTGACATTCATTCAATCTCATAATTGTATTATTCGGAATATTAGCTTAAGATTATTGTATCTTCACTGATCTTGTACTTTGTAGTCTTATTTTACCATATTTTTCATTTTCGTTGATAAATTACGCAATTAATAAAATTCATATCGTATCATTCCTATAGTAAAAGGTTAAATTATTAATATTATGTTAAGGAGATAGCATATACCGTTATTATGAACATAGCCTTGTCCACCCAGCCAATACAGCTTGAATTAATCTACATCTCTATCGGGTAATACTCATTAATAAAATAATTACGGTACTATAGAAACCAACAATTATGGCCTATTTTATAATTTATCAATAGTTTTATGGTAGCCTTTCATTGGGTGTCCTGACACATAATTGAATTGTAATTTTCATGGTAATTATATTTCCGCTGATACGGCTTTTCAATATAAATATTAATATAAGTACGCAGTCATTTACTTTTTAATGTACGTGAGCTTATTAACATTTATTTTTATTGTCATGTCGTAGTACCAAAGTTATGATTGTAAAAGTATGCATGTATTACATTCTTGTTCTGTTTGTTGCATGAAAAAGCGTCGATAGCCGAGTGGTTAAGGTCGTTGCTTGCGATGCGAGAGGTCGCCAGTTCAAACCCCGCCACGTACCAGTATTTTTCAAATTTTAAATTCATATTCGGCGCTTTAACGGTGAAGGAAAACATCGTGAGGAAACTTGCACACCTACAAAGAAATTCTTTGGCAGTGTAGTCAACCAACCCGCACTTGGCCAGCCCCTAACTAAGGCCTTATTGCCATAATTTAGGGTAGGCTCGTGCCCCAGCAGTGGGGACGTATATGGGTTGATGATGATGATAATGATTGGGATTTTTTAGTTTGAAACCTACTTGTTTTTGTTGGTGTGCTTTTCTTAAGTTTCGGCTATATCAAATTAAGTATATCTAGTGTAATTAAATTGTATTAAGTTTCGGTAATGCATGATAATTATATTATGTGTATAATTAGCATGCATTTCAATGTAATGGAAACTTTGGTAGTAGGTTAGAGAAGCACATCACTGAAATGACATGGTATCAATGAATACTCAAACCATCACTATATATTCGTTAATATTTAGCAGTAACATATTAAAACAAGAAATTCAAGAGGCAGCATTCCCTGCAAAATCAAAATCCTGTTTCCCAAAATCCTGAATTTTAACATACCTTCGTCATATCCTTGTCCAAAATGGTTAAATCCAACACCTATTGTCATAGTCATATTAGAAATCGGTTGCATATAAACATGTACCCTATTGGTAACTTGCAGCTTTTAATTATAAAGCCTCGTTCAGAATAAAGCAACAAGTTTATGCTTAGTTCGTTCACAATCTAATCAATACTTAATTGATTCTTAACTTCCACTTGGAAATGCCAACGCATACTGGCTGTAATTTTCGTCTAATTATTATGTAGGCACTGGTAAATAATTAACAACATGAACACTACGTGGCTTCATTGAGACAGGATCATGTTTAAAACAATCATTATAAAGTGTAATTAAGTGAATGCCTAATTAATAGTGCAGATACGATCATCACTAGATTATTTATGGAACCGAAACCGAACTTTGGTGCCGATCAGTTTTAGGCGAAGCCGAAACTTAAAAAAATAAATTAAATAAATTAAAAAAAAATATATTTTATGACCTTGACACAAAATATAATGAGTAACTTTACCCTACATCACAGAGAGGAATTTACTTACTTAGCATTTTATTGTAACACTAGTGACCAGCTCTTGCTTTTCTTCGGGTATTTTAAACATCAAAAATTTAGCTTTAATCCCTCTATCTATTTAAAAAAACCAAAGATTTAAGCATACATTTGTTAGACAGACGCAGGAAGCTACTTTGCTTTATACTACACTAGCTGTGCCCGCGACTTCGTTCGCGTGGACTACAGGATTTTACATACAAATGTTTTTCCCCGCTAACTACCGTTTGCGTGGAAATTTTGCTATATCCTGTTGCTACTAAGCTTTAAGTTTACTAAGATACCTACATGCCAAGTTTCAAGCGTCACACTTAAGCGGTTTAGATTTTTCATACAAAAGGTTTTTCTCGCTAATTCCCGTTCTCGTGGAAATTTCGGGAATTCCTTTCTTAGTGCACCTCCGTAGAGGTACCTAACCTACGTCTCTTCGAAATTGTAAGTGACTACGTTTAGTCGTTTAGGCTGAGCGTTTACATGTTAGTCAGTCAGTCAGTCGGTTTCTCCTTTTATATATTAAGATTGTTATTGTAACACTACGGAGTGTTATGTTTTTAGGTATAGTATGAATGGAACTATTTGTTAAGTGTTTTGTGTGATATAACAGATTTTTTATACTCTAAAGTACTGACTTTAGAGTATAAAAAAATGTGTTCTCATAATTTGGTTTTCATATACCTACTAATCAGAATAGGTATGGACCCTGATATGTTTACTGTTACGCAGTTATTTTAACAATTGAATTCACAATTAATATTCATAAAAAATCTGAACAAAATGGTCAACATCTTAAATATATACTGTTATTATATGTAATAAAAAGTTGATACACCATTTTTTTACTATCATATAAGTTAATCAAACCTATAGCCATATACCTACTTTCGTTTAAAGTCGTTATTTTAGTAGGTACTGACTAAGTCCCCGTACTTACCGAACGGGCTGGTTTATTTCGGTACTTAAGTTTAAACTCTGATATCTTTCGAATGGAATGTCTGAATTGAATGATTTAAAAAGTTTTATAGAGATAAAGAAATATTCGTAATTACAATCAAATTTTTTTTGATAATGTTTCATTTGAAAATACAAATATAGTGCTTTTCCTAGCGGCAGCATATAAATTAATTATATTGAAAATTAAAATACTTATTGTGACATAACTATAATAGTTAGATATATGATGTCGCGACATTTTTTGTAGAAAAAAATGTGTTCTACAAAATTGTAGTACATTGTATATTTCTTAAATGAATACTTCTCGCAGCGCATGCGAGGAAGGATTTTTTTTTTACATATTGGTTTACATATTTGGATTTTCCGTACAGATCCCTACTTAAGACTATCCAACACTGAAAGAATTTTTTAAATCGGACCAGCGGTTCCTGAGATTAGCGCGTTCAAACAAACAAACAAATAAACTCTTCAGCTTTATAATATTAGTATAGATATGTAGTGATGGTGATATCAGACGGTATAAGAATTCATACATAAACTTCAGCCTATATTTCATTCCCCTGATTCGCTGTAACCGAAACATAAAATCCAGTGTCCATGCCGAAACCGAAACCGATCCCGAAACCGAAACCGATCCCGAAACCGAAACCGATCCCGAAACCGAAAGCGTTCGATCGATCACTACTAATTATCGCAGTGAGTTCGAGGGATCGTTATTTATTTAGATGACGTGACTGTTGACTCTGATGTCTGACTCTTCGTGGGTTTGAATTAGTTTCACATCAATGGGAATATGGAATAATGAGGCTTGATCGGTCGGAGCAGGTCAAACTAATATTTGCTAATTGATGTTGTAAATACAATGTTTTGTTTGCACGAATTTGAGAGGAAATATCCATCATAATTATGTTTCGTTTATGACTCGTATATCGGTTTGCGAAATAATCTATTACATGACTGTCAGCCGACTATGGTGAAGGAAAAAGGAGAGATTGCTTACATTGAATGGCTGTACCCTGACTCCAAACTAAGCAGAGCTTTTACTATGGGCGTCAGAGACTGACATACATATACATCAGTTCACCCGTGATCATGGCGCTTGCAACAGTGCCGAAATATCGGGAGCTCATTAAAACAAAACAACATGGTAAATATCCCGAACAGTTACAGTTTTCTAATGTGTGTAACCATGACAGTTTAAAATTATATATTGACATACATAAATACATATTCACACCAAGTCACGGAACAAACAATGATGTTCATCACACAAATATTTGTCCCGAGTGGTAACCGAACCCATGACTCTTGGGACCGCCATCCAGAATCACTAACCATTGTTCTACCGAGCCAGTCGTCCAGCCTGAGCCAGAATGTGTATGAGGAGACCCTTAGAAGCGACTTTTTTGGCAAACAACAAAAGACAACGTCCGCCAAACTACTATAAATTAAGAGCCCATCGCTCGTTTTGTTTTGGTCAATTTACGACAATATCTTCACAAAATCGAGATATAATTGCAATCATTAACAGCAGTTGTTTCCCTAAACGCGTCTCGAAAAAAGTTAAAAAACCTAACAACAAAATGCACTCATCGGGGTTGGCGGTGTGTTTTTTGTTCGCAAGGTGCAAAATTCGTAATGACGCGACCGTCAGCCGTTATTACAGTATCATAATGTGGCTAATTCAATGGTTTTACGCTTTTTATCGATCCTGGGGAGGCAATTAGTCTGTTGTTTTCTCTCGATTCGCGTGGTTTATTTGGCAATCGTTATTGCCCTATTTGGTGGGTTCTGCGAGCCATTACGACATTGGAAGAATGCAATTTGTCAAAATTAAGTAATTTAGCGGTGTCTTAGTTGATTCGTGTCTTTGTTTTACGGAATAAATGAAAAAAAACGGAACCTTCTGAAATTAATTTATTTGTTTCAGCTAGCTGCAAGTGCGGAGTTATATCTATTGTCTTAATCTGAAACAATATAGGAAGCCCGATAAAGAATGACACTTTGGAGTCTTAAAACTATAACAAATGCGATTTTCGAAAAACCTATTTTATTTATTTTAAGTTTTATGTTGCATGGTCAGGTTGAAGTCAGACATCGAACTCTGATCCATTCACATTCCCACTGCCTAGCACGCCACCCACCGTAACAGCAGACGGATCAAACTTGAAAAAATGCAACGAAGATAACAATTGGTATCATAGCAAATCTCCGCATCAGAGGGAGACAGTGCTAAGTGTCATCCGGGAACCTCTGCGAGTGGGGGAGAGACGGCAATAGAGTGCAATGTTCATTAAAGAGGGTCAGCCAGTGTTGGGGTGTAATCATCCCCCCAACCCCGGGGCGATTCTGTGGTCGTCTTTTTAATTTGCTCTTGGATTTCAGGGCTGCGTTGAATGTGAATTTTCACGATATGCTTTTGTTTTATTTCGAAATCCTCTGATGTCACTCTCCATTATAATGGTAGGGGACTGGACTGGGGATCTATCAAAGAATTTTGGGCAGCATCCCCCATTTAGGTACCTCTAAATAGACACATATCTACATATGTACATCGCTTTGTGTAGGTATAATATCTCTCTATACTGTAAACTTTAATTTTGTTGCACCAATCGTGGTCACGAGCAGAAACAGGAAAAATCAGGAACGGCCTAACGTGCTTTCCGTATCACGGAAATACATCACCACCATCTTAATAAAGTAACTGAATTTCTCGCACAGTTATGGCCAATTGCCACTAATAGGTCAACAAGACAGTCAAACATAGAGTTATTTAGTCTTACTTCAGTTACCGGATAGTCATGATAGTTTACACCTGAAATAGTCATGCATCCAGTACATTGACCTTCTCAACTTGTTGCATGCCACCAATTTTCCCGTTCCGTTTCCCGTTTTCCGACAGCCCTGCAGGCCGAGACGGCCGCCAGGGGGCGCGTCGTCTTATCAACGAATTAATTCTAGACTAACGAAGACCGGGGCCACCCCGCGATTAACACAGCCACCCCACTAATGTAGAGTTGGGAATCGGTAGAGATGGACAGATGTCTTCTTGGACTTCTTCGTTTGATTTTTTTGAACGATTCCAAAGAGGTGGAGGATTTTAATGCGGCTTTATTTTTCTTTCGTTATTTTCGGGCGTTATGACCATGACATATAAAACTTTTGATTTCTATAAAATACAAACATATGTGTGGACGAAGACAATACAAGGGAAGGTATGAGATTTTCTTTTTTATTTGACGCTGCAAGTAGCGATAATAAAGCTGTTAGCAAAGCTATTTGACAAAAGATCATCAGTTAAGATTAGTATGAGTCTGATACGATGGCCCAAAATATGCTTGTAAAAGAAGGATTTCATGGTATTTATGATACAATTTTAATCAATTTATAATAGTGTCAGGTACTCCTTATAATATATGTGTGCATGGTTCTTCTAAATATCCTCAAGAAGTCTACGTCGCGTGGTATTTCATTACCAGGCAAGGATTAGTCAAAGAGCAAGTGCGATTTGTATGCATCAATTTTTTTGAAGACCTGTACTTACTTACAACAGTCTGTTAAGAGTGATTGCAGTGCCGGGAGTTCTGACTACGCGTCATCACTCAATTACCATGTAATTACAAAGGAATGTTGACGAATGAAGTGGTAAGTCCGCCACGCCTGAGGATACTCCATCAATCGTTGAAGTAAAAATGTTTATGTTTATGTTTATGGCAGCGAAGAGGAATGGCCACGGCTACTGAAGTGCTAATGTTGAGCGGAGTTATTGTGAGATTTTTTTATGTACTTTTGATTTGTGGAGCTTAATTAGGAGTTAGGCACTTGTCTTTGGTATAGTTGTTTTGATAATTAGCACTTTGAAGACGGGATTGGTTTTAACTGTTTTGTGTGTGTGTGTCTGTCTGTGTGTTAGTATTGTCTTCAAGAAATTGCTTTAGCCTAAAAACATATAGATAACTTGGGTAGTTACTCGATGGAACTTATGGACAGTGTTTGTTAACTAAGTTTTAATAACGTGCTTTTTCGCAATTGGTTCTGATATTTATTTGGGAAAGCAACTAAGCTTTAGTCCCATAAAATATGACTGGCTGAAAACAACAATAGTAAAGCATAAAAATTTTAAAGAAAATTGTAAGATAAAAATGTGTACTTAGTAAGTAGTTTAAAATTACTTGATTTTTGAATGTCCCTTCTATGATTTGCATAAGCCCTCAGTCCAAGGTCCGAGCGGGTGGCATATTAAGACGAAGTTGGAAGTAAAAAAAGGCGAAAAAGAGTTTTATATTCTCTCTCGAATGGGAAGAAATAGGAGAAATCTTTCTCATTTAGCTCACCAGTGCAGGCTGGGGTGTCGCAGAGAACAGACTGCTACCGTGATTTCAATTATAACGTTTAAGTTAATTAAAGTTTGCCAAGATGTCCCTGAAACTTGTGGTTTGAGAAATGGTGGATTTATCAGTTAAGAAGTGTACGGGTGAACGTAAGTGTCAACACGAAACAAGTAAAAAGCAGTGGGTTTAAAGCCAAACCAAAGTCAAACAAAGTTTCTAGTGCAAATCTTGATCTACAATCATTGATGTAATTTCTCTCAACCAAACTTCGTTGATAACAAGTGTTATCAAGTTATGTAAAACCTTCGCTACCAAATATGATACTTATATATAGACATTTATATAGTATCTGTGTTGTGTTAGTGAAAATGCATCAAAGTTTTGAACATTCAGCGCTGTTATGGAAGGCTTTACGATACTCTACAGACTTCTATGGAATGTCAGTCCTTTAAGGTAAATATTGAATGTATGCGAAGTGTAATCGGTAACTGGTTATTTAAAAGGTGCTAATTCAATGTGCATTACACAGTCAATATGTGTGTTTCCTCAACTCAATGTTTGATAAAGTTATTCTCATACTGACTCCGGTTAGAGCGCTAGTCAATATTAATGGAGATATATCCAGAGAACACTATAAAATCTGTTTTATTCTGGAAGGTATTTTTGTACGCTGGTGGAATTACTTGGAAATTAATCTATTAAAATATAATTTAAGTTCTAAAAACTGATGTGATTTTGCGCTTTCTGAAAGCAAACTTATTTTATCTATCAATCAAATACTCGTAGTCTCTTAGCTACTACTTGTAGATGAGAAAACATTTTATTTTCTGTGTAACAAGATAAAATCGGGAGCCAAGAATCATATTAGGTCATGCACCAATCTAGCAACTTAGTTAGTAATGAGTCGTTTATGATGCTAAGTATTTCACCCTTATAAAGTAGCCTTTGACATTTCTCAGTCTCTGGACTCAGTTTCCATATTTGATTGAAATCGGTTCAGTAGTTTTGGCTTGAAAGACTGAGTTACTTTCGCGTAAATAATCTATACTAATATTATAAAGCCGAAGAGTTTGTTTTTTTTTTCAAGCAATAAATTTGCGTGATTCGATAGTATAACTAAAGGCAAATCGTTCTGCTACGGGAAAACAACCACTCAAATTTCAAGGTGTATAACATCACGGAGCGAAGAAACAGAAGGAAAAAGCGGGAGAAAACGCGGACGAAGTCGCTGGCAGTTTATAATATAAGTAAGATTTTAAACTTCTAAGCGACTAAAGCTCCTGAGTACTATCCATCCTGTTTCGACACAAACAGCTTAAAAATGCATATTAGTTTCCGCGGAGGGTTAAACCGTTCCAAAACCAAAATAAATAAGAGTAACATTATAAAGCTCCCGGGTCAATATTAAAAAAGTACTCGAAACAATAATCGGTAAGGATCGAGCCTTCGTTATCCCTAAAATCCACAAGCGGAAAATTTCATTTCAATACCCCGATACCTACCGTCGCAAATAACTGGACCCGGCTTAATATGCATTAAGGGTATTCCCGAATTTTCTCCAGTAAAAATGTATGAGAGCAACCCGACCGTGACGTATAAGTGGATTACGCTTCGCCGTCTCGTTTCCGCCCGTACGGCTGTCCCGCTCGCACCGCCTCTGGATAGCTGGGATAGTATGGAGGAAGATTGTGTGGGCATTATGTTGCTAGGTGGTAGGAGTTGGTACTTTTTGTAGTGTTTCAGTTTTAGCCATAATTCAGGGATTATGCAATTGGATCTATTCATGACCAATACCAAAAAACAAATATCACCTAATCCTTACTAATATTATAAATGCGAAAGTAACTCTGTCTGTCTGTCTGTCTGTCTGTCTGTCTGTCTGTCTGTCTGTTACGCTTTCACGCATAAAGTACTGAACCGATTTAAACGAAATTTGGTACAGATATAGTCCAGAGCCTAGAAACGGTTATAGGCTACTTTTTAACCGACTGCGCTATAAAGAAGTAATGTTTTAGCCGTTAAACATCTCTACGCGGACGAAGTCGTCACAGCCACTGGACGGATCGAGATGAAATTTAGCATGCAGGTAGATGTTATGACGTAGGCATCCGTCAGGACAGGATTTCCCGAAATTCCCACGGGAACGGGAAATAACGGGAAAATCCTTTTGTATGAAAAATACTAACCGCATAAGTTAGACGCTTGAAATTTGACATGCAGGTTAACCTTAATAAATTAAAGGCTTAGTTGCAACAGGATATTGTAAAATTCCCACGGGAACGAGAGTAATAGTGAAAAAACTTTTGTATGAAAAAATCTAAACCGCGATATAGATAGACGATTGAGATTTGGCATGCAGGTACCCTAATGAACGTAAAGCTTATTTCCAACGCGATATTACAAAATTCCCATGGGAACGGGAGTTATTGGGAAATAACTTCTGTATGTAAAATCCCTTACGGGGTTGAAATATATTATATAGAGATAGAGATATACCCGAAGCGAAGCGAGGGCGGGTCGCTAGTTAAATATACCTAAACAAATATTTTTGGTAATAGAAAGGAATAGATCTGCAATAGTCTTTTCTTAATGATGGCTCTATGCTGTATTATGTGTTTATATCACTTAAAAACATACAGGTCGAATTGAGAACCTCCTAATTTTTTTAAAAGTCGATTGAGAAATCAAATAAAGAGACTAGTTACCTATTAATTAGAAAGAATGAAAAATATTTATTCGGCACAATAATCACCCATTTACACGATAAAAAATACAAAATAACTTTAAACGAGACTAAAATGTGCCAAAACGTCTTCAACTATTCAGCATTATGACGTGGTACCTACGGAACCATGACGCTGATTTTCAGTGACAGCTTGGCCATCAAAAAGTTTTTAGTTTTCCATCCTTCTAAGTTTTCAAAGCATTTGAAACAGCAATCAAGAAAATCATATCTAAAATCTAGTTAAGAATAACATAAGATACCATATTTGTTGAACATAACAATTTTACAAATACTTGGAAGTCATATAGTAAGATATGGCTATCATTTACGCCAATACAACACGTTTAAAATGAAACTAATTTTACGGATTAAACTGGCGTAATTACGGAGTTATCTTTTAAAAATTGCGTGTTTCCACTCAAATGAGATCTTGTAACTTTTTGATTAAAACCTTTAGCAATCTCTGGCAACACCTAACCCGTCACATATTTCGTCCGAGATCGATTGTAATAATAGCAATTAGGAGTGCCCATCGCAGATTGCCAGTAATTAAATATGCCCATTAACAATCGGGTCCCATAAACTCCCATGTTCTCTCCATTCAAATTGCCTTTTAACTTTTACGACCATAATAAATTCTACAATTCATTATTCAAGATTCTTGCCATTAATTAGTTGGGTCCTATGCGCGAAACATGTTGATTGAGAGAAATGCTATGTTTTTTTTAAAAATAGTTTGTTAAAAAGGAGATCGAGATCGCTGATAGCAATTTCAACTGTCTTAATTAAATATCTTGGTGGTCGCTTTCAATTAAAATGGATCTATCTATTAAATTACAACTCTATCTGTATCTACTATTAAATAAATAATTATTCAGATAGACAAACCACATATTACAGATATGGAGTCATGTTAAATGCTACGCGATAAAATGTAACATCGAGTCTATAGTTTCACTATTATTTTTCAATGATAGGACAATAATAATTTAACAACTAATCTATTAAAAATGCAGGCATTTCTCTTATGTGTACTTTTTTAAAAGTAAATCTGTTAGACTAGTCTATTAATTATCAAAATATTGCTTTACTGATTCACCAAGATCACAAAAATGCGAAGTGAATATAGCATGAAAGTCACAGTACTTATTGTAACTTAAAAAAGGATAGTCCTGATTTTTTTTTATTTAATAAATTTATTAAAAACAAACAATGTTAAACTTAATATTACAGCCGTAGTCCCACAAAACGTTATGACGTATTATTTTAGACTTTCGCTTTCCATTACACTAGTCTTTATAGGTCTACACGCGATATTAGGAGTAGCAAATATTTTTCTTTTTTTGAGAAATGTTAAAAAATATAGTTTTTTTTATTTTTTTAAATCAAAAGTCCCTCTCCACACTGTGCAGCCTCCATATCTCGTGCCGGGAGACAAAGGCTATGTGATGTAAGCATATTTTTCTGCTGCGAGTGTTCCCAAATCAATACTTTTGCCGGTGAAAAATCGCACTTTTCTTTTATTAATTTTCTTAGTTTGGAAAGTTGGATTTAGATTATAATGCTTTGTCTGTTATATCATAGTTAAACCATGTAATAGTTTCAATTGAAAACGAAGAAAAATGAAAACGTAGGTACTGTCAAACGTATAATTGATTTTCAATAAAATGTACTAAATATAAATAGCAAATTTTTTTGCAACGATAAGAGTAATAGGTAAGAGTGTAATGAAAAACACTATTGCTAAAGCGATCTTTTACATTATTTCTGCTTCTTATGTTTCATTCTTGCCTAAAAATTAATGATTATCATCAGCAGACCATTACTACAAAACAAAAATGTTGCGTGGTGACACTTATCAATAACGATCTATCGGTGGATAAGTAAGGTCCTAATCATGTCCTATATACACTTACATAGTTATAGTATGACGATTCACCCTGCGGCTAGACAGTCGCAAACAAAAAACAAATGTACAAATTTCTCCAATCGCATTTTCCGTCGAAGCCTCGAGTAAAATCAATGCTTCGTCAAAGGGATGCAGCGGGCTAAATTAGCTTTAGCGAAATAACAGATAAAACGGAACGGGCGCCGCTGAAAAAGATATAAAACCACCCCAGACGGATTTATATAAATATTCTCGGGTTTATACATGGTTCTCTATATACCGTCTATCGGTTTTTCCTAGTACGAGAAGGGTGGAAGGTCTTATGTGGTACAGAGATGTGTCAGGTCTCTTACTTGAGTGATGAAAGGATTTTGTTCACGATTATACAAATGTTTATTCTTTAGTAAGTAGTTAGTAGACATTCGGCTCCTCGAGCTACTATCGACTCAGTCCGAATCATCCGAGGCGATAGTATCCTTCCTCCCCTTTTCCTTCCCCGTCATATATCCTTGCTACTCGTGGGAACGCAATGACCTTGTTAAAACAATGCACAAGCAGAATGGCGGCGACGTGGTCCACAACCCGTCACGTCACGTTTCCCACAGAGGTGAAAAGTGGATCGCTGGAAGTGATCTCTGCCTACCCCTCTGGGAAAAAGGCGTGATTTTATGTATGTATGTGTGTATGTAGTAGACATTAGTTCCTTAAACTGCAGTCGGATAAATCATCATCATCAGCCCATATATGTCGGTCGGTATAAACGGTCCCTCCCTAAACTAGGGTAATAAAGCCTTAGTCCAAAAAGTTCTTCAAGTGCGGGTTGCTCGACTACACAACCTTAGAATTTCTTTGTAGGTGTGCAGGTTGACTCACGATGTTTTCCTTCACCGTTGAAGCGTAATCGAATATATGGTTTTAAAACTTGAAAAAAACACAGTGGTACGTGGCGGGGTTTGAACGGGCGACCTCTCGCATGGCAAGCAACGACCTTTACCAATCGGCCATCGATGCTTTGTTCGTCTACTAGCCTACTTTTTGAAAAGTAAATAAGAAAGGTCAAAATTGCAATAGACTCAAGGAGTAAGCAGCTGTAAACACGATCCAGTACGTTTGCTTAACTACTACTTATGCACGTAAGTTCAAACTTCACAGTTAACTTCTTGAGCTAAATGCAGGGATGTTTAATTTAACTTAGTTCTACATGAAGTTGAGCGAATAAAAATTAAAAGGCATCAAGCCGTAAGTACAATATTGTATCTGAGGGTTGCCAATTAGATTCGATAATACGTATGTGAATAAAGTATGGCTTATTTGTAGTAGTTTACATTAGGCAACATTTGGTTAAGATACAAAATATTTCATTAACTATTCATCATCATCATCATCTTTTATAATATCCCACTGCACGGTATAAGCCTCCTCCGTCGAACGCCATGCACTTCGGTCCTGCGCCAGTCTTATCCAGAGACCTCATTAACTATTAATAGTTAAAAATTTTCAAAATTTCAAAAGCCTTCAATATATGGGATAAATCAAAAGTAACCGTAATCGACGAGCATGCATTAAGAGATTGATGGATGTGAAAGAAGCGAAAGTGGTATGCCAGGATCGTAGCACATGGCAGGAAGTGATGTCTGCCTACCCCTCTGGGAAAAAGGCGTGACTTTATGTATGTATGTGTATGTAATAATTATTCAAAATCACACAAAAATGTCAAAAATATGACAAAGTCAAATATAAAAATGACAAATACAAACACTCGTGTTTCGTAATTTTTAATGTCTAATATTCAATGATTACTATATTCAATAATCACTAAATAGATAGATAAAGATTACATGATTATAACGTCTCCCTAAACTCAACGTTACTATGATATTTTTTTAAAATATGCGTAGATTTAAGGTTATCGTGACGGAAAACATAGTTTTGAGGGTAGACCAAAACGTATAGCGGATTGTGAGGTTTTGTAACGCAGATTCGGCTTCTAATGTTCTGTTTGACAGCCCTGTGAAGGTTGGTCCAACATTACCTCCCTATCTTGTGAGGGTGAGCAGAAATTACTCAAACAATTTAGCCGATGGAACAAGGCTATGCGCCCAAAGGGCTTGAGAGCCAAAGTTCGCTTGTTTGTAAACTTTTTTGCCTAGTTGTCAGCAGAACACATCCTTACTTATTATATTATGAGGGTAGATTATAAAAGATCCAGATACTGTTTTTATTAAATATGACATAACCGGTGACCCAACCTTGGTTAGCTTCGAGTAACAGAAAAATCTTCTTCTTGAATCCCTCTATCTATTTAAAAAAAAACCTATCAAAACCCGTTGCGTAGTTTTGAAGATTTAAGCATACTTACTTACATACAGACGCGGGAAGCTACTTTGCTTTATTTATACTATGTGGTGATGCAGTAACGTCAGTATACACCGTGAAATTTTAGTGGTTGTTTTCCCGTGCCTTTAGTGATACTATCGAATCATGCAAATTGTTCCTCGAAAAAAAAATTTTTTTTTTCCATTTTTCAGAATAATAATTTTTCAACTCGAAAACGAGAGAAGCTATCGTTGTTTTTGAAGATGTGACGTATGCAGGTAAGTACTGCTTGCCGCATGAAATCGATGCTTAAAGCTAAAGAAGCTCTACACCCTAAGTCATAAAGCGGTTCGAACGTGCTTTCGCGTTACGGTTAAACCTTTCGTAAAACCGGCATTTATTGATTTTACCAAAAAAGAACTGCACACATCTTTTGTACTACTAAGATAGAATCATTTTACTGCGGGAAAACAACCACTATAATTTCACGGTGTATATAATTAGTCAGAAATTTTGCACTTCCTTGCCTCGTAAAGCACGGTAAGCCGGTGGTACTGTGCCCGATCTCTTATCGGTCATGTCAGATTGCTGTCTCACCAAACTAAGAGAGTAAGGGAACAGAGATTGCGGGTCCTATTCTTACATGGCAAGTACTTGCCGTAGTCAAATAATCCCCTGTCTACCTTAATAAGTAATATATTATGTAGTAACAGTTTCTAATTTTCCGAAAGCGCAATATATTGCCATTAACGTCTGCCTACTCGTAATATCATAACAATTTCTTTTGTGTAACTAAATTACTTTGATAATCTTATAGTTAAACGTCTATAAAACATCAAAGCAATTTCATTTTAAATTAAACATGACCACTTTGAATGTAAGTACAGTGAAAGGACTTGTTGGCTGAGTCTTTCCTGATATTTTTGTGTCAGCAATTAACTTTGCCTGTTGGCAATTTTGTATAAGACTAAGTTTTCAAAATCATTAGTCAATATCGGTATTTTTTCCGTGTCTGGGTGTGTCATTAAATATATATATTAGTGTATTTGTGTATTCACTGTTGATTGTGATAAGCGAGTGCTTATGCTACTTTCCTTACGTGTTACGGACTGACATACGATGATGGCTTGGAGTAGCCTCGTCATCACCGGACTTCCAAGGGAGCGGATGGCTCTCACCCCTAACCACCGGTCTTGCGGGGGAGCGATGGCTCTCACCTCTAAAACCCTTCGTGTGTGAGTCGACTCGCACTTGGCTATTTTTTTTCTTTGTGCAACGATCTATTTCGATTGTAGCTAGCCTCGTATGCAACGAACGATCCGCCTGACAAGCACGCATAGCGGACACTTACAAAAACCCGCTGTGCACCTAGCATTACAATCTAAAATATTATTTTCTTCAATAGTCTAAAAACCTATCAAATTTGCATACAATGAGTACCGCGGAAGAGCTGAATCATCAAGTAAACTGCATATATACAGTCGCGCTGCAAAATGTTCAAAATTTTTCTTGATTTAATAAAATACTGAAATAAGTCTTTATGGGTCTTCACGCGATATTAGGAGTAGCAAAATTACATAGCTACTTACTGCCCGACGTTTCGACTGGGTTACACCAATCGTGGTCGCGAGCGAACTCAAAAAATTTTAATAAAATACTATCAATAAAAATAAAATATGTTTGGAAACATTTAAAATTTAAATGATATATTTGAAATAACTACACATAATATATTTGAAAATGTATATGATTATCACACATAATATGTATATACGATTAAAATTTTAAGTGTGTGTAGGCGACCAACCTGCACTTGGCCAAAGTGGTTGACTAAGCCCTGAGGGCTTACCATGAGTTGGCTATCGAAAACTTACGTACTTTAAAAACCTATCGAGTTGTTTTTTTCATACGGTCGATTTTAGTTCTTCGCGTAACCACCAGCGGCGCTGTACAAGTTTTTCATAGACATATTTACGTAGGCGATATCGAGTGCGTAAGTTTTAAACTCATGGTAGCCCTACTGATCTCTCTTGTTTAGGGTACGCCCGTGCCCCAGCAGTGGGTACGTATATGAGCTGGTGATGATGATGATGATTGTAGCAACAAAAGTGACATTCCAATGCAACAAATATCATGTTAAGTATACCATAGACTTTCAGGCTGCGACTGTACATCCTACGATTAGAAGTTGTCTCGTTTAGCGAATGCTAATCGTCCGAACGAACCGGGAATGATTGAATGGCAGAATGATTATTTAAATCGTTGCATTATCATTCTGCGACGTCTTCGCCGGGCAGTTTTGGTTGCCTGTTGCTAAGTCACAATCTAGCTTTGTGGTTTTGTCTTTGGCATAGTCGATTATAATATAAATTTGACTATCATAGACTGGCTCGGTGGAACAGTGGTTATTGACCCAAGTTTACTACCTACGTTTCCAGAAGTAGTGGGTTCGATTCCCACCTGGGACGAATATTTATGTGACGAACAACTATTTTGTTGTTATTAAATAAATTTTAGTATATTTGTGTATCCACTGTTGATTCTCATACCCGTAACACAAGTGCTTAAGGTGCATACATCGATCTAATCCCGTATCTATATATGATATGTAGATCGAGTATGTGATGTTTTGAAAATATTTATTCGTTTCAGACAGTCCTTTGTGTTAGTGTTTATGTTAAGAAATTACTCACCCTAGAGTCCTGACTCTACCAGCTTAACCTCAACTTCAGGAAGTGGCTCTGTGCTTGATATTTCATTGATTACCTGTAGTAGTACTTATTGCTGTCTCATCTGGCTGGGAACAGATAGTGTACTATGTGTGGGCATACACTAGTGCACTATAATCACTAAAATAAGTCGTGCACAGTTGGCTGATCTCACTTATCAGTGTTAGAATGAATTTATTTGATGTTATCATTTTCTATATATATTTTTTTTATTTATTCATATTGGATAAAGCTTAATCACATAGTTAACGGTTTCCGTCACACCATACATGTTCAGCAATCCTCGTACAAAACACACCAATTCGTACTGTACTCAATCATCAAATAACCCTAATCTTGCCAGTTCTCTCATGTTTCCTTGCAAGTAGCAAATATGTATCTGTACTATAATTCCCACCCTATTTGGCCCTAGGAGCTAGGTTCTAGGTAGAGACCACCATCAAAGCGGTACTTAAAGCCTTACGCCCTTTACACACGATGCCTCGTGTAATCATCGAGTCATCGTTTCTTGGACGAGATCGAGGAAAACAGTGGTGACCCAATAAAAAATGTGGGGTTTTCTACATATATTGTGTCCTTCTTACACAATGTTATTTATTTTCTCTTTTATTATTTTTTATTTTTGTGATAACGCTGCACCTTAGCCAAACCAAGATGTATGGGTTTATAAAAAGTTCCACTTCATATTTGAAACCGTGACTAAGAGCGCTGTTAAATGCTCCAAACTTCGGGTCTGAGTAATATGTTAAGAATCATAATACAAGCGAATTTGATTCGTATGATTAGTTTTATTTCAAAAGAAGCTCCAACTACGGATATATTTACGTAAGATTTTAGACGTTCGCGTTCCATTATTCCATTATTTAGTTCGCTCGCGACCATGATTGGTCTCACCCACCCGAAACGTCAAGCAGTAAGTAGCTATGTCTTTGGTACTCCTAAATAAGGCGTCCGACCGATTTCAGCCATGGCGGCCGATCTCAATTGAGATCAGCCAAGTGCGCAGGACATATTATAGTGCACAAGTGTGCGCGCAAACACAAGTGCACTCTCTATTCCCTTACTCTCATAATTCGGTGAGACGGCAATCCGACATGACCGATGAGAGATCGGGCGCAGGACCACCGGCTTAACGTGCTTTCCGAGGCACGGGCGTTCAACCGCCAACTTCCTAACTCCGGGCTGAGTAATTTCATTACAGAAAAGCTCACACAAATTTTGCCCGAACCCGGATTCGAACCGGGGACCGCTCGGTCCTGACGCAGCACTTGCTACCAAGGGACCAACGAGGCAGTCAGACTAGGTACTCCTAATAACACGTGTAAACCCACAATATTTAGCGTACCTACGGATATATCTTGTACTAGACCAAGAAAAAGAAAAAAAAACTATTATTTTAATTGTTTTCCAACCAGTCCTACACAAAATCGGCCGCGCTGTTTAATTGTGTCGTGATGGTGCCATTAAAGTTGTAAAAACGATAACTATCCGCGTAAACGCTTCAAGTGTATACGAACTTAACTTACAGCTTACAACTTACAACTTACCAACACATCACACTTATCAAGTATCTGACAAGCAATTATTCGCACCCGTTGAGATGCGTCGGGCCCAATAAAAACACAACATTTATACGGTGCAACAAAGTCGTTGCAACAATGTTGCAAGTCGATTAGTTTAAGATCTAAATCAAGGTTGCATAGTTATTCTGGCTTTTTGAACGGATACAGTGCAGATGTAAAGTAAGCAAAGGAAGATTGATGGGGTTTCTTTAATTCTTATGGTAAGCGGTTCGGTTGGAATAAGTTGTAAATCAAGGCACTGTTTTGTAGTTGATGTTTCAATACTTTTGATTCAATTATTTTAAGAGAGTTTCACGATCGTCGCGTCTATTTTCGTGTTGGGATCTTTCTATTTATTGTTTAAAATAGTTCAATCTCATCAATATTGAGATTATCAAAGTATAATGATAACTTCATACAATTAGAGGTCTACATTAGAATATAATAGAAAGACTTAATATTTTATTTTATACAGATATCTTAAAATATGGTAACAACTACCTTTTGACTAATAACGAAGAAGCTTTTAATATTACGCTTAAGCAATCTGTATAATAGAAATAAAAATATGTCACTTTTATCTGTTACCAGTATTGTAGCCGTGACATATTTAGTGACAAAAAAAGCATAACAAAAAAATAACCGCTGTAAAGTTTTCAACAGCCAACTTGTGTGTCCAAATGAAAATGAGACACTATATTCTGTCCGTGTTCATTCTGAGATTAGTGTTGATCAAAGGATGTTACCAACACGTTTTTCACAAAACGCAACTCTGTCTCGTCATGTCGCAGCAACAACGTTGCTGACATGTTGCCAACAAAAACAAACATGGCGGCGCGACAGCTAAATCAATTTATGTTGACGGGCAACAGGGCTGTTAGCTAGCTAGATTTTGTTTGAATTGTATAGACTTTTTGTTATACAAGATTTATTAAGACAATTGCCTTTTAATAAACATTAGTGTCCAACTAATTTGTAAGGCATAATTGCCTATTTAAAGAAGTGCTGGTTGGTTACTTACAAATACGATGTTGTATAGGTTAGGTTTTCTTTTTAACTTTCCTTCGATAATTTATTTTCTATAGTGGTCAGATAAGAATCAACAGACAGGACAAACACCGATTTTCACGTTAAAATTTGATACACAAATATTTGTCTGTGTGACTACAATAGGCAGGAACTCTAACAAACGTACTATCCAACCATTCGACATTAATTTCATCAGAGGGCCTACCATGAGTTGGCTATCGAAAACTTACTTACGTTAAAAACCTATCGAGTTGTTTTTTTCATACGGCTGATTTTAGTTCTTCGCGTAACCACCAGCGGCGCTGTACAAGTTTTTCATAGACATATTTACGTAGGCGATATCGAGTGCGTAAGTTTTAAACTCATGGTAGCCCCACTGGATATAGAAACAATAGAACTCAGTTTATGGTAATAAAGTAATCTTTTAGACGTTTATTCGGCACAAATAACTTAAAATGTGATATCAAGTAAGTCTCAAAATTATATGAAACATAACATAACATACAAACAAAAATAACGTTTGCCTAAAACAGACAGATTTTTCAGATAAACATAATCCGTATATATCAAAGCATTCGCTTCTAGCGGCGTTAATTTCAGTGATCCGACACGAGCGAAGCCGCGGCCCGAGCTAGCGTTCCACTGGCAACCGTTTATTTCCCAGGAGTGGTTGTGTCGCTGAATATAAAGAAATATCTCGCGAAGTGCGTTCCGTTGAGCTTCTTCTCTACGCCGCTCGAATGGTTTTGATACTTGGTCCTTATCTATTTTGGAAGTTGCATTTTCGAAACATTTTTTTGAGGATATCAAGTGCACGTTTCTAGTCATAGCTTTGAATGTGCCTTATATGTAGAAGTATTGTATTTTTAGATAATCGACAAATTCGTTTTAAAATATCCTACTAATATTATAAGTGCGAATATTTATTATGTGTGCATATTCCTCAAAATATAATGATAACCAACTCCACGCTTAAAAAGATGTGGGCGGCCGCATTCATACAAAAGAAATTCGGAAATGAGAAAACAGGGATGGAGCAGTTGTAGTCTAAATTTGTACAAGTTACACTTATATAGAATTGAGTTACGTGGAAAATTGTGACAAAACGATAAGTAGCTAGCCACCTACATGCCATGAGAATACTCAAACCGGACAAAAGCAGCCTAGTTCATTCATATAGAACAAAAAACATCGCACAATAGAACTTCTATATTGTCTCAAATACTACGAATTCTAAAATTAAAAAATAACATGTTCGTTCAAAAGGACGCTCGCCCAACGTTCCAGGAACAAGAAGAACGGGGATAAACAAATAAGTTCCAATTACAAATTACGTAAACAACCACGTTGGCTTGTTTCCCCGTACATAATTATTGCCTTGGAATTACAATGCGAGAATTTCTGTGGTCACAAACAATCGTGGTCGCAAATTATTCACTTGTCTGTACAATCTTATCTTAGTGAAATGTGAATGCGAGCAGCCAAGACCCGTTGGAAAATGATTAAGTTTAATGGTAACCAATCTTATTTAAGGCAATAAAATCTGTTTCCAATTTCTTCAATGACTTCAATATGTAATGTACAAAAATTGCCCTTAATTATGACAGCACTTTTTTTCTCATTCGATGAGAAGTACTAACACTATATTGTTGTACAACCAGAAATTTTGGCGGTAGTACACTTTTCAAACAGATTTCTTTAAACGCCATTAGCCCCGCCCACTGGCCAATAGAAGAGCACTTGAAGAAAATCTGTCAAAATCCAAGCAAAAACGTTCCAATAGTAGGAGAGCTAGCAAGAATTTTTTGGTAGGTATTTGAGGCAAGCTGAAAACTTATCCTGTACCTCTCCTATTATATCCCAGTACGAAACTGCAGACCTGGCTGGTGAGTAGCGGGGCTAAAGCAAACCCCCAAAAATATTTTTCATCTTTTTATTTATAACTAAAAAATAAGACTCACTAAGACAAATCATTTCGATGGAACTTCTACCTGTCAGGTGAGCTGACAAATTATATTTTTTGGATTATAAAATATATTTTTAAATAAACTAAATTGGGGGTTTGGTTTGGCCCCGCTACTCAGCCAGGTCTGCGGTTTTGTGTTGGGTTATAATATTAAAGGTATAGGACAAGTTTTCAGCTTGCTTCAAATATCTACCCAAACATTCTTGCCAGATCCTTGACCACAATGAGGCGGGGCTTGTTCTGACAGACGCGTAAGCGCCAAGCGATTTTCACCTTATAGGTGGTCGACCGCCGGCGTTGCTGATCGTACTTAGTTTTGTAATCTTACGAAAAGGTTTTAGACAAATTTTATAAAACTAGTTTGTTTTGTATTTTGTGTCAAACAAAAAAAAATGGGGTTTTTAGTATATCTGACGTTTGTCTTATAGAAATTGAAACAAAACACTTTATTAAAAAAATTCATAGATCTGATGACCTGACGTTTTTAAACAAATCAAATCCAAAACGAATGTCTAAACCAAATAAACTTGGCTATCCCGCTACCGTGCACCCAGAAACATTGTATGAATCATTATTCCGCCGAACGTTCTCGGTCAACCATCAATTTTCATATGTAAATTACAAATAGCTGTCCAAACCACATTTGTACCCCGTACGGAACCCGAGTACCCGACAATGGCGAGTGATTAGAATTCAACACATGAACCAGATTTGCTGGACACTCACCGGATAAATTGACGGCTGGATGATATAATGCCCGTTTTGACGTATACGACACTTTTATTAAGACAGCCGAAAATCGAAGTGAGCATGTTAATACACGTCTTGATGAGTTCACAGTAGTTTTGAAGGGACTACGGCTAACTTGTATGCGTCAACGGAAACTATAAAGTAAAACTGTGACTTTAAAACAAAATCTGATGTCACTCCTACTCGTAGAGAAACCATTAAAATATTCTATTCTTACAGTGTATTTGTTACTCCAAATATTCACATTTTATCTTACTGAGAAGATTAGCGACCATGATTTGTGTAACCCAGTCGAAACGTTGGGCAGTAAGTAGATTATGTATGAGCTACTCCTAATTTTGCGTATAGTGGGTCTACGGTCTATGACTAATATTTATTATAATGAAACGCGAAAGTCTAAAATCTTACGATACTGAGAAGAGTTGAATAGAAACTGTGAGACTAACTCAGTTAAAAATATTGTATTGCACTACACTTTTATGACACTAAAGACGTATATAGGCGTACGTAATCGGCTACGTATTTAATATCTTTTAAAAACATGCTATGATTCTTGAACTAAAATAAAATATCATTACTAATATCATATATGCGAATATTACTGTAGCGGTATGAGGGAGTAATGTTGATGCTATAAACCACTCCACTCGGTCGGAGTTGCGGGAAGAAAGCTAGTTAGTAGAGTCTGGTCATTCCATCTATATTTTTCATGGCCCTGCATACGTCTATGGGCAATGATGATGATCACTTACCAAGTTACGATCGGATGCACTTATCTATTCCATAAGAAACTTGTGTCCTATTCGCTTTCACAGACATGTACACCATTTAAAAGTAAAATAAGTATAACACAAGATGGTTGTTAAAACATTGACGGTCAAGGAATCGCTCCCTTATAAGGGCGCCGTTGATACAACGTTCTCATAAACGACTATAGACCTCACTTGAGATCGCCACGATTTGCTCTACAACACAAAAAACGGATGAATTACATACTCGTCGTTTCAAAAACGGTGATATTTTTAAATAAAGACCATCGTGGGATGGAGAGAGAAACAAACTTTCGCAAAAAGACGTAAACTACTGACAGATACGATTGTTATTCACTGCGGTGGTGTTGTCCGATGGATCGATGATTGATCGAAAACAAATGTGTAAAAAACACACACTTTTTATATAGGATTCATTAATGAGGGCTGTCTTAGGTGTTGCAATTGTTGTTGAAAGCCAATACGCAAAAAAAAACCTGCTTCCAATGATGTTGCAAACATTCGTAATCAAGCAAATAAATGTTACTTTTAAAAGCCCTACTTTGATAAGATTTAGGTACTTGCAAAATTTCTTCAGATTAGACTAGATTTATTATTCTTTATTAAAGGGTTTTGTGTTATAAATAAATAAATATTTCACAACATCACCTACATTGATCTGATCCCGTGGTAAGTAGCTTAAGCACTTGTGTTACGGGTATCAGAATCAACAGTGGAAACACAAATAAAGAATTTGAATTTGAAAAAAAAAAAAAAACTTAAATATATTATTTAATAATACCTCCAGACACGTTATCAGTTTGGTTTTACCCTAAAGTGCTCCAACTATGGCGTGTTATCAACGAGTGCTCAGCTATTTCGGACACATAATGAGACGCGGTGACGAGAGCCTTGAAAAGATGATCATCGTTGGGAACACAGAGGGGAAAAGATCCAGAGGCCGCTCGCCGACTAGATGGTCTGACCAACTGAAGAATCCTGACACACCAAGTTTCTGCACGGTGGCTGCCATTGCAACTGACGGGGCCGTTGGAAACAGTTCGTCCGTTCACGACTTGCAACCCACCATAATACCGATCTTCAGGCATGAAGGACCGACCAGAGAGAGAGAGCTCCAACTATAATTGGATCTTACTAAACAAATATCGATAGCGGCACAACACTACTTGTTACTGAATCTGTTTATCTTAATTCCCGATCGGTCCAAGTTTTTCTGAAATGACCCCACTTTTACAACTTGCTAACTCGTCGTTTGGCAGTTAACTAGCGAAAAAACGTACGAAGCAGATTGAAATACGATCCCTTATAAATGTAAATAAATACCAAAAGAAGGTCCAATGCAAAAATACAGTTTTTGCTGGTTTAGTTTATGATCGTATTATAACCTGAAAATGACGGGATAGACAGGGGTAAGTTTTTATTCAACTCATTGTTACTTGAACGTGAAAATTGGATTTTATCTCTTTTCGGCAAAAAAATGCAGCTGTTGAACACATGCGTTTATAGTGACAAAAATATAAAGGAGATTTGCAAGATACCAAATAAATAATTTTCTTTCTTTCAAAATGTATTAATTCATGTTCTGCCATGTGTGTAAAAGGAAATTGGCTTACAAATATTGAATAATAATTTAATAAATTTACACATACTTAACAGTTATTTCATTAGTGTGGCTTAAACAAATGCACCCCTATTTAAAATGTGGACTGTGGAGGTATATGTGAATTTTAGTTTTGAAATATAAGTATCAATACCTAAGGTTCTTTCCAAGAAAGGTTCTAGGTTGCATTTAAAAAATTACGATCAGTCAATAATACAAAATACTCATTCCCGATACCGTTTGATTGACAAAAATATGAAATTACAATTTAATTTTAATTAAACTGACTGAAACCAGTATAAACGGGTCTTGGCGATTTGCCAACACGTGTAAAAGTGCTCGGTATCGCGTTACAAAGCAATCGTCCAAGTAACTTCGGAGATTGGGAACTGTTTGATTTAAAAGCTATTTTGGGTCCATGCTTACACAAACGCGGTAGGTTTTTCGACATAATATTATTGTGGCGGTATTTATGTTGAAGTTAGAAAAATGTGTTATTGAAGAAAAAACTGTAGGTGTTGCAGTATTGTCTATTATTTGCTCGAACAGCGCTTGTGGACACGGGCAAGACAATCTTGCCAAAATCTTGCCCGTGACCACGAGCGCTGTATTAGATTATTTAGAATAACAATACACGCAAGTTTAACCCGTAAAATATGTTATATTTCAAATGTGTAGGTATTGTGTTTGACAAGGAAACAAAAATAACACTGTGCAAATACAGTTAGCAATATATTTTCTGAGAAATACATACTTATGTATTACTCAAAAATTGTAAACAAAAAAAAAACCGCCTTCAAAAACACGACTCACTAAAAATTACAAAATAATATAATACGAACATTAATCTGGGTATGAATTTGATATGTTGTTGAAGGCGGTGCCAATTAAATTTTTTGAGGAAAACTGCGTGAAATATAAACGGCACCGCCTTCAACAACATATCAAATTCATACCCAGATTAATGTCCATATTATATTATTTTGTAATTTTTAGTGAGTCGTGTTTTTTGAAGGCGGTTTTTTTTTTGTTTACAATTTTTTTTCATCCTTTTTAGTGTTGATTTTTTTACACCCTATTAGTTAAGCTCACCTATAATTCTACTGATATTATAACCAGTAGTATCAATATGTACACAGATTTGAAAGAATAATCCCTTTACTCCCAACTATTAAGGAGTTGACCTTCCATCATCAGCTCAGCATCATAACATTATGATTGCCAGAAGCAAATGCCAATATAACTTCAGAAAATATGTAAAACGCGGTACATGTGCCTATAAAATTTGAGGGTTGCCCTCGATTTCTCCTGGATCCCATCATCAGATCCTAGACTGGTCAACCTAATAGTTTAGCTCACCTGTAATGCTACTGATATTATAACTAGTAGTCTTAATATGTATACAGTATAAAATAATTATTCTTTTACTCATAACTATTAAGGAGTTGACCTTCCATCATCAGCTCAGCATCATAAAATTATGATAGCCAGAAGCAAATGCCAATATGACTTCAGATAATATGCAAAACGCGGTACATGTCCCTATAAAATTTGAATTTCCAGGATCCCATCATCAGATCCAAGACTGGTGAAAATGGGACCACCTCGGAAGTGAACTCTATCCAACCAAAAAAAAATTTTTGAAATCCGTCAATAATTGACGAAAATATCGGTGAACATACATAAAACAAAAAAAAAAAAATATTATACATACAGACGAATTGAGAACCTCCTCCTTTTTTTGAAGTCGGTTAAAAAATAAAAACAAATTACAATTTAGAGAAAAAGTAAGAGTAATAAAAATCGTCGGTAAAAAAAAATATAAGTAGCGAGAAGACTCCGGCAAGAAACTCGATAGTTACCTATAGATAGATTATCACATATTTTTTCGGTACGTAATCGTTATGAACTACGACAGTACATATTAATTTAAACGGAATTATTTTTATTCATTTTGTAATGTAAACACATAAATTTCCAAGATTTCAAGTAGAATAAATATCTTAAATATGTTTTCGTCAAGTATCAAAATCGTTCAAGCGGCATATATCAGAAAAAATCCATTTCAGCTCAGCCAGAGACGCTATAAGTAGGATTTGGCGCTTGAAAATCCACCGAAAGAGATAGGAGATGTGCCGGAACGGGACGCAGGATCGGGAGTAAATGAAATGCATGTACATAAAGTACTATCTACGTATATAAATCGAGTATTACGTACAAATGGCCCACAGATAGACTTATTTGAGAGAAAGAGATGAAAATGGGAAGGCGCAGAAGAAATAACCGAGAAAAGCATTTCATGAATACAAATTCGTTTTCTTCGGCTTTCTGTTGTTTATATTTATTTGGATTTCTCTGAGTGGATTGGAACTATTGGGTGGCTTTGCTAAGAAATATGGTTCAGCTGAAGCGATTGGAATTATCGCACTTTATATAAATGTTATGAGTTTTTAAAGCAAGTTTTGCAGTAAGTTAGGCGACGTGGTCCACAACCCGTCACGTCACGTTTCCCACAGAGGTGAAAAGTGGATCGCTGGAGGTGATCTCTGCCTACCCCTCTGAGAAAAAGGCGTGATTGTATGTATGTATGTATGTTTTGCAGTACCTCGTGTTTTCACTAAACAATGCTTGTCCTTACTCCTACATCTTAAATATACTTCTTCTCTGGCTTATTTCCACATATATTGATTTGAGTTGTTTGACTACACAACCTAATAATTTCTTCGTAGGTGTCCAGGTTTCCTCACGATGTTTTCCTTCACCGTCAAAGCGTCGAATAATCGTAACGTTAACTGCCGATCTCTCTGCGATTGATGTACCTATTAGTAATTAAGAGATGTTCCAGACACTTACATGCTATTAAAAATAATAAATGTATGAGTTAAGTTATTCTACCAAGAACGAGTGTACTCCTAGTACTCCGACATCACCTTTTACTTACTATACTGAGTTTGTAGACCCCACGCTAAGCATGCAAGCTTTAACTAAAATAACTACACAAAAGACTTTAAACGTTCCCGTCAGCCTACGTACCGTTATTTACACGAAACCAACTAAATGAAACGTCGAATTTACAAGTTTCGGCCCGCCTAAGGAGTTTCTGAAAGGAGTGCCGCTGAACAAAAGAGCTTTGAGCTTTCCTAGCCCGCGCTAATAAAAAGTTGGGCCAACTAAAACTTTCGCAATATTGCGATAGTCTGACTCAAGTCGCGAACCTTCATTCATACTCGCGCGGAGTCACGGAACTAAGTTTTTAATTTTTTGTGTTCACCCCTGTGTGATCAGGGATGCGCAGAAGGTTAATAGTAAACTATTTTAATCAGCCATCGCGAAGGTTAAAGAATTCAAAATTCGAACGTTATCACAGACGGGTGATATAATATAAATAGCTTTCCGCCCGCGACTCCGTCCGCGTAGAGACGTTTAACGGGTAAAACATTACTTCCTTATAGCGCAGTCGGTTAAAAAGTAGCCTATAACCTTTTCTAGGCTCTGGACTATATCTGTACCAAATTTCATTTAAATCGGTCCAGTACTCTATGCGTGAAAGCGTAACAGACAGACAGACAGACAGACAGAGTTACTTTCGGATTTATAATATTAGTAAGGAATAAAGGGTAAATAGGAAGTAAGGATTAAAGGTCAGCATTGTGACAGCTCTGGAGTCTAGATTATACCCTGTACGTCAGCTTTATGACTACATATTTTCAAATATCACGCGTAATGTAACGCTGCTTTAAGAAAGCTTTTTCATCTCAACTTTATGAAAAACTAATCTTGTAAACATGATAAATTAAGTATTTAATTTTCCTGCAAATAACACTTCCTTTACAAGGGAATAGCAAGTAATTATCGAATAATAAAGTAATACTTAAATTTTCCTGCTGAAATTCAATGGCACGTGCCGTTTATTTATAGTCCCACAATTGCTCAATTGTACAATTAATCACGGAACAGTAATTGGATCTTTAAGGCTTTTTTCATAACTTAGTTCAATTTTAATTAATAAAAGTTGTTACTGTAAACATGGTTACTATTTTTCCTATAAACACTTCAAACAGTCATGATTACTCACATTAGAAAATGACTGGCTCGGACAGTGGCAAGTGACTTAGGTTCATAACCTACGGTTCCAAGAGTCGTGGGTTCGATTCCCACTCGGGACAATTAATATTTGTGTGACGAACATCGGTGTTTGTTCCGTGTCTGGGTGTATTATTAAATATATTTAATTTTATTTGTGTATCCACTGTTGATTCTGATATCCGTAACACAAGTGCTTAAGCTACTTACCACGGGATCAGATCAATGTATGTGATGTTGTGCAATATTTATTTATTTATTATTTATTATTCATCAGCTTTGGCCGTCAGTTGATCCGTGATCATGGCGCTTGCAATAGTGTTAAAAATATTGGAAATAGGCCCAAACTATAAAACATGTTTTATAAGTATTATGTAACAACTGTATGTAACCGTATTTCTAAGTTTTTTAATTTTTTTTTTATATTGTTTTACTCGTAGTGCTGCATTGTTTAAAGCTCTAATGTAAATTCAAATTTTCAATTTACAAAAAAAGCTTCTTCATTTCATTTAATTTCATTACATTTATGACGTATTTCCGTGTGCCGTTATTTGAAACCGTACATTCTGTATGTCTTCTCTATGGTCGCAAGTTGGAAACATGAAAGCAGCAAAATCGCTGTAATCTCTTGTTGCCTTTTAACATGGCTGCATTCCAAAGTACCAAGTATAAGTCTAATCGGCCCCCGTTGGCATGAATTAAAAAATGTTATCTACCTCTGCCATCTTCTGCATAGCATGCTTTGGGGTGAGTTTGCTAGCGCCGTTTTTAATATACATATTGTCTTTTTTTTTTTTTAATAAGTGCACACCGCGGAATGTTACGTCTAAAATCAACCCGGATGCAGTGAGTATTGTGTGTCGGACTAATGTGGGTAGCTGTACTAATAACATTAGTGCTGGTTCGGGGGTGGATCAAGATATTCACACAACCGCAATGGCAGACGAAGACGGGCGGCGCCAGTTCGCTCGCGACCACGATTGGTGTAACCCAGTCGAAACGTCGGGCAGTAAGTAGCTATGTAATTTGCTACTCCTATTAACGCGTGTAGACCCATAAAGACAAATATTTAGTACATATTGTCTTGTTTGAAATAAGAGACTGCTATATCATGGTACCTAGAAAACGGGACACCAGAACGGTTTCCTGTTCTTTAAAACTTTCGTAAGATTAGAACAGTTAAATTGCTCTTCATAAATCTTAATCCGAAAAGAGATTGGGTTTTGTATAGGTTTAATCAGTTCAAGTAATTAATATACTCAGTCGCCACTGGTTCACTGGTGAACACCATATATAATAGCTTTTGTTAGATCTAGACTAGTATTCTTTTCAAATAATTTTACTTTCATATCAAGTACTTTTTTATAATTTTGGGGCTAGTTATGCCAAGATAGAGTACAATATTTTATCTTGAATAACGTGGAAATAGTTCAAAAGTATTTATTGTGACAGACATTCCTAATTTCATGGCGTAACCTACGGCAATAAAGTAACGATAATGATTATACCTGTTTGTTAGAGCTAGGAAAAGCTTTATAAGTTTTATAGTATTGTAGAATAAATATTTGCAAAATAGTATAATCACAATTTCTAATAGAATAGTAATCTGTGGTAGTATTTATTCTTTACAATACTCCAGTTGATCTACTCAATCAAAGACAGATTATCGCACTTTAGAAAAGTCGTGACGGAAATTCTACTAAAGAATATAAAGACTCGAATCTACTACAGTGTTCAAATAAAACGGATAACATCGATTTTCCAATGGCCGTTTGAAAAACGTAGGTACTAAGCTTAACTAAAGTAAGGGTTGCTACACATTAAGTGGACATCATCGATTCGGCAATTTTTGTTAAGCTACGAGAGTAATTCAAAGCAATAGTTATACTTTGACTGGCTCGGTGGAACAGTGGTTAGTGACCCTGGCTGGCGGTTCCGAGAGTCGTGGGTTCGATTCCCACTCGGGACAAATATTTGTGCGATGAACATAGGTGTTTTTTCCGTGTCTGGGTGTGATTATGTATTTAAGTATGTATTTATAAATATATATGTATGTGTATCAGTCTCTGACGGCCATAGTACAAGCTCTGCTTAGTTTGGGGTCAGATGACCGTGTGTGGAAATGTCTCAGATATTTATTCATTTATTATTTTTAAAAAATGGAAAAATATCATCATGGAATTATTCCACTGTTGACCTTGGATTTGAACACCGTCCTTCCAGGAATCGCGCCCAGACGTGCGAAACTATTACACCAAGCAAGAGCTTATTGAAGCCGTCGAATTTTCCCGCATATTGTTTGAAAACAGTGGAGCAATTGAATTTTTTTCTGTTTTTCATAAAATAATAGCTAGTGCAAGCGATTAATTAGATGGCAACACGTAGGCGTGACGGCCAGCTGCAGCATGGCTGGTTATTTTTGACGTGACATTGACGGACATGTCAATATATACCAATCAAGTAGTAGTTAGACCTCATACTTACGTCTTACCATCAAGTGGATTTCTCATATCCGAAAGCTCTCGTTACCCATGAAAAACTTGACAGACAACCTAGTGTCCTAAAAGTGTGTAATAACCGTATATTTACTTTTAAGGCACCCATTTTACAACGATGATTCCTTGATAAAAAAAGACACTGTTGTGCTTTGTTTTACAGTATGTAGTCTTAATGGCCTAAGAAAAGTGGAACTGAAAAACAGTTTAATCGGTTAAATATGATGAACCTTAAAAAATAACTAAAAGTCTTCGCGCAATATAAGACAGTTCTATGTACATTTTATCCCTACAGGGTATCTCATACCGGGCAAGAACTTCAATAGTTCGAAGTACCAACCCTAAACTGCCGATGTATGGAAGGCAACAGTTCGCATCACACACGGTCCCCACGCCCCTCCTCTCTTCCCGTTTTTGCCTCCATTTTCCCATTTTTCCGATTGCCTTATTCGCTACGAGTATGTGGGGAGGGGCGAAGACAGTTTATTGCACATTCTTTCTTTGAGACGCGGAATTCTTGTATGGGTGGGGTATGGGGTGGCCATGTATGTGAGATTGTATCAGTAAAGGGTTAATTTTCTGGTAAAACTGTTTTGTTCAAAATTTCAATTTAGTTTTACGCCATACACATCTGTGTTGAAACTGTTAGAAACATGCTGAACAAACAAGACACGTTGCACATAAATGCATAAAATCACGCCTTTTTCCCAGAGCGGTAGGCAGAGATCACTTCCTGCCATGTGCTGCGGTCCTGGCACACCACTTTCGCTTCTTTCACATCCATCAATCTCTTCATGCATGCTCGTTGATTACGGGTACTTTTGATTTGAACCTTTAGAAGAGGCGTTACGTTAAGTATTTCTGTGAGTTTCATATTTCTGTATTTGTGTTTAATTACAATTTTAAAAAGTATTTTTTTTTAAATCAAATTAAGGTTTCGGCATTTAAATCTTAGATAGTAAATAATAATAATCGTTGTATCAATTTGTACATATTATGTGAGTATAAAGTTGTACAATAAGATGGCGCAAATTTTGATCGCGCCGAAAGTTTCGGCTTAAAAGTGTTGCCAGATTAGTGTTTCCCAGTGTTCAGTAGTTAGCTATTTATTTATATTTTCATACAAATATTTATATACACATCCTTTATTTAGTATCTTATCGTGTATTGTGTGAAATTTATGTAAACCTAAATTTTGACCTTATTTGGCCTGCTTTCTTTATCCCTGCAATGATATATTACTGGACTAGATAAATATTGATATAGCAATGTTTTTTTCTACTACATCCCGAATTTCAAATTGAACTTTTTTTTCATATTTTCTCGATGCACTTCTCAAAATCAGCCTAATAGTGTAGTTACATACAACTAATTCAATTGAAATATCATACTAATCTCCAACTTATAACTCCAACAATGATGTCTGACTTCTACATCAGTTTAATGCTGAAAAAAAAAAAATGATGTATACTTGTGTACAGATCCACTAATCTTGCTTAATACGTGTGTAACTTTTAAAGATGGCAACACAGCCGAACTCCGCCAATATCAAAGTTCGCGTCTGGAATCAATTTACCTAGAACTCGTCAAAGAAAGAATTTCTCATAAGTTCGGCGTGCGAGTCTTCGACATCGCCTCACCGCGCTTTTGATAAGTCATTTCAATATGTAGTCGAGTTTGCCCTTCGTTAATACTTTGGAGTTATACTGATTCGATTTAGTCGCTTACATGTTGGAAGTTTTGCCTGACATGTTTGTGAGTCTTTAGCTGTAAGCTTGTTATTGTAGCCATCTTCGTCTTCTTATTCGACGATAAGACTACTAAGTACGATTAGAGTAAGAGCTGTTTTTCGCCAATAGTCCGAGCTTTTGATGATGATAATTTCACGATAAATGTTTGTAATTTGAAAAAAAACATTTGAGATTTGAAAAATGAACATAATATGTGTTACTTTATGTATTCTGAACGCTACCAGTCCGTCTGGTCTAATAATAAAGCTACCAACACAGTTAGTAATATTTTTTGCCATCTTTCGGAATGATGAACCAACTTCAACATTAGAGATCAAAACTCTCAAGTAATACTAGGGGTACTATCTCCTGGTCAAAGACTGAAAAGATAGTCGCTTGAATTTCATCTGTCCAAACCCGTACTTTTGGATTTTGAACTAACTTAAGCTGCATTCAAATAAGGTAGTTTACCTACGGCTAAAAATCGCTGCTCAAATACCTTTCTGCGGTTCAGCATTCAGCCGTAGGGCCCTAAATATTCTATCCAGACCAATTACTTTCAATAGACTAAACAAACAGCAATCATTTGGCAATGCAGGCGTTCCACACAATGGTTTTGTAGCTCGCAGCGATCGGCAAATGTCACATCCGTGCTTGAGTGTCTCTCGGAATGTAAGAGAATGTCGGGATTGGGGACAGACCTGTCCCGTTGGGTAATGAATGCACACTGTGCATTGCACACTGCACAGTGGGGTATGTTGGGTAGTAAGTTGGGAAATTAGGCAAAAACTAGTGGAAATACCAGCTGATTCCATGAGAGGCGTTCCTGGGATACTCAACTTTAGAGAAGTTTTTGTTAGATTTAATAAACTATAGATACGTTACCTCTATAGTAATTTGCACTTTACTGACATAAGAAGAAAAAAAATCGAAATTCTTTCGATTCGATCTTTCATTTGAAAGGAAAACCTATAACACAAGATAAATTACGTAGGTATAAATAATACTAAAATAAAATAATGCACTTGGCCTGTGTCGTTGACTAGGCTCTAGTTTAGGGTTATCCCGTGCCTCAGCAGTGAGGACGTATTATGAGCAGATTATGATGATGATGAATTGATCTAACAATTTCACATAATACTGCTTTCACATACATGGTGGGCCGAACCGATAACTCCTGGCACAAGAAACACTGGCCATATTAAATGTGCCATCAAGTCAGTGAAGATGGTCCCAAGTAAAGATGGCAATATCCTACCTACTAAATAAGTTTCAATTATAAATACAAATTCAGTACATATGCAAATTCCATCAAATGCTTAACTAACTTCGTACGCAGAAATCGGACGCAAACAGCTTTTGATGAGGTCAACCGATTTGACCCGTGGTTTCCCAAAGCAGCCGTTCCCGAATGCTATTAATTTCCATTGCGGTGTCCAATTATACCGTACATGGAGGAATGGCTGGAAACACCGTGGACAGAGCTGCGGCTGACGGATATCTCATTTGTGTTTTTTGGTACGTCACGAAATTCACATAAAGGATATAGCGTGGGAGTTTCGCATGTGAAATAGTTGCATCGTATGTGAAAGTGATTAGTTGGTTACATTTATATGGAGTCTATCTCGGTGGCTGGCGCGGTGGAACAGTGGCTAGTAACCCAGGTTTACTACCTACGGTTCCAAGAGTCGTGGGTTCGATTCCCACTCGGGACAAATATTTGTGTGACGAACATCGGTGTTTGTTCTGTGTCTGGGTGTATTATTAAATATATTTAAGTATATTTGTGTATCCACTGTTGATTCTGATACCCGTAACACAAGTGCTTAAGCTACTTACCATGGGATCAGATCAATGTATGTGATGTTGTGAAATATTTATTTATTTATTTTATCTTTGTTTGTGAGATGAGGTCTAAATTGAAAAGACTGTGATACAACTAAAATACTTCTACAAATCTGCAATTAACGTTCTTGAAATATTCTATATTCTGCAATAGTATCTCTTTCAGTACAATCCAATATACATAGTATAATCCCTGTAGTGCATTCAGCATTGCATAAGTAATAATAATAATAATAAAACACATTTATTGACCACATAACAGAAGAACACAACAAAAAAGAGAAAAAACACCATAGAACACAACATAGATTAGTGGTCAACTAGGTCCCAGTCTCAGCATATGCCACAACGACAGGAAGCCGCTGGGGCGCTGGTATTCTGGCTGGGGCCTAATACATAATGATTAATCATGTTAATAAGCTATTCGCCGATAAAAAACTCAAGCTCGACTTTCTTAACTGAATGATTTCACTCATGGTGGTCTATATCAATGGCGATCAGACAACGCGTAGGACATGTTATGTGTACCAGTGTGCAAGTGAAAATAACTCCACCATATTCCATCGACTCGCGACCTGATGGTCCTAACTTAGGGTAGGCCCGTGCCGTTGATAATATTCCCTCTTTCTCATAGTTCGAAAAAGGCGTCGATAGCCGAGTGGTTAAGGTCGTTGCTTGCCATGCGAGAGGTCGCCAGTTCAAATCCCGCCAGGTACCAATGTGTTTTTCAAATTTGAAATTCATATGTACCATCATTCGACGCTTTAACGGTGTAGGAAAACATCGTGAGGAAACCAGCACACCTGAGAGATTTTTCTACGGTGTGTGAAGCCATGTCAGAGGCCTACGGGCGGTTTAAAAACTCTGATACCAGGTTGTTCATCAACCATACGATAAGAAGAAGAAGATAGTTCAATGAGACTTCCGTCATAACCAATGAGAGATCAGCCGCAGGACCACCAGCTTAACGAACTTTCGTACAAAATGATAATCAACCCGATTAAGCTCCGATAAGAACGCACGAAGTTCTCAACAGAATATAATCAACATTACTAAATGCAAATATACAGCTATCTGGTTTAAAAGATATGCGGAAATACTGCCCTCTTTGTGTTCTAACAGCTTATAAGTAACATAACCATATTCTCGTTAGTAATCCCGAGGCTCATTAGACCTACCCATTTACGTATCGCATAAGGAAGGCTAAAGTTGTTTATTTAATTTCGTATAATTAGCGGGTTGCTATACTGGTTTCCATTGTTTGGTGTGAGTGCACTTCTGGGCTCAGCTGGTTATAGAAGGATGTTACAGAAAAGCGTCGATGGCCGAGTGGTTAAGGTCGTCGCTTGCCATGCGAGAGGTCGCCAGTTCAAACCCCGCCACGTACCACTGTGTTTATCAAATTTGAAATTCATGTGTACGATTAGTTGATGCTCTAATGGTGAAAGAAAACAACGTGAGGAAACCTGCACACATACGAAGAAATTCTTAGGTTGTGTGTGTGTAGTCAACCAACTCGCACATACGTGGTTGACTAAGGCCTTAACGCCCTAGTTAAGGGTATACACCGTGAAATTTAAGTGGTTGTTTTCCCGTGGCAGAACGATTTGCCTTTAGTAATATACTACCGATTCATGCAAATTTTACGTGAAAAAAAAATTTTTTTTTTCTAATTTTCAAAATAATAATTTTCCAATTCGAAAACGAGAGAAACTGAGGTACTGCTTGCCGCATGAAATCGATGCTTAAAGCTGAAGAAACTCTATGCCCTCAGTAATAAAACGGTTCGAATGTGCTTTCGAGTTTCGGTTATACCTTTCGTAAAACCGGCATTTATTGATTTGTATAAAAAAGAACTGCACAAATCTATTAAGCTACTAGGAAAGAATCATTTTACTGCGGGAAAACAACCACTAAAATTTCACGGTGTATATGGGCTGATGGTGAAAATGATTATAACAGAATTCTAGGCAATATTTAAATATTAGGTTTCCGACCTATGTATGTTACCTACTGCAATGTACATTGTTCCGATTCTTAAGTTACTTGCTTAAGCACTTTTGATACGGAAATCAGAAATAATGTAACAGTGATATACACAAATATGCTGAGATAAATAAATAACACAGCCCTATACGGAAAAAGCCCTGATGTTCTTTGCAAAAATGTTTGTCCCGAATGGGAATCGAACCTACGACTCTTAGAGCATGACTTGGACAGGAGCACTAAAATGCGCCACCAATCCAGACATTTGATCAGTAACCCTGTAAGAAACTTGAATGTCTCTAGTCTATTGGTCGACGAAATAAGCCTACTTGAGCAAAACCGCGGTCGTAAACTAGTTCCAAAATAGATAAAGGCGCGGTCTGTGTTCATAGTAACATATGTACTTTCAATATTGGTAGTTGAGATGCAAGTATACCTATGTCATCATCACTACATAGTGTAAAACAAAGTCGTTCCGTCTGTCCGTCTGTATGCATGTTCATTATGCTTAAAACTACTGCAAAGCATTTTGATGCGGTTTTTTTAAATACATGAGAAAAAATGGGAGATGCATCTTCATCGTGATCACCCTTCACGATGAAGATGCATCTTCCTTTTTTTCTTGTCGCGGTGAAATGCTTTACGCACCTTCACCAGGAGAGAGGGTTCTCTCCCGGTGGTGTGTCGGACTCCCCGGCGACTGGCCAGAAGATAGCAAATGCCAGTCACTGCTCTTGGGCAGAGTGCATGCCCAGGGGGTATACCGAATAAACACCGCGATGTACTTCATCGACATGGCAGCGTCATGGTTCCTGGCATAGCCCAACTGCAACTACCTCTTATAACCTCGTTTCTTCAGGCGGAGCGTTATCTATGCAGACCTTCAGGACCAGGGTAACCAGGTTAAAAGGATCTATTCTGCTTGTCGACCTCAATATGTGGACAGCCGCTTACCATCAGGTGGACTGAGATCGCCTGAACATCGAATATGATGAAAAGGTTTACATCTATACAATTGAACAAAATTGTAGTGTCTGTTTGTAATATGAAAATAACGATTTATTAAAACTTTTTATTAAATGGGTATGAATCTATATCGGGTTACAATAAAAAAAACACAAATAAAAACAAATTTTGTTCTCTCTATTCTCGCTAATCTTCGAAACGACTGGACTAATTTTTACGGGACTTTCACTAATACATAGTTAATTTTACAAGGTAGGTTTAGGCAACATAGGTTTTTTTAATTTATCGTTTCTACCAAAACCACGCGGACGAAGTCGTTGGCGGCCGCTAGTTCAAAATATGGTAGAGCAACAGTGATTATATTATCGGTGCACCCGTGCAAAACCGGGGCGAGTCGCTAGTTATGGATATAATACAGCTTGTGTTTGTATTCAAGATAATGTTTAAGTTTCGTATTCCGCTGTTGGCACCGCAAACATGGAGGGAACACATACACGATGGGATATAAACATAGTATACGGTTTGTTGCTTAGAGAGGCATCTATCGAGCATTGGCGTATCTAGGTTAGTGTGGGTAGTTGAGGAATTTCCAGTGTTATGGAAAATCTACACAGCATCTCTTGGATACCTCTATCAATGGTGTTTGATATTTACCATGTTGTTTTGTTCAACTGACCGTTAACCCGTGATTATGGCGCTTGCAACAGTGCTGAAATATCGGGAGCTCATTAAAACAAAACAACATAGTAAATATCCCGGACATTTTTAGTTTTGTAATGTGTGTAACCATGACAGATTATATATTATACGTACACGTATTGTTCTGTACTCGGATACAGAGAGTATTAAGTCTCCGATGTCTGTATGTCCGCCTGTCTATCATATATGTCTTGATAGACATATATGATAGTTGCATCACATATATGTATATACATCATGGTTGTAGCTTAAGAACCGCGATAGTTAGACGGGTGAAATTTTCACAATTCTTTTATTTTGTTGTCACTATTGCAATCAATACTAAAAACAACAAACAATAACAGGCAATAGGTAGGTGCTCGAAATATTTAAAAAAGTAGAGTAATTAATAAGAGTAAATAGTAGAGTAATTAATAAGAGTAAATAGTAGAGTAATTAACTCTATTATTTTAAATCAAGACATACGTCAAAGGTTGTGGTTGTAATCAACTCATGTATCACTAATTAGAAACTCTCAAACACAAGAGAAAACTATACGAAAGTAAGGAACCGTCGAGAATTACTTATCGTTTAGTGCACTTTAAAATGCGGTAAACATTTGCATTGTACAAACGATCGATGTCAGCCTGTCTGCCATTTACTGTACGCTCAAGATGCATGAATGCAATAAATTTCATCCAATCAAGATCTATTTCAACATCAGCTTGAAATTCAACTGACAAGCCACCCACTCTTACTGTGAAGCCTTAGAGAAACGTCAGTACATATTTGTAAAGCCTTTATATAGGCTCGACTTGTAACAACATTCGTCTATTGCGTAGAACGGAACTAATACATGTTGTTACATCTCAAATGCCACCTACGTGTATGTTACCGGATATTGACCCTTATAGTTAAAGGGATAAGGTGGCAGAAGTAGAGCGCTGTCGAAGATTAGAGGACACAATATAGCAGTCAGTATTGACAGAATTTCTCGTAATTCGGTTTAACATTGGAAGGAGCAGTTTAGGAGAGAAAACAGTGAAGTAATGGTGTGCTGTCAGTGATACAAGTTTGTTGGGAAAGCGAAGTGTTTCTAGATGATACAAATATAAAATATCATCGGTAATTTTGTCATGTTAACCATGGGATAGGCGATAAAAAAACAGTGGAAAGTACAAAGCTACCTACTACATATTATATGTATGTCAAAGACCTATAATAAATACCATCTACGACTCCGACCGCGTAAATATTGCGTAAACCATTACTCCCTCTTAGCCCAGGCGGTTAAAGGAAGTCTCTATCTCATTATTTAGACTATATCACACTTTTGTCGAATTGTCTATATATTTTGAGACTAAAAGCATGACGGACAGGCAGATAGATCAATCAAATTCTTTCTTGTATAATTTTTAGTTTTTTTTCTGTTCGTTTTTTTTATTAATCTATTTTTAATTCTTTTCTTTTTGTTTGCGTTGTTTATATGTATATTTTGTTTCTTTTTGTATATTTTGTGTTTCTTATTTATAAAAACGTCACTCAAATAGGCTCCAGCCAGAATACCAGCGCCACAGCGGCTTCATGTCGTTGTGGCATATTCTGAGGCTGGGACCTAGTTGACCACTGATAAATGTTGTGTTCCATGTTGTTTTCTTGTTTTTTTTGTGGTCAATAAATATATTTTATTAGCAATCCTTTCATATCATGAATAACCCATCACTATAGTCTAAAGCAAAGTCGCTACCCCAATCTCTCAGTCCCTATGTGTGCTTAAATCTGTAAAACTACACAACGGATAATGATGCGTTTTTTTAATAAGAAGAAAGATAGATTTAAAAGGAAGGTTTTTGTGTATGATATATCTGAAGCGAAGCGAGGGCGAGGACTTAGTTAATAATAACTAATCAAGTAGTCGGTTTGCTAGATATCGCGTTGTTTTTGTAACTGCGTTACTTCTCACTGAGCCTTACTTTACTGTGCCTGTGTACGGACAGCAAAAAACCTGTATAATGAAAGGTCCAAAGCCTACTTACAATATTTGTTTGAAGGCGGAATGCGGCAGCGGCGGTGGAGAGTGTGCAAATATAGGTATTGTGCGTTGGTCAACACTCGTGTGGGGCTAGTCTTTGCTAAGTACGGTCGGGAAAAAAATCATGTGTAAGATTATGTTTTAAAACGCTTTTTGGTCATCGTCAAATTGGGTTAGTCGGAGATTAGTCAAAGTACACGTGTGTGAAAATCCTGTACTATCTGCTGATCCTATGTTAAAAATGTAAATCCAGGTCTTCCTAAAATAAATAAATAGATAAATAAACTATAGATATGTACTATATTAGTATTTATGGGTCTACGTTCAAATACATAGCTACATATTGCCCAACGTTTTGACTGGGTTACACCAAACATGGTCGCGCGCGACCGAATATACTCGTATTTAGTGTAATGGAACGCAAAAGTCTAAAATCTTACGTATAGGTGTAGCCTCCACAGTGGTTTGAGTTTTAAATCTGTGCCGTGCAATTTTGGACACTTTACTGACATATGAAACAAATGATGATCGCCCTCGCCCTCTCCGTACCGGTGGACAGGCAGCCTAAAATGCCACTTTTTTTTTCCTAACTGACTAACGATGATGGCTTGAAGTAGCCTTGTCATCATCACCGGACTTGCGGGGGAGCTGATGGCTCTCACCTCTAATATGCCACTGTAATATTGTACTAGAAAAATTCAGGTATCAGACATGTGTCTCCATAAAGTTCAGAAAGAATGTAATAAACAAGTTGGTCAATTTCATTTATTTCAATAATAAATAATGGTCCAGTGTTATTCACAATTGCTTACGCGATTTAAGTGACATTATTAATATTATTCACGAAGTAAATTCTAAGTAAAAGCATAAATAAGTAATATCAAGTGATAAATTTGTTTTGCTATCGGCACATAAATTTCTCTTAGCGCGCATACGGTAGGACGCGCAAATTATTATATCTACAAGATGTCACGGGAACCACCGATACCTTGATATTTATGTGTGTAATATTACTCAGAGAAAATTATCAATTCCAATGCCGAGCTCAATAGGAAAATTTCTAATTCCGTTCGTAATGTTTTCAGAAATAATAATTCTTTAAGCTCTAGAAATTCAATAATGAATTTCCAGAGCTTAAAGGTGTACCCGAACGGTGACTCTTTAAAATAAACATATTTAGAGAAAACTTGTGGAAATATTAATCAACTCTAAATTTGTGCTGTAAGTAACTATATTTCAGATACTCTACCAAATTACTCGTTAATCGCATGTTTACATTTCAATTGTCATCCATCTATCATCCATCAATGCAACTCTATCACACTATAATTAACAAAAATAATTATTAAGATCTAAAATCGCAAGTGGCGTAAGAATCAGAAATGACGGTAAAGTTTCTCAAACCAAAATGATCGCATTTCTACAATTAATTAATAACCTCTATCTACGTCATCATGTCAGTTAATTCACGAACCCAAGAGCTTCAAATCGTATACAATCATCCACACACACCCACCCCAAAAGACAAAGCTACATCAAACAAACCTGCCCCATTAACCCACAATCGTCTGAAGGTGTCAAACCGCCCCAATTGTTTAATTCTCAAGGCACGTCTCAGTCAAACGCAAACATCTTCGCGCCCAATCTAATTACGAGATCGATTGTCCTCACAACCCCGACCTACCCCAAAATCGATAGCCCAGATATAATTACTGGCAGGCGTAAATTTAGAACCACCCTCCATTGATTACGCGTGACCTTGAAGAAAAAAATTAAGTCGAACACTGACCCATTTTCCCCTGCCTCCCCTAACACCGTTCATTGCCAAGTTTACATTAAAGAAACCGTTGGCTATTAAGAGCCGAATGAATCCGGCGTTGAGAAAAAGCTCTTTAATGAGAGAGAGGAAGTCGGGGCGTTTAAGATTTCTAGCGCGCCCGGCCGGTGTTGGTACTTTGACGGAATTTGCTGTGTGTTCAACCGGATGTCATTCTTCACTAGTGGTTCACATTTTTAAGATGTTTGTTAATTAGTAGTTTTATCTCTCTTTTAAAAGGTGTAAAGGTTTAGTTAGGATGGACGATTATTGTGTTGTACACATTAGGAGATGTTACTTTTTATACAATATTGTCCCCTAAAATGATGTGAAGGTTATGTATGTTTAAATTGTAATTTACAGAGATCGAACTAAATTAATATACTTTTTTAAGCAATAAACAATGTACAAAACGACATGACGCAAACTAATTGTAATTAAAATTCATTGAATCTTTTATGATAGGATTTTTTACAGAAACAAATGAAACAATTACTTACCTAAAAGAAAATAAGAACTTGCAGCACACAATAAATGAGAGCTGTAAGTACCTATATTTCAGATACTCTACCAAATTACACATCAACTCCCTTGTTTAAATTTCAATTGTCACCCATCCCAAGTCCCAATACTACTCAATCACACTATAATTAATAAAAAAGAATTAAAAAGGAGTTCGAATCAACGGTCGCATGCCCCGGAGGCCAATGTCCTTTAGACAAGATCCCCTCCTCTCCTGTCCCTCTCCAATTAACCATTTGACACATAAGTGCGTCCCTCTCGCACGGGGGGATGCTAATATCGTGTTACTTAAATCCCACCGGGAAATTCAGATAATAATTTCGAGAGTAATATGCCAGTGTTTTTTTAATTCATCAAAGGACGATCGTTCGTTCGCAAAGTTATGGTTTTATGATCGGAAACTGGGTCGAATATTAGAATGCAATAATGCTAAATATGTAGGTAAGTAAAAAAAAACAATGGTTATTAGTAAAGTAAGCTGTGAATTCATTTGTCGTAAGATTTAGTTTTGTTCAATAATTACTACACACTATTAAAGCTCATACTAAAGTTTAATCTTGAACAAATACTGATATTCTTTGGTTGCACTAAAATTGATCCTTCTCGTATTGATTCTATGTAGACACCATTATTATCCATTCCTACATAACTTTTTTAAACATTTACGTACAGTATTTAAATAGGCATTGATATACGACAAGCGGGTATCCGATATCGCCGTGATTCAGCAATAAAAGAGGAGCATGTCGAAAAATATCGCTAAGTAGCACACGCCCGTAATATCTTCCAGGCGGCGGCACAGTCTCGTATCGGAGAATTTTCATCTGAATATTTTCCTTTCTCATTGTCGTTATCTGAAAAATATGTTTTTCGTACGGAGGATATCGTGTTACGCGTAACGGAACGTGCTAACGCGCGGCAACTCAACTCTTCCAAATTCAAATGTCTCGCTTAGATTTCAAAGTTCGAATTCTTTCCTCTGCGAAAAATGTCACGTTGCTCTCGCGCGCAAAAGAAAAATAGTCGCACACCCTTCATTGGAAACACAACTCACTGTTTAAAAACTTAAGGTGGTTTTTCCCCTGTCGATGGCCGCCACGACGGGTGGTAGGCGGAATATGGAAACCGGAAACGCGGTAGGGGGTTGGAGGGGCAAATGGACGGAAGAGAAGCGAAGGCAAATAACTTCGCCCTTCTGTACACATGTATAGGGCAGCGCTAAGGGTGCACAAAAATGTTCGCTGCGTCCCCAAGTTTCACAATGAAACGTTGAGTATTTTTGTCATTTGTCGTCATAAAATCTCTCGTCTAAAGAAAAATTCGCTTGGAAATGTTTTAGCGGGTTCACTGACATGTTACTGTTCACAAAACAATTTTTGACTCATTGTGAGTAGACACATTTTGAGAGTTTCAATCGGTATGTAGTGTGAAACGAACTCACTGTCGAAATCGAAACCAATCGAGTTCAACAACATTTCGAATAATAATTCGGTCACGAAAATACTCACAACTCATTCTTAAAAGCAATCGAGAGGTCCATTATGCCCGTGGTTAAATACGTACAAATAGGTTCGCATGTAGCCGAGTAATTTGTAAACAAGCCCTCGATTCAAACCAATTTGCCCTCAAAGGCCGGATCTTGAAAAACCGCTTTATCGCCCGTGAAATCTTTTACAAGCAAACAATTATCGGTACAGGTCGAAAATGTATTAACTTGAAAATTAAATCCTTGCTTAATATCGTCGAAATTCCCTTTGTGGTGGCGGATTCTTTGCGAAGACGAAAATCAAAGCTACGCGAAAGTTGGGTGGCCTTTGAGGATCGCGTTATTATTTTCTCGAGAACCTCTTTTATGTAAAAGAACGCTCGAGATGGCGAGGGTGGTAAAGGGAAAAATATGACGGAGTGTTTGGTGGGTCTCGTTTTTTCTTGTTGTGTTAGAGTGGGACAGGGTGGGGCGATGTGGAGTAGCTTTCGTGTTAAGAGTCTCCATACACGGCCACTCGTTACAGCGCTGCCCCGGGCGCGTGGGAGGCATTTGGGCAAGTATTTTATGAAAAATGTAACCGCCTTTGTGCCAGTACTTGAGCGTTTTGAGCAATGCGTCTGCCTGTCGTCGGTAATGAGACGAGTTGCCACTGGTTTTGGGTGGGCGGCTAGAGTGTGGGTTTAGAATTGTGTAGGTACATTTTTTTGTTGACAGCCCGTGGCTTAGTTTCGAATTTCTTTATCGGGTAAACAATCGTCGTACCTACGCTGTAGACCTCTACAGCGTAGGTACGACATACCTATGACGACGATACATACCTATGTAGATATATGATGTACACGCGTTGTAACATATGGAAATTATGTAGACACTACCAACTGAATGTCGGAAGAATTCTGAAGCGATAAATTAAATATATGACAGGTTAAATGACCCGTCAATTGAAATTTTGTATGGGCGCTTTGAATTTGAATTCTACTTAACCAGTGCTGATTTTTTTTAATCGTGTCAATATTAGAAAATGTGCTGTAGTACTATGAAAAGTGGTTAAATAGATAAATAGTTGCTAATACTTTGGTATGCAAGATTATCTATTTAATTGTATTGCAATTGCAAGATAATGTAAATAATTGCGATACATTGATTGTATACAAACAAATTAATTTGTAAGTAAAATGCTAATTGGTAAAGCTCACTATGGTTTTAACTAAATTTTAAGTTGGTTGTTATAATTTATGCCCAGTCAGTGAAATAATCGCATTATAACATAATAACAGGGCTAACTGATCCAATTATCTAAGAAACGTGTTTACCCAAAAGATATAATATCGCCATTTTCCTCATAAGTTATGTTTAGTATAGCAAACGTTTGGTAGAAGCACATAATTTGAGAATGATGAGATGAAGTCTTTGGCGTATGGAAGCAATAACAGCTATAATAAAGAACGGAAGGACGGATGTTTTCCTTCAAACATTCATAGAGTTGCTGGATTAGCCTGAGAAGGTTTTTTTAAATAGATATTATACAACATCACATACATTGATCTGATCCCGTGATAAGTAGCTTTAGCACTTGTGTTACAGATAGCAGAATAAACAGTGGATACACAAATATACTTAAATATACTTAATACACACCCAGACACGGAACAAACACCAATGTTCGTCACACAAATATTTGTCCCGAGTGGGAATCGAACCCACGGCTCTTGGAACTGTAGGTAATGAACCTGGGTCACTAACCACTGTTCCGCCGAGTCAGTTCAGTCAGTTCCGCCGCCAGTCAAATTAAATTAAATTTTTTAGTGATCTCAATAATCACTTGTTTTTTTAATACACTTGCTTGCAGTGTTGTCATAATTATGTCCTATATTTCAAATGAAGGTGATTGTGAAATATGCTTAACTGAGTGATACTTATTTAATTAGTTTATCGAGTTTCTTGCCGGAGTCTTCTCGGTAGAATCGGCGTTCCGAACCGGTGGTAGAATCTTATTATTAGTAATGTGACGATTTATAAGTGCATGTAATTGCCTATATAAATAAAGACATTTTTGATTTAGAATCTTGTATTAGTATAGTTTCAAATGCATTAGATAAAGTATTAGATGTAGATGGAAAATTGATTCTTTGTACGTTTTTTCTACGACATATACTTGACTTACATCATTGATAAATGCAAAACTATAGTGGATGGTTATTCATAATAACACAAATCAATCAAAGCTGTGTATATTTCATAATGTGTCCTAATAACATTAACATACAATCCAGAATCGGTTGTTAGCTCGTAATTTTAAGGAACATACAATTCAACGGAAGTACTGGCACACATTCCAGTGTTATTTTTTTTTCTAAATTATAAAGACCAAATATATACGACAACAAATAACTACCCACATCCAGCGCTCTACTTCAACAAATTTCCTCTCTGAATATTACTGGCGCTTCTCCCTCATTATGAGGCAAATCATTACTCGGTGAAATCGTATGGAATCGCAAAGGAGGGATTGTTAACAGCCTCCCCCACTTTTACACCGTAAATCAACGCGATAGAGTCCAAATTGCTTTGGCGAAAGTAATAGATTATGATCCACCGTGATATGACATTCGTGGCATGAAAAATATGAGGAGTATTGAAAATGAAATCACTCCGATATCGCTAAGAGGTTTTTAATATCGCGAGTGGGACGTGGAACGTATTATTTACTGTATATTACGGGTTTTCACAATTGATAGATGAAGATAGGAGTGGTATAACGAGCTAGCTGTAGAAATCTTCTTCTTATCGTATGGTTGATGAACAACCTGGTGTCAGAGTTTTTTAAACCGCCCGTAGGCCTCTGACATGGTTTCACACACCGCTGAAAAATCTCTCAGGAGTGCTGGTTTCCTCACGATGTTTTCCTTCACCGTTAAAGCGTCGAATGATGGTACATATGAATTTCAAATTTGAAAAACACATTGGTACCTGGCGGGGTTTGAACTGGCGACCTCTCGCATGGCAAGCAACGACCTTAACCACTCGGCCATCGACGCTTTTACGCTTTACGCTGTAGAAATGACGGTTCAACTATATAATTCGAGAAGTGTATGAAGAGTGATTAATGCGGGAGAAACGAAATTGCAGACATCACATACATGGATTCGAGATAAGTAGGCACTTGTACGAGTTTCAGAAATAACAACTCTTTCAAGCAACCAATAAATTCCTTTACTCATAGATGTACAATGAATGCCAACATCCATATATGTAAATATTGTAATATTTCGGGTGGGGGTTGAACACACAACTGGCACATATATAGTGCACAAGTGTGCGCAAAAACAAGTGCACTCTTTATTCCCACACCCTCAAACGGTGAGACGGTAATCTGAAATGACCTTTGAAGATCAGGATCAGATCCTATATACCAATATTGAACCTGATTGCCACCCGAGAATATCAGGTCATACAATGGATAATACTATTTGGTTAATCCCCGTTGAGTCTGATAGACTGTACCTAATCATGTTATCACCTTAATTGTAACGTGAGGGAAATCTCGTTACTACAATGGAAGACTAATTGGATCTAACATAATAATAGTATTAGATGATATATGACTTGTAGGTGGTAATTATTGGTATGAAGATAATTGAAATTTGATAATTGGATACGTAGGAAACTGGTAGAAACAAGCGTAACACGAATTCGTTTTGCGTATGTTTTTGGGCGAACTCTATATATTTTAAATAAAAATAATTTGATCTAATTAAACGCCTAGAAAATAATTTTCAACTTAGCGGGTTGATAAAACTTTTCTCAGAATGTAGTAATGCAATCAAACATATCAGGTGCTGTATTGAAAACGAATTATGTTACTTAAAACAACATGTACAACATATAAATATTTGTCTTTATGGGTCTACACGCGTTATTAGGAATAGCCAATACATACCTAGGTACTTACTGCCCGACGTTTCGACTGGGTTACACCAATCGTGGTCGCGAGCGACCTAATAACGATGGAACGCGAAAGTCTAAAATCATACATATACAACATACCTATGTTTAGCTAAGCTCGATTACTCAAACAAAGGATTATCATAGATACTCATGTGTATAGCTTCTACCTACTACCTACGTAGCGTTAGATAATAATACCTACATGGTTTCGCCAATAGTAGAGTCGAATCGAGTAAAATCGCGATTTTTCCTCCCACGCCCCAATTCTAAGCCCTTCGCAAGACCCCCACACACACTTCTCCACATATCTTGGAATCACATGTGTTCTAGTAGAAAAAGGCAATAAGTGACCTAATCCCTTTTGAATATAGACTGTAATCGTAGCATGGTAAGCTTCAGTTTCTATTGCAGTTCTCAAGTATGCCAAAGGTTTTTGTAAAAGAGTTATTATTGTGTGATTGCACGTTATGTAATGCTGGTCTTGGATTGTGACTTTGTCTGAGGAATTGTATTAGTTTCTTGGTAAATTTGTTTGATTTTACATGAACTAAATAAATAGATATTTCACAACATCACGTACATCGATCTGATCCCATGGTAAGTAGCTTAAGCACTTGTGTTACGGAAATCAGAAACGACAGTGGATACACAAATATATTTAAATATATTTAATAACACACTCAGACACGGAACAAACACCGATGTTCTTCATACAAATATTTGTCCTGAGTGGGAATCGAACCCACGACTCTTGGAACCGTAGGTAGTAAACCTGGGACACTAACCACTGCTCCACCGAGCCAGTCAACTGATGAAATACACGCAGACAGACAGACAGTGAACTGATGAAATAAATGTCACTGTGTATAATGTTTGCAAGACATGTTGGCTATAATTTAATAGGTACAAAGAAGTTTATTTAGAATAATATTTGGATAATCTTTATCGCCCACAAAAATCAAAATATACTCCTAATATTAGGTACGTAATAAGATGATGATGAAAGTACAAATTCATAACAAAAACATGTCACAATTTGATTTTTTTTTATATTTTATGATTGTTTTAAAATTAGATAGTAGTTATTTTATGCAACCCTCATGACATGATATTGCATTACCCGACAATGGTAACTAAGTATTAAAATTCCTGTTGTAATAATAACATGGTTTTAATAAATAACTTTTAAGCCCATTTGTTGATGATCTCTCACTACATAGTACATCAAATAAAAAAATAACATTATAAACACATTCTTGTACAAGTGTTCGACTTAATATAATCTGCACACAATTCATTCCCATTTACCTGTTCTTTCAATACCTACAAATGAGCATAAAAGTAAGTATTACCCCTCCGGACACCTTCTCGAAGTATTAAGTAGTATTTATGGTTTTATTACTAGATTGCACTCGGAGTTTTTATGCTTATTAACGGCTATTAAGTATCGAATCGTTATTATAGTCTCTTAATCACATCACGCTTCGTTAAAATACGGGTTGTCGTTATAAATTGGTACATTTGTACTGTTTTTACGGTTCTGTATGACTTGTGGTGTAGCTGTCTATTTAGTAAGTATAGGTTATAAATAGGTACTAATGTATAACATCAATCTAGAATATAGTGACTTATATTGACTGGCTCGGTGAAACAGTGGCTAGTGACCCAGGTTTACTACCTACGGTTCCAAGAGTCGTGGGTTCGTTTCCCACTCGGGACAAATATTTGTGTGACGAACATCGGTGTTTGGTCCGTGTCTGGGTGTATTATTAAATATATTTAAGTTTATTTGTGTATCCACTGTTGATCCTGAATTTCGTAACACTAGTGCTTAAGCTACTTACCACGGGATCAGATCAATGTTTGTGATGTTGTGTAATATTTATTATTATTTATTATTTATTTATTTAATCTAGAATATACTAGTAATGTGATACTGCACACAGTGTCTGCACAAAGTGCACAACACAATGTGTACTTTTAGTTGTTCCGTTGTCAGCTGTATATTTACTTATCTATGTAGCAATATAAATCCATTATATTATTATTAAAAATACTAAAGTAACTCACCGCACCGAGAGGTCCCCGGTTCGAATCTGGGGTCGGGCAAAAATTTGTGTGAGTTTTCTGTACAGGTATTACTCAGCCCGGAGTTAGGAAGTTGGCGGTTGCACGCTCGTGACTCGGAAAGCACGTTAAGCCGGTGGTCCTGCGCCCGATCGCTCTTCAGTCATGTCGGATTGCCGTCTTACCGAATTAAGGGTTAGGGAACAGAGAGTGCACAAGTGTTGCCACACTTGTGCACTATATGTCCTGCGCACTTGGCTGATCAGCCGCCATGGTCGCAATCGGTCGTATGTATTAAATGAGTATTGGACTACTCTTGTTACTGTAATAACTTAAGTTCTCTATTGACTTTGACTTTGACTAGCAACATAGCTAAAATATTTTTCAAACATGAAGGTTTACATGTTAGGATGTGTACCATTAAATTTTGGTCGTCAAGAACAGTAAGTTTGTTGTACATATGGTTTTTGATGACATGAAACAAATGGAAGTTAAATTTAAATCTTGTCATACTTAATTAAGGTAAAGTATTTAACTTAGATTAAAAAATATAATCCAGCGTTTCAACAGATTTTTTTCTATACACCGTGAAATTTTAGTGGTTGTTTTCCCGTGGCAGAACGATTTGCCTTTAGTAATACTATCGAATCATGCAAATTATTCCGCGAAAAAAAAAATATTTTTTTCGAATTTTCAAAATAATAATTTTCCAACTCGAAAACGAGAGAAGCTATCGATATTTTATAAGATGTGACGTAATCAGGTACTGCTTGCCGCATGAAATCGATGCTTAAAGCTACAGAAGCTCGACGCCCTAAGTCATAAAGCGGCTCGAACGTGCTTTCGAGTTTCGGTTAACCCTTTCGTAAAACCGGCATTTATAGATTTTAACAAAAAAGAACTGCACAAATCTATTGTACTACTAAGATAGAATCATGCTACTGCGGGAAAACAACCACTAAAATTTCACGGTGTATAATAGACTAACAAGATAACCTCACTCCACCAGATGGTAAGCGGTAGTAAGATCAAAATATGAGGTCAACAGGCACAATGTACCATATTGAGGAACTTAACCTCTTGTTCCGAGCCACCAGCGCCTGCATCGTATGTGGATGGCATCACTGTCTATCACGTGTCGTTCGGGAGTGGAAAGGAGAGGGAGGGACTAGCTTATTAGCTCTTCAGAGCATTCCCCACTAAAGAAAGGGTTGAGAACACTTAGACCGGCACGTCACTACGATTTCCAAGAGATTACTTTCTAACCAGCAAATATAAATGCCGTTATCCAATACCGACCCAGTGTGCTATAGGGAGGATAGTGACCGGCCAATTCGATTTCCTCCCGACCTTTTAATCTTTATTGATACTACGCTTTAATAGCCCCTTAGCCTTGGTTCGAAAGCGGTTCTCACAGCGTTTCACTGCATAGCTTCTCAAATGTATGACGTTTCTTACAAGGAAATGTTGAAAAGCTTAGATAAGTGAGTAAGATTAGTCGAATGAATATACTCGAGGTTGTTGGTTAGGAAAGTATAAATACATACATACATAAAATCACGCCTCTTTCCCAGAGGGGTAGGCAGAGATCACTTCCAGCGATCCACTTTTCACCTTTGTGGGATCGTGACGTGACGGGTTGTGGACCACGTCGCCGCCATTCTGCCTTGTGCATTGTTTTAACAAGGTCATTGCGTAAGGAAAGTATATCATTATCAAAAAAAACGTTAACCACTCACAAAGGCCTTAACCACTCAGTTGAGGTCATTGCTTGCCATGCGAGAGGTCGCCAGTTCAAACCCCGCCACGTACCACTGTGTTTTTCAAATCTGAAATTCATATGTACGATTATTTGACGCTTTAACGGTGATAGAAAACATCGTGTGGAAACCTGCACACCTCCTAAGAATTTCTTGGGTTGTGTAGTCACCCAACTTGCACTTGGCCAGCGCGGTTGACTAAAGCCTTAACGCCCTAGTTTTGGGTAGGCCCGTGCCCCAGCTGTGAGGACGTTTATGGACTGATGATGATTATTATCAGTCGAAATCATAAGATCATCAGGTCATTTATAATAAATTGTGCAAAACGTATTGTAAATAATTCAGCCAACATTTAAAAAAATGGCTTTTTTGTGTAAGAGCCCTTAAGTATTGGGTTTATTTTGAGAAAATATCAACTGTACAGCGATTCTTTAGATACAGCCAGATGGTTAGCGAAGTCTTATTAATAGGTTTCGCCCGTTTTTACCCTTTGGGTACCTTAAAATAACTAAAACATGTTTTTTTTTTTGATATTGGTACAAAAATCATCAAGAAAAAAAGTAAGTTTGAGACGCTATGAATCAAACGAATAAACTCCGTTTACAACGTTTGCGTAAAGCCGTCGCTATATGAGCTTCGAATAGCCAACAACTCAATTATAGGGCTATATTAATATTTCACATGGTAAACAGTTTACAATCATGCGCGATGGTTTGAACGGTCACTGATGTATGAAGGAGTGGTGTATACGTACATTGGATATGGCAAAATATAGAATAATGGGGTTACGTTAGAGTCTAATGCAAGTCTTTAATAATCAAATAAAATAGTGGGCTATGTTCAGAATCGGAATTGAAAATTTGAGCCCTAAACTACATAGTTACGAAGTCCCCGTAGAGGCATTAGAATTTTATTAAAAATGGTATATCGTAAGTTAAGTATCTACAAGTCAAACTTGCGTTGTATCTTTATTACAATTGTTCCATACAAAGAACACCTAAAGCTACATTTTCTTATTTACATATTACTTTATTCTACTACGTAATGTTTTTTTTATTATCGACCACATATTATACGCCCATGTACACCAGACCTATCTATAAAATTCGTTTAACTTAAGCTTACCTATAATACAATTTAACACGGCACTAACAAAATTAAATCGGTAAACTACCACGAACACAGCTGCGAAATATCGGCGGGGAACAATAATTTAATTAAGGCCGCATTACAAAAAACGCCGTGACCCATTCAAAACTCCCCATTGTGACCTGTAACAGATTAACCCCTTCTCGCCGTACGGTACAATCGTCCAGCGGAATACGCGTCTCATTCCGCACAATGCATTTGCTTCGTAACTCCCGCGGTGTACCATCGATTTCCTAATGAAGGCCTCTGAACTTGAACCGGGCTCTTTCGACCTCATTACGGTTATAATCGCCACTATATGGCCGCGTGCGTACTGGTTATGAGTAGGTTCCCGCTCGCGACATCGTCTGCGTGAAATATTACTTAGAAGGAAGTCGATTCAAAAGGAGCTTAGTGGCAAGTGCTAGGCAAATATCGAGAAGTCTCTGATTTCCTGGTCATCGCAAATTAGTTTTTTTTATTAATGAACTATTTAACCAGCGGATTAAGAAAGTTAGCGCTTGAATTTCCGTGTCTAGAATGCACGTTAAGCCTGTAGTCCTGCGTCTGATCTCTCATCTGTCAAAATTAATAAAACAGTAAATAAATAAATAAATAAATATTACACAACATCACATACATTGATCTAAAACAGTAGTTTTCCCGTCAAAATTCAACAGACAGAAAGTAGTCCTTCCGGTTCACAATATTAGTAAGAATAACTCACTCGAAAAGTGTGTCAAATCGATCGTTGCTTACTAAAATTGAAGCCGGGCTTGTATATATTTATATCATTCTGAAGGGTCGGTAATTTGGTGCTTCATTGGACCGACCATATTGGGGAATGGCCTAGGGTGTTTCAGAGTTGAGTTACAAGTGAAAACGCCTCCAATCCTTATGAGGGCGTTTTGTTAATAAATCGAATAAAAAATTAAAATTATGAGAAGGAGTTATAATAAAGGGGTATATCAATTGTTTTATGGGGTTTTGAAGGACTATATAAATACCTGTAATCTGCACAAGCAATAGATGACAATACAATAACGTTGTTTGTTCCGTCGTCTGGGTGTAGAATGTGGCCATTTCATGAAATGTATTGGCCATTTCATAAATATGGTTATATGTATGAAATGGCCAATCACACGCCATATCATGATGTACAAGATAGCTTAGTTTGACGATTGGGTCAGATGACCGTGTGTTCATGGAAATGATCAATCTCAGATCGATCATATTAATATGTTTATTTGACTTTACCGGTTTAAGTGCCAGCGGCCATACCAATTAAGGACACTTTGACGCTTGAATGTCCGTGTTTCGGTATGCACGTTAAGCGTATTATTTTATCTTTTATCTCTTAGAATCAGTCAAAATTTTTAGCAAAACATTTTTTTTTAAAATAAATAAATAAATATTACACAACATCACAGACATTGATCTAAAATTGTCGGAAGTTTGCCTATTTTAGGCCCGTCAAAATTCAACTTATTTGTACAGAAAGTAGTTTTTGTGCAGTTTGTTCACAAAATGGCGGCCCTTAGTAAGACAAAGACGAATTTTCACTCAGAAAAAAATGTGAATCAAATTCTTTATTAAACACGGAAGAAAGTTAAATTATTCGGTAAATAATTCGATGAAAACGTATTAGAGTATGCAAGTCATGCAAGGGTTCCGAGCAAAATGTGAAATAACGTGGAGTTTGGAATGTATTTCAAGGTTAGTGCTTACTTCATATTATAATTTTATGGCTAACTAAATAACGTGTTTTATCAAAATATTTTTTATTTATCTGTTATTATATTGATTGTCAAAAGACTGATAGCTAATTTAATTTCTTTTTCAGGTTATACAGCAAATAAAGGAGAGTAGGTGACACGAAAAAATCGACTACTAATCGAAATATGATATTATGAAACTGTCGAAAGGAGTTATAATCAAGGAAAAAGCGCCGACTATACTATGATTTTTGTTGCCATGCGACTTTGTGCGCGTTCCCCGTGTTTTAATCGCCTTAATGCACCTTTTCTACTGTATCTTTGTCTTCCTATTGGTCGCAGCGTTTAATTTTTTATTGTTTACGTGACTTTTATACTGCTTGTACTAAAAAGCCTTGCAAATTTCGACTAAATGGTACATTTTTATAACAATAAAAAACATTAAATGCATTTAATGATTTTTTCATTGTTATAAAATTTTAAACCTTTTTATTTCCTGAAAGTATGTAACAACTAAAAATAAACAAATACGTATCAAAATTGATCCTGGCTTTCATTAAATATTTTATAGTCGCCCTCTTTTACGATATGGTCAAACGTGGGTGGCCAAATCGTTAAGGACTGTATAATGATACCTGATTAATCATGAACACAATGAACACTTCATGATGGACAATGAAAATCAATTCATCGATTTGGCCACGACAGTTATATTATTGATATTATTTTTTCATAAGCTAAAACAATATTGATATTTCAAATTTTTTTTATTCCACTAATGTTGCGCATTGCGTTTTATATGTATTACTGAAAGTTTAACAGGTGAATAGAATAGAAGAATTACAAATATTTATTTTTGCACGCGGCAATCAACTTTCAAATTTATGTGATGTTATAAAATATTTAAAAGCTGTAAATATGAATTATTTACAGCTTTTAAATATTTTAGCCAAGCAAGCCAGGTGGTGTGACGATCTGCGCAGGACGGCTGGTAGGAGCTGGATGCGAGTGGCCGAGGATAGAGAGAAGTGGCGTGCATTTGGGGAGGCCTATGTCCAGCAGTGGACAGGAATGGGCTGATGATGATGATGATGAATAATTTTGTAACCATTATCTTATGGTGTCATGTCATGTTATTGTCAGATTCCTTAAAAATGTAAAAGCAGGAAGAGATCACCAGAATCTTTTTTATAAAACAAAAGATATCAACATTAAACTTTGTGTTCGTTTTTAAATAAGCCGCGAAATTTACGATCAAATTTCTCTTCAAAAGGGCGCGTTTCGGAACCAAAGCATGTAATCCCGTGATCATTCAATTAACCTCAAAACATAAGCATGTTATTACTTCGCAGAAGGTGAATTTATTAACGCCATTACTATTTACGATGTATGCGGTATTGATAACCGCATATGTGGAGTTTAATGGGAACGAATCATCTCTTTGACCAGCTCTTTAGTAACATATATCACGTTTTATGGAAGGGCTGATGGTAGCCTCAGAGGGAAACCATATTTTTTTGTGGGCGGTCCTTGAATTTTTGCGGGTGCATAAAGCTCTAAAAGTTTCACTCATACTGAAATCCTCAAAGAAGTACGTAGATCGTAAGCTCATTTAAACACAGTTACTCAATATATTTTTTTTGCGAAGAAAAAGCTCCGCTGTTGAAATCGTTATAAATATCATTTAAGAAACATTATCCACTTTTGACTGACTCGGTGGAACAGTGACACTGGCTGACGATTCCAAGAGTTGTGGGTTCGATTCCCACTCGGGACAAATATTTGTGTGAACATCAGTGTTTGTTCCGTGTGTGGGTGTGAATATGTATTTAAGTATGTATTAATGAATATCTATGTATGTATATCAGTCTGACGTACATAGTACAAGCTCTGTTTAGTTTGGGATCAGATGACTGTGTGGAAATGTCCCAGATATGTATTTATTTATTATTTATTTACTCTACGGTAGTCTGTTAATTGTGGTTAAAACGTCGAAAAATTATTAGAACCTTCGAATTTCGAAAAACGATTTGGTTACAATTCATTGCCATTACAACTTAACCCACTACAAGGAGATTCTTTCGTCCTAAAAAATAAAAATGTAGAAGATCATGAAAACATAGGCACCGTCTTATTCGCAATAGCGACTCTAGCAAGCTACATACATTACAATTTAATAACATCAATAATGTGTGTACAGGGATTAATTACAGCAATTTGGCTTTCTCTGGCCCTAAGGGCAGTAGGGTCAGAGCTGTTATGGCCCTTTCTTCAGGCTCTTCCGCCAAGTGCATGGGTGGGATTCCTTGTGAATGGAACGTAAAGCTGGCTAAATGTGCCCTTTGTTGACAGAAATCAATTGTTGGGTTATGGTCTTGCTAACGTGAGGATGAAGTGTGTGGCTTTTTGCGGCTTGTTGAGTTAAGACGGAGATGTAAGAATAACGGCTCTACGAGTATTGTTTTTTTTTGGAACTATGGTGAAGATGAAGATGAACATTGTTTGCCAAATACAGTATTAGTTCTTCTTTTGTCTGTCATATATGTGTGTTTTTGCTTTTTTGTGTTTCGTATTGATATAATTTGTTGTATACCTATTTGTCTATGTTATGTGGTCAATAAACGATTTCTATTCTATTTATTCTATTCTTTTAGTTTTACAGTTGATTCCTTTTGTTGAATGTGTCTAACATATAGATTGTGGTAGGATGTTTAAAAACTTCAGGCAAAGACCTTGCTTTTATTAAAAAAGCTTCTTTTTTTAAAGTAAGTTTTAAAATCGAAAGAATGTTAAAATGATCTTCTACATATTTATTAATTAGCATTAGGGTGGAATGTAACGTAGTATTGAGGTGTCACTAGGCATTTTAAGCTTTTACAACATTATGTTTTTAAGAATTTAGGTTTTTATTTTTTTTGTAAAGCTAAGGAAAATTTCACTGATCATGGCCTTTTCAGTTTTCTAACGTGTCATGTCATTTCCATGACAGTTTATAAGTATAAAAGTGATCTATGCATAGTAGATATCACGTATCGAATGTGGGCGTACCGATTCCACCCGTTCGTTTCCCGATCGTAATCTTCCCGTAACGCATTGTCATTCCAGCCAAGACGTTTTCCCAAAGGGCGCCGAGACTCCGCCCTAGCGTATCGATATGTGGAGCACCCTTTCTGCCATTCGCGGATTTTTTACGATTTTCCTCATACGTGAGTATAGTATGTAGTATGTAATGTGTGTTGGAGATGTTACTACGCATGTTCGTAAAGGGTAGGTAACTTGTGCCTTTTAAGCGGACTTTTCGCTGTAATGTCAAGTTGTTTTTTTTTTTGGGGATTAAGTGTTTTTCCATCCAATTCAATCATCATAATTATACGATTATCGTGTTTCTCTTATCTCAAAGTGTATGAAATTAAGGGTTTAGTATAGTATTATTTAAAAATAGTTTTGTATAGTGAGGAAAGTGATAGGGGAACAAAATTTACAGTATATTTCTGGTATAAATAATATCAAAGCTGACAAAAATAAGGTTTTAAGCATCAAATGAAAGGGAATCAAGTTCCGTTGACAATCATTTTGTTAAAACAGAATTTTCTAAACCATCTAAAATCATGCGAGTCACCAATGCATATAACTCAAGAAAAAACTTAGAACATTGTTTATACCCGGGGTCAAAATGTCATCGAAACAATAATTTATTTCACTTGTACCCACAACAATACGAATAGAGTACCGTATCTCCGACCGTATCGTATTTCTTTCTCTATTACCGCACCTACATACCGGGTCTGAGTTAGCACGCCACAGTTTCCCACGGAACGTCGATCGCCGTCCGATTTGTTTGGAGTTTCAAAACATTTCACCGTGTTTACACGCACTTATGGGGCATTATCAATCAATCCACCAACAATGGTGTCTGGGAGTGCTGCCGGCGGTCCGATTGGGAAACGTTTCTGTTTTGTCGTTCGTTGTCTTCAACCCACGCCGTTTTTTGACACCACATAAGATGTTTGGGAAGTAATAGAGGCGCTTTAAGCTCGAAATGTCAAGAATCTTCTGAGAAGAATATACTTAAAAAAAAACATAGGCATGATGACATAAATGTCTAGGCTATGCTCAATTGTCACAACCAACCAATACGTGTAATGACAGTATTCTGTTTGTGTACCATAATAAATAAATAAATAAATAAATAAATAAATAAACTTTACATGTTCAGATTCAAAGTGACACTTGATAGATAACACTTTTTTTTGTTTAACTGCCTCAGAGTGTTTATGGCAATGGCTGCGTAAGTTCTGAGTGGTTTAGAGGTGAGAGCCATCTGCTCCCCCGCAAGTCCGGTGATGATGACGAGGCTACTCCAAGCTATTATCGTAAGTCAGTCAGGAAGAAAAAATCTGAGTGGTCTTTACCGAAGGACCAACATTTTATTTAAGTGTTTCGAATTTAATACCTTAATATAGCCTAAGTAAATTCAAAATATTCAATAAACTTTGCTGTATCCCTACTATCAATGTCAATTTGAATATCATTTTTTTTTATTCAAAATGGTAGTGACCTACCGGTCTGTTGACTATAGGTCTGAATGTATGTGGACATAAAGAACTAAAGGTACTTTATGTGCGCATTTTTGGTATACTTGTTAACTCTTACACACCTGTATTCTTCTAGCTTCAGACAACCATTCCTATTGGTGTCGAAACATTTAGTTGCCTACTTTATTATGCTCTTAACATGTAGTATCGTAAATTTAATACCGTCGTACATTACCGTTTGGCGATAGGCCGGGATTATCTGTCGTGGGCGAGCCGTAAACGCATATCTAAACTGAGTTCACACCCATCTTTCTTGCGCAAGTGACAATGGTGTCTTTTACGATACTGTGACGCAAATGAAAGCGCACCGTAGGTGGTTTCCGAAGTAATAGGCCTAGCTGTGTTATAGTGATAAAGGTATTGATCGTTTCATAGTTTAATGTCACATCCCTAAAACATTTAGACGTAGAGCGTTAGAGAACTGAAAATGTCCGGGATGTTTACCATGTTGTTTAATTTGATGGGCTCCTTGACAACATGGTAAATATTCTGGACATTTTCTGTTTTCTAATGTGTGGAACTATGACGGTTAAAAATTATATGTAGAGCCGCGTGTCAAAAATTTTTTGAACTTCAACATTCCTTTCTACTCCACAAATCATACACGCCATTTTCATGTGAGTAAAGTATAGATATTTTTATTTACACGTTTTAATAAAAGATGATAATCGGCTATTTCAGTGTTTTACTATCCATTTTAGTGGCAGAGTGAGACTGGTATTTACGTACTCAAACCTCCTTTCGTGTATCATTAAGATTCGCTATTGCTATAACTAACTCTAACTCTTAATAAGTATTTCTACTGCAACCGGAAATATCTCCCAGGAAAACTATTAATTGAAATCAGTTTCCAAACAAAAAAGGCTAATACGAAATAAAACTAATTGGCGCTGTAAAGATATCGAAACGTCGAAAACAATACACGCGAACGAGTTTAATCCGTACAATTAGTTTTATTTCAATGTGTAGTATTCGCGCAAATAATAGACAAGACTATAAAAAGGCTTACTCTAAAAAACACCGGCGCTCCTTTTGTATCGCATGTAGAAAATAAGCTTTTCATAAGCTCTAAAGCGTGTGACTTTGAAGTTGGCGTTATCGTCCGTTCGCTAAGCCGCTAACATAAAGTGTCGTGGCACGGTTTGTTTATTATTTAACTTGCAAGTTCATTTTAGTAAAAGCTACGTGTTGTGAGCGATAGAGTTCGCTCAACACTTTGTATTTTATTGTTGTTAAAGTCGACAACTTTATAAATAAGGATTAGATTTCTTTTATTTCCTTTGTTTTTACTTAATTATATTGTGGCTAATCAACTAAACTTATCTTGACGTGTAATCTTGATCCCCGCAATAATATTTAAATAATGTGGCTGAGGTTTATGACTGATAATGTAAGAAAATTTTGGCTTTAATATACTTTTAGCCTCTTTTATCTTTTATTTTAAGGGACACTGTTAACTTTATACTGTGTTGTTGTTCATTGTGCTATTAAGTCTAAATATAAGTTCATGCTCAATTTACTATTATTACGAATTTTGCGAATGTAATATGTATTTATTTTTCTATGATTTTGTGACCCAACTAATCTTTTTTTTCTAAGTAGTCCTTAACAAGGTGACGTATCACATCCACAAATGTCATTTCTTGCCTCTCTTCTCGAAAACCTGGAGTGCCTCAGAATTAGGAGCATGCACTATCTCAGTATCGGAGGAGGCTTCAGAGGAGTGAAGGAGGTGCCTTGCCTCGAGTGCGGGACTCGAGCAAGGAGGGTTATGAGGGGCGATGCATGTCGCCGAATTTTAAATATCCGAAGAGCTTTTGGTGCTTTCTGAAGTGGATGGGGTCAGGATTTTAGGTGGGAACACATGACACTTAGGACTCTACGTATGTATCGTTCATCTTCATTGTTTCCGCCGCAGATTTAAGTATGTTAGTCCTGAAATACAAAGACGCTCTAGTTTAGGATTTAGATTACAATACAATGTTGAACGTTATATCTTGCAAGGTTTTGGTGTATCCTGGAGCTCCATTATCAATAGCACTACAATAAAAACAAAAACAACAAAAGCTTATTGACACCTTATTTTACACACTTTACGTTTCTAGTAGACTTTTCTTCAACCTTAAATCGTATATAATTTCAATCGTAATATGGAGCAAAGAGCAAGGTAGAAGCATAACAATAACAACAAGCAACATATAAGATGCACGTAGAAAATAATACTTATTCTTTGTTTTAGGGGTGAGAGAGATCCGCTCCCCCGCAAGTCCGATGATGATGACGAGGCTACTCCAAGCCATCATCGTATCAGTTAGGATTACTTATTCTTTGTATTCACTTATGGCTGCGATATCAAACATGCCTAAGTGTATTTTTTGTTTTTATTGAATAATGAAACATTTAATAAATTTTTTACACATAGGCTAAACAATACACTATAAATAAAGCTGAATTTCTCTTTACCTTTGATAAACAAATAGACCAATAGAATCTCATTCCGCAAGCACTTTCCGTCTTCTACAACATATAAATATGTATAGACAGATAAACAAATGGACTCTCGTGCGTTCTATGCTAATGCAGCCAACGAAAATTTATTGCCGAACAAAATAAAAACGATAGTTTCTGAATTCCCCAATAATTTACGCCGGAACCCACACTATAGATGTCGAGTTTAAGCAGAGGAGTAAAGTTGATAATTGTGTCTGACGACTGCAAAAGTTAGTACAGAAGGTTCAAAATGGTTGACTTCCTCGTAATTTGGTCTTAAAAGTGTACATGTGAAGTTAGTAGATATCATTATGATACGATATGATACTTGTTTTGCGAAATATAAAAACAACACATTGTTGCTGTTTAGTTAGTATTGTCTATTTAACTGCCTCGTTGGTCTATTGGTAGCAAGTGCTGCGTTAGGACCGAGAGGTCCCCGGTTCAAGTCCGGGGTCGGGCAAAATTTGTGTGAGTTTTTCTGTAATGAAATTACTCAGCCCGGAGTTAAGAAGTTGGCGGTTGAACGCCCGTGCCTCGGAGAGCACGTTAAGCCGGTGGTCCTGCGTCCGATCTCTCATCGGTCATGTCGGATTGCCGTCTCACCGAATTATGAGAGTAAGGGAATAGAGAGTGCACTTGTGTTTGCGCGCACACTTGTGCACTATAATATGTCCTGCGCACTTGGCTGATCTCAATTGAGATTGGCCGCCATGGCTGAAATCGGTCGGACGCCTTTATTTTTGTTGTCTATTATTTGCGCGCATGATACAATTATGAAAATAATTTTCTTGTCCTTTTTTTGTTTCCAAAATAATAATTGCAAAATAGATTTGTCTTAAGTTTTCCATAAAAGATTAGTCTTAAGGTATCCGATGAGCATATTCTTATAATACGGGACCTAGCATCAACAAATTGTATACCTCAGCATTAAAAAATCAAGTAAACCTCTGCAATACCATACTTCTTGTCTAAGTTTCATAGTGCGTCCGATTATGTAACCCTAGTCCGGGAGGTTCTCACGCACTCTGTGATTTATCGACAGAGGGCCCGTGGGCGAGGACAACCATCTCGTTACTGGCCTCCAAATTTATTCGTCGGAACCCGGACTAGCTTGCTGCCACCGCTAATGGGTACGGAAACAGGCGCATGGAAATGATAATTGCAATTTTCAACTTTCAACTCCGTAAGATATTCTAGAGATGTATTTTTTCATTTTCTTTATTTCTCGTATGTATACTATGAGAGACATAAGATAATGTGACTAATATTTATCTGTAGAAAAGATAATAAAATTGTGATGCTTATAGGTAACATTGTCAAATAGGTACTAGAAAACTGAAACTATCCGGGACTATGTTGTTTTGTTATAACGAGCTCCCGATATTTCGGCACTGTTGCAAGCGCCATCTTCATGGTACATAAACCGGATAGTTTCAGTTTCTAATGTGTGTAACCGTGACAGTTTAAAATTATATATTGTCAAAAACATAACCCAGTCGAAACGTCGGGTAGTAAAAAGATATATTCTACTACAAAAATCTTGTTTAACTATATTAACATGTTTATCAGTCAGGTTCGTGTAATGTTTAGATGTGAATAGGTTCTACCTGTACTGTAATGTTCTTTATTTGCCAGCAAGTACTGGGCTAGATTACCCTTTCTAGATCTATAAGTTCAACAGGCCATAGGGTCACGCGATTTAAATATCTGTGGTATTAAGTCCATATCCGAAAAGCCAAGGATTGGGAACAAACTAGACTGGAATTTGATATTCAAATCCACTTAGAATCGTCAAAGGGTAGTAACTATTTAGGTACTAGGAAAGAGCAAACATAATTTAAGGAACACAGTTTGTTATTTGTAACTTGTTGACTTACTATATGCCTATTTCGTGTGAAACTAATAAATACAATGCTTTATGATGTTTTGAGGCTCTATAAAAATGTCAGTCTATGGAGTATTGTACTCTAGTATCACTAATAGTTGTATTACAATAATTCATTTAATACAATACGCAATTTAGACATCCATATAATTAGGTACATACATATCGTTGGAGTCTTTAACTTAAGGGTTAACTTAACATATACGTAGTAGTAAAATACTCTTTGTCTGTCGCTATAAATACCTGATGCTTATACCTATAAGACTACGTGTCATAATATTGTTGTGGTTTTTAATAGGTAGATGATAAGCTTAATACACATAAATACTAAAGGTTCTTATCAATAGTGCAAAATATTCGTGAATTAAACTAGATACCTGTGATTCTAAACAGAAAATAAAAAACTTTTATCAGTATAAATTGTACTCCTATTTGACATCTCAAGAACCGACCGAATAGCGAAAGAATGGAACGCAATAATTTATCATATTCCGTTTTTCATTTGTTTCAATCGTGAACAATTTGCCAGCGTTTCTCTTTAACAAATCCTCAATAACTCTTACGGTGTACGGAACAATCCTATTCTTAAATAGTGCGTTTTGGTTCTTAATTGTTTGGATAGAAGGTTTAAAATTGTATGTAATTTTTCTGTGCCCCTACATCTCAAGCTGCGTGACAGACGGACGGGATTACGGCCGAAATGGGAAGAAAAACGTCAAGTATACGGATACAAAGGGTAGGGTACGGGCTGGGGTGCGCATAGCCGAGTACGAAGATGTGGATAAGCTCTTTTTGTTTGAGAAATATTGCGTCATAGATAGATGTCTTTTGTTGCACAAAAAGTACTGTCTTAGAGATCAATTCAAAAATTGATTTTTTTTGTAGTTGTCCAACAGTTTGGAGAACGCCTATGTATTTGATAATAATTTATTCATAGTTATTATGTTTAATTTGATCATTATTTGTGAGTGCTTTAACATAGATCTTAATAACGCCAAGTGATTTTTTTTATCTAGCATATAGAGTCCCACTGTTGGACAAAGGCCTCCCCCATTTTTCCTCTCTCTTTGAGTGATTTATTAACATTTTTTTTTTAATTTGGGATGATCCGGGACAACAATAAACAACGAGGCAGTCAATTAAAATTTTCCAAAAATTTAAATTACTTCTAAAACCATAATCTTAAAATAAGGCTGAATATACATAAAATCTCAGATGTAATATTTTCTCAACAGAAAAACTCACACCATTTTGCTTGGGACTCGAAAATCTGATAAATAGATAAATTATACTGTATGTTTATTTATAGGTACCAACTACCAAGAGACACACATACTTACAATACTTATCAGAAATTTAGAATTAATTGTCAAATAAAAAAACAACAGAAACTGCAAATTAAATAAAAACCAACTCTAACACAATTGCCCAGGCGACATTCATGTGTGTCGCTGTGACACAAAATGGCAATAGCTCAGCGATAGGTTTACCAGGAGCAAACCACTTATAAACATTATCTCTCGAATTTGGTTCAAAAATTTGAATACTAATTTTACAGTGGTCGAATAAGGCCTTATCGCCCTAGTGCCCCAGTAGTGGGGACGTATATGGGCTGATGATGATGACTAATTTTACGAATAAAATCTCATAAATTCATATATTGCAGTTAATAAAGAAAAAAAATCTTCTCTATTTCAGTTTTCTAGTCCGTGGAGTCGTTGGGACGACAAGTCGATGAGTGCGGAGTCAGGCGCGCGCGTGACGCGGCATTGGCGGAGCATACTTCAACATACTCCTGTTAATATACCTGCAAAGTAAGCATAACATTATATAAATAAGAATTTAAATAATAGTACGTGAATTTTGCTTCCGATTTCAGTCATTGCGTTCCGTTAAATGGACATCAGCCGACGCGCTTTTTAGTGCACAAGTGTGGTTTAGGGGTGAGAGCCATCCGCTCCCCCGCAAGCCCGGTGATGATGACAAGGCTCCTCCAAGCCATCATCGTCAGTCAGTTAGGGAAAAAAAAAAAAAGACAAGTGTGGCGCAAACAAATGCACTCTCTGTTTCCTCATTCTCATAATACGTTACCTCATTCTCATTCTCATAAATTCACATACCGATTCGTTTTGACTTGAAGCATGTATCTATATATTCGGTATAAAATTCAGGCATAGGAAAACAAGCGAAACTAAATAATTATCATCTGATGCAGACACTTTAAAACCTAGACGTCATAAAAATAAAAGAGCAAAGAAATAGCCAAGTTTTTGTGATAAGACAAAGAACACCCAAAATAAATGTTTACAAAGCCGGATACAAACCCGCAGGTAACGACCCTGTGAATTGTTAAAGAGGAGAGACTGCGCAAATTTGAATGGACAAACATTAAATTCGTCAGGCTTGCAGTCTTTGCGGACGCTTGCATTTTTAAGCAGGTTCAAATGAGAGCCGAGCGGCGGTCACCGAGTAAGCAAGTAATACGACCATCTTTTGTTTTACCTACATCCACTAACCAGCCAAAAGAGACCCCCAACATTTACCTAAATCTTGTAGCCAAAAAGTTTGCGCATGAAATCGCAGAGGTCTACTAATGCTGGCCGCAAAAAGAACAGAAGTTAAAAAGAAATAATAATGTAGAAAAAAGAAAATGGCGTCTGAGGAAAACGGTGGGTCGCCACCGATGTGTTGTCGCCTGTTTGGCGAAGGATGGAGAGCACTGAAGATATGGAGTTATAATTTCTATTAAAAAATACAAGATCCATAAAATCACGCTTTTTTCCCAAAGGGATAGGCAAATATCACTATCACAAAAATATCCCAATTTTAGTGCGAAATATCGATTTTAATAATTTTTTTTTTAATAGTGAAGAGTTGGTTTTATTTTTAGTTTACATTTCAATGAATGATACTTGAAAAATTCAAACCTTAGTTATAAACTAGCTCGGTGGCCTCTGTCTGATGCGCAAGGAGTTGTGGGTTAGATTCCCACGAAGAAAAGCGCACGAAAACAGAATATATACATAATATGTGAGACTTTTTTTTCTTCTTGATATTAATAGAAATCAAAATTTTGACCAAAATTTTTCGCTTTTTAAATACGTACTTTATGCATAAAATTAGAGGTTCCATGTTTAAGTGGTCTCCAGGATCGGTTCAAGGGTTGAGGCTCTAGACGTGACTTAGGGCGCTAAGGGCGACTCTTATCTTTTTATTGGGACTGCGTCAAGGTGCGACGGAAGGGCTCAAGTTCTTTCATTTCGGAAAATTCAAAATATTTTCCGTTCTTTCCGTGAGTTTTGAGGTTAGGTTAAGATACAAAAAAGTTTGGACATACTTTAGTAAATAATCAATAAATATCACATACCGAACATTGTTTTAATAAGTTGCTAAGAATATATGGTACGGATATCAGAAATAACTGTGGAAGGTATATAAAAATGTACATAAATGTTGCACACACATATATAAATTAATGTAGAAAACATGTCCGGAGTGTGAATCGAACCCACTTCAAGAAACAGGTATCAGATACGCAATCCAGCCAGTGACTAATTGACATAAATATAGACAGAATCGAAACTATGATAAACAACCAAGCAAATGACGGCAAATTTTTCTACCTAAGTTCAAAGACTTTTAAAACTTAAAACGAAATAGTCACTTACTAGTTTCTTTTATTTATCACAGATTAGTGGCATCTTACGACATGTAAAATTGGTCTACATTTTTCAAGTCAAAGATCAACTTAGACTACGCACATGAAGTACCTACTTAAAATAACATTAATAAACGACTATTTTTCTGTCATAATAAGCTGCTTATTAATAAGATGTACAATCTCTCTGAGATTAGGAGCGTGACCGTAATCAGATAACACATTACTATGGCTAGACATAATTCTTAAACATCATTTCGTAATACCAGTAGCTAAAGGCTAAACACACAGTGGGCAGCGAAGCCTACACGCAATTATAGGAGCTAATGCAATCCATGTGTATTGAGCACTAAACATTAAAAGCAATTTGTCGTCTCTTGTTAAACAATGCCCGTATAAGGAAGTAGTGTCGACCGTGTTCACTAAGTGGGTGACTCGGCTTTTCGTTTTGCAAGTGATTCGTATAACTTGTACTTTTACTTTACATAATTTATGCTTGCTTGTATTCCATTTTGGATAATTTAGTTAACAAGGTACAACAGTATGTACCTATAATTACAAAACTGAATATGTCTAGCAAGTTGTTGTTGTTAGCAAGTTTAAGTGGCAGTGGGCTGGCCACATCAGCCGTAGAACCGACAACCGCTGGAGTAGACGAGTTCTGGAGTGGAGACCGCGTCTCGGCAAACGTAGTGTAGGACGCCCGCAGGCCAGGTGGTGTGACGATCTGCGCAGGACGGCTGGTAGGAGCTGGATGCGAGTGGCCGAGGATAGAGAGACGTAGCGTGCATTTGGAGAAGCCTATGTCCAGCAGTGGACAGGAATGGGCTGATGATGATGATGAATATGTCCGGGAGTTTCCGATATTTCGGCACTGTTGCAAGCGCCATTATCACGATTCAGTTTTCTAATGTGTGTTGTAACCATTATAGTCTAAAGTAATACGTATAACTACTGGCCCGCATTCGCTTCGCTTCGGAAAGTAAATTATTAATATGTCCAAATACTGAACCGCTGATTTGCTATATGATAATTCGTAGCAAATTCAAACCTCCCGTACAAATTTTGAATTTAAGAGTCGATTACACTGTATAATTCCTTTGTCTTTTCGGAATTTGGCCATTAGATAACATGTGTAAATCAACTAAATATTTGACTTTATGGGTCTACACGCGTTATTAGGAGTAGCAAATTACATAGTTACGCCATAGGAGTTCGCTCGCGACCACGATTGGTGTAACCCAGTCGAAACGTCGGGCAGTAAGTAGCTATGTAATTTGCTACTCCTAATAACGCGTGTAGACCCATAAAGTCAAATATTTAGTGTAATGGAACGCGAAAGTCTAAAATCTTACATGTGTAAATCAAATCTATTAATGTGTGTGTTTAATAATGACATACATAAAAAAACATACATAAAATCACGCCTTTTTCCCAGAGGGGTAGGCAGAGATTCACTTCCTGCGAACCACTTTTCACCTCTGTGGGAAACGTGACGTGACGGTTACTACGGTTACGTGGTTTAATAATGACACCTTGCATAATGTGATCGATCGAATGTGATCGACACTTTAACCGTTGTCTTAAGAAAATACCACTAAAACTTGAAGATCTGGCGCCAGTAAGATCTGATCAAATATCCATAGTAAGTAATAAAACAAACCTTATAATTTACAAGTAGCAATTAATCATTCAAATATTGAAACTGTAGTTAATTGTTTATTGAATAGGAATAATTGTTACCTTTGTAAGAATTAATTAAATTTCCAATCAGTAATCCGTTGAAATGATTTGAATAGATTTTTATGATCTACTTTATGTTCAGTGCAACCATGTTTTGGATTAACGGTAACATTTATGACATAAGAAGTTTTAATTGTTAAGATTGTAATTAATTGCCTGTGTGTAACGGAATAGTAATCGTCAGTCTATTATCGTTAGGTACCTATAGTTTGCATCAAATCTTAGATCATTATCTACTTTAATATTTATACAACTCATACTTTCAAAAGAGTTTTTTTTTTAAATTTTTTGTCAAATGACAGAAGACATAGAATATTAACATTTCCTTACATATCAATAATTCGAATTAGAATCTATGTTTTATTTTTACTCTGTGGAAGACTTAAGCTTCATACAACTTGTCACCCCGTACTACATTAGGTAGAATTCCAAATGGAGACTTGCCGAATATCCAAACAGTGACGAGTATGATTACAGACAGACAGACAGACATCACTTAAGAGTTTCGTAACAATGGCGCCGTCATATAAAAGAAGTACATAAACTGCACAGGACTTGAGACGGAACGGAACTGAATGACGTTGCGACATATGACGAAAACTCTTTTCAATGACTAGGATACAAGTCCAGAGAAGGACAAGCTTTTTTTTAGGATGTCTTAGCCCAAAGAGCTTTTTTGTGATCTTAGGATGTATGACTGCAAAGAGTCTTGGGAAAGCAATAGAGGTTTAATAAATTTATTTTAGTTCAGTAATTTAGTACAAGAAAAAGTTAATATCATAACGTAGGAGTTTCAGCTGCTAAGAGAGCTTACAAAATAATGGAAATCGTTCCACCGACAAGAGTAAAGCTCAAAGATAAGATGATTCTAATGTTATCGTGTCTAAGGGCTTTACATTGTACTCCCAAGTTTAAAAGGCAAAAGTTTTTCACACATTCATAAGTGCAGTGTTTAAAGGGGATGAATTTCGCATGTTAAGCAACATCCAATAGGTAATTCATGTTAGTTTGTATTTAGTGCAGGAAAATATCGGGAAAGGACGATTGTTCAATCCCCGGTCAACAGTGGAGTGGAGCATTGACTTTTTTCCCGTATTTCATATTATTAAAAAAGCTATGGCTCTAACACTCAAAAATTTAATTAAAAACAAAAAAATAGTTTTAAATCGTGAGAAAACCTACCATACCCATGAAGAAATTCTAAGGTTGTGTTGACGCCAAGTTCGCACTTGGCCAGCGTGGTTGTCTAAGGCCGAATTAGTTTAAGGTAGGCTCGAGCCTCTCTTACAACCTACGACCTATTATGGTCCTATGGGACCTACGAATACATGAACGTATAAATAACTCAAAATACATTCCTTCCTGCAACGCGTAGCACCTCTTTCAGTGTACTAAAACCTAATCCCTTAGGTTGTTTTAATTTTTGCTTCATTCGCACAGAAACTTGCGCTCGGCGCATTTTTAAAAGCCTTTTCAGACGATACTTCAGGAGAATAACCGTGGCGTGTGTTGGCTGTGTAATTAGGGATCCTGCCGCAGATTAAATTTACATCATGCGAGTGTTTTAAATAAATTACTGCTACTTTTCCCCGGACTTTGTGTTATCTCGCAATAGAAAACGGACTTGCGAATTGCGTCGCCGGAAGATTCTGTTGGCTGTCTCTTTGTACGTTTGTTAGTAGTGTGGGGTTGTTTATTTTACTTCTTATGTAGTGTGTATGTTTTTTGTTTGAAATTATATGTTGATAGTAGTTAAACTGGCTGATTACTAGATACTAGCTCTTTTTTATGCTGTTGTATCAGGAGAAGTACAACATTTCTCAACTTTATACACAGTCGATTTAAGATAGCCTACGTCTCAACCTGTTTTTAATGAAAAATTAGTACACATACAAATTTTAAATAGACATAAATTTATTTGAGATACCTATCGAGAAAAGTTTCATTAGATTCTAGTTTTAATATCCTATTAAATTCAACTACGTCACTACTACTGGTTAACATGATATAAAAAAACAACGATACCTAAACACGGATTCAAATCAAAACCCATTAACAAAAAATCTCAACTGGATTCTTACTCTATCCGGGAATCGATCCTGCACCGCGGGTGTCGATCTATTGTACTCAGCCAGGCACAATAGACAGAACGATTATATTTCCTTCTTTGAACAACGCATAAAAGAATTCAAATCCTCCTTGTGCGTGCGTAGCCGTAATACGAGTCCGATATTAAGATGTGATGGCTACTATGGAATGTGTTTGATGAAAATTTAGTAGCGTAAAGCGCTTTTGGAAAGCGTCTTGGACTTTCATGAGATATATATTTCCAATCGCTAACTTAGCGACAGAAAGACGAATTTAAATAACAGCAATACGACGTTGAACAATTTTTTTACATACTGTCAAAGCTGTCCCAGTTTAGGATATAAGAAAATCCGGAATATATTGCATAGTAGAAATACAAACTCTACATGTTCTTTTTTCATGTTTGAGGACGTGATAGAGAGGACACAATATTGATACACATTTAATATTTTGGCATTGCGTAACAGAATAATATGTTGATATAATATGATTATATGACTCTTTATGAGCTGAAGGTGTCTTAGGAAAAAATAACAGAAACCACAAGCTAAACGAAACCGATTAATTAACATTGTGATTATTTGTTCCAGATGGTTGCGACTTCGGGAGCAAACTAGAAAAGTCAAGCAAAAAGTTTGTAACTAATTTATATAAATGAAATAAACGATTGCAAAACAAATGTCGTATGTTTAATTTTCTCATCTCACTAACCTATGTTATTTATTCTCGAGTATAAGTCTTTTAAAGCTCATAGAACGATATTCGATGGTAAACACCGCGTTTACCTCTATACTAAACTCAATAACAACCTTAATATACCGATCAATATACTCCCTTATTAACTTATCCCTCAAAGCAAGTAATTGCCGAATGGGTTAAAATTTGCACTTTTGAAGCGTTTTAATGCCCGTGTAACATTTACACTCAAATGTATCGTAACCACGCCACACATCAAATAAATAAAAGCTTACATTCACGTCAATTGGTATTAAAAAAAAATTAAAACGGACATTTTTCGCGTCCACATCTAATTGTCCGTTCTTTGATCGTTGCATGTAATCTTCTTTGTGGCAAGTGTTTCATTAACTACCAACGAGTTGTATAAATGGTATAAAAGTTTAATTATAGGTAGATGGTATTAATAGGGCTGGCAGAATGGAGTGGCAAGTTTGCTTTGGCTTTTTGTGCCTGCGTTTTTAGTTAGCTCTGAGATAATGAGACGAAGACGGGCAGCGCCAGTTCGCTCGCGACCATGTTTGGTGCAACCCAGTCGAAACGTCGGGCAGTAAGTACCTATGTAATTCGCTACTCTTAATTACGCGTGTAGACCCATAAAGACTAATATTTAGCTCTGAAATAGTTTTTGCGGTTAGTTATGAGTATAAATAAATATCACATAACATCGCATACATACATAAGTTGCTTTAAGCACTAGTGTATTGGATGAGAGAAAAAAAAGTGGATATATACAAAATACTGAATCAGATAAATTATAAACCCAGACACGGAACAAATACAGGTACAGATTCATCATGCCCCTGGCAAGAATGGAACCTCCGTCTCCTTGTACAAGATATAGGGGCTCTACCAAATGTGAAATCGAGACAAGCATTTAGGTACTTAGTAAAATACTCAGCGCTGGGAGTTTTATTTTATATTTTCAAAATAATTAAATTACCTGAGTGTTAAGTAGAGTAGTAGACTGAGTAAAATTTCATCATATGTCCCCACCGAGGAACACGAGCCTACCCTGAACTAGAGCGATCAGGCCTGGTCAACCACGCTGGCCAAGTGCGGGTTGGTCGACTACACAACCTCAAAATTTCTTTACAGGTGTGCAGGTTTCCTCACGATGTTTCCCTTCACCGTAAGAGCGAAGAATAATCAAACATACGAATTTCAAATTTGAAAACACATTGGTACGTGGCGGGTTTGAACTACCTCTCGTATGGAACGCTACAGCCTTAACTACTCGGCCATCGACATTCGAGTAAAATTTATTTGACTTTTTTATTGAAAGCAAAAATTTGACATCCTTATCTACAAAACGAGTAAATAACGTAAATGTCCAGAATTAAGACATTTCCGACGCTAATCACAAATTTCTGTTTGTGTTGTATTAAGCGCCATTATACTATTAATGGGATAAAACATGAGCTTATCATTAACATAACGTTGTTTAATAACTTTATTCAATGCTTACTGATTGCACGTCTATACAACTAAATAAAATTGAAGTGTCTGTTTGTAATATTAAAACAACGACTTTTTACTAAATAGGTGTGAAACTTTATCGGGTAATTTCTGTCTGTCTGTCTGCCTAGTTATTCTAGCCTGATCTCCAAAATAGGACGGGACTTTCAATTATAAGTTTCTAATTTTTTCAAGGTATATTATAGGTTATTTTAATAAATCGTTGATGTCAAAAGTAACTGTACCACGCGGATGAAGTGGAGGGCAGCCGCTAGTTCTAGATAATACTTATGTTTAAAGGTTAAACAATGGTCTATACTTGAGTTTTATATGACTTTTACATAATTATGGTTTTTGTGAAACAAGTACGTTCGTACGTACGTACGTACTGTGACGAGCTCGAAACGTCGGGTCTCTATAGCGGTACCATGAGTTGGCTACCGAAAACTTACGTACTACCGGCAACGCTGGCGGTAGTACACTTTTCAAATAGATTTCTTTAAACGCCAATAGCCCCGCCCAGTGGCCAATAGAAGAGCACTTAAAGAAAATCTGTCAAAATCCAAGCAAAAACGTTCCAATAGTAGGAGAGCTAGCAAGAATTTTTTGGTAGGTATTTGAGGCAAGCTGAAAACTTATCCTGAACCTCTCCTATTATATCCCAGCACGACACTGCTGACCTGGCTGGTGAAAACCCCCAAAAATATTTTTCATCTTTTTATTTATAACTAAAAAATAAGACTCACGCTGTAAGACAAATTATTTCGATGGAACTTCTACCTGTCAGGTGAACTGACAAAGTATATTTTTTTGGATTATAAAATATATTTTAAAATAAGAAAAATTGGGGGTTTGGTTTAGCCCCGGTACTCAGCCAGGTCTGCGGTTTTGTGTTGAGTTATAATATTAAAGGTATAGGACAAGTTTTCAGCTTGCCTCATATACCTACCGAAAAATTCTTGCAGGCTCTCGGACCACAATTTGGGCGGAGCTTGCTTTGACAGACGTATCAGCGCCAAGCGATTTTCACCTTATAGGTGGTCGACCGCCAAATACTCCGATAGTACGTCAAAACCTATCGAGTTGTTTTTTTTTTCATACGACCGATTTTAGTTCTTAGCGTAACCACCAGAGGCGCTGTACAAGTTTTTCATAGGCATATTTACGTAGGCCATATCGAGTCCGTAACTTTTAAACTCATTGTAGCGCTACTAAATAATTTTAGAATACTCGCGAAAAACAACACACGCGAAATTTAATCCGTAATATTTATAAATTTTATTTCAAAATTTAGTGTTTGCGCAAATAATAGACAATGACTACAGGTACGTATTTAAGGTATCTATGTATTAATTAATATTGGTACCACAAACGTTTTTATAATAGTAAAAAGAACAAATAAAGATACATCGCTTTTAAATTACTCAACTAATTGATTGGGCTATTGTTCGCCATGTTTTTAGGTAATTACTTTAAAGAGTAAGGCATTTAAATCGATCTTTAACGATCACATAATTTAGCCGGGCTTATCAAAAAGTATTTTTATTGACACATTGTATGGAAATAAAACATTTTCAAAAACCGTAATGAAGATATCGAAAATGCGCATCTGCCGAATCGCCCTCGGAAACATATGCGTTTATCGTGACAATTTTTTAAATTAGCCCTTTTGAAAGACCAAGTTAATTAGTTGTATCAAAACAATCTTAATGTTTCCGAATTACGGAGTTTCGATTAGCATTGAAATGTGGATGCACTTGAATTTTATTTGAAGACTGAAATGTCTTTTCGGGTATCCTGTTGTCGTAATCCTTTGCAATAAGGTCCACATTTGTGTGACACATTTTTAAGGTAACTTAGTTAATGTTTAAGACCAGCTATTGACCAGTTGTCAATAGCTGGTCTTATGTCGTCTGCTGTAATTAGGATATAATGGCATGTAACAGTTAATTAACAGTTGTCTTTTGTTCATTTCTTATTAATTAAATAAACTCAGAAGTCTGTGTTTTTTTCTTATCTACTATCGATAACAATGTACAGACTTCTGATAACAACTAGCAAGTATTATTTATAGAAGTTTCTTACTAATCAATTAATTTTAATAAATAGGTTAATATGCATTCACTTACTTTTAAAAGACAATAAGGCAAATGTGGAAGAACTTTGTATTGAAAATTAACTATGATTTGTGAATCTTCTGTGGCCATGCTTATTTTGAAAAATACGATAAAAAATTTAATGAAAAAAAGTATAGGTATGTGATGTTGCCAATCGGAATTTGTAACGGTCTCAATACTTTTAATATTTGGAAAAAACAACATAAAAAACTATGTAAATTCATTAAGCAAAAGTCTTTGTTAAAATCAATCAATGCCCTTAACACAAAAGCACATTGATCCAAGCGAGTTAAGCTCAAGCGATCTTAGAAACACTTTTAATTTTCTATCCGGCACAGGTGTAAGGTAGCATATAATTATTACATATGTGGAAACTAAGATAACATCCAGAGATTATTAGGCGAGTTACCAAAACAGATAGTTACCTATCCGCACTACTAATTTAGTTCTACCACTTTTATGAACGTCCACACAACTACTTACGGAGAATAAAGTGTCTTAGGCAAGGGCCACACTGGAGGAAAATTTATAGTAAAACTCAAAGTAATTTTTTTTTTATTTATATAGGCATTTACATGCACTTTAGATATGGGATGAGTGCCATCCACTCTCCAGCAAGTCCGGTGATGATGACGAGGCAGTTCCAAGCCATCATCGTATGTCAGTTAGGAAAAAAAACAAGCACTTACAATAAATCTTCGGTACAGTAAATAAATAAGTAATAGATTTGTGATTCTACAACCGTTTCGGAACGCTGATACTACCGAGAAGACACCGGCAAGAAACTCGATAGTTACTCTTTTTGACCGATTATCATATAACATTGTAGTAAAAATTTGCCATTAGTTTGAGTATGTCATAGTAGAAAAGTGAAAAAAAAAACTTATCTCTTTATTATTAATAAAAATAAGGAAAGCTTGAACACTCCTGTAGCGGTACCATGAGTTGGCTATCGAAAACATGCGTACGTTAAAAACCTATACAGTTGATTTTTCATATGATCGATTTTAGTTCTTAGTGTGACCACCAGAGGCGCTGTACAAGTTTTTTATAGACATATTTACGTAGACGATATCGAGTCCGTAACTTTTAAACTCATGGTAGCGCTACGGGGCCCAAAAGTATTAAGGGTTGGGTTACCTATTTCGTAAGTATCTATTACAACGAAAGGGCATTTGGAGATTTATTTATTTATTTATTTATTTATTTATTTAAGTCTCACTAACAACACATACATTTTACATTCGTAAAGTATCCATCACTTAATAATAGAAACAGTTCTGATGTAGGTGTCAATTATAAGCGAGCACATCATTGACTTAAAAATAAAGTAACATAGAACATAACATAAAATTAGAATAACAATACTATAAAATTAGAACTTTGTAATAACACAAAACAGTTACGATCCTATTCTACTTCTTCGGCTTTACTTAGAATACAAAAAAAGAAGAATTTTTATCTTGAAATTGGCGTAACTATCGTTAAATATGTCCTGAATTTTGCTTTGGAGGTTGTTATAGTCATTTTGCAATCGATAAATCGGTGTTTGTGAACCAAGATTAGTACGAGGAGAAGGTGGACTGAATATTTTATGGATTTTGTGTCTCGGGTAATTATATGGAACGGAGAGATAGAGACACTCAAGAAGGGCGCTGCAATGCAATTGACCATTTATAAGTTTATGAAGAAACAGCATGCCGGATAGCAGTCTGCGATTACACAGATCAATCATATTAAACTTGTGAAGACGCTGATTATACGGACTTCTATGTGAGAAATCCCTGCAGTGGAACGCAAGGTGCCTAGTAAATGCACGTTGGATACTTTCAATACGTTGCGAATGAACAGCATAGATGGGATTCCAGGATGTACAGGCATACTCAAGGTGGCTTCGTACTAAAGAGTTGTACAAAATGATTTTTGGTGCGTTGGTTGAAACCTTTGGAGATTCTTTTTATAAACCCAAGCATTTGCGCTGCTTTAGCAACTGCTTTATCAATATGATGGGTAAATTTGAGCTTACCATCTATTTTGACACCAAGATCTCGAATCACCTTTACTTCATTCAGAACTGTGCCACCAAGACTGTAAGCCGTATCGAACGGCTTTCTTTTTCTTGCATACTTTATGTGAGAACATTTACTAGGATTAAGTATCATATTGTTGGAAATACACCAGCGCGAGATGCTATCTAGATCGTTTTGCATAAGTTTATGGTCCATGATAGTCTTAATTGAGCGGAATATTTTAAGATCATCTGCGAATAAAGATACTTTGCAATGTTTAATTTCATTAACGATGTCATTTATAAAAAGCGAAAAAAGAACAGGGCCGAGATGAGATCCTTGAGGAACTCCGGAATCAGCGTAATATATTTGGGATTCAAAGCCACCTAACACTACACTCTGTGGTCTACGCGTCAAGTAAGATCGGAACCATTTTAATAGAGGACCTACGAACCCAATTCTACATAGTTTATTCACTAGTATGTTGTGATCTACTTTATCGAACGCACTGCTGAAGTCCGTATAGACAGCATCCATCTGCACTCCCTCCTCAATGCCTTTTGAAAGATCAGATACAAAGGGTACAAGGTTGGTTAAAGTTGAACGACCGGCTCTGAAGCCATGTTGAAAGTCTGAGAGTTTATTATTAATAAAATTTGAAAAAGTGGGATAGACTGCAGACTCAAATATTTTAGAGAAGCATGTAAGTATAGAAATGGGTCGATAATTTTTGACGTCGGTGTGCTGTCCTTTTTTATGGATCGGTAGAACCCTAGCCTTTTTCCACAGTTCAGGGAAACATCCTGTTTTCAATGAGTGATTGAATATTATAGTTAATGGAAAAGCAAGTACAGAACCACATCGCTTTACAAAGAAGGGAGAAATTGAGTCTGGCCCAGCGCCTTTAGAGGTATCTAATTTCTTTATGATGCTTCTCACTTTCTTTTCTGTAACTTTGAGAGAAGAAATGCAATCATTACAGAACATTTCGTGGGTACTAGAATCATACACTTGGGTATTATTGGATATAGGAAGAGATTTTGAGTATACGGAATGGAAGTGGTGCATAAACAGATTGGCAATGTTAGCACCGGAGTCAGCGATGGTGCCATCCAAATGCATTTTAGAGGGTATTGAAGTAGTCCCACCTCTTTTGCTTTTAACGTAGCTCCAGAACGATTTTGGATTCTTGGCAATATTCAACTCGATTGTGTGAAAACATGAATCATAGAGCTTATGACATCGATCGCGAAGCAATTGAAACTCAAGTTTATCGCGGGGGTTACCAAATTTGAGATAGGTTTTACGAGCCCTGTTTTTTTCCCTTAACAACTTGATGAGAGTCAAACTAAACCAAGGTGGGAACATTGATTTTACAGGTCTAGTTATAGGAACGTACTCCTCAATAACACGATTCAAGATCTCGTGGAACTTTTCTACCATAGTATTTACTTCATCGCAATTCTCCAGTTCATTACGCCAATCCAAAGTTTTAAGTTTGTACAAAATGAGATCATAATTAGCCTTATAATAGTTACGTCTACCAATAAGCTTAGGACGAAGATATTCCATATTAGTGTAGTTTAGAGTAAACATAAGGCTGGGGTGGTAGTGGTTACACTTTATTAAATTACTTAATGGAATAGTTACTGACGCGTTGGTGGAGTTACATAGAACAAGATCAAGAAATTTACCATCACTATTACTAATACAGTTCAGCTGATACAAGTTATTTGATGAAATGAAGTCAACAAGTGAATAACCTAAGCGTGTATTATAATTTGATGGAAACAGTTGTTTACAGTCAACTCTAGTGTCCCACTGAATGCAACCAAGGTTAAAGTCTCCCATTATCACAAGGTCATCGCACTGATCTATTACGTTTTCAACTTTCTCAAGAAATCGAGACAACACCTCAGGCTTCACAGGTGGTGGGAGGTAAACAGCACATAAGGAATTTTTTTTGTAAATATTACCAACTTTAAGTTGCAAAGTAACCCAGATATCTTCTGCACTAGACTCCCAGCTCAATTCACGGCAAGAGGGTATGTCTCGCGAAACAGCTATTAGGACTCCTCCACCATCTTTTTTGGTGGAGCTGATGCGGTCCCTGCGGTAAACTACATATCTACTATCAACTATCTCTTTATTACTAATTTTACTGTTTAACCAGGTCTCCGTGAATACAATGACCCTGTGATTAGTGGTCGATATATTTTTGAGTAAAGAATCGGTTTTAGTTCGTAAACCCTGGACATTCTGATAATATATGTCAAGCATGACGGAATAAATTTTAAAAAAGCACTTACAGTATTAGGTTCATGGTTTAAGATAACTGTTTAATACTTTCTTCACTCTTTATAAGCACTGCTTGGTGGTTTTCACTCTTCCGGGCATATACCCGTCCATTACGGACCCAAACAAACTTATAAGAGAGCTCTTTAGCTTTAATGCGAGTAGCAGCATGTAAATATTTGTTTCCTGGCGTGAGGTGCTCCGAGACGAACACAGGCGAACGAGTGCCCCCAATGCCGAGATGATGAGAGCTGAGCTTGTGTTGCGTGTTCTTCTTATTGAAGTTGCTAACTGCAGCCAAAATTGAGTCCCTTAGGCGCGGGTTGCGTAATTTGACTATTACTGCTCGGGGTTTAGTATTTTCTTTGGACTTTTTAGCGACTCTAGTGACCTGTATTATTTCTTCACTGCTGATGGGGTTATCGACTGCTTTTGTCAATTGAATAATGAGGTCACTTAATTTTTCAGAGTGGTTTTCGGGTATGCCATTGATCTCTAAGTTGCTCTCGCGCATGTGTAGTTCAACGGCATTTAACCGATTCGACAAGTCACACACAGTAGACTTCAGTGTCTCATTATCCTTCTTGAGTGTTGCTATAGTTGCAGATTTTTCCTCCAGACAGGTTTTTAATTCTTCGAATTTTGAATTGATTGTGAATTTTGGAGATTGTGAATTTTGATAGGAAGTTATTGATTTATGGATGGCATAAAGCAGTTTCTTTTATATTTTATAGCTGAGAATATTACGGATATAGATACGTTATGTTATTAAAATGGGAATTTAAAGTTATTTTGTATAATAATCACTTGGGTTTAAACAAACGATAAAATATTCCATGTTTGGTTTTAATAAAGGTTTTAGAATGCATGAAAGAAAATTATTAGTACCTATATAGTACTTTCATCACAATGAGTTCTATTCCTTTCACTCCATTTTCCCATATTCATCCATTATAATATTATAATGAGAAAATTTCTATGTTATAAAAAAAAATATACTACAACTACTCCAAAGGCTCAGCGACCCATAGCTTAGCGTATAGCATAGCTTTTAGCGTCCTCCTTCGAATTAGTTTTAAAACCCCAATTTATTTCCTCATAGGCATATCAAGAGGTAGTATATACACACCCTTACTCTATATTCTCCGAAGCGACCTCTCGCGCCTTCGTAGAAACAATCAGGGGCTGTAGCTGAGCCCTTGCCTCAATTACCACCGGCCACATCTAGCCAAGGTAAACGTGTTCGATGGTAGATCAACTGTTTGTGGACGGACATTTTGTCCTTTTTCTAGGACACTGGGACATTTGTAAACCGTTAAAAATTTTTTTTTGGTTATTTTTCTAAACATGTATCTATTTTTTTGGACTTACTTAGTAGTTTCAAACTGTCATGTACAATATTCCGGACATTTTCAGTTTTCTAATGTGTGTAAACATTAAAAAACTCAAAATGTCCAGAATATTTACTATGTTGTTTTGTTTAAATGAGTACTCCCGATATTTCGGCACTGTTACAAGCGCCATGATCAACTGTAGGTCATAAAATGAAACAACATGGTAAATATCCCGGATACTTTCAGTTTTCACTTAGTCTAGGTGGCTTTATAAATAAAAGCTTAAAATTAAGTAAGCTTCATATACACCGTGGAATTTTAGTGGTTGTTTTCCCGCAGTAAAATGATTCTATCTTATTAGTAGAATAGATTTGTGCAGTTCTTTTTTGTTAAAATCAATAAATGCCGATTTTACGAAAGGTTTAATCGAAACTCGAAAGCACGTTCGAACCGCTTTATGACTTAGGGCGTCGAGCTTCTTTAGCTTTTAGCATCTCTTTCATGCGGCAAGCAGTACCTGATTACGTGACATCTTATAAAAGAACGATAGCTTCTCTCGTTTTCGAGTTGGAAAACTTTTATTTCGAAAATGTAAAAAAAAATATTTTTTCGAGGAATCATTTGCATGATTCGATAGCATTACTAAAGGCAACGGAAAAACAACCACAAAAATTTCACGGTGTATATGTAATAGCATTTTAAGTACTTTGTGATTAAAGGGTCTAATTATTTAAGAGAGAAAAATTATAAAAACGAATTTTCACACATCTGGGGGCACGGCAGTGCCCCCGCCAAGTCGAGCGCGAAGCAAACACTGCCGTACCATCCTTTACTGGAACCATTTCGCCGCATTTTCAGGCCCCTATTTGAGAACCTCTGGATAAGACCAGAACGCTGAAATGTTTATCATTCCTATAACCAGTAACCTATGATAACACACTTAAAATCTAAAATTCAAAGTCTGTGGGACTTGTAGTTCCGAAGTTAAGCGAAAGCAAAGTTTCGCATTTATGACACACACTCACACACTCACCTACTCATGATCATCAAAATAGAACTAGTACTTTCCATAAACTCAGAGCGCTGAAATTTGGTACAGAGTTAGGGTTTAATAGTCACATAAAGGGAAAACTATAAAAACTACCATAATCGAAGATCTGGAGTACCTGGTGATCCTGATTAGAAAACAACAGTCCAATATTATAAAGTCGTCTAAAAATATTAAAAAAAACGACATGCCGCCTTTACAAAAAATATTTAATTTGGTTAGCTGCTTCTACAAAAAGAAGTGAAATCCCATCAAAAACATCCTGTAAAACAACTAGCCAAGTCTCGATGGAGCAGATTGCTCATTTCTAAAAAGTAATAAAATCTAGACAAATTCGTGCCAAGCCTAAGGACCCTTACTGCGATTTCTTCATTATTATAGTTAGTGTTGTGTGACTTGGCCGTTGAAGGGTACTCAAGGGTACAAGACCAGTATCAAGTCTTAATTTTCACTTGTTATTCATTCAACGTTGTCCAAATGGCAATTTTTCATCGTCAATAGGTAGCGGTTCTGGCGACAGATTGCTATAATATTGATACGGAGAACCTGGTTATGTACCCTTGTGTTCCCTTCAACGGCCAAGTCACACAACACTAACTATAATAATGAAGAAATCGCAGTAAGGAACCTTAGGCTTGGCACGATTTTGTCTAGATTTCATTACTTTTTAGAAATGAGCAATCTGCTCCATCGAGACTTGGCTAGTTGTTTTACAGGATGTTTTTGATGGGATCGTATTTACGCTGTGAGATTCCAGATTGCTAATTTAAAGTAAGTGTAAGGTAAGTACCCTAGATAGGCTTTTTATCCCTTTAAAATGGATGTAAGATTTATTCACGTATCTTTTGTTAATTTAGCTTTATTCTTTAATATGTAGTTTCAGGGCTAGCCCGCCACTATATTGATATTGATTTCAACTTGACACCTACACGGATTCGCGGAAGTAAGGATCTTGTGATAGAAAAAAAGAAGATCTTGGGAGACCCGTAGACAGAAGGACTAAAGAAATAATATCTAACGAGACAAACAGATAGAAGTACATCCAAATGATTATACGAAGGGTTCCTTTTAACGCTTTTATTATGTTCTCAGGTCCGGAACCAAACAATTGAAACGGACATTTCTTTAAGTACCAACCTGTGTGTTTTAGTTAAAGCGGCAATTTGTCAAAGCGATTATTTCTTCCCTTACAATGTCCTAGCGGTCGTCATTTTGTCCCCTTCCTCCTAACAACAAGGTATGCCTATAAAATAACTTAATCGCATGTTCCATACCTATCATTAGTTGTGTTGACTGCAAAGAAATGTTGGCAAAATTCGGTTTGCGGTTTCCCTTCAAATTGTATGTGTATGCAAATACTACTTTCCAGAAATCCCGATTGCTAATTGAAAAAGAACCTCATCCCGTAGCATTTTAGGTTAGTTTTTCATTGTAGAAATTTCGATTTGCACAAAGCATGTATGTTAGAGTTTCCCACGTCGATCATCCGTGTGTGGCTGTCTTTAGTTTACCTCTTGCAAATGATTTCCTATTCTAACACTTTTGTCTTAATGTTCATTTTCAATTATCAAACTTACCGTTTCCTTACTGCATTTGAGTGCGACTTCAAAGGATTTTTGGTTATATTACGTTAGTTATAAGGTTGAGTATTGAGTGCAGGTGAAGTATCTAAGTCCTGGTAAGCAGTAAAGAACCTTTAGACCCCATGTATGGAGGCTTGTAATTAATGGCTTTAAGCAGCGATCGACAACGTGTGGTCCAAAGATGTCGTACTTATGACCTGTGAAAGATTTGTTAATATGTTTGCGAAAGCTATTTGGCACGCAAAACCTTCCACCCTTACCTCTCTAGGCTATGCTATTTTTTTCCTAACTGATATACGATGGTGATCAAACTTAAAAACTTTTTTTTTGTTTGATCACCATCGTAATGTTACATGTAATGTTACTTAGTGTCTAGTTTTCAGCAATAAAGGCGTATTATTATATACGATGGTGTCTTGGAGTTAACCTCGTCATCATCACCGGACTTGCGGGGAACGGATGGCTCTCACCCCTAAACTAGGCTATGCTCTATCTATACTATCCGTGTACAGGTTTTGAAGGCATCAGACTTTTTGTAGGACCGATAGTCGGGCCGATTCTTCTTCCGATTCCTATCTCTGATTTTGTGAGCATATTTGACCCACTTTTTGTAGGACGCGTGCTTTGCTCTATTGCAACCAGGATGTTTCATTCTTCTCTTTAAAAAAAATCGGCCACCGATTATTATCGGACGTAAGTGGGCAGCCTATGTAATTTTGGTGAAGCATGACAGACAGACAATATGAAACAAAGCCTAGCGATGACAATTTTATTAAATTGCGATGGTATCAATGGCGGTCAAATATATAATTAATTATTATATGTAGAACAGGAACTTACCCTTTGTAAGTTGTAGCCCTGTGGGGTATTAGGTATCATCTTGCAACCAACACTTTAAGTGACCACATATATTCAAGACATATCAAGAGCTAACCTGTCAAAGAAGACCCTTACCCTATCAAAAGGTTGCCGATCCCTGGCACAGTGTTCCGCACTGGTATTTCATGGTCGGTTGGATGAGAATACTCGTAAGGAAACTGACACTTCTTATTATGAAAAAGCCGTCAAATGCTTTGTGATGAGCACTTTACACGTATGCCGTATGGGGGGGATCCTCAGTTGTAAGTCTTTTTGATGCCGCATGCGGAATCAGGGGTGTATTGCATTGGGATACCGTATACAACTATGTCTACTAATATGAAATAGAACTCATTTAAAACAGTCCACAAATTGGTAAAAAAATTTACGAGATACAAACTAAATGGACGATACAATGTCACTAGATGGCTATGCGTAGGCATGAGGTCCAACTGCAGCATGATTGGTTATTTTTGACGTGACATTGATAGACATATCAATATTCAACAATCATGCTGCAGTTTGTTGGACCTCACGCCTACGTATTGCCATCAAGTGAATTTCTCATACGCGTTAACAAAGAGTATAGTGGAGTGTAAAAAAAGACACATTACACGACGGAACTGTATGTCTAATCTGTGTTTATCTATCTCATTTGTGTTTTATAAGTTTTATAGTTTAAAAAAACAATAAAAAGACGTGTGGCACTCGGGGACTGCCGCGGTATAGCTATTGCATAGCATCGTCCGATTTCGGAGCAGCTCGTCTCGATTCGTGCGAGTTTCGTAGAGTCGTACAATACGTCTAACCGCACGCACACAAACACCGTGCCGAAGTCTACAGAACTGAAACGACGTTAGACGATTGTGAGGTTTTTTTCGTTACGGAACTTTTTGGTTCGGTCGCTGCGCTCAAAGCCCGCGATAAAAGCTATGCAATAGCTTAAAATAAAACATCATATGTAATGGTTTATTGGACTCATTGAAATCGAATCGTTTCAAATCAAAGCTTTGTAGGAATCCCAGTGATATAAGACCTAGGTCTTACTACCATCCATCCATAGCATCTAACATATTTGTGAACAGGTTATAAACTTATAAACGACAGACCACACCAGGTCTGCCAACAAAAAATATTTTTTTCTCCTCTGGCATTCGTTTCTGGTGCCCTCCATGGTGTGATGGCCAGGAGTTGAATAATTGGTATCGATAAGCGTTCCGAGGTATCGAGAAAAAGTTATTCGATCACGTACTATGATACTGGCAAGAAATGATCATGTTTACGGGTTTGAGGCCGTAAGCAATATCATGGATGAGTGTAACAACTTTTTTTCTTGTATTTCCGTGTGTGATGAGAAATGTTATTCGTAAATGAATTTAATAAATCCGCAATGGTTAGGTGGACACGTTTTGTATTGGTTAGAGACCCATGGTCACTATCTAAGGTTTCAAGAGTCGTGGGTTCGATTCCCACCCGGGACAAATATTTGTGTGACGAACATCGATGTTTGTACCGTGTCTGGTTGTGGTGTTAAATATATTTAAGTATATTATTTGTGTATCCACTGTTGATTCTGATATCTATGTATAACGCAAGTGCATTTAAGGTACTCTCCACGGGATCAAATTATTGAATGTGTGTACAAAAGCTAACACTTCAGTTTTTTTTTATTTGTTGTTTCAGATATCACGTTTGACGGTCTGAGCCCAGGAGTTGAGGTGCTCAAGTACTCGTTCAGGCGGGGTCATGAAAGCGATTTTTTTCAAATTTTAAATTTACAACGCTAACACTTGTTTATTTTTGATGAACATTGACAAACATTTATAAATGCTAAACATTGGTACACTTATTAAAAATAAAAAGTATTAGTAGGTTTAATCAAGACAGTGCACCGCTTCAAACCATCTTTTTGAACAACGCTTATTGAGACTACTAACCCAAGTTCAAAATAAGTCTAGCTCTTGGTCAGCATCAGCCATGTTATTAAACACGTTGATAATATTAATAGTTGAAAATATTAGTCACAAGATTGTAAAATGGAGACCAGCAAAATAGTCCTTATCCGCTCACTTAACAAATAACTTGGCATTTAAATTCTACTTACATATAACTATTGCACCCTAAACTACCAAATCCGGCGATCAATCAGGCTCATCAAAAGTGCATCGATGCATTCACTAATGCTCCTTAAGTGCAGTGCACACTGGGCACTGGTGACGCGCTAATCTGTTGATATTGAACGTGGCTGTCCGATGTTGTGTTCTGGGGTTTATAACAAAAGAAGAACGCAGTGAGTTTGTGTTGTTGACCAGATTATTTGCTATTCTTTTTTTTATTATTATTTTGTTCGGCAGATGTAAAAAGGTTGAACAAAATATACTAACGTTTTGAATTAATTAATATATGTAGCATTGCTTGTAGTTAATAATGAAATCTCTATTCGTTTTTATTATATTGTTTGGTAAATGTAAGGAGGACGTACAAAATAACTAGTTTTTAGGTCTGGGGTGTTATTGTTATTAGTCCGTATGAATTATGTAATTTATAAATGAATATAGCATGTAGATTTTAATAATTTGGAAGGTCGTATGAGATTTTTTAAGGTACAAATAAGTAAATAACCTTTAAAAAAAACTCTAATAAATACCTTTCACAGATCATCGGCATAATAAATTAATTACTAAGTTAAGTTTTTATTTATTAAATGAATTTAGTGGGTAGATTTTTCTTTGAAATTTTGGTATGTAGAGTACACATAGACTTGCCCAAAAAGGGCCAGAAGATGACGTCTCACTGTAACAAAATTCACTGTGACAAGTAGTTCTATCAATTGTTTGGGCCTTACGGCCTGTCGTTACGCGATTATTAGTGTGTGGACACGGCTTTATTATAATTGACAATGGATTGAGTGTAAAGCCCGTGATTGCTACTGATTTAGTATGAGATTGATGGCAATAGTGCGGTACTTAATTATGAATTGATATGAGATTCAAATTAGTTGAAGTAGTTTAAGGTTTTAAGTGATTATTATTCCTAATAATAATATAAAATAACTATACTGTGTCTTGGGCTTTTACGCCAAAACTAATGAACTCATTTAAATGAAATTTGACGCACAATTAAAACGGTTTTATTAAACTATGTACTTATGCCGTTCTTCAGGATTAAGTATAAATAATGTCATGAAAAAAATAACAAAACACTGTTGACTATGTAATATCGAGGATTTACTATTAATTTCGTTTTTTATATATATTAAGTTGAAAGTAAATATATACATTTTTCCTTCACCAAAAGATTCGCCCGAACAGGGACTTGAACCCTGGACCCTTGGATTAAAAGTCCAATGCTCTACCGACTGAGCTATCCGGGCTATTGGTAAGTCGAGAAAAAATTTATGCTATTTTCATAATTTGAATAATTAATCGAATTCAAATAAAAATTATTTACCAGCAATACATTTAATTTTAATTTATAGTTTCAATTGCGACGATTAAGAAAAGTGAACAGCTGAATGTAATATAATTTAGTACAAAGATTGAACCTTCTAATTAGCTAACGGGGATAATACGTCAAAATGAATAGTTTAATTTAAATTGCGTATAAGTTGATTAGTAATTATAAGGCGTTCTCTATTATAAAAAAAAAAATAATCTCTATTCGATAATATAATTGGCTAAATTAGAAATACTTAACTTCTATTTAATATCTATTTATTCATCTAACACGGAATTAAATATTATGAAACTTGATACAGAAAATATCTAAATTTAGAAAAAAGAATCAATAAAATCCCAGGACAATACGATTAAGAATATTACCATATCCAATTTGAAAATTCTCCATAGAAATCTAGTGCTCGATTTAGTACTACTCAAAAGGTGTTTTTTTTTATAGTTTCAAAATATTTATTCGCCCGAACAGGGACTTGAACCCTGGACCCTTGGATTAAAAGTCCAATGCTCTACCGACTGAGCTATCCGGGCTCGTACAGTATCGGGTAAAAATTATAATATCCATCGAACGGAATCAGTTAAACAATGTAAGTAATTATGTGGAACACTAATTTATCATTTTTTTTTAATGGTCTATATACTTTTTTAATCGATTAGTCATATTAAAGAATAATGATAATAGGCATGAAAAATGTTATATGTAAGAATTATTTGTTATTTTAAGCGACTCATTTATTCATGTCAATTCTAATTATCAAAATTCAGATATCAAAGCACTATGCTAAGTGTATCACTAAAACGACAATATTTATTTTATTTACTTATTTATTTATTTGAAACATATACACATAATCCTTACAGGCAATTAATATGTAAAATAGCGTTGAAATTAAAAACATAAGAGTGTTATTTTGATTTAAATCTAAGTATTACTTACCGTTTTTGGTGATCCCTTCCGGAAAACCTAGTAAATTATCAAAGAAATTAAAATAAATTAAACTGCACGTGTAAAAAGGTTCTTTCAAATCATAATTTCTAGTTTCTACAAACTGACTATGATGAAATTACGATATCATACGTTTAATTTTTATTTACGCATTAGATACAGTTTCATCCATTTAAAACACTTTTATTTCGTACAAAATAATTAAATCGCCCGAACAGGGACTTGAACCCTGGACCCTTGGATTAAAAGTCCAATGCTCTACCGACTGAGCTATCCGGGCTTATACGAAACCATCTCAAAAAATCGTAGATATGGCACTTTTTCTCAAAATATTTATCATAATTGGGTATTTATTTGCACAAATGCTAATATTCATGTGAAACTATTCGTTTTATGTTGGTTTAAGATAATGTAATGTGTAGCCAATTGATCATACATATATCTGTTTTTACATTTAAATGGTCTAATTAATATTTTATGTTAATTATGTATACATATAATAAGTATGTATGTAAGCAATTGAGTGCAATAAAATATTTATTTCATTCATATTTTCAAGCAAGAAAGAATACGACGTAATAACGGGTAATACTTTTGCATGATAATTGTTACTAATATTTCTAGGCCCCTGCTGATCCCTTAGTAAAAAACTTATATATAATAGAATGTAGATATAAATATTATTTTCTTTTTAACATATAGGTCTAATGCAATTTATATCGCATTTTTCTTGTTATCGTCATTTGCGTGTAAGTGCCTGATTAACTGCCAACTTATCATTCCTGTATTGCACAATATATAATTTTAAACTGTCATGGTTACACACATTAGAAAATCGTAACTGTCCGGGATATTTACCATGTTGTTTTGTTTGTATCGGGAGCTTATTAAAACAAAACAACATGGTAAATATCCCGGACAGTTACAGTTTCCTGTATTGCACGTTAAACAATAACTAAACTTATATGCATTAATTGGAAAATAAAGTAAAACAAAGCGTATTTTGAAAAAGAAGTAAAAATATAGGATTTATAGCAGCCAATACGTGTAAATGTGCTCTAAAGCAAGCTTTTTTAAAAATATGTTTATTTAAACAAAAACTAACTTTTTCAACACTTGCACGCACTCATGAAGGAGGCCGCAGCACTTTTTTTGCAATATTAAAAAATATTTATATTTTATTTTCTTCAGGAAATATTACATAGGTTCTAATGCCGTTTACATTGCATTCTTAATGAAGCAATCACTGCGATTGGTGCAAGGAGGTTGCAGACATGAAATTATACACCAGCCAATGAGTTACTTGAAATAATCATCGGAGATGCTATCTAGTATACACTTTATGCTTTGGTACACGAGCGTAGAAAAGCGTTAGAAAAAAACAATCTTATGAAGAAAAATCTAGCGAAAGTGGCAGCCACACTATATGTAAAAATCCTTTTTAGTTTTTTCTTTTGTTAGTTGGGTACCTTTTCGAAATTATTATGATTAAGATAAAAATTTCAATACCTACAAAAACATAACGTTCTGTAGTAAAAAAACGGGAATTGATAATAATAACATCTTTGAGATAAATTACTATGAAACGTTTCAATGAGTCATCTAATAAACGATACAATAACTTCTAAGTCACATCGCGACTGAAAGTGCACAAATAATCCACAAAAGTAGGTAAAACACAGCTATTAAATTCTTGCACAATACTTAGACTTTTTTATTACAAATAAAATTGTGTATCAAGTTCCGAAATGTTGAAACAAAACACATAAGTGCTGTTTTATGGAACAATCAAATATCTTCTTGACGCAATTACTACCCGCTGTTTTACAATATTTGCTGGACATATGAAGATATATAGCTTTTTATATCTTGACACTTAAATGAAGTAGCGTGTTCTGAGCCAGTTAAATTTACCGCTTTCGTTAGTAAAAAGGTTAAATTTCTTTATAGTCTTTTTGATTGAAATTTAGTTTCTAAATAAGTACCTTAAAAGCATCAACATTGCATAATATTATTTTTCCTGTGTTTTTTCTGCATGACTGTACTTTATTCAATTCGCAACTATGTTAGTTAGTGATGTCAAAACATTATGTAGGCAGTGAATTTATCGATGGTAGCCCGAGGGAGGGACACTGAAAAATCGACAAACTTATCGATACTTTATCAGAGTGAATACGAAATTAAATCTCGTTTACTCGAGGAATATTTATCGGCTGATTAATTTTATTCATATGATCCTCGTAGATACTTTATTTATGCCAGTGGGTGCGTAGTACCACTCAAGGCAGCCATTTTCTTGGATAAAATAGTTAAGAAATAGTTTTTTATGTTACGTTAATATTGATATGATAATATGTTTCTAGATATTTATTGTATTTTATTAAAATACAATACAGAAAACTGTTATCAAAAACATTTTGATCTTACTTGCGACACTACTAATAAAATCAGACTAAGAAGAAAAAAAAACAATCTACTAAATTAACAATTTTCAATCTGTTATGACGTTACTGGCACATTGCACATCGAAAGACATTAATTAAAAATGAAATAAGAAAAAAACTATTACGATTAAAATATAACACGGAATGGGAGCAAGCGCATTCCAAATTCAAAAATTCGATTCTATTCCCAGTTTAAATTTGAAATGGAGCCGTTCCATTTCCCGCGCATGAATCATCGCGGTGAAATGAGGGGCAAAACCGAATATCTTTGTTGAATACTGGAAGAGGCATTGGAAAAATATTAAGTATTATTTGGAAAAAAAAACTTATTATGTATTTATTTTTCTACTGGTAGTAATTATATTGACTTTAAAATCAATGTACTTAGTTAATTATACAACGTGGTGTTAGACTTAGGTAAGTACAGGTTTCGAGTTAGGGTTGGATCTTTTTTATCTACTTTCTAGATAATTACTCAGGGTTAATAAACGATTCGAATTCGGGAAATAATAAATTGTAATCTAAACATACCAGCATTGGACAAAACACATAAAATCCATAATGTCTAATATAGAAATATGTAAAATAGAAATACGCGATACGCGGGCCGTGGGTTCGATTCCTACTCGGGACAAATAATATTTGAGTGATGAAAATATTTGTTGCGTGTCTGGGTGTAATTATATTTAAGTATGTATTTATAAATACATAATATGTATGTATATCAGTCTCTTACGCCTATAGTACAAGCTCTGCTTAGTTTGGGGTCAGATGACCGTGTGTGGAAATGTCCTAGATATTCCCAGATATAATATACGGTCACTTCCAGATCCATAGATCATCGGTAACAAATAAAAGCAGGAGCAACCCGACCCCGGGCGCCGCTCTCCTATTGCGGCCCCCGGCGTGACTCGCACTGGTTACTACGGGATTGGCGACGAGTAGACAAGATGGACAAGCGGTGACTATTGGTGACGTCATGTTATAGGTAGCTGGCAGGTAAAAAAAAAATTACAAAAAAAGAACCGCCCTCAAAAATCCGACTCACTAAGTTAGGAAACTATTCATTTAAGAAAAAGAAAATCTTAGATATTTACATTTTGAACGCCAATTCAAGAGTTACCTGCATTTTTTAAGTAAATTACTAAAATAGATCTTATCGAAGTTACGTGCAATTGAATGATAATGTTATAGTTCAAAGCATTATTTCACTGTTGCAAACAAAATATCAGACATTATCAGTAACACAGTCCCGGTATCGAACCCACGACCGCTTAGATCACGACGAAGTGACAGAACAAAGTTAATCGGTTTACGCGGCAAGTCGACCGTACGAAGTTCGCTTGTAATTGTGCCATAGAGTAATAAGAAGGTACAGAAGGGCCAGTTTAAGTAGATAATTTTTTTTTTGTCATTAGTATGGATTTTTTTTGTTTAAGTATCTCTTCTTGGAGAGTTGTCTTATGTTTTTTAGTAACAGGTGCGAGTTTTTCGAATTAAATTGTAATGTTTGGGTTCTGCCAATTATGTCTTTTCCAATACCACCAATAATAGCGAAACAGTAGGTAATTAAAGTTTACCAAAAAGAAAATACTTTTGGTATCGTCAAACATAAATCAAACTGATTTTAAAGGTAAAAAAATCTTTAAAAACAAGCTTTTATTTAAATGCGCTAAAAAGAAAAAAATTAACTTTTACACTATAACTTTACTGTCAACTTATAACATTTCAAATTCAACATATTTGACACAATTTATATGTTTTAAAAGCTTGTCGCGAGATTTATTTTTCAGATCAGCTCCATGTCATAATAATATTGCATTGTCATCGGATATACACGTGCATGCAAAATTTCAGCTCAATCGGTTGAGGGCAAGTGCCTTAAAATTGAGTTATAAAATTCCACCCGAACACACAAACATACATACATACATACATTGCAAGTTAAATAAAAGCTTGTAAGAAACAGATTTTGTAATATTGGTCAACTTTAATCAATATGACATCTACCAAGATATGGAGGCTATCCAAAATCTTTCACGATTATAATCGAGCTTTCATACATCATACAAAAGATAACAACAATACACGGCCATCCAATACCTATCAAGATTACTAAACGAGCTTTAAAAGGTTATGTCGATTAATGACGTATCGATATCTCGATACTTCTACTCTCTGGTAGTGCCACGACCGGCTAATTAGTAGGTGAATAAGCTCTAAATACCGAGTGTTTAATCGAATCCGACGTGAATCGATTAGCGAGCGAGCATTCGCCGCGTCGTGCACCACGGATTATCCCCGATTCTATAGAATGAGTGTAGTTTTCAGATACAACAGATATTATAGGAATAATAAAAGCTTACAAGAGTGACGTAGTGACCCAAAACGAGTTTCCACCGATAGTAAGCTCCTCCATTTAGGCCAATACTGCGCTACTTTTCTTTAGTCGTTATTATGTTGGTTTAAGCTATTGGGTATAGATAAATTCACGTGATTTATCGCTAAAACATTACTCTTTTATTGAGAAGTCGGTTAAAAGTAGCCTATGACAATCTGTGACCTGCCTCTCAAATTTAATTTAAATCTGTACGGTAGTTTTTGGCTTTAAGCGAGATGGATATACTAACTATCATTATGCTTTTTAACAAAACTATGAAACACCAACGTTGTTGATTAATAGAGAGCTTAGGCTTGAATGGTGACGTTAGTTTACTCAGTCTCATTACACTTTTTATAGAAGAGAATTTTCGTAAACGGGATATTTTTCTTCCTTTAAACAATAATGAGATTTCACCAACAGTCCCACTTCATGACACTGCTATATTTAGATCAATTTAAGGAGCTTTATTTAAAGTTTACTACTCGCTGCTCCTTGATTTTACTTCGGTGGTGCATTTGGTAGAGCCCCTGTCTCTTGCGCTAATGGTCGTAAGTTTCCTTCCAATTCAAACCTAATATTTGTGTGATGAACATCATTGTTTGTTCTGTGTTTGCATTTATTATTAACATTAGATTAAATTTAATTCTATTCGTGTAAGTACAACGTAGTGTAGGACGCCCGCAGGCCAGGTGGTGTGACGATCTGCGCAGGACTGCTGGTAGGAGCTGGATACGAGTGGCCGAGGATAGAGAGAAGTGGCGTGCATTTGAAAAGGCCTATGTCCAGGAGTGGACAGAAATAGGCTGATGATGATGAAGTACAATGTTGTGTAGTGAAATGTTGTTTCTGATATCCGTACATACAGTGCATTTGTTAACCTGGTGACCAGATCAATGTGTGTGACGTTGTGCAATATTTTTCACCTTTTCAAAGAAGAAGTATCTGCATTCTCCGCATATACTATGTGTAATCCGACACCGCCGCACGGTGCGTCTCACCTTTCACTATTCAATCATAGCGCAGCGCGGGTGCGCCGTCGCAAGCCTATTCACGCCCTTAGCACTGCAACTTATTATAGACTATAGAAGGTGCCGTAGACAAAGTGACAATATCAAAACAATAACGAAGTTCGGAAAGAATTAAATGTATGGGATTGACATTAGACGCGATAAATCACGTGGCCAATCTATCCCTCAGGTGGGAGACGTTTTGTCGACCGGTTGCTGTTACCACCATACAGTTGCGTAAAACCCGCCAAGTGACTCTGACCTCTCTCGGTCAGGTCGCGTTCCGGGATCAGCACTGTACGAACCGGAGCCAGGGGGGACCATTGCTGCGGCAAGCGCCGGACCAGTGGAGTCTTAGCGGCGGTATTGTGCGGGCGGAGCGGGTCAGCCCGCCGGCCAGGGAGACCCGTAGAAACGGTAGTGCCTTCCGTTCGGCGGACTGGCCAACTCGGACCCGCACAGCTCAATACCAATGCGAGACTCCACGCCTTGTCTCGTTGTTGCCGCGGCAGTGGTCTCCTCTTTAAGCGGGCTTTCAGGGTGAGTGCGACAGGCAGGCTCAATATGGTCTATTGTGCCTGTCGACCTCATATTTGGATCTCACTACTGCTTACCATCAGGTGGAGTAAGGTCATCTTGTTAGCTAATTATAAAAAAAAAATCCCATACATTTTGTTATTTCCGAATTTCGTTATCGTTTTGATATTGTTACTTCGTCTAAGCCCCCCTGGTGTACATACATAAAATCACGCCTTTTTCCCAGAGGGGTAGGCAGAGATCACTTCCAGCGATCCACTTTTCACCTCTGTGGGAAAGGTGACGTGACGGGTTGTGGACCACGTCCCCGCCATTCTGCCTTGGCTAATACCCCTGGTGTAACATCTAAATATATAAAAGAAGAAACTGACTGATTGACTTGACATATCAACGCACGGTCTAACCGGGTAAACGTAGGCACTAAAAATTTGAAGGGACGTAGCTTAGGTACCGTAAAGGTGTACTAAGAATGGAATTCCCGAAATTCCCACGGGACCGGGAATTAGCGGGAACATCTTTTTGTATGAAAAGTTTAAACCGCTAAGTTAGACAATTTAAATTTGGCATGCAGGTACTTACATTAGTAAACTTAATTGGAACTGTCAACCAGGGTCACTAACCACTTTTCCACCGAGCCAGTAGAGACAAAATTGCAGATTGTAAGATTTTAGACTTTCGCGTTCCATTACACTAAAATTAGTCTTTATGGGTCTACACGCGATATTAGGAGTAGCAAATTACATAGCTACTTACTGCCCGACGTTTCGACTGGGTTACACCAATCGTGGTCGCAATCACGTATATCGCGTAGACCCATAAAGACTAATTTTAGTAAAATTGCAGATTTCCATTTGGACCAGTGGGAAGAGTATAGAAAAACTGTGCCAACCTGGTCCACGTAATTACTCTTCAAGTAGGTATTTGCTTAAATCACCGTCATAAATCAAAACGTCAAAATTTTCAACAAGCAAAAGCCTTGTTTTGCACAAACATTCGACCCAGTTTCAATGACTCACTCACTCACTCAATATATCGACCGGTCGCTTTTTGTCGTTCAAATATCCTCTTTATTTCCAACGATTTGCGATTTTGTTAAATTGAAGGCAATACTTGCATTAAAGAGGTTTACACACTGTACCTCGCACCGTCGCGTATTGAGGTAGTGCAGGTTCTTAACTGATTTCAGAAAATGTAGTTTTCTTTATTCGACCATATATGTTTCTTTTTGTTTTATTAATTAATATCATTACTTCCTTACTAATATTATAAATGCGAAAGTAAATCTGTCTGTTACGCAATCACGCAAAGAGTACTGAACTGATTTAAATGAAATTTGGTACAGATATAGGCCAGAGCTTGAGAAAGGTCATATGCAACTTTTTGGCCGACTACGCTATAAATAAGTAATGTTTTACCCGTTAAACGTCGCAACGCGGAGGGAGTCGCGGGTGGAAAGCTAATTTTCTATAAAAATTAATAAATTTTAAAAATCACATACCCTTTTCCGATTCCAAAGTTGGATAACACAAGTGTGAACACAAAAATACCTCAATATTTTTACTAACACACTCAGAGACACGGAACCAAAACCGATGTTCGTCACAAAATTATTTGTACCGGGTGGGAATCGAACCCGCGACTCTTGGAACCTGGGTCACTTTCCACTGTTCCACCGAGCCAGTCAAGACAATGATGGGCTGGAGTAGCATTGTCTTCATCACCGTACCTGCTAGGAAAGTACTGTACTACTGCATAGGTACAATGTTGAAATCTGAGCCACCGCATGTGTGTTAACCTCCTTAGTGGTCGCAAAAACCGTCGTGCTCTCCTCAAATATTCTCGGAAAGGCGACCACGACAATTTGTTAAAGAACGTTACCGACATTTCGCCACTTTGCCTCTTTAATTCGACAATTTTTTCCACGCACTACAATTTTGGCAACTACTTGTCAAATACAGAAGGGTGATGAATACTCGTGTCAACATTCTAAACTGTTCAGCCTATTGTCAATATTATTGAGATAACACACTATTACTATTTTCGTTATTCTAACTTGAACAAAATAGGCGAATGTTGTATCTCTCTGTAAAACGAATAAGTATATTAACATAGAATGGAACATGAAATCATTAATGAAGATAGTTTATTTAATTCAGGGATTAATTTTATTATACACTTGTAATCGTCAAAGCTTTGTATTTCTTAGCCTTATTTTTTGTTGGCACTTTGAATATCTAATAGGGTTAAATGTATTACCTACGAGTATTAGTTATTTCCTAGAAAGCTTTATGAAAAGCTTCCTTTAGAAATAGGACGCTAAATGCTCAACATTATTTACATACAATATATAAAATAAGATGAATATTTTAAGCTTTTTGTTATTCTTAAAAGTTAAGGCTGGAAAATATTACATACATATTAAATATTAATCAAGTTTGTTTGCAAAATTTCGTCTAACCCTTCTGTTCCACATCATCTTTGACGCCGACATGCCACGACCACGATTGCAGAACCCTTTTTAGGCGAAATGTTTGCAAAATTTAGGAAAATGGCCGCCGTAAATTATAATTATTCCATACAATTTCGGGTGTAATGTCAAAGAGTCCAATTATTTTAAATGCAAACGCATGGCTGGGTTAATTATGAATTTTTACGGTCGAAAAAATTAAGATGCCTCAGATGAGAAAGATCGTGAGCAGAAAATAATCCTTTGTTTCAATGCTGCGATGCGTTCATTAGAGAAACTGTTTGTTATCTCTGCACTTCGATCCTAATCTTGGGTTGGCCTCTTGTTTCTTAGTAAAGGAATTTCTATTGTACTACGTTATGGTCTATGGGTGGAGTAAATTAAAGGCAGGAATACCAGGTGGTAGGAATAGCTATCACCCTTTTGTTCGTTGGAAGTTAGTGGCCCATTATTCTATTACTGGCATAGAAGCGATTTACTGTCAATATTTCAGAACGACTATAATAGGTTGTGCACCTATTATAGTCGTCATTAAGTTCGACAGAAAGTGATCTCTTAATCTTAATTTCGCTCACAATGGTGGACCACAAGAACTATTTTAAAGATTAATTGTACATGAAATAATTATTACGTAGATACCCTACTTACTTAGTTTACTCGTACCCTAACATGGGAACAACATTCATTATTGCAAAGAAAAAGAAATCTCGTAGTTTCATGTCATACATGACAAAACGAAAGATATAATAATATGTTGTGCATTGCCTATGTATTTTTGTTGTCATTAAATAAGTACAAGTTAATTTGTTAAACTTATTATCATTGTCATTAATAAAAAAAATGAGGTACATAGGTTCGGCATTATTTTGTGTTTCCACAGATTTCGACTTAATACAGTAGCGATGAGCATCTAACGAAAAAAATCTATCAACCTTTTATAAAATCGCCAGTAGGCTAGGTACATAACCCAACATCTCTACGCCGTTAAAACTTGAACTTTTAACAAATCAAGCGCATCAGGGGTCGCGCACCTTTTAAAATCATTACACAGAAATAATGATCGGTGCTATCCGCAAAAAGGCGAGGTACCAATTTGCGACTGACCGAGTACGGTCGGATTCATCAAAAATCGATTACTTACAACAAATTGCGATTTAACAACCTGCGTTTTGCAGTTTCGTGCAGGACGACACAGGATTCGTTCGGTGCAATTTCTCAGTCATTAGAGGAAGGGGTTGCCAACCTTTTCTTAATTATCTGTTTGATAAAATTTGATATTTTGTTGAATACGGGCTTCCTTATTTTATCGAATACAATGATAAGATTCATTATACAAATTACTAAAATTATGGAAACAATTAAACTTAAAACAATTTACACTTAATACAATTTTTCGTAGGTATACCACTGTTGATTTTGGTATAACTTTACACAAGTATATAAGCTATTTAGCGTGGAATATATGATATCTACTAATATAAATAAAATAAAAAAAATTAACACTTCTCTTCTTACTTCTAATAATTGTGCACTATTCTTTCTACCAACTGAATTTACAAGACATTACTTCGGTGAATACCAAAATGTATTATCGTGTAAATTAAACCAAGTAAAAACCTGTGATAACAAATTCACAATAAATCAGGTAAGTTCAAAAAATGTTTCCAACCCCTGCAGCCGAACAAAATGGGTGCAGTGTTTACGCGTAGAGTACAGTGTTAACAACACAAGCAAGCTTCATTAGTGCATATTCTGGGCAATGATTCATCCTGGCTGGCTCAATGCCATTAGAAGACGTACGATAGGTATTCAAGGTATAGGCTAGTATATTATATAATATGTATAATAATAATAATGTTTTGCCGACCTGTTTTGGTTATTGCAGTATGTCAACGGAGATCTGACAGCTATGCATGTCTGCACACTCTCAATGAGTAGATATAGTAAAAACTAGCGGCTGCGCACGATTTCATCCGCGTAGAAATGTTTTACCCTGTTTTAGCAGCAATTATTTATAAAAATAGCCTTAAATATACCTTGAAAATTTTTAAATTAATAATGAAATTTCCGTCGAAATTGGTCCTGCCGTTTTGGATATTAGCGGGCACAAACGGATGGACAAAACTTTGTTACTGAATAGATTCATACCCATTTAGTAGAAGTTGTTATCTTAATATTACAAACATACACTTCAATTTAATATAATTGTATAGATAATATTATCCTCCCATTAATATTGGTTTATTATAGAACATTTCAATGGCGATCAGATCCTTTTTTTAGTGCACACCGTTGCAATTTTTTTTTACTCTCCTTGTTCGGTGAGACGGCAATCCTACATGACCGATGATGCCTGAAGCAAATGAAATATAGCTTATATAGATTTAGATTAGATTTAGGTTTAAATAGTAATTTAAGGGGTGGAAGCCATCCGCTCACTCGCAAGTCCGGTGATGATGACGAGGTTACTCCAAGCCATCATCGTACGCCAGTTAGGTAAAAAACTTGCATACTTTATAAATAAATTTCTAATCGCTAAGTAGGCTATTCGTACTTTTCAACGTATAAAAAGTAATGCGTCGATGGCCGAGTGGTTAAGGTCGTTGCTTGCCATCCGAGAGGTCGCCAGTTCAAACCCCGCCAGGTACCAATGTGTTTTTCAAAATTTGAAATTCATATATACCATCATTCGACGCTTTAACGGTGAAGGAAAACATCGTGAGGAAACCAGCACACCTGAGAGTTTTTCAACGGTGTGTGAAGCCATGTCAGAGGCCTACGGGCGGGTTTAAAACTCTGACACCAGGTTGTTCATCAACCATACGATAAGAAGAAGACGTACAAAAAAAAAGACACGATCATTTTGCATCGCAAGACTAAAAAATATTAAGCGCGTTTGCTACAAAAAGTTATTGGAAACACAAGTGGAAATAAATAAATTACTCATATCTTGGTGATAATTATTTCTCAAAATACTAGTGAAGTCCGTCTGGCTAAGCTTAAAAAGAACAATAGATTTGTATCTTTTAACCACTATTAAGTACTTATTAGTTATGTACAAGAAAAGAGTTCTTGTAAGTAAGTAATATGGGCAACTTATTTGATTATCTTTGTAATCATTGACAACTTCGATCATGAACCTTTCTGGGACACATTTTTTCGTGTTATGAAATGTTTGAGTTATAAGTATAGCATGAAGAATTCAAGTAAATAGAAAAAAAAAGTATGTGTCTTATTCCAACTTTTTAAACTTACGGAGTTTAGCCATGTATAAATATAATAATTATTTAAATAATAAAAATATAATTATTTCAAACTTCGATTGAACAATTATTATAACATCTTCGAAAACAATCACAAAAAAATCGAACGAATCATCAAAGATTTATCACAAATTACATCGCCAAACTTAACTAAAGAACATTCAGATAAATATCGTGTCCAGTAAAACAAACATGATCGTTGTCGACGAACAAAAACGTATAATTTGAGCCGTTATCACAATGCAGTTTTTAATTGCGCCACCAATTAAGCACATATCATTAGCAACCGATGACATTTTCAATTGGAATCAATCGAGTTTGTGGGGCCGCCTGTCTCACTGAGAGGACAATGAGATAGGGTTTTTACGTTCTTGAGTTGGGAGAAACAATCAGGGGGCGTAATACGACCTTTTAATTCCAGTCAGTTTAAAAATGGGCATCGGTGGCAACGATAAAGAGCTTCTTTTACAATAGGCTAACAAGTTAACCTCACTCCACCTAATGGTAAGCGGTAGATCCACATATGAGGTCGACAGGCACAATAGACCATATTGAGCCTGTCGCACTCACCCTGAAGGCCTGCTTAAATGCCATTTCACGCCCCGCCTGAAGAGCCCGGGATCATAGGAGGGAGGGAAAACATGAGCTGGATCGTGACATTGCTTTAATGGCACGGGGCAAAAAAGAGGAACTTAACCTTTTGGTCCGATCCACCAGCGCCTGCATTGTATGTGGATGACAGCGCTGTCTAGCGCGTGTCATTCTGGAGCTGTTATTACTACACTTGTTTTTAACATTTACATAGATTGTGGAGAAGTTATATAAGTCTGTATGATTCTACTACAGCCATACTGAGTGTACCAGAAACACGAAGTTGGTCGATGCCTATTCTAAAACTGACTTGGGATTAAGGGGTCGTAATACGAGTGGACCCAGGTGGGCTTGTTAGAAGTCTACTCACTAAAAGAGCATCCTTTTAGAGACAGATAAATGAATATAAATACAAATCAAAAACCAGCTAACTCCTCAATAAAAAATGTGACTTATTAATAATTTTATTCGGCTATCGCGGAAATGAGAAAGGTGTTTCTTTATAGGTATATCATTTTAAACTGTCATGGTTGTTTGTAACCATGTTAGTACAGACGCAATAGAATTCGTGGTCTTACCCGTGACTACGAGCGCTGTAAAGAGCTCGAAACGTCGGATCTCTAAATAATGTTTAGAATAACAATACACGCGAGTTTAATCCGTAAAATTAGTTTTATTTCAAACGCAATAGAAAACTTAAAAAGTCCGGGATATTTACCATGTCGTTTTGTTTGAATTAGCTCCAAATATTTTGGCACTGTTGCAAGTCCCATGATCACGGGTGGTTTTTTTTGATTTATTTAATTTTTTATGATATGAAAACTTTAAAAATGTATAGTGCACTTTACCTTTGTGTTCAACCATTGTTTTAGCCATTCCAAAGAGTGTGGGTGAGATAAATACTTACCGTAGTATCGATTAATTGGGCGGTGATATTAAAAAGTAGTACCAACATCCGACATCTGGAAATGCCAGCGTAGTTTATAAATAATCGACCACCTACATTACGGCGTGTTCGTTATCTTTGAATACCTCAAATACTATTATTTAGTATTTTAATTTAATTAAATTAAGTACTTACATGTAGGTGTTTTTTTTTTCGTTTTCCTGCGATCTGTTGGTTGGTAAGTTTGAGTAATGGTAAAGGTATCTTTTCTAAAATCTTACGTTTACGTCCATTAGTAACGATAGAAATTTTCATGTTTGACTGATTGCTGTTGGGGCACGGGTCTACCCTAAACTAGGGCGATAAGGCTTTAGTCAACCATGCTGGCCAAGTCCGGGTTGGTTGACTGCACAACCTAAGAATTTCTTCATATGTGTGCAGGTTTCCTCACGATGTTTTCCTTCACCGCTAAAACGTCGAATAATCGTACATTTGAAATTCAAATTTGAAAAACAAAGTGTTACGTGGCTTGTTTGAACTGGCGATGTCTAGCATGGCAAGCAACGACCTTAACCACTCGGCCATCGGCCCTTTACAAAATTATATGACATGGCTTATCGATAAAAATATTTTTTTAGTAAATTGCTACTAATTCCCGCACAGCTCAATACCAATGCGAAACTCCACGCCTTGTCTCGTTGTTGCCGCAGCAGTGGTCTCCTTTTTCACGGCTTTCAGGGTGAGTGCGACAGGCTCAATATGGTCTATTGTGCCTGTCGACCTCATATTTGGATCTCACTACCGCTTACCATCAGGTGGAGTGAGGTCATCTTGTTAGCCTCTTTATAAAAAAAACTAATACAAATGAGGCGAGCAAATAAAAATAAACATTATTATCATCACGAGCCACAAGACAACCTGCTCAGAAGCATTTTTACTTTCCCCTGTTTTCTTAGCTTCGTGTAGTACTCGGATTTAATTAGTTTTTCGCAGAAACACACGGTCTATCTATAGAGCTAGGGTGGCCACACTTATTGGTGAGAATGGATATGAGGCAGAAGTTTATTAAAAAAATATCATACCGATAATGTGCTTTTTAGTTAAAGAGTAATATTCTAATAGAGTACAATTGTAATTGGTTAAGTTATTAATATGAAAAAGTAATAGTTTAAATAATTAGAGCCAAGGCAAATCGTTTAATAAACCATAGTATTTATGATCACAAACCTAAACTTACCCAGTGAAACGGTAGGTCGCAGTGCATAATATTCAATTTAATAGAACGTCAAGAAACATAATAAACATGGAAAACAATATAACTAATATATTGTTTTCCAAGTATTATTATCACAGGGTACATGATTTTTCTTACATTACAATAGCTTTTAGATCTTCATAATTATGTGAAATCCTTAGACATCATTTATGAACCTAATTATCAAATAGATTTTTCAGTCCACTTTAGAAATGTCCAGAAAATCCTGACTATGCCCAACTTACAGTAGCCCTACAACTCTGTGCGCAGTTTCACTGGCTCTTCTGGGAATCGAATCTCCGCTACGATAGATGCCCGTATTTGTAAACCTATGTGAAACTTGGTAGGAAAATTGGACGAGATTGGTCTGGGCCGTCCCAATAATTGGAAAATGGACACGATATCTGCTCGTGCCAATGGATGTTGGAACGTGAAATAGCAGATAGGTTTGGGCATTCCAATATTTTGACAATTCGCATGGAACGGATTGAAGTTTGGTTGCTAATTACATGGCAGTTCCGATGAAGCTAAGGCATCCTAGCAAGGATGTTGATTGGTAATTAATTAAACAGTAGAATTCACTCGGCCACAGTCACCAAAGGGACCTCATCATTCTCCTGCCCTTATCCCACGCTAAGTGGGGTCGGCGCAACATGTGTATTTCTTCCACTCGGGCCTATCATTCGTCATCTCTGTGTCGACTCTTTTCACTCCCATATCATCTCTCACGCAATCCATCCATGTCTTCTTCGGCCTGCCTCTACCGTTACGTCCATTGACATTCATACTCATCACTCTTCTAGTTACATGGCTTTCTTACCTCCTCATAACATGCCCGTATGCTAACCTTACCCTTCTCACCTTTTCTAAAATTGGTGCAACTTTCAGACTTCCCCTTATATATTCATTCCTAAGTCACCAAATGGACCTCAATGATGATAAGGCCAATAGCTTAAGTTGGATGAGGTCATCACATATCAGATTGGTTTCGGGCCCTCCTTGAATGGATTGGAGTAGCCTCGTCATCATCACCGGATTTGCGGCGGAGCGGATGGCTCTCACCCCTAGCCCTTCTTCAAACTGATACTTTCACAATACTTAATTACTTGCAATCCAAAAGAGTAATTACATGAAGTATGTATGTAGAGGTAGTACTATTACCAAACACTTAGCTGGCAGCACGAAAATTTGCAGCAAAAGTTTGCTTACTTACGTTTTAGAATAACAGATGAATGAATTTAAGAATTAATAAATTATCTCCCTTGTCGAAATATTTCACAAATTTCCAAAAAACGGTATTCGACATTGGACCATTTTTAGAAATTCCGGCACTGGATCAGAAGCGTCATCAAAAGCGTCGATGGCCGAGTGGTTTAGGCCGTTGCTTGCCATGCGAGAGGTCGCCAGTTCAAACCCCGCCATGTGTTTTTCAAATTTAAAATTCATATATACGATTTCCGATGCTTTGACGGTGTACAAAAACATCGTGAGGAAACCTGCACACTTACGAATAAATTCTTAGGTTGTGTAATCCACCAACCCGCACTTCGCCAGCGCGACATGACTAAGGCCTTATCACCCTAGTTTAGGGTTAGCCCGTGCCCAATATATGGCATGGCCGGTATGTATATGGGGTGATGATGATGATGATGTCACTCCAAACAGTGAATATACAACTCGTTCCATTGTAGTAGTTGTATAAATTAGATTAAATCGACACACACCATGTTTAATATATCAACTGTGCGTAGCCCATCATTAGTATCGTTAGTCTTTGTGCCCGTAACAAAGGCCCGCGTAAACTATAGGGAATCTGAATTTGATTATTCGCCCTGTGATTCTCAAACTTCAGATTCGAACGACTCATTAATATTTTGCAATAATCTCATGATATGTCAAAACAGTTGGATTCTTTAGTAATTGAGGAATATGAATAGTAAATGTAGTAAACGTAAAATACTTATATAATAATATCATCTATAATAGAAAAAAATATTCAAGTTTCTTCATGTTTTTATTTAGACCGAGTAAAAGTTGCAAATTACGGCGGAAGCTTAGTAATAGGGTCCCGTTTTTACCTTTTAGTTACGGAATCCTAAGAAGTATAGGGTACAAGGTTTGAGTCCCGGTGGCGTACAGCGCGTGCGGGGCCCGCTGCGCCGGCGCCGGTTGATGTCACTTCTCGTAATTATGCCACCGGCCTGCCGGATTAATTGTTAGGATGAGCGGACACTGTGTCTAGTTTTTTATTTAGATTCGAGTACAGATAATTATTTTGTTTATTTACTATTCATATATAAGTATAGGACTTAATGTCCGTGCCTCCGTTACAATATTGTGGTGATTTGATAGCACGTAACCCAATTTTAATAAGCTCCTCGGTCAGAGTTCTTAGTTATAATGCATAGAGATGATAAGATACATTTTGTTCAATTTGAGGCGTTTACTCTAAATATAAAATGTAACTAGAGACTCTCCGCTTCGCTTCGGGTATATTAAATAAACGTCTTAAATCCCTCTAAATATAAGAAAAACCGCATCAAAATCTGTTGTGTAGTTTTAAAGGTTTAACGGGTAAAACATTACTACTTTATAGCGCAGTCGGTTAAAAAGTAGCCTAAGTCCTTTCTCAGGCTCTGGACTATATCTGTACCAATATCATTTAAATCGGTTCAGTACTCTATGCGTGAAAGCGTAACAGACAGACAGACAGACATACAGAGTTACTTTCGGATTTATAATATTAGTAAGGATTAGTAAGGAAGTTAGGATATGTAATGATAATAAACGCTTAAACTACACATACAGCTCAGAATGATTACTTAACGGGGTATAAAGGCACAGTTACTACGCTAAATCGATCATCAAGTACGTTGTGTCCTACAAATAATTGATCAAACAACTTGAACAAAGACATTTCTTTAATCGTTGCCCACTGGCCGTCAGTCCCTTATTTCTGTGAAATGAATTGAACTAATCCACGCCTGTGTTGACGACCCCGACAAATTGCAGCCAAATGAGTTCTGTTACCGACACGACAAACAAACATACTGTCCCTTCAACGAATTCACACTAACACCTAACCCTTAACGTGTTGAGAATAAGAGCTATTTTTCAAAAGGAGATATTTCAGGATAATTATACGAAAGTTGTCAGGATTTACGCAAGGCAGCGTGTAAGTGCCAAATAGCTAAATGTTTTAACAGCACAATGGCTTGAGATGTCATGTGACTGTGTTGTGATGGGTCGGGTATTTTAATTGGCTCTGCAAGATTAATCAGAGTTTTAATACTAAATGAGTTATGGATATTCGAATTTGAGGTGCTTGATCGAATCAAAGTCGATTCAATTACATTCAGTATCGTTTCGATCCATATTATCGAAATTATTTTTTATGGATATCGTATTGTTTGTTCAGCAGTTGAAGTATTCATTCAAAATGCCTTCTGTTATTAGCAAAAAACTATATGCAATATTTGTGATTTTTGATTAATTGTATTTATGTGTTATTTATATATTTAAATGTCTAAGTGTGTATATTTAAATTTATTTGTGTATCCAATGTCGTTTCTTATATCCGTAACATAGGTGCAAAAGCTCCTTACTACGGTGACAGATCGATGTATGTGATGGTGTGAAACATTTATTAATTTAATAAATTATTTATGCGGGTTTCTATCAAAATGTCATATTTTTGTAAAATAATGTATGACGAAAGACGTCGTCTACTTATGAAGCTTGTCTTTTTTTCTGACAAGTACGTCACCTCCTACACTATGACAATGCTTTCCCTTCCACTTAATAACCTAAATGAATTTAGAGACGAGGTCAAGTGGGGCATTACGGCGATTAGCCCTGCGCGCGCGCAGGTCATACTTTATTATACGGGTCGCAATTGAAACGGCCCGTATCATTAAAAAATCTCCAAGACGGCCATTTGTCAGTGCTTCGTTGGGTGTTTGGTTTATTTCGATGACTGTATTGTTTTCTCTCACTCTTCGGAAGGTTTTGGGTAATGATAATATATTATCTTTTTTTTATTTTTTATAATGAGCTAACAAGATGACCTCACTCTACCTAATGGTAAGCGGTAGTGAGATCCAAATATGAGGTCGACAGGTACAATATACCATATTGAGCCTGGCGCACTCACCCTGAAAGCCGTTTCACCCCTCCCCCACCCCGGAACATCGATATTAGAGGGCAAGGGGGACGTGAAAGAGGAGACCACTGCTGCGGCAACAACGAGACAAGGCGTGGAGTCTCGCATCGGTATTGAGCTGTGCGGGTCGGAGTTGGCCAGTCCGCTGAACGGAAGGCACTACTGTTTCTACGGTCTCCCTGGCCCCCGGGATGACCCGCTCCGCCCGCACAATACCGCCGCTAATACTCCACTGGTCCGGCGCTTGCCGCAGCAATAGTCCCCCTGGCTCCGGTTCGTACAGTGCTGATCCCGGAACGCGTCACTTGGCGGGTTTTACGCAACTGTATGGTGGTAACAGCAACCGGTCGACAAAATGTCTCCCACCTGAACAAAATGTCTCCCACCTGAAACAAAATGTCTCCCACCTTATCTGTACTGATATTAGTAACCTGAAAATATCCGGGATACTTACCATGTTATTTTGTTTTAATGAGCTCCCGATATTTCGACACTGTTGCAAGCCGAAACTTGCTTTTTCTAATCGGCTTAACGAAGTTTCCGAGCAACGGGCGTTCCACAGCCCTTCCTAACTTCGAGACCCGGACTCAAACCGGGGACCTCTCGGTCCTTACGCAGCGCTAGCTACCAATATACCAACGAGACAGTTTGCGTAATTATATAAACGTGTGAATTACATTAGTCCTCCTATCTTTTTAATAAGAATAAGCACAAGTGAATAGTTTAACAAACATCAAAACAACTAGTGCGCAGTAAACATTCTGTCCCAGTTCTGTAACATTCGCCAATTGGCCTCTCTGAAAATAGCCATATTAATTTGTTCGCATCAAAAATAGTGGTTTTAATCAATCCCAATTGAGCCCGACGGTTATCAACGCCCGTGCACTTCCTGTAATTGTTTTAATCTAAAATTAACTAACGTACTTATGCTATGTTGTGGTGAACGCATTGTAAACGCTATAGGACCTATAGGATCAACGATATAGGACTATGGAAATAGGATTTTGTACATCATCACATTCATTGATCTGATCCCGTAAGTGGCTTAAGCTCTTGTTTTACGGACATCAGAAAGTCATTTTTTTAAATAGATTATTAAGTTACCATTAAATTGAATATTAGTAATTTTTAAAATAGCTACTGTAACTACTAACTAACTAAAATAGCTACTGTAATTTCAAATGTGTAGTGCTCGCGCAAATAAAAATAGACAATACTAGCTACTGTAAGTTGTGTTAAATGTTGTAAAATTCTTTGTCTCCCTACGTACAGTCGTTCCAGCTGGCTGTCCCTAAGTATACCTACTAAGATCTTAAAGCCGCCCAATGGAGTATGGTGCGGCTTCTTCAAATAAATGAAATCAATTCAAAACTTATATAATTACTTATATTATTATATTATTTAATGTTTTTTTTTGTATAATTTTCTCATTTTAAGTGAACTTAATATGTACCATGTATATTATGTAGTTCTTATGAGAAATAAATGTCTTTAAACCTAAATCAATTCATAACGAAGTTCTAGTTTTCTATTTAAATATTCATGCATATCACCATTCGGTTTTAGAATTTCATTTCATTTCATTATTTTCACACGCAAATAATATTTCAAAAGACAACTAATATTTCAAATACAAACCAGTGCGGTATGCACAGATATGTATTCGTGTCATATGATTATTTATTCAGTGCAATCTATTAGCTGCTCTTATTAGCGGGCATACCTACGTCCCTTCGAATCGAGTGTCACAAATGAATAATACAATGCATTTGTCTGTGACGGGCTGACGCGCTTCCAATCAACCTGGCCAGTTGAAACGTTAATTGCTACAATTCTTGGGCACCTATGAGGTTTTCTCTTGGGAATTACTGTACATCTAGATAACGTGTCTGTCTGTCAGTTTTAGGCGTATGTTTTATGCTGTAAGTTGAGAGTCATCCGCTTTCCCGCTAGTCCGGTGATGATGACGAGGCTACTCCAAGCCATCATCGTATGTCAGTTAGGAAAAGAAAAGTTGTATCGACTCGCTAAAACTCGTCATTGCAGATGTAAACAAAATTAAAATAGTTTTTCTTATTTGAACATAGGTAGGTAGTTATTAATTGTGAATATTTCTGAGGTTGGAATACGGTACCGTGTTATCCAATTGTATCAAATTAAGAAAACATTATATATTTAACATGTATCTTTACCAAAAAAGATTTCCTGGATATAAAAAATTGTCCGGTTGTTATGATTTACCAGTTCACAACGACCCCCTTTATTTTTTTTCGTAAAAAATGTCCTAAAACTAATAATAGTCATGCAATTTGGTGTAGTAATTCGGAAGTTAAGCATATTAATACACATTTCAGCTATTAGTCGTTCATAAAGATATCTGTTACATTTTGTTGCATGATAGAAGAGCACTCCATAGATATCTAGTTCAGAAACAGGCAAGGCCCAATGCAGAGCTAGTCTCCGAATCCATAACTCGCGGAGACTTAATTCACAATTAATTACAGTATCTAGAATACTTGCACCTCGTAAATCAGCTGGGCGAGGAAGCTTCCGATGACAAGTCAAATAAATATGGCCGCCATTTTATTTAGGAAGACGCTAGATGCATTCAACTCTGTATTTCTCTCATACATAGGGTTGGTTGTATAAAATAAGTTACATTAAAACAATTAAATACACTAAAAATACATATTTAAAGTATGTGTAAAAATTTTAAACATCTCTCTCAAAAGTTATGTTTATTTTAATAGTAAGCATTAGAAAGTAATATTTCAACAGACCCGTGATCACATGGTTAATATCCCGGACATATTTAGATATCTATCATCATAGATTTATGTGAAAAATTTAGATTATGAAATTCTTGAATTCTCAATACCTAATTGATTCATACTAATATTTAATATAAAAATGAATCGCAAAATGTGTTGGTAAGCGCATAACTCAACAACGCCTTAAACAATTTGGCCAATTCTTTTTTTTAATGATCGTTGAAGTCCAAGGATGGTTCTTACGGCGAGAAAAAATCAAGTACCTGCCGGGAAAACCCTAAAAACAGCCCTTTTCTTTTTCATATTTTTTTGACAGGTCGAAGTCTGCCGGGTCAACTATACACCGTGAAATTTTAGTGGTTGTTTTTCCGTGGCAGTACGTTTTGCCTTCAGTAATACTTTTCTCTATCGATCTGTATATTTAAAATCCTCAAATTCGCAAAAAAAGGTTATTACGACCCAATGTTTTTATAGATTTGAACATTTTTCAGAATAATAATTTTCCAACTCAAAAACGAGAGAAGCTATCGTTGTTTTTGAAGATGTGATGTATTCAGGTACTGCTTGCCGCATGAAATCGATGCTTAAAGCTAAAGAAGCTCTACACCCTAAGTCATAAAGCGGTTCGAACGTGCTTTCGAGTTACGGTTAAACCTTTTGTAAAACCGGCATTTATTGATTTTACCAAAAAAGAACTGCACACATCTTTTGTACTACTAAGATAGAATCATTTTACTGCGGGAAAACAACCACTAAAATTTCACGGTGTATAATATATTACTATATTAGATAAGTACTTCAACAGTGTGCATTGTACGTGTTGTGTATTAGTAGTACAATAATATACATTTAGAGAACCGTTAGCAACCCTACTCATACGCTAACCATTCTTCAATCATTATGCATCTTATTTTAAGGGGAGAGAGTTCAATTTGTGGTTTAGATTTATGAGGTTTGGGATTAACAAAGTAGCGACTAATTTAGGGACATTGTAAGTGAATGCATTTATCATGTCGGCGTAACGGGTCGTCTTATTTGACGCAATAACAAGTCGTGTTCGGCACTTGTTGCAACTGCATTCGATGTTTTGACGTCTGTGACTGCAGTAGATATGATATGACAAATGCAATTGTAAATTATTTTGAAATAGCTATAGTCATGTATTGACAATAATGGTAAATATCAGACAACATTAACATAGTCTTGCCCGTGATCATAAAGCACTGTAAAGAGCTCGAAACGTCCGGTGTGTAAATAATATGTTTAGAATAACAATACACGCGAGTTTAATCCGTAAAATTAGTTTTATTTCAAACATTGTTCCGATTTCGAAGTTGCCTCACAGTGATTTTCATATATACTTAAAGATATAAATAACACACTCATAAAAGGAACACCGATGTTCATCACACAAATATTTTGTCCTGACTGGGAATCGAAACCACTACTCTTGGCAAAAGAGACCGGGGCTCTATCCAACGTGCACTCGAGCCAGTCAAATTCTCAACTTCCATACATTTTTTTAAATTTAAGCGTCCCCTAGCTTTATAAGGCTAGTAAATAGTTCCTTTAATCTTTCTTAATTCTTTTGCTTAAAGAGTGTGACTATATCATTTAAAAGTCACACATTACAGAACTGAAAATGCTCGGGATATTTACCTTTAATGAGCTCTCGGTAGCCCCGTAACCATGGCGCTTGCAACAGTGCCAAAATATCGGGAGCTTATTAAAACAAAACAACACGCTACATATCCCGGATTTTTCCAGATTTCTAATGTGACTTTATTATCCCTTAGCTATTTAATTTCTCGGACATTTAAACTTAATCAGTAAGTAAAGTAATTATCGATACAATCTCTTCAATATATTTAGGAGCCTTTACATTAGTAGCGATATTATTGCGTCGTATCTCTCTGTCTATTCCGAACAATGACAGACAGACAGGCACGCGAGATGCAGTTATTTCTATTATAATAATAATATAGGGCTTTTCAACTCAGCTGATTGATTGCCGAATTGACCCCAAACAACTAAATGTACAATTAATTACCAAGTTTCATTAAATTTCAATCTGATATTGACCTCGATTCCTTTTTTCTTGATAATGATGGCAATAGACGGATGTAGGTGATAACTACTTGAATGGAAAAAAGATTTCGGTTAACATTTTTGATTGTTTGTTTACATTTTACTTTAAGGTGACGAGGCAATTGGACTACAGTTTATCAGGTAAGTATTCTGTGGCGAGAGTAGCAGACACTCTACCACTGAGTTACACCCCCGGTTAAGGTGTAGGGGTTAGAGCCATCTGCTCCCCCGCAAGTCCGGTGATGGTGACGAAGCTACTCCAAGCCATCATGGTATGTCAGTTATGAAAAAAAAAATGTAGCGATCGTTTAAGGAGCTACTGGGCTGATAATAATTCTGTATTGATTCAGACAGTATGATACACATTCTATCCATGCGGTTCGGGGATCTCATTCTTACTATTATTGCGAAACTATCTGTCTTTCTTTTGCGCTTAATTTAATTGAATACATAGATACTAAGAAAGGACATAAGCTAGCTGAATTTTTAACCACCTACACTTTGGGAGTACCTGCTGTTTTACGCTTTAAACAATTCCACGTAAAAGAGTACACATAAGTCTCTATTCTCTAATAGTATTATTCGATACGATCTAATCGATGTTAAGCATTTACACGAGCGATTTATACCATTTATATTCGTCTGAATCACAAATCGTGCAACAATGTCATGAGGAATTCGCAATACGTTTGATTTGGTTTGGACGTAGATTGGCTTATTTCGGGATCGGCCAATGTTGCGCTGTCCGTCTGTCAGTGTGATATGTCAGGCAAATATTTACTGAGCTCTATTACAATTGCTTGCAACTTTGTATTGTGGTATTTGAGCTAATGTGTCTGATTAGGGGCCATTGCCGTATATTCGTCTGTTAAATGATGTGGCTACAGTGTTTTATATCTGAAGAGGTATTTCGGTACCTTTGTTCTATGACTTTATAGGCACACAAATAATATTTAAGTCTATAGCTAATCCAGCTAAGTCTCGCAGATACTTAGAAGTTTCATTATTATTTAAAGCAAAGTCATAGTTGTTCTGTGTAATTTGGAAGACAAGAAATAATAAACAAGTTTTTCATTAAATAACTATTTCTGTCTGTCAGTCAGGCCAAAACTACTGAACCGATTTAAATGAAATTGGTACACTGTAAGTCTTGACTTAGGAAATAAGCTATTTTATAACCGATTGCGTTATAAGGGAGTAAAGTTTTATGCCATAAACAAATTATGCGTTGCAGGCGAAAATCTAGTTTTTAATATAAAAATTGGAAATGTAATTATGACATGAAACTATCAAGATTTTAGTTAATAAACGTCAGTATAGTACAGTAGAATATTATTGTTACAATTTGATTATCTTTCAAACACAATTTCAATTCAAATTTAGATAAAGATAAATAACAAGAACAAATGTGGTTATCTACGAGCCTCGTTTAAGTTATCACTGAAATTTTCGGTTAAGTAAATACACGTGTCTTAACTAATTAGTAATTTGCTTAATTAGACAGTTATCCAAAGAAACAGTAATTAGCTGGTAGCTACTAATTTCATATCAAGATGTTATTTGGGATAGATAACTACAGGTATATAGCTTTGATTCTATTACGAAAAAAATATGAAAGTGTTTATGTTTTTAAATTGGGTGGGTAAGTAGGTAACTAGTTTTATATAAATTCTTCATCTGAAAATGTTACGAGTACATCATACAAACAAATAACTATTGAGATGTGTGTGAGTGTTAGAATTAAAAAGTCAGTAATAGAATATTAATAGGCTTTGTATGCCTACATTATACTAAAACACACACTTAGGTACTATATTTCCAAGTTGACATCAATTAAGCAAAAAATTGCTACACTACTGAAAATATTCGTACCTCATCAAGATCCGATTGTATGTCGAGCTTTCGAAAGCAAACGCTAATGGAGGTTTTTTTTTTTTTATAAAAGGCTAACAAGATGACCTCACTCCACCTGATGGTAAGCGGTAATGAGATCCAAATATGAGGTCGACAGGCACAATAGATCGTATTGAGCCTGTCGCACTCACCCTGTAGGCCAGCTTAAATGCCGTTTCACGCCCCGCCTGAAGAGCCCGGGATCATAGGAGGGAGGGAAAACATGAGCTGGAAGGGCATTCCATGCCTTAAAGGCACGGGGCAGAAATGAGGAGCTAAACCTCTTAGTCCGAGCCACCAGCGCCTGCATTGTATGTGGATGGCAGCGCTGTCCAGCACGTGTCGTTCGGGAGTGGAAAGTGGAGGGAGGGACTAGGTGAAATAGCTCTTCAGAGCACTCCCCATTATAGAGACGGTAGAGAACACTTAGACCGGCAATGTCTCTACGTAGTTGTAGAGGCTCCAGGGTTTCGGACACCTCTACATCACCGACAATACGGATAGCACGTCGCTGCAACCTATCGAGGGCGTCGAGGAAGTATTTCGCGGAGCCATCCCAGAGGTGACAGCAATATTCCACACATGGGCGAACTTGAGCCTTGTAAAGAAGGCAGAGCTGCACCGGTGTGAAAAATCGCCGCACTCTGTTCAGGATCCCCAGTTTGCGGGAAGCTGTTCTAATGACGCTCTCGATGTAATCCCGCTGGTTCAGGTCGCGGCGAACATCCATGCCAAGGATGCTAAGGCTATCCTGTATTGGTAAGGGGGTGCTCTGAAGAGTAGGAAGGGGAAGGAAAGGAGACACTTTACTAGAAAAAACACACACCTGTGTCTTCTTGGCATTGAACTCGACAAGATTGCATGAGCCCCATTCGGAAATGCGGTACAAGACCCCGTCAAGCTCGGCGACAAGAAGGTTCCTCTTTTCCTCGGTTTCGGTCTGCTTTACTCCAGGTCTTCCGAAATAACGTGCGTGGACAGTGCCGTCATCCGCATAGCAATGAATGTTGCCTAGTGACAACATGTCATTGACATGCAGCAGAAACAATGTCGGTGACAGAACGGAACCTTGAGGTACACCGGAATTTATTGGGTGGAAACAAGAAGTGCGTCCATCACAAAGGACACGAATCCTGCGCCCCTCCAAAAATCCTGCAACCCATTCGCACAAGCGAGGTGGCAGACCGTATGCCGGGAGCTTGGAGGTTCGTTGGTTGGCGGTGCGTTCCCAGGCACGGCCGGATCGCCCATATGGGCCTTTTGGGCTGCAGCCCAGGGCCCCGTAGGCCTCTGTTCCCAGGACAACTCTCACGAGGGACGTCGAGGAACACCCCGGGTGTTTTAGTCAGTACGAGTCTGACACACTCATTAGTCCTCCGAACTCCGAACGATTTCACCCGGGTAAAAAGAAAATATAATATGCAAACTTAGGTGATTCCGGCATAACCGCGTTCCATTACACTAAATATAAGTCTTTATGGGTCTACACGCGATTTCAACAATTGAAATAAAAGTCGCGTATTCTTAACATAATATTTAGAGATCGGACGTAAAATTAGTTTCATTTCAAATATGTAGCGTTCGCGCAAATAAAATATTTGTTAACTAAAGTTAACTATAGCTTAAAATATAGCTAGCAACTTCCTTCTCACCGCTTCTCAGCTAGACTGCAGACCTAACCTCAACTTCATGACATAAGCAACCGCTGCCGTTTGCCGATAAATATCGATATCTAATCGATATTTAGGCTCACCCTCGGGACTGAGTAATAGCTGAGGTGAGTCCTCCAGCGAGGTAATGGAGGCCGGGAGGGTTATTACGAGTGCATAGAATTGGTGATTGTAGCTTCGCGGGTAGTAATGAATAGACATGGTGGGCGCGCCTATGGACAGGGAATGGTGAAGAGTTGGATGCGGTATGTATGGTAGCTTGCTTGCCATTCGAGAGGTCGCCAGTTCAAACTCCGCCACGTACCACTGTGTTTTTCAAATTTAAAACTCATATGGACCGATTATTCGACGCTTTAACGGTGAAAGAAAATATCGTGAGGAAAGTTCACTCCTACGAAAAAAATCTTAGGTTGTGTAGTCAACCAACCCGCACTTGGCCAGCGTGGTTGGCTTATGCCTCATCGCCCTAGTTTAGGGTAGGCCTGTGCCTCAGCAGTGGAGACGTATATGGGCTGATGATGACGATGATGTGTGGTAGCTTGTATGGTGGAACTTGTTGAGTGTATAGTAGACTTATTGCGAGGGCTATAAAGATGATGAGGTCCTAATTTTGAGTCCCGGAAGGGAGCGAATTTTTCTGTAAATAGGTAGGTACTCAATCTAGAGGAAGTTGAAACAGCTACTTGCAAATAAGTCATAAGAACGAGATGATATCTGTAAAAGTTGCTATGACGCTAACCGAAGACCTATTTGGTATAGCTTTTCCGTTAGAAGGTTATGTTCTTATCAATAATAGGTAAACCAAATAAATACTATCCTGACATCTTAAATGATGATGTTTTACAGGTACTTTAAAATAAAACATGCACAAGATGCAGGTATACAGAAAGACTATTAAAAAAAATATTTTGAATGGCACCTCCACAAATCTTCGTTCCGCGTCCAGCCGCCCAGAATAAGCTCAGTGCGCAAGCTCTCATTACCGTATGACAGCAGCGGATCGCCATAATAACTATTAATAACGAAAATAATCAATTTGTCGTGCCGCTTAGCGTTCCCACGTGGGGGACCTTCGTACCAATCGACAAAGATAAAGAAGGAGCTTTAAGAAGTAGATAGAAGTTAGCAGTTACGTCAGCAGTGTAGAATGCGCAGGCGCATATACAAAGTTTAGACTAACTGGCTCGGTGGAACAGTGGTTAGTGACTTTGACTACAGTTCCAAGAGTCGTGCGTTCGATTTCCACTTGGGATAGATATTTGTGGGATAAACATCGGTGTTTTTTCCGTGTCTGGGTGTGTGCTACATAGTAAAAGTATCATCTATTTATGTATTCCATTGTTGTGTCTAGTAACGATATGACAATGTGATGTTGAGCAGTATTTATTGGAAAAGAATGAGATATATAACGTAATTAAGCATTTTTAAAGACCTCCAACTCCACCTAGAAATCAAGTGCTAATAAAGCTTCATTATTATTATTATTATTTTTTTAGAAGAGGCTAACAAGATGACCTCACTCCACCTGATGGTAAGCGGTAGTGAGATCCAAATATGAGGTCGACAGGCACAATATACCATATTGAGCCTGTTGCACTCACCCTGAAAGCCGTGAAAGAGGAGACTACTGCTGCGGCAACAAGGCGTGGAATCTCGCATATTATTATTGGTTATAATATTTATTTCTGTCTGTCACTTTAGTAGTGTGGATTCCAACGTGTGATTGAATAAAAATAACATTGATTACCGTTGAAACTTAACCGATTTACACTGTCCGACCATGTCCGATGATAATCGATGTTTTTTGCGGGTACAAATGGAACGTGCTAATTGCGATAGTGAAACGTATGATATTAATGATAAAATGGATGTGGGGATTGTGGGGTCAAGGTTTTAAATGTACAGCTAGCAGATATATTTATTGTATATGAGTAGAAAGTAGTATAGTTTAAAATTGAAAAAATGCAAGTATAAGCGCGCATTCGAGTTTGAAATTCACATTAGAGCTCTAAATGTACAAATAAAATGTTAACTGTAACCATGTTGTGCATATCTGTAATAGATGTAAGCACTAGAATATTTATAATGCATTTTTAATTTAAGAATGTTTGTGTTTACATTGTTGATGTGCCTTAAAAATAAATAAAATAAAATAAAAATACATACATAAAATCAAGTCTTTTTCCCAGAGGAGTAAGCAGAGATCACTTCCTGGCATGTGCTACGGTCCTGGCACACCACTTTCATTTCTTCCACATCCATCAACCTCTTCATGCATGCTCGCGATTACGGGTATTTTTGATACAAATAAAAAACAGCTTTTTTAATTACCGTATCGTTGTGCTACCTACACATCGCACTTACAGGGCCGTAAAGGATTTAGGAGTGAGAGCCATCCGCTTCCCCATAAGTCCGGTGATGATGACGAGGCTACTCCAAGTCATCATCGTAAGTCAGTAGGAAAAAAGGAGAAAGGCCGTAATAAAAAATTGTATTTTGTTAACAGTTCCAACAGTCGTAATTGCTTACAACTAATTGCATTTGATGTGAATCTTACCAAACGGTTCCTAATCTTAACTTGAATGACCACCTCGTTTATCTATAGTTGCTAAGCAGTGGCAAAGAAACAACTCTATGTTATTTGTTATTGATGTTAGAGTTTTTTGTGACTTGACATGACATCCTAGGCTTTTTTTTCCTCTTACTATAACGTGACAATTCAGTATAAAAACACATAGGTAGCTAACAAGGTAAGAGAGTAGTTAGTAACGGAAGAAAACGTTTACAGAATAATGATTTACTATTTATTTCTTATCCACCATCATTACCTAAGGCATAAATCTGACAAACGACCTCCTTCAACTAAAGCCGGCAAAAAGAAAGCGCCAATCAATCTATATTTGTTCTAGCTGCAAATAAATTACAGGAAAAAGTGGATAATTCATTTAATAGCTCTTGTCTATTTTGAGCACGGCTGTACAATGGACGCAAAGTTGACGACTCAGCGATACATCACTTGCCATTTGACAGCTAAATTATACGGGTACAGTCAGGGTGACAAGTCGGACTATGATTTGAATTGAAATATTTTATGGTTCGATTTCTTTAGCTCTTTTTCGCGTACTCATTACATATACTTGAAGTCTGTGCCAACTAATTGGACCTACACAAAAAGTGTTGATTCGCTTGCAACTACCATTCAGTCACCAGTGAAATTCTTTTGAGCATGATGATTGAAAGGTACCTGTAATAAAAATTGGGGGCTTTAAACCATACATACTTACTACCTCCTCAATTGTTACCCCCTTTACTGTATTATTAAGAAGATCTTCAAATTAAGCTGAGTCTAGTGACTAAAACCTTATCCTACACTTTGGGTGAGCATAAAACACCATCTGGTGCCAACTAAATAAACTCTACTCCGCATCGGCCTTCACTTTCTTCCAAGTTATCGGAATACAATTTAATCATCCGACATATATGTCATACTTAATAACTACAGCCTGTTCTTACGACAGATTACAGCCAATTCCGAACACTTCCCAACATACTGACGCTACACTGAACGAGCCGCGATTTATGAACAACCTCTTAAAAGTATAATTATTCGTTAAAATTCAAAGGGAACTGCATTATGCAACATTACCGTAAATATTTATTGACAGCGGCATTCAATACGTTACTTCATACATTTTGAGGTCGCTGGCATGTCTATCAAGCTATCACTCGTAATTCAACAGATATTTAATGAAAACGTGAAGTTCCGTACTCGTTTATCAGTGAATAATCTTGTTTTATTATGAAATAAATTATATAGCTCTTCGATCGGTTTTGATGACATGAGATTTACATAAATCTAAAGACATAAATCTAATAAGAGAGACTATCGCCTTTCATTAAATCTATACAAATAAATGTAATTGAAGTGTCTGTTTGTAATATCAAAATGATGAGTTTTTACTAAGGTAGCGTTTACTCACAAACGAAAATCTTAGTTAAATGATTATACTTTTCTGTACAGGCTTTTAAAAAAATGTTTTAATTTGTAAGGGATTTTAATGGCGCGTGAAATTAATACTTATGAAAAGTATTAATTTCAAGGTAGTTTAAATATGAGCTGTCAAAGTAACTATAACTTTGAAAGTAATTCTGCCTGTCTGTCGCACTCTCACATCAAAATTACTGAACTGATTTGAATAAAAGTACTTTTTCAGTTGCTTAGAAAGAACATAAACTACATTTTAAAAATAATTTCAAGAAGTTTTACGCGATTTCGTAAATAAAAGATTCATTTTCATTAACATAGTCAAAGCGATTGTGCCTTTGGTCCAACGAAATCATTTATCATTTCGGTTGCCATCAACAAAAAATTAATTAAATAGGAATTTGCTGAGACGCCTCTACGAATTTATTTGATGACCAATTACAATTGTACTTTTTGCAAGCCTTGTTAACACCTTTTTGTTCGCATAGCTTCAGGGGACGTATTTAAAACCTATTACTGAGAGATCATAACCTCTATCCGTGAGGAAATGGCTATCAATTTAAAGCTCTATTACCAAGTGATACGGTGATAAATATCTTATCGCATTTCTGAATTAACGATTTAATTTTCCACCAAATTAACAGACTAAACAGTACTCTAATTCTTACAGATATAGTTCAAATTGGCTTGCGACGCCGGTGATCTTTGATGACAGGGCAACATTGTTGCAAATTACTCAGGCCGTGCGTTCAATCAATCTAAAGTAAGGAGAGTGAGGTATATCCACTTTGTGCATGAAGATTCATTGATGAAGACTTGATCTGAGTAAAAAGGATGCATCCTTACTAATATTATAAATGCGAAAGTAACTCTGTCTGTCTGTCTGTTACGATTTCACGCATAGAGTACTTAACCGATTTAAACAAAATTTGGTACAGATATAGTCCAGAGCCTAGAAAAAGATATAGGCTACTTTTTAACCGAATGCGCTATAAAGAAGTAATGTTTTACCCGTTAAACGTCTCTACGCGGACGAAGTCGCGGGCGGAAAGCTAGTCAAATATAAAGGGGACAACAAGAATTAAATAGCATTATATTGAGTTTGTGAATATGAATAAGTCTACTGTCAGATATTTGACTGAGTAGAGATTTCCAATCTAATTACATTTTCCAATAAGTTTTGCAGGCACAAGTAGAGTAGAGACAATATGTATAGTAGGTCCCGTGGTAAGTAGCTTAAGTACTTATGTTACGGATATCAGAATCAACAGTGGATACACAAATATACTCGAATATATAATAACCAACATAGACACGGAACAAACACCGATGTTCGTCATACATTTGTCCCGGATATTTGTCGAACCCACGACTCTTCGAACCGTTGTGGACCTGGGTCACTAAGCACTGTTCCACCGAGCGAGTCAATCGATCGATCTTAATATGGAAATACGGTAGTTTTTGTCACCTTACAGAGGGCCTACCATGAGTTGGCTATCGAAAACTTACGTACGTTAAAAACCTATCGAGTTGTTTTTTTCATACGGCCGATTTTAGTTCTTCGCGTAACCACCAGCGGCGCTGTACAAGATTTTCATAGACATATTTACGTAGGCGATATCGAGTGCGTAAGTTTTAAATTATGGTAGCCCTACAGATAAGTTATTTCACTGCCCGCTTAGCTATATTATGGCGAGATGATTAGTTTGGCAATTATGTGATGAGCAAAACAATGGGCATGTTCCCTGGTAATTATAAGTTAATTGAAGCTTTGGGATGGTGTGAGGCGTTTACACATCGGCTGAGGGATTCGCGACTAGAATCAGAACTTCGGATTGATTACTCATGAGCTTTTGAATGGCTCGATAGAACAATGGTTAGTGTCCGTGCGATTTCACCAGTGGGGCTACCATGAGTTTACAACTTACGCACTCGATATCGCCCACGTAAATATGTCTATGAAAAACTTGTACAGCGCCGATGGTGGTTACGCGAAGAACTAAAATCGGCCGTATGAAAAAAACAACTCGATAGGTTTTTAACGTAAGTAAGTTTTCGATAGCCAACTCATAGTAGGCCCTCTGAACATTTGCGTTGCGATTTTTGGGTAAAACTGCAACTGGTCGATTTCGGGTGTAATCGCAACTGGGGAATAACGCAACTAACCCTCCGTGGTTTCAAGAGTTGGATTCGATTCTCACTCGGAACAATTATTGTGTGAAAAACATCGGTGTTTGTTTGGGTAAGGTTACATATACCTATGTATGTATGTAGGTATATCAGTTTCTCTGCTTAGTTTGGGGTCAGTTGGCCGTGTGTGGATAAGTTCCTATTATTAAGCTATTGCATAGCTTTTATCGCGGGCTTGAGCGCGGCGACCGAACCAAGAAATTCCGTAACGAAAAAAACCTCACAATCGTCTAACGTCGTTTCAGTTCGGTAGGCTTCGGCACGGTGTTTGTGTGCGTGCGGTTAGACGTATTGTACGACTCTACGAGACTCGCACGAATCGAAACGAGCTGCTCTGAAATCGGACGATGCTATGCAATAGCTATACCGCGGCAGTCTCCGAGTGCCATACGTCTTTTTTATTATTTATTTTATGTTGGTGATAGTTTAATGTGATGTTACCCCATATTATTACAAGCAAAGTCATCAGATAGATATATTCTATACATACTCTTTACAAATTAGTATTTTGACTTTTTGGTTATACCGTAAGTCATCATTTATACCACTAATACGCAAACAAATAATACAAAGACATTTCAAGCAGTCATTTCACTATAAGCAAAAATGGCAAATCATTTTGGTTATTTTAAAGTTCAGAGTAAAGAGAAGTTAGCTTCTTGTAATTTTTTTACATGAATTGGTAACTTAGTATTTTAAAGCTATATATATTTTACATTCCAACTGAAGTATTTATTTCATTTATTGTTGGATATCAGTGAATACATTTAACAATTTATATTTAAACAAATAATTTTCAGTTGTGAATAAAGTTGGTTTTAAAAACGTACTATAAATTTAATAACATTGACACAAAATTAGCCACATCCTCAAAAAAGTAACATTAATATTAAAACATCATTTATTATTAAAAATTAAAAAAAACTTTTAAATTAAGTCATTCCATAGACGCCGTAACTTAATTATCGAAGGTGTGACCAAATACTTCGCAATTCGCAGTATTTACTGACAAAGAAGGCAAACGTTTACATTTTCCCGAGACCCAAAAAAAATCAACAAAAAAAAGTACTTATGTTACGGAAATAAATCCGAATCTAAAATTTCATTACGCTATGCTAATTGGGTCGAATTGTCGTAATTACTTTCACGGGCAACGAGTCGATCGTCTCTTTCGATAGTCCGCCTGTCCTTTCTTTGGGTACGTAAAGGGTAAACGCCAAAATGTGGTGCGACGACAAAAAAACCGGTCAAGTGCGAGTCGGACTAGCGCAAAGAGGGCCTACTTTGAGTTGGCTATCGAAAACTTACGTACGTTAAAAACCTATCGAGTTGTTTTTTCATACGGCCGATTTTAGTTCTTCGCGTAACCACCAGCGGCGCTGTACAAGTTTTTCATAGACATATTTACGTAGGCGATATCGAGTGCGTAAGTTTTAAACTCATGGTAGCCCTACTGGTGGTTCCTTTTGTGAGAAAACACGTTTTCTGTGTGAGAGCACACCTTAAATTATTCGTTTTATTGAATTTTCTTTTGTAGTTTTTATTTGTTGTTATAGCGGCAACAGATACACATTTTTTTTTAAAAAATTCAACAGCCTAGCTATCGAAGCTTTTGCTATATAGCGTTGTGAGGATAGACGGACAGATGGACTGACAAGGAAGCCTATTAGAAATAGAGTCCCGTTTTTTCCCTTGAGGCACTGGACCCTAAAAAGCGGCTAAGCACCACTCAGTATTGCGTGTCAGAGTTCCGTATATTTTACGGCGACTTTTATTGCCGTTTCCAATTTACAGACTATAGAAATTACGTTTTAAGCCTCTATACTCACAGCCACTTTGACATTTTACTTTTTTCACCTTATTTGTTTATTGTCAGATATCGTTTACTGTTACTATGGGTAGACCTTAATCGGCCGAAACCGATAATTGCGTAGATATATGATGCAATAAATTTTAAATAATAGAGTAGGGTTGTCTGTTATATTTGTCAAGTTACGGGCGTCTCATTGGGCGTACAAATACGTTAATACGATAAATGGCCCTGGGCGGCGTAGGTTCGAATTACTCTAAAACTCGAACTCGTAAACATGACCGGTGTGAAATAGCGTGTTTTAAAATTTATTGTTAAATTAATATCGAATAATGCGCTTGGACTTTGGTCTTGGATTATTCTATATTTACTCATACGTCAAAAAGATTTTTTGCAATAAAATAACTGAAACTTTGATTGAGACTCACGACCTTGTTTTAAAACAGAACTACCTTAATATGTAATTTTATTATCTGGCCTGTAGTCTCCCACTGCTGGGCAAAAGCCTCACCTGTAATATTTCTATAAAAAAACATTATTAAAGTTCAAATAATTAAATTATGGTGAGCTCTTTAATTTTGTTTCCTACCTTTTTTGTTTTGTGACATTGTTACACGGAACCCTGAAATGATAAACTGTACAAAGTAAATTAAGGCACACTTGTTGTTGGTATCTTCACAATTATCTTTTGCTTTGGCAAACTCGAGAAATTCAATCTTTTTGAAAAATTAGCCTTTTTAGTTCGTATCCTGTGAAATAATGATGGAGATTACTCGTTTGATATGACATTAACTTATTTTGTATGATGCGTAAATATATTTCACATTCAACGGCTGCCGTTCATAAATTATGTCCTTTAAAGGGTTAAATTTAAAAAAAATACATTTTTATGTGAAGATACCTGAAGATCACAATAACCTCATCGCCCTATTGAGTAACTGATCATCATGACATCACTATAATTACCGAACGTGCTAAACCAAGGATAGCCGGGAATGATAAATGATGATGAACTATAAACGGCTGTAGGTGTTCATTTTACCAGGATAATCCACTCTAAAACGGTTTATTACGTCATTTATAAAGGAAACCCTTTGTATGTCCACTCTATCATTAAAACGTCTATTTTATTGAACGCAGATCTTTACCTGGAAATAATAAAGTAATTGTAAAGTTTGCACGAAATACAGCCGCGGGCCGTGGCTATGTGCTTTTAATATTTATCTTCGATAGCCTGACGACTAATTATATACGAGTAAATAGGTTGACCACACAAGTACTTGATGATACAATCTATGTGGTGTGTCGAATGATTTTGGGTTTTGAGTGGTTGTGTTTAGGTCGTTTGTTGTTTGGGGTGTGGTGACAGATGCTAAAGCTAAGTGGCCGATAATAATGTCTAACAAAGAGGCCGATTACTGTGGGGACGATGCGGGGACGCGGCGGTCACGCGACGAAGTCCGGGCGTGGCATATGATTAATTACGCTTGATCATACGCCGTTAGGCTCGCTGCACACTCTGTGCTTGTACGGAGATATAAGGACACAGTGCATTATGTTCAAGCTGGTATAAAAGTACGAAAAAGCATGCATTCGCCATGGAATCCTTGCGCAAGTTTTATAGGGTTTCCTTCAGGGTAGTGTTTGGGGAGCAATGCTTTTCAAGTTCTATACCAAGTTGTAAAGCAGATGTATAATTTAACTAGGTTAACTAGATCTTCCTTATAAGTCCCTATAACGAGGAGGCGCGATGCAAAAAGAGTAGATCAGATATAGTAAGTTATATGGAAAGAAGAGCGCTGGTGAGCCACTCGATATGTAAAGTCAATTAGGCAATTTGTTTTCACTTTATTTGTAGGAACATGTATTAAATTATCTAAAATCGTAATGAAACCAGTATTTCCAAATGTCTTTCCGAAAATCAAATTGCCTTTACATGCACTGTAAAGTATTACATTACGTCTTTCATTATTGGGTTGACTACCCAACAATACTTCAGCTTAGATTCAACAGATGTGTATCACATATCGTAAAAAAGACACATTTCAGAAAAACAAGTACAGCTGTCCGATCTCTATTCGCAAAGCGATGCTGTAATATGATAACAAATACAGAACTTGAAAAACTAGAAAAAAAGAATAATGATTGGCAGATCTCGTTCCAATCTTGATGAACTTTAGGTGCAGTCAATTTGTCCGGAACATTAACGAGATATTTTCGTAAGTGGGTGTAATTTTAAAAGCAACATTTTGATAAGCATCCATTCGTTACGCTCGTGTAAAAACTTGAGACAGACTGTCGGTTTTGTTTGCTATGCTATTTTAGGTAAAACGTTACCAACCAGCTTCTTATTTAAACATGACAATATCTCAGATGTAATTTCAACAAAGTTTGTAGTCTTCAAGTGAAGTATTTTTAAATGCCACTCCTTTGAAGGGTGCATTCCAAATTAGAGTGTATAAGAAGCGACATAAGGTTTATATCTCTTGTGGATAGTGTGCGACTGGACCCAAAGGCTTGCCTTTCCTTATCTTATCGCAATCACATATGAAAGTTCATTATAATGAGCGGGGATGACTTATGTCTGTCGGGGCATGTTTCAAACTTCGAGCTTCATCGGGAAAGGAGTGCAAGTTGAAAATCGAAAATGTTACACCTGATCGGATGTCAGCATGTTTTTGATTGTCAATAATTGAAGAGCCAAATAACTGGACACATATCTTCTTTATTGTTTTGATGTGATTTTTAACTACCTCTTTGGTTAAGTGGCCAGCACCGCGTCAGTCCATGGGGTCTCTGGCTTAAGTCTGGGGTCCAGCCAAATTTGTGAGTTTATCTGTACTTTATACTAGATATAAATTTCATAGCAATGACATGTGATCGTTTGATATTCATTTAATAAACAGTCAATATAGCTATGTGAATATCATATCTCAACGACATATTTTAATAAACATATTTTTTTTTTCCATTTCTTCTCCTAAAATAATTTGTCGCCACTTTTGACTCTTTGCCAGACATACGCCACTTTTTGTCATATGACAACTTTCTTCGAAAGCTCTACATTTTCCTCTCATTAATTAACGGTTACACTGTTAACTTTAGCTGACCGTCAAAGACTAAAAGAACCTTTTGCAAGTAGCGAAAGTTTTGGCTGATTCGGATTTCGCAACGAAATTGCCCGCAGATATCCCAATATCGCTTTTGAGAAAAGACTCTATACTAAGTACCTAAAGAATTTTTACAATAGATTTTTCAACTTATACTTTGAATAATGATCTAATTTATGTTTTAATGTCTGCACAAAGTTATAAATATCTAAATAAATAATAATAAATATCTGGGACATTTCCACACATGGTCATCTGACCCCAAACTAAGCAGAGCTTGTATTATGGGCGTCAGAGACTGATATACATACATAGATATTTTTAAATATATACTTAACTACATAATCACACCCAGACACGGAACAAACACCGATGTTCATCACACAAATATTTGTCCCGAGTGGGAATCGAGCCCACGACTCTTGGAACGGCCAGCCAGGGTCACTAACCACTGTTCCACCGAGCCAGTCATAGTTCCTGAATATACATTACACATTATTCTTGGGTTTATTCATAAGTGGAAGTAGATTGAAATGATGCATCAATATTTTTACTGTCTACGCTTCATTTTAAAAGTCTCTAATATTAATTTAATTTGTAAGTAATTACTAAAATAAATATGGTTTGAAAAATGAAATAATAAAAGCATTTTATGTCTTCGCACTTGTTTCACAGTTATAAAAGGAGCATAATGTTTTTTTGACACAGTGACACATTTACTGTTAGAACCCTCTGCACCTATTCTCGTAACTACTCTTTGCCGCGCCGTAACCCAAGACAGACAAGAATACTCCTGTCAGTTCAGAACGTAATTTAATTAGAGGGAGACCCTTCGTCCGAGTTTAACCCACTAAATAGTAGTCATTAGTTCGTAGTTCACTTTGCTCACTGAACTTTAGGGACCGAGAGTTGGGTTACTGTATTTTTTCGCGTTGGCGCTGTTATTTGGATGTCTGTTACCCAATTTTGTTCGAATTAATTTGATCCAAGTTACTTACAAACTCTAGAGGCCTACTTACTAAACCATTCTAAAACTTACTGAGTTGACAGACGTGATCTATTAATCACATATACCTTACGTAGAGATGATCGGTAGATATGTGTATGAGTTTCGTCACGAAATACTTGTATTCCTTAAAAAAAGCGTCTTTAGTCTACCCTAGTCACCCAATTCAATTTTCATTCAATCGTTTTGTTAATGATTTTCTCCATTTTCATATAGATCTTCTCCTAATGTTTTTTCTTAGACTGATAAGTTTGGCGAACTTTGCTAATCTTATAAATATAATATTAATCTTTCAAAGTTAAAGTGTGCTTATCTTATAAACATAATATTAAACTTCTGAACACGAAAAATTCCAATATGTGTCACTGTCGAAGTAATCTTGTTACTGATAGTGTTTTCACATGCTTCATATATAATTTTAAACTGTCATGGTTACACACATTAGAATACTGAAACTGTCCGGGATATTTACCATGTTGTTTTGTTTTAATGAGCTCCCGATATTTCGGCACTGTTGCAAGCGCCATGATCTTTCACATGCTTCGTTAACATGACCGGTACTCTAAGTCTATCGCTAAATTATTGAACACAAATAGCTGCAAAGACAGGGCGGGACGCTAGTTTACTACAGTTAATGTAACGCATTGTAAGTAGCAAGAGAATATTAGAAATCCCCACGATGTGCCGGTTTAACAAACACATTTCTTATAAACTAATTAATATGACACAGTCTAATGTTTTTTTAATAACCACGGCTGGGAGTTGTCCGATGCAATTATTCTAATGTACACGAGAATAATTTCAATCTTTAAAGTCAGTGGGGTGATGTACGATATTAAACTCTATGGCTATTGGATTAGGATTAAAATGATAGCAGAATTTGTTTGTGAATTAGATGGTCGAAATAGATGGAAATAGGAGCCAAGTTCGATATTGAGATGAGTTATTTACGATTTATTTGCAAAACTGTGAAAATTTGTGAAACAGTGTCTTTTATAAAAATATGAAAAAGCAATAATTTTTCAATGATTTGTGTGAGTACGTTTTTCTTTAAGTTACAAATATACGTATGTAATTATAATTTTCTATTTCGAATGATTGGCAAGAATTTAAAATCAATGAATTGTTCACTTTTATTATTAAAGCATTCCGGTATGATATGACTCCAAAAATATAAAACTATGTCTCAAGAACTCCATCTTACATTTTAGGTAATTTCCCACATAGTGGTCAAGTCAAAGAATGATTCATCGCGGCTTCTGTTTTTGCGAATATCCATACCTAACATGATTAAGCTTAGTTGGCGGCTATTGCCTTATAGATATAATAAATAACACTCCTTGTGTCGAAAGTAGGGTTTGCATGAAATATTGGATGATAGTCCCTTGTGTCCTGGTGATTGGTAGAGTGAAACCTATACCTGGACAGGTGAAATATTATTTATATTAACAACTAGCTGTGCCAGCGACTTCGTTCGCGTTTCCCCCGTTTTTTACACATTTTCCATTGTATCTTTGCTCCTATTGGTCGCAGCGTGATGTTATATAGCCTAAAGCCTTCCTCAATAAATGGTCTATACAACGCAAGATTTTTTCAAATCGAACCAGTAGTTCCTGAGATTAGCGCGTTCAAACAAACAAACTCTTCAGCTTTATTATATAAGTATAGATTATATTAATGTTACTAATGTAAAAGCAGAATAATTAATTTAATTCAATTACATATTGGAAAACGCATAAAATTGTATTATTCGAAGTGTCTATAGATTTACATAAAGTTGATCCAATTTGAAACAATAATTTTATTAGAACGTCTTGGACATTTCACTACCGTGCACCCAAACATGCTTCCAGTTAATTTATTTCATTTCTAATTCGTGGAGTAACATTGTTTTGTGAGTTTTTCGTGATGTGTTCACTTACGGCTAATGGGCTTCCCCTTAATTAATACTGTGCATTAGGATGATGCCGTGTTTTAGACGATTGCCTCTTAATATATACCAGTCTGTATCTAACCTGGGCCATATTCGTCATACATGTTTAACACAACTATTTGTTCCAGGTGGAATCTAACTTCCGTTCACTAGCAAGTCCGGTGATGATGACAAGACTACTCCAAGCCATCATCGTAGTCAGTGAGAAATAAAACTGCAGGAGACCTTTGTCAATGCACCATTACCAAAAACAATGATTTGTAGATTTTTTGTCTGTGTTGTCTGTGCGTTTCTGTGTCTCAGAAACGCCTTATCCAACCCAAATGTGTTTCCAGTAATATACTTATACACCGTTAAATTTTAGTGGTGGTTTTCCCGTGGCAGAACGATTTGCCTTTGGTTAGTTTTTAATTTGTAATTAAAAATTATTTTTTTCAAATTTTGAAAATAATAATTTACCAACTCGAGAACGAGAGAAGCTATCGTTGTTTTATAAGATGTGACGTGTTCATGTACTGCTTGCCGCATGAAATCGATGCTTAAAGCGAAAAAGCTCTACGCCCTAAGTAATAAAGCGGCTCGAACGTGCTTTCGAGTTTCGGTTATACCTTTCGTAAAACCGGCATTCATTGATTTCAATAAAAAAAAGAACTGCATAAATCTATTGTGCGACTAAGATAGAATCATTTTACTTCGGGAAATTACTCTAAAATTTCACGGTGTATTGTAGCAAGCTCTTCTTAACATTAAGTCTTTATTTACTTATCATTTGGTTCATGTGAATCGGTTCATACAAAAGTAATTCTAATTCAAAGAATCACGTCGAACTGGCTGGAAGTAATATTTTAGACTTTCGCGTTCCATTACACTAAAATATTTCTTTATGGGTCTATACGCGATATTAGGAGTAGCTAATTACATAGCTACTTACTGCCCGACGTTTCGACTGGGTTACACCAATCGTGGTCGCGAGCGAACGTCGGGCATTAAGTAGCTATGTAATTTGCTACTCCTAATATCGCGTGTAGACCCATAAAGACATATTTTAGAACTGGCTGGACGTTTGAAGGCGCTAAAGAGGCCGCCTAAAGTCTTTTCCACGCGGAAGAAGTCGCTGGCTCAGCTATTTGTCTAATACAGTCTAAGAAGCACATATGCACAGCCTCAATGACCGCAACCGTGGGAGCCTACAGCCACTGACAATGCTTCAGAAAACCAGTAAATAGCCGTAGAAGCGAACAGCTGTTATTACGGAAACGCATACCTTTGACACGACAGTAAAATATGAAAACACCATCAATAGCATGACCACAAATGACCAGAGAACGGAATGCCGGTTTTCCTATTTCTATAATAAATGTATTTATTATATCATTTCCACTATTGTAACTTGAACTACGATCTACAACAAAAACTAAGCAACTAAAGGTCTTGTTAAGTTGGTTTTTGAGGGCGGACACACGGCCTTCGCGTTCGGCGAACGGTCAGAGGTTATCCCGCATATTATCGTGAAAATGTTTACGACTTACTTAAGTGCCCGTTCATAGCCACAAATTCTAAGGTATGTGACCAAAGAATTCCATGTGGGTTTTTAATGGTACAACATAAGTTGCAATACTAATTATGACATTATACTTTTGCTTGTGTATTCCTGTAAAAAATATTTTTCGGGTGAAGAAAAATATTATATATCTTAACCTCTCAGGTTATGTGGAAGATCTATGAGATCGTCTAAGTTGTACAATGGAAATTGTAACGACAACTCTTCAAATATTTTCGTAGTATCCGTCTTATTCTTCTTTAAGGGTACTCATAGGGTAAATCTGGACCATATTACTAAGACTTAATTGATATCTCATTTCTTGATTGAGGTCTACAATCCGCAAACCATTACTATATAGCTATAGGAACGTATTACATGTCCTTCTTATTTCTTTACACCTTGCAAGTCCATAAGAAAACGAAAATCTTCAAAAAGACCTCAAAAAGAGCGAACTCACTCGCTCACAACCATGATTTGTGTGGATCTCAGTCGAAACGTCAGTAAGTAGCTATGTATTTGCTACTCCAAATATCGCGTTTTGACCCATAAAGACTAATATTTAGTGTATTGGAACGCGAAAGTCTAAAATCCTACCGATTATATTTGCTACGAAGAGCCCGAAAAATCGAAACTGACAGGATGGTTCACCAAACCAATAGCACGTATGTGCTCATGTGAAAATCTCAAAGTACGTAGTTTACAACACGGCGTAAAGCAACGCACTAAATTACAATCGCGCCGAACGTCCAACGCGCCGACGGCTTGTAAATGATACGCGCTACTATATATTGAGGCATTACTACGAATAATTTGTACATGTCTGTAATGCCCCTAAAGTCCTACAAATTGGTTACAAGTACAGTTCATATTGCACAAAGCGAAGAGTAATTGGTATGAAGTAGAGTCCATATAGCATGGAGCTTGACTACAAAATATCACTTAAACCGAGACCTGAGACAATCACCGAATAATTTATGTCACAATATCTCATAATTATTCCGAGAAAATTAGTTCGCATAAGTACTTGTATAACGCAAAATAAACAAAACTGGTGTACAAATATATACAAAGTCACTAAAGTAATTTAAATAATCATCACACAAATTTTGTCCAGGGTAGATATTGAAATCACACCTGGCGAAAAATATATGGGAACCATAATATGGCGTTTCTTCACACACAAATATTTCCCCAGTAACCGAAGTTCGTCACACAGACATTTGACGCGGGTGGGAATCGAACCCACGACTCTTGGAACCGTAGATAGTGACCACGGGTCACTAACCACTGATCCACCGAGCCAGTCAAACCATTCCACCATACCACGTGTTAATTTTACGCATTTTCACCAACAAATTCCAACAATCACTGAAAATAGATCACCCAAATCTCACACCGAATCCGCGCCATTCGAAATGCGTCCATTCTAATTTTCTCAGAAATGGCATGTAAAAAAATACCAGCTGGCTCTATTCTGTACGTTATTAGCATACAATGGGTCGGTTGCCGCGCTGTCAATCTTGCTACCAGCATTGAAATTCAATTGTTCATTGACCAAAATATCTTTATCGTGCCGTCAGGATTGTCTAGTTGGATGTTGAAATATTGCGGTGCAGTAGCCAAAGCCTGATATGCAGTCACGAGGACTATAAATGAGACGTGTCGATGACAGTTTTATCAAATCATTGAGAATGGTACTGTGATTGAAATTTGTTGGCATTCAAGTGCAAAGTAGGTTATTTTGGGACTTACTTGTTGTTAAGGTCAGGGAACAGATGTGTCCATATAATTAAGATACTTTCTTATTATGTACTAGCTTTCCGCCCGCGACTTCTTCCGCGTAGAGATGTATAGCGCAGTCGGTTAAAAAGTAGCCTATATCCTTTTCTAGGCTCTGGACTATATCTGTACCAAATTTAGTTTAAATCAGTTCAGTATTCTATTCGACCCCGTTTATTTAAGGAGCTTCCATAAAATGGATTGCGCATACTTAGTTGAAGTATTCTAACACAGTTCATACTTACTCAGTATTGTGTACAATTGTAGACAATATATAGACGTAATACGTTTGGCGGTATTGTTATTCAGTACAAAAGTGCAGTTGTAAAAGTTACTGTTTAGGCAACTATTTGACACTAACCAACGCTGAAGCAGATACAAAGATATTCTTGCGAAATCTTTTCTCATATAAAAATGGAATAATGGCTTATCCGTAGTTAGGACATTATTCACAATTAAGCTAATCTAGTGATTTAAACTTAATATAATTTGGTATAACCCTATACCAAAGTTATGTGCTCCAGCTGATTATGTTTGCGCATTCACATAACTTCAAGAGGCATATATCTGGTTCTAACTATACTTTCTAGATCAAAACTACATTCTACTTTGTCGTTGATGTTTTCTGTAAGGAAACTATCAAATAGAATTCCCTCCGCTTTCAATGTGTATGACGGAGATTACGGATATCGAAATGTACACCATAATTGTTTTATGTGGGTATGAACTGATAGACCCCACGCAAGTATGATTCTTATTCCACTAAGATAATCAAATGAAAACTGGTATATGAAACCATGCATAACAAAAATTGTTACTAAAAAACAGATAGCAAAATTATTTATGATTTCAAAAAGTTAGAATTAGATATTTTAGCCGGCCAAGGCAATCCTAATAATAAGCGATATGAATTTGTGTATAATTGTATAGTTTATCAATGAATTTTAAAGACAAAGTTTCATTCATTTGTTTACTCCACAAGTACACACATTAAGCTTTTGCTAAGATTAAATAGCTATTTTGTTTTAATTTTCTTGTTTATAATAGACTAAGGACCTTATTGCTCAGGCTCTTGCCGGCAGGTTAGCAAAATTGTGCCTAATGAGATATAATCTATCTGTTAAAGGTACATATATGTAAGTAGAACTACTTGTAGTACATTTGATTTCAATCTTGCCTACTTAGCTACAAAATACGCTAGCTATACCTAACTAAACATTAGATCGAACGGATCCCGCGACGTTATTGATAATAAAACGAACAGTGTCGTACGCTGAGGTAATAAAAATAATGCTGTCCCCTTTATGTACGATACAAATAATCCTGGGACTCCTGGAATGGACATTTCAGGTTGATCGGCCGGCCTGGATAGAGTGTTGCTAGTTATATATTCAGTATTTGTACAAGTTTTTTAAATAGTAATATTACGTGCATAGCCGTGATTTAGGGATGAATTAATATTTGGGACATCTCCACCCACGGCCATCTGACACAAAACTAAGCAGTGCTAGGATGTCGGAGACTGTTATACATACATACAAAGATGAATATTTAAATACTTACACCCAGGCACGGAACAAACACAAACATTCCCAAATGTTAGTCACGGAGGAGATTAAAACCTCGTTTCCTTGAATCGCAGCAACTACTGTTCTACTGATCTAGTCAAAAATAGCCGAAACAGCTATGTAAAACAATACTTGTTAATTTTCTTGCAAATGAATTGAGTGTTTCTTTCAAAACTTACCTCTTGCACCTATTAGTCAAATAAAATGATGCCATTCCACTTTGGAGCAATAACGTCACATTCCTAATTTGCAAACTGGAGAGAAAAAAGGACGCATTTTGATACTATTATCTGTACGTACACGTCATGTATTCGTAGTACATACACACTAGCAATTTTATGTAAAAAAACTGTTATTTTCACTCAAACAGCTGGCAACACCGCAGAGAGCGTCGCAACATTTTACATTCACGCATTAACATAATGCTTCGATCAATATTCGACGTTTGCCCCGTCTAGTGAGATCGCATTTACATGCTGATTGCATGCGGACCGGCCGATGTGTTAGACTCTTTATAGAGGTGGCCACGATTAACTTTTTTACTGGAACGAATTTATTAAATATATTTAAGTACACCACTGTTGTTTATATCTGTAACACAAGAGCTTAAGCAAGTTAGTTCGGAATCAGAACAATATTTATGATGTTGTGTTGAAAAAAAATTGAACGGTGACAGTCCGACAGACTTTTTTCTTACTCAAATATGATTTAATTATCATTCAACCGATAATTTTTAGAAGTTGTAGGGCCACAGACGCCAACCCATTATATTTAAGTGGGTGGGGTCTACCTTAGTCTCTAGACTTCGTATTTTAATCCTAAGTGTTATTAAAACTTACGAAATAGCACTAATAAAATACATAATTGGGTAAGTCAGTCAGATGGACTCCACTTGTCCATGAACTTAGTAAATACTTACATTTACATTTTCCAAAAGTGGCATCTAACCATTTATAGTAGTAGAGTATCGTTATAACACAAAAAAAAAATTGTATGCTTTTCTAATTCATGCTCGTTGTTGCCGCAGCAGTGATCTCTTTCACGTCCCCCTTTCCCTCTAATATCAATGTTCCGGGGGGGGAGGGGTGAAACGGCTTTCAGGGTGAGTGCGACAGGCTTAATATGGTATATTGTACCTGTCGACCTCATATTTGGATCTCACTACCGCTTACCATCAGGAGGAGTGAGGTCATCTTGTTAGCTCATTATAAAAAAAAAATAATTTTACAATATTTTTATTTATGAACTTGTTTACTTCGTTAAAAATGTTGTCAACCCCTTTTTACTTATTTTACCGAATGTCTTTCATTAAACTCGAAAAAGATTGTGCTGTTACGAAAACAAACATAAGCGACTCATGGTCACCACACTCTTTAGACACTTTTATAAAATGTCGTTCAAGTCAAGTTTGTGGTTGTATGACCGTGTGTGTATATTATGTATGTGTATTTTAATATCACCAGTTTAATGTGGCACGATGACCACAGCCACATCGCCCGAACTTAACAATTAAGGTAATACGAATAGTATATTAATTAAATAGTATATTTATATGCATAAGTGTTTCGCAATAAACTGTTTCATATGTGGTGGGACTGCTTTAGACAAACTTGATTCTGTAACAGTGTAGTTGGGGTAGCCAGTGAAGTAAGCGAAGACTGAATTAAAAAAAGTTCTACATAAGTTCGTATGTGGTCGTAACTTCAATAAAATTAAATGTGAAGATAGTTTGTACCTTCTGAGTATTTTCAGACTTACAGCAGAAAAAATAAACAGATCCAATGAATACATACATACATAAAATCACGCCTTTTTCCCAGAGGGCTAGGCAGAGATCACTTCCAGCGATCCACTTTTCACCTCTGTGGCAAACGTGACGCGACGGGTTGTGGACCACGTCGCCGCCATTTTGACTTGTGCATTGTTTTAACAAGGTCATTGCGTTTCCACGAGTAGCAAGGATATATGACGGGGGAAGGCAAGGGGGAGGAAGGATACTATCGCCTCGGATGATTTGGACTGAGTCGATATTAGCTCGAGGAGCCGGGGTCGCTTACCCGTATACCGTTCACCAACCACCGGACAGATAGTTGTGACTGGTATCCCCTGACCGTCCAATGAATGCTTACAAGTAAAGTTTTGTGTGGTAAAGAGGTTTGATTCTAAGTCACTTTACAAATCAAAATACATGACCTATACCAATACTGAATTTCATGAATGTCTTCTCCCTAAATACATACATTATGATAATTATTGCTAAATCTTGACCCAAAACCATTAATATCATGATTTGGAAAAAAATAAATTATTCAATAGGCATAATTTTAAATGATTACAGAAAGTACTAGCGTTGACCTAGTGCTCAAAATACTAGGTCTCATCAAAAACTGATTCACCGCAAAATATATATAAATGGTTTGTCTAATGATTTCATTCATACTAATTAAATGAGTTGTAGAGTGAGTTGACTCGCAGATGCTGAAATCTGTTAAATTAACAGTATCACAAAATATCACAACTAACACAAATATTACTAGTACATATATGTTTTACTGTAAGGGGTAGATGCTTAAACGTGAAATTATTTAAACCACAAAGTCTTGCAAGTGACTCTATAAAAGTGAGCGCTTTAAAAGGCTCGAAATGTTGGGTCTCTTAATCCGTAAACTTAGTTCAATTTAAAATGTGTAGTGTTCGCGCAAATAATAAACACCACAAATTTATTTTCGAGATAGTACACTGTTGCATATTAGATTGGGACAATTTTGAGGCCAATGACATTGACGGATTTATTCCATAGGTGATTATGAGCTGGGACGTAAAACGGCATGGTTGATTGAGTAAAATCGAACGATTCGACGAATAAAATTGAAATCAGCATTTGGTTATGACTTGAATGTTTTAAATATTAAAAGACCCCCCGCTGTTTAGTTAAGAGATTGATCAGGATTGATTTCAAGTATAACTTGAATAAAATAATTTATATTTTAGTTTCTAAGAATATCTTACGATATTTTTGGGCTTGGTAAAAAACAAGCAAAAAAGGTATTTTTTGAATCATCACTTATAATTATTATATCAGTTTGTTTATTTTGTGACCAGAATCTGATTGTTGTATCAAAAAAGTTCGCTATTAATCAACCTGTTGATTAATTAATATAAATTGCGAATATTTAACAAATTAAAATTGAAATATGAATGTATGATTTACGATGATAGATAATATTAATAATTAATCATCTTCTCGCCTCACGTTAATTAATAAAATTCTTTAGTATAGTCAAAACATATAAGATATAAAATTATTAGTTTACACATACGCAATGAAGCACACATAAAAAAGCATTACTAATATTTAATATAAAAAGTTTTCTTTTTTTTTTTCAAACGTAAACAGAATCGGCCGCAATCAATAATCAATTTGTCGTTATTTTATGTTTAGCTAAGGTTTAGAGATACTTGTTAACCTATTTACTAGTAAAAATATTAACCTTCGTTAAATAACACACATAATCTTACAGGGAATAGATAGAGTGCAAATACCTTGAAATTTGAATAATTTATAAATCTCATACGATTAAATCGACAATCCCTTAAAGCTACAAATTACAATCCAATTAAAATCGAATACAAAAAATCTGGTATTTCTTTGATAAGATTATTAGGGGTCTTAATATGGAACCCCAAAGCAAAATACCAGAGGGCTATTAAAAAATTACTTAGTGGAAATTAATGGGGTGAAAACGTAAGTTTAATGTAAAGCACGATTTATTACTTTCAACTAATTAAGAGGTCAGCATTTGTAATAAAATACTAATTTGGGAAGTGAAAAATTGCCCGTTGATTACGCATTTCTGTCACGAGTTTTTTTTTTCGAATAATTTCCGTAATTGAATTCGAATGTTAATTAGTTGAAATACGTGTATAATTTTACGTTGTTTTCGAGATAATTAACGAATTTGATGTATAGTTTTATGGTAGAGTTTTAAAAGATAGACAATTAACTTGTAATAAGTATGCTTATTTGTCCATACTCAAAGAGTAAAAACGGGAACCTATTACTAAGACCTGGCAGTTCGTCCGCCCGTCCAACTGTCATACTCATCAGGCTGTACGCGTAAAAACAGTTGAATAAATAAATATAGTCTTAACCGTGACCACGAGCGCTGTAAAGAGCTCGAAACGTCGGATCTCTAAATAATGTTTAGAATACCAATACACGCGAGTTTAATCCGAAAAATTAGTTTTATTTCAAATGTGTAGTGCTCGCGCAAATAAAAATAAACAATACTAAATAAATATAAATTGAAATTACAGATGGTGATATTGTTATTGTATTGTCGGTGTAGCCAAAAATACTAAAAACAAAATAAAAAAATAATTCAGGGGCACCTACCATACAATCAACGTACCTAATATTTTACAATATAGTGCCTATCCCTCCTACGCGAGTCCGACTCGCACTTTACCGATTTTAAAAAAAAAATTGTAACTAATTTAAAACTAGTTTTGCACCTTTAGATTTATCTATTATACAATATAAGCTACATATTATTTTGCTATTCGAATATTGAATTTGATTTCGTTCAAAAAGTTCATTTATTTTAGACTCAAGATAGTAAGTATCTAGACCTGAGTGCCAGACTTTTAATTACAAATTAATAGCATGGAATTCATTTTAGTGCATTCGTTTGATTGCATCTCGATAGGTGTGTCTGTTCTTATTGTGTGGGCGTTGTTTAATTACTATCATTTGTTTTTAGCGAAAGTCGATTAATTTAATCGTAAGTCAATACGGAATCAATTTCGCGCGATTAACTCCGATTAATATGGTAATATGAGATACGGTTCCGCGACGCATAAGCCAAAGATCAGTGATGGTAGAAGGGTGTTAATAAAGTAGATGTACCTACATACATCGCACCCCGGCAACAAAAGTGTGCAAAATAAGGTGTTTCGGGAAATGGTAAGAATTGGTTTCGTCATTTATGCATAAAAAAAATTTAAAACTATGATGACTCTTAAGTCTTAACCGTTTTCGGCTACTGCGACTACTATCAAATAAAAAACTATAATATATCGATAACTGAACTTAATTTTTTTATTGAACCAAACCCTGACACGTACCACCGTGTTTTTCACAAATTTTATTATGATTATTGACGCTTTGACTGTGAAGGAAAACATCCCCTGCCCATCTACGACGAAATTCTATGGTCGAGTAGTCGACCAACTCGCACTTGGCCAGCGTGGTTGACTAAGGCCTGATCGCCCTAGTTTAGGATAAGCCCGTGCCTTAACAGTGGGGACATGTATGGGCTAATGATGATAATGATATTTGCCAATTACCTACTACACAAAGTCTACGAAGTTACCTTTCTGTATTTTATTGCTTTATTACCGTGCATTGGCTAAAGATGTTTAAAATGCATTGGATAGTAATTATGTTTGTCGCGTGAAAGATTGTTAACTTATTTTATGAGTTTGACTACATACGTTGGCTTAATTGAAACATTAAAATGCCTACCTATGTTTGCAATTTACTCACTGAGATATTTTACAGCAGCATTTAACAATTTAATTAAATGAAAACATGGATTTTCTCTTCGATTAATTAAATGTAGTCGACAAGTAAACTGCATAGTTACTGTTAAGGCAGTGAAAATATAAAGACACTATTATGAACTAATTCTATCATCTTTGGACTAACAGTTTCTAGATCTAATTTTTTTTAATCTATTTCATATATTTTTAGTAATCACCTCTCTACACCTCATCAATTAATTTTGATCTACAGGTGTAGAACGGCCCTAACAGCTTCCGCAACCATCTTGTCTATGAATGGACCATTGCAAGTGCATAATAGACAAACTCAACAGTGCCATATGAAAGTCAAATGAATCACGCACGTTCCGCGCATGTCGTAAAAGCGTTTTATTTCAATGGTGCATTCACAACTCCATTTTAGTTGAACAGTGATTGTTTTGCATACGCCAACACTTGGATTTTCCCTTCGAAGATGTATGAAGCTTAGTTCCTTTATGATTCAATTTGCAAGTGGCGGTGGTAGCGCAGAATCGGTAATATTTGTAAGTGGTTTCTACGTAAGATTTTAGACTTTCGCGTTCTATTACACTCAATATAAGTCTTTATGGGTATACACGCGATATTAGAAGTAGCAAATACAACGGTACTTACTGCCCGACGTTTCGACTGGGTTAAACGTTACACCAATCATGGTCACGAGCGAACTTGCGCCGCCCGTCTTCGTCTGCCACAGCGGTTGTGAATTTCTAAAATGATTGGTGTAACCCAGTCGAAACGTCGGGCAGTATGTAGCTATGTATTTGCTACTCCTAATAACGCGTGTAGACCCATAAAGACCAATATTTAGTGATTTCTACATGTCTACATGTTTCGTGACACGTATAATTCTAACAAATTCGAAATTACTAGGAAATTACTTTAAGGAAAATAAAAAAAATCATATTAATTAATTTTGCAGGTTTGATTTGACTGGCCAGTGGCCAATGACGCATTACCTCATTAGTAGTGTTCCTATCTCTTGCGCCTAAAGTAGAGGGTTCTATTCCCGATGAAATGTTAATTTCTGTGGTGAACATAGCTTCTTATTTAATGTCTATCCTTATCCTTACTAATATTATAAATCCGAAAGTAACTCTGTCTGTCTGTCTGTTTTTCTGTTGCTTTCACGCATAGAGTACTGGACCGATTAAATAAAATTTGGTACAGATATTGACTGTTTCGGTGGAACAGTGTTTAGTGACCCTGGCTGGCGGTTCCAAGAGTCGTGGGTTCGATTCCCACTCGGGACAAATATTTGTGTGATGAATATCGATGTTTGTTCCGTATCTGGGTGTGATTATGTATTTAAGTATGTATTTATAAATAATATATGTATGTATATCAGTCTCTGACGCCCATAGTACAAGCTCTGCTTAGTTTGGGGTCAGATGACCGTGTGTGGAAATGTCCCAGATATTTATATAGTCCAGAGCCTAGGAAAGGTTATAGGCTACTTTTTAATCGACTGCGCTATAAGGAAGTCATGTTTTACTCGTTAAACTTCTCTACGCGGACGAAGTCGTAGACGGAAAGGTAGTATAATATAAATATAAGTACATTTTTCTGTTATCCATAACACAAGTGCTTAAGCAGCTTAGTATGAAACTTAGAACAGATCGTTGTGTGTGTTGTTATGTTACAATTGTTTACTTATCTTATTTAATGGCAACCTCAGTAGTCAGTCACCATACTCCTTCCATAGAAAACTATTTTTGAATTTGCAATTAGTCTTGAGACTATGAGCAAGTCTATTGTATGATGCTGTCATGAAGAGTGGCTTCCCATTGTAGGCATCTACTTATAATATGATTCCCAGAGCTACACTACTAACTGAAATGAATTAAAGAAAAGTAAAAGTGTCCGGGATATTTACCACGCTGTTTTGTTTTAAAGAGCTCCCGATATTTCGGCACTGTTGCAAGCGCCATGATCACGGGTGAACTGTAGGACTGCGAGAATGCCGGTAGGTCTAAGGGCAGACATATCGGTCTACCCTCCTTCTAAGTCTTTTATTACGCACGACACCACTACCCTCGTTTAAAATATTGTCACTCCGAATTCGATCACGACACACTACACTCAAGTAGTAAGTAGTAGTTTTCTAATGTGTGTAACCAGGACAGTTTAAAATTATATATTAAAGAAAAGTAACTTAAATAAGTATCCCGCTCTTATAGCAACTAACGATGTTATTACCAACTTCACGCTGGTTCCCACATATTCTTTCCTCAGTATACTCATCGCTAAGAGTTCAGTAATGACTGAGTAAATATACTCATGTACTCAAAATACTGCAGCCGTAACAGACGCGTTTGATAATGTTTACCGATAGTTTTGGATGGTCAATATTGATGGTTTCCATTTAGAAACGTTTTCCGTAAGTAAAATGTTCTGGAGGACGGTCTTTGGTAAATGTTACTAGCATTAGCATCGATTTGTGGGTTAATGTAACGTTTCACTAAAATTTTTTCATTTCTTTTTATTTCGAAGCTGATTTGACCGGATGTTTATTGGGACTGTAAAAACTCAAAATAATACAGGGTTCTGGACCCATAAGGTAAAACGGGACTCTAAGACCCCAAAAACTAAGACTTCTTTTCTGTCTGCTTCTTTTTCCCAACTGACTACGATTAGCCTTGTCAACATCACCGGACTTGTAGGGGAGCATATAGCTCTCATCCCTAAATCTCAAGACTATTTAAGAGATACCTATAAAAAAAACGTTGTTTTAACAAGGCGTCCGACTAATTTCGGCCGTGGCGGCCGATCTACATGGAGATCAGGCAACTGCACAGGACATTAAAATTTATAGTGCACAAGTGTGCACGCAGATACAAGTGCACTCTCTGTTCCCTTACTCTCATAGTTCGGTGAGACGACAATAACGTTGAGAGATCGGGCACAGGACCACCGTAGCCTTATTGTACGAAATAAGTTTGCCAAGTTGAATACAGTATCATATTTGTTAAAACTCAATTATGAAGAAACTGAAAATTTACTTCTATAGTCCACATTTAGTCAGAGACATAATAAAACATACATACTCTCTCACACACACACACACACACACACACACACACATATACACATAGGCAAAACATGATTTTTAAATGCTTATATTTATATTCTTAATTACGTCAATGTTTATATACCTACTTCAAGGTTTAGTTGTAATTTTTTTTTAGTTTATAAATTCATTCTAATATTCATTTAGTTAAATTTCCTAAAATATTGTATTCTTTGCACCGTTCGTTCATGTTATAATAGGGTAGTTTCCTAAGTCTGATTTTACATACAATTTCACAATTAACAGTAACATATAGGTAAATCAATAACATAAGTGAAATCGAAAATAAAATTTCTTATGAAATGAGACAATAATAGGCATTTGAAGTTAGGTGGGAAAGTCCATTTCTAAAGTGCGAAAATTCAATAAAAATACTATGCCATATTATTAATTAATGAATTAGTAGTAACTTTCACTATGAAAACATATTCGTAAACGCAACATTTGATATAGCTGCTGAACAAAGTTTTTACGATATGCGTACAGTACACAGAGCGGTGACGTCATAGCTCTGTGCGACATTTGTATGAAGCGTTTTGAGCTCGCCCAAATGATGTGCTGTTGAAACTGCAATATCTCCGAGAGTTTTCTAAATATCAAACCATTCTTTTAACAGCACCTTTGCAATTGTGTGGTCCATCCATTTATCAAAAAATAAAAAAATAGGAAACTACCCTATTATGTTTAGAAGCCGTTTATTGGCCGCTGCGAGACAAGCCAATGGCTTAGTGCAGCGACCGCTTGATAAATTGTACTGAGTGTAATCATTTATCGGAAATAAAGTTTATTATTATCAGTCATTTCCAATACTCGGGACTACAGAGTCCCGGATTTTTGGGAGGCGTGCGTGGGGCCAAAGCCAACACGTAGAGGCCCTTTAATGACTTGTATGATCTTAATATGTAATGTGGCACCAGCCGACGATTATCCCTGTATACACTATAAAATGCAGCCAAGGACAACCCCCGGTCAGTGCAGGACTATGGAATGGAGTGGAAAAACAAAGCATCTGGGCTATTGGGTTGAGGTGCTGATGGACTGGGTAACCGGGACTATGGGAAGGACTGTGGCACCTGCCCCGATCTATGTTAAAAAACACGAATAAAATGGGCAGGTGGTGACTTGCCACTCACTGTCATGGGCCCCCCATTGGTCGAACACACAAGGCACGAGGCAGGAACGACGGGGGGCAACATTATTGTGAGCGGCTCAGGGTGCCGAGAGGTGTACACCGCTTTATACCCAGTGGCATAACGCCACTGTGCCAACTCGCGACTTATGCATCTTTCACTTCCACCCTGCGAGCATGTAGCTCTGACGCCCCACTCTGGCCGGCCGGCTAAGGCAAGACAGAGGTGAGAGTCCTGCGGCCCCCGTGGGGTCCACTCCTACCGGCCAACTAAGGCAAGCGGAGAGAGGGGCCTGGTCGACTCTCGGAGGCACGGGTCCCAAGGGGTGTCAATCCCATTCAGCCCGCCACAAGCTGCCCTGGGGAGACTGGTTGCACTGGTAGAGAGTCGCTGACTTTCATGGTGCGAAAAACAGCGACTCTCACCAGGGGGCGGTGGGGTCGTCACATCCCTACGATTATTATTATTATTAAAGTTGCACTTAACAGATTTTTTCGGGTACGGAACCACAAAATGAAACCGCAAAGCCCCCTCCAGCAGCGAAGGCAACAACTTAAAGCGATAACCCCAAAACCGCCGTCCTCAGATGTCCGGTCGGTGTTTGAGGGTATTTGCGACCCGCCGGAAGAGGGGTCAGCGACCTTTGAGTCAACAGACGAGCCGTCAATGCGGCAGATAAACAGACCCGGTCGATGCAAGTCTTGGCAAGAAGCGATTTAAAACCAGGCAATCCTGGTTTCAAATCGCTTCTTCAAAAGAAACTTTCAAAACTTTTAAAATCGAAAAGAAACATTCAACTATTCGAAACTAAGACTCGAAAAAACTGTACATGTTAATAAGGTCAATTCTAAGATGGCTTGCAATGTAACCAAAAATGTAAGTTCAAAAAAGGTTTAACGAATAATTACTGTAATGTTTGTAAGCGAATCTTTACGTAGGTCAGTGCGCCGCGAGCGGCCGTTCGGAACGGATCTGTGCTGGCTTATCGTAGCAAGTAGATTAGTTCCGTAAATCTATCTACATCGTTTGTGTTTGTGATTATTGTTTATAATGAATGAGATTACAAGTGAAGACGAAATGAGTGATTCTGATGTTTTGGAAAATTGCGAACGAGAACTTTTGGCGATAACCCAAGACTCCAATTCGAGCTTATTACTTAATGATGGTTCAGAGAAGTTAGCCGAGAAAAGGAAACAAAGGGAAGATGATGATAATGCGGACGAAGATGGATTCATAACTGTAAATAGAAGGAAAACCAAGCGACTTTTAAGAAGTTTGTCAACTACCCTCGAAAAAAATAATAACCAAAATCCCAAGGAAAACGCACCTAATGACAATAATATGTTCCACGAAGTTTGTGTCACTTCACTTGAAAGCTTGCCCAAACCTATTGCAATGGCTAAACTCCTTCAATCAGAAAATATTAAAGATATCACGCGAATCAAGTACAAGGGACCGAACAGGTTATTTATACAATTTAAAAATCGAGAAGACGCTATAAAATTAATATCAGCAGACGCTTTCAAAGAACTTGGGTTTAGATGTCAAATGATTAACGAACTATCAATGTCATTTGGAATTGTTAAGGGTGTTGATCTGGATTTGAGTGAGGAAAATTTGTTGAAGATATTTTGTTCCAATGTGGAGATTATAGCTATCCGAAGGCTAAAGCGATTAGACGAAAATGGAAAATGGGTCGATAGCGAATCCATAAGGATATGTTTCAAAGGAAATATGTTACCACTTAATATCTCTGCGTATGAATGCTCCTTCAAGGTGGAACCTTTTATATTCCCGGTCACCCAATGCTCGGGTTGCTGGCAATTTGGCCACACTTTGAAATTCTGCCCGACTAAAAAGATGTTATGTCCGAGATGCGGAGCTGATCATAAAATATGTGATTCAAAAACAGTTAAATGCATTAACTGTAAAGGACCTCATATTTCCCTAGATAAACAATGCCGATTTTATTTGAAAGAAAAAAAAATACGATACATAATGAGTGAAAGACAGGTGGCATATAGGAAAGCATTACAGATATATATGGAAGAAAAACAAGAAACTGATGTTGTGCAGCCTGAGGTTTCGATTTCGGCGTCTCCTACCCCAGCGTCTAAATCAAATAATATTACCAAATCGTATAGCAGAGTATTGAGCAGGGGATTGAATGAGGAAAATTCCAGTAATGTTGCAGATAACCAACAAGTTATATTGACGGAGCCTTATAACCAAGATATTAAAAAGAAAAACAAAAATAAATCGAATACAAGTAATGACCGGCGAAGCGTTGAACAACCTATGGAATATGAGAAGACTTACGAATGTGAGGGGAGCCAGAATGAAGAGTTACCAAGAAATCGCGATGAGACACTCACACAGAAGTTTGAATTTAAGAATTTTTTATTAAAAATTAAGAAGGTTATTATGGAAGAAACTAGTTTTGAAGTCAAAAGTATTAATGTATGTAAAATTATCTTTCAGGAAATTAAGTCGTTCATTGTTGATATTATATTAGGTGGAGATACTTTAGGTAAAATTTTAAATGTTTTTAATGGATAGGTACCGTAATGATAAAATAACTATTAACATATTTCAGTGGAATTCCCAGAGTTTACGCCCAAAAATCACTAGTTTTTCAGACCTTATAGCGCGTGAAAATATACATATCGCTATTATATGCGAATCCTGGCTTGACAGTGAGTCAGAATTATCTATAAGTGGTTATAATGTATTTAGAACAGACAGGTGGGATGGTTATGGCGGCGTCGCGATAATCGTACACAAATCTATTCAGTCACATGTTCAACCAATCCATATAAGTAATTCGGGTATTGAAGTAATTTGCATTAAATTAGCTAACTGTAAGGAGCTAGAATATATAACTGCTATATACTGCCCATCATCTGTTCACACTAGTTCCTCTGATTGGGATGATATCTTTTTCAATGTTCAGGCAAAAGGCCTTGGTTGCAGGTGATTTTAACGGACATCACACAAACTGGTCTGTGAAGTCAGACACTAGAGGCAGCCAAATTCTAGACTCTTCGGTAGAAAATGGTTTTATTTCCTTAAATAACGGTGATCATACACGTATAAAGCTGGTTAATGGAGTATTACAACAAACTTCTCCGGATATATCCTTCGCCTCGGCAGATATTGCAATTAAATTCTATTGGCAAGTGGTTAACGAAAATTTAGGTAGCGATCACATGATAATTAAGTTAACTGTTAATGTTGAAGACACGTTCAAACCAATTAAGAAACGTAATTTAAAAAATGTTGACTGGGAGGAATATAAAACAACCTTATCAGATTCATTCTATGACGGCAATTATTTTAACTCAGATAATGTACAAGACATGTATAATCATTTTTTAAAACAAATCACTTATGCAATTGATAAACATATACCTTACCTGAAGTATCCTAAACATAGTAATAGTAAATTCAAACCTAAAAATTATTGGACTACCGACTTATCTAAGGCAGTAGCAGAACGCAGACTAGCTCTCTCTACGTTTCGTCGAAACCCTACACCAGACAATCTATCTAGACTTGAAGAAAAAACCCAAATGACGCAAAAACTAATACGTGATGCTAAATCGGCCAATTGGAATAAGTTCTGTGATTCTATCAACGAATCGACTTCACCTTCCGAAATGTGGAACCGTGTTAAATGGATAAAAGGATACAAACAAAATAAAATATATGCACCAATAAATAAACAAAAAGAACTACTACAATCTTTATCACCTGACTATGCATTGAATGCGACGCCATATTTTACATCCAGAAATCACTTATTAGAGTCTGACTTCACACTACAGGAACTTAATAATTGTTTAAAAAAAAAGAACTCGGCGCCGGGCAGAGATAATATTTCCTATTCCATGATTTTTCATATCCCGGATAGGGTTAAGCTTTTCTTATTAAATTTATATAATAAAATATACACTACGGGAATTATACCCGCCCAATGGAGACAAATTAACATTATCCTAATTCCTAAAGCTAGTAACACTTCAAATAACAGCGATGTTAAACTAAGACCAATTTCCCTAATTTCTTGTTTATGTAAAATTTTTCATTTGATGATCTTGAAACGTTTGGAGTGGTATATTGAAAAAAATAAAATTCTATCTTCATATACAGTAGGTTTTAGAAAGGCTCAATCCTGTTTGGATGCACTTACACGACTTGTGACTCATATTCAGCTTGGCTTCACGAAAAATATACCAACCTTGGCCTGTTTCTTGGACATTGAAAACGCCTATAATAATGTATCTATAGATGTAGCTGTAAAAATACTGGATGATCTCAATGTTGGTTCTAAGTTATGTACATATATTTGGACTTTTCTTAGCGAAAGGTATTTACAAATTAATATTGATAACGAGAATAATATTATAACTAGATGCACTAATAAGGGCCTGGCCCAAGGAGACCCTCTTTCTCCTCTAATATTTAATATAGTCACTCATAAAATTTGTCACCAGCTACAAAACGTTAATGTAGCACAATACGCCGATGATTTTGTAATTTTTGCAAGTGACAAAAATTTAAATAAATTGGAAAGGTACGTCCAAATAGCATTGAATACTGTGGTTGAGCTGTTAGACGATCTGGGTTTATCCCTATCAGCAAATAAAACTAACTTTTGTGTATTTAGTAGAGGACGGCGCAGAATTATGCCTGTGCTAAAAATATGTGGACAAGAACTATCCTCTATGGAATGCGTTAAGTATCTAGGTATGTGGCTAGACAGGAGTCTTTTGTGGAGAAAACACATTAATGAGGGTATTGACAAGTGCACAAAATTCTTAAATATATTAAAAATGTTGTCAGGTAGTTCGTGGGGTATGCATACCAAGCATATACGCCGACTGTACATAGCACTTATTAGGAGCAGGGTCGACTATGGCTCGTTTTTATATGATAGCAGTGCTGGTTGTCATGTTTCCAAGCTAGATAAAGTTCAGAATCAGGCCCTAAGAGTAATAGGAGGGTTTATTAAAAGCACTCCTATTCATGTTATGCAAAGCGAATTAAGCATACCACCTTTGTTTATACGCAGACTATATCTAGCTTACAAATATCTCCTGAAATGCTTTTCCATCACTAATAATACAACAGTTACCGATGTGAGTGAACTGAGCAGTTTATGTACTCAAAATAATTACTGGAGAGACAAAAAAAAACCTTTACTTGCAAAAATGTATACCGAAGTTTGCCACTTAGAGTACGCGTCGGCTGAAGTTGTCAATTTGTTTAGCTTGGATATTTGGACGACCGGTATTGAATTTTATGATAGTGTTAAAGTTAATCTAAGTAGTATTCTAGAATCCAAAAATGCATATGAACCTAATCTATTAAAAAACAATGTTCTTGGAGAAATCCATAAAAAGTATAAAGGCTGGCACAAAATTTTTACTGACGGGTCAAAAAGTCCACAAGGTATGGGTGCGGCTTTCTACGATCATAAAATGAATTTAAGTTTTGGGTTTAAAATTTCGGCCGAAGTGTCTATTATGACGCTGGAACTTATTGCAATATTTAAAGCCTTAGTATACGCGGATAATAAAAGATTAAATAAAATTGCTATTCTGACTGATAGTAAAAGCGCTTTGCAACATTTGGCTCGCTGCGCCTCTGGCCTCAGAGGTGTAACGATAGCCTATGATATCTTAGCGCTTATTTATAGTTTAAAAACCAAAAGCATTGAGTTGATGTTGCAATGGGTTCCAGCTCATATTGGTCTATTTGGTAATGAGAAGGCCGACCTTGTGTCAAAGGAAGCGGCGATTGGGGGAAGCCTGTTCGAATATGTGCCAGACCATTCGGAATATGTACCTAGATTTAAAAAAAAATGTTTTCAGGAATGGAAACAACATTTTGATATGGTCTCTATAGACAAAGGGATATGGTATAAATCTATTCAGAGTGAACCTATTCGTATACCTTGGTTCGATGATATATCTTTGAGTAGAAACTATATCAAAATTGGCAGGGCATTATCCATCAGCAAAGTTTGCATATTTAATGAAAAAAGCAGAGTCCCCTAATTGCTACGCTTGTAATAAAATAGAAGATGTACAACATATGCTGATGGAATGTGTCAAAAACGGAGCCGAAAGGGAATCATTGTTTGAAGAATACCATTTGAATATTAGAAACGTAGGATTAATTCAGAACATTCTTTCAGAACCAAAATCAGAGATAGCTAGAAAATTGTGCAGACTAGTAAAAATAAATCAACAATGATTCCTTTTCTAATACTATCTTAAGTTTTATTTTAATTTAATTTTATATAAAAGGGAAGATACAATGGGGCTGACGTATCCGTGTGGATAAAAGCCCCAAATTAAATAAAAGAATAAAAAAAAAAAAAAAATCTTTACGTAGGTATTAACATACACCGTAATTCTTTTGGAATGCAATGTTTCACTACATGCAAGTTTTGGAAAATTATTATTTTACTAGTCCGATGGCGTATTTGTCAAGTCCCCTGTCTGTTGCGCTAATAGTCGTATGATCCATCTCCACTTTATAAACATAGATTAATTAATCTATGTGTTAAGGACGCCAGTAGCCGAAAATAGACAAGAGTGGCGAAAATATGTGGTAGCCTATGTCCAGTATTGGACTGCGACAGGCTGTTTTTCTGTTACAGGTTTAATGTATGTGTGCAAATATAATTTCTGTCTTTATAATAATTATCACCATCATCAGCCCATATACGTCCCTAATGCTGGGGCAGGGGCCGACCCTAAACTGCGGTTAGTAAACCACGCTGGCCAAGTGCAGGTTAACCAACCTGCTGACTGACTACACAACCTAAGAATTTCTTCGTAGGTGTGCAAGTTTCCTCAGGATCGTTTCCTTTACCGTTAAAGCGTCGAATGATCGTACGTGTGAATTTCAAATTTGAAAAATACAGTGATAGGTGGCGAGGTTTGAACTGGCGACCTGAGGTCGCCACTCGGCCATCAATGTTTTTTTTATAATAAAACCATTAACCTTCGCTTGTAACTTAGACCCCACCCTTATAGGCTTGTGGACACCGACAGGCTCTCTCGTCTCTGTTCCCACGGGTCAGTTCCTCTCAGCCCTTGGTGAAATTTGTTAGGCGAAGGCACACATTAAGGCTAAACCTAAGCCTAAAATACTTGAAATGCAGGCCAAGCCGGAAATATACGACCTATAAGGTCCATTTATTTATGAGTCCGTAGGTTACCAAAAGAATAATACAAACGTGCAAGAGACACGTCTACAATGCAGTGTTATCAATTATTGCATACAAAGTCCATAGGTTTTAATAGAATGAAAGACACATGCAAATAATAAGGTGTTAACCTAATGAAAAAAAATATTGAATTTACGCATATAGCCAGTGGTGTCTTTATTCAACTTTAAAATGTAAAGTGACAAATCAAAACCAACGAAATATCATATCAACTCTCTATCATATTATTTTAATAACACTGGTCGACAGAGATTTTGCCACTTGAAGTAAAGTAATGTTTTTTGAAACTTTTATATGCGCTAAACATGGATTTCTTGAAGAATTTTCTGTATTAGCTCATATTATTGAGATATCCCAGCCTAAAAATGGACAAAAAGCGTTTTCGGGTCACTTTCTGAGACATGTTGTAAAATTTCATATATTTTTGACAAACATTTACAAACGAGTCAATAAAGTGTACCTCTTGCTCTTAAAAATACCGCTGTGTTCACTTAGATATAACTTTATATTTTCAAGACATTCAATTTTGAAATTTCTTCATTTTACTCCATACTTTTATAATCTTACTGTTTGTATGGGGCTAAATTCTAAAATTTCACAAATAAATATCTTGAAGTAAAAAACTGATATCTAAGCAAATCCAACGGTAGGTATGTTTAGTGGCACGTTACGTTTAATAAATTGACACGTTTGTAAAAGTTTATCAAAAAATATATTGGCTACATGTCCAAGAAAGAGACCCGAAAACGCGTTTTGTCGATTTTTAAGCTCAAAAATCTGAGCTAATAGAGAAAAGTTGTTTAAGAAGACCATATTTATTGCACCGAAGTCATTCAAAAAACCTTACTTTGGTTCTTGTGGCATAAAAACACATTAGTTTTGTTGCCCAGTGTAATCTACTCGAGTTGGCATTGTTGGCAATACAAATTATAGGGGAAATTCCAATCCGTAATGTATTTTATTGAACGAATATAAAAGGTTTCCAACTTTATAACATTTTCTTAGGTGAGTGTAATAAAGCAGTATGAAATCTAGTTTAATTTAGGTACGCATATCTTTCGTAATCTGTTTCTTTGATCCAGCACACTTTGACATTATAGTTCCATTACACAAAAACAGCCCACAATACAAAAGTTTCAACCAATACTTTTTTTTTTGTTATTTTTTGATTTTGTAATCAGTCGTGCCTGAGACTTGCCAGTCAAGAATAACTAACCTACATTTTATTTTATTACAATTAAATTTTAACATAACCTAACTTTCATTTGAAATGACAAAAATATGTTTAAAGCACCGGTTGGTTTAAACACCGGTTCCAAAGTATTTGATCGTAAATCTTACCAAATTTACTTTTTCAATCGGTTGGGTAGTTTATACGTGGGAGACAGACAGTCAGAGTCACTTACTTAACAAAATTTTCTATAAAATAAAAAATAAAGCATCAACATATAACTTTTTTATTCATAACAAAACGCTGTGCCGCATATTATTATCACATTGACAGCCTTGCGCGTAATGATTTAACGAAACCATTTATCTGCCATTCCCACAGGCAGATACGCGTTCGTGACTTTTAATAGTATAGCATAGTTAATATCAATGGTTGGAACCAGTATGCCTGTCAATAAATAGCCTCGTCCGTCTGTGGATCACAATTAACGCGTACCGCGAAATACTTACTTTGATTGGGTGGAGGCTAGGGATGTTTCTAGGGTTTTAATGTCTGTGGTTTTGTCGATATTCCTGGAGTTATGGCCTCGTTGGTTCATTGGTAGCAAGCGCTGCGTAAGGACCGAGAGGTCCCCGGTTCGAGTCCGGGGTCGGGCAAAATTTGTGTGAGTTTTTTTCTGTAATGAAATTACTCAGCCCGGAGTTAGGAAGTTGGCGGTTGAACACCCGTGCCTCGGAAAGCAGGTTAAGCCGGTGGTCCTGCGCCCGATCACTCATCGGTCATGTCGGATTGCCGTCTCACCGAATTATGAGAGTGGGGGAATAGAGAGTGCACTTGTGTTTGCTCGCACTCTTGTGCACTATAATATGTCCTGCGCACTTGGCTGATCTCAATTGAAATCGGTCGCTATGGCTGAAATCGGTCGGACGCCTTATTGTTGGAGTGATGTTGATAGGCAGGTCCTCTAAGGTAAGCCTAGAAATTGGCTACAAAATGGATTTTGGCGTCTTCTACCTGAGTTGCTGTGCTATCTGTGCTAATGTAGTAGTTAGCTATAGTAGAACGTAGTTTAATTGTTGATTAATATGGTTTCCTCATTCTCTCAACCATCTTTAATTACTGACTAACTTACGAGTATTGATAATATCTTGGATTTAAAACTGCATAAATAGACATGAGCAAATATGCTCATATCTTGTAATAATCTATGCTAAAAGCTTTTTGGTTTTTTTTTCGGTTTTTTGGATGTCACTGTGTAAATCATTTGTAACTCTTTTTTATTTTAAGATGATAAATTAAAATCTATGTCTCTATAAATAAATAATGGATCGATCTATTGATTTCGCAACACTAACACAATAATTTCACTTAAAGACTCCCCTGGGACATATACCTTTAGTTATCATTCTAAGTGCTCATGTTTTCGGAATCCGCAGGTGTTAGGAACGGGTTAGAAACGTTCGTGTTTCTCTTTTTTTTCTCTGTTTCAATAATCAAGACGATTAACTCGGACACGAATTTCTTGTGGTCACTTCATTTTAATGGGATTCGTTCAGGATTGGTATTTTAAGAATGGATCTAAAAATGCTGGGTTATTATCGTCGTCATTTCGTCTCCTTTTGCGAATGTCAAACATTCACACCATTTTGTTTGTATTAACATGCATTATTTAACATCAAGCTTAGATCATTTAAGTCATCATCACCATCAGCTTATCACAGTTCACTTCTCGACATAGGGCTCCCCAAATTCTTGCCACCTCCGTCTATCTTCGGCTACTCGCATCATCTCCCTAAGTATCTCTTTCATTATCGTCAACTTCAAAGTAAACTAACTGCTTGAAATGTCTTTTCTACTCTAACACATTATCTAAGAAATATTGTGGACATATTACTTGCCACTTTAGGTAATTGATGTTTAAATGGATTCCAAGAAGTGGTTCAGACCGATTCTAGTACTGAGAACTATGACAGTGACAGTTTGTTATCTAATCCTTCTAAGTTGTTAATTTTAAGTTTAATTTCACCTATACAAATAAATAAAAAGGAAGTGTCTGTTTGTAATATCAAAAAAAAAGACTTTACTAAATGGATATGAATGTATATCGGGTACACCAATAACAAAAACACCATTTTAAAAAAAGGTCTGTCTGTCTGTTTATTCCCGCTAATCTTCGGAGATTACGAAACCGAAACCTAAACGGCTGGACCAATTGACAGGACTTTCACTCATTAATAGGTAATTTTACAAGGCTTTTTTAATAAATCATTCTTGCTAAAACCATTTCCACGCGAAAGTCGTAGGCGGCCGCTAGTACCAAATAAATTGACTTCTTTCTTATCTCCTTTGATAGGTAATTAAGAAACCATTCAACTAAAATGTTGTCAATCCCAGCACGAGTCACTTCTTCAAAGAGCTCCAGGCCAGTGGATACAGTCACTTTAGGATTCCAAAGAACCCCACTTATGCTAGCAAATTTCATACATTAGTGTCGAAACGCCCTGCCAAGTACGGGAACATGCAACTTTGTTGCGGACAAGCAACGCTGGAATATCGGGACACCGTTTAGTATCGCGGCAACAACGCCATATTTAGGGTTATTACGGCCAGGAACTATTTTTATTAGACCCGTCGCTTTAAAATGCTGCCCTTAACAGGTTTCCAGTTAGTCCCTAGTCCCTATTTGCTGTAACGATTAGAGAATTAATTCATTATCAGGTAATTATGTACATTGATTTTAATTAAGTAGCTATATAGATATTTGTGTACCTATACACATACCTATCGAAGTTTTAAAAGTGCAACGGATTTTGATGAGGTTTTTTAATAAATAAAGAGATTCAAGAGGAAAGTTCTTTTATAAGGCGCGAAGCGAGGCATAGGTGTGCAGGTTTCCTCACGATGGTTTCCTTCACCGTTAAAGCGTCGTATATTATCTTACATATGATTTCAAATTTTAGGATATTTGGTAAATAAGTTGGACATATTCAGTTTTCTAATGTGTATGATGGTGACAGTTTAAACCTGTAAATTTTTCATATTAAACTAATTGACACACTAATACGAAGTTAATTATACATTTTGTAATAACTTATATCACCTACGGTCCCATCAATCAGCCAATTGTCTCCTACATACGAGTAAATTAACGATAAATAAGCTTTGTGGCTAAAATTATTCAATACATTATGACTGTTTCATGTTGGTTGAATGTATTAATTTATAGGTAAATTCTAATTCGCGTACTCTAAAATGACTACTAAAGCATTAATGATGTAGGAGAATCTTGTGGAGAGTACTTGTATTGGAATTTAAAATTTTTAGAAGATATTTTGCAAAACACTACATTCAAGGCGTTACTATCCGTCTGTGTAAGCAGTACTGCTTCAACTTACTACTTTAGTTATTACTATTACTATTGAAACAGTAATAAAATATTTTTATTCGTAATGATTCCTAATAATTCTTGGCTTGTGAGTAGAGATAGTATACAATAGCACCAAATTATTGGAAACTCGATCGACATAGTCAATATCCCGGGTATTAATATTTTATTTTATTTCCAATTTTCTAATAAGAATAGACATATTGTAGTAAAACAAATGACGTATGTAATTTACGACACATAGTTTATCACATTTAAAAAAAGATCTCTAAGAACTGTCATAGTTAATAAAAAACTAATTAACAAAATAGGCGCAATGACCCAAAATTAGTATTGGTCCGACAAGCTCAAAGTAAATGATTTGTATCATTAGTTTTCCATATGATTTTAAGCTTTCGCGTTCCATTACACTAAATATTAGTCTTTATGGGTCTACACGCGATATTATTAGCAAATACTTAGCTACTTACTGCTAGTTTAGAATATTAATTTGCCATGTTCCAGCCTTGCGCGATATGAATGGTTAAAACAGACCATTTTAGACCACCTACTAGATCCGTGAGAATATCAGGCTCTTGTGACTTACGACACTGTACCCGCGCCCACACTTACGGGAATGCTGTATTCATATTGTAATGCCTTTACGAAACTTGATTACACTGTGTTTTACACGTTGATTCGACGCGTACTACTGTATGGTAAGTATAGTATGGTATATGCGAGCGAGGAATGAAAATCGAAAACTAAGAAATCCAGTAAAAGGCTACAGTAAATCCTAGCTATTTTGTCCGTTAGCAAGATTCTTCAAGAATATTGTAGTAGTGTGTTTCATTTTATTACTCAAACATTCAAAGACAAGCATATAGTGCTACATAGTTTCTAACGGTGTCACTATGTATATGGTACAAGGATGGAGTGACGTCACATTTACATGTGGCCACATGGCAAAAGTTTGATGATCTTTAACTTTGTAAATTTTTTCAACTTTGTGAATCCAAAAGATACCTGTCCCATATTTTACTATAATTTACTAAAGGGCTTAATAGTATGCACCAATTTGGTGCTAGTCGTCAAGTTTATTAGAAGCTCAGAACATTTATTTTGTAAATGTCAATACTTTTCACTTTTGTTTTCCTTACTGACATTACGATGATGGCTTAAAGTAGTCTCGTTAACATCACCGGACTTGCGGGGGAGCGGATGGCTCACCCCTAAGAGATTACATCCAAATAGGCCAGATGAGTTAACATAATATCTCGTTTCCTCCGTCACTTTTGAACTGTATACATAATGGCTAGTGTTTAAAATGATATCAACGCGTTACGCGTAATAATTTGGAATGTGACGTTTACAATACATAAAGCAATTGCGGTTTGTGGTATGCCATAGTTTTATCAGTAGCAGAATCATTATTATGAAATTTATTTTCCTTCACCTGGGGGTTATCCAGCAAAGATCACTATGGTTGATAAAATCGACTACCAAACTGAGTTATGATATTATTGTAACGCCAGTTTTGCAACTAGTTTTGATTTTAAGTGCTCTACAAAATATCTTCGTAATTTATTAAAATTCAGTGGATATTTAGAGTCAGTCAAATATTTATTTGTCCTTGTCTCCTACGCCAGGAGTTATGGGTTCGATTTCCACTCGGAGCAAATATTTGTGGTGTCTAGTTGTATTATTTATATATTTAACCTTTTGACTGGTAATTGCAACCATATTGCCAACATAATTTGAACTTAATTCCCTCAAAATAAGGTCCAAAAGCCAAGTCCAAAAGTTCAAAGGTCCAAAATACTCTTTATAGTATTCTCTTTAAAGGGTTAAGTAAATTTAGGTACCCCACTGTTGTTTCTGCTATCAAAACAACCTGCTTCGGAAATGAAACAATTTATGTGATGTCGTCGAGTGATATTTGTTACTTATTTTTTTAATTTTAAAACATTCTACCTGCCACCGTCAAGGTGTAAAAAGCTCCCTTGTATTTTCCCATCGTTCGTTTTCCCATCATAGGTAGCACAATAGCGCTTCGTCAACATTGACTTGTCTATCACCGTTTGGCAGATCAAGATCCCATTGTGTGTTGATGGTGGACCGTCACTGTCACCAACTGATAAGGTGACGAGGACTTGTTCCGGATTACTGATTAAGAAATACAGCTACCAGCTGATCTGTAAAAGAGTACATTAAGGACTGTTTTTTTAATGGTTTTCTTTATTAATTGTTTTCCGGAATTAATGATTTCTAACAAAGAGTAATACAAATGATCCGGAAATCGAACCTAGGACCGTTTGGCCAATTTTTTATTCTGTGCTTTTGGTATCTACGCGTTGCCTGTGTTATCAACGAGGGAATCCCTTCATAGAAACAATCTAAAGGTGCAAACAAAGTCAAAGGCTCTGCCACAGAGGGCAATATATTTTTGATCGTAGTATACACATTTACTCAAGCTATAAAAATCTGATATTAAAAAGCAATATTAGTAAATATCAGACGGCACCACTAATTATTCCATGTGCTATCACTTATATTAGGAAACCAACTCAATTTTTTATCAAACAAATAAATATCCCAGGAAGCAATCGTACACAGGACTTTCAGGGAGCCAGGAACTCTACCAACGTGCCATAGAGCCAGTCAATAAAAAAAAAACAAATGAGCCTAATCAGCTGAAACAATCTAGTTTAACAGACAGCCTTTACTTTGTGCCAAAGATAAATTAAAAGTGCATCGCTGGATGTGTTGAATGACGTTTAATCGAATGCGTCTTGCACCCGCCGCGATGCAATTAGCAAGCCCTTAGCTGGCTGCGGCAATTAAAATAATTAATTACAAACAATATTTTAGGCCTGAATTATGGCAAGCAATCTTGGTACATGGTCAGACCGTACTGTGAAAATAGAAAAATGTTAAAAGATTAAGCGGCAATTTTTTAGGATAAATGCCTGTTGTATTTTATTTGACTACGAAGCTGGTTATATGCTGCAACCGTTCAAAAGTGGCCTATTACTTTATTCAGGCTATGGATTTTTAAAAATAAATAATTAAACTAACCATTTCAGAAAATTTTACTTAAACAAGTTAAGTACCTAGTATTGGCGTGAAACTGCGACAGATTAAGAGTCACTTTTGCATTCAGAAACGTATTATCGCAACATAGTATTAGTAAAGAATAAACAAACTCACTTCTGAGTTATGTAAAGCACAATAAAGAAACAAAGAATAACTCAAAACGACATAAACTTCCTAACCCGACCCTACCTTTGGAGCAAAAACGTCATAAGTACGTAACAAAACAGTTTCTCCCATCCCTAGTAGACGCAACTGCTCATTAAGGCCGTTACACAACGCTGTAAACAAAACGTCTGCGTGTAAACACGACGAACGCCCACGGACCTGGGCTGTAATTCATTACGATCTGTGGTAATCTCCGGCGTGGGAGCAGATGTCATGAGATACGCCTTTATAGATAGAAGAAAGAGTAATGAAAATAATAAATTAATTGACAAAATCATAATATAACATTGACCAGAGGCAGATTGCTACTTATACTACATTTACATATTTGGCTAGTAGACCCTTTTAACTTATTTTAACCAAAGCCTTACTTATGCAAACTTATAACATTATATATTTGAAACGTTAGAAAAGTTCACGTTTCAATGATTTTGGCAAAATATCACTTTTTGTCAAATGATACGCGCAGTTCTACTTATTTCATTAAGAAAACTAAATCTATTATTAATTCATCAAAAACAGGCAACAGAGTGAATGCCAATAAATAACTGGCAAGTGAGTTATTCTACACCTTTCTTGTTCAAATAACACAACAGTTTGTCACTCAAACGCAATGAACTTTAAAGGGCACCAATTGGATTCGAACCTCACTCAGTACTTAAGTTATGTGCAAACGCAGTTAAGCTAAGCTAGTTCGCAACCAAAGTGAAGCTTTCTTGTTATTGCATATATTCAAATATTGTCAAAGTGGCATAACGTCTAACCACGTCACTTTGACATTATTCGAGTTAGGTCGTTGTTGTATCAAAGACAGGAGATGAGGCAAAAACTGTTGATATGTTAGAAAACTGAAAGTGTCCGGGATATTTACCATGTTGTTTTGTTTTAATGAGCTCCCGATATTTCGGCACTGTTGCAAGCGCCATGATCACGGGTGAACTGTAGGACTGCGAGAATGACGGTAGGTCTAAGGGCAGACATATCGGTCTACCCTCTTTCTAAGTCTTTTATTACGCACGACACCACTACCCTCGTTCACAATATTGTCACTCCGAATTCGATCACGACACACTACACTCACGGTATCACTTCTTTCTTCCTCGAAAACGGACACATTTTTGTTGTTACATAAACGTATTACTGGATGCCATACATTCGACAATTGAAACCCATCTTCACGATTGAAGTTTTTGAATTTCTTAATTTCAATAGCTTCTCTGACCAGTCGTGGTATGTAATGGCGTTCTGTCGAAAGTATCTTAGGGTTATGTAACTCAATCCAGTGGTTCGTTCCCGATTCTAAAAGATGTTGAGCGATTGCCGATTTTTGTGCTTCGTTGTTTTTGACTGCCCTGATATGCTCTTTCACCCGGCACGAAATCGTCCGTTTCGTTTGCCCTATGTACGAGCTCCCACAGCTGCAGTCAATTTTATAAACGCCTGGTTTTTCCAAAGGAAAACTATCCTTCGGTGAGCGTAGAAACTGCGATACCTTTTTAAGAGGAGTGAAGATAGTTTTTACGGAGAATTTCTTAAGTATGTTCGAGATCTTATCTGTCACTCCTTTTACATATGGCAAATAAGCTGGATGCCGGTCTACCCTATAATCCAGGCGTTTATTACGTGTCGGTCTTGATATTCGCCCACTATATCCATTCCTCTGTAGGACGTCACTTATGTGTTTAAGCTCAACATTTATATGTTCCTCGTCACATAGATTATATGCGCGGTCTGTAAGCGACCTCACTACAGAGTTCAGTTGGCGTGGATGGTGATGTGATTCTGCATGTAGGTAGCGATCGGTATGAGTTGGCTTCCTGTATACCGAATGGCTAAAAGAACCGTCCTCACGCACTTTAACCAACACATCTAAAAAGGCAATGCTCCTCTTATCTTCCATCTCGTACGTGAAATTCATCTTCCTGTGGATGCTATTTAAGTGAGCCAAGTAGTTTTTCACGGTGCTTTCATCACCCTCTATTATACCAAAAATGTCGTCCACGTACCTTTTCCAAATCCTAATACTATAAGGGGCAGACCTACCGTCATTCTCGCAGTCCTACAGTTCACCCGTGATCATGGCGCTTGCAACAGTGCCGAAATATCGGGAGCTCATTAAAACAAAACAACATGGTAAATATCCCGGACACTTTCAGTTTTCTAATGTGTGTAACCATGACAGTTTAAAATTGTTGTTGATATGTTTTTTTTAAAGCACTACTGGTTGGTGTCCTTTAAGTGGGTATTCATAAATTTCTTGAAATCTTATAGTGTTGTCTATACACATACCTAGTCTAAGAACTTAGATAAGTATACTGTTTGATGGTTCGATTCGGTAGAATAGTGTGAGATGAGAAGAGATGGTCAGTAAGTATGGGTACGATGACTTGACCACTTTGACGTTGGCTGGCCCGATATTTTAGGTACCTCCCCTGTCACTCGCACCTATCATATTTAAGAGTATCGTATCGCATAGCTTTAAGTATGTTTCCAACTTTAGACCGAACCTTACGCCATTAGTACAATAAAATAAATTTACAATTAAATGGCCAGTTTTAAAAGCCTACACGTCAGAAAATGTCCGCTATTTTATTATAATATATTGGTGAGATTTTTGTGAAAGTTGTTTTTTATTGTTACACTCATTAGTACAGTTATTATGTTAATGTCAGATTGTGTTTTGTGATTGGACAGAATACAATGTGTTAATTTGTTCATATAAATGCTGATAGCAATGGTGACGATGCCCACGCGGATTCGAATGTGGGCCCTTTCGCGTTGTCACTGCGTTAGGTAATAAGCTATTTGAATATCAATATGAACCCACTCATTAACTATTAATATAATAATTTACAATGTAATTTGTGGGTTGAGCATGATTTTGAGTGAGAACCTATTTCTAGCTCAATCGCCACTCACGAGACATTTTTACAGCATAAAGATTACTTAGGGTTAGTTAGGCTATATTTGTACCAAATTCCATTTAATTTTGTGCAATACTTTTGGCGTGGCGCGACAGACTTTACTCCTGTGCGAAAAACGAATGATGCGCCATTATTGATGGAGTTTTAAAAGAGTTTACTATGTAGAACACAAAATATTAAATTCAGTCAGTTTATTAGTTATATATTTATTTATTAAATGTAGGTACATTTAAAGGTTACTCATCATACCATTACCGTTACTCTCATATCATTATAATAAATATAACACTCTTAGATATATAAAGACATAATAAAAATTTGAAAAAATTAATTAAATTAAGAGAAAAAGTGGCTTGTGGCTCTAAAAAAAACCGGATTGTAACAAAAATCTCACATGACAAATAACTTCTTGCCACTGCCCATTTCATACTTTCTCTTAGTATCTGTTATATTTCAATACTAATTCATTATCGGTCTCTTTTATTTCGCAAGTCCGTGATCGATCACCCAGACGTGTTGAACAGTGACGAATTATTAAACACGAATTAATTGTAGTGATGTGAAAATGAATAGATTAATAGCTTTGAATTATCGATAGACCTGACCCTTATTGGAAACATAGTCGATTTCAGGAGAATGTATTTGAAAAGGTTCCCTGCACTCTTCCTAAGCGAATACATTATGCGTTTGATATAAGTATATCAAACGCATAATGTATTCGCTTAGCCTAAGTAGGCTATAGTGAAAATATTACTTGTCTATCTTTTTTTATTGTGCATACAATTTTTTTCCCGATTAAAAATGATCAGTAGGTCTTATTGTCTAAAAATATCGACAGTCCGTTTCTAATAAGATTATTATTTTCTCATTTGTTTATTATTACAATCACAACCCATTTATCCTTAAAATATTTTAGAATGTAAATGATTACATAATTAACATAGGCCAATTGATTTAAAGGTATATATGTTACCGGCCAAACCCGATTTCAGGACAAACTAGTTTAGCCTAGGCCAAACTAGTTTGTCCTAAGCCTGTCAGGATAAACCGGTTTAGCCTAGTCCAAACTAGTTTATCCTAAGCCCGTTAGGATAAACCAGTTTAGACTAGGCCAAACTAGTTGATCTTGATATAGATACGCATTATCTAGGATATACTGGCATGGCCTTTTCCATACATTGTAATATGTCAAGAAAGTCAAAATAAATAGATTATCCAAATAAAATCCTCCGCAATAGGAAAAATTATATTTTTTATTATACTATAATCTTATTTCTTGTTTCTTATAAAGATAAGATAAACCGGTATGGCCTTCTGTTTACAAAAAATAAATTTAAAAATTGTGATAGCATGAAAATTAAAGGAGTTATAGTCAAAAACATATTTTATTTTTCTCTAAAATTATTATAGAAAATATAAAATATTACTTACTCTATATTTACACACTAATGTATTTCTTTGTGTTTTTTCAATTTAGGGGTTGTTTGCAAGGGTTGTAAGATTTTCAAGGGTTGAAATTATTTTAATATGAGGTCATTGTGTTAGAAAACACTTCACGACTACACTCACTATTAGACATGTTTTTTATCGATTAAAGTTTTTCGATTAAGGTTTTGTTTACACCCTTTAAAAATAATAGGCGCAGTTCAGATCATTTTCACTTTTGAAGTATAGTCTCAATTAGTAAAAGAAATAATCATATGTACTATGTACCCCATAGGGTACATAATACTCATATGATTATTTCTTTTTATTATTATTTGTTAAAGTTTGATTGTTTGTATTATCATTTATTATCCACTAGCGGCCGCCCGCGACTTTGTCCGCGTATTAATGGGCTTAAGTAGCAATGATGTATTGAAATAGCCAGCTACCTCCATACCACGTTTTATGAAAAATCTATAAACGTTAAAGTTTTCCCATACTAATTTTCACCCCCCCCCCCCCCCAATAAATTAAATTAAAAAAAATAGCGCTGGTGTCTCCGGAGTGCCAACTACCTCCATACCAAGTTTTATAAAAATCGACAAACACGTCAAAAGTCTCCCATACTAATTTTCACCAACCCCCAATGAACCCCATGGGGATTGAATTTAAAAAAATGTGTCTCTCCGGAGTGCCAGCTACCTCTATACCAAGTTTTATAAAAATAGACAAACACGTAAAAATTCTCTTATACAATTTTCACCCCCCCCCCCCTCCAATGAACCACATGGGGATTGAATTAAAAAAAAGTAGCCTATATGTTATTCCAGAGTGCCAGCCACCAGCATACCAAATTTCATGAAAATCGGTTCAGAAGTTTGAGCGTAAAGGGTAACAAACATCCACACATACATCCATACACCCACACATCCATACATCCATACTTACAAACTTTCACGTTTATAATATTAGTAAGGATAATTTTTAACGACATAATAATTGTAATAATTAAGACATTATTGCTTACATAAAAAAACATTTATTTCTTGCCAAGTATGATTGCACGAATGAAAACTTAACGACGAATCATTATAAGAAGTAAGAAATAAGATTAAAGTATAATAAAAATTATAATTTTTCCAATTACAAAGGATTTTATTTGGATAATCTATTTATTTTGACTTTCTTGACATATTACAATGTCTGGAAAAGGCCATACCAGTTTATCCTAGATAATGCGTATCTATATCAAGATCACCTAGTTTGGCCTAGTCTAAACTGGTTTATCCTAACGGGCTTAGGACAAACTAGTTTGGACTAGGCTAAACCGGTTTATCCTGACAGGCTTAGGACAAACTAGTTTGGCCTAGGCTAAACTAGTTTGTCCTGAAATCGGGTTTGGCCGGTAACATATATAATTGTGTGATATCTATACTATCTTACGACCAATTTATTACCACATCGTTGCAAATAAATATTCTTACTTTCTTTCTTTAAGCTCATCTGATTATTGATGAACCAATTTCGTACAAGACTTGCCTGTTTGACATATTGCAACATGTGCCGTCAAGAAAATATAAAAGAAAACGCAGAGCATTGGGTGCTATGGTGAATACCGGCCTGGTTAAGATCGGTCGGTTTCGACTTTTCGATCTCCCTTCCTCATCCGCAAATATTCATTTTTCCTTACTCCAAAAATTTGCGCCCCCTGGTTTGCCGGTTGGACCGGACTCGTAGCATAAAGCCATCGCTGGGTGCGGTGCATCGTATCGTATAGACTTGCCTGTTTGACATTTGATCAACCGATTTCATAAAAGGTATCGAATAAATATCGACACAATAACATCACTATGTAATTGATAACTTACCGAGCACTAGTGGATGTTATGATGAATGGCTTCTATGGTTGATGCTAATTCAAAGTCGATAACATTTGTTATTATTTTAACTAATTAATCTTATTGGCGACTAGACTCCTAATGAATGTGCAACTGGTATATAACAATGCTAGGACTAACTTTATACTTTCGTTAGTTTTCAAACAGGAAAATCAAAAATTAAATTTGAAATGCTATACATCTTACTTTGAGATTGTAGATATAATATGTTTCTTTATATTGACAATACATTGCAATCGTTTATTAGATAGAGGTATTAGTTCTAATAAAGAAGCTCTAAAAGTGGATTTTTACTTAATTTGTGATTGCACGTCATAATTTAGAAAACTAAAAATGTCCGGGATATTTACCATGTTGTTTTGTTTTAATGAGCTCCCGATATTTCGGCACTGTTACAAGCGCCATGATCACGGGTGAACCGTCAGTTAACAAAACAACATGGTTAATATCCCGGACATTTTCAATTTTCTAATGTGTGTAACCATGACGGTTCAAAATTATATATTGCACGCCATAATGTTAAAAAAAATAATTGGAGTTAACTTAAATCTAGTCATAATAACAGTTTTAGTGGGACCCGCAACTTGGTCTTCTTTTTCTTATCGTATGGTTGATGAACAAACGGTGCCAGAGTTTTTAAACCGCCCTTAACTTCAACTTTTTTCAGTCTGAATCTTACATAAGATGATATAAATACCTCAATGGACATCACTAGCTGAATCAACTCACGTTTAGAGCACTCTCCATAGAATGCTAATCTCGAACAAATAAATTGAGTCAAAATATGTTATACCACAGGTGCAGGGGTCGACTACTCAGGTAGAAATACCAACCCCTTCTGAGCAATTCTAAGGGGTTGGCAACATTTTTGTCTATTACTTTTGAGAACATTAAATAAATAATACTATGTACGATTAGCTCTGTATACCTTGAATAGTAAAATGTTTCATATGATAAAACTGCAGACAGAAACTGACTGGAGTATAATAAAGTGTAAGTTAGTATTTGGCACTTGGGAACGTTAGTTTTTTATGTGATGTTTTGTCCACCAGCCTTTCGTAAGATATTAAAATAGCCTTTAGCCCTAACTGTCTAAGACAGAACAATAATCCTTTCTCAAGCCTTACTCTATCTGGGTACCAAATTTCATTAAAAAATAGTTCATAAAATCGGTGATACGTTCGATAGTTCCGCTGTGACACGATACAGATAATAAGTCAGTCAGCGTTACTTTCCGCAATTATTGTATTATTAAAAATATAAATTAAATAATTTAACAGCATAATAATTTCACTACATCTTTTACATTACAATCTAGCACTTACAACTTATCATATTCGTTTATTGTCAGATCGTACAGTCGCCTACACAGAAATATGTACACATGGGTGCTTACTACGTTATGATAAGGTCTAAAGTTCAATGAATCTGTACAAATATCAGTGCATATGACTGTACATATAAATCTATTTCTGAACAGCGGCCCAAGGACGTGTGATTGTAAACTTGTTTTACGACAGAAACCGTTATAGCCTTAATGGGGTTGCCAGATTCGTCCAATTGTATTACCTTATACGATATTGTCGTTACCCAAAGCTGTAAAATGGCTTTGTGTCACTGAAAAAGATTAATAAAACCTTATTTTTGTCACTATTGTTAACTTTTTAAAATATCTTTGACCACAATTAGGTTTTTTTTCTGATGATTGTCTATAGTCAAAGTCAAAATTTCTTTATTTATATAGGCATTTACACGCACTTATAAATCGTCATTATATTAAATAAATAAGTAAATGATAAGTGATTCTACCACCATTTCAATATGACTTGATAACGCATTTAGAAGTGCCCTCATGAGTCCAAGAGTTCGATTCCCAATCAGGACAAACATTTGTGTGATGAACATCAACGCGTTTATAAGTAGATGTAGACTTAGTAACTACTGTTCGTATATAACCTAGTCCTTTGAATAAGATTCAGATTTATTGAATGCACGATTTTTAAATAATTTGCTTCAAGTATAAAGCATGAATGTGATTATAATGCACGACTGGGCGCGAATCCAAGAAGGACGGGTGTTCGAGTCCCCGGGCCACGGTAAGGCAGTTAATTTTTTTTTCCATTTTTCTAAATATGTTTAAAGCAGTTTCTAAGATTCCTAAAGCTCACACGGTTTACCTTAAAATGAAGTATTTTTTTCCAATAGCAACACAGGCCTCAAATCATCTAATTAACGATAGCAGTCGAGCCAAGCCCGATCAATCAATTTTAATTAAACCGAAGCTTCCTAAACAAAGATCGTAACTTAGCGATGGCCGCCAATGCTTATTTGATTAGTTTTTAAGTTACAGATGTTCCGATTAGCGAGCTTAATTAAAAATACGCTGGAATTCTTTCTTTTACAATATTTCCTCTTGTGCAATAAAACAAGCTTTTTTTAATTATGTTTATTCGAATGTCTAAACTTTTAAAAGTTAAATGAACAGATTTTTCTCGTGATAAAGTTACACACTCGTCGAAACTAATGATTTTCGAAATATAAGTTGCTCATTAGCTTTCTTCTGTAAATATTCTGAGAAAATAACTTTGCTAACGCACAGCATTTAATATATTCATAATTGAAAAAAAGCATGCTTTTTGGATATTTTTTTAAATAAAATTAAAACCAAGTCTAAAAAAGCGTACTATTTTTTTTCTTTAAAACACTTTAATTAAAATTCTCACCTAGTACAATGAGGTGTTACTAAAAAAATATTTGAGTAAAGTCATCACGCATCACAGTGTAGGTACAATGTAGATTCTACACGGATACAAAATAGTGTTAACTTACCAGACCAGTGCGGCGATCAATCAATTTTAATTAGCCAACGCTACTTTACTTCAAAAATGTTATAAACGGGAGCTGCCGCAAATTTTATGTGTTTAAAAATTCAACTAACAAAAATGTTACGCGCCGCTGCCGACTTCACGATGGTATCGTAGGATCTTTCACGCGTGACGATCAATTTATGTTTTCATTGGCAATGTGGTATTTCAATAAATATCCACATAATGTCTTCGGGGAAGAGTTAAAGAAAATGTCGCTAGTCAATCATGAACTATTTGGTGGCAATACTGATTGGTTGTCATGCGAGAACTGTTCATTAGTAGTCGGTCTTAATGAGAGCCGGTTGCAGGAATCGATAACAGTTTGTTGATTTAAAAGTAATGATCTTCGAGAATTCGTTTTTTTTTATGTTGTTTATTTTGACATAGATCCTTGATCCTTATCAAAGAGAAATAAAGTTCTAATATATTAGATTAAATTCTTTAAGCGAAACTAAAGTATGGTTCATGGTTATACTATTCATTCATAGAACTTTTTAGAAACATTTTCAGTTGCGTACATAGTGCAGTTATTGCAAGTGAAGTCACAAACAAAAACTAGCAAGAAGAAAACACAAATTTATTCAAACAGGTTTAAAATTCTCACACGCTGTGAACTACGAGTTTTTGAATTTCAAAATTGTCGTCTCCGATAAAAATCTAATTGAACGCAATAAAGAAACAGAAAAAATGCTAATCCTATCGCTTTCGGATAGTCCAATAAACAGTGCTAGACATTTTTAAAACCAATAAAGAAGAACGGTACATATGAACAGTTTGGATTTATGACCTTCATAGGGCTGGTACACTATAAACTTTTGTCTCTACGTCAATTTGTTTTTAAAAAAATAATAATTAAAAGTTATATTGATTTTATCCAGAGACAAATAGCCTTAAAATACTATGCGCTCAATAATACTCTTGTAATACAAATGTAAAGATTAAATAATACGTCTAGACGCACATAACTCGCAATATTTTTTTGGGGTAGAGTTTGAATCCACGTGTACAAGAGACAGAATGTTCAGTAAACTTATAAGAAAATTTATATATTATGTTTAATAATCATAAACATTTATTTATTTCTTAAAAATAAATAAAAATTCAGAAAGACTTTTAATTCATAACAAATGTATTTCAAATTGATTAGTCACTTTTGTAAAATAAGTACATAGATGGTATGCGTGTGTGTGTTTATGTGTAAGTATGCTATATGTCATGTCACCCAGAATACCTGTACATCATTATTATTCTCAACTATGGAGTGATCAGTATATTTTGACTTGTAAGATGTCGTTGTTCTCTGTCAAAATAAAAGACGTGTGGCACTCGGGGACTGCCGCGGTATAGCTATTGCATAGCATCGTCCGATTTCGGAGCAGCTCGCCTCGATTCGTACGAGTTTCGTAGAGTCGTACAATATGTCTAACTGCACGCACACAAACACCGTGCCGAAGTCTACCGAATTGAAACGACGTTAGACGATTGTGAGGTTTTTTTCGTTACGGAATTTCTTGGTTCGGTCGCCGCACTCAAAGCCCGCGATAAAAGCTATGCAATAGCTTAATAATGTAATACATAGACGTAGTATATTATTTTGACGTCACGTCATATTGTGCTTATTCCGTATCGAATCATGATACAAGCAATGTAGAGCATGCTTGTCTTTAAAAAAAATGTCATATATGGACCTCATATGTGGACTTCACGGCCGCTTAAGATCAGATGGAGTGAGATCATCATGAACGTATATTATATAAAAAAAAATATTAAATTTTTTTATGCTACAAAAACCTAAATTAGTTCATAGGCAGCCCTTGCTGTTTTCGAAACTATGTTATTTCGTGTTTTCCTTTAGATCCGAGCTTAAATCATCATTAACGGCCGTTCACAGATTGTTATGTTAATTCCGAGACGTCTGTAGGTGTTGCGGTGAATGTGGCTTCGAGTTGAAGGCAATGTTGGAATAAGGACTTTTGAGAAAGTAACCTGAGATTAAGATTTAGTTTTATTTCAATTGACCTCTTAAGTAACAAAAATAAAATAACCAATTATAATCAGATAGACTCGGTTAAGATAACTAAATCATATGTTAGCCCCAGAGAGTATTCTGGATAGTAGTTATAACCCAAGAAATCAAAGTCTTTATGCGTCACTTGACACTAATAGGAACCAGAATTATTTAATATTTTAACGTTTTTATATTCCAATAGCAATTTAATTAAATCTTATTGGTATTTGTCAGGATACAGTAACGTGGTTCCCATTAGAAAAGCACCGTAGAGAGACCACTTTGCTGTCTATTATAAGACTGAAGTAAGATTGGTAGATTGATGAAATTGAAATATACCTACTTGTCAATGGCAATGGCAATATTTTTTTATTTATTTATCATAGGTACGCAGACAGATTACAGTCGGATATGATGGGAAATTAAAAAAATATTTTTCTCAGTGTCTTAACGTTACGTGCTTACGTGCGTAACTACGTTCTTGTTTATATTTCATTTTACATATCATCAATAGTAGTTGTATTGCCATTAAAATCGAAAAAGTAATCCAAGAATTCTTGCCAATCAAAAACTGATTTTGTAATTTAACCACAACATTTGGTTAACATAACGCTGATTCCATATAAGATAAGGTTAGATAAAATTTTAGTACAACTATTTGAATATTAGATTGACTTAGATTCTAAAATGTTGTTCGCACATTACTATGTTGTATTTCCGCTGATTGTAAATTGTATTTAATTTTAAGCTAATATATTTTTATCAGATCAAGTTCTGAGCTTTGAAGCGATTATCTAAATCATAAAATTTGATTATAAATAATTTTCAAACGGCTTGTTCAACGTAGGTATTGGCTTAATGGCACATTGGATAGTGCCCCTGTCCCATGCGCCATGATTCGTAGGTTCGATTCCCAGTCGGGACAAATATTTGTGTGATGAACATCGGTGTTTGTTCCGTGTCTGGGTGTGTTATTTATACACTGATGATTTTGATATCCGTAACACGAATGCTTAAGCGACTCACTACGGAATCAAATCAATGTAGGTATGTGATGTTGTGTAATATTTATTGGTTAAGTTATTTTGGAATTGAACTCACATACGACGCAAGAAATGGTCTTACGTTTTTTCCAAAACAACTTAAGTGACAAATCTTTCCATAATGCGACTAAAGTCAAAGGCCAGATGGCCGGTTCATAGGTTGTCGGAATGCCTATTAACATTATTGGTCATGTCCTACCATCTGGCAATGCCTAAATTTAAAGCGTCACCATTAAAAAATAACATTTCTCATCTTAAGTGTAAAAGGCTATCACTGATTGGTCATCGTGGTCAAACGGACATAAATCTTCTATATACCTAAAAAATCCTAAAACTACAACGCCACGCCTCAAACGATGATTCACGGCACTACATATTTTCCTTAAAAACACAAGGCCGGAATAATCGTACGCCAAGGCATGATCCTTGGCGCCAACTAAAAAAAAAATAGTTCATCGACCCCGTTACGTAATCTTCACATTGTCCGTGTTGCTAGGCGATTTTTTTTTTGTCAACAGCCTTGGAAACAACGTATTTTCTATTTTGGTACAGATTTGGTATGTGTTTTTTTGGTAACACGAGTGAAACTACAAGGTACGTGTGTGTTTTGTAGCGTTGTTTTTGTGGGAAGTGAATCGACGAAATACAATTGTAGAGGTACATGACTTGTAAGAGAAAGAGTCGCATAATAATGCTTATCATACAAATTAATCGAAGAATTTTAGTTTATATTGCCATTATACCTACTCGATAATGTTTTGGAATTCTAGTGAAATGCTTGAATAAATGATACCTGCGACACCAAAATATAGTACCTACAGAGTCCATAAATACCAATGTTATTAGGATTAATAGTGTAACAGATTTTTACTTGGACACTACTAGGAACTAAAGAAAAGCAGAGAATGACCTCTGATTTCAGTAGGCCTAGTAGTTTCTTATACTTCAAGCGACCTGAATTTTGTAGGTATGTATAGTATGCTATAAGGCAAATTATTATACTATTTAATTATAATTTAGACATGATGTTGTTAATATTGAGATACGAATAACTCTGAATGCAAAGTTTCCAGTTTACAGATATAATGTAGGTATATAGTATATAGGTAGGTGTGTAGGTATAGTGTGCTCTAGTAGAAACATTATTTTTGAATATAATTAAACATCACTTTCCCTTTTAAAAATTGCAATTGTGCATTCAGTAGTGTTACCGTGTATCAACCTACCAGCTATGTATGAGGTCGTCGGACGCGACAAAAAGCCGTCACTCGTGACATGGCTTGTGTCCCGGGACAAAAACGCGACCGGTAAGACACCGAGGCCACCGGCGAACAACAGGTTAAAAAGCATTCTCTTTAATAGTATAAATGTTGCGGTGTTTCCTTACTAGTTATTATATAGGATGTAGGGAATAATAATCATTATGTGGACATTACGGCCGCGTACCATCAGTAGCGCTACCATGAGTTTAAAAGTGACGGACTCGATATCGCCTACGTAAATATGTCTATGAAAAGCTTGTACAGCGCCTCTGGTAGTTACGCTATGAACTAAAATCGATCGTATGAAAAAAACAACTCGATGGGTTTTTAACGTACGTAAATTTTCGATAGCCAACTCATGGTACCGCTACAGGTGGAGTGAGGTCATTCTGGAACCCGTCAGATTTTAAAAAAATGAAAAAAGACGTGTGGCACTCGGGGACTGCCGCGGTATAGCTATTGCATAGCATCGTCCGATTTCGGAGCAGCTCGTCTCGATTCGTGCGAGTTTCGTGGAGTCGTACAATACGTCTAACCGCACGCACACAAACACCGTGCCGAAGTCTACCAAACTGAAACGACGTTAGACGATTGTGAGGTTTTTTTTGTTACGGAATTTCTTGGTTCGGTCGCCGCGCTCAAAGCCCGCGATAAAAGCTATGCAATAGCTTAAAAATACTCTAGTTTGCGCATTGATAAGCGTCGATGACCGAGTGGTTCAGGCCTTGCGAGAGGTCGCCAGTTCAAATCCCGCCACGTAACGAGGTGTTTTTCAAATTTGAAATACATATGTACGATTATTCGATGCTTTAACGGTGAAGGAAAACATCGAAAGGAAACCTGCGCACCTTCGAAGAAATAGATTCTAAGGTTGTGTAGTCGACCACCCCGCACTTGGCCAGCGTGGTTGATTAAGGCCTTATCGCCCTAGTTTAGGGTAAGCCCGTGCCCCAGCAGTGGGAACGTATATGGGCTGGTGATGATGACGCTAGTATTACGCCTTCGACGCTTAAGGACGCTTAATGTTTCGAGTCACGGAAATAGGATAAAAAGTATCCCATGTCTGTGTCCTGGTTCTAAGCTACCCCACCACCAACAATTTTCAGTCAAATTGGTTCAGCCGTTCTCGAGTTATTATTTGTATAATATTGTAGGTGACAAATTGTTTTGATCTGATCCAGAGCTCTGGAGTTCTGGAGTGGATACCGCGTCTCGGCAAGCGTAGTGTAGGACGCCCGCAGGCCAGGTGGTGTGACGATCTGCGCAGGACGGCTGGTAGGAGCTGGATGCGAGTGGCCGAGGATAGATAGAAGTGGCGAGCATTTGGAGAGGCCTATGTCCAGCAGTGGCCAGGTATGGGCTGATGATGATGATGATGAGCTAAATACCAAAGCTTTAGCACTTTGACATGTGTGGTTCATTACTTAATATCACTCAAGTATAATATTTGAACCAAGATGTGTGATAAAATAAAAATAAAACTACGTATACTGTACTAAAAAAGCATACCTATCTTAATTTAAATGTAAATCCTTTCAGAACTTGTTTTTTACTTTCATAATAACAGTAAAAATAAAACAGCCTGTAGATACATTAAGAATAGAGTAACGAGTCTTCATCGGACATAATTAAATTTTTCTCACCGGCTATGGACTAAAACTGTTATTTGATAAAAAGTCGGTTTCCCTTAAACGGGGCGTGCAATAAAAATATTCCTAACCAGATAAGTAATCTTATGAGATTAAACATGAATGCAACATTATGATGTGTATAAATTATGTGCTTATTAATATACGCCTGTCTGTCCAGCGGTTCGGAACAAGTTTGAAGTCCAAAGTTCGTTCCTGGTAGTGACGATTCAAGCCGGGTCTCCAACAAAAAGTGTAAAAATATTATTGTAGTTAGGGTTTGATCGTCTATTTGGACTACTAGCTGTGCCAGCGACTTCGTCCGCGTTTTGCCCCGTTTTTTACACATTTTTCATTGCTTCTTTGCTCCTATTGGTCGCAGCGTGATGTTCTATAGCTTATATACATATATATGTTACCGGCCAAACCCGATTTCAGGACAAACTAGTTTAGCCTAGGCCAAACTAGTTTGTCCTAAGCCCGTTAGGATAAACCGGTATAGCCTAGTCCAAACTAGTTTGTCCTAAGCCCGTTAGGATAAACCAGTTTAGACTAGGCCAAACTAGGTGATCTTGATATAGATACGCATTATCTAGGATAAACTGGTATGGCCTTTTCCAGACATTGTAATATGTCAAGAAAGTCAAAATAAATAGATTATCCAAATAAAATCCTTCGTAATTGGAAAAATTGTAATTTTTATTATACTATAATCTTATTTCTTACTTCTTATAATGATTCGTCGTTAAGTTTTCATTCGTGCAATCATACTATATTTGGCAAGAAATAAATGTTTTTTTTATGTAAGCAATAATGTCTTAATTATTACAATTATTATGTCGTTAAAAATTATCCTTACTAATATACACGTGAAAGTTTGTAAGTATGGATGTATGGATGTGTGGATGTATGGATGTATGTGTGGATGTTTGTTACTCTTTCACGCTCAAACTTCTGCACCGATTTTCATAAAATTTGGTATGCTGGTGGCTGGCACTCTGGAATAACATATAGGCTACTTTTTTTCTAATTCAAACCCCATGTGGTTCATTGGGGGGGGTGAAAATTGTTTGGGAGAATTTTCTATTTTTATAAAACTTGGTATAGAGGTAGCTGGCACTTGGGAGACTTTTGACGTGTTTGTCGATTTTTATAAAACTTGGTAAGGAGGTAGTTGGCACTCCGGAGACACCAGCGCAATTTTTTTTAATTTCATTCATTGGGGGGGGGGGGGGGAAATTTGTATGGGAAAACTTTTACGTTTATAGATTTTTATAAAACGTGGTATGGAGGTAGCTGGCTATTTTAATACATCATTGCTACTTAAACCCATTAATACGCGTACAAAGTCGCGGACGGCCGCTAGTGGATAATAAATGATAATACAAACAATCATACTTTAACAAATAATAATAAAAAGAAATAATCATATGAGTATTATGTACCCCATAACTTCAAAATTGAAAATGATCTGAACTGCGCCTATTATTTTTAAAGGGTGTACAAAACCTTAATCGAAAAACTTTAATCGATAAAAAACATATCTAATAGTGAGTGATGAAGACGTGAAGTGTTTTCTAACACAATGACCTCATATTAAAATAATTTCAACCCTTGAAAATCTTACAACCCTTGCAAACAACCCCTAAATTGAAAAAAACACAAAGAAATACATTAGTGTCTAAATATATAAGTAAGTAATATTTTATATTTTCTATAATAATTTTCAAGTTTTAACCCCCTTTCAACCCTTGAAACCCTGAATTTTTTTTAAGTTTACTTGCAACGCGATATTGCAAAATTCGCACGGGAACGGGAGTTATTGGGCAAAAACTTTTGGATGTAAAATCTCATAGTCCACGCGAACGAAGTCGCGGGCACAGATAGTTATGTATATTAATTATACACAATACAATAGTTTTGGGTCTCTGTATTATACTGCGTACTCTCACATTGCTCAAAATAATCACATGCCGAAATTTTCAGTTACGGAGTAGAGAAAAATAAAATATGTTTTTGACTATAACTCCTTTAATTTTCATGCTATCACAATTTTTAAATTTAATTTTTGTAAACAGAAGGCTATACCGGTTTATCCTATCTTTATAAGAAACAAGAAATAAGATTATAGTATAATAAAAATTATTATTTTTCCTATTGCGGAGGATTTTATTTGGATAATCTATTTATTTTGACTTTCTTGACATATTACAATGTATGGAAAAGGCCATGCCAGTATATCCTAGATAATGCGTATCTATATCAAGATCAACTAGTTTGGCCTAGTCTAAACTGGTTTATCCTAACGGGCTTAGGACAAACTAGTTTGGACTAGGCTATACCGGTTTATCCTGACAGGCTTAGGACAAACTAGTTTGGCCTAGGCTAAACTAGTTTGTCCTGAAATCGGGTTTGGCCGGTAACATCTATATAGCCAAATAAAACCAGCGGTTCTTGAGATTAGTGCGTCCAAACAAACATATTACCGATACTCCGTACGTCTCTCTGTCATTAGGCTGTATCTCATGAATGGCAGTTATAAAGTTTAAATTTTTACAAATGATCTAAGTCCGCTATAACAACAATTACTTTACTCTTCGTGTGTGGGTCCGTTTCGCACTTGGCCAGTTTTTGACATGACGCGACTTCATAAACCAATGTCATTTTGTGGAAAGGAAGGTAAAACAATTTTTAATTATTTTACTTATACACCGTGAAATTTTAGTGGTTGTTTTCCCCGCAGTAAAATGATTCTATCTTAGTAGTACAATAGATTTGTGCAGTTCTTTATCAATAAATGCCGGTTTTACGAAGGGTTTAACCGAAACACGAAAGCACGTTCGAGCCGCTTTATGACTTAGGGTGTCGAGCTTCTTCAGCTTTAAGCATCGATTTCATGCGGCAAGCAGTACCTGATTACGTCACATCCTCTAAAAGAACGATAGCTTCTCTCGTTTTCGAGTTGGAAAATTGTTATTTTGAAAATTTGAAAAAAAAATGTTTTTTTTCCAGGATTTATTTGCATGATTCGATAGTATTACTAAAGGCAAATCGTTCTGCCACGGGAAAACAACCACTAAAATTTCATGGTGTAAAATGCTTTTTACAGTAACTTTTTAGCTCAATCTGCCGTTTGAATCGGAGACAGTTGACTTACCAATAGACGACGTGGCAATACTTACCTACTTGTTGTTTCACAGATACAGTTGGGGGCAAGTGCACAGTCTCCTTTCTAATTGCAAAAAATACTAGAAAACCTTAAGATGCCGAGTTGATTTACGATAATTGCCACATTTGCCACGGCAAATAATGAGTTTAGAACCCAATTACCAGCGGCACTTAATGCAGTTAGACGAAGGTAAATAATTACGGAAGAAGTGAGTTTTGCAGGTTTTACCTAAGCTTAGACCTAGGATATCTGAACGATAAATCGGTACTTGTGTGAATTTCGAAATTGGCAGTGTGTTTTATTGCTTTGCGTAAGGGTAGTAGGGGATATCTTTTTATTAAACAGGCATTCTAGGCTGAATGCCAATCACTGTATAGTATATAAAAACAAAGTCGCTTGCCCTTTGGAGTCGGAAAATCAACTGAAATTATAATGTTAATATGTTATTATTTTTTATTCAAACGAAAAAAAATATTCACAGGCCGGTCAACATAAATACACATATCAATACATAGTATAAAACAAAGTCGCTTTCGCTGTATGTCCGTATGTATGCTTAGATCTTTAAAACTAAGCAACGGATTTTGATGCGGTTTTTTTTAAATAGATAGAGTGATTTTTAAGGAAGGTTTTTATGTAAAATTTACCCGAAGCGAAGCGAGGGCGGGTCACTAGTATCTCGAAAAAATATACTTTATAACACAGTTATCAGTTAACCTACTACACTGTTACACGTGTTGGCTATGTTATACATATATGGAATCTAGATGCCTAATATACAATTTAAATTATGCATTTGGAATGCAAATGACTGACCACTCAAGATAAACAATGTAGGAATAAGTATACGTGTGATGTGAGTATAATTTTGAAAGCCTACGCCTTATGATAGTGGTAATAAAAACTAAAACGAGGATATAAGACTTTATTTTTAGACCTAAAGTTAATGTTTGTAAAAAACTCATTGTTAAGCTATTGCATAGCTTTTATCGCGGGCTTTGAGCGCGGCGACCGAACCAAGAAATTCCGTAACGAAAAAAACCTCACAATCGTCTAACGTCGTTTCAGTTCGGTAGACTTCGGCACGGTGTTTGTGTGCGTGCGGTTAGACGAGCTGCTCCGAAATCGGACGATGCTATGCAATAGCTATACCGCGGCAGTCCCCGAGTGCCACACGTCTTTTTTTTACAATACCACTACACAAAGCTACACACTACATACTGCCTTCATGTAGGTCCTGTAGTTGGACAGATTTTTCTTCGGATTATTTTGTATGATACTTATATTCGACCGATATTTTGTGACGCTTGCGTGCGTTGCTCTATTGCGTACTTTCCATTTTTAACCAACATAAAATCGGTCTCCGATTATCGTGCGTGCTATGGTTAAAAACCTCCTCCTTTTTTGAAGTCGGTTAAAAAGTTTACCAATTATCATTGACTACCATTGAGACGAAGAGGGTTCTTACGACAGTAAGGTCAGCTCTAAGGCTCTATTTGCCATGTAGTAGTCTAAAGAAAAGCTTCAATATCTATAATAACTGACAATATACTTAAATAGCAATCTGTTAAACATACTTTTAACATGGCAAAAGTTATTAAATAATTTTGCTTTGAAATAAATCTTTTATTTTGAGATAAGAGAGACATAAAAGTTCCACAAATTCATTTGTAATCTAAAAGTTTAACCTGGCAAAAGTTATTAAATAATTTTGCTTTGAAATAAATATTTCATTTTGAGTTAATGGAGACGTAGGTACAAGTTCCACAAATTCATTTGTAATCTGATATTAGGCCTTAAAATTGTTTATTATCTACCTAATGGAGACAAATCAAAAGAAGGCAAACCTAAAATAATATGTTAAGATAATATTGTAAGGTCCGATGACATCTAAAAAATACTTCATGCACCGTACATTTATCTTGTCTACTGTCATATGTTTGAATAACTAATTGATTTGGTACGTGCCCATAAATATTAATACGTTGACATCTATTGTCGACAATTTTTTTTTGTTTTAAAACATAGTGAAATGTAATATAAGTTTTTCCATTTACTAATATTAAAAAGTGCCATTAAAGTACTGCGTGCCAAACGCAGTACTAATAAAATTACAGAAGCTTTAATTCCTTTTTTTTTCGATATAAAAAAAAATCCAGTACCTATTTCTAGCATTACTTCACCTTCATAGGTCATGACCAAAGTGAGTTCGGGCACAGGACCAACGGCTTAACGTGCTATCCATGCTAAGCAGATGTAACACTGCTTCCGCCAGTTTCAATCCTGGTATGCATTAAAAAGATGCACACACTTGACGAAAAGCATTGTAAAATCAGTCTTTACCAGGAACTTGATAGACTAACGACTCATATCAAAAGTTAAAAATATATTTTAAAGTTTTTTTTATTTAGCCAATATACTCCCACAGACTCTAGCCTGCCATTAACTAAGGCGATTGAGCCTTATTCAATTTTCTTTAGCACAATAGACCATATTGAGCCTGTCGCACCCACCCTGAAGGCCTGCTTAAATGCCGTTTCACGCCCCGCCTGAAGAGCCCGGGATCATAGGAGGGAGGGAAAACATGAGCTGGAAAGGCATTCCATGCCTTAATGACACGGGGCAGGAAAGAGGAACTAAACCTCTTGGTCCGAGCCACCAGCGCCTGCATTGTATGCTCCTCTCGATAATCGATAATAAGGATAGCAAGTCGCTGCATCCTATCGAGGGCTTTTTTTCCTGACTTACGATGATGGCTTGGAGTAGCCTCGTCGTCAACACCGGACTTGCAGGGGAGCGGATGGCTCTCACTTCTAAACCTATCGAGGGTATCTAGCAAGTATAGTAACTAGGGCTATTAGGCCTCAGTCAAACACCTTGAACAAGTATTTCCAGGCAATTAACTTAAAGTTTTTCAACATTTCACTGGTTTAATACTTACTGGGAACACCCATATACAACATAATTCAAATCCCTATACAACAGATTGTAACGAGAGACCTGTCTCGGCACTTTGCACCGGGTCAGAGGTGTCCATATTTACTGCGTTTCTCTGGACAACGGTCAGGGGTCGATAAATTGTTTTCTCATACAAAATGTGGGATCTAAGCACGCAAGTGAGCGCTAAGTTATTAAGTAATATGTAATCCGCGTGACTTGAGACATGGTTTTGCTGTTTGTACGTTCTAAATGCAAGAGAAATATTTGTATTGCTATTTATTATACTATAATGCTATTCGGATATCTATCCGATATAACATAAAAAAAAACAAAAATAATGTTTTATTTTTATAAAAAGACTCTCAGGGTGACCTCACTCTACCTGATGGTAAGCGGTCGTGAGGTCCAAGTATGAGGTTGACAGGCACAATAAACCCAATTGAGCCTATAGACCTTCACCCTGAAGGCCCCGCCTGAAGAGCCCTGGATTATATGAGGGAGGGAAACATGAGCTGGAAGGACGTTCCATGCCTTAACGACACGAGGCAGAAAAGAGAAACTGAACTTCTTTGTACGGGCCTCAGTCCCTGTATGGTATGTGGATGGCAATGCTGACCAGCACGTGTTGTTCGGGAATAGAATGGGGAGGGAGGAACTAGTTGAAATAGCTTTACTATACTGTAGTATTTGGTAATTTATGACTCTGACTCTACATCTTATAAAATAAAATTCTTGCTATATTGTCTGATCAAGGCCTTTAATTGTCTTGCTAAAATAATACATATAAGGTTTTAATACTTCAGTCAAAATTTAAAATAAGTAGTTTTATTTTTAACAGACTTGGAAATTATTGTATTAAAGGAAGTATTTGTGTTGCACTCCGTAGTGCCTAATTGTAACACATTGCAAGGTTGATCAAAGAAAATCGTGCGCGTTGATGTCTTTGATACGGACCAAGTAACACTTTTGAACATTTCCCCACTAAAATAGTCTGCATAATATTAGAAAACAAGCTGATAGGTATACCTCGAGCTATTAGCTTAACAATTTACTAATTGAAAATAAATCCAAAGTACTGTATTTATTACGCTTTTATACCCAATCTTCTGGGCAGAGTTTGATAAAACTTGACACAGGGATAATCTAGAGCCTGAAAAACTATGCAAGCGATTACTTAATGCTTTCGCAGTTAGAGAATGTAAAAAAAAATAGTAAAGTATTATATTTATTTAAAACACGCAAACGGAGTCGTGGGTTGATAGAAGTATATTTTAAGTATTGCACATAAATTCTTATTTATCTTTGTGATGGCGAGAGAAATGTATGAAGCTTAAAAAACTGAAGGTCAAAGTATCCGTTCAAAAACGAAAGAATTTAATAATTTACCTTGATCAGTTACAAAAACTATAATTGTATGAAGAAAACATGACAGCCGAAGCAGTTAAATACAATATTGTGAGCATACACCTATTTGTACCAATGTAATGGCAAGGTATCCGTAATTTTGAAACAATGTTGCTGCCCTAAAATGTTTTGACCTTTACAAAAATGGATGTAGAAAAGCGATCGACACGTCAGATGCGAGTATTGAACAGCTACTAAAACATAACTGTACAAAAAAAAGAGGCACGGGAATAATTCACAGTTTTAGAGCCTCGCAAGTTGGTAAATGTACCTTAAAACAAGTAAACATCACAGCATTGTATCAATTAACACTGGCACAAATAAAAAACAAATCAGCAAACTGTCATCAAAAGAGAAAAAAATACGATTAGCAATGCCGAATGCAAAAAGAACTTTCAAATAATCGATTCTGATTGGCGGTAAAAGTCTCCTTCGATGCGCACACGCAACGGCGAATCGAGTTGTCAAAACGAATTAATAGATACGTCATCTACCATCTTCACGGTCCTAAATTCGAATACGAAAGTCGGACCGAAAAAACGTCGTTTTAACGGACGTTTTAAAAAAAAACACAAGGTGCAGAGAGGCGTATGCGTGCACCTGTTTTTTTTTAACAAAACACGGTCACTCCCAAATTTATAGAAACAGGTGTAACCGAGAAATTTATTCTAACAGATACGTAGAGAGCATAATTAAAATGGAGATACGGCTTAGTGAAACATGTTTTATCAATTGCGGGCGTCTGATTGGTCGAATAAATTATGATTTTTGGACGCCGTAAATATATCGATAAAGTACTTAATCGTTTCGCATGATTGTTACAGTTTTATGTTCGCATGTCGTGTCGTGTCTCGTTAATCGGATTCTTACTTAAATTTCTTACGCGTTCTTTTATCTCATAATATTATAATTCTTATAAGCTTCTTATAAAGCGTTTCATAAAAATAAACATACACATCAAAAGAATAATGATTATTTATTTTGATAAGTATTAATTTATAATAGCTATAAACGCATGGTTTTTATGACAAATAATAATATATGATTTTATGCGTGTGCATGCAGTTTGAGTACTACTTTTATTAACTCAAGTTAAAACCCGTCTGTTAATATTTCCTGTAATTACAAATATTGTAAAACAGGATATTGTGTATCACCAAAGACAACAAGTACTTACCTACTCGTCCTATATTAATTTGTCTATCGTTTCGTCTTGTATGGCAAATGCCAGAGATATTTCAACGTATCGTATTTATATTGAGACCAATTAGGGTTCACGTAGATTCGTATCTTTACTGCTGAGGAGTAATTCCGTTAATTGACCAATAATTTTTACTATGTGTTTACAGCTTCAATAATATTGAACGCCTTGCAACCAGTCTTGGGATCGCTAGCACCGACAATCGACATTCAATTTAATTGAAGAAGTATTTTTTGTTCTTAATTCAAAATAAAGGATGTGGGTAATGTGTTTATAAAACAAGATTTGAGGATGAGCGAAAAAATCACTAATAAAAACAGAAAAAAATCATGTGTATAATTTGTTTCTATCTTTTAGTTTACTCAAATTGAAATATTGCAACTTTAACTCAAAGCTAGCAAAACTTAATTTTTGTATTTTTTATGTTTTTATGGCATAAAGTATAAACATTTAATAGCAATTTTACATTCTACCAACTCCTAGTATAATTTTGTTTTTAGAAGAAAACAGTTTTATGATATTGAAAAACTTGAAATTCTGGTGGTAGCTTGCCCAATCGAGTTTTTAAGTAGATGGCAAATTATTATAGCTAGATATAAGAATAAATAACGGACGATAGTTAAAGGAACCAGGCACATACAGAACATAACGAGAAGATATCTTCAGCACAAGTGGCTTCTAGGGAATAAAACTTTACAACATTATACTTACTTATTATTGATTCAATAAATTTATATATTTATTGCTAACAAGCATGTTAGATACGTGGAAGTATGTTGAACTCCAATATATGATGTAATTAACACTTTCAACTGAAGGCTTTTAACATATTAAATGTATGTATGTATGAATGTGTTTCTTATTATGTTTGAATGCAAAATCTGGTTAACCAGTTAACTAATTAGAAAACTGAAAATGTCAGGGATATTTACCATGTTGTTTTGTTTTAATGAGCTTAATGAATTTCGGCACTGTTGCTAGTTATCTTATGTGTGTAACCATGACAGTTTTAAATTACAGTTTCCTAATTCCTACTTTATGGGATAACTCATCTATAGTTATGGCACTGGTAATATTATCTAATAATGCCGTGGTTATGGTGGTCAACACGACGATTTCTCTTGACATAACTAAATATATTTTAGCTATATGTCATAACGTTAGGTTAATAACGTTTATGTGTATCAATGTCTTTAAAAGTACCTACCCAATATAAAATTGACTGGCTCGGTGGGACAGTGCTTAGTAACCCAGGCTCACTACCTACGGTTCCAAGAATCGTGGGTTTGATTCCCACCCGTGACGAATGTTTGAGTGACGAACATCGGAGTTTGTTCCGTGTCTGGGTGTATTATTAAATATATTTAATGATGGCTGAAAATTGATGATAATTTTGGTATCCATTGTTGATTCTGATGTCAGTTACACAAGTGCTTAAGCTACTTACCACGGGATCAGGTCAATGTTTGTTCTACGTATGTTCAGATCAATGTATGTGATGTTGTGTAATATTTATTTCATTTATATTAAAATAAAACGTTTACTTTCAAAGTGGAAAATCTTTTTCTTTTGCCTTCAATAATTTTAAGGCCTAAAATCTCTTGCTTAAAATACCGGACCAGAGTTTCTCTTAGAAAATGTTCGAAACAATAGATAATAAAGACTTACCGCCGTAACTTTGTTGTGGCCATGATAATTTTATCGGCTACGACCACCGCAGGAGACAAACGCCGCCCATTCAAAGGCTTTGTTTATGGAGTGAGGTGGTGGAGGGAGAGGTTAACAAAAATACGATTGAACCGGAAGTCAATCTATAACTAGGTTGACGGGTTCGGTGGAACTGTGGATAGTGACCCAGGTTATAGTTCCAATGGTCGTGGGTTCGATTCTCACTTGGACAAAGTTCATGTGATGAACATTTGTGTTTTTTCCGTGTCTGGGTGTGAATTAATGTCTATCTATGTATATCAGTGTACACCCATAGCAAAATCTCAGCTTAGTTTGGGATCAGATGATCGTGAGAGTAGTAGTCCTCATATACTTATTTATTTTATTTATAGGTTTTTAGATGGAGCGTGAATAGGAGATGTTAAGACTGAAACCATTATAGAATAAATAACTCCTACAAAGACAATTACATACTTAAGGTTCTTAATATAACGCATTTTATTCAAACATTCTTTATTTGACACGTTGCTTATCAAAAATCAATTAAATCGCGTCTAATCTTGCATTTTATGATCACAATATTTCGATCTCTCATTGCGGTAATTTACCCAACTTGATAATTAACAAAAAGAGATAGAATTACATCGTTGCTCAAAATGATAATAATATTTTTGACAGCTACTTCGGACCAGCTTCGAACATAATTCAATTAGTAATCGTCCGGTAAAAAATACTACGGGTTTTCGATACTTTCCCACGGAAGTTGTGTATACCAATCATGCTTCTTAGCGTATTTCGTACGTTTGAATGGTTAAAGTACTTATACTGATGCACAGAAATATATATCAGAGTGCCTCGTTGGTCTATTGGTAGCAAGTGCTGCGTTAGGACCGAGAGATCCCCGGTTCGAGTCCGGGGTCGGGCAAAATTTGTGTGAGGTTTTCTGTTAAAAAATTACTCAGTCAGGAAGTTGGCGGATGCACGCCCGTGCCTCTGGAAGCACGTTAAGCCTGGTCCTGCGCCTGATATCTCATAGGCCATATCGGATTGCCGTCTCACCGAACTATGAGGGTAAGGGAACAGAGATAATCGGTCGGACGCCTTATAGTAGAGTATGTGGACCTGACTTCTATGGATTTGATGGGTAATTCAGCGTTTCTAATTAACATCACAATGGAGTAAAATGGACGCTTTAAAGACTTTTCGGTCTCCACTTCTTGTCTTAAATAGTCTTAAAATAAAAGACTGATTTAAGTAACGGGTATAATTACAATAAAATCATTGAAAGATCCGACGTTACGAGCTCTTCACAAGTCTTGTAGAAAGACTGATAAAATTGCTTTAATTAAATGACAGACAGACAGAGTTACCTTCGGATTTATAATATTAGTAATGATTAGGACATAGGTTGTCCCAATTCTTATAAAAGGCAAAGCAAAGACTAAAAATAGCTATTGCATAGCATCGTCCGATTTCGGAGCAGCTCGTCTCGATTCGTGCGAGTTTCGTAGAGTCGTACAATACGTCTAACCGCACGCACACAAACACCGTGCCGAAGTCTACCGAACTAAAACGACGTTAGACGATTGTGAGGTTTTTTTCGTTACAGAATTTCTTGGTTCGGTCGCCGCGCTCAAAGCCCGCGATACTAGCTATGCAATAGCTTAAAATCTAATGACTAAAACTTTACCTAGGTATACTATGATAGGTAAATAGGTATTGTTTTATTTCATTCATTTGATGAAACAATAAAATGTTCTTATTAGTTAGTTGTTTTATTCAATGTAGATGAGGAAAATTGTGACAATATTTGTTATTCTAGGTAACAATATCGGGGGGGAAACCCACCGCAATAATTGTGTCATATACAAGTGTTTTTGATGTTCATACTCTCAATCTACTGACAATATAAATTATTATACTGTGACATTAAAACATGATAAACCTGACTCTGAGCCAATAATCGTGGTTTCGATTCCCATCTAGCAAAAGAAACGAGGCACTATCCAATGCTCCAGTGTCCTAGTCAGAACATGGAACTTACTTAAATTTTCTGTTTATATTTAATTTATAAATAGATAAATTAATAAAAACAATAGAAAATCGGGCATTTTCACGCAGTACGAACGCATTATTGTCAGTCACAAGTCTGCCCACAATTAAATGAAATGGGGTATTTGAATCAGTAAGATTTGTAAGTAAAACAATATTTAGTATTAATGAAATCGAAACTTAAATTTTTGGCGAAATGAGACAGCAGAAGACATTTAAAATTGGGTGGGCAAGTCCATTTCAAAATTGCGAAAATCATTTAAAATTTCGTTGTCATCTTATAAATAACAGAATAAGTAACATCTTTCATTATGAAAACATATCCATAAACGCAACTTTTGATGAACCTGCCGAACAAACTTCCTAGGCGCTGCATACAAGGAACAGGCGTGTAACGTCACACGCCTGTGGACGTTTGTATGGAGCGTTTTTGAGCTCGCCCAAATAATGTGCAATTCAAATTGTAATACCTCGTCGAGTTATCGAGTTATCATAGTGATACTTTCAACAGTGTCTTTGTGTTCGAGTGGTCCATCCAACTATATCAAAATAAAAAAATTGTCAAATACCCAATTATGTAGTAGAATCACTCATCTATTATTTATTTATTTACTGTACAGACGATTTCTAAGATATGTATCGATCTTATTGAAGCCTATAATATGCCTATATAAATAAAGGAATTTTGACTTGACATGTCACTGTTAAATTAGTAGACTAGTTAAAGTAACGTTAACTACTTAAAGTTTTCATCAAGAACGTATCATCTCCAACAATGTTTGTCTAAGACAATTTCATCATTCTCACTATGAGCACGTTTAACACAACTACATGAAACATAACACTCGCGGGAAATTGAAATTTGCCTAGTGCGTGGGAGATGTTTGTCCAAGAAAAATATGGCGGCATGATAGAGTTGACTTGAACTCACAATTTGTGGGGTCAACGGCCTCTTCAACTGTACTTGATGATAGATATCCGTAGACAGAATACGTAAAATGACAAATAGGTTTAATTTATTTTGCGTGAATCATCCAGTGTTTTATGTTCTTAATGCTGTATTTGCGAAAGTAAATTATGCATGTGTTTCTAGCAAATTTTTATGCTTGAATAAAAAATGTATGTATAATTTTATTAAGTGTTTTATTTCTTTTTAGTTTATCTTTTGTGTTTTACGTAGATTTTTATCAACGTTGTGTACACCTATAAAGGGTATACATATAAGTTCTGTACCTAAATTACTATTCTGTACATAAATAAGTATTTTGTAATTCTTTCATATGTATACTGTTGGTGTACCTTTTTAATAAATAAAAAATTAAAAAAAGCCTACGTCCGGCAGTAGACGAACTCAAAGGCTGGTGATGATGATGACAGAATCAGTAAATTGGTAAGATATGGACTTGATATGCCATAGTTATGGGTTCGGGTCCGCGTTTACACATCACTCGTTTACACAAAAAAAAAAAATTACTAACATAGTTATAAGTATAAATGTTAATAACATAATTGGATCTTGTTTATCTGAATTAATAAATGAAAATGAAATGAAAAATGAAATAATAACATGTCTTTCCAATTTATATCGCTGGTCGATTTAGCATTAAAAATTACAAATCTATATTAATATTATAAAGCTGAAGAGTTTGTTTGTTTGTTTGTTTGTTTGTTTGTTTGTTTGTTTGAACGCGCTAATCTCAGGAACTACTGGTTCGATTTGAAAAAATCTTTTTTCGTTGTATAGACCATTTATCGAGGAAGGCTTTAGGCTATATAACATCACGCTGCGACCAATAGGAGCAAAGATACAATGGAAAATGTGTAAAAAACGGGGGAAAACGCGAACGAAGTCGCTGGCACAGCTAGTAAAATATCTACACCGTAAAATTTCAGTGGTTGTTTTCCCGCAGTAAAATGATTCTATCTAAGTAGCATAATAGATTTATGCAGTTATTTTTCATTAAAATCAATAAATGCCGGTTTAACGAAAGGTTTAACCGAAACTCGAAAGCACGTTCGAACCACTTTATTACTTAGGGCATAGAGATTCTTCAGCTTTATGCATCGATTTCATGCGGCAAGCAGTACTTGATTACGTCACTTCTTATAAAAGAACGATAGCTTCCCTCGTTTTCGAGTTGGAAAATAATTATTTCGAAAAAACAATTTTTTTTTTCGAGGTATAATTTGCATGATTCGATGGTATTACTAAAGGCGAATCGTTCTGCCACGGGAAAACAACCCTCAATTTTCATGGTGTATTTTATTTGTAATTTTTAATGCTACTTAATACAACTTGTCTTGCATTACAAATACCAAATAATCTGCAAGTGTACAAGATCATACTCATTCATCATACTTATAATGCTAATTGCAGAGACACAAACAGAACTCTACAATAAACTCGTTATTATAATGAGGTACATTCTAAATACTTATGTTTCATTACTTTATTTAACAAAGCAGTATTTATTAATCATAAATTTATATTATGTAAATAAATATGTCGAGCATTCACGCTGTGAAAATGGTAAGATGTGAATTTATGTAAGTATTAAATTCCTGTCAAGCCTTGTGCTAAGAACAGGTAAATAATGCAACTAGATTTTGAAGCGACTAATTTAAAATACCTGCTTTATTAAGTGCGATTTCACATCTGCCTTTCATTTCGTATTTATTTCATTACCATATTTATTTGGGTACTTACTCACTAAAGTGTTTAAGTCGTGCTTAATAGATATAATCCTGAATTCTGTACAAGAGAGAAATGGCTATTATATCGATCTTATTGAAGCCTGTAATATGCGAATAAATCATCATCATCATCATCAGCCTATAGTCGTCGCCACTCCCGCTTATTCTCGGCTACTCGCATCCAGCTCCTACCAGCCGTCCGGCGCAGATCGTCACTCCACCTTGCCTGAGGGCTGACTCTACGTTAAAATAAATATGTACTATGTAAATATAAATATAAATAAATATTACACAACATCACATACATTGATCTGATCCCGTGGTAAGTAGCTTAAGCACTTGTGTTACGGAAATCAGGATCAACAGTGGATACACAAATAAACTTAAATATATTTAATAATACACCCAGACACGGAACAAACACCGATGTTCGTCACACAAATATTTGTCACGAGTGGGAATCGAACCCACGACTCTTGGAACCGTAGGTTTTGAACCTGAGTCACTAACCACTGTTCCACCGAGCTAGTCTATATTCACTACTTAACATTAAATCAATAATATCATCTTAAAAATTGTAAACAAAAAAAACCGCCTTCAAAAACCCGACTCACTAAAAATTACAAAATAATATAATACGAACATTTATAATAATCATCTGGGTATGAATTTTATATGTTGTTGAAGGCGGTGCCAATCAAAATTTTGAGGAAAATGAAGCACTCTGTGCTTGTCTGTATGAAATATAAACGGCACCGCCTTCAACAAGATATAAAATTCATACCCAGATGATTATTATAAATGTTCGTATTATATTATTTTGTAATTTTTAGTGAGTCGGGTTTTTGAAGGCGGTTTTTTTTTTGTTTACAATTTTTTTTCATACTTTTTAGTGTTACATATTTTTTTTCACCCTATTAGTTCAGCTCACCTGTAATACTACTGATATTATAACTAGTAGTCTTAATATGTACACAGTATTGAAAGAATTATCCTTTAACTCCAAGCAATTAAAGAGTTGACCTTCCATCATCAGCTCAGCATCATAACATTATGATTGCAAGAAGCAATGCCAATATAACTTCAGAAAATATGTAAAACGCGGTACATGTGCCTATAAAATTTGAGGGTTGCCCTCGATTTCTCCTGGATCCCATCATCAGATCCTAGACTGGTCAACCTAATAGTTTAGCTCACCTGTAATGCTACTGATATTATAACTAGTAGTCTTAATATGTATACAGTATTGAAATAATTATTATTTTACTCATAACTATTAAGGAGTTGACCTTCCATCATCAGCCCAGCATCATAAGATTATGATAGCCAGAAGCAAATGCCAATATGACTGTAGATAATATGCAAAACGCGGTACATGTCCCTATAAAATTTGAGGGTTGCCCTCGATTTCTCCTGGATCTCATCATCAGATTCTAGACTGGTCAACCTAATAGTTTAGCTCACCTGTAATGCTCCTGATATTATAACTAGTAGTCTTAATATGTATACAGTATTGAAATAATTATTCTTTTACTCATAACTATTAAGGAGTTGACCTTCCATCATCAGCTCAGCATCATAAGATTATGATAGCCAGAAGCAAATGCCAATATGACTTCAGATAATATGCAAAACGCGGTACATATCCCTATAAAATTTGAGGGTTGCCCTCGATTTCTCCTGGATCCCATCATCAGATCCGAGACTGGTGAAAATGGGACCACCTCGGAAGTGAACCCTATCCAACCAAAAAAAAATTTTTGAAATCCGTCTATAATTGACGAAAATATCGGTGAACATACATAAAAAAAAAAAAAAATATTATACATACAGACGAATTGAGAACCTCCTCCTTTTTTTGAAGTCGGTTAAAAAGAGACAGTGCTACTATTTCCAGTTACAAAAAAAAAATGATAAAATCAGTTTTAACAAACACAAATATAACACAATAATACAATAATGCCTATTGTCAATTTGGATTAATGTTCGTAGTTGCAGTAGCGTCGATGGCCGAGTGGTTAAGGTCGTTGCTTGCCATGCGAGAGGTCGCCAGTTCAAACCCCGCCAGGTACCAATGTGTTGTTCAAATTTAAAATTCATATGTACCTTCATTCGACGCTTTAACGGTGAAGGAAAACATCGTGAGGAAACCAGCACACCTGAGAAATTTTTCAACGGTGTGTGAAGCCATGTCAGAGGCCTACGGGCGGTTTAAAAACTCTGACACCAGGTTGTTCATCAACCATACGATAAGAAGAAGAATGTTTGTAGTCCTTCATTAAAATACTCATGATCAAAGCATACACATCCACCAAGACAGCAAATCTATTTCCAGCAATCAAAGTATACGTCAGATTTCTAGTACCAATCCTTGCATTGCAAAACATAATGCATATTCACAATTCAACACAATTCTCTATGCTTACAGAAATAAGGGCTTTATTTCAAAAGCTGTAAGGATGAGAGTCCTGGATCGCTGTAAGCTTTCAGACGCTGTGGTACATATGTACTGTCATGTAATCAAACAGTCATATTGACACCGGATGTACGTTTGTATGGACCGCGAATCGGGACAAGATTAAGAGATACGTGACTTTCTGACCTGCGACTAGTGGGGCCATGAAGACGGGCGAAATTAAGGACAGTATTTTAAACAAATTTCAGTTTTGAAGGGATTCGTGGTCATTAGTACCATCCAATTTGGTCCCAGTGACTTTATCATCACAATATTATGTTGGGATATTATTTTATTATTAGTATTTATTAGGAATGGAATTTTCTGCAAAAATATCTAGAAAGTTAAAAAAAATCAAAGACGCACCTCCGATACTCGGGGATATTTCAATAAATTTTTAATTTATTTGCAAGTGTTTCATAATGTCCATAGAGTTATCTAGATAGATGCAATCGATTTATGCATATCGTGTCCATGAAAACCCTTTTTTTCCTAACAGACTACGATGATGGCTAGGAGTACTTTGTCGTCATCAACGGACTTGCGGGAGAGCGATAGACTCTCACTCATAAAATGCTATAAAAAGCTCATAAATTACTTCCCAAAACGAAAATGCTTGATAATAAAAAAAAGTTTCTTATACCATATCCACCGCCAGGGCAATTCATAGTAAGATGGCCGCCCTTCGCTGTCAGCATTGTACGCTTAACGTATTGCCCTGTGTTGTGAAAGAGATATTAGGCTGGTGTTAAATTTTAAATTCTTGTGTATGAGAAAGAAAATGGAATAGTGCGTTTGTTTGTGACCTCGTCATGCCTTATCTAACCAATAAATCTGCTTGAAATTTCGGAAACGTTAAGTGGAAAATAAAAATGGAGCCATATCAATATTCTTCATGCTCTACTTCTGCGAAATTTAAATTATGAATTGTCGCTATTTTGCTTATAGATTTACAGATGGCGCTAATTATGCAAGATACTTAATATAGCTTTAGCCTAGCTAGCTTAGATTTTTTTTTTACGAAATCACTAGCATGATTCCATAGTACCTCTAAAGGTGAATCATTCAGCTACGGGAAAACAACCACTAAAACACCGTGTATATCACTTTATCCCACACAATCACCACAGCCTGGTCAGTCCACAGGAAGATGGCCGCCGCTAGCTGTCAGCGTCAGTGCACGGCGCGCGCAGGCTCTGCTCAATATCGCATTGTGCGCGTAACGTATTGCCTAGCGTTAGAGCGGCGGCGCACACTGAGGTATATACACCGTCAAATTTTAGTGGTTGTTTTCCCGCAGTAAAATGATTCTATTTTACAAGCACAATAGATTTGTGCATGTTTTTTTATTCAAATCAATAAATACATACATACATACATACATACATAAAATCACGCCTTTTTCCCAGAGGGGTAGGCAGAGATCACTTCCAGCGATCCACTTTTCACCTCTGTGGGAAACGTGACGTGACGGACCAACCACCGGAAATAAATACATTTTTTTACGAAACACTCGAAACTGCTTTAAGCAATGCTTAAAGCATTAGGAGTACGAAAGAACTCTCAATAGAACGATAGCTTCTCACGCTTCCGAGTTGGTACCTTAATGTGGTTTAAATTTAAAAAAAAACGACGTTGTGTTGTTATTTAACGGCACTACTGTAGGTAGTTATTTCAAAAATACAGCGGAGTTATAATTCTGTTAGATAGTATAACCGTGCCTTAACGTTCACTGTGCGCTGAGCCTAACGGATGCGCATGCGGCTATCTCAGCCCGATTCGGCCGCAACAAATTGCCGCAAAACGGAACGCGACAGCGACGGCTCCTAGCTTTCAATGACTGGAACTGGCGAAGATACACGTCGAACCGGGACGAAAGAATGCGAAAGCTCTTGCCAATGCGCCATTATAAAGGACGGTGTGAAAGCTTTAGACGAGGGACGCCATTAATTTTATTTCGGTTAAGTTTGCCAATAAATAAATAAAAGACGATCAAAAATCGCGATCACTATCTAAAGAGTCGATAGTGGAGTGGTTTAGTTCGTAGTTCGTGCCATGTGAGAGGTCATATGTACGATTATTTGACGCTTTAACGTTGAAAGAAAACATTGTAAGGAAATCTGTACACCTACGAAGAATTCTAAGGTTGTGTAGTCAACTAACACGCGCTTGGCCAGTGTTGTTGACTATGGCCTTATCGCCCAGTTTAGGGTAGACCCGTGCCCCTGCTGTGGAGACGTATATGGGCTGATGATGATGATGAAAAATCACGTGTAAATTACTTTATTTCAAGTTTATTTTAATATAATATAATATCACGATCGCTAGGCTTTAAAACCGATTGCACTTGGCCTCTATGGCTATAGCTGAAAATCAGCGGTTTGCCCCTGGTAAACCTATCGCTGAGCTTTTACCATTTTGTATCACAGCGACACACATGAATGTCGTCGGGCATTTGTGATAGACTTAGATTTAATTTAATTTTGTTTGTAGCTTCGGTTTTTGACGTGACAACGTCTTAAATTAGGTTGCGGCTGGGAGTCACTTATGAAAAAGTGTAACGCTCGGTAACGTTACGATGAGTCACCGAACGAGAGAGAGGCCCGCCGAATGCCTTGCGTCTCTCTCCCACATATCAATAAATATTCTGCCAAGAAAAATACGTTGTCACGTAAAATCTTCGCCCGTAAAACCGACTTTACAGGCAACCATTCTTTTTTCTTTTTATTTATTTTAGTTCTAATTTTGTTTGTAGTTTCTGTATTGTGTTATTTTACTATTGGTTTTCTTTTAATTTCCGATATTGCATGTATGTGTGTCTCTTGGTACAAAAAAACAATTATCTTATCTTATCTTATTTTTCTACTTATAAAAACATATAGTCTTCTAAGTCAGCCAGCCAAGACATAAAGAGGCTATTTAGCCGCCAACCTTGTTTGTATCATAAAGGAGAGGCAATACGCTATTGAGTGCCGTATTGAATAGTTGAAAGAGGCGACGGATTCCATTCCTTTAACGCTTCAGCCACATCCTGGCTATTTATCGTCTACGCAAAGCCTAGGCGTCAATGCTTTAACACTAATGTGTCTTAATCGTGGATACAAAGAGTATTCTCACTTGCATCGCAAAGTAGGTCCGGTCTGCTTGAGCAACTAAGTTTAAATTAAAAATTTTACGGATTAAACTCGCGTGTATTGTTATTCTTCTTCTTCTTATCGTATGGTTGATGAACAACCTGGTGTCAGAGTTTTTAAACCGCCCGTAGGCCTCTGGCATGGCTTCTCACACCGTAGAAAAATCTCTCAGGTGTGCTGGTTTCCTCACGATGTTTTCCTTCACCGTTAAAGCGTCGAATGATGGTACATATGAATTTCAAATATGAAAAACACATTGGTACCTGGCGGGGTTTGAACTGGCGACCTCTCGCATTGCAAGCAACGACCTTAACCACTCGGCCATCGACGCTTTTCTTTGTTATTCTAAACATATTATTTACCCGACATTTGGAGCTCTTTACAGCGAAAGTATTTTTAGCGTTAGATTCTCCTTGAGTCAGGATTTGATTGCCGAAAACCGAAGTACGAAAATAAATAATTCAGAAAATCCTACATTCTCCCTAATTGTAGTTTTGACGACTGCCAAAATATATTTCGAAATAAATAAAGAATCCTGTTTCATCAAATCTGATTTGTTTTACTTATGAATTGGATTTATTTTTATTTTATATTTGTAAAATTAAGTCAGAACGTTAGTTTTAGATAGGCATAATTTTTACTTATCTCTCAAATGTTTTGGTAGTCTGATTATACTTCGAAATCGGAACAATGTATTTTTATTAATCATTCTATTCATTAGAATAATTGAAGTTAACTGAAGTTCAACTCGACTAAAATTAAGTTTCATTCAAGTTAACTCGATTTGTGTTAGTTATTTAGTTAGTTAGTAAGCCCATCACTACACTTGGCCAGTTGTAAAGAAACACCGTTCACGTAGACACACGGACGGCTCGTTTGCAGTCGCGCGTTTATTTAAACTTTCCTTTGGGACACACCGCTATAGAGAATGGTGAGCAAAGCGAGGGTTTGTTGTACTTTCAGTATTAAAATTTAAAATATTTATCTTTGAAGGATATCTAAGATATTACATTCCACTAGTAAACGACAAAATTCGTAGCACTAATACTTATTGTCTGTTAAAGAATAAAAACACAAGCAAAAAAATTTTAGAAACCGAATTATAATTATAAGTACAATTTAACAAGGTTAAGGACTGAATAGTTTGTATTTTTACATGTAAGGTAATTAAGTTTATTGAATCACTTCATAGTATAAAACAAAGTCACTTTCTCTGTCCCTATATCCCAATGTACTCTTAAATATTTAAAACTACGCAACCGATTTTGATGCGGTTTGATTTTGACAGATAGATAGAGGTATTCAAGATTTGTATGTAAAAATCACCCGAAGCGAAGCGGGGGCAGGACACTAGTGTACTCCTAATATACATACCACCAAATTAGACAATAATCAATACTAACTATACGTACATGATATTAATCCTTTGGCAAAACCATAAGATCAATTTAGGCAGTGTCTTTATCATGCCATCTTTACGTATGCAAACATTACAATACATTTCCGTAACAACTCTCATTGGCACGACATACGTTTATGAAGGTTGACAAACTTGCCAGCAAACCGGTTTGGAGGCGTAACGAACATAACGCTTGAAATGCACGGCCGATTCAAAGCGGTAACGGCTGCATTATTTATTGTAATTGATCTGTTTACATCAACGCATTTATTCAACGCTTGCCGCTGACATACGGGCGTGGAGAATGGCAAACGGGAGTGGCCATAGATGTATGATTTTTTTTGTTGATTTGGTAAATATTTTCTGAGTAATATCTGTATTAATTAATATGGCAATTAATATGGAATGTATTTATAAATAATCATAGGAGTGAAGTGAATTTGGTACCTATTATAAATTGTTGTTATTTTATCCGTACGCAAAAAGCGCCATGTATGAACAAACCTATTTATCGGATAGTATGTAGAATTTCGTCGTCCGGCGAATCATAAACAACTGTGAAACAAACAAGTCTCTTTGCTTTGACTTGTAAGATTGTAAACAGCTCTATTAACGCTAACTAGTTCAATAATATAATGTATCTTTGTTTGGATAATTTTTTTGTTAAGTATAAACGCTCCTTATGAATTATTACTTAAATCTAGATAGAATAACCACCATATTCTTCCAAGATTTATAATTTATAATTTTTCACAATACCTTCGCCATGACCACACGTTATTTGTAGCTTAAAAGTTTTCATAACTCCTTTATTCTTCCTATGCTTTATAACCAATTAATATTTTCTTTAAAAGTTCGACTACTCGCAATCCTTACCACCAGTGTGTACCATTTAGGAAACTCGTCTCTAACTTGTGTAAATTTATAAGTGGAGTTAACAACCAATTCGTATGCGCGTTCAGACTTCTGATGCCAGTCCGCTGTGGCCCACGGGATTCTTTCCAGCCGCCCAGAGAGAATGATAATTCAATAATCGAGGTGTACTGTTACACGTGGGACTGTGGGTATATCTGTTTGTGTAAATTTAAAGGTAAATTAGTAAGTATGTTCTTTTGAGGAACGGTTGTCATGGTTGTTTTTGGATTTATCTAAGACTAGTGACCCGCACTTGCTTAGTTTCGCGTATGTTATTTACCTACCTTCCTTTAAATTCTTTCTATCTATTAAAAAAATCCCATCAAGATCCGTTGCGTAATTTTAAAAATTTTATCATACATACATACAGACAGATGCGGGAAGCGACTTTGCTTTATCTACACTAATAATATAAAGCTGAAGAGTTTGTTTGTTTGTTTGTTTGAACGCGCTAATCTCAGGACCTACTGGTTCGAATCGAAAAAATCTTTTTGTGTTGAATGGACCATTAATTGAGGAAGGTTTTAGGCTATAAAACATCACGCTGCGACCAATAGGAGAAAAGAAACAATGGTAAATGTGTAAAAAACGGGGAAGAACGCTGACGAAGTCGCTGGAACAGCTAGTACTACATATGTAGTGATGTTTACGTCACGAGTGCTTAATCTATTTACCACATGATAAGGTCAATGAATGTGAAGTTGTAAAAGAACTAGAATGTGATTTTATATTTTATTCTATAATATTATTAACTAAAAATAAGCAAAGAACTAAGCACTAAGCAGGTAATCAATTTTAACTTAATTCAACATTATGATTTGTGGTAGAGTAAATTAGTATCCATAAGCACATTGCCATAAATAAAAGCTTGAATAATTTGTAATCTCCATTGATACATCCTGTATATTCGTAGCAAACAGATAACAAATTTTGAGTTTTCTGAAAACATTAACGTTTTAAGAGGACTTTTAACCAACTTTAACTATGAAGTAGGTTCTCTAGTCCACTGGTTTAACGATGACGATGATCCAAAATTGTGTTAGAAAACTGAAAATGTCCGGGATATTTACCATGTTGTTTTGTTTTAATTAGCTACTCGTAAGTATATTTTAGCACTGTTGTAAAATGACGGGACTTACTTCTTGTTAAAGAATTAAAATAAAAATTCATTTAAAAATAAAAAATATTTAGACAAAATCTAATAAAACCGACGATCCACTTTGAATGCAACACACAGTAAATGTATGGGCGAAGTCATAAAGTCTCCTCGCAGCGGTTTACAGCCTGCGAAGAATAGACAAACGATTCCCATTGACACACGAGTGTTTTACACTATGGCTAGTGTAGAATTTATTAGCAACTTTTTATGAAAGTTTCTTCGCGTCTCTATGGTTTTTCTTGTTTCGCTTGTAAGTTAAAAAGTCCATAATTGAATGCAAGAAGTACCTATTCAACTTTCTTATAACTTTAAACTGTCATGGTATCACATATTAGAAGAAAATATCCGGGATATTTACCATGTTTTCTTTTTGGTAGAGTCTCCGATTTAATTTTACGGATTAAACTCGCGTGTATTGTTATTCTAAACATAATTATGTAGAGATCCGACGTTCGAGCTCTTTACAGCGCTCGTGGTCACGGGCAAGACTCTCCGATATTACGACATTATTGCAAGCGCATGATCACGGGTCATCTAATATCGGGAACTCGTCCAAATAAGAGAACATGGTAAATTTCCCGGACATTTTCTGTTTTAGCAAGGATTCTTTCTCAGGTTCTAGATTAAACCAGGAATCAAATCTTATAGAAAGCAGGACGGGCACTCGGACTTACTTTCGCGTTCATGATATTAGTAAGTTCAAGTAGTTCTTTTTTCCTAACTGACTAACGATGATGGCTTGGAGTAGCCTTGTCATCACCGGGCTTGCGGGGGAGCGGATGGCTCTCACCCCTAATAGGCGCTCACCCCTAAGTACAAGTAGTATGTAATTACTAGTAAGGACATAATATTATTAATATTTTATAAAACTTACGACTACCGGTTTTTAGCTAGAACTCAAGACTAGGTTATAACGATCAGAAAAAGTTTAATATATTAAAAGAATACTAAACAGTTAGACTTGATACTCTGCCAATCCCTTTCCGAGTCAATAAGTGCCCTTCGACCTTCAACCTCAACTCTTGAGTTTAATAAAATCTAAGCTTTACTCATTTTATAGACATTGCTAGATGATAAAACCTGTCAACCGATGCCTACAAAAACTTTAATTTATCCTTCAATCTTTTGATCTTTAAGAGTAACAACTTAAGGTCGGTATTGGTCTGGCACGGTATTTGAATGTGAACATTTATATTGCATTCGCTGACCATTAAACGAAGCTAGCAAAATCTTCTTCATATGTCGACCTCACCGTTAGGCCATTTGATCTCTATTTTATTACTGCCCAAAGTACTCAACGAAAGCCTTCACACGGAATACGAAAACAGGCAATCAAATTGATAAAAAATATGTATGATCTACCACATATGAGGCGTCCGACCGAATTTAGTTATGTCGGCCGATCTAAATTGAGATCAGCCAAGCGCGCAGGACATATGCGCACAAGTGTGCGCAAACACAAGTGCACTCTATAGATACTAACGACGGATACCGACGGATTACCGTCTCACCTAATTATGAGAGTAAGGGACTATTCCCTTCATTGGCGGCAATACGCCATGAACGATCGGGCGAGCCACGGGAGTTTCGGGCTTATTACAGAAAAACACATGTTATAACAAATGTTACCCAACCGAAGACCTCCCGGTCCATACACGCTTGCTACCAATAGACCAGTAAGGCAATTAATTGATCTACTATACACCGTGAAATTTTAGTGGTTGTTTTCCCGTGGCAGAACGACTTGCCTTTAGTAATACTATCGAATCATGCAAATTATTCCTCGAAAAAAAAAATTTTTTTTTCGATTTTTCAGAATAATAATTTTCCAACTCGAAAACGAGAGAAGCTATCGTTTTTTTGAAGATGTGACGTATTCAGGTACTGCTTGCCGCATGAAATCGATGCTCAAAGCTAAAGAAGCTCTACACCCTAAGTCATAAAGCGGTTCGAACGAGTTTTCGAGTTACGGTTAAACCTTTCGTAAAACCGGGATTTATTGATTTTACCAAAAAAGAACTGCACACATCTTTTGTACTACTTAGATAGAATCATTTTACTGCGGGAAAACAACCACTAAAATTTCACGGTGTATAAAGTTTCTAGTAGTGTAAAGTATTAATATAAGGATTCCCGTTCTATTTCAGCCATTACGACTATCTTAGTGGAGAACTGGAGATCAGTCAACTGTGCAGAACATATCATAGTGCACAGGTGTGTGCGCAAACACAAGTGCACTTATTGTTCCCTCATTCTCATAGTTCAGTGAGACTAATGAGAGATTAAGCGCAGGACCACCGACTTAACGAGTTTTCCGACATATGGACCTGCATCCGTCAACTACCTAACTCAAGGCTGAGTAAATTCTTAACAGAAAAGCTTAAAAATTTGGCCCGGCCGAGGACTCGAATCAAGGACCTCTAGATCCTTACGCTTGCTACCAATAGACCAACTAGGCAGTTCCTTTACCTTCGAGCCATTACAATTTGCATGCAAACCTTTAGTTAGGATCATTCCAAATTGTATTACAAATAGTAATCCTCACAATGATCACATTAATTCTGAACCATTAGCCAATCGATTAATTAAATAATTCATGATGGTATTGGATGCAAAGTAAAGACGTTAAGACTCTTTCGGCAAACAATCGGACTCGATTGAAGTGGTTTCGGTAAAAATGAGCCAAGTTCTTCGGCATGACGATTGCAATACAGTGATATTTCCTTTTCAACATAAAGTTCAAAATACTATTATATAGAATGGCTATTGATATTCAATATGTTTTGCAGTGGATTACCTGTAAACAATATCAAATTAGCTCTAGACTAACAATCTGCTGTATATGTGTTAGACATAGAATGTATAGACTTTATACAAATGGAGGAGTTGCGAAAGAGTTCCTTCGAAATAAGTAAAAGCTCTAGTTCTAGCTCTAGCTCTCTAGTCTTTTTTATTATTTGCACAAACACCAGCAGAGATAAAAAGGACTCGAAACGTATTATCTATTAAAGTATGTATTTATAATAATATATGTACGTATCAGTCTCTGATGCCCATAGTACAGGCTCTGCTTAGTTGGCGTCAGATGACCGTTTGTGGAAATACCCTTAATATTTAGTTTTAAAGTGTGTTTAACAACTTATACACCAGTTTAAAAGAACAAGAAAATTTACTTGACAAATAACTAATTTTACATACAATTTACATAACATACAATTCCAAACGTTTTATTTCAAGTACCTTAAAGCTTTGCCAAGTCTTTAATAAGGGTTAGCAAATAAAAATAAATCTCCCTCTTTAAAATAAACTTGGCTCTTACACTACCGCACGTCTAAGTTATAATCCCCGCAACATACTTATCGATGCGCACCTTTTCCCATCGATAAGCGAAGACAAGCTGGGCCTGCAAAGGGCATACAAAGTAGTATTAGCAGTAGAATATCAAGCGACGCCATTAGATTATCTCTTTTCAGGGTTCCGCTGGTCAATAGGAAGCTATATCTACGTCATTAATAACGATAACCCTATAAGAGACTATTTTATGATGGCGAATTGTGGTACCTTATAAGTACTTGGGCTTTAACTTTACGAATGTTGTTATTTTCACCCAAAATCGTAGCGAGAGTTATCTCTTAAGAAAGAGCGTGGAACGGCATTTAAGCTGGCCGTTGGGGTGAGGTCAATAGACTCAATTGTGCCTGTCGACCTCATATGTGGCCTCACGACTGGTTACCATCCGGTGGAGTGAGGTCATCCTGAGAGTCATTCAATAAAAAAATAACTACCTTTTAATGGAAAGGCTAAATTTAAAAAAGGAGCAAAAGTTACTAAAAGTTTAAGGATTGATGATGAGGAGTTGGAAGGTTGTTCCCAAATGTGGGGATTGAACCCGCAACTTCTGGCGCAGTAGTCAAAGGTAGGCTAATGCGCTATAGACGTAGTCAATTAGTTAGTATATAGGATTTCGTAGTAAGGGCACCAGAGGTTTGTTCAATCCAGAGTATAATGAAGCTTCCTCAGATCATCATTAGATCATATACGTCCCCACTGCTGAAGGACGGGCCTACTCTAAACTAGGGCGACCAGGCCTTAGTCAACCACGCTGGTCAAGATACTTCATTTTTTTTTTATAATGAGCTAACAAGATGACCTCACTCCAACTGATGGTAAGCGGTAGTGCGATCCAAATATGAGGTCAACAGGCACAATATACCATATTGAGCCTGTCGCACTCACCCTGAAAGCCGTTTCACCCCTCCCCCCCGGAACAACTTATTAGAGGGAAAGGGGGACGTGAAAGAGGAGACCACTGCTGCGGCAATAACGAGACAAGGCGTGGAGTCTCGCTTTGGTTTTGAGCTGTGCGGGTCGGAGTTGGCCAGTCCGCCGAACGGAAGGCTCCCATTTCTCCCATTTCATTGATTGATACTGTAAATATTAAATAGCTTATTTCTCTCTATAATTTGCGCGATCCCTACACATTTGAAATAAAACCCGACGTTTCGAGCTCTTAACTGCGTCTCCGGTGACCACGAGCGCTGTTAAGAGCTCGAAACGTCGGATCTCTAAATATTATGTTTAGAATAACAATACACGCGAGTCTCATCCGTAAAATTTGTTTTGTTTTAAATTAAATAGCTTATAATAAGAAAGATGTAATAAAACTATTGTGATAGCTTCTCTAGGCGCCAAGGGTTCACACTTGACTGATTTTTTTCAATATTTATAGACCATTGTAGTCTGATCAGAGACGAATCTTACGGCCTATTATTTCGGTGGGGTACGCGGGGAGAATCCTAAATGAGCAGGGTTTGATGAACTCTACAAAAATGTACTTTAGTATTCGGTAGTTAAGACATCGATGAAGAATAAAAAGCTATTTACAGTACACTGTTTAAGATAACTCTTTTTGACCATCGAATAGGAGGTTCTAACTTACGTATGTATGTATTTTTATATGTATGTTCACGGATATTTCCGTCAAATGTAGGCGAATGAGTTTTTTTTTTTTCAGAATTAAAAAAAAATTGTCAACCTTAACAATAATACATTGTATTTTATTGTGTTGTGTCGTTGAAAGTAATATAATTGGCTTAAAGTTTGTAGCTATTTTTACCGACTTCGAAAAAGGGAGGCCTCAATTGTAATAAATTAAATTACATGAAATAAACAGATACCTGTAGAACCGAGAAGTGACTTTAAAGGTGTAACGTAATAATCCTTTCTAATCATAGATCTTTTAACATCCTAACTAATCATAGATGTCAAAGATAATTCCACTCGATTACTCATAAAATCGCCTGATTAATTTTCCTGCTCATTAACTAACAAGATAATTTATAACTATTTTCATTCATGTCAACTAAATAATGTACGTTTAAGACCATTGAAGTTTTGATATATTGTTTATAATAAAAATTTTACGCATTCGCATAATATAATATTCTAAATTGCTAAGCAGAAGATTTCTTCTGTCATAAGTAAGGAGAAGATGTAGGCAATTTATTACTTGATATAAATATTAATCAGCTTCCACCACTGTTAAAGCTTTGAAAGTCTAGTAATTTTGACGATACAATAAATCACTCATGTAATATGAAATGCAAAAATTTAATAAATCTATTCACTTGAGATTATGCTAAATAAACATTCAAGATGACCTCATGGGCATGATAATGAGGTCCACATGTGAGATCGAGAATCAATTGGGCTTCTCGCTCAATCCAAAGGCCTCAGAGATAGTGTTTCACGCCCTGCCTAAGAATCCCAGGTTAAAAAGAGATCATGGGGAACCTCTTGGTCCTGTTTTTGAGTTGAGCAGCCGCTCAATCCAAAAAGGCCTCAAAAATAGTGTTTCACGCCCTGCCTAAAAATCCGAGGATAATAGTAGAATCATTGACATTAATTGACATTTTTCACGACCACCCCAAGGCTTTTAAGAAAAAACTTTTGCATAAATAACATTTTACTGTTTATAAATATGAAAAAGAAATCTGTGTACCTACTTTGTTTTGAACTGCTATATATTTTTAGAATACCTACCTAACTAAAATGTTAACTGTAACCATGTTGTGCAATGTGCATATCTGTAATAGATGTAAGCACTAGAATATTTATAATGCATGTTTAATTTAAGAATGTTTGTGTTTACATTGTTGATGTGCCTTAAAAATAAAAAAAATAAAATCATTGGGCACCTCTTGGACCTTGAATCGTGCAGGTTTAAAAATAAATAAATTTTGTTCTAACTTTGGATACTTCGATTCTAGGAATAAAGATCTTGATTTGGTCAGTGATAAAGTTAAATCAGCTTAGTTCATTTACAAACTGCCCTAATGGTATTTGGCTGATCTTCATTGAGATGTTGCCATGTCTTTAAGCGACCCATCACCTTTTTTATCTAAAAGGTAAAAACGGAACTCTATTACTAGTCCGTCGCCGTCCGTGTTTCCGTTTGTCTGTCTGTCTGTCCAAGCAAGACAAGTCTCCAAGCTGTATCTAATAAACCGTGATAGCTGGAAAGCTGAAAGTTTCACAAATGATGTGTTTCCGTTGCCACTATAAGAACAAATAAAAAAGATAAAATATAAAGGGGGGGTCCCCATACAATAAACGTGTTTTTTTATATAATTGGTACGGCGGTTCCGTACGTGCGCGAGTCCGACTTGCACTTATGTGAATATGAATGTTTTAAGCTATTGTATAGCATTTATCGCGGGCATTGAGCGCGGCGACCGAACCAAGAAATTCCGTACCGAAAAAAACCTCACAATCGTCTAACGTCGTTTCAGTTCGGTAGACTTCGGCACGGTGTTTGTGTGCGTGCGGTTAGACGTATTGTACGACTCTACGAAACTCGCACGAATCGAGACGAGCTGCTCCGAAATCGGACGATGCTATGCAATAGCTATTCCGCGGTGGTCCCCGAGTGCCACACGTCTTTTTTTTTATTTATATCACGGTCCTAGTACGCTGAGTTGGCTACGATTCTAGCGTTCCTCTTTTGTTTACTCCACATTAAAACACTATTCAGTGCGCGAGTACCTATCTGCAATCAGTGCATTTACACTTTCACGGAAAAATGGCCGTTAATTAAATAGTGTTAAGGACCGGAACTGATAATGAACTCTCAATGTGGGCGAGGCAGAGGTAAACAGTAATTCCGTTAATAGCGTTAGCGAGACAATAGGTTTTGTTCTGGGAGTGGGGTGACCATGACGAGAGGGAATTGCCCAGTTTGAGGACCTGAAATGTGAAATAAAAATGTATTTTTTATGATACATAACTACGAAACTGCAAGAATACATTGATAGATATACATAGAGTGCATAAAGACTAGCTTTCCGCGCGGACTCCGCCAGCATGGTAGACTCTGTCTGGTAAAATGTAATCCGTACCAATTATATAAAATGAGTCTAGGCCTTTTCTCAGTATCTAGAAAAACCGTGCACGAAATTTCATTAAAATCGGTCCGTAATTTATATGTGAAAGTACGATAGGCAAACAGATACTTTCGAATGTGCAATACGGATTAGTAACAATAAGGAAATACCAAATATTGGTATAATGTCACAGAAATATTGTATCATATTTTTTTCTTCAAAATGAACTGTCAGCAATGATATGCTATCATTTCGATAGTTTCATCTGCATACTTAGCTTCAGTACAAACACTATCTAAAATCATAATTTTTAAAACCTATTAATAGTTACATAGTCACCGTCTTGAAAGTCATTTTAAAAAAATGCTCGACTATAGACTTTCTCCGACTTAGCATGATAAAATTTATTGGCAATAAAATCTAATACCTTATTTTCACAGCAATAAAACATCTTAACTATGTTGAGAGTTGTCCCGAAACGTTAGTTTTTACGGTCACAACGAAAAGCACGAGCTTTTTGAATAACAATAAGCACAGCGGACCGCCCACAGCACATCCGGCATTTTGTTACCGTTTTATTTCCCGGGAGTCGAACTTGGGACGCGTAGGTGTCGCCATCCGTGCGCAGATACACTCGGCCACACAGAATCAACGGAAAACTAAAAAGTCACAAATCTGTACTAATAATAAGGCTTCCGGCCGATTTCAGCCATGGCAGCCGATCTCAATTGAGATCAGTCAAGTGCGCAGGACATATTATAGTGCACAAGTGTGCGCGCAAACATATGTGCACTCTCTGTTCCCTTACTCTCATATTTCGGTGAGACGGCAAGCCGACATGACCGTTGAGAGATCGGGCGCAGGACCACCGACTTAACGAAGAAATAAGAAATCTTCACCCTAATATTTATGCATAAAGATCTATATCGCTAAAAATGTGTGAATATCTGACACTGACTGTACAAATCGCTGTAAAAGTGAATTAACGACTGCTGGGCTTTAAAGATTAATATCTTAGCGATACAAATAAGGAATATCAAAATGGTCTTCAACACATACACAGTGTTATCTGATCGGAGCCAAATTGCTTTATTACAAAGATATGAGTTGGACAAAGAAAAAGTTTTAAAATGCCATAAAAATCATAAAATGACCTATGATTAATGAATGATGTTCCGAAGCTGATTTCATAATTTCTTTTACTTTAATTGTATACTTTGTACAGAGAGTCGGCATTAATAAGGAAATTCAATGATAACAGCAACTTAAATTCAGCTTTCGGTATTTATTTGCAAACACACATAGAATCACGCCTTTTTCCCAGAGGGGTAGGCAGAGATCACTTCCTGGCATGTGCTACGGTCCTCGCACACCACTTTCGCTACTTCCATATCCATCAACCTCTTCATGCACGCTCGTCGATTACGGGAACTTTTGATTTGACCTTCTTTCAAGATGTGACCTGTTTGGTCATTTATTTGCATGCAATGGAATACATACCACTTGTTTGAGTTTATATTTTCAGATGTAGGCGATTTTGGTGCATAGATAAATAAAACATAAATAAATAAATATTACAAAACATCTGATCCCTTAGTGAGTAACCTACCTTAAGCTTCTGTTACGGTTACTAGAAAAAACAGTGGTATGCACAAATATACTTCATCACACAAATATTTGCCATGAATGGGAATCGAACCTATGGCTCTTGGCGCCCGATTTTTAATTTAAAGCACTATTAGTCAAATAAATGAAGTCAAACGAATTAGAGACCCGATGTTACAGTCTTGTCCGTAGCCACGAGCGCTGTAAAAAGCTCGAAACGCCGGGTCTCTAAATGATACGAGTGTGTTTAGAATAACAATGCACGCGAGTTTAATCCTTAAAATTTTATTTCAAACTATTAGTGGTCCCGGCGAATTCCATACCGCCAATACTGATTATTTTTCTATATTTTCTCATTGAAACTTTCCCTGGACTACGACGAACATTTTAAAACCAAAATTACCTAAATCGGTCCGGGCGTTCTCGAGTTTTAGTCAGACTAACGAACAGCAATTCATTTTTATTTATAAGCTGTGCACTGTTCGCGCAATTAATAGACAATACTAAATTAATTATAATTTCACAAAAAATTAACGTTAACATCATCTCTTAGTATGTATCAGTCGCAAGGAATCGAAAAACAAAAGGCAATCGACAGGCCATAAACAAATATGACGTTCGAATTATCCGAATACCGAATGGTCGTTTATAATAACAGCTTGGAACACGCGTGGACCTTATCGGAGTGACATAAAGACTATTTTGGATTATGTTGTTTTATTGTGGATTTACTGTCACTAGTATCACCATTCGTTTGGAAAGACAAAGTTAATGAGAACACATAAAGTTAATCTACATTAAAAGTATGATTGCGGATACGTATGCGTACGTTAATAAGGTAGGTTGCTTATAGTAGGCCGTTTTTATTGACATCAATTATATAAAATAGTTTTAAGCTATTGCATAGCTTTTATCGCGGGCTTTGAGCGCGGCGACCAAACCAAGAAATTCCGTAACGAAAAAAACCTCACAATCGTTAACGTCGTTCCAGTTCGGTAGACTTCGACACGGTAATGGAGGTGTCCGGATAATCAGTGAAAACTATAATAAATTTAAAAAATGATCGAACACGGTATCTGAATAAATTGTGTCCGAATCGTCAGATAGCCGACATGAAAACATGTCTCTAATTTTTTTTGACGGGCTAAACATGTACTTTTTTTACCTAATTGACATACAATGATGGCTTGGAGTAGTTTCGTCATCATCACCGGACTTGCAGGAAGCTCCTCACTGGCTTTCACCCCTAAACTAAACAAGTGCTTATGTTTATGCATACGCATGGTCATACTAGCAATCCCCCATGGCCAATTTCATCAACCAGTATCAACATTGACAGTTAAACCTTAAAACAATAAAAAAAAACACCGCTATGTCTTTATTCGGCTAGTTTATGGAACTCCACCTTCCTGAATAAATCTGTCTTGCACCTTATTTACAATGTCTTCCAATGATTCGTAATGGTAGGTTTAAATTGGAGTGGGGCAATAAATAGGAGGTTTATATCGGCCTCAATGTTGGGTTTGAACATATTATTATAAATGATTATTGGATTGGTAATGCTGTGGTATCGGTCGATCACTGGTGAGTTCGGATTTATATGTTTATTGCAAAGTATAAGTTTTTGGCGTTTAAATGATATTATTGGAAAACTGTTGGATTTCGTATTTTTATAAAGATAATCCTAAGTTTATCACTCCAGAAATGTTAAATCGCTTAAGTAATTAACTTAGAGCAAAAAAAATACACTTATGTATTTTAAAATATATCTTTTTTATTTTATTTAGATACCGAAGTAAGTTGCGGAAATCAGAAACAACAGACGAACACACACTTATACTCGTAGAATAACACGTTGATTTTCATTACACAAATATTTGACCTGGGTAGGAATCGAACCCACGACTCCTTGGAAAAGAGACAGGGGCTCTATCAAATACGCCATAGATCCAGTCAAATAAAAAAATGGCGTCTCTATTGATACCTAAGGCTACAAAAGTATAAGACTCTATTACTGTATACTATTTTCTGTCATAATCACATCTAAGTTACCCAATATCAAGAACACAAACCAAGAAACTAACACAATATTCGCTTCGCAAATCAGTCATGTGACATTTGGCCTCATACTTCACAGGCAACATTATCTCCGGCATCTAGACCTAGGTTTCCCAACCCGACCTATCAGTAGCCTGATAAATGCAGCAAGGTCGGTCCGCTACCAAAACATGTATTGCAGTGTAAAAGTTCGTCACGTATCGCCAGGGATGTATCTAGGGTATGAAAGGGGGCGCGGGACTAAGGCCAAAGATTGCTGGCGAAAACAGAGGTTTTCTAGAAGAGTTTTTTATCCTGTTTGATAGTGTTAGAGTTCAGGAACCAATTTTGTAGGGATTGTCTTTTGTTTTTTGTAGAGACTATGGTGACTTCCTTCATCATACTCATTTTACGTTATCCCGTCATGAGGCAAAAAAAAGAATAATTTGGTAGCTACATATTTTTTTAATGGGTGATGAGCATCGGTGGTTGTTTCGTGTCTGGGTGGCCTATTTATATTTTTAAGTTTATTTTTGTATCCTCTGTCATGTCATTTCCGATATAAGTAACACAAGTGCTTAAAAAAGCTACTTACCACGGGATCAGATCGACGTATTTTTTTTTATAATAGGCTAACAAGATGACCTCACTCCACCTGATGGTAAGCGGTAGTAAGATCCATGTATGTGATGTAAGATTTTAGACTTTCGCGTTCCATTACACTAAATATTAGTCGTGCGACCATGATTGGTGTAACCCAGTCGAAACGTCGGGCAGTAAGTAGCTATGTATTTGCTACTCCTAATATCGCGTGTAGACCCATAAAGACTTATATTCCATGTATGTGATGGTGTAAAATATTTATTTTACGCCCCTCGGTTCCCAAGTCCGTCCCAAAGTGCATGGCTCACTCAAAGTTCGTCACGTACACGGCGTCACGCTGACGCGCGCGTCACGACCGAGTCACGGCCGCTAAAATGTCCCGCACTGGTGTCAACTGTGGTGGGACATTTAGTGCATATGATGTTTGTTTTGACTTGTGGTGGATTCAGCTTGGCGACCACAGTTGGGTACAGATAGTTCAGTTCACGAAGATAGTTCAATTCAGACCCCTCAATATGATTCTACTCTACTACTCAATTCATTAATGTCTGGCGCGAGTGTCAACTGTGACATTTTCTGTTTCTGATGTTTGTTTTGAATTGTGGCAAATTCAACTAGGTGTCTATATCCAACTGTGGTGGGTATAGATAGTTCCATCCACGAGACCAAGACCCTTCTTTATGACTCTACTTTCTCTATTCTACTAGGTACTTCTTACAATCCACAACTCAAATGTCCTGCGCGAGTGTCAACTGTGGTGGGACATTCTGTGAAAATGATGTTTGTTTTGAAATCGTAGCGAATTCAGCTAGGCGATAGTACATAGATATACAGTTGGGTATACATAGATAGATAGTTCAATCCACGAAGACAGAGGTCTTCGTTCGTCGAGTAGAATGGAGAGTGTAGAGTCATAAGGAGAGCCTAATGACTCTACACTCTCCATTCTACTCTACTGTGCTCAATTTCACAATGGGACATTACATATTGGCACGTTGAATGTATTTGTAAAACGAATTTATATTCTAGAACGTAAAATTACGAAAAAATATATTTTTCAATGTTCTGGTTGTTTTGGTGTGACGTCATATTACAACGTTCATTTTGTATGAAAAGTGCAAACGATCAGAACTTTAAACACGTATAACTTTTTCAATTTTTGTTTTATGTCGAAACTAATTACACATTCATCATGTTTCAGATTATCAAACACTTCAAAGATACCTTATTATCCAAAATCATGAACATTCCCCGCATTTCACATTCCCCTTAATCATAAAACATTTAAAACTTATTTAGTTCGAAAATTATATTCACTATTTCGTAACTTAAGTCATTGATTTGATCTTCATCATCATCATCAGCCCATATAGGTACGTCCCCACTGCTGGGGCACGGGCCTACCCTAAACTAGGGCGATAAGGCCTTAAGATAAGGGATTTGATATATTCCTGACCAAAAGCAAAAGAACTAATACAACCCGTTCTAGCATACGAATAACGACTATAAGAAAAATGTTGGTATTAGAAATGAATAGATAATTGATTTTAACCAAAATCCATATTAACTACAACATTATCTACTACAGCGGCCCGTCCCGGCTTCCCACGAGGGGACTTAATCATTAAAACGATTGTTATGGGTAAACTATAAAACGTAGACATTACTAGACATATGCCCTCGCGGACTTTTTTAAAGATAATGTTAAGATGAACAATTCATCTTTAGAGTATTTTTGTATAACTTTAACTATATGCTCAGTGCACGCCACGGAAGGCCTCAGAAACGATACTTTTCCCCCGTTTTTGAAACATTTTCGGTTACTGCTCCACAACTATAGGACCTAGCGTAATATTATATAGCCTATGTTACTTCTGAATAATGCAGCTTTCTAATGGTGAAAAAAATATTGCAATCGGTCCAGTAGTTTTTGAGTTTATTCATTACAAACATACAAAAATACAAATATTTCCTCTTTATAATATTAGTGTAGATACCAATAGTTCAAAAGCGGAATAACTCCGCTTACACCATCCAAACGAACTTATGACCAGCGCTTTGTTGCCACAAAAATCCAAAACAACCGGAGCAGAACTCACCCATAAACAACACAATGAGCTTTCATAGCGTAGTTTCTAATTTGAGCGTACAATAGAGCCACCTATCTAATTCCGAATAAAAACGGGCGACAATAGTGATGCTAATGTGTAAATACTACTGCTCTGAGCACGTTGCGTGTAATGTCACAGTGGGCAGACAACGATGTAGAGACCATGGAAGGGACATGAGCAATGTAAATATTAGTCTTTATGGGTCTACACGCGATATTAGAAGTAGCAATTACATAGCTACTTACTGCCCGTCGTTTCGACTGGGTTACACCAATCATGGTCGCGAGCCAACTCCCTCCTAATATCGCGTGTAGGCCCATAAAGACTAATATTTAGTGTAATGGAACGCGAAAGTCTAAGATCTTACATGAGCAATGTAACTTTGAATGGCAAGAGGACAATATTTTTCTTCTTTGAGGACAACTTACAAAAGATACACTTAAAAAAGTAAAAAAATGAGGTTGCTGCGACATGACTATTAGTCTTTAACGAGAAGTCTGATATTTGAGCGCTGGTTTGCTAATTGATGAGAATCCAAATTCAAAACTCACTGGATTGAGCGTATCAGTCACATACTCATAATACTTACTTTTTTAAATTCAGCCGAAATTGACTCAAAATATTGCCGATAGTCTTCTCGGTAGAATCGGCGTTCCGAACCGGTGGTAGAATCTTATTATTAGTAATGTGACGATTTATAAGTGCATATAATTGCCTATATGAATAAAGACATTTTTGATTTGATTTTGATTTGATAACAAATATTACGTCTTGTTTACGAATAAATAAGAATTTAAAATTCGTATTTGAATCGAAAGTGCTTATGACGTAACATTTAGAACTTTGTACTTACCCTATGACGTGGGCATAACGCTCAAATCGAACTATCAAAGTTACGCCTTACGTTCTGTGACCTTTACAATTTTTTTTTCTAAGTGTGGTAATCTTATTTGCACAAGTTATCTTGGAACCCTCAGGGATTGAGTCAGGTTCGCACTTAGCCGTTTTTTTTTTCTTAATACCGTGACGTAACAGTATGGTATGAATTAAAAATGAAATCGATCGTCTTTTCCGTCATAAATTATACGCTGCAATGCAATCCATTCGACGCTTTGAATGTTTATACATAGGATGACTATTATTATTAGGACTAGTTTATTTATGTTGTAGGTACGTAGTTTATTTAGTTTGTTCATACATACATAAAATCACGCCTTTTTCCCAGAGGGGTAGGCAGAGATCACTTCCTGCCATGTGCTACGGTCCTGGCACACCACTTTCGCTTCTTCCACATCCATCAACCTCTTCATGCACGCTCGTCGATAACGGTTACTTTTGATTTGACCTCTCTTTATGATTTGACTTATTAAGTTTGTGTAACTGTTCTCTTCACAGTTCTACAAATTTCTTTTTATGTAAAAAATTGATAATATGGACATAGGTCAACCTTTGAATCATACTTAATAAGGAAATGAATCCTAAAGGTTGGATCTGATTTGAGTATCTTTTTTTGTATTTGCAGCTGAAAGTGTTTCAAATTATTTTTTTTGTAGACTTTCAATTATAAGTAGGTAGATAATATTTTTAAGCGGTCTATACTTTCAGTTCATTCGTACGTTTAACGTAATTTTCTTCTTTGGTATTCCTTCTTTTTTTTTAAACTATTTTGAGAACCCCCTGTATACCAAGTGCATACTAATGCTAATGAATACCTGCATGAGTGACTAATAAGTCAGTTGGCACGGTTACACTGATGTATGGCGTGACTTACCCGCGTAAATAACTAGTGATTATCCCACGATTTCTCTCGCGTATTTCTATAATTTCATGGACACAACTATTTGTTACTATCACAGCTTTTTAATGTGACAAATGTTCGTTTATGTATCGATTAAAATATACAATCTTTGTGACTTGGGTGAATAATACTTTAGTGTATTGTATAATGATTTACTGTCGAAATTAGTAACTATTGAGTTTCTGGTCGGTTTTTTCTTAGTCTACTAAGCATAGCATTCTGAATGTAGGTGGTAAATCTAATAAATATCTACTAAATGCTATAATTATTAAATAAAAGAAATACCTAAATAATGTCATTAGGAGTTGGAGTGAGTTACCAAGAATGGGCGGGGGTGGCGAGAATTTGGGGAGACCTATGTCCAGCTGTGGACAGACAGGACTGATAGGCTAACGATGACAATGATACATATCATACACAACGTTACACCGTTTATCTCCTGTCATGCTATGGTACTTCATCATCATCATCATCATCATCATCAGCCCATATACGTCCCCACTGCTGGGGCACGGGCCTACCCTAAACTAGGGCGATAAGGCCTTGGTCAACCACGCTGGCCAAGTGCGGGTTGGTCGACTACACAACCTTAGAATTACTTCGTAGGTGTGCTAAGGTACTTAATTACTCGAAACTTGTAAATATAATATGGATAAAATATACTAAATAACATAATACATAACACACCCAGACTCGGAACAAACACCAATGTTCTACATACAGATATTTATCCCGAATGGGAATCGAACTCACGACTCTTTGAACCGCCAGCCAGGGTCACTAACCACTATTCCACCGAGCCAGTCAAAATAAGCCATCGAAGCAGTCGAAAATACTTTTACACACAGTCTCTATGACTCTATCATGATTATTTTATCCATATACAAGAACAATTCCAGTAAATTAATTCCCGGTCCGTGTAGGGTGTACCCAGCGACCCGAGATAGAGTCATTTCCTGATTTTGATGTCGCAATACAACGTTGACGTGACGTATATGCAAATATATCAGATGCAACACCAGGGATATAGTAGTTTTGTTTGAATGTTTTGATTGATTTTATTGTTATTTCGACTACAATATCTGTAACCGGATAATTTCCTGTAACAAGATGTTTGTAAGGGTTTTTGAAATCTACGTATACATAACATTTGGGGTGTCTATTGATATTTAAATTTTTCTCTTAGACCAGATTGATAAAATTTATTTTACCTTTCAAATTGTTAGTAAGAGATAGTATATCGAACTAGTCAACAAAGCTTCAGTCTTAAAAATTCGAACTTTTTTTAAATAAACCTAATTTTACGGATATAACTCGCGTGTATTGTTATTATAAACATATTATTTAGACAGCCGACGTTTCGAGCTCTTTACAGCGGTCGTAGTCACGGACAAGACTAAAGATGGCAGTTGTCTTCAAAAGAAAGTTTCATCACTACCGCCAATTGGTGAGATATTTTGCGGGTTCAATTTTTTTTTTATAAAAAAATGAACTGTTTTATCTGTCTACCATCGATATACTACATAGACGCATATCCAACGAGGATGCGCCGCCTAATGCCGGCTAATTTCATCCGATACGCGACACACTTACTGCCATAGACAATGCCCTCATAGCGCATTTAATGTCTATACTGGACTATTAAACTATTAATTCAATGGGATCGGTACTTTTGTTTACGACTATATAGAGCATAGAAAGAAAGAAAGATATTCGTTATTAACTTTAGAAGAGAATAGAGTAGCTTCCAATTTCAAATTAGGGCGATCATAACGTTATTGGATAAAAGTTGACCGTATACGTACATTGAATAATACTTATTTTTAGTGGTAATAATGGGGTAATAATACTCATACTTTAAGAGACGTAGTCAGGTACTGCTAACCACATTAAATTGATGATTAAAGCTAAAGAATCTTTATCCTCTAAGTAATAAAGCGGTTCGAGTGTGCTTTCGAATTAAGTTAATATTCGTAAAACCGGTATTTATTGATTTGAATAAAAAAAAACTACAAAAATCTATTTTACAACTAACAATCATCTTACAGCGGGAAAACAACCACTAAAATTTCACAGTGTATATGATGCCAAAATAAAAAAAAACTGCCAAATGACCCACTTTCACAGAACATTCCAATTAGTTTTTCCAGTTAATTAAGTCGGTAAGTCGTCGATTAATATTCCGAATACAGTCGCTGCGTTCGTATGAAGCGTGCCCGTGATAAGACTCGGTTTGAGATTTACTTAATTAATATTTCTGTCATGGCGGCCCTTCCGTCGTGAACAATCTACGATCTGAGTGTTGGAAGCACAGGAATTCTGGGTAATCAAGGTGGATTGGTTGGAAATTGTTTGATGTCTAATAGAAAGGTGGTTGCATCTGTCTGTTGCCTCTTGGCCTATTGGCAGCAAGCTGCGTATGAACCGAGAGGTCCCCGTTTCGAGTTCGGGGTCGGGCAAAATATTTGTGAGTTTTTCTTATAAGAAATTACTCAACAGAAGTCAGGAAGTTGGCGGTACATTAAGCCGGTGGTCCTCTCATAGGTCATGTCGGATTACTGAACTATGAAATAAAGGGAATTGAGAGTGCACTTGCGTTTGCGCGTACACTTGTGGACTATAATATGTCCAGTGCCCATGCGCAGTTGGCTGTTTTCCATTGAGATCGGTCGGACGCCTTATTTCTTAGTTGCATCTGTGTTTGTGTGCACGATTGTGCACTATAATACAGTATGAATATTATTGAGTTTTGCATTTGGAATAAAAAAATGATACGTAATGAAACAGTTGGGGAACTGACATTTCCAATCGTACCGGGATAAGCCATTGGATAGTTTCATGGGGAAAGTTTATTTTAGTTTGGAAATTTTTAAAACGGAAAAACTTTAACTGCTGCACTGACTCGGGGATTTGAACACCCGTCCTTCTGGGAATCGCGTCCAGACTTGCATCACCTTACACCAAGCCAGCAGCTTTTAAAGCCATTAAATTTTCCCGCGTATTGGTTTTTTCGTTTTTTTCAAGATATTTAAACAGCTATGCACTAAGAGTGCATAGCTATATAATAAGCTTTAGCACTTAAAAATCAATCAAATTGACGTGAGTGTTAACACCTAGCGATTTTTAGGCGATTTCACGGCGAGCATTAGGTGTGGACAGGCACTAAGCTTTAGATACCAGGGTAAGTTGCCTGGAAAATTTAAAAGTAAGTAGCTCTATGTATTTGCTAAACCTAATATCTCATGTAGGCCTGTAAAGACTAATGTTTAGAATTTATATTGGAGTTGGCATTGAACACCGTGATATTCACCAGTCACAAAATTATTTCAACTTTCCACATTCCAAACTAGCAAACTCTATCAAAGAGAAAACAGAATTTAGGAAACCGACCACTTTGTATAGAGAATTCATGGTCCGTGGCGCCCATTTAGTTCCATTTACTGTAAACACTCAGGCTCTTATTGTCTTCCAAATAAAGTTCATTTCCGGATGAACTTTTCCAATTGTTTCGCGTCAATCGTACCAAAAATTGGATTAGAAGTGAATATTTGGTGATACAACTCACAATGGTCCATTGTTACTCCATTTATTGGACAGTTATGTTATTTATACGTAGATATTATCGGCCATAGACAATTCCGTTGCTTAGATTCAAATTGGTCGCTAGATAAAAGCTTTCATTCAAATCGTTTGACATAATTAGTAAACTGTATTAGCGGGATGCTTTTGAAACCTATTTGTTTTTTTATGGCTCGGTGGAACAGTGGTTAGTGACCCAAGTTTACTACTTACGGTTCCAAGAGTCGTAGGTTCGATTCCCACTCGGGACATATATTTGTGTGACGAACATCGGTGTTTGTTCCGTGTCTGGGTGTATTATTAAATATATTTAAGTATAATTGTGTATCCACTGTTGATTCTGATACCAGTAAAACAAGAGCTTAAGCTACTTACCACGGGATCACATCAATGTATGTGATGGGAAATATTTATTATTTATTTATTTATTAAAACAGACACACCTACATAGATATTCATATCATTAGCCTGCCGTATATTTGTTCACACAAATATAAGTATAACCAACTTTTCCCAAACTTAGACATAATGCATTTGACTCAATAACACTAAAAAATCATTCCGATTTGGATTACCGAAATAACAGATGGAAGTTTAAGAATTATCTCCAAATTTAGAGTCTCAGTCGGATCGTTGTGCTGAACTAGCTGTCGCATTAATTACGTCATTACGGTTATTTGTATGAGACCAGATGAAACGGTCAAGGGTGAGTCGAAATCGTCGCTGTGGTTTTCTACAACTAATTTATTTGGTGACGACTGAGGCCACTGAGCATTTTGTTTGCGTGTTGTTGTAAGAGTCGTAAGTAGATCATACTTTGGTTTCTAATTCCAGAAATGACAGTAAATGTTAATTTAGGGGTGAGGGCCATCCGCTCCCGCGCAATTTCGGTGACGATGTTGAGGCTACTCCAAGAAATCATCGTATGTCCGTTGGGAAAAAAAATTAAATGTTTATGTTAAGTGCTTTTCTAGTAGTAGTTCTGCTTGCAATGTTAATTAGTATTTGAGCGTTAAATTATTTTAGTTTTAATTATTTTAATATCGTTTTTGTCTAAAGTTTTTTTTTTCAATAGATTAAGTGTAACCTGTATATTTTTTTGTGCGGAACCCTAATATCGTATTGGTGTCCATTAAAACCCTACCCAATAAGATAGATATGTTATGGATTCTTATAATGCCATTTGTAATTTTTGACCACTACACGCCCAATCTATTATCAACTGTAATATCAAGAAATACGACTGATTATTCATTGAGGATATTTAACTGTGGTTCTAATGCGTGGGATCCTACTGAGGTGTCTTGCGATAAATATTGTGGAATTGACCAATTATTATTGTCCATTCCTTCCACTGGAAGAGTATTAATCATTTTTACAATAACTCCTTGGTTACTTTGTGAGCGGCCATATTTGCTTTCTTGTCAGAGCTTAATTATGGGACAGTAAGTATTATACTGAATGTCAAAAACATTCAATGGTGAGATTTATTATTCAACGAATGGAGTATGTGACTTAGTTGATAAACTGTATACTTTCCAATGAGTAATATTTTATAAGAAAAGGTTTTTACACCAATATACGGTTTATCTGAGAAATCCAACCACGCTGGGTAAGTGCGGGTTGGTTGACAACACAACCTAAGAATTTCTTCGAAGTTCCTCACGATGTTTTCCTTCACCGTTAAAGCGTCGAATAATCGTACATATGAATTTCAAATTTGAAAAACACAGTGGTACGTAGCGGGGTTTGAACTGGCGACCTCTCGCATGGCAAGCAAAGGCCTTAACCACTCGGCCATCGACGCTTTTAATACTATTATATTATCTACGTAACTAGTTTATTTGAAACCCTTGTTAACAATATGACCCTCGTTTCTCCTGCTGTTTGGTGATAACTTTATCAAGTAAACGACCATCCTAATCCTTATTTAGCTTTAAACAATAGAAAACAACATCACCCTCACTCCCATCATTTAAACTAAAGCCAAATTAAGCTTACCAGATCATCGTGGCGATGAAAACGTCTCAAATCTATTTCCATCAACATTAAACTATAAAAGTTTTACTGTTGTCCCGAGGACATTAGACATTACTTGCGTAACAAACGGGACGAAATTAGTGGGACATGACCACTTTATGTTGATCCGTAACCTGTAAAAGGATGTGGACTGGTCTGATAGACCGAGGTTCGCTTGAGACAGAACGCTTACGCCTTTTAAAACGCTAAAACGGTTACTAGTTGGCATAGTCTATCTGGGGATTTTATATTTAATAATAAGTGTTTCTTCTACTTTTAAGATTACTGTGAACGTCACGGTTTTTAATAAAAAGTCCATTTGACTGCTGAATAAATTTCTCAAAGGAAAAAGATTTCTTTTAACATTATAGATAAATAAATCAAATAAGATGAATAAGTAAGTCAAAATTAGTAGAAACTGTAAAAATGTGAGCTAGTCTATTCTGTGGCTATCTGGAAAAATCATCTACATAAAACATAACATAGTTCGTAACATCGATTAAAAATGGAAGGAGATTACAACTGCTTCAAATCCTTATTAGACTCGGTCTTTTCGACCAAAAATACTCGACTAAAATTAGTCCTCGCTTACATCGCCTATTGAAGGTTAAGGAGTATAAATAATTTTGTTTCACTCAGAGTCCAGGGATGCTGTTTCTTTGGTCGCGGGTAAAAATAATGAAGATTCATGACGCTCTAAATGTGTCACGTAATTCTCTGATGAGTATGGATGCGGTTTATAAATGAGATAGCAAACATGGAGACGGCCGGTTTAGTACTGTAATTTGTAAATTTTAAAATAGTTTTACATATTGTATACTAGTCACCCGCCCTTGCGTTACTTCGGGTGAAATTTACATAAAAACCTTCCTGCACCAGCAGTGAGGACGTATATGGGCTGATGATGATATAATGCGAAACTCTGTATGTGTGTAGTGCATTTATACTAAACCTATAAAACCGATATTAATGAAATTTGGTATACAGGAGGTAATGTTTTACACAAATAACTTCACGCACACGAAGTCGAAGGCCGAAATCTAGTTTAAAACAAACCGGAAAAACATATTTAAAGAACTTAACAATAAACCATCTAACTAGACACCCAAAAATGGCCTGACAACAAGTTAAACCGACCGTCATTGGTCCAAGAAAACTAATAAAATACTAAAAAAAACCTGTTTTAAAACTTTTGGTGTAATCGGGAACAGATGTGCGAATGATCATTCAATATTTGCGCAGGCGGTTTGGTACGACAATCAGAAGTTACAAACGTGATTAAGCAGTGAATTGTGCCTATAGCAACATTTGGAAAACCTGCTTTTTTAGGGTTCTGTATGTCTTCTTCTTCTTCTTATCGTATGGTTGATGAACAACCTGGTGTCAGAGCTTTTAAACCGCCCGTAGGCCTCTGACATGGCTTCACACACCGTTGAAAAATTTCTCCAGTGTGCTGGTTTCCTTACGATGTTTTCCTTCACCGTTAAAGCGTCGATTTCAAATTTGAAAAACACATTGGTACCTTGCGGGGTTTGAACTAGCGACCTCTCGTATGGCAAGCAAAGACCTTAATAACGTGAAACGTAGACATATTTTTGCTTTTTAGAGATGCATAAAATTTAATTTACGATTTTACATTTTTACTACTTCTGTTTTCGTTTGATTTCATTAGTTATTGTAAACACATAAATAATAGGTCCATTTTAGCCATACAACAAGCGTCGATATATCTTAATTATACATATCATGTCGCCATTGAAAAACTACAAATTTTCACTTCAAAGTAAGCTTGTGTATATAAATTAGTAATGATATACGGTCGTGAGGGAAACTACATGCTGAAATAGAGCTTATGTCAACGTGGTACGAATTATTATCGTGCTAATATGACTTGTAGTTCTGAGATAGATATACAGGGTGTTTAATAAGGAAATAAGATAAAGCTACGATTTGTGAAAAGTACTTTTTGTTTGCATATTTATGGTATGTGGTTAATTTAAAGGACAATGTGGTATTCTAATTCTTAAAGCTTGGTTAGCGTCTTTTATTTATGACCTAGTAGTCAGATGACTGCTTCGATGCCAGACTTGGTATCTAGTGCCCTTGTCTCATGCGCTAAGAGACCTAGGTTCGATTACAATTCGAAAAAAAAATCGGTTGTAATTGTATGATGATTACTAATCATCTATCTATTTATTTAAAAAAAAAACTGTGACCTGCTGTTGTTTATCATAATGCAAATACATACATAGGTGTGGGTGTAAAGCCCTATGCAACGTATATTGAAATCTACCAAAGCCATTTTGTGATTTTTTAAAGTGAAATAGTAGTAGTGATGTGTTGATTAAGTTTGTTCCAAGCTAGCTATTTCTATAGGAGTAAGAGCCATCTGCTCCCCCGCAAGTCCGGTGATGATGACAAGGCTGCTTGGCTTGGAGCAGCCTTGTCATCATAGTCGTTTAGTTAGCAAAAAAACCTTAAAAGTTTTAATTTTGATAACACTCTGACTGTCAATTATTATTTAACTATAAAAATTCTGTCATAGCATTAATAAACACATCCTGTGTGCGCTAGCATTAAGAGTTGGTACATATAGTTTTACGGCGCTAGCTTCTACTAACAGTCGGTTCGTGATCGCTCGCCAAGTTTGATGACTAAATAAATCATATTGGTTTATTTACTATAATTACTTAAGTGTCAGTTCCTTGAGTCTAATCGGGGTGAACAATTTCTGACCTCAACCCACTAAAGATCAAAGCTAAGCCTTCTTAGATACATTAAAGGCAAATGGAATATGATTTTGTGTACCTAAAATCCTAATATGTATTATACGTAAATGTAAAGTAGCTCTATCTGTTTATTAGTCTATTGCCATTTCACGCTAAAAATACTGAACCTATTTTAATGAAATTTGCTATAGTCTAATTAGAGGCTGGGAAAGATAATGGGTTTTCAAATTTGGGTTCGGTGAAAAAAATATCATGGCTGCTACTGGACGGATGGAATTTCTTCATAGGTTTCCTCACGAAGTTTTCCTTTACCGTTGAAGCGTCGAATCATCGTACTATCGGAGTATTTGGCGGTCGACCACCTATAAGGTGAAAATCGCTTGGCGCTTATACGTCTGTCAAAGCAAGCCCCGCCCAAATTGTGTCCGAGAGCCTGCAAGAATTTTTCGGTAGGTATATGAGGCAAGCTGAAAACTTGTCCTATACCTTTAATATTATAACTCAACACAAAACCGCAGACCTGGCTGAGTACCGGGGCTAAACCAAACCCCCAAAAAAATATACTTTGTCAGTTCACCTGACAGGTAGAAGTTCCATCGAAATAATTTGTCTTACAACGTGAGTCTTATTTTTTAGTTATAAATAAAAAGATGAAAAATATTTTTGGGGGTTTGCTTTAGCCCCACTACTCACCAGCCAGGTCTGCAGTGTCGTGCTGGGATATAATAGGAGAGGTTCAGGATAATTTTTTAGTTTGCCTCAAATACCTACCAAAAAATTCTTGCTAGCTCTCCTACTATTGGAACGTTTTTGCTTGGATTTTGACAGATTTTCTTTAAGTGCTCTTCTATTGGCCAGTGGGCGGGGCTATTGGCGTTTAAAGAAATCTATTTGAAAAGTGTACTACCGCCAGCGTTGCCGATAGTACATATGAATTTCAAATATCAATAAAACAGTGGTACGTGGCGGGGTTTGAACTGGCGAGCTCTTGCATGGCCAACAACCTAGACCACTCGGCCATCGACGCTTTTTAATAATTTATAATAAAATATATCATGTCTATATAAATATATAGACATGATATATTTAGTTAGTTACTATAACATTATTACTATGTTTATAATATTTGATTAGCTCGCTGATACATTTGGTACAGCTTAAGTTTTCACACTCAACACTTGACATAGCGTTAAAATCGTGTCCTTGGCGCCATACTTCGAGTCAACTGTTGTGTCAACGACTTTATACAATTCTTGATTATGTGACTCGAATCTTAAGCGTGTTACGCAATGCTAGGCTTTAGCGACATCGGTTTCGGTAGATTAAGATTAGAAGGCGTTATTTGATAAGATATGAATTCACACTTGCTAGTAATAGGTATTTACAACTAGTTGACTTTTGATGTGACTACCTAATTTTCTCACATTTGTTGGAGGAATGTAGAATGATTTTACACTTGAATTGAGCATCTTTCAGTGAAACAATATTTTCTTATGTTTAAATTAGTTCGAAGACTCAGTTTACTTACCCTTAACAACCCACAAGTGTCTCGCGGACACATTTTTGCGTTTAAGTTTTGATAAAAACTAAAGTATTTATTTTTATGAATCGGCCTTTTACCTATTTGATCTCCAATGTTTTAAGATTCTAAAAGTGCTTTTAAAATATTTATAACATGTCAGATTTATTGTTTATTTTAAATATACAAAAATAGTACTTCATCAACCCACAAGTGTCCAATAGACACAATAACATTTTGTTTGAGAATGTGAACAAAGATTGTTTTTTTATTTATATTAACGTATAATCTTATGATGTCGGGTAGGTCATAACGATTAATATTTTATAGCCATAATAATCTGACACCACTTTTTTGTGTTATAATTGTCGTCTTTGTTTTCGTCTCGCATATCAGTGTTAGACACACAAGACACCACATAATAGTCCTCTTATTCAGTATTATTTAGATAAATAGATAAAGAGCAACCAATAAGACATAAACTTCAACTAGAACATGTTTACAGTAACGATGAAAATACTTTTGTGCATACTGATTCGAGATTGAAAAAAATATGACAGAACCAGCAACTGTTAACGGTAATGAAAGACTTATAGCTATAATTCTTAGAGTGAGGGTGATGATTATGATTCATGAGTGTAGGTAGTAGAGTTCAGTATAAAACGAATAGGTACCTAGCAAATTCAAAATATATTTATATTAGATGTTATTATGTAACGTAGTGTAGGACGCCCGCAGGCCAGGTGGAGTGACGATCTGTGCAGGACGGCTGGTAGGAGCTGGACGAGAGTGGCCGAGGAGAGAGAGAAGTGGCGTGCATTTGGGGAGGCAGATGTCAAGCAGTGGACAGAAATGGGCTGATGATGTTTATGATGATGATGAGATGTTATTATATGACTGGAACACACGCAAAATAAAAAGCACAAAAAATCATATCATCACAATCGATATTAGCAGCGTTTCTATCAAGTGCTGTGATAAGTGCAATCATACAATGACTACTACAAATTTTGAAAAAATATACATATTAAACTACACAAGTCAAAAATACATTACTGAAGTTCATTCTAATATCTTTTTAATTTAAATAACTAGTTTTTCACTCATCACACCTTATATTTATCAAATGTGTCTGTTGGACACTACTGGTCAGTTACGTTACAAAAGCTTACTGGGTTGTTAAGGGTTAAGTGTAGTTTTTTTAATATGTAGAGCATCCATCAGAAATATCCCCTATATTGTTTGTTCGTACGAATATCAAACTTGAAAACACATTGATACGTGCCGGGGTTTGAACTGGCGACTTCTTGCATGGTAAGCAAACGGCTTTAAACACTTGGATTTAATATAGAGGCGAGAGCCATTTGCTGTAGAGGAGAGAGCCATCCGCTCCCGCGCAAGTCCGGTGATGACGACGAGGCTACTCCAAGCCATCATCGTATGTCAGTTAGGAAAATAAACTTGGATTTAACATATACGCACTATCTAATTATATTAGGTACATTATGTACTTGTTATTGTAAATTTGTTTAGTAAATAATCTTGGCCGCAGGTGCCCAACGAAAAACAACAGAAAATGTCCCATTGATTTCACATTCATCCGTCTATTTTTGAATAAGGGCACCGTCACACGTGTACGCGCCCGCATGGTAGCATGACCTACACAATGCCAAAAAGTGGATCTCAATACACTCATTTGCATGAAAGGGTCGCGTCGCAGGGCGCCAAAACAATCAGCCCATTGTTCTTGCGATCACAATGCGTAAAACAAAAGAGCTTGCACTTAGCATGCGGGCCAGTGTAGAGCAGGCTTAAGTGAAGTTTGGGAAATTAATTGCGTGCAATTATGAACTAGTTTGGTTACTATTTTTTTTGGGATAGAATATGTTGAGAGTTACGGAAAATTATGAACAATTTTTTGGAATAGAATTATGTTGAAAGTTACGAAAAATTATGAACTACTTATGGTAACATTTTTTTTGGGATGTTAAAAGTTACAATTTGTCTATGCCTCCGGCTAGAAGTTAGTTTGACTGTCGCGCTCAGTATACAAAACTGATAGATTTGTCTTGAAGGTAAACTGAATTCGTTAGACAAAATTATATTTAAAGCTCGATCAAAGATGTAAGTCTGATAGGAAATGAGTTCCATTTTAAATAAAGTAGTGCTCCCTCAAATGATAGACCATCACTACATATTAGAAAACTGTAACTGTCCGGGATATTTACCATGTTGTTTTGTTTTAATGAGCTCCCAAACGATAACGATACTTCCGTTATTTCGACACTGTTGCAACCACTGATCACTACATAGTCTGAAGCAAAGTCGCTTCCCGCGTCTGTATGTATGTATGTATGTATGCTTAAATCTTTACAACTACGCAACGAACTTTGATGGTGTTTTCAATAGATAGAAGGATTTAAAAGGAACAAAGCGAAGCGAGGGCGGGTCACTAGTCCTTACTAATTACTAATATTATAAATGAGAAAGTAACTATGTCTGTCTGTCTGTCTGTTTGTCTGTCTGTTACGCTTTCACGCATAGAGTACTGGACCGAATTAAATGAAATTTGGTACAGATTTAGTCCAGAGCCTAGAAAAGGTTATAGGCTACTTTTTAACTGACTGCGCTATAAGGAAGTAATGTTTTATCAGGTAAACGTCTCCACGCGGACGAAGTCGCGGGCGGAAAGCTAGTTACTAATATTATAAATACGAAAGTAATTCTGTCTGTCTATCTGTTACGCTTTCACGCATAGAGTACTGGACCGATTTAAATGAAATTTGGTACAAATATAGTCCAGAGCCTAGGAAAGGTTATAGGCTACTTTTTAACCGACTGCGGTATAAGGAAGTAATGTTTTACCCGTTAAACGTCTCTTTGCGGCTGAAGTCGCGGGCGGAAAGCTAGTACTATATAAATCTGAGTTCAAAAAGCCAATTTTAAACCTACAGGAAAACAACAAAAAATATGGAAAAGGAAAACAGAGTCACTATTACATTAAATATATTTTTAATTAATATTTCATATGAATCACGGATTACGACTTAACCGCACATAAACACGCGACTTATATGATCATGTCCCATAAAGCACATCCTCATCATACATACATACATATATATGTATAGTATACAGACAGACATAATGAATGAATGGAACGCCGCTAGTTAAAAACGCATAAAACATAATCGGATAAAAGGCAGCTGACTGCAAGTGCATTAGTCACCAGAAACACGCAGTGACTCAGTGACTGTCATTACATTAGTGTATTTCCTTGTGACTTGCCTTTTGTGTTGTGTTTGATTCCTGAACGAGTAGAGAAGTGAAGAAAGTACCTCTTTTTGGTTCTTTTTGCATTTGCGTACTAAATTTTTCCTCAATAATAAGTAGATAATATTATCACACATTACATGTGTAACGGTGAAGGAAAACATCGTGAGGAAACCTGCACACCTAAGAAGAAATTCTTAGGTTGTGTAGTCGGCCAACCCGCACTTGGCCAGCGTGGTCGACTAAGGCCTTATCGCCCTAGTTTAGGGTAGGCCCGTGCCCCAGCAGTGGGGACGTATATGGGCTGATGATGATGATGATGATGACATATATACAACGTTGTACACGTTTACATTGTTCTGATTCCGAAATAAATGGTTCGCCCTAGTTTAAGGTAGGCCCGTGCCCCAGCAGTGGGGACGTATATGGGCTGATGATGATGATGATGATATACATACATACAAAAATCACGTCTTTTTCCCAGAGGGGTAGGCAGAGATTATTGTTCCTAAATAATCCGCCTAAAAATAATAAATTATTTTTATTATTATACACAAATAAAAAATGTTGTCCAATTTCTCCCATTAGGGAAAGGCAAAGGGATCTGTCCCGTACAGACTAGTCCTTGATCATTTCTTTGATTTTTTATAATACATTTAAGGACAAACAGTGATGTTCCAAAGAGGAAGGTAACTTTATTACACCTAGTCTTTAATAACTAGCAATATAAATGCCACAAACATTCTATCGAATCCTCGCTAAGCCACACTCTAACATCCATGTGGTTTGAAAATTGCTCTCTAATTGGGGATAACTGTCAAAGGACAATTAAACGTATGATTCACGGCATACAAGTTCAGTGTAGCTTCTAAATCCGTTCCTTGAGGAAATAGTAGGATGACAGAACAGTCATACATAATACATGTGTCGTAGGAAATATGTTTAGTCCATTGAGATAAGTTTGCTGTTTTCCTATTAGTTCATTCGTGTTTGAATACTTAAGGTACAATAGGGTATTTGACTATTTTTTTTTGTTATTGGATGGACCACTCGAACACCAAGACACTGTTGAAAGTATCACTTTGATATCTCGATAACTCGACAAGTTTTAATATTGCAGATTATTTGGGCGAGCTCAAAAACGCTCCATACAAACGTCCACTGGCGTGTGACGTCACACGCTAGTTGTTTGTATGTAGCGACTAGGAAGTTTGTTCGGCAGGTTCATCAAAAGTTGCGTTTATGGATATGTTTTCATAATAAAAGATGTTACTAATTCTGTTATTTATAAGATGACAACGAAATTTTAAATGATTTTCGCACTTTTGAAATGGACTTGCCCACCCAACTTTAAATGTCTTTTGCTGTCTCATTACGCCAAAAAATTAAGTTTCGATTTCATTAATAGTATTGATTTACTTAAATCTTACTGCTTATCATAAAAATGGCAAGCATAACAACCACAGTCAAATACCCTATTTATTTTAATTTGTTTTTAATGTATTTCAATGAGTACAGAAATAATAATAAATAATTTTAAAAAAAGAGTATAATATCGTAGTGTTGTCTATTATTTATTCACGCGAACAATTTATTTCAGAAATATAACAATAAATATTTTTCGTTGGGCGATATTTTACATTGCCCACTTATTATTAGGTAGACCTTTAAGGTTAAATCTTATTTTGCGTTTTTTAAATTTAATATTTAATGTGAAAAATAGTCGCTTTAAAGCTTGTACCAATAAACAAACAAGATATTCAAATACGAAGAACCGAGGTATGGCCAAGTGTTTTTTTACTCACTGGAGACCCTATAAATTAGCCGCCGTAATTGCTCACATATCAAACTACGCACGTTATAATTTAAACGAAATTCAAGTTCCAATTAATTCGCAGATGCATCGCCCATTGTAACATTTACAAACGCAGTTTTGGACATGCAAATTACTAAAGCAAAAAAAAAACAATCATAAAAAAACGACAGATGCACCAGAAACAAAACACGGAACTCTTTTTTTTGTAATTTTTCTGCGATTTAACGACAATCATTTTTGAGAAAAAAAAATTTAACCCTTTCGATGCCGTTTTTTCGTAGTAAGCTTAGGCTGTCTAGAAAAAATGCCCGGGTCGAATTAACAGAGAGTATGCAAATAAGCAAAGGATGCCAAGCACGAAATATGGCATTAAAAACAGAAGCAGGGGAGAGTCGGGCTTGGGGTCGGCGTTTTTTCATCTCGCAACTGAAAAGGATTTTTTTGATAATAATCTTTTTTGTTTTTATTGTCTTTTTTTGTGCGCCCGATTGTAGTATTAGGATGTTATGGTTTATCGTTTCGGATCGGGATTTTATAATTAATAGTATGAACTAAGTACAACAAAATGATTGTCTGTACCTTTGATTCGGGTCTTGACGGACGTTCTCACAGCCATAGCGATGGGCCAAAAGAGATCTTCTTAAAAGGTAAAAAACTTTGTTAGATAACTGTGTTTATAAAACCTTTAGTTACAAATAATGATTAAATGTTCGTAAACCTTTTTAAACAGCCTCGTTGTTCTACAATTATAATTGGCATTACGATATGCTTACCATAACACCCTATTCAAAATATGGCAGTTAATTTTGTTTAACTCGTATTATAATCTCAGACCAAATTGTGACAGCAAATTATAATTCAAAATATAAAAAACTACACCAAAAACTATTAAAATTTTATGATTTCACAATTTATAGCCACCTAACTATTAAATTATAAAGGGTACCAGAAAATCTCTATCAAAATTACTATTTGAGTGGTCATAAAAATAATATACTATTATTGTGAAATATCATATTTTAAAGTTCCGCTGTTAATTTTGTCTTAGTAGCCTTATACTATTAAAATTGATTTATCTCATGTAGTCAAATTAAAATGTTATTGATATCTCATTTATACTTCCAAAATTTGTCGTCTGTTTAGATAAAAACACGTATTATTGAAATTGAATTCTATTTTAGATAAAACTTCCCATAAAAAAGAAATATTACAAAACCCGTTATTTGAGAGGAAACGAATGAACGGAAAATATTTGTCGAAAGATTTATGAATTCTATGAATGGTATATGGTTTTCTTAATGTTAAAATAAACATAGATTTATTTAAAACTAGTGGTCCCAGCGAATTTCATACCGCCAATAAGTACTGATTCTTTTTCTATATTTTCTCAGTGAAACCTTCCCTGGACTACTACGAAACAAAAACCATATTACCTAAATCGTTCCGGGCGTTCTCGAGTTTTAGTCAGACTAACAAACAGTAATTCATTTTTATTTATAAGAAGATATGTATGAATTTTTGTCAAGTAATTTCATAGAACTATCACAGAGTTAGGAAGTTAGTGAATTATCCCCTTGGCTTAAAACACGCTCTACTACTAATATTGCGACGCTTGATCTTTCTTTGATTATTTTGGATAAGTCATTTCACTGAAATAAAATTAAGTTTGATAGTTACTGACCTTTGTAAATAAACTTTGAGCTTATTATTTTATTAACTATGTCACAAACATCATCCGGAAATCTTGAGTTAGATGTCCATCTCGGGACTGTATTATACATACATACATACATAAAATCACGCCTTTTTCCCAGAGGGGTAGGCAGAGATCACTTCCTGCCATGTGCTACGGTCCTGGCACGCCACTTTCGCTTCATCCACATCCATTAACCTCTTCATGCACGCTCGTCGATTACGGGTACTTTTGATTTGACCTTTCTTTAAGATTGACCTATTTGGTCATGAAAGGACTGTATTATTGTTTGATGATGATATTAGTAAGTATTATTGCCGTGCCCACAGTTGACTCTGTCATCAGTTTAAAAAAAAAACAACGTTATGCCGAGCCAATTCAGATTATTATGAACTTAGACGCTTAAACTACGCCACATGACGGCGAGTTCAGAATGGCGACCTCTCAAATACTGAGTTGCTATTCGTGATTGCTGCTCTTCTGTTCATGGTAAATCAAATAAACATTAATCTTTCGAGTATAATCGCCAGTCCGCACGGAATCCCTTCACCTTAATACCTTTACCATTGTTTTCCTTTTAATTCAAGAGCACTGAATAACTATAAGCTTAGACCATGAACAGGCGACATTCTTAAGCCAATTGCCGAGAGAAACGCAACAGTTCTCCTACTTTATTTTTCAAAATTGTCTTCAAAATGGTTTAACCGAAAAAAGTCACGAAATAAAAAACATATCATGTTGTATGTTTTTTTTATTTAGACTGTTTCTTCAACGAATAAAAAAATAAACTTCATCTAATTTTAAATGCACAAAAAAAGTGTGTGAAACTCCCCGTTACCAATAGATACAATTAATTCTGGCAGGTGACAAGAAAAAGTTTGCATTTGAATTAGAAAAAGGAACTGCCGCGACAAAATTTAAATATTTTTAGCTACCGTCCGCGCGCACAGTGGGAATTCCATCGGCGAATAATGCAAAGGATTTGCATACCGTACTCCTTTGCTTGATAGATGTGAGAAAATTTCACCTTTTTGACAGATGATGTGGTGCCGCCATTTTATCTCGCCAGTGCGGTTATTTCGTTTCATGCAAATACGCTCGATTATTGTAATTTATTCGTATGCTTCTACGCAGGTAGCTGGATCTTAAGTGTTGTAATTGAAATCGTTTGTAAAACTGGCAACATTGTATTGTGCATGCTGATGTAGAGCCGGCAATAAATTATGTGGGATTACCGTGGTAGTTGGGTAAATCGTGCTAGCGCCATTACGATTTGTCTATGCTTCGCTATTTATATCGTTGATGTTGAAGATTCAATTGGTAGCCTTTACAGAATAGGTAATAAAAGCAAATATTTGGCGTTAAACAAAGATTTGCGATTTAAGTCTTATTAGACTCTTGTTAAAAAAGGGTTAAATGTTAACATTTTGTTATGTTTTGTTACAATGTTGTTTTCAATAAGTTCGATTATCATATATTAACAGTCTGCAAGTGTTATTCCTACATAAATATCTTAACAAAATTTTACTTCAAGTGGGTGAGATTTGCTACATAAAATTTTATAGGTTTTTTATACGCGAGTCGTCAACTATAAAATCACCAATTTTAATACAAAGTAGTGTTGTGAGGGAATTTAAACGTAACTACTACGATTTTAATTCAAAATTATACCAGACTGATGCAAATCGGAAGAAACTTCGAAAAAATATTTACTAATCTAAAATATTTAAGTCTTAAACATGATCATAGTCATACATAAAAATAACATCTCATTGAATTAACATTCAATTTATTTATGTGCCCGTTGACATAACGGTACCCGTAGGTACGGCCGTGGGACCATCGCGTTAACTGTAAACTACACGTGTGATAGGTGCTGTTTATTAAACATAACCGTTAAAAAGTTACAAATCATTTTTATTTCTGTATAAAAGTTTCCCGGAAATTATATTTCGAAACACTGTGCATAGTAAAAAAAATGTAAGAGTTATTATTGTACATTTTTTAGTTGGAAATGCAGCCAAAATTGTGTAACTTCATTATTGGTAACAAATTGTTAAATTAAATTATAATGGAAAATTATGGGCGAACATTTATGCTCTGGGTTTGTAATATTTTTAAAACAACATATTAAACAAGTTGTAATATGAACTCAAATGTGTTATTGCGGCGTAAATAGTTAATTTCTCATAAAAACTTAAATAGTTAACTTATAATAAGGTAATTTATGAAACTCATAATCAAATTACGAGTAAGTATAATAAACACTTAACCTCTGACGCCTCAATAAATAGAATGCACTATTTTTTAATTTTATCTGCACTTAAATTTTAATTTGTGACTGTTTTTAAATATTTTATTGTCATAATGAATTACTAACATAATATTTAAGCTCGCAAATTGTTATCAACTCGAAATATGTCTAGTTATCTGAATAAACGATATATTTTAAATTATTCAACAGACTTTAGTGTTGGAACTGTAATAATCGAAGAAATTTGACGTGATTTGCGTGGTAGACTGGCTCGGAAAATTGGTAGGGAGGTAGCTTAGAGCCAGGAGAAGGACATAGGATACTTTTTATCCCGTTTTACAGAGTTCCCGTGGGACTTGACATGAAACGTCAGTCACTATTCATGTGTGCGTTCAGAAATTCATTTTTAGTAAAATGTCTCAAAATTTTAGGTACTGTTATAATAGTTTGTTTCAGACACTAATTTGTGTAAATTATTTATTTGATTTTTAATTTCCGAAAATAATACCTTAGCTTATTATAAGGGTGTTGAATCGACAAAATGCATCTATGTTATTCAGATTATTGTCTATTTCAGAGATTTTCATTTAGCAAAGTAGTGACATCTAATTGACATGTTCGTTTATTGACAAACATTTTGATATTTATAGTGTCCAAAGAAGCTTCGTTGTCAAAAATTTTCAATCATCATGTGTTTAGTTCAGAAGAAAAGACGAGCTGATCGCACTACAAATAAATACGGTTCATACCTTCATCAAACGGAGAAGATAGATATTAAATCTCTACATAAGAAATTTTTGCAAATATAATATTTTATGGGCAATTCAGCATAAGTAAAAGTCCGACCGTTTTCAGCCTTGGCGGCCGATCTCAATTGAGATCAGCCAAGTGCGCAAGACATATTATAGTGCACAAGTGTGCGCGCAAACACAAGTGCACTCTCTATTCCCTTACTCTCATAATTCGGTGAGACGGCAATCTGACATGACCGATGAGAGATCGGGCGCAGGACCACCGGCTTAACGTGCTTTCCGAGGCACGGGCGTTCAACCGCCAACTTCCTAAGTCCGGGCTGAAAAACAAAGAAAAACTCACACAAATTTTGCCCGACCCCGGATTCGAACCGGGGACCTCTCGGTCCTAACGCAACGCTTGCTACCAATAGACCAACGAGGCAGTTCAAATTCAGCATAAGAATCAGTATTGATCAGCGTTGTGCACAACAATTTGGTGAAGATATACACATCCTGTCCTTATCTGTTCGTGTTAATTCTTTGTACTTCTTTTGTCTGTCATATATGTGTGTTTTTGCTTGAGTTTTGTGTTTTGTATTGATATAATTTGTTGTATACCTATTTGTTTATGTTATGTGGTCAATAAACGATTTCTATTCTATTCTATTCTTTATATTGTGGAACAACTTCACACATTTTGACACAATAGGGTAGTTACCAAAGTCAAACTTTACATACGATTTCACAATTCATAGTAAGATACAGGTAAATTAATAACATTAGTCAAATCGAAATTAAAATATCTGACGAAATGAGACAATAATAGACATTTGAAGTTTGGTGGGAAAATCCATTTTAACAGTGCGAAAATTCTTCAAAAATGCTATGCCATCGTATAAAATACAAAATTAGTAGTAACTTTCACTATTAAAATATATTCGTAAACGCAACATTTGATATAGCTACTGAACAAATTTCTTACGATATGCATACAGTATTTATTTATACACGTTGTGACGTCATAGTGTGCTGCGTCATTTGTATGAAGCGATTTGAGCTCGCCCAAATGATGTGCTATTGAAAATGTTTCAACTATCTCGGGGAGTTTTTCAAATATCAAACCATTCTTTTAACAGTATACCTTCCTTATCCAGCTATATCAAAATAAACATATTGTAATATTGGGTAGAAAAGTTAGCAAAAATCGATATCAAGCATTAATAAAATTATTGTTAGCGCGGTTGAATTGCCACATATTACTAAATAAGCTATGCGAAGTATTTGCCATTATCCTTATTTACCTTGAAAGTAGGCAAAAAACTATCTCGAATAAATTTTGTTGCGCCAAATGATGTCATTTTGGATTTGGGGAGCCCTATCTATGTCCCGCAGTGGACTGTAATGGGCTGATGATGATGATGAAATGATGTCATTTGAAAGCAATTATTGTATTGCTGGATATGAGTAAAAAATATGAGATGAGTAAAGTTCTTCTCAGTTATGACGAGACCAGGGAAGTTTAATATGGAGGATATTATGGATTCCAGTTCAAATTTAAAAGCTACTTACTCATACCACAACAACGACAACTTTCAGCTATAAAAAGCATATATACGTATAATTGAGAGACTCCATCCTTATTTGAAGTCGGCTAACAAAATAAAGTAGTGCATCAAAGCTACGTTAAGGCGGTACGAAGTTCGCCGGGTCAGCTAGTTTATTTATATTTTTTATATATTTGCCAGTTTCAATGACGATTTCAGTCTCGACCTTCAGTTTTTCTCGAGCGATCTCTCGATACCTACATTCAGAGCCACACTCCATACCTAAAGTCCCACCCACGTCACACATAACATGCGAAAATGTGCGAAACCACCCCAACTCGCATTTCGCCCTTTGTGAGCAATCCCGCCCTCCCATTGGTCGGTTGAGCCCCGTATCGGCCAGCGTAAGGAGATCTATCCCTTCGCACGACAATTTGAAATGATTAAAAAAATATGCGGTTTATTGTGATTTTTATTACTGGTTCAACCTTGTTAGTCTGTTGGTGGCAAATACCCGGTTTCGGATCCGGTCTAGGAACTTACGACGACCAAAAATTACGACATATTTACTTGACACTTACGAGTTAGAGAGACAGAGAGTAAGACTACTCTTAGTTTTATTAGTTTAGTGTTAAAATGTTTAAAATTTATTAAATTGAAAAATTAATTGTATTGTTTGAAATACACACCTCACATAAAACATGATATGACATTTATTTTAAAATTACAATATCAAATATCTTTTCAAGTTGAGTTTGTTATTTTTTATTTTATTTTTACTCATACTGTGATTTACAGGTTAATAAAATGCGTCAAATGTGTACGGACTTAAAACTGCCTAGTAGGTAAATAATAAAAAAAAATATCAAATAGAAACTCAGAGCTCAAATAACACTGGCCATCACGTATGACGATTACAAAACTTTTATTTTCCTCCGATTTCCCCCGTTCGCGTCCCGCGGGATCTGCGCCAATCAAATTGATTTCTCGACTGATGTTGCGTTCCAATTTCGAAATATGAATTTGCGCGCCGTAATCATGATTGCGGGGACGTGAACTTTTTTTTTATTTACCTTTGCGTTACGAATTTCATTCTGAGAAAAAAAGAATGTTCGTTTTTTTCATTTGGCGCCACTTGTCAAAAATATTGTTCGTATAATCATTACAATAGAGTGATATACACCGTGAAATTTTAGTGGTTGTTTTCCCGTGGCAAAACGATTTGCCTTTAGTAATACTATCGAATCATGCAAATAATTCGTCGAAAAAAAAATTTTTTTTTCAAATTTTCAAAATAATAATTTTCCAACTCGAAAACGAGAGAAGCTATCGTTCTTTTATAAGGTGTGACGTAATCAGGTTCTGCTTGCCGCATGAAATCGATGCTTAAAGCTGAAGAAGCTCGGTACCCTAAGTCATAAAGCGGTTCGAACGTGCTTTCGAGTTTCGGTTAAACCTTTCATAAAACCGGTATTTATTGATTTTAGCAAAAAAGAACTGCACAAATCTATTGTACTACTAAGATAGAATCATTTTACTGCGGGAAAACAACCACTAAAATTTCACGGTGTATAATTTAATTATTGGGTAACCCGCGTATTTCCGAGAAAAATACCTATATACCTACTCTCATCAGACAGGCAGACTGACAACAAAATGATAATCTATTTACACCGTGAAATTTTAGTGGTTGTTTTCCCTTTAGTAATACTATCGAATCATGCAAAAAATTCCAAGAAAAAAAAATTCTTTTTCAAATTTTCAAGTAATAATTTTCCAACCCGAAAACGAGAGAAGCTATCATTCTTTTATAAGATTTGACTTAATGAGGTACTGCTTGCCGCATGAAATCGATGCTTAAAGCTAAAGAAGCTCGACGCCCTAAGTAATAAAGCGGTCCTAACGTGCTTTTAAGTTTCGGTTACACCTTTCGTAAAGCCGGCATTAATTGATTTTAATTAAAAAGAACTGCACAAATCTATTGTGCTACTAAGATAGAATAATTTTACTGCGGGAAAACAACCACTAAAATTTCACGGTGTAAAAAACTAATAAGGATTTCATCACTCCGTTTATGGTCCGGATTCCTATGACCTAGTTGAAAATATACAGAGGTGTGTCATTAAAGAATCTTGAATTAATAGGCATTTCGAATGAATCAGGCAACTCATTATAACGCTAGTTTAAAATTTTATCACTGACTTGAAAGATGTAATGTTCCGAACGACCATTCGTTTAAATGACATTTACAGCAAATCAAATCAAAATTGTTAATGGCTATGCTAATTATAAGTTTCATCAGCTTTCATAGTGAGAAGTATACTGAAGGGCCTGTTAGACTTCTTAAAAGGCGATCTATTCTCCCAATAGCATACTAAATACATAATCAACTGTTCACGTCGGATTATAGCACAAGATCTATAAAATATTCAAATTTTTTTGGTTAAAAAATATCTAAAGTGAAAACTCCAGTGGAAGTCAACATTTTTTTATTATCTTTAGAGTATTCGGAAAATGTCTATTTCAATAAATATAAGTATGCCTTTTTTACATTCGATTTTAGACTTTCGCATTCCATTACATTAAAAACGTCGGGCAGTAAGTAGCTCTATGTATTTGCTACTCTTTTTATTGCGTGTAGATCCATAGAATATAGTATTTTTTTAAATATATGCCTATTTATATGAATTTCTCAATAGAAAGGTCAACCATGTCATGTAATCTCTTTATGTAAGTACTATGTCAAATATCTGGGCTAGACTTTCTTTTTAATTTTACCGACTGCGCTAAAATGGACTAATGTTTTACTCAAGAAACAACTACACGCGGATGAACTCACATAAAATCAATTGACTGGCTCGGTGGAACAGTGGTTAGTGACCCAGGTTCACTACCTACGGTTCAAAGAGTTGTGGGTTCGATTCCCACCCGGGACACATATTTATGTGACGAACATCGGTGTTTATTCCGTGTCTGGGTGTGTTATTAAATTTATTTAAGTTTATTTGTGTATCAAGTGCTTAAGCTACTTATCACGGAATCAAATCAATGTATGTGAAGTTAAAAAAAAATATTGCACTTTGTCTAAAATTACTTTGTACATACAGATTTACCAGCCGATTTTTTATGTTAGCAATGTGGTCCCAGCTATCCCGGAATTTGAATACTCACAATAGACCCGTTCCATGCAACAGCGGACCGGTCTATTAATAATATTTCGAAACGTTTCATTGAAACACAATTGCATCGGAACAAAGATCCCCGCGTCCGTTCTAAAACAAAGAGGCGTTATTATTACCGCGTTAAACGGCGCATTAATATGCGAAGGTGAAACGTCATGCAGGGGAAGCCAGGGGATTGGATAGTCTTGAGCTTTAAGTTGGACGCTAGTTCTGTTAACCGACGTAGAAGATGAGGGTAATGTTTTAGAGCGTATGTTCATTGGTCAAGCGCCGATGGCCGAAGGTAAAGGTAGGTAGTTGCTTACCAAGAGGTCGCCAGTTCAAACGCCACGTACCACTGTGTTTTTCAAATTTGATATTCATATGTACGACTATTCGACACTTTAACGGTGAAGGAAAACATCGTGAGGAAACCTGCACCACACCTACGAAGAAATTCTTAGGTTGTGTAGTCACCCAACCCGGACTTGGACAGCGTGGTTGACTAGGGCCTTGTAGCCCCAGTTCGCCAAATATGGATACTTAAAAAAAATCTTTTTATATAAAAAAAATGATTCTAGATTCATAAACATGCATTCGATTGTAAAAAATAAACCTATCCTATTTAAATATCATACACTTATAAGCTCAGCATTTTACTACTATCAAAACTCGTCGATCCATCTACAATATAACCAACGCGTCACACTATAAAATAATAGGAATAGAATAAAAAAAAACAAGCCGACATGAATGCCAGTGCACGTCTCTAGAAAGGGTTCCCTATTAATATAATAGGGGTCCAACCAACCCTTATAATCATAGGTGATCTGGCGGGCTATCGACCTTTTTCTTTTTACATCCCGATTCAAAACGGCTATTAAGTTTCGGCCAGTATCATCCGTGGCTTTGAAAGGGTTAAATTATTATTTTGTTATAAGTTTTAATAGTTGGCTGCAAGTTGTCTTCCTGCTAACTTCTTTTTTTTATAAAAGGCTAAGTTGACCTCAATCCACCTGATGGTAAGCGGTAGTGAGATCCACATACGAGGTCGACAGGCACAATAGACCATATTGAGCCTGTCGCACTCACCCTGAAAAAATAAATAAATATAAATAAATAAATATTACACAACATCACATACCTACATTGATCTGATCCCGTGGTAAGTAGCTTAAGCACTTGTGTTACGGAAATCAGGATCAACAGTGGATACACAAATAATATATAATTATTAATACACCCAGACACGGAACAAACACCGATGTTCGTCACACAAATATTTGTCCCGAGTGGGAATCGAACCCACGACTCTTGGAACCGTAGGTTTTGAACCTGAGTCACTAACCACTGTTCCACCGAGCCAGTCAAAAGGCCTGCTTAAATCCGATCCTCGCCCCGCCTGAAGAGCCCGTGATCATCGGAAGGAGGGAAAACATGAGCATGATCATGATGATGATTTGATAGTAAGACCAGTTTACGTATTCGGTAAATATAAATTACCTTTTTGCATGAAATAAAACTATTTATATGGTAAATAAAGGCCACCAAATTTCAAAGAATAGTATGGTGGGTGTGGATGCAAGGTAAAATCCTTACTATAACAACTTCCTTAATACGTATTATAAATGCAAAAGTAACTGTGTCAATTGGCTGCTAGTCAAATATACATTGTAATACGTGTACCATGTAGCATGTATAATAATTACTTATATAGGTCATGTCGAACCAAGACCTACCTCAGAAACATTATTTTGAGCCAGCTGCTTTGAAAAAACATTGCACTCCAAAGAAATTCAAAATTTATCCTTCACCTCTTCAAAATAACGTTCAAAATAACTTCAGAAATGCGCGCACGTGTGTAAGAAACTCATTATTAAAAATAAACGGACCAGATTTCATACAATTGAACTTTTTGTTTTGGTCCCCCGCAGAGCTAGCGTTGTCCTTCAAAACAACCATTTTGTAATTACAAAAGTTTTACATCGCATTTTGAACCTTGATGCCGACGAATAAGACCGTTAAGATTTGATATTGCATGCTACTGGATGATCGAAATTATAAGTTCTGTCGTATATAAAATATACAGTTAGCGGCAATCAAAATATACGTTTTTTTTTTTCAAGTACCGTAAAGTTGGGTTACTTTAGCCCTAGAAGGTATCATTGTCCAATGTCCGTCCACAATTATTAATTACAGAAAATTACATTAAGGTATTAACCTTATCTATTTTTTAATAATGAATTGATTGAATAAGACAGTATATCAAAGGTGGGCAATGTGGTAACATTGCCCACCTTTGATACAGACACCTTTTATACAGACATGGTAATGTCGGGTTTTAGCAGTCGAATACGAGAATGATAATTCAGCCCGTTACAAGACGTCGTTACGTAAAACAATACTCCCTTTAAGCGAAGTAGGTTATGTGTACGGCACAAATATTTAAACACAATGAGCATGTAAATTTTATATTTAAAGTGCCAAAGTCTGCAAGCTAATCAAAAAATTTATTGTAATGCCAATGTCATTAGCGTACATGGCCTCAAACCATATATACTTTAAAGACTAACCGTGACTTATCCTTACTAGTCCTTACTAATATTATAAATCCGAAAGTAACTCTGTATGTCTGTCTGTCTGTCTGTTACGCTTTCACGCATAGAGTACTGGACCGGTTTAAATGAAATTTGGTACAGATATAGTTCAGTGCCTAGAAAAGGTTATAGGCTACTTCTTAACCGACTGCGCTATAAGGAAGAAATGTTTTACCCGTTAAACGTCTCTACGCGGACGGAGTCGCGGGCGGAAAGCTAGTATATTATACGTATAGAAATGCATTCAACATTTACATACTTAAGTGATACATCTGAAACTATGCCCCAATATTATTTATTTTATATCAAAGTTATAATCAAATCTTTTTGGCATAATGACCTGCTACGAACTTCTTTTAAAAAAACATAACCTTTCATGTCAACTGACAGAGCAGAATCGCAAAAGTACACACAAAATTTAAAGATGTGATGTTTTAAATAAAATTATAAAATGTTAAAAAAAAATCGAAAACTGTAATGAAACACGTAGGCAATCAGTGAGTGTTTTGATTATTAATTTGAAACAGTATGTGTGACAATGACTTCCTTCTGACTTACAATCCGGGATATCTAGAACGTCATTCAGATAGCTCAGACTTTGATGACTATGACATTGACCAGAGAGAGGGAACAAGGCAAATCGTATTAAGCAGAAAGGTGTTTAAACGTACCGAAATGGTAAACTACGCCAGAGAAATGAGAAGTAACAGACACAAGAACAATTTCAGCCAAAGACAATGTGTTTATGTTAATCATGCTGTACATCCAAGGAATTGCAACTGCAACGAATGCGTCATACCTGTTGTAGAGAAGCAAAATCAAACGGCATCAAAAAAGAACAATGGGAAATATTACATTGAAGAAAACAAATACGTACATAGATCCCCTTCACGGCTATCGGTAGTTCGCAGCAAGATAATGCCATGTCTATCCAACATCTTTGGCCGCTCTAACCACTTCAAACGTGACGACTCTATAAGAGGTAAACACAAGATTGTGAGTTCTACTAAAGACAACGCCTGTCAAGTGTACTGCATAAACTGTAATCGTAAACAGTTAAAAAGAAACAGAAATATGCATGATCATTTAGTACAATCTAACTATTCTACTGAAGACAGCACGAATACTTCGCCAGACTCGGGAATAAACACCGACAGTGCAACTGATAAAGACATTGCACCGGCGGATTACAATATCAACTATGGATTCACCCCTTCCATGGCTGCAAACTTCCAAACCGTTAAAAAAAAGTTCAGGAAGATGGTGGAAAAGGAATTCAGGAAAGCATATTTAAAGAGATACAATTTCAAACGAACTCAAGAACAACAATTTCCCTCTAAAGCAAATTTCCATATTCTTTCGGCGCCAAAAGCAAGTAAAACTGATCAAACACAAAACGAAGAGAGAGAAATCACTAGTTTCGGTTGTAATGTAATGCCGTCAAACTCATCAGTGTTTTGGGAATATATCGTCGAAAGAATCAACAAGAAGTACCAAACCAACAACAATAACAACAGAGGAGGCTTAATCAGGTCCTGCCATTGCACAAATACAATCAAATGTCCTAATATTCCTGGCGAGTTTATGATGCACGATGGAACTGGTTCACAGTTGGTCTACAAAACGAATGAACAGGCAACGCAAGGCTGCGAGATGTGTCCATCATGTAGGGGTATTCCAGCAAATTCTTCATCGCCTGCCGAGAGTCGTCCTAACAGTCCACCTTTATCTCCTCCTGGCAAAAAGGCATTACGCAGCAAGGCAGTGCGAAGAGTGCCAAGCAAACAGGATATCATAGACAGGGCCGCTCAAAAGTCAACTAGTAAAGTTGAGTGTAAATGCTATACGAATGGACCACCCAAGTTGGGGCCTGGAGGGGTGGGGCCTCCGAAACAGCTAGGGTCTCCTGTGTCGCCTAGATCCCCTGAATCTCCTGGGTCCCCTGGATCCCTTGGCTCCGGCTCAAGCGAGAAGAGGCCATGCCAAGAACCACACGAACAGATTAAGGACACAATAGAAAAAAAGTACAACGGAGAAATCCTGTGCATTCACAATCCACCCTGCATTTTGATTAATGGTTGTCTTAATTTGCCAGCTGTTAAAAATCCGTACTCGTCATCTGCATGGCCAGTGACGCAGGTTGCGAGTTTCCATTGTGGCTTCCAGAATTCCCAAAAACTGGAGCAGGGTTGTCAAAATCAGGAGCAAGGTCGTCAAAATCAGGAACAGGGATGTCAATATCAACCACCGTCTACCACTGATATGCAGACGGACGTAAATCGTACGACAGACAAAATTACGCAGAGTATATGCAACCACGATCCGCCCTGTGAAGTGGTCCGCTGTTGTTACAAGCCGGATTTCGACCCGAAATTGGAAAACTCTTGCGTCCACGTGCCAATGTGTAAAAAATTGCCTGCGTGTATACTGAATGAGAGCAATAAATCCTTGAAATGCAAGCACCAGCCCAAATGTGCAGATATTCCGGTTTGTAAACGAGTGCCGAAGAAGTATGTAGTGTTGACGGCCAAGGAAGACTTCAGCACGCAAGTCCGGCCAAACGTGAAGGTGGAATGTAAGCACGTGCCGCCTTGCATCATGATACCGAGATGCCTTGGGAAGCTCATGTGTGACGGCTACGTGCCGTATGATGCCATTCCTGGCTGTGTGCATCAGCCTGCCTGCGAAATGATTCCTGCATGCTGTAGGAAATCAGCTAAAATGGTCTCTAGCTCCTCCCAATACCCACCTTGTTGTTGTCGAATAGTTTAAGCACTGTCAAGAATGTATTTTTTTTAAATATAGTCTTCGTAGATTGTCTACATTAAAGTAACTAGCAGTCTTGGACTTGTACTGATATAGTTTGACACAATGTAGAGTTTATGATGATTGAGTAAAATGTTTTTTTGAAATTAAAAGCTTATTTCATTCGCGTGAATAGATAGTTTTGAACATACATCCTTATGTTGATAATTGGAGTACGTTTTGAATTATAAATGCCATCATTTAGCTTAAGAAATCTTATTTCAACATATTTATGTTTCCTCTTACTAGCCTTATACGTTACATGAATGCACTGGATTTTTTTTATAAACATCACGTAACAAAAGCTTTTTACATTATTTTTTTTTATTTTGTTGTAAAATTAACTTTATAGTCATTTAACTAATATGAAATGTTGAATAAAAGTTATTTTTAAAACAATTTCAATAAACATGACAAGTGTAACAAGATATTCAATAAACTTATTTGTGAAAGAACATGCGTGAATTTTGTCATAATTATGTACTAACAAGGTTTTCTTTTTAATTTTCAGAGCAGTTTCTTCAGAAGTTTCGCACGGAGGCAAAAGCGCCAAGTTGAATATCAAGCTTACATGTAAAAAGTCAGAAATGAACATTAGCTGAACATTCGTTTGGTCACAATTTGCAGTCAATAAAGTCTCGTCGATAACATGTTTTGTCTTTCACTTTAGATTTGTAAATATAACATTGGGAAACGATATCCCTAGATCGTAGCTTAAAGAACCCGAACATTGATTGTGTCTATTCTAATACATAAGTATGCATTCTTTTTTATAATAGACACTCAGGATCATCTTATTCCATCTGAAGATAAGTAAGCTTTAGGTCCTGTCATAAGATGTGTATGTAAGATGTGTTGAAAAATTTCTCAGGTGTGCTGGTTTTGCTCACGATTTTTTCCTTCACCGTTAAAGTGTCGAATGATGGTACATACTAATACATATTATGAGGTCGATAAGCACAATTGACCCAACCTCACTCTGAAAGCTTGCAAAGTTGCAATGATGTTCTAAAGTTAGAAACCCAGGCTTTCAAACTTTAACCACTTTACAATACGATATTTGGAGACGATCATCGTTCAATTCCTTTTTGATACTATTTAATACCTAAATTAAATTACTTACCTAGTAAGATATTAGACTTTCGCGTTACATTACACTGAGCGACCACGATTGGTGTAACCCAGTCGAAACGTCGGGCAGTAAGTAGCTATGTAATTTGCTACTTCTTATAACGCGTTTAGACCCATAAAGACTAATATACTTACCTAATACCGTAATAAGTTTTGAGCTGAGTAATTTCTTAGCAGAAAAACTCACAATCACCAAACAAATTTAGCCTGACCCGGGATTCGAACTCGGTACTTCTTGGCCTTACACGGCCGCTTGCTATCAATAGACCAACGACAAGATAGACTAAGGTAAAGTTACATAAATTATGGTAAAATTCAAGGCTGCATAATAAAATGTGAATCCCGAAAGTGCCTGACTTGGCTGAGTTACTAAATAGTAACTATGTGGTGATTTAAACTTTTTAAAATACATTTGTATGAGCACCGCGGTCCGTCCGTGCGGGAATGTCTTGCGATATAAATATTTGCATTGAATTGATTTGACAATTAAATATTCTGCGTTGAAAGCCATCGCGTTGGGTAATATCTTTCTTTGTTCGGTAATCGGCCAATGTTATTTGGGTGAATCATCTTGTATATTTGGCACTGCTGGGGTACGGGCCTACCCCAAACTAGGGCGGTAAGGCCTTAGTCAACCACGCTGGCTAAGAGCGGGTTGGTTGACTACACAACCTAAGAATTTCTTCGTAGGCGTTAAATAAATCGTTCATATGAATTCAAATTTGAAAAACACAGTGGTAGGCGGGGTTTGAACTGGCGACCTCTCGCATGGCAAGCAACGATCTTAACCAATACGCCATCGACGTCTTTAATAACTTGATATACCTACTGGCTAGATCGCGAAATGATACTGCTCCTGACTCTTACGTAATGAGTCCTGGGTTCGATTCCCTATCCAGAACATATAGGTACTTATGTGATGAACTAAAATCTGCGTGGCGTGTCTGGGTGTGTTGTTTAAGTATTTGTGTATTCTGCAATTGATTGTTACTTCTGTAATACCACAAGTTCTTAAACTACTTACGGGATCACGTCTATGTAGGTAGGTATTCTTACTTCGTTGTTTAAAAAAACATAAAACTAGCCCTATCAGAAAAGGTACTTACTTTTGTTCTTAGGCGTCCGACCTAATTCGGCCATGGCGGCCGATCTCAATTGAGATCAACCAAGTGCTCAGGACATTTTATAGTGCAAACACAAGTGCACTCTCTGTTCCCTTACTCTCATAGTTCGGTGAGACGGCAATCCGACATGACCGATGAGAGATCGGGCGCAGGACTACCGGCTTAACGTGCTTTCCGAGGCACGGGCATGCAACCGCCAACTTCCTGACTCCGGGCTGAGTAATTTCTTTACAGAAAAACATACACAAATCGAGCCCGACCCCGGAGTCGAAACGGAGACCTATCGGTCCTTACGCAGCGCTTGCTACCAATAGTCCAACAAGCTGTACTCCACTCATAGAACTTATAACCATCCTTACTAATATTATAAACTAGTGACCCGCCCTCACTTCGCTTCGGGTAAATTTTACATACAAACCTTCCTTAAGAATCACTTTATCTATTAAAAAAAACCGCATCAAAATCCGTTGCGTAGTTTTAAAGATCTAAGCATACATACGGACATACAGCGAAAGCGACTTTGTTTTATACTATGTATTGATGCGAAAGTAACTCTGTCTGTCTGTCTGTCTGTTACGCTTTCACGCATAGAGTACCTACTAAACCGATTTAAACGAAATTTGGTACAGATGTAGTCCAGAGCCTACGAAAGGATCTCTCTCTCTGTAGTCGGCCCCTCATGACTGAGGATCGTGGTCATCATTGGATGTGCATTTGGAGCGAATTATTTGCCTCCATCGGTTTCTGTCCATCGCATCATGAACGAGTTGGTGGAACTTGCTGGTTGACGATTCTTTGATCTGGTCTGTCCATCGTGTCGGCGATCGGCCTCGTGAACGTTTGCCTTCTGTATTGCCGACTATGATGAGTCTCTCCAGATTTTCGTCGTTTTTTCTTACAACGTGTCCGAAATACGCAAGGATACGCTGGCGACATGTGGTGGATAAACGTGTCTTCACATTCAGCTGTGAGAGGATCGACTCGTTTGTGCGCATGGCGGTCCACGGTATCCGCAGCATCCGCCTCCAGCACCACATTTCGAACGCATCGATCCTCTCCCTCTCTCGAGCTAAAATTGTCCACGTTTCAACTCCATACAGAAAGATCGGGAATACTAATGCTCTGATGAGTCGCATTTTGGTAGTGGTGGTGATACTCCTCTTCCCCCATATGTTTTTGAGTCGAGCCATAGCGTCTTTGGCCATACCGATCCTCCTTCTTATTTCGGGAACGCAACTGCCATCATTGTTAATTTGAGACCCAAGGTAGATGTAGTGGTCAACGGTCTGAATACCGAGGATGACGTTTTCCGTATCTGATAAAATCCCCGCTCGGTCAACGACCATGATCTTCGTTTTGGCCCTGTTCACTGAGAGTCCGATGTTCTCACTCTCTCTCAAGCCTTCCAAATAACTCCTGCATATCCTCGTTCGAGGTAGTCAGCAAGACAGTGTCATCGGCGTAACGGAGATTTGATATGCGTTGACCACCTACATGAAATCCCTTATCCCAGTCTTCCAGGGTTCGTCTCATTATATATTCCCCATATATGTTAAAAGAGCTGGGGAAAGAATACAGCCTTGGCGCACCCCTTTTTTTGTGCAAAAGGTCTGAGAAAACTCTGTCCCTATCTTCACTGAACAGCGATTGGTGGCGTAAAGCTGCTGAATCAGTCCTACCAGATGACGAGGCACTCCCATTTCTAAGAGAATGGACTATAAATGATCCCACTGTACACAATCAAAGGCCTTGGAGTAGTCAATGAAGCACAATATTACAGGGCTATTAAATTCCCTACTCTTCTCCACAATTTGCCGGACGTTGAGAATTTGCTCTCGGGTGCCTTTTCCCTTCACAAAGCCAGCCTGCTCTTCGGGTATTTGATATGAGAGATGATTGTGAAGTCTCCTGTTCAGGATGTGCAACAGTATTTTGCTGGCATGTGAGATAAGTGCGATTGTTCTGTAATTCCCGCATTCCTTTACTGAACCTTTTTTGTGCAAGGTGATGAACACTGATTCTGTCCAGTCTTCTGGCCATTTTCCAGTCTTCCAAATGAACGAAAGGATATAGGCTATTTTTAAACCGACTGCGCTATAAAGAAGTAATGTTTTACCCGTTAAACGTCTCAATGCGGACGAAGTTCCGCGGGCGGAAAGCTAGTATTGTATAAATAAAAGTCAACAACATTATTCTCCAAGCACGACCCGGTCTACGCACCGTCCATGTTTCCCATTAAAAAAAAGCACCACGAAAATTATCGGCTCCGGTGGACACTAAACATTTCAAACTTATAGCCAGAAGAAGGTATTTCCTAATCTATACGTACAGAACGTGGAATTTTATCATTTCAACCGTCTAAAAGTAGAGAACCAGTCGAGTGTACCTGTAATATAAAAAATTCTTCACCAACCCACGCCAATGTATTCCTCATAGTGTTAAGAATAAAGGTCACTTTCGCGTGGTAAAAGTTGGTCGGTTATGTCGTTTTAGTGTTGGGTATACCGTGATCAAGAACTAATGACTGTAGATCGTTGAACCCGACAAGTTTTGGAAGACTCCGTGTAGTTTTTGGGTTCCGTATGTCGTTACATTACTGTAGCGGTACCATGAGTTGGCTATCGAAAACTTACGTACGTTAAAAACCTATCGAGTTGTTTTTTTCATACGGCCGATTTTAGTTCTTAGCGTAACCACCAGGGGCGCTGTACAAAGTTTTCATAGACATATTTACGCAGGCGATATCGAGTCCGTAACTTTTAAACTTATGGTAGCGCTATTGTCCCATATGTGATGACATGTTAAATTGACATTATGTTTTTTGTTTCGATCTTATAAGTAGACAATGCATTATTTATTTTGGTAAAATCCGTAAACAAATTTTTTAAACAAAAAAAAATATTTGTAACATTATTATTTTATTTTTTTTATTTAACCATTGTCATCCCACTGCTGGGCAAAGGTCTCCTCCAAATCTATCCACTGCTCTCTATTTAAGGCCAGGACCTGCCAGTTTTTTGATAGCTAAAGCTCTAAAACCCTCCGAACATTATTTTACGTAGGAAAAATTATTTTAGCACTTGCTTAAATTCTAAATGAAAATTATAATTTTTTTGAAAGTTACATTTTATGAAAGATATTTTACGTATATTTAAGCGACATCATAAGTACATATAAATAAATCACTACATAGTTTAAAGCAGTCGCTTCCCGCATATGTACCTATGCTTAAATCTTTAAAACTACGCAACGGATTTTCTTTTTGTAGATAGAGAGATTCAAGAGGAAGGTTTTTTTATGTATAGTATACCCGAAGCAGAGCTAAGGCGGGCCACTAGTGTTTTATAACTCGAACTAAACAATGACAAATGTTACAGATATTTTGATTGCTTGAAAATGTGTGGCTTTTCTTTAAACAAGTATTTGTGTGACTGCACTTACGTACGTACATTGGAAAACTATGTTCTATATTTTTTCCTGGAAAATATTAGGGATCGTTACTCAAACTGTACCCGAAGCGAAACGAGGGCGGTTCTTAAAATGTATTTCATACGGAACCATGCGACAATATAAGCGAAATACAAGAAAAGGATACTCGCGCTGAGATTTTGTTAAGATTTCACCTGGTAAAGGGTTTATGGAGTTTGTAATCGGGTATTCGTGGTCACTTATTTTGGTACTTTATGTAAGGTCCGACCGATCTCGATGGAGATCGGCCAACTGGCCAAGTGCACATGTGTGCGCAAACACAAGTGCACTCTTTTTTCCCTCGTTCTCCCGTGAGCTGCAATCCGAAATGACCGATGAGAGATCAGGCACAGGACCACCGGCTTAACGTGATAACCTAGGAATGGGCGTCGGACTTGGCCCTAAGGCTAATTTAATCTTTTACATAAATAATATGACTTGTTTTCTATATTGTAATTTTTTTAAATTAACATATTGTACCTAACGTTTAGCTTATTAGGATTAAGCATTATAAGTTTGTAAAAGGAAATGAAAGTGAATAATTAAAATGAAAAAACGAATAATGTTTTACAGATCTCTAATCATTACCATACATACGTGTATGTTTAACACTACCTCTAGTAGTTTATAAGCGGAATTGCAGTTTTTGTCTAACATCATGACCTGCTAAGTGCATGGGTGCACCGGTGAAACCACCATGATCTCATGGTGTTATAAAACATCGTAATTGCTCGGTCTTTCATCAGAATCTCGTGATGGGATTGGAGCGGCAAAAAATAAAACAATAGAACAGAAAAAGTACAACTTTTCTTAAACAAAACGAGAACAATTAGACGTACAATGGTTGCAAAAACGTTGTATTGAAAACTTTGAATTTCACAAACGTTGAGGTTGTAAGTCTAGAACTATCTAAGTAGGAACCTTGTAATCCGGTAGGTCAGCCTAGAAAGTATGCTAGATGATAAATACCTATTGTCATACATAATAATTTCATTTATTTTCTTTCACAATATAGCAACATAAATGCAATTTTAGTATAAATTAAGAATAACTTAATAGAACTTTTTTAGAGGATTAAGAAGATCTTCCACTAGTTAAAAGTCAATTAATTATTGATTTATAATAATATTAATATTGAGCCATTCACTTGTAGTACTTCTGTTTTGACTCTTGAGCTAGAGTTTCTAGTTCGGTAGGTTCCCTCATAGCAATGAATAATGTGCGTAATTTTAATATTTTATATTAATATAAGGGAAAATGGTTTTTATTAATTAAAGTCACCCGGCCTCGCTTCGCTTCGGGTACATAAAAAATCCTGTTAAAAGAAAGAAAGAAAGAAAGAAAGAAAAACATTTATTGACCACGACATAGAAATAACAAATACAATGAGACATAAACAAAAGACACAAAAACTCAAACTAAGAAATAACACATGGACAAGGACTATAAAGTGGTCAACGAGGTACGGGCCTCAGCATAATATGCCACATTAGCCCGAAAGCCACTGCAGCGCTGGTATTCTGGCCGTACCCCGAAACTAAAACTCTATCTATTAAAAAAAACACATCAAAATCCGTTGCGTAGTTTTAAAGATTTAAGCATACATAGGGATAAAGCGACAAAGAAAGCGACTATGTTTTATACTATGTAGTGATAGGGACCTAATTATACCCAAACTTATTGACCAAAGTAAAACATACATTGAAACGATTCCAGAATTCGAGGACGCGCAAACATTTTTAATTTGGTTAAAATAATAACCAGAATTTCAACTTTAAAATCGAGAGTACAATTATAAATAATAATCTTAACCGAATAAGAATTATGGAGTACGTGATTAGTGGTTCTCTTACTATGATATAGTGCGATTTTTTATGGCCAACAAAACCGCGTACCTATGTGGCCCAACAAATATTGAACTTTATTTCAATGATTTAAGTTCTCGAATATACGTAGATCTGTGTGAGACATTGTAGCGTTAATGTATACGATCGAAATGATACCTCTGAACATTACATTTTAATGACAAGCCATTAATAATTTCGGTTTTACACGCCATTTAATCTGATCATACGATAAGAAAAAAAAAATGAAAAGGCTCAGTAATAAATTACGTGGGATGAAACCTGACCTAGATGGGTTTAAAGGGTAACAAAGCGCGATCTCGCATAAACAGTTTATTAGCATAATACAGATTAAAACAAGGAGAATATTTTAAAGTATTTGTGAATTACATGCTCTCCGCCCGCGGCATAGTTGCGTAGAGAAGTTTCCCGTTTACACCCGTTCGGTTTCCGTATTCATCCTATGGCATCTCATCCCATTTCTTCACTAATCCTAAACTAGTATTCCTTTTCTTTACGCACCTTCTTTCCGGGCAGGGATTTGCCTGGAGCGGAGTGTCTCAACCTATTACCTTATTTTCTTAAACCTACCTAAATACACTCTTTTAAAATATATGGATAGCAAAACAATGTTTAATATTTATTGTACTTTGACGTTGCATCCTCGAGATTTGTGACAACACTTCGGATGCAACGTCTCGTACAATTACGCTCAAACTTCACTTTAGGTAAATTTGTTTAACCATCAATTATTCCTTTAATATAATAGTTAAATAAACTTACCCTAATTTTAAAATAATATTTTTGTTCGGACACAATAATCATATTTTAGAAATTTGTTTACTGATAGGTTGACCTAAGAATTATTTTGGGATGAATAAAGATCTTAAAATTGTAATGATTGCTTTGTAAGGAACTCAATTAGGTTTAGTGAGATAATTTTAAAAACACTAAAAAACACGCTTTTATTACGTAAAAGTCAAATATTTAAAATTACGGGTCGTTCAAGTTGTCTCTATTTCTGGGCTGAAGTGTAAACTATGTGTTTTTGATTATAATATTTGATTGTAAAGGCGTGGGGCCCTGGACAGGAAAGATTTTTTATACACCTTGCTGGACCAGTTCATACACATATTCTGGCTCCATCATCAGATCTGCTCTACAGTACCATATTTTTGTATTGTCATCAAAATCACATACAACTGCCAATTTTCACGACGCTACAATCCTTAGAATATGGTTAAATAAATTTTCTTACTTTTTTAATAAATAGTTACATACATACTTTATAATATGTTTGACTGGCTCGGTGGAACAGTGGTTAGTGACCCTGGCTGGCGGTTCCGAGAGTCGTGGGTTCGATTCCCACTCGGGACAAATATTTGTGTGATGAACATCGGTGTTTGTTCCGTGTCTGGGTGTGATTATGTATTTAAGTATGTATTTATAAATATTTATGTATGTATATCAGTCTCTGCCGCCCATAGTACAAGCTTTGCTTAGTTTGGGGTCAGATGACCGTGTGTGGAAATGTCCCAGATATTTATTTATTTATTTATACAGGTCGACCTAATAAAAGCGTGTTAAAAACAATGATGAGACGTCATTGTAAGAATACCGAGATGTTGCGTATCCGTCGAACATTACTTACTTAACCAATAGCATGGTTAAAAAGTAACCTATGTTGTTTCTCAGGCTCCAAGTACCAAATTGAATTTGAACTAGATTTAAATATTTGTCTTTATGGGTCTACACGCGTTAATAGGAGTAGCAAATTACATAGCTACTTACTGCCCGACGTTTCGACTGGTTCCTATTAACGCGTGTAGACCCATAAAGACAAATATTTAGTGTAATGGAACGCGAAAGTCTAAAATCGTATTGAACTAGATTTGCCAGTGAATTTGCCCGTGGGTAAATACATTTTGAGATTAGCATGCATAAACGCACAGACAAGCAGATTAAAATTTAAAAAAAAAACATTATTTTGACTGCTAACTGCGTTGGTAAAGGTCTCCAAAAATATTTTTATCATATATCATCCATTTACAGTGATCCGTAACATTTTCACTATATGTATAGAGTATGGAAAGAGTATATTAGTATCTACAGTAGTTTCAGTAGTAGTCACAAAGAGAAGGAGATATGTACTTTGAAAATATCAACAGTACTAGGGAACTCAGGTAATTAAAGTTTTATGTAACTTCATCATCATCATCAGCCCATATAAGTCCCCACCGCTGGAGCACGGGCCTACCCTAAACTAGGGCGATCATACCTTAGTCAACGTTAGTTACTTCACTCAAATTTGACTAAACCTATAGGAATCTGCGCGAAGATATTCTCTCTAATACCATTAATTTTTCTCTCATAATATTTTCCGTTTGAATCCGAAAGCCCCATTGAATTTTGAGCAATAAATTTTTCCTCCTGGCCCATTCCGAAAACGTCGATCCAATTTCCCATTTCGGAATCCGTTCAAATTTCCTAGTAATGTTACTAATTTATTACATTTCACGCACCGAAAATTATTATACATTAGCCTACTATTTTATTTCAACGCACAACAAAAACTTTACGACATAGAACTGTAGGTAAGTTAATTTATGGTCGTGTTTTTATGTTAAAGTTAAAATCAAACTCGTTCCGAATGAGGAAGATAACTTATCTTCAAAATATATGGCAGTTCTTTAAATTACAACAGAATTTAATATTATACCGAGCCGCCTTCGCTAGGCTTACTTACCTACATTTTAATATTATATTAAATTTCCACAACTAATTTTCTAAATTCAAATCTTTGCTGGATTGAATATATTTAAATTCAAATGACTGGCCGGTTAGACCAACGTGCAACCATTTACATACGTAAGTAGAACTTTAAATATCAAATATAGTAATTTGAGTGATTTATATGGTAATTTATATAACCTGCGTTTTTCGTTTTTGTTACATGTAGGTTTAATGTATGTAAACTGGTAACATTAGTAATAAATCTTTTCTGTGCCTTGAATGAGATGTCAGCCGAGTTTTTTAATTTGTAGAACTTTTTTAGAATTGCTTTTAAACGAAAAAAAATCCTTAATCATCCGTAGAAATTAAAAATGTAAGATTTTAGGCTGTGATAGCTGTTTGTAAGTCAATTCTCTTATCAGGTTCTAGAATCCTTATAATGAAGTAGTTATCATTATCATAAAATAGCAGTTAATTTAAACTATGTGGACCGTATGGATTTTTAACACTATAATAGTTATAATAATTATGGAGTAGGTGATTTGTTGCCCAAAATTTTTGATAAGGTTTTTTAATAAGTTCGAATTCAAGGTATGTTATTAAAAGTTGATCTTAATGGATTCATAGTTGTACTATGGACTTCAAATAAAATGAAATTATAGCTAAAACCAATTTGGGAAAAATACTTAAGTTAATTAATAAAAACTATTTATTAAGTTCATACACGTTTTAATCAAAGTCTAAGGTCCAAGTTATAACAACATAATATTATAACAAGTGAATCGTTCGCATAAGAATTAACTTTTTTTATTTCTAACACACCTGACATATGATGATGGCTTGGAGTAGCCTCGTCATCATCACCGGACTCGCGGGTGAGCGGATGGTTATCACCCCTAATAAGTATTGACATAAATACTCACTTGGTATATATGTTATAGGCAATGTGTATAATGCAGGCATTCTATACAATTCCTAGGAAATGTATAGAATGCCGAGGTTGCTTAGGCAATGTATGAAATGATACTCAATGTTTGAAGTATTTTACACTTTACCTAGGAAATGTATAGAATACCTAGGCATTGTATAGAATGCCGGTTGAAGCTTAGGTAATGTATTTAAATAATAATTTTAATATAATTTTCTTCTCCGTAATTTGGATCGTTAGATAGCCAACTGCCTCGTTGGTCTATTGATAGCAAGCGCTGCGTAACGACCCGGTCCCTGGTTCGATTTCGGGGTCGGGCAAAATTTGTGTGAGTTTTTCTGTAATGAAATTACTCAGCCCGGAGTTAGGAAGTTGGCGGTTGAACGCCCGTGCCTCGGAAAGCACGTTAAGCCGGTGGTCCTACGCCCGATCTTTCATCGGTCATGTCGGATTGCCGCCTCACCGAACTATGAGAGTAAGGGAACAGAGAGTGCACTTGTGTTTGCACACTTGTGCACTATAATATGTCCTGCGCACTTGGCTGATCTTAATTGAGACCGGCCGCCATGGCTTAAATCGGTCGGACGCCTTATTTAGATAGGTACCTACTGATCTTTTCGAGAGCTTATCCTAATTTTAACTGTCACAAGCAGATTAAGCAAGAGAGAGAAGCTGATTAAACATATTGCATTTTATCGGTTGGTATGCCGTGTTTTTTGCGTAGAGAGCATTTGTCACATAGGAGTTCTAGGAAAAACTAGTTCGGCCTAAACTAAAATAGTATTTCCGTCAAAGGTATATATGGGTGGTTTAAAAAAATTTAACACAAAGAGGACTCTTTTTTTAACTCAGTCTGAGGTGCCAGGAAGTTCCAAGCTCGCAAGTACTACATATTACTGAAATCGGCTTTGTCCGGTAACATGTATGTATATGATCAAAAAATTGCAACTACATATCTAGCTACACTGTTATTGAGTTAAAGCCTGATGACAGATGGACGGACATTCATGGGTTAACGGATGGACTCAAAACCAATGCTACCTAACCCCTCTAAGCAAAGCAATAACATATTACTCAAAATATACCGAGGTTAAATTTGATTAACCCGTTCAAAATCAACATTTTGAACTTGACATTAACAGAAACATTACTCTGTCTGAATAATAAATAAAATAAAAATGTTTAAGGTCGTTCATTATACACATTACCTGATGCACTTCGGGCATTTTATACAATACCTAGGCAATGTGTGAAATTAATCGTATTATACACATTGCCTGAACGTTTTAGGCATTGTATAGAATACCTAGGTAATCTAAACAATACCGGATTATACACATTGCCTATAACATATATACATTTTTATACATGTTATCCCTTTGCATCAGAAAGTGACAAAATAACGTATAAAAATATAATTTGCGAGTGTGTGACCAGCTAAGTGTGTAATTGTTTCCATTAATGCAGCCTTTTAACAAAATTGCTATCGCTGTTTTATTAAATCATCAATAACACTCAAACTTTAATAAGAGAAGGCAGTACATGAGCTATAAACCGTTTAATTACTAATAAAACTTAAATTTACAACACACCGCCATAGAGTAAAGAAATACAGAGAGGACATTCACAGAAGGATAGGACGTGAACTGCCTACTACCTACATTGGCTTGGATCACTTTTGTATTAAATTTTTTTAATAGACTTTTCGAGGTAATCTTACTCCATCTGGTGGTAAGCGGCTGTGAGGTCAACATATGAGGTCGACATGCATAAAAGACCTTATTGAGCCTGTTGCCCTCTTCCGGAAAACCTGTATTGACGCCGTTTCACGCCTGGCTGTAGCGCTACCATGAGTGACGGACTCGATAACGCCTATGTAAATATGTCAATGAAAAACTTGTACACCGCCACTAGCGGTTACGCTAAGAACTAAAATCTGTAGTATGAAAAAAACAATTCGATAGGTTTTTAACGTACGTAAGTTTTCGATAGCTAACTCATGGTACCGCTACTGAAGAGCGGGTATTATAGGCGGAAAGGAAAACATGAGCTAGAAGGGCATTCCATGACTTAACGGCACTGTGCAGAAAAGAGGAGTTAAACCATTACATTGATGTAATTACGAAACGTAAACAATACGATGGATGAGTCGTTTTTTTTTAATTCTAATTGGTCAGTTGACGAAGGTTGACTGGCAGTTGACGGTGTAGCGTTTGCGAGTCTTTTTGCTTTGTTTGCGACGCCATTACCCTTCGCTGTGTACGTTACGGGTCCATGCATTAAACAATTTTGTTTTTTATTGTGTCTGCTTTTAATGCGGGCGGTGACCATGTGTCTTCCACCCTAAAGCGAAGTGTCTGTCTATTTTTCTTTTTCAGCGCAAGCTGGACCCATCAGGGTGTTTTGCAAAAGGGTCCCTTAAAGTATGGTCCCTTATATACTTATTCGATAAATACAACCATATTATCTATTTCTTATACATCATCCTTATTGTTTAACATGTTCCAAATTATATATTTATTTGCTATAGTACGAAGTTAATAATTAGAAGTGTAAACATGTGTGTTTGTTTCGTGCTATAGCAATAAGCATAAATTTGTACGTCTCAACTTTTACTTTATCCTAAAATGTAACACAAAAAATAACAGTATGTAGATTTTTTTTTCTTACAACCATAAAAACAAATATGCAACTCGTACTCTAGCTACTTGAGCACAAAGTAAATTGTTTGTAGTGTTACTTTATCCCTTAGTACGTTTGGCCGAAACCTGTAGCGCTACCATGAGTTTAAAACATACGCACTCAATATCGCCTACGTAAATATGTCTATGAAAAACTTGTAAAGCGCCGCTGGTGGTTACGCGAAGAACAAAAATCGGCCGTACGAAAAAAACAACTCGATAGGTTTTTTAAGTTTTCGATAGCCAACTCATGGTAGGCCCTCTGGACCGATTACGTTTGATTTGGCCATCGACTCCATAAGAAGAGGTACCTTTGTAAGTTTTCGTTAGACCTTCTGTACGCAATATACAATTCTATGACCAAGTAGTCCATGTTAACTGTAAACTTTGGTCGTAAGTCAACGCTTTTATCGGCACATTATTGTATTTAATAATTACTGCCAACACAGAGCTATCTAATTGACATGCTATTACATGTTGTTGGCTAAAGATCAACAGATTTATAGGAAGTTTATTAAAGTTTAAAGGCATCATTACGTATATAAATAGAAATTAAGTGTGAATTCTGTTTGTTATTTGTAAAGGTTATGCATAATCATGTGTGTATTGTTTATGAGTAACAATAATTACACTATATGACATACATAACATAAAACAAGCGACGCTTCCTAATGTAAATATGTATCTAGTTCAAAAAGCGCTGATTTATAAGCATAAAGCAGCCCTTTTTTAGCTTAGCTAATTAAATTTTCACATATTTTTACAAAATTACATCAAAAATTTAGTTATATTTAATACACAATAGCTTACTATTATATTAAATTATTTTAATTTAGACATGGTAATACGAAAAATCTTCATAGCTTCTTCGTTTTTTTTCTTTTTTCTTTCTTAAAAAGGAGTCTTGCATCTCGTCTTGAAAGCTGGCTTAATCGTAGATCTTTGGCGAACCCAAGAGCACGGTATGAAGTTCCTACAGTCAATGATACGTAGGAACTCTATACCTCGCTGGTGGCAATCACCTTTAAAGGAATCTTCTTACTTCTTGTTGCTTCTTCAATCTTCTGTATTGCTTCCTTCTTCATGGTTCACGTCTTCTTCGTGAAGTTGAATTCTTCGTGCTGTGTTCTTTATTTCTTTACTTGGTTATTTACAATACAATAGTTTAGTATTAGGTATTACAGATTTTATACTTGATTCACTTCTGAATCGTCAAAGAAGAAGTGATAATAAGTCAAACCAATTACAGACAATACAGAAACAGAACATATAGAATAATAATAATACAGCAGTAAACATTTGAAATAGGAAGTTCTAACAACAAATATAATTAAACAATATTGAAAATACTACTTCTAAATTTTTTATTCATTAATCGTTACTTACTCTTCAAAAGTCATAACTAAAACAAATGAGCGCCAACCAAAATTCTAAATTTAAAATCTTCGTTATGATTTCAAAAGTGGAACGCGGAACGGTGGCGGACTCGACACGCAGCGTGTACCATCACCAAAAAAGGCATTAGCATTTGAATAAAACAGCTGGCTACAACCCCAAGTAATTAATTTCCGTGGTTCCTTCCACATTTGCATATTTCATCCTAAAGGCGGGTTTTGGGTAAGCAGATAAGTTTCAACCCCTTTAAGGCATGGTAATTTTTGCAAACGCGCTGTGGGAAGCCATTGGAATTTGCATAAGAAATTCAAAATATTTAGGGACACAGTAGCCGGATTTAGTTGTTATTAAAATGTTGGGAAGCGATTTAGGAAGTAGTTCCGTGAGAGGAAGACGTTTGAACATTTGCATACGATGAATTTGTTGTGATTATTGAATGGCATATCAATAGATTCCGGAAGTTCGTGAGAAAAAAAATATTATTATCTCTTTTTACTCTTATTATTATTTGTGATTTCTAAAACCCAGTTGTAAAAACAAATAAATTAAAAATACTACTACACTATTCTAGGTTTTATTACATTATCCATACTACTAAGCGACTCTATAAGTGATACTTTTGAAAATTAAGATATTTCCATATTATTTTTATTGTTTAAGTTGCAAACATTACATAATATTAACACCACCTATTTTGTTTTTTTTTTACATAATTCTGCGTATAACATTTATTGTTTATTGAATCTTTTGTTTTTTTGCTCATTAGAATATTATGCTTTCAATAGTACGCACTGCGTCACTACATAGCCTTAAGGCGCTTAACGCACACATGTTCGTTAAAGTTCAATTTTAATGACCCATAACACAGGCTAACAACTGACATGTCTTCACCCTAACTATAATTAGTAGACAACGGGTGGTTACCTCCGAAACCAAACTACCCTGACCCCTTCCCTTTTAATCCGAAAGAAATAACTCCCTCAGAAACATTGAGGGCGCACGGATCAAGCAACACTGGTGGTATTAAAAGATGTATATCTTCAGTGCGTTATTTATTACAATTATTAACAATACAATGGGGATTATTATCGAGCCGTCGTAAATAAGTCTTTCATTTTGGGCTCAATTTCACTTCATCAGCGAAATGGATTCCTTAACAGTGTTTTAGCACTTTATCAATTTTTAATTATACACAATTGCACTTTCAAAAGATCATCCTTAACTAACCGTGTAGACGTGTTTGATGTGCAATCATTATCGGTTTTTAATTATAAGTTGAAGAAACAAAGAAGGTATTTAAAGGAATAGTTCCTATTGCAAATGATGGGATTACAGAAAGGGGTTTTACTTACATAGGTCATGGTGGAGTAACTGTTTTTTTTTTTACCAAGCTTTCAATTAATAAACTTTCAAGTAAGCGGAAACATAAGATAACAATGTGTCGTCAAAACGGTTTAAGCTGTTACTTTATTTTTAGCGGTTTGATGGTATAATATACAAAATTAAATTTTTTATGTTAGTTGTTAATATAACTATATTAAAGGTGAAAAATGTAAGTATATATGAACGTTATCATCAGACGCTTTAACAAGTTATTTCGAGTCATTGAACCTTACTCACATATACATAAAAACAACATGACATTGCCCTAACAAAACATAACCACAGTGCTATCTAAGGAAGAATTGCATTAAATAAAGGTGTCTCCTTGGGGCGTAGACGAGTTCCAAATCCCGCTCATTTTGAGGATTTGCCGACGAAATTAGTTCGCAAATCTGCGGATTACCGCCCCCCACAGATGTACGAAAGGGATGAGATAAATAACCTCTTCGCGGGTCTTATTGTTTTTGCTAACGGTACCTACGGTGAATACAGAAAGAGTAAAGAAAAAAATATAATTAAATTGTATTTTTTTTTAATATCAGTCAGGTTGCCGAAAAGTAAAAAAATACATTGAAAGTTTGAAAAAAAAAAATAGTTTTGAAATCCACCAGTTTTACCAGTGCCGTCTTTAAATATTTTTAAAACTATTTAATTACCATTCGAGTTTGTATTTCATTTGTTTTTGCCGAGAAAACCAATTCGCTAATGATTTTTACTTGCTTTAGCGCGTCAACACAGCCATAGAGCCAAATGTTATTAAATAAATATTTCACAACATCACATACGCACTTGTGTTACGGAAATCAGTAGTACGGAAATATACATACTTAAATATATTAAATAACACACCCAGACACAGAACAAACACCGATGTTCGTCACACAAATATATTATGTCCCGAGGTGGGAATCGAACCTACGACTCTTGGAACCATAGGTAGTAAACCTGTGTCACTGTTCCATCGAGGCAAACGATTGACCACAAACACGTCGCCTCACACCTAATGGCGCCAAATCGGCCGCCATATTTGTTCTAGTCACCTGACGGTGTGAAAGTAGCCGCGAGTAATCCAATTTCCCGGGCCTAATTCCGGCTAAATATGTACGGACGGCTCAATTGAAAATCCACGCGAATGGGCGTAAGTGCCTTTACACACGTGACGAGAGACAGGGCTACCACTAACGTCTTGACATAATGACATTTGATGTTTTTTTTTTAGTTACTAGCTTCCCGCTTTCGTTTATCACGTATAACGTTAATCCTAAATCGAGAAGATGGATAATAGCTTTATGTCCTTGATCAAGCTCAAGACTAACATTCTTCCAATATAGTATTGTCTATTTTTATTTGCGCGAGCACTACACATTTGAAATAAAACTAATTTTACGGATTAAACTCGCGTGTATTGGTATTCTAAACATACTTTAGAGATCCGACGTTTCGAGCTCTTTACAGCGCTCGTGGTCACGGTTAAGACTAAAGTCCAATATAATAGGAAGATAGAGGCAAGGCGATTGACCATATGAAATAGGTCTTCAAGTACATAATATATGTATCTCTTAACTGATGCTAATACTTTTGGGTCTTCGTAATACTACTAGCGTTTTATAAAAGCTTAAACTGACTAAATAAACCAAACTCTTCGTATGTGATAGTTCACATTTGAATGCTATCTAAACTATGAATGTTCTATCAACAAGCTTTTACGCATCAAAATATTTGGACAAACATCTATCATACAGAATAGTGTCTTACATCGAAAAGGAATAATTAAATTCCGTTTATTTTGCTTAGAAATCCGTGTCTACTCAGTACCTTCACATTTCCGGGTTAGTTGCGTTATTCCCCAGTTGCAATTTCACCCGAACATTTTGTTTAAAGACCAGTTGTGGAAAACTGCAACTGCTCGATTTCGGGTGAAATAAAGCAACTAACCCACATTTTCTAGATCTGTTAGTGTTAACAGTCAACCCTGCACACGATTCGTAGCGAAACGGAGCCAGGGGAAACTTGCGTTGCGTGCGTGAGAGCAGTTTGCGCTGTTGCGTTTGTCGCGCGCCGTCGATGCGCTCGCGACGAAACGCTACATAACGCATCACTTTCCCATCACTAGTCTTTTCGTGGTCTATTTGGCTTTTTTTTTGCTAAGTTGCTCGCTGTCAAACTATGGTGATTCGTTTGAATGATGGTCCTGGACCAAGATGGTTTCCCACTGTATGCTCATTTAAATGTTTTGGTAATCATTACCATTACCATTATATAGGTTTATTATACACGGGAGCCATTGGCAAACTGTTAATTTGTCATAATAATCTCTTTTGAAAATCATATTTCATTATGTATTATCATCACGCGATTCTTCATAGACATTTCTCTAGAAATATTTTTTTCAGTGTACTCTTAAATGTACCCATCTTTTATTTTATTACTTTCAGAAGATGTTTCAACAAAACTCTGTGCAACAAAGAAGCCACGTACCTACAAACAAAGCTCCAAACCAAATTGCCGTTAGAACAAACACGCGCACTAAAATATCAGTTAGGTGCTTGTGCATTTTTATTAAAGCCCATAAACTTAACATATTGCGTACAAAATGCCCATTAAACTGCAACCATTTAACGCCTCCCCGAAATAGCCAGAAAACGGCTTTAGGCATTCGCGGGCCGAATGCCGAGTGCATACATTTAGACGAAACGCCCGCCATAACTCAAAATGTAACGCGAAAACGAGCAAAGCCAAAACTGAAACTTCACACTTAATTATACTGGCCATTTACTTACTTTTATTACCTTTGAAGCTAAAAAATTACCTACAGAGTTCTTAATTCACATTTACAAAAAGAACACTGGCTGAATACAACGATGTATCTTTTTAAAATTCAAAATACAGCATTCACTGCACCGAAAAACCGTCATAATTCAAAACAAAACAAAGGAAGGAGCGAAACGGCCAGTATTTTTGCAACTTCACACATAATTACACTACCATTTAGCTTTTTAGGGTACCGTACCTATTAAAACCGCCGTATCGAACTAACTGGTCGGCCGACCCTTTCCAGGCGACATTAATTACGTCTAAAGACAGAAAAACGGTACCAACATTTAAAATTTAATTCAACTTTTTCTAGTTCTATTTCCGAGGGCCATCAATCGTCTCATTCACGTCTATAATGTGTGAGAAAGACAGAGAGTAGTTAGTTCACGATTGTAACCCTCTGTTTTAATTGTCGCTATAACATTTGAATATGGAATGGGATACGTTGCTGCCATAATGGCGGCCTATGCATTTCGTTTTGGCAAAGGACATGTTTTTCGTTTCATATAAAGCGTATCTTGGATATTTTATAAGAAATTGTTTCCCCTTGTACGGGGATTAAATAATGGTTTGAACTATTAAACTGTAGAATAATCAATTCGACGGCCGCCTGATGAATTTATTAAAGTGAAGCGAGTTCGGTGGAAGGCATATTTTATAACTGGACTTTATAATAATTGTCCTCAAAAAGGTACTTACTTGTGAAAGGACATAGCTATTTTTAACTGACTATGGTATAAGCGAGTAGTATAGTAGGCTATAAAAACTTCAAACTTTAGACTCATAGACAGAAGGTAGAGCTAAATGAAACAATAGTGATAACAAGTAAACCTCTAGTACTTAAGTGTAAAAGAAAATGTGAGTAGATGTGACGTTGTTCCAATAAAAAGTAATACACGGAATCCGCGTTCCCATCAGGCGTTATTACATTAAAAAACTAAAACCATAAGTACGAAGACGGCACTCGAACGCAATAAAAGATAATAAGATTCGCTACCAGCCAGTAAGCGGTATCGTTGGCGGCAATGCAAAAATTCACAGCGCCCAATGCATCGGAGGGATTGCACAGGAAACACGCCATTATCATACCCTCCTCATACAAACACATACTCACATAGGGTGTGGACCCCACGAATTACCCTCGGGGGTAATTTTTACCCCATCACCGAACGTTGCCACCCACTCCACTCATCGTTATTTGAATTAGTTATAAGCAATTCGGTAATACGAATGTGTGGTCAGCGCAATTATTGGGCGTTTTTTGAATTTGTCGATTTTTTTTATAACGCAGCATTTTGGTGGTCACTTTAAAAAGACCAAATTATCAATGTAATTGACCAAATTATCAAACTTTTGCTATGAAATGAAATGAAATAATAGAATAGAATGGCTGTATTATTTCATGATACCAAGTTGCAACTAAGACGTTTGGACAACGAGATGAAAGATAGATAGGTACATTTTCAGTTATTCCTGTTTAAGAAAAATATCTCCTAGGATTTCATTGATGTATTATACACGAGCTAACAAATAAGCCAGAAATTACTGGTCAGCTATTTTACTTGTATTGCAATCTAACCTTTCGATAAAGCATAGGAACGGATCAGAAATATAGGGCACTGGCCATCCTAATTCGACAATATGTGGTCAAGTCTTTTTTTTCTCGAGCTCCTCAGGCGTAATTGCAGTAAATTCGATTTCCGAACGTTCAATTTGAAGGGTTACACTGTAATTAAAATTTCGTTCCAAATTCGAACTGCGGTCAGCGCGATTAAATGCCTTTATTTCAACTTTTTTTTTATTTCAAGTTACCAACTCGATAATGCGTATTCACACTCAATTCTTTTAAGGGGTGTGCACATGGTTAATTTTGTGGTGTAGATTTCGTGAAAGAATTTTATTTGCGTAACAACTCGCTTGGGAATGCCGCCAAATGGTGCGTTTGTCGCTACTAAGGATACGATTGATCAATTACTAACGGTTAAGGGTGTCGCCGGCCGCCGTGATAGTGACTACATAGTTGGATTAGGTACGTAGCCGTGGCGATATGTTCGTTGACAGAACGATCGATCGCTCACCTATGAATAGCTATTTGGAGTTCTAATATGGCTTAGAATATTTTGAAATTAATTGAGTTCAACATTAGTAGAGAATGCTCTACATGTAAATAAGTGAACCAGTCATTTTTATTTTTTCATTATATCTTGATTTATTACGATTGTAAATATATCGGTTTACCATAATTCTACAATTGGAAACGTGAAATTAAGCCTCACACAAGCACTACACAACAAATTGAAAAGTAAATAGCCATTTCGATACTATCCAAAAGCTGAATCGATAATATTTTACGATAGTAATAATCATAAAACTCCACACATCTTCCATATTCGTTGCCCACGCCGAACTAGAAGGGGAAACTACTTCGGCAAATTAGATTCAATATTCTACATCCGTCCCGTTCCCACCTACGGAGGAAGAGTGAGGCAGAAGGCCGGCACACATAGTCGCACACATTCGCATATATCGCTAATTTGTTTTGACATTTCCAAACGAACGATCGCTTTTTCCCGCCTACAAACCAACTAGTGAGGGGCCCTTTCGATTGAGGCACCTGTGCAAAATCAACCGTAACATCTGACCCGTAAGTTCGAAATTCGTTTTTCGGACTCCGGTAGCCGAATTTGTGCGATTGAGTTTTCGCATATCTATTATGGTGGGACCCTTATTCGATTTTTTTGCTCTTTGTACTCTAAAATGGTTAAGGGCTAGCCCCTAACGCGTGCCGTACTCGTATGGGAGTTTTTTGCTCGCGGCAAAAAATTAGATGGATCAATAGTGATGTAAACAGTGGTTTACAAAGCAATAAAATGGATCATTGTGGATAGGCCGTTTTATGTATTACACAAATTCGAAATAATCATGTGGGGAGTGAAGCACGCAAAGATCTTACCAAAAATCAATCAAAATTAAAATACTAGATAGTTTTTAATTTTTGTTCAGAAATCAAAAATGCTCCAAACAAAAGACGTTTCGTTTTACTGTCAAGAAAAAGTCGGTCAATAGATCCCACCAACCGGTAAAGTTGCACAATTGGATTTGAATTATGAAAATCGTGACTAACCCATTCTAATTAGCATCGTGCATGTCATTAGCAAGTCCGATAGACGACTAATTATTACAAAATACGTAACACCAGGGTCCCCTGGGCACAATGCACAAAGACTATTGTGTAACTCAACAATAGGGTGAGTCATGAGTGACGGAAGAAGCAAGGCCCGCAAGGCAGATTCTTAACGTGTGGTGCCAGCAAATCAACTAATGAAAGTTTTTCTATATATGCAAACGCATCAAAATGTCTGCAGAAAGTTGAAGGCAAATAACTATGCGAACATAAACTTTTCCTATCAAATTCAATGCGGTAGAATATCGGACATTTTAGGATGCGATTTCACGCAACTCTGAATTCAGGTTAACCTCATATTATTTACGTTGACCGTACAAAAACTTCACGATATTCACTGACAACGCAAGTGCATATTTCTCAAAATTCGCAACGAAAAAGTTTTTATACCACACACAAGTTATCGACCTCAAAACAAAATACCTACCGAAAATAATTCACGAATTCGGAACGCGCCAAACACTGGCAGCAAATGCAGCGTGAACGGCGCAAAAAAGAAACAAAAGCAAATCAATCGGCCGAAAAGAAAACCCATCAATCAACACAGTCATAATGCAACATTTGAATGTGGAATGATTTTTTGTTCCAAGTTCAAAATCCTCACGACCTTGCCTCGGTCAACTGCGGCGTGTTTATCCTAGGCGAGATATTTGTAACTTTTTGCTTTGCGCTCTTTTTGTTCGCACAATAGCGTACTTGCGTATTTACATAGTCGCGTTACAATGCTATGCTACGCGTAGCAAAAAAAAATGCACGCACGGCCATTGACACCGCAATTCGGTGTTCCATATCGAAACGCCGCATCAAGGTGAAGTGAAGATCAAAGATCACCTGAGAATAAATGACATCTCATTACTTATTGCAAACAATTTGCGGTAACGTGCAAATTACGGGTCTTTATTTAGTTTTTAGCGGACGTTAATGCCCTGTGTCACATTCAACGCGCGTTTAGAGTCGGGGCAGACAATGTGACAAATGACGGACAATCATTGTACGCGGAATGACCGAGATACGCGTTGTAAGGCGACGGAACAAATTTCCTTTATTAGAGCCGCTTGTAAGGAATAAAATATGAGTCATGTTCTGTTTTTGCTTTGGCGATGACTTCGCGATATTTTTTACGGCGGGTGAGCAACGTCGTGACCTGCGCGACCTAATCCTTTGTTAGGCGTCTTTTATGTTTTATACATACAAGTAATCGATGCAAGTAAATAAACTCTGATGGCTGCATTAAGTGAGGGTTTTCCATCATAATACTACGGCCATATTTCTTTTTAAGCATTAATAATCCACCTTTGTTATTAAAATTAATTCTTGGTTACTAGTTAACGTGTCAATGCTTTGAAGCTATAAATATAATATAACATAGTTACTGGACAGAACTTGTTTAATAGAGTAATAAAAGCAAATACAAGCATTTTTGGCCAAAACCTAGTTACCCTAAATATTATAATTAAATAGGTACTGGCCAGTAATCACTTTTTATGAATTAAAAAAACAAACTTTACTTTATAAACTGGCAGTCTATAATGTTCCTAAACTCAAATTTAAAAAAGAAGACAAAGATCGTGATCGCTGCACTCACCAAAATCACCGAACCGGTCCGAAGTTAATGTGACAAATATCTGATAATTATTTTATAGGCATTTAAATTAAAACTTAAATAGTGCATTGGAATTTTCCAAATAGGAATTTTATCACGAAATATGCGTTTAATGGCACCGCAGAGCCTACCAAAAGATAAGCTAATAGTGAAGCCACTTTTGTGGCCGCTGTATCTAAATGGCGTTGCCGTAAATTGATTACTGCCCTTAATGCCTTGTGATAAGGTCCAAGATTCCGGTTGTGGGTCTAGCCATTTCAATAATCATGGAGGAAGATAAACACACGCCGAGTTGGGTCGTTTTCGACAAACGGTCGAATTGGATTCAACCGGTTTACTGATTGGCATGGACCATCCAGTTGCCTGAGGTTACATTTTAAAAAGTAAAGCGTTCGTGTTTTAATGAGTCGTTTAAATTTATTTTAAACTACTCCTAAAAAATCTCTTAGATTATATTGACACGAACACGAAAGTCTGTAACAGTACTGATGAGAATTAAATTGTCACTGTCACTTAAATTTTTACCATCTTATCTCAATAAAAAACCCAATTCCAGTCCACCTGTTTATAAATATTTTAATTTACCTCAAATGTGCACTAACAATGTTAACAAAATCACCACCAGCTGGTGCGTTTGTTTACCGCGCGCGTCAACAAACCGCTTCTTGTTTACAAAAACGGGTAAACACACAATTTGTAAACAGAGTTGTCAAGCATCTCCCACGGTCGCTGTAAATCGGGACTGAATAAGAATATGCTTTTTATTGCATAGACCGGACCGGCAGGTGTTGATTGTGGCCATAGTATAATGACAGAGAGTAGTCCATCTTTGTATAAATCATACATCCTAATTTATAAAAAAAAATGATACCCATAATTAAAAGGCTAATTTCCAAAAAAGCCAATATAAAGCTAAATAATTACATATGATGTTGAACAAATTCTAGGATTGATTCGACATACTGAAGTTTTATATATTTTTTTTATACGCCAAATATCATTCAGTTCATTTTTATACACTTGTCACAGGCAATAACACTATGTTCATATACTTTGGCAGTGGTGATATGAAACCATTGTGAGGGTCATGAATTTATTTATGTATTGCCTTTTACAGATCGGGCAAATCGCCAAAGAAAATTTTGCAAGTTTATAGTGAATGTGACTGACGTGTCTTTTTGCAATACTCTTATGTATTTACATGAGAAATATTTAAACTAAAGTGTCAAGCGGATGTTGCATAATCAGGTTTTTAAACTGCATCATGATTTTGAAATATACGCGCAGCGCAAGGTTTTACATAGAATAATAAGCACTAAGTATTACAAGTCTCTTTAACTTCCCTAATGTTTAAAATTTTATTCAAATTAACTTCTCAAAGCCTACATTTTACTGACACAAACACAATATTAAAATGCTTTTTTACTAATAACATGGACCACGCCAGATAAAAAAATAAGGATTATATTAAAAGTACAAGAAACGTAAAATCCATTTGTACTAAAAACACAGCTTCAGCCAACCTAGGGTATGATTTAAACATCATTATTAACGATTCCGTTGAAAACGACACAACAAAAACATTATACTAAGAAACGGCAAATTGCCCCAGCCACAATGTTTATATTAAATAAAAGATTAACATGCAAACACTCTCTAAATACCAACGTTCCCTACATTTATCTACGGGTAAATACTAAGAACTTGGGATGGGACCTTTCGAATGCCTAGATAATTTGCTGCATACAGTTGAATGACTCGGTCCATATCCACAAAGTAGTTGAAAACAGTGAACCAATATATAGGTTCAATGTGTCAGCTGTTGTCTGACTGACTACGATGATGGCTTGTAGTAGCGTCGTCATCATCACCGGACTTCGGGGGGCGGAAGGCTCTTACCAAAATGTAAGCAATGGTTGTGTCTTAGCAGTAGTCAATTTAAGATATCTTGCTTATAATACATATCAGAAATGTATAGTGATTTTAACTTTTTATAACAAAGCCAAGTTTTCGATTACTTTTCATTTGACATAATGTTTTTTTTTTCTAACCGACATACGATGATGGCACCGGACTTGCAGGAGAGCGGATGGCTCTCACCCCTAAATTAACATAATGTTTGTAAGGCGTCTTGTTGAGAACAATCAAGTCGCTATATAGCATTGATAAATGAACTCATGAGGCTATGAGGCTAAGCCTCAACATTCGTCAGTAAGTGTCCTTAAAAATATTTCCCTGTCATTCTCTACACTGTGTATCAGGTTTATCTTCCATTTCTTTGAAAAAGTGTTCGTTTTGAACGCACATACAACCAAGAATAGCATTTATATTGATCAGCTTTAAGGTCTTCTATCACTTGACTGCAATCTTAAGAATGGATAGCAAATAATAGGTTATAAAAGTAACATATAATTTAAAACATATCAGTGTTGTATGCGATTGTGTGACAAAAAGTAATCAAATTAATATCATTGTGATTCCTGGGAAGGATTGTGTGATGTGACGTGGTATGAATAAGCGATGGATAAATCTATTTATCATTCAATTTAATTTTTTTTTAAGTACGTATAATCTTTTTTTACTCGTTTTTGTAAATAATTCCCAAAAATGCCTGTATGTATTTTTAGGTTTCTTCAGCAGTGAAAAAAATGGAAAGTTTGGGATAAGGGAATGACAACTTTTTAGTTACGGTAATTTTTTTACAAATCCTACTAATCATTAGTGTTTGGTTAGTTGTGATTCAAAATAAATACAGTGGTTCAGTCGCTCGACAAACTACCCATTACAAAATATTAAGCTAACTTAACGTATAAATCTTGATTGGCGGGAATGATATTACGTGACTCAAGCGGCAAAAATGCCTTAACGAACTGCCTGACAATGCTAGATACAATAGAAATACTGCTGTCATGAGTCATATATGACTCACAATCGTGATGGAAACAGTTATTTCTTGTCAAGAAGTGAAAGATTTAGGAATGCTGGTTCTATTGAAATAATCCTACTTTAGCAATAAGGAAGTTAGTGGTTTTAAGGCTAGGCTGTGACTAAATCATTGAATCGAGTAGAGAAAACTGAAAGTATAGCTAAATTGATAATAGTATCATATGAAATGGTTTCATTATATGCAAAAACTAAATCTCTAATCCCGCATAATGGCTTGCCGTAACTCGTATAGGTTAAACAAGATATTCATTCGTACTTGGTAAACTTTCTGACTAAAACATAATAATATCTAACTTTAAAACATAAGTTGCCTACTGCACCAGACCAGAAAAAAAGCAAGAAAAAGTGGTAGCAACACAAGTATTTAATCTAAAAATATAAGTCTAAAATTAATAGCCTATATCTATGCAGCCCGACAAAAAATAACTTCAAGTCCAAACCAAACCGGCAATATATCTGTCACGGGATCTATAAAACCCCAATTTACGGAACGAAATAGAAAAAAAAAAACAACGAATTTAACCCTTCGCGCGCTATCAAATTAAAGTTTATGCTACAATTTGAAGGCAAAATAAATAGGTTATAACCTATTTTCGAGGCGGACGATTAAAAAAAAGTTAAAAAACACAAAGACGATACCTGCACTTAGCCTCAACCAGAGTGGTCCTGTCCTGTCAGTCGGGATGTGAGGGGTTCGGCCGGGGATACACCGGGCTCACATTTGAATAAAAGGGTTGTTTTAATTGCCCACCAAACTTAACCTACAAGATAATGATTTTAACTAACTGATTGCTGAACAAGTTTATAGACAGGCATGTATTTTTGTGTTTGTCATCAAAACATTTTTTTAAATGCAGGTTACCAGTCTTATGCATTACTTTAAAAAGATTAAAAGCGATTACATTATAAATTAGATGAAGGATTGCAAGTCATAAACGCTTACACAACACCTATTATCAAATAATCGCAGTATAATCAAAGATTTTGTTAAATTATAATGGTTGCAAGCAGATTAGTCATAAATTAAGATAATTACTATGTAACCTACATATTTACAAGTTACTGTGAGCAGAAATATAGGTATACCCATCATAAAATAATTAATTCACATATATAAAAAAGAAGCAAAGTTGTTCCTAAATATTAGTTAACTTGCGTAGTATTTACAAATATAAAGCGCGTTTCAATATCGTTGCAACAAATGCATTAAATCGACCCACGCCCCGCGTGTGCCCCAAACCTTACACCACTTGTATCTCAACATTTTCAAAGGTTCGTATTATTTACATTTTTTTAACTCGAAAAAATGGAACAAAAAAGGGTAAAGAATAAACTCGAGCGCTCACCAAATGTCCCCAACAGGTTGGGCCCGGTATCTCGTGTTTTTTACCCCGCTTCCGTCACGTACAATCTGAAACGTAAGAAGGATTTCGTTAATCGAGACGAGTCGGAATGAACTTTGTGGTGCAACAGTGTGTTTTTTTTTTCGAACGTACTCTCATGGCGCGTATTCTTTTTACGAATGAACGGTTTTTTTTTATTGAAATCGATATTTTGATATCTAACCTATTGCGGTGAAATGAGCTTGATTGTATTTTTTTTTCGAACATGCGATATCGATGTAAAAGTTTTATTTGAAGTGCAATGAAAGTGCTATTTTAAAAGCTTACAGTAACTAACAGCCCAGCTGTACAGGTGATTCCAATTTATAACATTTCTTGCACTAAATAAGAATAAGTTCGGTTTTAGATAAATAAATATGGGATTAGTTATAATAATTCAAACCTTTTTCATATCTTTTAAAGTATCCATAAAGGGGTTTCTATGCTAATGCTCGACGAATAATTTATTATTATGTTTATTATATTCGGTATATCATAGTAATAAAAATATACTTTTAATAATGTATTCATATTGACCTATTCCTTTTTAACTGATAAAAGTTATTTTCCAAACAAACCATGATATAAAACCAAAGTTAACCGTCTCCTGAGTAGTTTGTGGTAAAGTTTGGAAAATGTTTGTAAAAATAGTAACCAACGTGCACACGTGTTTCAAATGCGCATGTTGTTTAAATAAAAATTAACACATTTATGAGCACAAAACAACTACACATGTTTTGTACAGCACATTGTCCTCATAATCATTTGCACGTGTATGTACAAAAATAATGCACACAAATTTGTACTTGGACGCAATGCTATAAATGAATCGATATTTTTGAACCAGCCTGCACATAAAATATGCGTACAGTTCATTAATAATGGAAAATATGTAATAGGTTCATTTATTACCGCGTATGATATTAATAGTAACGAGGACTTTTGTTTTGTAATGTCAATGGAGACAATTTGGTATTTACTTTTTGTTCTGAAATATTCTTTTGCATGATTGGATCAATCAATTAACTTGCGTGTGACATTCGTTTTTTAAACGTGTCTATTTTTATATTCTTGTCATTCAATTGTCATTTTTACAATAGTCGTAAGCACTACTTTACATTATTATGTTTAATAGGAACTTAGTGATGGCAGGTGATATGAAAGAACAAAAAATTAAAAATGAAGTATTTTGTTTTGTGTGTGTCAACTCGATGCCGACGACAGCTAGTTGGAAATTCTTTTTTTTATTTACAAAAATGTGCTCAAACTGCTAGATCATTCACAAATGTCCATCTCACGAGAGCTTTTCGAGATACCGCCTGAGATATGCGGATATCTTGCACGTACGATATTCGAGTTCATGTTTATCATATGCAATATATCTAAATATAAACTAGTTAAGCGTCTTTGTGCAATCGCATTTAGAGTTCACACTTTATAAAAAAGGGGTTGACATGACATAAACTTAAACACAAAAAAAAATTAAACTTAGTGTGTCCTCGGTTTTTCTAGTACCAATTTTTTTCTTTGGAGAATTGGAGTGGCCAGGATTCCAAAAAAAAAATTGCTTTATTTTTAAAAATAAAATAAAATTGTCCGGTAAAAAGCACTGGTCACATAAAAGCCATTTTCGATTTTAGAAAAGGAAATTCAAAATGGCGTCGCTCACCGAGGGCGATTAGACCACGTCGTGTCTCCGGCCACGCCTGCCGGATCAGAGGGTTAGCCTTCCCGCGCGCGATGTGCCATGACTGCCATATGCAGTTTGTTTTTTATTTTTATTTCTTTTTTTTAGCACAATCGTGAAGCGACTGTGACCATTGAGAAACGGCCCAGTTGATTGGTCGTGTTGCTACTACTTTTGGAAAACCTTTTTTTTGAAACATCAAACTCAACGGCGTTATAGTTTCTAATAATACTTTGATTACAAAATACTCGATCAAGCACAATTTATTAGTAACAAACAGAATGATTTTTTATTGGCTTAATGTTAATTCAATATGTTCAGTTTAGTTTAATAATAATCTAAATCTTCAGTGATCTAAAATAAAAATAGAAATACTTTACAAAAAAAAAAATATAATTATGCTAGTGTAGCTATCTGACACCCCTGTAAAACACATAAGCGTATTTGTTACTACATAAATCTTAGTCCAGTAAAAGATACGAGATCATTAATTGGTATTGTGAAGAATTATTGTGATCTGGCACGATCGAAACTAGCAATTAACTTAGCGTGTGTTTCAAATGCGTTTTCACGTAACTACGCGAGTGATGAGCGAGTTGCAATAGTATCGATCGTATCGATAAACTTATGTAAAATCTCACGAGGTTTTTTTTTAATAGTGCAGTTTATTAACGACGATCAAGATGTTTCGCTTCGAACGACGTTAATGATTCGATTTATCATACTTACTTTCTCATAGATTTTTACATGGATATCAAATTAATTGTCTTTAGGTGTTTCTTTCTTCGCATATTAATTTGAATATAACTGTCTTCTTATTTTGATAAGACTATTATTAATCATTATACATTTGTAAGTAAATTAATTTACATGGAAATATCTCGGACATATTATTTTTTGCAATGTGTGTAATCATGATATTATTTATGCCAAGATTTTTGCCACAAAATAAAAAAAAAGATCGGTCTTGCGTTATGATGGTTAGTGCTAGGAACTATAAAGTATTCAGTTAAAATGTTGATACAATGTCAGGAGAGGCACTTGAAAAACGTGTCACTATACTTTTATACAAGTAATTCAAGATTCAATAAAAAATAAAAACAGTTCATATCGATATTCTCCCTCGCACCCCTGAGTACGCCCGGCGCTGGCTACATTGTCTCATTAGCCCATGTACACATGTTCTCACACATAAATTCCTCCGTTTCAGCGAGTCCCTTAATTCGGCGGCTTCCTCAATAAAATTTTATAGGTTATAATTAACCATGCAACGGGACCACACGGGATGCGAGACACGTTACTCTTTTGTTTCTGGAAACGCCATCTTAGCTCGTGACGTAACAGCACTGCCATCTTTTAACTTCAAGCCACAGTTTTCACGAGAACCTTTGTCTTGTTGTGTGACTTAATGCGTTTCTATCTAATTGATCGCCCTTTGTTTTGGAGTTGGAGTCACGAGCAATAAACGTACGGTATACATTTCGTTGCTATCCAATTATAGTTGACTAGTTACCAATTAACATTAACTATTAATAGTAAACACTTGACCGTTCACCTTTGAGATTGTAACTGGCATGGATACTCGAACATCTATTAAAGCTGACAATAAAATAAATTTATTAGAAACTATTACGTAATTTATGATGTTTCTTACAATAACAAACAGACTTAGGAGTATTGTGGAATAAAACGTCGGAATTTTGGGTTTACAGCGACCTATCACGATAAAACAGGATATAGAGCACTATTATTGAGTTTTCAAACAGAAATTCACGCTTTATTCTTTTATTTAATGTCTTAAAACTTAAACTATTGGCCTACAATTGAATCTATATCACTGGGGGGAAATCAAGAGTACCGATTATGATGTATCCTAATCATTTAATCATCAAAGTGCAATCAAAAACTAAGATCATCATTTGTTTTCAAAGTCAGCCATGTGATTTTTATAAATCATAATGTCGTCTCGGACGATGACATAAAGCATTTTAGAAGTAGAGATCACTTTAGTGCCTTTACAAATTGCGATTAGGATGGCTGGTTATGACCACATGCAGTTTATGGTCTTTTAACTGCAGCTTAAACAATAAACAGTGAAGCAAAAAGGTGAAAACTAAAGTTTAGTACTGAACACGTGTTTTGTAGGGATGGCTGGTGTTCCATAGTAATCGCGATGGAGTGTTTTATTGGCGCGATAAAGTGACGTTGCCAAATGCAAGTGGTTTAGGGTTCGTTCAAATAACATATTACACATTTTTACACATAATTGTTCTTTGTTGCCTTACTATGGTCATTTTTTAATGAGTATATTCGTTACGTAATGGAAATTGACTCAAGAAATACTTGCATTCTTCAATGAAATTGTTTATGTTAACATTGAAGCTTGTAAGGGCATCGAAATCAAATTCTGTTAAGGTTTGCGGTACAAATATTTTTCGTATCATTTTTAACCATCTTTATATGTGTAGATCAACTTACCAATTAATATACTAGACAACCCTAGTCGAATTGAGATATTTAACGGCTTGCGTCATATTTTAAAATTGGAAATGAAAAAGTATTCTATGCTCCTAACTTTAAGGGTCACAATAGCAAATCAGAATATGGTTGGCGTTAGGCGTGTCATCATTTCTAGTTTGCTATGTTCTACCACGCCTTCTGGTTCTTAGTCATACGATGAGGTATTGAATCTTTATTGAATAGAACAAATTTAATTATACAAACACTCATACTATCATAAGCTATGTTCTTGTCTATTATAGGTTTTTTGTGCTACAGAACATTCATTGTAATCTTCAATCAGCATAATAGCTTTGAATAATAATTATACAACACTTGGGTGTTTCAGTTGTATTGTAGAATTATATTATACTAGCTTTCCGCCCGCGACTTCGTCCGCGTAGAGACGTTTAACGGGTAAAAAATTACTTCTTTACAGCGCAGTCGGTTAAAAAGTTGCCTATAGCCTATTCTAGTCTCTGGACTATATCTGTACCAAATTTCGTTTAAATCGGTTCAGTACTCTATGCGTGAAAGCGTAACAGACAGACAGACAGAGTTACTTTCGCATTTATAATATTAGTTATAAGTAAAATAGGATAAAAGATGATCATTAGGAGTAGATATCACGAATGATACAGGAATGTAGCAATTATCTGTAATATAATTGCTAGTAATATTTGTAACATAAATGTTTCAAAAGATTCTTGAGTACTATTTTGTTCTCTTTCTTTCTACAATTTTGGCTAAAAATTCATCTCACTTCACAAACTTTCATTATTTTTCTTACCGACTGTACCTACTCATTGTTTTCTAAGAAACATTACAGATAATACACGTATGCGTGAGGCCGGAAATTAAAACTTTTTACCATCATACCATGGCGTGATTGAGTGCATTCCAAATTAGCACTTAAAACAATTACATAAGGTCCAACATGAATCTACGCTGCACCGCCCACCTAAACTTATGTAAGTACGAAGAATGTAATAAGCATTTTATTTTTATAGCAATAAAGAGTATCTGTCAATCTTGATCGTATCTCTGAGAAGTTAAAGAAACGTATCAGGTTATCTTCCGTTCAGAGCTTTCCCTCGTTTTATTATAGCGCAATCTTAGTTTCAACTAAAAGTTTAATAATTCATTTTGTTACGATCACATACCGCGAAAATAAAATAACTGTAAAAAAAACTTCTAGACTCATTTCTCAGTGAAATTAAAACATTCTAAATTTGAAAATTAAGATTTTTTTTATAAATAAAACTTAACCTTCCACTGCTGTAGTAATAGTAGATTGGATTGCTACCATAAAAAAAGCATGTAATTCTAAATTTAAAGGACAGTGTTTTGAAAAAAGCATGCATTGCATAGTGCTGCAAATTAAAGCACGATTCACTTTTTAATCCTTTTTTCGATGTCAATTAAAAGTAAGTAACGACGTACGAAAATAGTTAAAACTAACCCTTTCACTGCCGCCGTCTTAGCACTGTCACTGGCAAGAAAAAGTGAAACTACTTAAAACGTTCAAAAATTGAAAAAAAAAAACTTTTTACACACACTGTGCGTCTAACCCTTCCGTCGCGTGGCGGTAGTAAGCAGTTATTACAACGAGACTAGTCGCCTAGTGCAACGCACAATGAACGTCTGCTTTGCATAAGAATAGCGATGCAACAGCTGTGCGCCGGCCATCTGTGCTGGCCCGTATTACCATACGTTTTGTAAGTACATCTAAGTACTAGGGTATTTGAGACCGAAGACATGTCGAAGCCGTGTTCCCCATACGAGTATTTACACGATGATGACTCGTGATTGTGAGTACAATGGTCGTAGGTTCTAACAATATTTTTTTAACCGCCTAGTACTGATACGATTTTATTAATTCATTAACTATTGTAATTTAATAAAAAGAAAATTATGTTGCACATAAGGCGATCTGTTTATTTTGTTATTAATGCACTAAGTACTTTTACTTCTTATATAATGAAAAAGGTCTTTACATCTCTCATTATCGAAAACTATTACCTATATTGAGTTTATGATATTTTATTCAAAGTACTTACATTAATATTTTTTGTATTTACATATTTTTTATCTGAATTCTTAACAATATGCTCACTTTATAATAGTTTTACAGCTGTTTACGGTAATAATTTAAATTTAAATTCTGTACTAATTAAGCCGTTAAGTTGAAACCTTCGTGAAACTAATTACAAAGAGTATAAAACACGTCTTTTTGTTTTGATGTGATCTTTTTGAATGTTATGTCTTAACAAGCCGATTTTTTCTGACTAATAATTAAAAATCTTCCTCATAGGTTACTTGCAAGTTAATTTGCCACAAGTAGATACCAGGTTGAATTATGGTATCGTAAAATATAATGGCCCCACATCCGTTATAAGACCATTTGTCTATTGGGCATTATGAAAGCGTTGCAAGCTATATTGAGCTATATTCGGTATTGGTCAGGAAATCCGGTATCGAATTTTATTTACTCACCTAATAAATGTGTCAGGATGAAATTTTTATCTACTACTATAAACGTATAAAAAGAATAATTATTTCTTGAAAAACAAAATTACTGCAATCAAGATGTAAAAAAATTAATAATATTTATTCACACACATTATTCACATGATTATTTAGATTATGTGAGAGACGTTTGAAAAACGTAATAAGTAAACCATCATTGATTTTGACACCGTAATTGTTATTTTTAATTTTTTACCTACTTAATTACCTACTAATTGTAAGAAAGTACAAATTTTAAATATAAATAAACATCTCAAAATAAGACCGAGTAAACAAAAAAAATGAAATAATTTCATCTTCTTCAATTACATTAAGAAGAAGAAATAAAAATAAATACCGGAATAAAAAATAATACCTTTTCTCAACCAATTAAACAAACATTATGGTCTTAGCGACCATCACGCGATAAACTGTCAACACTCGTAACTTAATTTGAAATAATTACGTAATTATGGAACAAGAACATCGCTAAAATGATGCTAATTAAACATCGACACAGCACAATACGCTACTCGTTACCGAGAAAAAAAAAACAAGGGAATAAATAATTATTACAATTATTGTGGCGACCCGACAGATGGCACTGTGCGTGATACTATTAGTTTTGTGTTTAATTGTGTTTTCTGGATAGAGGAATGTCTGACGACGCCCCGGGGATATAATAATTGGATTTTTAAATAGTTAACGATATCGATTGTGCTCGACTTTTATGTAAAATAAAGATTTAAAAGACAATAATAATTATTATTATTTATCCTAAAGACGAAAAATATCAAAATCAAAAGTTTTGTACAATAATTATGTATAACATGTAGGAAGAATATAAAATTTAAACAAAGTCATTAAACATACTCCAGAGTCATAAATGTGCATTTATATGTTGTATCTTTCACAAAAACTAAAATCCTACAAAAAGGTTTCAAGCAACCATTAAGCGACTTAAAAATTTAATCCAAAATTTACGAGCGGCCGTCTACTAACGGCCATTCAAAGTCTTAGAACTGTAAAACGCATTAGAATATTAAAAAAAATATATCACTAACTCTTCTCACATAAATTACTATGCATACATGCACATGTATGGGAATGGAACGCTAAACAAAAGGGCAAATCTTAATAAATGATTGCATTCAAAGCGAGGGGCGCAAGACATTTGAATCTCATAACCCTTTCCCGACACCTGGTCTATACGGCCGGAGTCAAAAATTTCTTTTATCGCATTAGCATAATATTTATAATATTGACAATGGGATGCTTTATTCAAAGTAGCTTAGATTTAATGTGCGGTAGCTGGAGATAGGGAAGATGACAATAGCGCACTTTGTGGCGCGGTTTGTAAGATGCTTTTGAAGGGCTGAAGAGATCGAGTTAACGAGCCGATTACATATGACGTCATTTTATCTTCGCAGTCTCACGATACGAGAACCATTTTTCATTTGCTATTAATAGTATCATTTTTTACTCCAATTAAACTATCAAGACGATCACGAATTTACCATAATTATTATAGTTAGTTAAATAGTAGACATAATACGTTATCACATTACTGAACTTTATTAAAACAAACCTAAACACTTGGTCAAACAAACTATGGCATAAAGTCACTTAATGAATTTCTAACAAAAAAGAATCAACATCATTTTGAAGTTAGAAAACCTAAATCAAAAGGAAATAAAAATATACCCGAAAAAAATACAATGATTCAGAATAAAAATGAAAGTATACCATCATCAAATTACATTAAAACCCGAGCAAACTATCCGTTGCATCTTCCGATCCACTTTCAAATTGATAAAAAATCCTTTTAACCCCACAATAGACATCGACCTTTTGTCTAGAAACCGTCAAATGATACGCATTAGGTTTTTTGCCGTGTTATGAATACATTTAAAACAGGAAGGATGTGAAAGTCGGGGGTATTAAAGACACCGTATGGTGGTGAAGGGTTGGGGAACCTTTAGACCGGCTGCGTTGTACAAAGAAACGGGTATAATAGGAGAAACATTACATAAAGAAATGAATTATTGCGTTTTCGTTGTCCGTATAAAAACTGTTAGTATCTTTGCCCAAATTAGTTCGTCTTAATGAAAACATATACTATTACTACTTTACGAACATAATTAAAACTTTGCAATAGTTTAAAAGTTCCGAAGCCCCGAAAAATCGAACAGATACCGCTCTAAATAATTGTATCTAAAATGATTTAAAAAAAGAACTATTTTTTTAGTTTTCTAGGCGTCTGAATCAAATAAATAGCGAAATATTTCACTGAAATTAAACTAACATTTTTAAATACGAATCAAAAGACTTTCATTTTGATTCAAACCAAAAATGCTGAGGTCCTTTTAAATTGCCAAATTTAATGCATACCAGTAACATACCAGTTGAAAAAGAATGCATTACGACTGGAAAACTTTTTTATTGTTCTAACAACTCGAATGAACTCGATTAACCTTGCCAAATGTCATTGGGTCACTTTCAGCTGTTGGCGTTTTGATACGGATCTTATCATACGGCTAAGTCCCATCAATCAGACCAGTTATCGGTACTTTCTCTTCGAAGGTTACTGATTACTTCGCGAACATGAAATGTTATCTATACCGTGGTGTTATGTAAGTGTGGAGATATTGATAACGATAACTTGAGCCATTTTAGTCTGCCTAGTTTTTGGCTAAACGTGATCTAAAGAGTGTTTCTCTTTTGACTACTCCTACTAAATCTATTGGATTATGTGACATGCGTGATCAAAGACACATCGATACATTTTGAAAATAAAAGCAACAAATTAATTGATTTTCATTGCAAAAAAAAAGAACTACCTATTTGTTTTGTTTTTAATTGTTTTTTTTTAAAGTATTTTTGGGTACGAATTTAAACAACGGAAACAATTGATTAAATTTGATAAAAATGTAAGCCCCGTTGGTAATACGTTGAAGACACACGTCTAAACCGCGACCGTTTAGGGGATATTCAATATCGGCCTTACTTTGACTATCATATCTACTGAAAATATGTTAGCTTCGAAAAGGCCGGTTGGTAAAATCTTTTTGTATATTTCTCGACGCCCGCGCGGTTTGAACCGGAGCCCCCACGAGTGAGTAAGTCGAATCAAGCGACGGAATAAATGAGCCATCGCTTCATTATAGCAGTTGACGAAAATGGTCATTGTATTCGTGAATGTATGTGTGTATGTTTTCTTACATAGTTTTATTCCGGTTTTTTATTTAGTTATATAATAAAAGTAATCATTTTTACCTTAATAGTTTTTCAAGCTTGACAGTAGAGGGCAATTTCCGATAGTTCCAACATCTGTAACAATAAAAATGGATATTAAATTTCAAATAAAGGACGTAAAAGTGGAATTAAATAATTAGTACGTTTTATATAAAGGAGGTATAAAATAAATAAATTATGAGCCAATATAGTACGTTTGGTAAATTAAACAACAATACCTACTTATTCGTTAGGAAACACTAAAATATATTTCACAAGATTTCAAGGAAAAACTGACCAACATATTTTTAATATTCCATAAAATTTTAACGACCAAAACAATGTGAGTTCCCAAGCTAATGAATACCGTTATGAAACGAAAAAAAAATCATTGCACGCTTACCGTACAAGCAATATGCACACGCAAATTAATTCCTATTAGTCATGAACCGGTGCGACAAATCCAAACGAGACGATATATCAAAAATTTTATCACACGGAGGTGTCAACGGATCTTACTTAACCATTCGTCTTTGTCCAAACGGCTTATCGGGGCAGATATCTATGTGTCGACGGGGCCCATACATAATTTATTTATGCGCAAAATTTGCATCTACTTTTGAAGGGTTAACTCTGGGTAATCGCGGTGCATGCGTAAACAGGACCCGGTATCTGATGGGAAATGTGGGTAAGGCTTGTCTACATTTAGATAAGACGTATAAGGGCATATCGTCAGTTGCGGATTTCTATGCGGTAGGCCGCTGGCCATCTGAGATTGACGATACGTAAGTAAGAGGAACGCATTCGAAATGTTTATTTCGAAACGCAACTGACTGGGAATTTATTTGTGTTTTAGAATTTGTCCGCATCCCGAGATTAAATGGGGAATGTTTTACGATTGAATTTACACTAGCTGTATAAACTTTGGACGAAGAATGAGGTAAATTGTTAAGTGCTATTATTTTATTATTTTTAAAGTTTAATGAAAATAAGCGATGTGGCGAGTGATGACTTATTGAAAATGCCGTTACGTCTTTCAATCTATTAATAAATTTATCAACATACTAGTAAAAATTTGCAACGTTGCACAAGAATTTTCTGCCCTTTTTTTCAATTGAGATACCTAATACCTTTGCCTACGGAAACTTTTTTAACAATATTATGCCACACCGTCCGACATGGCTAGCTCGAACTTACAACGCAACATTGTAGCTTTCAAAGTATCAGATTCCTAAACCCCGCTTCGGCGAAAGGAACGCAATACCGAAGCTAAAAAAACTATCGTAATTACTTGTTAGCCGATATGTTAACACATTCCTGTTCAGTTAATTAAAGAAGCCAACCACGCTTATTGCTAAATGTATTCCCACAATTAATCAGAAGATTGCGGTTTCGAACAACCCTTACCATTAAATCAGAAACAAACAAAAAACTACTTGAAGACACAATTTGGCAGTGGGAAATTAAATTAACAATAGTTTACAACGGGTCGATAATAACAATAGCAACAAAACACTCTATTCCACTGTGCCCCATTGTCAAGTGATGGTGTATGGCTGACTTCTTTGTGACGAAGACAGAAATGAATTGCTTGTTACTTTACAGTGTCAAATATGTTTTGACAGCCAACATCTCATGTACCGGCGAAAGTTCTTCACAAACAAATGATTTTTAATTATGCATTTGTGACGCCGCTATCCGTTCTAAGAATACCAATATTAATTCTTATTGTTTGCCCGCCTACGCGAGTGCATCCGGGGCGAAGTATTATGTTCCGATGACGCAATCAAAGACCCTCCAAAGTTCGAAACTTGTAATTTAAGCCAGTGTTGCAAGGCAGAACAATCATGTACCTACAAAAAAAAGGTCAAAAACCATCTAAAAATCATTTGTAAGTGTCACGGGCCCTCGGATCGAAATGTTCGTTCACTCTCGACGTAATAAATAATAATTTATGTCTGTTCGACAATGCGTTCGTGAAGTCGGATGTCTTTGTTTAATTACCTGTCAAGCTTTTTGATATCTAACCTTTTGCGTTCAAATAAAAATTGATATTGTTATTTTTCAAAATTCAATTGAATTGACCTTTTGATGTACTTTTTATGGCTATAGATGTTTACATCTATTGCCTTAACTGCATAATATTGACTGCGAATGATAATTTATTGGCATTCGATTTTTTAAACAACTATTAGAAATATTGTATCAAATTACACGTAAACACAATTTGAATAATTGAGGTGAGTCAGTAATAGCCATCGACGTTATAATTGCGAGTTTTTGTTTTAACAACTTTAATTATCACATAGCTGCAAATGACTTTGGAATAGATGAAAAAAAAATGTTCAAAGTCAGTCGGTTCGTTGCTCTTATATACCTATAGCATTGTGCTGATAAAAACAAAGCACACCGCGTCATTGGTAAACAACATAAAAACTTGTTGCTGGCAGCTCCGATACTTAATATCCACAACAAAAAAAAAACACAAAACACTGACGGGGAGGTTCATGTAACTGTGGTATTAATTGATGTTTGTAATTCATCATTATCATCGCCAGCCTACAATCCGATACGAAATGGGCTATTGATCGCCTATTCAGGTTTCAGGTGGAACAGTCAACAGATCAGGTACCAAGGATATCTTCGATCAACATTTTGCCTTTGAGAATAGTCACGACCGAAGTTATAAGAAGATAAAACAAACTTATCGATATGAAGTAGAATTAACGTATCGCGATGAAAGAGTGTTACTTTACATCGACACATTGTTACTCAATAAAAAGTCCTGAGAGACGAAATTGGAAGCAAAACCGCCAACCCAACATGTCATAAAGTCAAACCAGAAGCCGCTGGCTATCTGTTCTATTCTCGGCTGTGACCGTGGGTGACTCACTAGGCGTTTGTTGTAACAAACATGTTTACCTACTTGCTTGATCCCGCCTGTTTATTGGACAAATGTAAGCCACCCGAACGGGCGGGCAATGACACCGCCGAAATCATTGGACAATTGGACAAATTCCAGTAGGCTTATGCAACGGAAACAAAAGACAGTCAACAAACGATACGTGCCACTTAGTCTAAAGTGATTGTTTATTTTCCGCCAAGGGGTACGATCTTGGTAAATGCAATTGTATTGCAATACGGAAGGCAACCTCGATAACGATTGGTACCTCAAAATTATTATCCCAGCAGTTGCTGAGATAAACGATATCCTTTGGCAGTTAATCTCAGAATGTAAGGGTGGTTTATGCCACACTGACCAAGACACGCAGTGGCCGCATTCATAAATAAAACCTCGACTATAATGTATCCTAGTAATATCAAATAATTCCTTGGGGATCCTAAAGAACCTGCTTACATAAAGTTAAAATAAATAATTCAACGGAATCTCATTACTAAACTCCGGGCACTTGACGACTGAATTTGACATTTGATAGGGGTTTGACATCTGACAATATTGAATATAAATCGTCTACGAGATGATCTCGACGAACTTGTCAAAAATATCGAATCTTGAAATGCTATGTACTTTACTGATAAATATTTATGTAGATAGGATAAAACTCTAGAGGATTGTCAGATAATTGAACATCGAGAAAGATACGAGAAAATATATGAATAATAAAAGTATACAAATCAGGTTTTTACAAGGGGTAGGCCATTTCTTCGATGGGAAAGGTTCTATATTATTTCGTTCCTTTTAAAAGACGCTAAAAACCGGAACAACTTCTACCGCAAAACTTTCACGCTAAACACTACTTTATACATTATACATTGTTACAAGCTATTATGATTGTAACTAATCTTCCTCAACCAAAATTTAATTCTAGTCAGTAACTACTACCATTAAGTATCTCATTATTCACATCATGATTGCTCCAGACCTCTAATAGCACGTCTACTTTATTTATATAATTATTTCCATCATTAAACCTAATAACATGATTATCAACTTCAAAATCACCATTGATTACAGCATTGACATCATACATACTTCCTAAGAGATAAGAGTTGATTTGAAACTGGACTTTCGTGTTTCTAGCGTCGTAATGAGAGTAACTTTTCTTAATTTAAACATGCCTCGATCTAAAATAGCGTTTAATTACACCTAATAGCCAATACGTTTCATTGGATACCGTTCCAAAGAATTTAAATTATTAATTTAGCTTCTATAACAACTAGGTTCTGTGCAAATAAAGCTATTAATTCTGGGATACGAAATCATTTAGATACCCAATCTACTGTAATGGAGTTAAACTAGTTATAAACTATAAGTTGTAGCTTAGATAAATGGATATTGAATTATAAAAGTATACCTCTGTACTTTGTGGTATTAACTATCATTTAGGTATGTTACTTAAGTGTTTAAAAATAACTACGAAAATGATTACTAAACTATTGTTCTCATTATCTTCTACTAACGTGGCCTATTGTGTTATTACTTTGAATAAAATATTCCACAATTTTCCGCTGTAAATGCAGTTCTTGGTAATAACAACGAATCGATATGGAGTTGTACCAATATCATTGTCGTTGGATATAGTAGTTTATTAGTTTCAATAAATGCTTTAGCAGAACCTTTTGATCGCCCTCTATGTTTAATTTGTCTTTTGTCTATTTCTTTTCATTATTTCTTCTTACGCTTACATTTGCTTATTTCTTTTGCATGAATAAAGGCTTGGTTCTTTCTTTCTTTTGACGACTACGAAGTAATTAAATGGTCATCTTCATCTGTAACTTTGTCTTAGAAGGGCAAAAAGGTAAGGTGCCCAATAGAAACTCTATCCAGGATTTATAAGCTGACCGTCCCTACATGTCGCAAGTACGGACAGGAGAAATTACCCTACTCAGTAGCGGTGTAACGAGGTAATGTCCGACTACTGTGCCATTACGGCGTTATTGGCCGGCTCAGACCGATATTTTGTGGTCATTTGACGTCGTTCGGGGCAGTTGCTAGACAATCACTGATTTATGACTTGCCTGTAGTGTAGACAACAAAAAAATAACAATTTTGGTGTAACTGAATGTATTGGGATCTGGATGTATTGAGAATAGTTACAAAGATATAGTAGGCATATAACATTATCAAATTTGTTGTTCAAATATTGACAGGAGTACAGTAGGTCTGTCTACTGATTAGGAAAGAGGTCTTAATTATTTTAATTACATTTTATCCAAAATTATGTGAAACAAGCATACTAATAGAAAAAACCAAGCAACCACTCAAACATCAAGTACTCAAATACTACAAATGTAAAGAAAATTAAAGTGAAAGAGTGTAGGAACAAGTATATTAAGTTGCATGAATAGTGCAAAACAATGTTATGACTGTTAGAAAGTTCCGTTAAACCAATGACTGGAAATATGAATGATGTTGCATTTACTGATCGCTGCATTTTATCATTATTAAAATCTGGACACTATGATGGAGTGTCTTGGCCGCAACACGTAATTTACGAATAAAATTCCTAACACTTCTTAAATTATAAATTGGACGCAAAGATTTATTGGATTGATTAAAAAAACACAGACAAGATATATCGATAAATCTTGGTGTAATAATCGAGACGTGGATGGCTTGGTTTAGATTGCTCCGGCTGAAATATACGAAAGTGTAGATTAAAATAAGAGATAACGTGTGGATATTTTTTGTCAAACAGGTAATGTATCAAGAGAAACTACTAAAACTAGATACCAACCAGTGCACTTAGTCGATGTATGAAATTCTCAGAGAAATAAACCAAACTAATACCTCTGAGATAAAACCAGACATAACCGCCATTGTTAGGAAACCAAGTAAACCTATATTCACTTTACGATGCAATTACAATCATTATTAGCCAGTCTCTACTCTGAATCACGTTTTCATAGGAAATATATCAATTTAAAGATTCCTCTGTACAGTAATTGACAGCATTTCGTGTGCTCACTAATGAACGCCGGAGGCTGGCCAAGGGAGCATTCTTGACGTTTAAGTCGGTTAAAGGCATAATCAAGCCGAAACATATCTTCAGTTATGAGATGTCAGATTCCATTTTGCACGACTTCCAATAACGAACGAGGGTTTTCGTTTCGAAACAACTGTTCAAGTGAATTATGAGACGATACTTTCGACTTTGTTGAAATACAAATTGCATGCATTTAAGTTGGGAATCGTGTCAGCGCCGAATTGGGTATCGGCGATATTTTAGTTGGGCTCGGATACAAGTTTTTCCTTATTACTGCACCGGCTAAATTGCTCGGTTACATTCCACGCACCGTATTAGTCGATTATCCACTTTTTGAAGAGTGGGTATTATTAACGATATTATGTCATTGGGGAATTATCTCAAATGTTTTGTTGCAACCTTAAAAGAATTTTCTGTCTAAATATGAAATTATTATTAAAAATATGGTTAATAATTTCCAAAAAAACTATTTAATGATGATGAATGGATGGAATGAATTACTATTCATATATGAAGATACGAGACAAAGTTTGATATTATTGTACTTGGAATTATGGCCTCTTGTTAGCACATTTTGTAACCACGAATTACTGTAAACCATTCATTACGACCAACTAGACCAACGTTTAAATATGGCAATGAAATCCTTATGTTAATAATTGTAACTGTATATAAATGTCAACAGTTTTATCTGAGGAATTATCTAGAAGAAGAAATAAAAACAAAACGTAGGACTAGTTGTGACATGACTAAGTACATACGCATGAAGTAGTTGTAAGTGAGTAATATACGATTTGTACGGTGTACCAGTTGTTGTAACTGTGCCAAGAAAACATTACGTGAATCGAATACAAAACTCAACATAAGCATGGAGATAGAATATTATATAGGTTCAACTTCAAACTATTCTAAGCCTCCCATTTAATGAACAAAAGTGTTAGTTACACTTTTAGAGGTAGGTCAGTTTAGAAGGATCCAAATTTTATAAATGGTGAACCTATTCTAAAATTCATCATCATCATCATCATCAGCCCATACTTGTCCACTGCTGGACATAGGCCTCTCCAAATGCACGCCACTTCTCTCTATCCTCGGCCACTCGCATCCAGCTCCTACCAGCCGTCCTGCGCAGATCGTCACACCACCTGGCCTGCGGGCGTCCTACACTACGTTTGCCGAGACGCGGTATCCACTCCAGAACTCGTCTACCCCAGGGCCAGCTGACTGGGTCACTCATAATATGTTATCTTCAAACAATACTTAGTTATCTTCAACAAAAACTATGATTGTTCGGTGTAGCAAAAATAATTTTCCGTACAGTGACCTATGCGTACTCATTCAAAGACAACTGATTGGCAGTTTCTACCTATTGCTTGATTTTGTCAACAAACAACAGGGTTAGCTATACATTATATTTGTATGTGGAAGATAAGTGGAAGTGCACATTATGATTTAGACGGTCTAAGTGCTGACTGATGGAACTTAATTTTGATAGTATTGTGATTCAAGAGGTCTATGCGAAGTACTCTTGATCTAGCATTGTTAGAATATGGCAATAAAAACAGTATACATGCAATATTTTAACATTTTCTAGCTCAGTATGTGTGTTCGGGTCCGACTTATTAAAATGAGGCTTTACAAAAGATTCAAATAAAACTACATAAGCAAATTTATATTCATGCAGTTGGCTATATAAAGTAGCAAACAATAATCTGAAATGAGGTATTTGACATTTAGCATTGGTTGTCAAACTACAAAATACAAGAGAAAAACATACTTGGGATGGTTTTCAAGACTACATTCTAAGCGATTAAAATTATTTTCAAGGTCTTAGAACGTGCATTCTTTGTCAAGACACGTGGAAGATCATTCATAGATACTTTGCGGGAGCTAATGGACTTAAGATATTTAGATGACATCATAATAAATGCACAAGCGACTAACAGTCATAAAGTTTAGGAGTAAATAAGTTTTCTCGAAGAGCAATGATTTAGGATCGACATAGCTAAGACTTGTTGTTCTAAGCGAGATAAATTTGAAGAAACGATTTACAGCTAGTTCCAGTGACTAAGACGGTAAATATTTATCTTTGCTTATACTGCACCGATCCTCTGAGTACAAAATATACTTAGTATAAATTTTGAGTACGACTAAACGGTTACTGTTGTTTTTTGTTTTTTTTATCACGTCACCGAAGTGAAATTAAGGGCATTCACAGGATAAAATTAAACCGTATTTTTGTAACTGACAATATAATCGCGCGGAATCCTTTAATTACCAATTCCTTCGATCGGCGTAAACAATTTTGTTGTTGCAAAAAGTCGGGTCCTCTTTAAATACAAGTCGAATACCACTTTATAAATAAGCTTGCTGTAATTACCACGTTATTGGCAATTGAAGCATCATTAGTTATGTTTATTTCTGCGCCTGACGCATAGTCATGAAGTCACTATGATGAATGACATTTGAAGTGCATTCACTGTGCAACCAGCTTTTGAAATAAATAGACAGTCGATAAAAAGTGCAACATATCCTTTTTGTACCTTGGTTCTTTTCGATGATTGCGAAATTTTTGTGAATAATCCTGATGTATATGAAATAACTTGTATGAATACAAATTCTTCCAATAAGAACATATTTTTTGGGAATCCGGTTTTGAACTAGGTGACATATAGATGTAGGAGAGTAAGAGGGATGGAAGAAGTCGAAGGAGGCCTACACCAAAATGATAGAAATAGGCTTAAGAAGAAGACAAATTAGGGTGACATTGATTTTAAGCTGTTCCGACCAAATTTTAATTAAAAAACCTCACAGCAATCAGGTGATTCGTCAGTCAGTCAGTAACTTTATAATATAGATTTATTGTTATTACACGACGTAAGCAATTAACAGTTTAACTGTACAAAACTTGCCCTGTGTTCGATTTCGTAATACTTCCTACCGCCTCGGGCTAAGATAAGAGGCACCCATAAATAATAATTAGTGACTGGGAATCGAACCCGGGCACTTACCACTAACGATCGCACCGTCGCCCACGGCGCACTGAAATTAATAACATTGAACAACCGACTGATTTATATCTTCATATTTTCAACTATATCATTTAAAACTTAGTCTATTTCAGAGTCGACGCCATTAATCCTATGCAAGATTGATTGTATAATTAACCGTGAAGATTGATAAAAAACCTTTTCATTAAAAATGCATTCAACAGATTTTTTATTTTTTTTTATTTTTCAAGATATTTAGGAACCGTCGTTTTCTTAATGCCGTTGTGAATCAGACTGATACTCAATCAAAGGGCAAAATCGCGAAACATTTAAATTCTCTGATTGGTCAAGAACGGCCGCAGATAAGTTGGAGTCACGATAAGCTGGGTCGAATAAAAATAGAAGTTTGCCCACGGGCACGCTAAATTAATAACGGAATATAAACGCTTTTTAACCGACTTCAAAAAAAGGAGGAGGTTCTCAATTCGTCTGTATGTATAATATTTTTTTTTTTTTTTTTTTATGTATGTTCACCGATATTTCCGTCAATTATAGACGGATTTCAAAAATTTTTTTTTGGTTGGATAGAGTTCACTTTCGAGGTGGTCCCATTTTCACCAGTCTCGGATCTGATGATGGGATCCTGGAGAAATCGAGGGCAACCTTCAAATTTTATAGGGACATGTACCGCGTTTTGCATATTATCTGAAGTCATATTGGCATTTGCTTCTGGCAATCATAATCTTATGATGCTGAGCTGATGATGGAAGGTCAACTCCTTAGTAGTTATGAGTAAAAGAATAATTATTTCAATACTGTATACATATTGAGACTAACTAGTTATAATATCAGTAGCATTACAGGTGAGCTAAACTATTAGGTTGACCAGTCTAGGATCTGATGATGGGATCCAGGAGTAATCGAGCGCAACCCTCAAATTTTATAGGCACATGTACCGCGTTTTACATATTTTCTGAAGTTATATTGGCATTTGCTTCTGGCAATCATGATGTTATGATGCTGAGCTGATGATGGAAGGTCAACTCCTTAATAGTTGGGAGTAAAGGAATAATTCTTTCAAATCTGTGTACATATTGATACTACTAGTTATAATATCAGCAGAATTATAGGTGAGCTGAACTAATTGGGTGTAAAAAAATGTAACACTAAAAAGGATGAAAAAAAATTGTAAACAAAAAAAAACCGCCTTCAAAATGACTCACTAAAAATTACAAAAATAATATAATACGAACATTAATCTGGGTATGAATTTGATATGTTGTTGAAGGCGGTGCCAATTAAATTTTTGAGGAAAACTGCATGAAATATAAACGGCACCGCCTTCAACAACATATCAAATTCATACCCAGATTAATGTTCGTATTATATTATTTTTGTAATTTTTAGTGAGTCGGGTTTTTGAAGGCGGTTTTTTTTTTGTTTACAATTTTGTATAAAACTGTTTTGTGCTACACACCCAAATTGCTGCGAGATAAAAACGTGCCTATGTTCGCCAACGTTGGGCTCCATATCTCTGTGTACTGTCCGGCACAAAATTGCTTGTTTGTTTTATTATAATTTTGTACAGTATTTTACAATTTTTTTATATTGAAAAAAAAAAATGGATTGATAAAGCGTTATATGACCAAATATTATGAAAAAGCATGATTATAAATGATATTAACTACCATCATAAAAAAATATTAACTAATAAAGATTTCACTAACAAAACTACAGAGCCGATTTAGTTACACTAAAAGTGACCTAAAGAAAACATTTGGTATACCTCAATGTAATAAAGAACAAACTACCCATATCATTAAAAATATAGCGCTCGATTAATATGAGTAAACTTAAGAGTTCAAACAAATCGATTCTCGTATCCGAATCACAATCGTAACTTAGTAGGTAAGCTACTCGAGTATTCGAATGAAAACATGTGTTTAGTCTCCGCCTGTCGCTCGGCCATAACCGAGAGAAGATTTTTAATTGAAAACATAAATAACTTTTTAGGTGCCACTTTAAAGGCGGTGAGGGCCGTTATTTCAGTTAAGGATTCAATTATTTTGTCTGTGTGTAAAGCTTAAGGTTGAACTTGTGGATTAAATATGAAATATTCAAAATGGTCGACTGGTTATTTTACTTAGGCGTTGGACGGAATGGATCTGGTCAGATTGAAGAGTGTTTTTTCTACGGGCTCGCTACTTATTCAACTAGTTTTGTTCGTGTTTTTCTTATAGTTTGGAGAAGATTTTCTTATAGTACATTTTATTTATCTAGAAAACTAGAAAAAATCATCTGCTTTAGACAGCTAGCGCACGATATTGGATTTTTATTTTGTTATTCATAAATCTCTACGCGAATCTCTTTTAACATTAAATTAATATCTATAGGCACTTTCAATTAACTTTTAAAATATGCCGTGTATCATTGGTATTACTGTCATAACACTTTTATAAAAAATACATTAAGATGGTAACTGATAAAACCTGATACATACAATTAGTTTTAATAATATCACGCTACGCATCTGTTATTTCCCACTATTGTTTCAAAATGGCGGACACAACGGCAATAGAAAACTTATAATAATTACAATATGTCACCGATTGCGCCTGCATTAGCTATTTGTTGATGATTGTAAATAATAGGTTCAGTGAACGTTGGTGACAATAGTATTACTATTTTCCTAGGGCAAAATGACGTTGAGATTGTCTGACTGTTATTAGAACACACATGCGGTATAGTCATTAGGCATGTTTCTTTGTCCTGCTCACTGTAACGATTACCTGCGGTGTCGTTCAAAATTGTACTTTATTGGTAGTTCATTATTTTGATTAGATGGCTAGTTAATGCCACTCAAATATGCACCACGGCTATGAGCATTCGTTTTTTTTATATTTTACCCATCACAGTTCTGAAATCACTAGTTTTATCTATACTAATATTATAAAGCTGAAGAGTTTATTTGTTTGAACGCGCTAATCTCAGGAACTACTAGTTCGATTTGAAAAAATCTTTTTGCGTTGTATAGACCATTTATCGAGGAAGGCTTTAGGCTATATAACATCTAGGGCATCGAGCCCGGGTTTACCCGGTCCTAAAAACCCGGGTTTTTCTGGGTTTTAGGAGTCACAAAAAACCCGGGTTTGAAAAACTACAACCCGGGTTTTTCGGGTTTTTTAAATGCTTCAAAAACACGAACTATTCTGTAAATGTTGGTGTTGCCATCACCATCAGGTGATCAGTCTGTTCGTCGACCACCCATCATCATCATTATCAGCCCATTTCCGTCCACTGCTACATACATAGACATAGGCCTCCCCAAATGCACGCCACTTCTCGTTTTCGGCTACTCGCATCCAACTCCTACCAGCCGTCCTGCGCATATTATCGTCACTCCACCTTGCCTGAGAGCGTCCTACACTTCGTTTGCTGAGACGCGGTCTCCACTCTAGAACCCATTTACCCCAGCAGTTGTCGGTGTTATGGCTGATGGCAGCGCACTGCCAACTCAGCTTGCTGATGCGATGAGCTACGTCGGCTTTGGCTCTCTGCTGGATCGCCTAACTTCCCGATTTGATTTGATCCCGCAGAGAAACACCGAGCATAGCTCTATCCATAACCCGCTAAGCGACTTTGAACTTGTGGACTAGCCGTGTCTTCAGTGTCCGCGTTTCGGCTCCATACATGACGGGTAGGACGCACTGACCGTCTTTAGGCTTTGTGGGATTGACGATGAGAAGACTGCGTAGTTTCCCAAATGCCCAGCTCAATTCATCTATTCAACTCGACCTCAAAGATGTTTCGACCCAATTGCAGAGTCTGCCTAAGGTACACAGATTTTTGAACACCTTCGAGGACGGTGCCGTGAACGTGACCTTGGTTTTGTCCAAGTTCATCCGTAGGCCGATGCGTGCAGAAGGTTCCGTCCTGTCGCTGACTTTGTTTCTGCTGCATGTCAATGACATGTTGTCACTAGGCAATATCCATTGCTATGCAGATGACAACACTGTCCACCACCACCACGGACCACGTTATTTCGGAAGACCTGGGGTAAAGCAGACCGAAACCAAGGAAAAGAGGAACCTTGTTCTCGCAGACCTTGACGGCGTCTTGAAGCGAATTTCCGAAGGTGCATGCAATCTTGTCTATTTCAATGTCAAGAAGACACAGGTGTGTATTTTTGTGGTAAAGTGTCTCCTTTCCTTTCCCATTCTACTCATCAGAGCCCTTACAGAACAATACAGGATAGCCTTAGCATCCTGGGCATCGAGGTTCGTTGCGACCTGAACCAGCGGGATTACAATGAGAGCGTCATTAGAACAAACTGGGGATCCTGAACAGAGTGCAGCGATTATTCACACCGGTGCAGCTCTGCCTTTTGTATAAGGCACAAGTTCGCCCATGTGTGGAATATTCTCTCACCTCTGGCATGGCTCCGCAAAATACTTGCTCGATGTTCTCAATAGGTTGCAGCTATCCGTGTTGTGGGTGATCTGGAGGTGTCCGAAACCCTGGAGCCTCTACAATCACTTAGAGACATTGCCGTTCTAAGTGTTCTCTACCGTCTCTATAATGGAGAATGCTTTGAAGAGCTATTTCAGCTAGTCCCTTCTCTCCTTTCCACTCCCGAACGACACGTGCTGGACAGTGATGCCACCCACATACGATGCAGGCGCTGCGCTTCCTCACTTTTCCTGATGGTAAGTGATAGTGAGATCCACATGTGAGGTCGACATGCACAATAGACCAAAATAAGCTCTCAAGGGTGCATTTTTGCACCTCGCACCTCACACCAGGCGCATTAAAGGCTAGTTACGAAACTGTTTCAGACACTTCTAGATCACCGACAATACGGATAACACGTCACTGCAACCTATCGAGGGCATCAAGCAAGTATTTTACTCTTGAAAATAGCTTGTAGACGTGGTTAACACGGAAATGGGTAGATAGTTCTTCAAAAGGGTTTTGTCACCCTTCCTACTCCACGCTTCCAGAGTTCTCCCTTCCAACTGGATAGCGTTAAAAAGCCTTTAAAACATCCTCACTGCGGGTTTACCTCCAGCTTTTAGCATGTTTCGTAATAGAAATAAAAAAAATGTAACAAAAAACTAGAAGCTCGAAAACCCGGGTTACCCGGGTTTCAGTTACATTGGAACCCGAAAACCCGGGTTTTGAAAATTGAACGGGTTTTCGATGCCCTAATAACATCACGCTGCGACCAGTAGGAGCAAAGATACAATGGAAAATGTGTAAAAAACGGGGGAAACGCGCACGAAGTCGCTGGCACAGCTAGTACAGTTATATTCTTACCCTTTTTAAGTTTGCATTCATTTTCGTCGAATCTATTTTATGACTGTTAAGATTATCCTAAGTATGAGGTAAAGCCTACGCCATTGAAGATATACGTTATAGCATAGATGGAAAAATGATGCGGTTAACTATTAACAGCTATCATTTTAAATTTCCAATTACAAATAAAACATGTTTTCTTAGTTTATCAAGAAATGTGGCTTCCGCGTATCGAACAAAGCAAATATTTATTAGTTCGAACGTGCGTATCTGAACGGTACAAATATTTATTTTGATAAATAAACTATTTTCTGTGCGTCTGTACATCTTTCGCGTAGCAACCGAGATAAGGCACGATAGTACTAGCTTAGAACTAACAAAACACGGATTGTTGTGTCTGCCTTGACTGTTGCTTATGGAAATTAGCATTTATTATCAAGTGCATAGAGTTTACGCTTATTGAGGTGTTCGTACGAAATCACCTTTTGGCGAAAACAGTGCGATAAGTTTAAAGGTGAAACAGATAGCGGGGGCAAAGCGGTTACGTAAGCCACGATACAATTGTCTTTGGCATTTCTACTTTTTAAATATCACCATGGAGATAACTACTTTGTCTCCTAATCTTAATTACAACAATAATTTTAAACATAACTTAGTAATAATTCATAAAATATTGTGGTAGGTTTTATGTGATTGCGTTTAAACTGTCCACAACCAACAAAAACACGCGTGACTATGCATAGACACAAGGAAAAATTAAAAAAAAAATTAATAAGCAAATGAAAGCCTGCTTGTGTCGAACACATTTTTTGAGAAAAAATGTGCAATTTAATTTTTAATTTCTTTATGCGTGTTTGTTCGGTGATAAGGGCTCACGTTATATGGAAGCCAGATAATAACATGTGACTGTATTTTTATCACTGAGTTGCCTGTTGCTACGCAGATACCGACTACTAAATAGGTATATAACTATACATCGTACAATTGTATGAAATTTTATTCACCTAAAAAAAATTTTTTTTCAGAATATTTTTTTAGGTTTTTTTTTGATAAAAAGAGGCCATTGTTGAAAAAAATAATAAATAGTGATGGGCTATTATCCAAGAAAACCACAAAAAAAACACTATAATAAGACCTTAAAATATTTCCTTTCAATTTGACTTGACTCTAGACCAATTCTAATTTAATATAATAGTCATTTAATATTTGCGGCTCGATATCATACTTAAGAACTTTTTGTCACATTTTTGACTGACGACATTTCTACGGTTGAAGTAAAAAAACGGACAAACATTTTTTGTCCAAAAATGCTCCGCTCGAAAATCCATTTAGAAAAACCGACCTCTATGCGGTAACGATTATAGTGATAGAGTTTTTGTACACACTTTTTTCTTAATAATTGATGGGACTTTTATTGAGCATTTAAAACGAGTATCCGAGTTTTTTGATGGACGATTTAGTAAAAAAGGGCGCGATGATTTCGTTTACCGACGGCTCTACTATCGACTCTACCCAAACTGGAGGACTCCATTCGTCAACACTTGTCACTTCAAAAGTACAAAAAGTGTACTCACCAATGAAATCGTTAAGTTGAAGAGCGACTCTTGAATTTGAAAATTTTCTTTTTTTTATTTAAGCATTTTCCTTGGCACTGTGTCGCGCCTCTACATTTCCTTCATTTACGCTACACTAGTGGCACTTGTCTTCACTTTGTTAATTTTCAGATTCAAATTCACAGTCGTTTAGTTCAGCGTAAAGTTTTTTTTTATTTATTAAATATTTGTAGAGTCACATAAAGTTATAAGATTATTGTTGAAATAATCCGCTAACCTCACACAACTCTTTAGTGCGGCATCGAAATTCAAAATTCGAATTTATTCCAAAAAAAAAATCTTCAATCTCGTCACTATCCAATCGGCAGGCAGCGGCGGGCACAGCGATATTCCGAATTCGAAATCTTACAAGAGAACGCAAGAAGACTACGCTGTTCGAAAGATGTGAGTTGTTAAAAAAAAAGTTGTCGATACGTGTTGGCGCGGCGGTCGCCGTAGCGAGAAGAGAAGGCGGACGCGCGCGGCGCGGCGGCCGGCGCGGCGGGTAGTGTGGCGGGGCGGCGGGGGAGGCACCCCACTCCCATCTATAACGTCCCTATTTTGAATACGAACGCGCCAATCTAGCTCCTATGTAGTACACGAGCGCTGTCGTACCTCCCGAGTGAGACAACGCTACTCTGAAGCAAGACAACCTACGCGTAACGCATGTGTGTCGCGTTCATAAACGCGCGCGGATGAGAAACTGTCTAAACTCCAAAGAACCACTGTATTACTTTCAACATGCTAAGATCAACCCATTAAAGTTAATCGAAATTATTAATTGAAACGTACACATCGTCACGGGCCATCGGACGTAACTGTTTTTAATTTACCTTCGATGTGAATGCTCTGTAAATGTTTAATTAACTTTTGACGGACGGAGACGACAGATAACTGGCCAGTCGTTAAACTAATGGGGACTGGTTTTGACTGATTTTTGGGTGACGCCACAATTTTATGAGAAAAAATCAAAGTATGAAACTTTGTCGAGTATTTCGTCATCTCGCGCCAAAAACACGCAAGACAAAAAAAATTAAAAACGAATGGTGGCGATACGCACAATCATGCCTACTTTCGTAGTCTTTCTCGTGCGAGATGGTTGTGTGAAATACAATTTTATAAAAAAATAAAAATTACACACGCCTATATCAATAATAAGCTAGGTTTTAAAAATCAAACTCAGTACCTAACTAAAAAGAGACTTACAAGCAGTTCTAATAGGTTTCCAGTTGGTCTCGTAAGTGGTTGTCATAAAGACCTTTTTCGCGTGGCAAGGTGTGGTCGCGAGTACTCGTTTGCACAGTTGGTGATGCGTTGTCACACACCCACGTGACGTCGCATTCGAATTTTAATTTGGTGACAAAAAAATTACGCACAGGAATCAGATATTCGGCCATTTTTGTTTTACTTTTTTTTTAATTTTCACGTAGAGCTTGGCTCTGTCTTGAGGTTTATTATTATGACGATTGTGACACTTAGCAAATTAACAAAAATTATGTAATCAAAATCACTCAGAAAATGTCTTTGCTTGTTTTTTTTTAAGAACTACATGTATCACTTTTATGTGAACATTACGTGAAGTAGTTATGAAAATGCCAACATCATTATTTATAAAATATAAAAGGTTAGAGGACAAAATCATAACTGGTTATAACTTACCAGTTCCAAAGTTAAGTTGTAAGCCAAGAAGGCAGTTCGATCATACTGTAGGTATGAAAATTATCGTTTTATGTAAATAACCAGAATTTAAAATACCCGTTTGTACGAACAAAGGTGTCGTTCCAGTCACTTTGTTGATCAATTCCCGTTGATTTATGAATCCGAGCTGAAAGTCACGTTTTGAGTCATAAACATAATTAGTCGATATTTTTTTTCTTTCGAAAGTCTACCAGGTGCATAGTCGTAGAGGTTCTACGAGACACATAAACGTTCAGTTTGATTTATTCGCTCTATTAGTCGTTTATCAGGTGGCATTGGTCGTTGGTGAACATATTTCGTAATGATTACATATTGAGTTCTGACTGTGGACAGGATTAGGCTCATAACTTCTGTATATTTTTCCTTGTCACATTTTGACATTGGAACGCACTTTTTTGAGTCATTCAATTTTATTAACGGTAGGTACATTATCAGTTTCGCTCATTAGACGTCTTTAACTTTTACTTATCGTTATCATCTACTTTGTAGGTAACTACATTTACGCCTCGTAAAATGTCAAATTTTAAAAATAGTAGCGTGGATGTAGGAGTGGCGATATTCAATACACCACATTTTAACTAATTTTCTTTTTAAAATTCACATAAACGCAAGAATATCACAACGGCGAAAATGACTAAGTTCCAGAATCAAGATTACTCGTAGGTATAACGAAGTAAGTACGCACAAGTAGGTAATTTATTGTAAAGTTCAAAATGCAGAATTTCGGAAAATTATGATGATACCTACACTTAGGTGTCTGGTTATAAAAACCTGAATCTTTTGAGTTTTCTACTTTTAGTAATAAATCACCGCTTTTATTTTCATAACCGATACTTAAGTAGTTTTAGAAAAAAAATTAATGGAAATTTTGGCTAATGTAGGAAATTTACTAATACACCAACGTCGAAAAAGTGCATTTCGTACCTATAGGTGTATCTAGCATTTACATGTCCCTGGTTATGTTAATCAACAAGGTATATTTTGGATTCTCAAGCGTCTCTACATTTATCAAGAAATTTTTATTACAGTTTCCTCAAATCAACACTGTTAATTTTTTTTTTGCATTCTCTTATCTACATTATAAATACGAATTTACTTTTCCAAGACACGTGTTCCAGTACTCATTTACACATTGACAATGAAATTCATAATTTGAATGAACGGCTACGATGTGCGTTTGTTTTAAAATCGTTACATTGTAGAGACAATCTCTTTATCAGACTGTCAACTGTTTGCCTCTGAACTCGTGTCGCTGATTTATAAATATTAATTGTGCCTTGAATTGATAAATAAATACCTAACGCATGCCAAGGCTTAGCAGGAAATGTAGAGTTAATATTACTGGTTTTTACCTTAAGCTAACATTGTGATGCTGCCTTACTGGTTGCGAATTATATGAAACTCTACGTTTTACAGCATAGCAACTATGATTCTGAGTATGTACAAAAAAATCTATTAACTATTGTGTCATTTTACGTTTCTACAGTCATAGTCATCTACCTACTAAACCGATTTTATTACGACACTTGACTAATTCATGCATGCTGTGTGGTAGTGATGTACCTATTAATTTCATTGAAAAACAGATTTTTGTTGCAAATAGTAACTAAGTTTACTCTACGACATCACCTATGTAAATAATAAATTTTTGAGGATTTTTTTCAGGCTCTACCTACAATTTTTAAAGTGATTTCGCTAAGTTTTTTTAATAGGAATCTAACTAAGACAGCCTAGCTAGCTGACCAAGCTTTCAAGATCGACTAATGACTGAACTGACTGACAATGAATGAACGATGAATGATATTCGTTTATCTTTTCCTAAAAAATAAATTGAGCCGTTTGAAATTAGGAGTTGAATTTATTGCAATCACCGACTGACTACATTGCAGACGTAATGTCTCTGTATTCGATATCACCTGACACTTTTATCAAAACTTTATCGAATTATCTAACAAATATAATCTCAAAAGTGACATTCAGATAACAGTGTTATTTTTGGCCAAGAAAACGATATCTAACACATTTTTCAATGTACCTACCTACTTTACGTAATTGGACTAACGACTGTTTTTACGCAAACAATTTTACAACGTTTTTGTACAACATTTTCACGTATTTTTTTTTTATAAATTATGATTGAGGTAATAATTAAGATGATGAAAAGAGAAAGAAAATGAACTCGACTTCGTCACTTAGTTCAGCAGAGAATGATTTTATATTTTTTTATTTTTCTGAGTCGTAGAGAAGAAATTGTTGAATACCTGAATATTGTAATTTTTTCCTGTAATTTCAATGACCATGCCTATCATTCATCAATATTCGGCAACAGTTTTCGTAGTACCTAGGTAGTGATCTACTTTAGCTCTATGTTATAAGTTTTACCTAAAAATATTAACTCGGCTAACTAAACTACCTTGCAATGTGTGCATTACATACCTAGTTCATTCCATATCTTCAAATACGTTTTCACTTTTCCTCAACATCACTAACACTGATTACTCGTCAAAGTTGGTCACGCAAAATTAGCGGGAAAATTACCCGTTGCACTTTTGCGGAAACCGTGATACCTATAGACTTGTCCGAAACACACACACGGATCGGTAATCGAGATATCGCTCACTCGCGGTTGTTTCACAATAATACATTTATTTTGTGTTTTTGTAGGACGGCCGGCCGGTCCGCTCCGCTTTCCGTACTGCAACTCCGAGGCAAGCGTGGTCTCTTTTCCCCTCAACTTTAGTACTAGGGCGCACGCGCCCCACGAATTTTTTAAACCGCGCCCATGTTATCGCACCTTTTGAAAAACAGCTTTTTTCGGACATTTTTTCCGTACGTCCTTTTCTAGCGGGCGCGCTAACACATTCACCATCCCCCTCCGTCTAACGGTGCCCGCTGAAGGCGTTCGCCCTCTCTTTCTAATGACGCCGCGACGCTTGTGACGCCAATTATTTCGCCATACATCGACGTCGAAACGAAACTTCAACAAAACAAATACATATTTTCGACCTTATTAGTGTAGACGTAGAGTCCAAACGCGCTCAATCTATCGCAGTTGCGACTTTACAATCTAACGCGGGACGTGTATAGTTCCGGCCATTTTTGCGATAAAAAATCTTGCATGCACGTAACCACGCCTTGGTATACACACATATTGCTGTCTATTTTACTCCTTTTTTATTTTTCACTTGCGGTCTCGCTCACACACGCACACATAAGAGATGCGGCGAATGCTTCGGGACGCGTCAGAGAAGCGCCATCTAGCGGGTAGTAGCGGAACTTCTAAGCAGGGTGAATGCGTACTTTCTCTGGAGAAAGGGGTGGTTTGTTAGTTCAACGTTTTCCCACTCGACAGTGGCGCTAACTCATATATGAACCTTGACTTTTTTCACCGTTTTTTACTGTATTTTTTACTGTAGGTATTTCCACGGGGATTTGCACAAAATGTTTACATCACTTTTTTATTTGTTTTACAATACAGTGAGATTTTAATACAAATTATTCAACCTTTCTTAAAATATTTCGGTATACAGTTTTCTATTCCATTTTAACGATCGCCTGCAGATAAAACTTGATATCTCTATCGGAATTGCGTGTTCAATAAATAAATCATTTATCGCAACAGGGTCCTTAAACCGGCTGAACCACAAAAACCTTCGTGACTATTTACAATTTAATAAAAACGTATTTAGGTAGGAATTTGCATTTTATTTGCTGTTTTCGTTGAATGCCGGCAGGGGGCGCGGAGCGGCGCTGTGCAAAGCCGACTTAGGGTATTAATAAACTAGAAGAGAGAAAAAATGCACTGCGTCTGTCAAGCGTGATCCTGACTAATTATTTGGTTGATTGAACTTTGATAACCAAATTAGTTTGTTTATTTATTTATTGCACCCATACAAGTATGTACATTAGTATAGTACAGATACTTTATGGACCCTCTAAAAGGGTATAGCATGTAGGTAATTTATATTTGAGTGGAATCATGTATAAATCGTAATAAATTAACAAGTGTTATACATATCATGGATGTATAGATTTATTAACTGACTTAAAAAAATGGAGTGGTGAATTTGATAAATTTATTAAAAACGATAATTTTTTTTTATTTGAAATGTCACTCAAACATAGGTATCTAGTTCAATGCTTGAATCTAAAGTTAAATAAGAATAATCTAAAATTGTAGTTAGATTATGATTATTTAACCTAAGATTGTGTTCATTAACAAACTTATTTTTAATAGTTGACTGGCTCGGTGGAACAGTGGTTAGTGACCCTGGCTGGCGGTTCCAAGAGTCGTGGGTTCGATTTCCACTCGGGACAAATATTTGTGTGATGAACATCGGTGTTTGTTCCGTGTCTGGGTGTGATTATGTATTTATGTATGTATTTAATAATATATATGTATGTATATCAGTCTCTGACGCCCATAGTACAAGCTCTGCTTAGTTTGGGGTCAGATGACCGTGTGTGGAAATGTCCCAGATATTTATTTATTTATTTATAGTTAGAAGGAACCTCGGCTTAATTTAAAAAAACCCTCATTAAACAGATAGTCGCGACCCGTCAGCAAGTCGATCCCGAAAGTAAAAACCAACATCCAAGTTATTTCTATTAACTTCAAGTGACATCGATCACAATTGTACTTGTCAGCATTTAGCTTATCTGTTATCGAGACGTGCTCGCGGACAAAGGCTAGTTAAGAGTGAACCCTAATTACAGATGTCATTACTGAGATAAAGGGTCGTTTAGGACGTGACGGTATGGACGTGGACCAACGAGTTAAGAAATGCCTTGGAGGGACTAGTTGCGTTGGCGACTACGCTGGGCGAGTGAGACTAAAAAGGTGTGGTTGCATGTTTTATATAAATGTGTATAGATCATAATTTATTGAGATTAAAGCCTGACTTTAAATTGTACATAGATGATTTTTATTTATAAATGATTTCAACTAAAAGTGACTTACATTAGATAGGCTTTTTTCGAAGGATTACCAGGTGATCAAAATCAAGGCAGATACTGTCATTATTTATTTATTTAGTGTGTACATTAAAAATATAATTTAAGTCATATGTAAAATTAAAATAATGTGGTACAATGCAAAGCTTTTTAAAGTGTCACATCTTGCACACAAAAGTATAGCTGATAACACTTGCAGGAAGAAAGTTAAACAAAACATACAAATAAATAAAACCTTTTAATAACTCACATCCTCTTATCGCTACCTTAAATCTCAAATGGCGTAACCGCCAATTTGGTCAAAATGACTTTTTAATGCAAATTTATTCAGTTTTTTTTTCTCTATCGATCTGTATATTTAAAATCCTCAAATTCGCAAAAAAAGGTTATTACAACCCAATGTTTTTTATAGATTTGAACACTTTTCATAAGGTAAACAGGTCGTAAAAGACTTAGTTTAATATACTTGGTGGTTACGCCCCTAGAAATTATTGTGACGTGAAAAAAATTTCAAAAAAAAAGACGTAAGACACGCTATTTTTCGAAATTGCAATACAAAAGAAAGGCGTTTACACCCAAAATTGCTGAACACATGATTGTCATTATTATTGTTAGTATTGATGCGCGGGGGGATTAAGTTTGCGGAGACATTGGCTATTGATTGCTTTTCCTTGTTTCGGCATTTTAAATCAATGTCCAAACAATCAGAATGAAAGACCAATAACGCGCCAAAGTCAACGTAACGGTCACAAAAAATAATAAATACACGGAGGAACGTAATCTATGCGCACAAGTACGCAAATGGCTGAATACATATATAAATGTATGGTGAATATACAGCAGCGGGGGTAACGAATGACAAAATTAATCGAATTACGTATAGCTATAAGTGAAATTTCCCATGTACAAAAATTCTTCATCCTGTTATAAAACTTACAAGGTGAGTATTACCCATTACATCACTATGAAAACGTGACATATGGCGTAACTTTGTAAAAAGCGTAATACAGAGTGGAAATTTTACGTTTTCTTTCATTATTAAGTTATTTTAAAGCACAAAAGACAATTACTTTCGGGAGATACGACCTTCACCTCTTAAAAATCATGTTTTTTTATGAGGCGTAAACGCCTTTTCGTAATATTTTCATATGCGTAACCGACTTCTAGTTTGTTAAATATAAGATTTAGGTGCAAAAAGTTGTTACTGAAGCCTTTATCTCAAAATTCTAAGAAATTTGATGTATAAAACATTTTCACTGCATTAAAATTGACAAAGTTATATAAAAAAAAAACTTTTTTTTTTCGTTTTTTTGCTCTCCTGAAAAGTTGCGTTTTGGTGGTTACGCCATTTGAGATTTAAGGTATCGTTATGTTACTAAATTAACAGGTTAGCTGATTGACAAAAAAAATAGAATAATAAGAAAATAACATTAATATTGACATTCAACACGCGTACAAAGCCAATCAACTTTAATGTTAACAGACACATATAAAAATATTTAAAAGGTATACTATTTAAAAGCACCCAAATTACAAGTCGTTGCAATTCACTTAATTGAAGTGACAACGTCGTTTCTCGACTTTATTGCCTGTCTGTTTCACTGAAGGAGTAGTTAGCGGGTTGTCAATCTGACAGCTGGCAAAATATAATAATAATGGCCCATTCAATTTGTTAAAATTGTTGTAATTTATACTTTATGATATCATATTGTGTACTTTGTTTGTTGGAAGGTAGTTTTAGGAGGACGCATCTTGAAACAAGGTGTGCTGAACTTATGAGGACATAGAGACGCGCTCATATTTATGTACAAATAGGTTCCGTACTTTGATCCAATACATGCCGTTGTGATAAATAGATTTTACTCATCATCATCATCACCATGATCATCAGCCTATGCTTCCCCAGATCCCTGACTCGTAGATACGATACATAATTGGTCCAAATTTAATATTAAGTAGGTTTACTTTTAATGATAACTTTGTTATAAGAAGTAACTAGTTAGTCTTTTTCGGAGATTTTAAACACGTTTTCTGAGGCCTAACTAATACTGAACTTTTGATACGATACTCAGTATCGAGTAGGTTAGTACTTACTACCTTTAAAACTTGGCGAAACCCTACACCCGGCACGTGCGCCAAGCATTGCCTAACCTTATCAATGGCAAAAATGCGGTAGCCAAATCAACATTCCTCGAACGTTTCGTTTCCTAATCCCGATCCAATTTGTATAAATCAAACAATCAGTGCCGTTCACCGGCCCATTGTTGTAGGGGGAGGGGGAAGTATGCGCGGGCGCAACGACATTCCGGCTCAGGCGCAGAGTCTTCATAACTCAATTGGTGGACTCGGATCTTGATTGCAACCGACTATGGAGGTGGGACCATTAGCAGAAACACGAATCTATAGGGGCAGGGGCTGTCATCGGACAGCTTTAGGGATGAGAGCCATCCGCTTTGCAAGTCTGGTGATGATGACGAGGTTACTCCAAGCCATCATCGTAATGTGTCAGTTAGAGAAAAGAAAGCTGTCATCAGAGATCCCACATACGCAAGACAAGTTACCTAGGTATGGATGAGATTTCATTGTGTTTGTGTGTGTCGCTAATACCTAAACTGGTGACTGATACCTAAATAGAAATATCCTAGCTCCTTCGTGTAAATCCCGGATAGTACCCACCCATGCCTGTCTAGATTTTTTACATTTTAAGCACGCTTGCACTTCTGTCATATTAAATCGTATAGTAATATATAATCGTACAGCTAGAAGTGTAATATTAGTTTGTAAGCCTTTCATTTTCATACATTTTCTATTGTTTATCTGAATTTAATTTCTTGTTATTTTGTTTTTATTTTAGCAACAATATTTTTGTATTTTTCACAAATTCAGGATGTGGTTATCTCTAATTATAAGTGCAGTTAAGACGTTAATGCTATTTCATTGTATAATAAAAATTTAATGCTGTAACTTATGTTGATAATCCAATAAATAAATAAATTTCCTTAAATTTATTTAAATGCAATGGAAATTGAAAGCCACGTTGACCCAAAATTCGGTGATGCATTTACAACATTAGGTATACTTTCACACCCCCATTGATCGTGCTAACTCGTCGTTCAATTTACTATGAGACATCAAACTTAGCTACCACTACTCAAGCATTTCTGCCGACCCTCCCTATTCAACTCGCGTGCCTTTCCGGATTCTATGGCAGAAATCTCAGCAACTTACATGCTCAGGACAAATTTTCATGCAGATCGACCACACAGCCCGTCCTATCGATTTTAGTAACAGCTATGAGCCCTAAAAAGCCTACCTATCACTACCTATCCAGTCACGTTCTGTTAAGAGCAAATGGTGTAAAAAGCTGAAGAATTTAAATGGAAACCGCTTCGTGGTAAAGGACATAATTACTCTTACATTGTTGCTAATATAAGTTCTGTCGGTGCTTTTTTGATTCATTAGCAAGCAAATATTGAGCGGGTCTCGGAAATAGTTCGGATTTTTGCAGTTTTACTAGAATTTTATGGGGCGATTAAGGATAATTTGCTCGACTGTGCCTTTAAATCTACTTGAAACCTCTAAATCTAAGTTCAATTAGTTTATCACATAATTATTATGAGGTCTAGCGATACGATACGTTTGATTGCCTCGTTGGTCTATTGGTAGCAAGTGCTGCGTTAGGACCGAGAGGTCCCCGGTTCAAGGCAACGGGAACAATTAGTGTGAGTTTTTCTGTTCAGCAACTACATAGCCCAGAGTCAAGAAGTTGGTGGATGCATTTTTTTTAAATAATTAAAGCTTGACAAGGCAAAGAATTCAAAATAAATCCTAACTAAATCAAAGTATAGTAATCTAGAAACCATTTGTGAACCCTACATACTTGCTAAGCAACAGCATTGAATATTTTCTAGTTCTAAACTGCTAAGGGCATTCGAATTGCCTTACAAGACCGGTAGCTGGCCTTCATAAATATTGAACAGTCGTAGATAAATCACTAATTGTTGAACAAACTGATACTGCTTACCGATGAAAATGCAAGATAATAAATAATGTTGTCCGACCGTTTGGACCGATATCGGCCCAAGACAATCGATGACCGATTTTTGTTGGTCAAAAATGGAACGTACTAGTAGCAATGGAGTAATGTATATGTCCCACAAAAAGTCGGTGGTATATTTCATACAAAATCAAGTCGGGAGACTATCGGTCCTACAAAAAGTCGACCAGTCTCGATTTAGATCAGTATCAGGACAGATTAAAGTGTAGAAGTGTGTGCGCAAACATTGATGCACTATCTGGTCTGAATAACTAATGTGAGATCAGAGGGCCTACCATGAGTTGGCTATCGAAAACTTACTTACGTTATAAACCTATCGAGTTATTTTTTTCATACAGCCGATTTTAGTTCTTCACGTAACCACCAGCGGCGCTGTACAAGTTTTTCATAGACATATTTACGTAGGCGATATCGAGTGCGTAAGTTTTAAACTCATGGTAGCCCCACAATAGGGCTATCGTGGTTACGCGAAGAATTAAAATCGGCCGTATGAAAAAAACAACTCGATAGGTTTTTAACGTACGTAAGTTTTCGATAGCCAACTCATGGTAGGCCCTCAGGATCACGGATTTAACGTATTTTCCGAAGCACTGTAGTACATTTGCTTACAGAGAATATCTCATAATTTTGGTCCATCATGGGATATGGATAAAGGCTTACCCAAATGCACGACACTTATAAAAGCTTATACTTATTGATCTATTCTTACGCGTCTCCTATACCTACTCGTAGGATACGCAAGTATCCGTCTGTCACGTTTTCACAATTACATAATCTATTTTAAATTTGATGTTTAGCTACTTTAGGGACCAGGGTCATGGGCAACTTTTTAACCAACCTTGCTATATGGGAGTAATTATCAAGTAAGTAGATAAACTACTTCACGAGGAAGGAGTCGATCGTTAAGCTAGTATCTGATAAATAACAAATGGAATGAAGTTCAAATTTTTAAAGCTCATACATAAAAAAACCCTTTTTTCCCAGAGGGATAGGCAGAGCAGATATCACTTCCTGTTATGTGCTACAGTCTTGGCATACCACTTTCGCTTCACCAACTTTTTTTTTTTTTATAAAAGGCTAACAAGGTTACCTCACTCCACCTGATGGTAAGCGGTAGTGAGATCCAAATATGAGGTCGACAGGCACAATAGCTGCATCAATCTCCTCATGCATGCTCGTCGATTTACGGGTACTTTTGATTACGCTGAATGTACTATTATTTTAGCACTATTAAGTATACTATACCAATAAACATTATTTTACAGGAATGTCTGTCCGTGTTAAATATTCTAATTGGAATTTTAAATGAATGTTCAGTTTGTTCGCATTGATTGGGCGTGTTTATTTATATTAAAATTTGTATGTACTGAACTTATTCCGTATTCATCCTATGTGATCTCATCCTACGTGATATTTTTTCCTTACTCATCCTAATTTCGTTCCTTAATCATCCCAAAGCAAATATTTAAATTTTAAGTTCCTTATTCATCCCAAAATAATTCCTAGCTCATCCTATCACAAAACATTTTAAAAATAAGAATATTTTGTATGGTTGGAATAAAAGTTTATAATTTAATTTAGTCGTTTTGTCAAATAAAACTGCAAAAAGTCTGATAAAATAATATATTTATTTATAAACGTTGTATTAAACAGTTAGGTATGTTTATTTTTAAAAATTAAGAATAATATATAAGATATTTTTCATATGATTAACACAGCAATATTTTTAAATTTATACAAACAAGACACAATCAACTTTGATTTCAAAAACATCGTCTTCCATATGTACCTAAACTGTATGATTTTTAAAATCTTATAATAAAATGTAAAAAAATAATCTTATATTAAAAATCACAGATTAAGGAGGAACCAGGATATCAGTTAGTGGTGAACTGATTAAAGCCAATTTGTAACATGGGGATACAAAATGTATCTATCTCTTTCTAACAAAAGATTCTATCTCTTTCACTTGTATGCACAGGTAATAGTTAAAAATACAACTTAGTGACTCATTATTAGATGTAAATGAAACCGTTACTATTATTTTCTTTAATAGCACGTGCAAGTTTGGCTTTCGGTTTTAAGTATATTTTATTGAATATTATGTTATTTTCTTGTTTTAACATACAGATTTCTTTTTATTTATAATAATAGTATTTATATCCAAAACCTATTAATAGTTCACTTTCTGAAAATGTTTTGACTTTTGATTTTGCTAACCATACTTTTTATTGGAATATTCACCTAGTGATGAGAAAAGACTGCATTAGTGTTGTGTCAAGACAAAATCTAATAGGATGAGCTAGGAATACTATTTTAGGATGAGTAAGGAAATCGGATGAGTTCACATAGGATGAATACGGAATAACCCAATCAAAACATAAGTTTTCAAGTCACTTGTTAAGATATCTGATTATTTTAAAGTTACAATATGACGTCGCATACCTGATGTATATTATCTCAATCACTTTTTTTAAAGGAAAATCTATGTTAACAAGACTATCTTCGTTGATAACAGTTGCAAATTAGACATAATACTTCGATTTTCCTTATTTCCGTTGGTAAAATCTCAAAGCATAAAGTGACACTTATTTCTCTCTCTTATTGCAATTTATTGAACATCTCAAGATTCAGGTCATAAAATACATCGACGATCTGTATAATGAAATGTAAATGGTACTGTTTGCATATAAGAGCAAAATATCAAGCTTTTGTCTGTGAGTCAATAAACAATAGAGGTTCATGTAGGATGCAATAATGCCTTTGCCGTCTATCAAGGGCGTTATGAGTACAGGGCCCTGCAACTATAACGGCTTCTTAGGCCTCCTTTGACACGTTCGTCTGGAAGTCGGATTGGACAGGTCTATTTTTGTGTATCAAGCTAGGGATGAGAGCCATCCGCTCCCCCGCAAGTCCGGTGATGATGGCGAGACTACTGCAAGCCACCATCTTATGTCTGTGCTCTGTCAATCGCTTTTTATTTGATGGCGTTTTAATCAATAGATAATGGACAGTAATCCATTTCCGATATTTTGTAAGGAGGTAAAAGATACTAAAATTAGCACTCCACGTGACCACGTGAATAAAAATATTGTCATGTTATATGTAATCTCAGGCCCTACTGCTTTTTAGGTTCACAAATATTCTTATTAGATCAATGTCTCAAAAGGTAAGAGGTGCGAGTTGGATTAATCTTATTTTATACGATGTTTTTAAGATTTAAGTACATAGGTACATAGAACAGACGTTCAGACACTGCTTTCTTCGATATCCCAATCATCACTATTAAGAGGAAGATTGTTATGTATAATAACCTGACGCGAAGCAAGGGCGGGTTACTGCTGTCATTATAAATTAAATCAATTTCTTAACATAACTAAATCCGTCTCTGGCCCCAATAAACCTAATATTACAAACACGTGTGCGACACTCAAGTAACATCTCAATGAGTAATAACTGTAAATCGCTCCGCATACGGCGGATTTAGACTGCATAATGCCTAGGACTCAATTAGAGACCTAGGAAATAGATCAGGTTATGTATATCTTGACGGGTGGATAACTGATGTGTGGTGAATGGATGGAAAACTTGTTTACACAATGAAACGAGAATTTATTACATACGTATGTGGATAAAACATCTCATATTAAATTAGAAGGTTATCCATTTGACTGGCTCGATGGCGCAATATATAGAGTCCCAGTCTCGTTTGCCAAGAGTCGCAGATTCGATTACTCGCTACCAATATTTGGGTGATCAACAACGATGTTTTTTATGTGTCTGGGTGTTTTAGTTATATTTTTTATATTATTATTTGTGTTAACCACCGTTGTTTCTGATATCCAGATACAAGTGCTTAAGCAAATTAGCAAGTGATACTCGTAGTAATATAGCAATGTTCAGTAATATTTTTATAATTGTGGGCACAGGCTAAGTCTGGTGACCAAATTAGGTGGTCTTTACTAGTTTGGACTATAAAAAAAATATATAAGCTTACTAAAAAAAAGCTTTGTAGTAAATTTAACGAAGCCACTTATGGGCATAAGTGGGACAGAATAGGCGAAATCCCTGTCCAAAAAGTTTCGTGTTGCCCTATTGTCTTATAAATGTTAGTTAATATCGTGCCAGTAATGTTTTTGTATTCTAGTTCTAGTTTTAATATATTGAAACAAACGGTTAGTTCTAGTTTATGACAAGAGATGGAATGCAATAAATATCCATTTATACATCGCGCAAGCGTTTTGTTTTCTCCGTCCTATATGGATAGCCGAGAGGCATGTTCATAATGTGTCATAATTTAGAGGTGAGAGTCATTCGCTCCCCTGCAAGTCCCGTGATGATGACGAGGCTACTCCGAGCCATCATCGTAAGTCAGTAAGGAAAAAAAAGTTCACAATTTTCGTACTTCAATAAAAGTAAGGTGTCTATACAACTTGTTTAGTTCAGTAGATTTGGGCCTATAGGAGTGTTTACAATCACTCTATAAAAAAAAGCTACTATATAACAGCCACTGTAAACACAAAGTAACCTAACACCACACTAATCGTGATCCAGGCCACGGTACTATCGCATTAACGGCCGCAAGTGGCTAAAGTAATTAATCGTTAATTGGGGTCAAATTAATCGAGCACTCGAAATAAACACTCCATTCTAGAGCGAGGGTATGCAGCGGACTGAGATGTGGGCTGTTGGGCACATGTGGTCATTTGCAATCAGATAGATATATATTCTAGCTGGCTGACTGACTGACTGACTGGCTCGGTGGAGCAGTGTTTAACCCGTAGGTAGTGAACCTGGGTAATGACCCAGGTTCACTTCCAAGAGTCGTAGGTTCGATTCCCACTCGGGACAAATATTTGTGTGACGAATATCGGTGTTTGTTCCGTGTCTGGATGTGTTATTAAATATATTTTGTGTATCCACTGTTGATTCTGATACCTGTAACACAAGTGGTTAAGCTACTTACCACACGATCAGATCAATGTATGTGATGTTGTGCAATATTTATTTATTTATTTGTAACCTGCCCTCGCTTCGCTTCGAATAATCCTTTCTTAGCAGATGCCTAAGTCATAACATCTCTACCTGCATTTCCGATCCGCCCAGTGGTTTGGGCTGTGCGTTGATAGATCACTACCTATGTCTTTTACCTTTGAATTATATATATTTAGATTACAAACTATCGGCGGCCTGCGACATCGCGTTGAATGCAATGATTTATTAAAATAGCCCATAATATACCTTGTTAAATTAGCTATGTATTTGTGAAAGTCACGTCGGACCACCGGTCCGGAGATAAGCAGGACAAATACATAGACAGAAAAAAAAATTGACACTTAAACTAGGTAATGAATGAAGAATTTTCCACTTAGACAATAAAGAGCGCTTATTTCTCATAAAGTTACATAGCTATTTGATTTTGTAATTTATCTGTTGACCAGTACTCAGAAAATGACAAATACAATAAACACGTAATGTTACAGAAACAAAGAAAAGGTTTTCCACGTGTAAGTCTATACAATCAATGAATCATTTATTATGACAAGTGTTGTCTATGATTCATGCATCGTAAGGTTGCCCCCTAATGTCCAACTTTTTGTATGACCGATTTAAATGTGTATGAAATCTTCCACCGACTTTTTGTAGGACTTGCCATCATAGTCATCATCAGCCTATCTCTGTCCACTGCTGCACATAGGCCTCCCCAAATGCACGCCACTTCTCTCTTTCTTCGGCTACTCGCATCCAGCTCTACGGGCTAATCTAAACATACGGGCAAGACTCTAAATTGCAATTGTAACATGTTAAGAAAAACGTGATAGAAAAACGTGATAGAAAAACACACGAGTTAAATCCGTAAAATTAGTTATTATTAGCAAATAATATGTACAATACTAATATGGAATTTGGTACATAATCTAGCGACCGAAAAACAAAACAGGCTATCTTTTAACTTAGGTACTACACTACAAAGGAGTAATGTTTACACGATAAACGTCTCTACGATGACGGAGTCCCGGGTTAGCATTATTACGCTAGTATTATTTAAATGCTCAACTTCACGATTAGTTTACTGACAAATTTGAGATTTAATCGGCAAATATCGAGTCAAGTAGCTTAGTAAATGGCATTCTTAGACCTTGATCACAGTTCTCGTCAACTTGATATGTATTGGAATGTCATTTAGTTCTGCTGCACTTAGATGTGGGTTCTGATGAAGTAATGTAGACTTTATGACTGAAAAATAAGGTGCTAAGTTGCAAAAAGATGTTAGGATCGTTGCAAATCGTTTGTGAGTTGAGTGGTGGATTTACACGGTCCGATTTTAGTTAAATGTTAAGTTATTTTGATGTGATGGCACTTTAAAAACACTTAACATGTTAACTAGTTACCTATTTATTACTGCCTCGTAGGTCTATTGGTAGCAAGCGCTGCGTTAGGACCGAGAGGTCCCCGGTTCGAATCCGGGGTCGGGCAAAATTTGTGTGAGATTTTCTGTAATGAAATTACTCAGCCCGGAGTTAGGAAGTTGGCGGTTGAACGCCCGTGTCTCGAAAAGCACGTTAAGCCGGTGGTCCTGCGCCCGATCTCTCATCGGTCATGTCGGATTGCCGTCTGACCGAATTATGAGAGTAAGGGAATAGAGAGTGCACTAGTGTTTGCGCGCACTTGGTTGATCTCAATTGAGTTCGGCCGCCATGGCTGAAATCGGTCGGACGCCTTACACCTATTATTATTTTAGTAAGAAATTTTTAATTTACGTAATTTTCGAAACTCATGGTAGCGCTACAGTTTGCTGCATAACATTCTAAATGCATTGAAATTGATATACATGTATCTTTTCTTGTATCCTCATAGACCCCTCTGACAACAATGAGGTTATGTCAGACTGTTATCGACTGAACGTTCCAAGATCTCACTGATTATAATCGCATCATGTAAACGCCCCAGTAAATCAACGCTCGTGATCTTAGCATTACTGCATCGTGCTACGCGTACGTGGCGGAATGAATCGAGTTCGAATCCAGATTGAGCACTATTAATGGACAGAGGAAGCCCGCCATTAAATATTACTTAACTTGAGGTATTAATTGTTAATTTCGTATAGTATTGTAATAATAGAAAAAAATAAGTTAAAAATAATCTTGGACTAGTTTGATAGGAATCGGAAACAGAAGAAAAAATATTTATCTTCATAAACCTAACCTATTCTTTCGAAGTCGGGTAAATTCGGTTATTTATCAATTTACTCATTAGAAGTCGGATAAATCCAAATTCGCCTAATCCTAAAACATGACAGGTTCCAAACAAGGCCACGAATATCAACGACGCCATTAATAATAACTACAATATAATATTTAATGTCTTCTAAACTCTGATTGAGGATTGCGAAGCCTACGCGCAACCTACTATAGGTTCATGTGGCCTTGGTAGAACCTTAAAACCTCTGGGCAGGGGTTCTTACGTGTCTTTAAATGGGGTCGCATGTTATGGTTATTAGAATAATTAAAAACCCGAAAAATTACAACGTTGTTCTGATTTTATGCTACGAGTACCTAAGTAAATGCACTTCTGTTATGGATATCAAGAATAACTGTGGCATACACTAATATACTTCACTACATACTATAAAAAGTTTTGCTTACCCCGTCCCTATATCCCTATGTATGCTTTAATCTTTAAAAGTTTTAATTGTTCTAAATAAAATAAATAGATAAATAAAACTACACAACGGATTTTGATGCATTTTTTTAAATATAAAGGGTTTCAAGATTAAGGTATTTATGTAAAATTAAATACGCACAACAACAACAAACTCCGATGTTCATTACACAAATGTTTGTTCCGAGGGGAAATCGAACCCACGACTCCTAGCATCAGGGTACAGATAGTAATCTGGCATTGTGCTATCTAGAGTAAGCCAAGCATTCAAACAAATCTTGAAATCTAATCGCCTTACTATTCGTGTACCCATATTTCGTTATCAAAACTGTACCATTCGGGTACTGTTTTACAATCCAACAACCACTTTCTTGTGGATTTACTTGTACCAAGAACTATTTGAATCGTGTTAACCGTAATGTTTTATTATCGGCCTAGCCGTTCAATCGTTTTTATCAGACTAGCAGCTTGCCCCGGCTTCACGTAAATACGTATAAAGGGCTACGCATAATGAATGCGTACCTATCACGAAAAAATATTTTTGCTAACTTTAGTAAGAGTACAAATATTTTTTATTATTATAAAACATTTTTTGACGACTATTTCTCAGGCTTGGTTTAGTTACAATATCAAATAAATCCCAATAAAGTTCAAGCCGGGCCGCACTCCACCATTCCTGCCTATTCTATGTGGGAGGCTAATTCTGTGCCCATAAGTGATTGGCGATTTGGATAGATTGCATCGATGCAAATGCACAAAAGCGCCGCTGTGTGGGACAGTCTAATTTATTTAATTGCCAGTATTAATTTAGATTACAATAAGACATATATTGCTCATGTTGTTTATGCCAGGGTGTGTTAGACACGGGTAATTATCGGGGTATAGCTAGTTATGCTTTCATGTCGAAGTCTTCTCGGTAGAATCAGCGTTCCGAACCGGTGGTAGAAGCTTATATATGTCACCGGAAAATAACATGAACCGTAAATTTATAACTTTCCTAGGAAAATTATAAACTTTCGTAGGATTCTACACGAGAGATAAAATGTATTATTTTACGCCTAAATTTTAGGAAGTTTATCAATTTGCGAAGTCGTGTGGTAAATTTATAAACTGACGTATATGCATCGTAAGATTCTAAGCGGTTCGGCAAATCACAGAAGAGTGCTTAATTTTACGTTTCGGAAAATAACACACAACTCTCTGATTGGTCGACGCTAGCAGTGGCAATGCTTATGTCCATAGACTTAGGTAATCTTTGACATGTTGCGATAAGTAGACAAATTCAGGATTCTACTTATTACGTTTGATTTGTTAAATGTTAGAAAGTTTATAACTTTCCTAGGAAAGTTATAAATTTACGGTTCTTGTTATTTTCCGGTGACATATATATATATATATATATATATATATATATATATATATATATATATATATATATATATATATATAAATTTTTTTTTTTTTTTTTTATGGATTTGCTAGCTTGAGACTAGATGGGTGTTCACTTGAAATTGTTTATTAGATAAAACAAAACTAGCTTCTACGGAAGTTGGGAAAAAAGTAACCTAAGTCTCTAAATTATCTGTGTTTCAAATTCCATTTAAATCGGTCCTGTAGTTTTGATGCGAGAAAGACAGACGGTAATATTCTATATCTGGTTGGACAATAAAATAGGGAATTTTCTGCTAGTTAGATAGTGACTATGGGTCACTAACCACTGTTCCACCGAGCCAGTCAAACTATTTAAAAGTAGCATAAGTAGGTAAGATTTTAGACTTTCGCGTTTCATTACACTAAATATTAGTCTTTATGGGTGTACACGCGATATTAGGAGTGGTCGCTCGCAACCATGATTGGTGTAACCCAGTCGAAACGTCGGGCAGTAAGTAAGTAGCTATGTAATTGCTACTCCTAATATCGCGTGTAGACCCATAAAGACTAATATTTAGCATAAGTAGGTATTTTAGTTAAAATTTCCTTCACCAAGCTATACAAGCAAAAACATCATAATTGCGTGTATTACGTTATGCATACGCTTGTACATTCTGTATGCGCCGGTTAATAAAGATATTGTTTGAATAAGAAGCGAGTCGCATCGTAAGGACAGTGGGTTTGTTATCAAGTTAGGGTTCCATTGACACACCGCCTTTTTACTTTAGAATAATAGGCTAGGAATATGCTCTGGTAACAGAAATACTATGGTGATCGATGGAGATCATCATCATCATTATCATCAGCCCATATACGTCACCACTGCTGGGGCACGGGCCTACCCTAAACTAGGGCGATAAAGCCATAGTCAACCACCCTGGCCAAGTGCGGGGTGGTCGACTACACAACCTTAGAATTTCTTCGTAGGTGTTTTGATGATTTGATGACCTTGCATCTGATGGTAAGCGGCTGTGAGATCCACATATAAGGTCGCCAGGTAATTAACCATCAAGCATCACACTCTGTAGTCCTTATAATTAAGATCGTGCGCAGGACATATTAAAGTGCACAAATAAGTCCCCTCTCTGTTCCCTTACTCTCATAGTTCGGTGAGACGGCAATCCGACATACTTACCGATGAGATAAGGCGCAGGTCCACCGGCTTAACGCGCTTTCTGGGCACGGGACGGGCGTGCGTGCAACCTTCCTTCACTGTAGTCTAATGAAAACGCGCAACGCCGAAGGTTTTAATATGCATCGCATGTGCAGTCGCATATCTGCACTTTACGGCCTTTCCGCGTACCGCATAAGCCGTCTAATAGCACCGTTGTGCGACCGGTTAATGAATCAGGGACAAACAGCCCTCTAGACATCTTGTTGGCTTTAAAAATGGGTTGGGATGGGATGGGTTAAGTGTAAGAGTTAAAACACCTGTGTAGCTCAGTTGGAAAAGCATCCGATGCGATATCGGAAGGTCCGGTGGTTCAAATTCCGATACCAATTTCCCTTGTTCTAAATTTGTCCTTGAAAATTTACCATGTGGCTTCACTAGTAACGCCAATAACTTTAGCCAAGTACCAAGGTCAACAAGGAATGTTCGCAGATATCACAATATAGCCATATTTGTACCCGCTATCTAGAGTGGGCACAATCGTATTTTGTATTCATTTGTTAGACTGACGGGCTGATTAGCATTCTAACAACTAACCTGCCCAACTTGGGCATCGAATCTTAGATTATAGCCGCAGAACCACCACCAATCAACTGGCCATAGGGTTCGCAGTTGGTCTGACTTAAAATATCTACATAACCTATGTAAGTTGCTTCATGCTGAATTCAGTAATAAAAAATATCTCCGTATAACCAAATACAGGCACAAGAAATAAACAAAGTAATTAGGACAAGTACTGAAGATGCTAATAAAATAAATAACGTATGGTTGTAAATTGACTGAAGGACATTGAAGAACCTCAATTTAAATAGGAAAGAATCCCAAATACAGAAATGGTTCGTAAAAGAATGGGAAAAGGTTATAAAAAAATAAATCTGTAATCTGTGGTATCAGGAAGTGCAATTGGCAACCTAGTCAGCCAAATTTCTAAGAAGTTAGAGAGCATTACAAGGTAACTATCCGCAATAGATGCTGAATGAAGATTCCAGGCAAATTAAATTCTAGAATCTAGATCGTTTCAACCCTAGCAAGCCTGAATAAGCATTGTAAACGCAATTTCTGGTACAACTGGTGTCTAACAGGCCCATGTACTGTGAAATGAACCTGGTTCTGTGATTACACTGCGGATATCAGATTCTTGGCTGCCTTTTGGAATGTTGATATTGTAGGTATTGTCCTTTTTAATGGGTTTGCTGCATTCCTACTTGTAAAAGTGGCAAATTTTTGGTGAGGTTAATCATTGCGAACTGTATATCTATCTATTTTAAGACCCAAGAGGTGATATTTTACATTTGAAAAAACTTAGTTACTTTATACCTTTTGAAGAATTTTGGGGAGGCCTTTTGACATAAGGCAAGCCATTTGTGAAACGAACACGAACATACGGATGTTAGAATCAGTAAAAAGGTAATTTAGTTGATTGTCTCCTAAAATCAGGCAAATTATATGGACAGACTAAATATACAGAGGTTTGGATCAATGGTTTATTAAATGCATGGTTTGTATTGAGCTTGAACAACAGCACAATAAATTTAAAAGAGTAAAATACATGCATGCTATACCGATCATCTATCCTAGCAAATATAAAGGTCGCCAGGTAACATTTCAGTGTGAAGAGTCATAGTATTGTAAATGGGGCTCTCGCACACAATAGTAACCGCTAGCCAGGTAAGTAAACCTCGAAATAACTAATACTAGAAGTCTAACCACAACCTAATCCACAATCCGGAAGCAGGCCTTTCCATCACCGTGATTGCAAATATTACTTTAAACGCTCCACTCCCGTACACAATTGGAACGAAATCCGATTCTATCAGAAACTGTCAAGTGTGGGTGGGAGAATGACCAGCCTCCTGTGACCTCCAGCCCTTAAGGCGATCGTGGACCAGATAATGGGAATGACGAACGTGTACTATCATGACTTGGGGATCTCGGTACCCTGGTCGCCTTAACAGATTTGCTGTCAACTTTAATCAAGTTATTTGTGCCGACCGTTGCGACACGGTCCTTAGCGGATTCGAGTCCTGATTTAGTTAAAACGGAATGCTCTTAATGTTTCAGATAAAACTGTTAAATGAGATAGCCGTAACAGAAATAGTTTATCGGGTAAGTAACTTTTTTTTCTTGTGGCTTTTTGCTTAGTTTTTTAGTTACTTGTCGTTTTAGGATTGTGTAGTAAAACGTGTCTCCAAACTGCATATTATACACTATTGATACCAAAATAGTGTATTTCAAATTTGAAATTCATATGTACGATTATACGACGGTATTAACGGTGCATGCAATTTGATACCAAAACAGTGAATGCATCAATATTTTACAACTTCAATTTCTAATACCGACAACATAGTTGGCAACACCTTCAAAATATATTCAAAAATATCGAATATTACACACTGATAAATCGAACACGAAATTGCCGAATAAATTTCTTATTTTTATTACAGGTGCACTCTAGTTAAGCAAAATCGCACTAAAGTCACAAATAAACGAGTTAAATGCATCAGATATCTGCATGCATTTGATGCATCAAACAGCAAGAATGGAATCGCATCTCAGGAATGATTCGACAGAACGTTTATATTTTAATGAGATCGGCGTCCTATACGCCTTGATAAGGCCACTCCATGGGTAATCAAAGGGATTTGCCGAGTAAGCCTGCATAACCACGGCGAAGTGTTCTTGCTATTCATGGATGATATTGTGGTTTCTGGTAACCTCGTTGGCGAAAATATTTTGTAACGCTTTCTCAATAAAAGGCGCTATTTTGTAGGTGCATTGCAACACATGTTTTTTATGGACACCATTGTATTCTGAATTTTTCTATCTCAGATACCTTTAAAAAATAAAGCTTAGTAACCCTTTTTCTAATATTGAAACCGTGAGATAAGAAAGAAAGAGAGAAGATAAGAAATAATTTAATATTATTAGTCATCGTCACACTTGAAGCCTTAAAAATACGCGTTTCATCAAACATACAATATACGCCTCTAAAATTAATTAAACGTCTACTTACTCTAAAAGCTTTATTTTTAATTTAGGGACCAATTGGGTACTCAAACCTTTACTCAAAGCTTTAGTTAAGGCTTTACCTCAAAAAATGGAGAGAATCATTTACACAATAATTATCTGAAGCTTGTAGCAAATTTCATGGATTAATATTCGAATACATCGTGAACTATACCTACAACAACACAACCATTTAACAGATTCATTACTCGATAAAATTAATATCACGTATGAAAATCTTCATTATAACCACATCTACTTATAAGGTAGATACAGTTTGTGTCGCGTTCAGCTTCTATTACAATCTGTTTCATTTATATTTCAAATTTATTTGCTATTATTTTTGGGGGTCTAGGATTTTTGTAGTCGATTGGTCGTTTGGAATGTTTATATTTGAATCAACTTTTTAATTGTACACTTGCACTCTTACCATGTTGTAATTTTCTAGCTATTAAGGTGCATGATCTAAAAAAAAATTTCTACTCAGTATTCAGCCGTAACTCTCCTTAATGAAACTCGTCTATATTATTATGTCCACACGTACACTTACAAGAAATCAGCGTAACGATTAACGACATTGTCATGTCCTATTCAAATTACAAAACACGGATAACGATACCAATTAGTGACATTAAAATGTGAGGTGCTCGTAAAATGTGGTCCCATTACTGTGCCTTGTGAGACGACAGTTGCACGGCTGTCAGAGTAATCACACAATTATTGATAAACTGCAATAAGGATATAAAAAGTTGTAATCAATGCCTGTTACGCTATGGACCTTTTAACAATATGGACTAATGATATAGTCACTGAGAATTTCTTATGCAAATCAGGAAATGTTGGATTTTTTGTATTGTGGTTTGAAATGCAAAGAAAATCAATAGAATATTATGAATTCATTGTCAGTTAACAAAAAAGTGTTTTTGACATTGGTAACGTTAACATTAAATTCTAACGTCACAAGGTCTTTAATTATAAGGAAATGTTACATAACATAATATTCCCCTGTGGTAATGAATAAAAGTTTTACATAATAATATTGTCTGTTACCTAGTTTGTAGGTACAGCCAGGCGGAGTAAAGATCTACGCAGGACGGCTGGATGGATGCGAATAGCATTTGGGGAGGCCATGTCCAGGAGTGGACTGCAATTGGCTGATGATGATTACTTAGTTGCATTATAAACTACCAAGATTAATCGTACAATTACTTATTATTATTATACAAGCGGACTGGTGGATTAAAACTAGTCTCAACCCACTGCTATGACTGTGTTACACGTGGCGGTTTAGCTGTGACGTTAGTAATGCATGTTGCAGTCAGGTTGCAAAATGAGGTATTGGCTCCATGAAGTTTTTTTTCTTGAAGCATGTAGGTAATACACAAATTTCTTTTCATATAAAACTTATTTTCCTTAACCTCTGAGTTATCTGGAAGAGATCGCTAATAGCGATATTATGATCGCCATAATTGGACTCAAGTTTATTATACGCCATTTTTTTTGTTTATAAGCAGTAAGTATCTATTCATCTATGTGCCTTATGCATGTCATGTCATAACAGAGAAGAACAACGATTACGATCTTTATACTATTAAAATCGTAACTCAGACTCTTCCTTCAAAAACATTCACATTATGATTGATGGGACTTAAATCAGATACTATGACCGATAGCGTGTTAATATTCCAAAGTATTAAAAACTAGTCATTCCCAAATAAAGCCTACTACAACTCCAATCCACAACATCGACCATGCAACAAAGTTAGCGCCCTGTCAGCCTCAGATTTATACTGCGCCCGTAAACAATAGATGTTGGTTAATCGTCGCCATTAAATACCGTGACCGGACTGTAAGAGGAATTCCTAGTTGTTTTCTAAAAACTGGCCAGGCTAGACTGGCGATAATTGCCCTTAATGACTGAATAGGCCGTCCGGATTGCTCGTTCTCGTTTTGATTGCCGCCTTTTATTGCTTGGGTGTGTACTCAAAGTTTTTTGATGTAAGTAAATAATATAGCACTTTTACTAAATTGGCACTAACTTTAGAGATGAGAGCCGGCCGCTCTCTCCCATGTTCGGTGATAAAGACACAGATCAAATATTTTTCTAAGCGACACAGCAAATGTTGTGGTTGGAGAAAATAAATAGAACGTCAGATCCATAATGATAACACTAGTTACATGTACTGTACTTACTGTACTGTACTTACGTACTACTTAATGTACTGTACTGTACTTGTAGTTACATGCTATAAAACATAGTATACTAAAATATTGAACATTTTGCAGGAAAATTGTATGGGTAGGTACAACAAAATACAAAATCTGAAACTAAAACAAATGGTGCCAATCTGAGTAGATTGGCACCATTTGTTTTAGTTTCAGATTTTGTATTTTGTTTTGTATTATAATATTAACTATAGATTTTGCACAACTACTTGTCAATTTGTTGAGTAACAAATTGACAAGTAGTTGTGCAAAATCTATAGTTAATATTATAAGAGAGTTTGTGTGTTTGTTTGAAAGCGCTAATCTCAGGCACTACTGGTTTGAAAAGAAAAAATATTTTTGTGTTCGATAGATCATTTATCGAGGAATGCTACATGTATTTATATAGGCTATAAACATCACGCTGCGACCAATAGGAGTGGAGAAACAATGGAAAAAGTGTAAAAAACATGGGAAAACGCGGACGTAGTCGCTGGCACTGCTAGTAACTAGTTTCTACCTACCAACTTGAATACTAGGTACTTGAGAACCAATGTCCTTTACAAAATACATACGGACGTAGCAACAAAAAGATATAATAGCATTCAGTGGGCACTCATTACGTGTTTTATATAATTCATATTTGCGGGTAGCTTCATATCGCTTGTCATTCGCGTCATGTCCAAGATTTATGAAGTACGGTTGATAAACGGCTATTTAAAGGGAAATTTAATCTGATCGATATTAATAACGCTGTCGAGTTGTGATGTGTTGTTCGTTGTTTTGATTTAACGCTTCATTTGTGGTACTGATGTGGTCTCAAGGTTAAAAAGTTTTTTAAAGACAGTAATACTCTTTTAAGTGCTGCAAATGTAGCTCATCCTTAAAATAGATGTAAATGGGAAAGTAACTATGTTTGTCGCGCTTTCTAGACAAAAATACTGAATCGATTAAAATAAAATTTACTACACAGATAGTGTACGGTATGAATGTGAAAGGCACCGGGTTCAAGTAAACATCCTGACTTCGGGTTGAGTAGGTACTACGGTCCATAAACATGAAAGAAAATCTTAAAATATAATTTAGTAAAATTAAATACATAAAGTTTTACACAATGTTGGTCCGCCCGGCAATCGAACCCAGGACCTCTCAGCAGTTGCCATCAATGCAGTAGGATATTAAGTAAGTTTAGTTTATCGGATCAGTAGTCTAACGCGCTATCTTCATAGAAGGCAGATTAATTGACTTTGTACATTTTCGGACGGATAATAATTAAATTCCTAATTAACAATGAAATGTGAATCTTTTAGTATTTATTTATATGCTAAGAATCAGTTATTTTGTTTAGCACTTGACTAATTTTCAAATCAAGGGATTTGACCATGTGCATGAACATTTCTTAAGTAGGTAATATCTGCTATTTTTAATTGCAAATGCTTAAATATTGAATTATGGTATGATTGTACGTAGAATCTATACAATCTTATAATAAAATATTGTTCAACAAATAAGCAAAAATATGTAAGGTACCCTAGTAATGACAACATTTTTCCAGTCCAACTTCAGCAAAAAATACAATAGATGGCGCTATACAATTCGTGCAATCAGCGCGTAAGGGTGGAAAGTTGTAGTACTTACCCGCTGCCAAGAGATGGCGCTACGCGGCACTGTGATATCTGGAACAAATGGGAATCTTGTTAGAAGGGGTGTATTCTTAAAATTTTGTTAACAATCCAGTTTGAATATTTAAGTTGATTATTAATAAGATTTACTTGTATCCTAATATCAATTTATTAACATTTATTTTAAATTTTGTTGTCAATATTATTTAATTTTTATCTTTCATAACCAAGTTGATTGTGCATAAAGTAAGCAAAAACTTAAATTAAGATAATGATTTATCTGATGAGCTACACCAACCCTATTATGAAAATTAATAGAGACATTGCATAAATCGGATATGGATGTTTTACACCAATTCTATTTCTTGTCTTTTCTTTGTTCTTCTTGTCTTAGTGTTTATTTTTGGACGTTAAGTTTAAAATTAATATATTGAAATGAAGAATTCGTTCATAATTTGTGAAAATACGAAAGCATTCACCGGAATAAAGAACGTACGAAAACTCTAAGTAACTCTAAGAAAACTACTGTATAATTTCGCTCGTATACTAAAAAAATCGTGGGAAATCTTAAAAAAAAATTAAGTTAACCTTTTTTCACCGCCAATTTCTAGTTAGTATTTTTTTTTTACTATAAAAAAATCCCAACAGGAACTTATTGAGTTTCAATGAGAATAATCGAGGGGTGGCCCCAAACCATGGGGTATATGGGCGTCACCCACATGGTGGGGGCTACGGGGTCGCGGCAATTTTTTGGTTCAACCGCCATCAAATTATAGTAACGCAGTGTAATGGGTGTTTTTTAAAATTTTTACTCCGGGGATAATTAAGTAAATTGTCCTTTTAATGATTGAGTGCTTGTGGCCAGGTGACATTCGTTTTTTTGGTAATTAGACCGGCGTTTGAATTAAATTAGTTAAGTACCGTTTGACAAATGTTTTTTTTTTGTTTAGACGGTTAGAGTGCGTTTAATACATACAAATTTTTATTATGGTCTTCACACTTTTATTTGGAAAGCTTTTGTTACTTACAAAAATGCAATCTTGAATTATTTTTAGTTTAAGTGTTGTAGTACAAATATGGATTACCTACTTTATGTATATTATTTCAAGCTTTTATAAATTTTGATTACAATTTGTTTAGAAAACGATCCATTAAAATGTCTCAGATCTTGGTGTTCTAAGAGATATCATTGCAATGATTAAGTAAGTAAATTAATTGTATACGAAGTTCGATGATTTTCTTTATTGCTTTTTTGTAATAACACTTTGTCTATAGTTTCGAACTTGATCTTTCTTTTATATTTTTCTGAATCTCTTGTAAGTTTCTAAGGACCGTCCATTAAGGAAAAACGGAAAACAAAAACAAGTCAAATAGCCTATCACTGCAATTATTTCACCATTAATCTAATAAAGATTTACTCCACCGTATAAAATACACAGTTAATTGTTTAACTAATGCACTAATAGCTTTTTAATGGCTCACTCGTTTGACGATGAAAACGTCACAATGACGTAATAGAACAACACTTCCTCATAGAGTGACTGGGTGTAATTACATGGAGTGCAACCCGCCTGTTCCTTGTTCGGCCCACGTGGCGATTTAATGCTAATTAATGTACTTAAGTGAAAGGGTTATGGATTAATTAGGGACATCCGACAGTGGGACACGCCTTTTCCCCATTCAATGGTCGTAGCACACATATCAACTCGGAATGGGATCGTCACGATTACGTTACGACTTCGTAGCGATACCATGAGTTTAAAAGTGACAGACTCGATATCGCCTATGTAAATATGTTTATGAAAAACTTGTACAGCGCCCCTAGCGGTTACGCTAAGAACTGAAATCGGTAGTATGAAAAAAACAATTGGTAAAGCTACCGATTAGTTTGCGTTGCAGTACCTAAGGAGTTTCATATGAAGAATACTACCGCTATCATGAGTAAGCTATTGAAAACTTACGTACGTTAAAAACCTATCGAATTGTTTTTTCCCGATTTTAGTTCTTAGCGTTACCGCTAGGGGCGCTGTTTTCATAGACATTTTTTACGTAGGCGATATCGAGTCCGTCCCTTTTAAACTCATGGTTGCTCTACTGATGTGTGTATTGCAGTAAGGAGTTTCGTAATAATATGAAGAATACTCAAAGATAGAGTTGATACGTTTGCGTTACGTTTAAAATAAATTAATAAATAAATATTTCACAACATCACATACATTGATCTGATCCCGTGGTAATTAGCTTAAGCACTTGTGTTACGGGTATCAGAATCAACAGTGGATACACAAATATACTTAAATATATTTAATAATACACCCAGACACGGAACAAACACCGATGTTCGTCACACAAATATTTGTCCCGAGTGGGAATCGAACCCACGACTCTTGGAACCGTAGGTAGTAAACCTGGGTCACTAACCACTGTTCCACCGAGCCAGTCACGTCACAGTCACAGTCAGTTTACGAGTTATAATGTGTGCTAAGATCTTTAATGCTTATTAATGTACTTAAGTGAAAGGGTTATGGATTAATTTGTGACATTCTAAGGTAGGGACACGCCTTTTCCCCATTTTGATGGATTTGGTACGCCTTTTTGTTTCAATATAACCCTAAATCATTTCGATTCTTCGAAATCCTTAGGTACATTAGTACCTACCAAAATTAATTATACATCAATAGTAACTCTCTGTCTGACTGTCAGTCGTGTTCTAAAGTGAATATAACCGAATTAAATTAATTTCGGTACAGACTCTTGAAAACGATAAAGGATATTATTATAAAACATGAAGTCGTTGTATAAAACAGTACTGTTTATGATTATATAACTGCTTGACGCGGACTTTAGTGACGCGAATTTTTAAAATAATCTTTTTGACGCTGTCACAGTGCATGTTAAATTTAAAACATTCAAGGTTGCGTGGCAAATAGAATATAATGTAATACTTTAGTAAAAAAAATCTAAATGTTTTTTTTAATTTTAAATGTTCATAGACAGATAATTACGTATCTAGGTTCGTACCAACTTACCAATTAAGAAGTCAATGTCCCGATCACATATGTAGGTATAAACAATAAGTCACATGACAATTCAAAAACACCTAAATAAATATTTTCCCCAAAACGTGTGCTAGCACGTACACTCAGACACAAAAAAATGTTGTCCCCGCGCGCTTTTCGGAGGGGTCCCAACAAAGGATGTGGGACGGACCCCATCGGCAGCCGGGGCATGCATGTGGGAGGGTCAAGCGAAAAAAAACGCTCTATTTTTCGACTTTCGCCCGATAAGTGGACCGGGAATGTTTTTTTTATTGGTCCAACTGTTGACCCCTGCTTGCAGTGTTTTTTTTTTGTTTTTGTTTCGTAATTATTATTGCACTCATGGTGGTTTCCCTTGTTTTCGTAACTTAATTATAGAATTTTTTGGAAAATACTCGTAGGTTCGTAGAGTGAAAGAATAAAATCATTAGGTTTGAACTTAAACTTCAAATTTACAACTGAGTGAACTTAAGACAAATATTGGGATCTTTAAGTATAATATTGTTTCTTCTGCATTACTTACATATCATTTCAATAGGATGATTCGCATTGCTTGTCGGTAATGGGATGATGTTATGATTGTGACGTATAATAGTGTAATGTTAGTCAGTTTATCCATTACACTCTCAATTTATACACAATAGCTTTTTTAGTTAAATTATCAACTAATAAAAATTTTGACGTTGACAAAACCAAAGCATATATAAAGTTAGCGGCTTAACATAAGCCAGCCGGCCAGTCTTGCCCGTGACCAAGAGCGCTGTAGAGTAAGAACTCGAAACGTCGGGTAAGAATATGTTTAGAATAACAATACACGAGAGTTTAATCCGTAAAATTACTATTTTTTCAAAGGATTATAAGTTTAGAGTTAAATACTAAATATCCGCGAAATGTGTCATGATAATTCAGTTCGCGGTGACTCCCGACCTGACTTGTGCTGAGGAGATCCCTTTTCAGTTGCCTATTTACTTTGTTTTTATTTTTAGTAAATTAATGTTCGTTTTAAGTTATGTAACTAAATAAATACTTTTTTCGTTGAGTTAGTTTGATTTTATTATTTTTTATGTCTACAATAATTTACAAGGATAATTACGGATACGATTGTACCTAGTTCACAAAAAAGTATTTGCAAATTGAACCAAGTTTGTCTAACAGCATCCAACAAGCGTTGTCAGCTAATAAATCACTCGAGAAATCAATAGCCGTATTGATCCGATCCCAAATCGATCCCCAGCCGTTGCCACCAATGTTACTTTAAAAAAATATATATTTGCATCCCAAAAGGCATATTTGCATATTGAGTTTCGACTTTGCATAATGAAATGAACTATTGTATGCCGGCATACCTGGATTTCGGGTGATGTAAAGGGTGATTTATTTTAAAATAGCGAAAGATTTTTGATGGCCGTAGTGATGGGGTGTTGGTGAACCGTGTAGAGCGATATTTGGTTCGGTTACGTTCGGTTATGGAGGTATTATATTATTGGTAAGAACGAGTAAAGCGATGAGTACTAAGTTTAAGACTTTTATTTCATGCAAATTGTGTTAGCTGGCCCGTAAATTATTTTTTGTAATTTCGGCTTTCTTTATTGAGCGCATATTTTATCTTGAAGTGTAAGTACTGGGTAACTCTGAAACTTTTATAATAGCCATAATCAGTCCACAGTCACTGTTCATTTGCTTAAGAACTGTCCCTTAACGCCTTAACCCTTTTAGAACACGGAAACACGAACAAGTAATCCAAATTAAAATTAATAACCAACCCTCCACCGCTCGCTGGGTCACACCGGCCCGCAGCAATCAAAAACGAACGACTCCTTCGATTCAATCGAACCCTTGGAGCTAACGAACTCATACAAAAGCGTATGCAAATATAAATCATGTACGTGTTACAATGCTGCATTGTAATACTCAGGTGCTATGATGAGCGTGTGTCACAATGGTTTGTAATAAAAAATGAATTCTCATTATTGTTGCCGACTCCGGACGAAAGTAGTCTATTTAATATGCGTGTGAACATTTCTTTAGCGATTGCGATAGGAAAGCTATTTTTTCGTTAATAGGTCCCGCGTATTTTGTTAATGTTGGATTTTTATTTGAATGGCATTCGTGATTGATGGCTTGTTAGTGCTGTAAGGAATGCTTAGCATGCTGAATAAGTAATGACGGATTAGCACATTCAATGTCTACGAAGTGGGCACAATAGGAATAGATTGTACATAATAATGCGTAGGACAGCCGATATGTTATTAAAATGTAAATTTCATCGCTCGGAATGCCTAGATTTTCAATGACATACTTTGTATGAATTATAATATCTGCGCATTTGAGTTGGCGCCATTTTAATGGTAGATTTATGCTGAAGTTTTAAAACATTGGTTTTATTTATAAACTTCCTTGTAACTAGTAAAATAGTGTTTTATTTAATAACCTGTAGCATCCCACTGCTGGGCAAAGGTCTCTTCAGAACCTGTCCACCGATGTCTATCCAAGGCTAGGACTTGCCAGCTCCTTGATAGCTGGACCAAATCGTCACATTATCTTTTCTTGGGTAGAGGAAGGCCCCTTCGACGAAAAGAAAAAAAACTAAATTTGTATAAATATTACAAACTATATTATTTCGAGAAACACATTTCAATAATGTTCGTATGAAAGCATCCGAAACAACCCACCAAAATGTGACACCGAACAAACCCAAACTGATCTGAATGACGATCAACGAAGACTCTCACTATCAAATTTAACAAAAAAAAAAGCTTCCATATAAATTATCTTGACACAGATTGCATTGTACAAACTCAACCCTACATTCGCTTTCTAAGCAGGTGTCCGAACGACCCGGAGACTTCCCCACGGAAGGGTTAACTGACAAAAAAGAAAACATCCCTTTGTTAAAATCTCAGGTGGCGCAAAAGCTGTTGTAAGTTTTTTTCTTGTGAGACAACACAGGTTGTGGAGAAAGTGAATCTTGATATTTTTTGTGAGCATTTGAGGGTTACGCGTAAACCGATTTTTTGTTACATTTTAGCATAGAGTTTCATGTTTTGTGTTCAAGTGGTGAATTAATAAAAATGAATTTACTTTAATTTGGCAAATTACCCGTGAAAGTCAATCTTCTACTGTTGATTTAACAGCATCGTTTATTTAATATTTTACGTATAATTTCTTCGTAAACACGTCGATTATAAAAATAGTACAGCTTCTTCTTTTAGTTAAATAAAATGTCAGAACTTATAAGTAAACACTCCATTACGATCCACTACCATTTGCTTCAGTGTTACAAAAAAAAATCTTAACAAAATCCCGCTAAGCCATCGAAACATAACTCCGATAGAGTTTGAAATATGTAACGACTAAACTTGCAATCCGGTAATGGTCCTTTGTTTACGATAACAAGAAGACGCGGATGTAATGCCAATACTTTGTTTTTATTTTATTTCGCTTTGATTAATACGGACGACGATTTGTGCCACTATTCGCGCCAAACGCCATTTGGTAGAGTACTTTGGTATGGTATTGTTTGTGCTTACTAATATTATAAATGGGGAAGTTGCTCTATCTGTCTGTCTGTCGTGATTTCACGCCAAAACTGTACCGATTAAAATTATAACAAGTATGGTACTAAGATAGTCTACAGACTGAGAAAGGATATAAGCTAGCCTTTCAACCGATTTCACTATAATGCAGTAATGTTTTCGCGATAAACTAATTCTGAGTGGAAATGTAAATAAAAATTTGTATATATATCCGTAGTCAATAGACTATAGCTATCGATCTTTGATTTACAATACCTAATATAATCTATATATATAAAAGGAAGTCGTGTTAGTTACACCACTTATAACTCGAGATCGGCAGAACAGATTTGGCTGAAAATTGGTAGGGAGGTAGCTTAGAGCCAGGAGAAGGACATAGGATACTTTTTATCCCGTTTTACAGAGTTCCCGTGGGACTTGACATGAAACGTCAGTCATTATGTTAAACATTATTCCATTTATGAAGTCTTTTTTGACATTTCGAAGAACGTAACTCTGCACGTTTCATTTAAATGCAATGTAATATCTTTTAATAGACGAATAAATTTTGTTACGCCAAATGAAGTCATTTGAAAGCAATTATTGTATTTCTGGATATGTATGAGTAAAAATATGAGATAGTAAAGTTCTCAGTTATGGCGAGACCAGGGAAATAAGGATTAAATTTTATATGGAGGATATTATGGATTCCAGTTCAAATTGAATATGTACCTACTTAGTTTACTCATACGGCATACCTAAGATGGGACGACTGTCAACTATAAAAAGCATATAAACGGTCGAATTGAGAGACCCCCTCCTTTTTTTGTGAAGTCGGTTAACAAAATAAAGTAGTGCATCAAAGCTACGTTAAGGCGGTACGAAGTTCGCCGGGTCAGCTAGTGGATAATAAAGATAGGATTTGCTCTGATAATAGCGATAATTTACACCTAAGTACAATAATTGACATAAAAAGCTAGTGTTGAATTTTTTGTACTAGTATTGTTAGTTTTAATGGTTTACTGCTACCATAGTATCGATCGACTATCATAAAACAATAATTAGCAATATTACTGTTTAATTATATAAAGTGAGCATCTAATTAAAAGTTAATTAATGACAAACCATGCCATAAAAATATGACTTTGCTTAAAAAAATAAGTTCACAAGCTAATCTACTAGCGGGTAACTAAAAAGACTATCTAGACAATTAGACAGGTCAATATATACCTAAATTGATGGGTAGACATCTATTACCAGGGGCGTATTGTAAACGATAAACATTAAAGGCTATTACTGACACGGTGTATACATTCAGGATAGTTTATCTAGGATATTTATATAGAAATCAAGTGTATAAAACGGCAATATTTTGCCACACTCCTAAATAACTGGGCAGCGCATCTGCTACGGTCACCCTACAGGCAAAAGTGCATTAATTGTAGCATAATTTCCATTCGTACTCCGCAATACGTATGTTACGGGTAGTGTGTGAAGGAAGACGTTTTCCGAAATGTCTGTGTAGTTGAAGTTAAATAAAAAATACATATTATTGGGACTTCTTAAATTTAGAAAAAAAAAACTTTTTTACGTGTGTGAAGGTTTGTTGCTTCATGTCAGATAGAAAGTTTCGATGTATTTTTTAAGATTTAGGCCTGTTTAAAATGTATCACATTAAAATAAACTACGTTAGTAACAAAAAAAGTTGTTATATAACACAAATAAATGTATAAGGTACATTTATCGTTACGGTTTATGTTCAATACTGTGGAGCTGTTCGAAAATGAAGCAATAGGTATAAGGTAGGTCAAAATGTTTTTTTCCAAATCACCAAAATATACATAAAAAATACTAACCACACAATAAACCCATCATAATCTTAAAAGCATTAACGAAAAAATCCATTTACAAAAAAAAAGCCAGCCATCTCCAAAAACGGCCAAACTCCCACTTTACCCGCAACACGTCTATCTAAAGCGTCCGTGCTAAGGGCCCCCTGTCGGTCTGTTAGACCCAGTGAGTGCTATAAGGCTGACATTTAGACACATTGTGTTTTCTTATTTTTATCTTGAGCACTAGACAAATGCCGATAAATTTGTTGCTATCCGTACCATCTGTTTTGTAACGAGTTTATTATTGGTTTCTAATGGCGGTATTCTGGAGTGCTGAATAGTTTTTTCACATGCTGATATTTGTGGAATTACTGTATAGGTTTCTTTTTATTTACGTTTAATAATCGTGGTGGATATAATTATTAGAACCCAATGTATCAAAGATTTCATTGAGCTGATTGACCCGAAACTTTGAGATGTATCAGTAATAACATATTTAACACTATATGCTATGGGTCTACACGCGATAAAAAGAGAAGCAAATACATAGCTTCTTACTGCTCTATATTTCGACTTGATTTTAACGAGTCATTGTGCAATCACAATAATTTATTGTTCTATGATATTTTCAGGCTGTATATTTCTGTGTATCAAATTTAATCGAAATCGGTCAGTACTTTTGGCGTAAATGCGTGACAGTGTTGCTTTCACATTTAAAGTATTAGCGTTGAAATCAGGATACTTTTACACCGATGAAGTCTACAAGTGGGTTTTTAAACAAAAAATAACAAACGCGATTAAACTTAAAGAGAACTAACTACAGTTACAGAATAAGACCGTAGATGGATGCATTAGAAATTAGATAGGCATTTTACGAGATACGTGCACATAGATAATAATTTAAATGTGCATTAAGGTGCACCTGCTATCCTTTGTTGCATTGTCCAATAAAAATGTTACAAAATTTTATTGGACCTAGTTGGAGCTAGCTTTTCTATAATTTAGTGCTTTAACTTGTCCTTAATTGGCGAATCTAGATCTTAGGTAGATAATATACGTTGTTATGAGTTAGTTATGAACTAGGTTTTATTTATTGGACTGATTGGTTAATTCAAAACTTTAATAAAGACGCTTGCGACTTGTATTGAAACTAGTTTTGTTTTGTAGTCTTAAAATAAGTATTGGAAGTACCATATATAAATATAAGGATTTTCAACGGATTTTTTAGTTATATTATTTCTTGTAAGAACTAATCGTGAACTATTAATAAAGAAAACCAGTCAAGCTCGAGTCTTAATCACCTACAAAAAGTTCCTTTTGCTATTTTACGGCTGCAGCAAAAAATGAAGTTTTCTTGTATGGGTTTTTAACCTCACTGAGGATTGATTTCGACTGTAGTCCTAATCCTTAGATAAGTATTCGGCTAATCTTTTTAACTAGCAAAAAGAAGTAAAATTGACCAAAATGAGTCTATTTTAGTCAGCATGTTAACGAATTAGGCCGACGATTTATCACTTACTGAGTTATAGTCTAGCAATACACAGATAGACAAGTCTTAATAAGTCTTTAGGTACGGGTCGCTAAAAACTACGCATATCCGTCATTGCTTAGACAGATGTGCATAATTACCAACTCGATTGACGATTTCGTTTTTCAACCGCAGCTCAGGATGCTTCAAATACACAATGCTCATTTTACTTGCTTAATAAGGCATTGGCAATATAAATAAATGGCGGAATTATCGGATTGCCGCAACAAAAACGGCCATACTGCCGCGGCCGGCCCTTTGTGGATGTTACCTTTAAAGTGTGAATACCGGTAGACAAGATTATGTCTAGGTTGTTTATTGATTTGGTTGGTTGACAAATTGCATAATTTGTAAAAAATGGAAAGTGAACATTAGATGAATATAATATAATGGGATAGGGCTATCATTGTAACAGTGAAATTATCAAATGGTTATCAAAACTAATTTATCACACTGATTGGTTGACCCTCATGTTATCTGTTTAATTATTGAAATAATAAAGAAAATGTTTTTTAAATTTAGGTAATCTTAATAGCATACAAAATCAACAAAACACATTGATCGATTCTGATTAATTTCTACCAAAGATCGCACTGCGCACAAGTAGATTTGAGCCACCAATGGGTGGTTTTTCATTTATTCATGACTAACTACGACGATGGCTTGGAGTAGCCCTGTCATCATCACCGCACTTGCGGGGGAGACCGTAACCCTTTACTATCTCGCGAGACGGATTGCATAGTCCAGTCAAATTAGGTTTCATCTGCGGAAAAATTACTAGTGAGCTGAATTTTGGTACACACCTTTATTACGGCATTGTAATGAAGGTGTGAAAAATCGACATTCATATCGTGCCGGCTTAAAAAGTTATAGGGGTCAAAAGGTCGCGAAAATCAGTTTTTCGCGAATATCTCGCGATCTATTGCTTGTAGGTTAATTGAGGTTATTAGAAAAATTATTTGCTATAAAATTATCTACAAAAAATGTCCTTTGCATTTTTTTGTAGAATTGAAAGTTTTCGGAGGAGAGCGCCGAGAAAGCACTCACATACGGTATTGTATACCAAGGCGTACGCCCTATGCTTTTCATTGATATTTGTAAGCGTGTTGTTAGTAAAATCTACTACATACAGACATATAGCATTAGTAATACTAGTACAGAAAGTTTTCCTTTTTGGAAAAGGAAAACTGAAAATCATGAAGATGTTTGAAAAAAGATCTGATTTAAACAATTTTGCAGAAATATTCCAACAAGAAAATTGCTCTCGAGATGCATTGTCAATGCTAGGACATATTTTCTACCGCTGCAATTTTTTGTACAATTACAAATCTTTTTTTATACATCTTCATGATTTTCAGTTTTCCTTTTCCAAAAAGGAAAACTTTCTGTACTAGTATTACTAATGCTATATGTCTGTATGTAGTAGATTTTACTAACAACACGCTTACAAATATCAATGAAAAGCATGCCTTGTTGTACAATACCGTAAGTGAGTGCTTTCTCGGCGCTCTCCTCCGAAAACTTTAAATTCTACAAAAAAATGCAAAGGACATTTTTTGTAGATAATTTTATAACAAATAATTTTTCTAATGACCTCAATCAACCTACGAAGCAATAGATCGCGAGATATTCGCGAAAAACTGATTTTCGCGACCTTTGACCCCTATAACTTTTTAAGCCGGCACGATATGAATGTCGATTTTTCACACCTTCATTACAATGCCGTAATAAAGGTGTGTACCAAAATTCAGCTCACTAGTAATTTTTCCGCAGATTGGTGTTTAAAAGAGCTAATTTGACTGGACTATGCAATCTAACTGCATCTACATTTTACGGTAACATCGATAACTGGTACCTTAGTTGGGGCCGCCACCCTATGGCTTAAGAATTATTGTTCTAATAAGTATTGAAAGTAGCGGTTGCAATGTCCGGCAGATATTTACGATAACCAGTATGAAATGAGACAGTGAAGTGTTTTGCTTCGTACATAAGGGTATTAAAATGTTCGTCGTAGTCCAGGGAAGGTTTCAATGAGAAAATATAGAAAAAGAATCAGTTTTGGCGGTATGAAATTCGCCGGGACCACTAGTTGAAAATAAAACAAAACAACTTCGGGAGCAAAGAGAGACCTTGTTATAAATTCGACCCTTAACTATTTATGGGTGAGAGCCATCCGCTCCTCCACAATGGTGATGATGACAAGGCTACTCCAAGCCATCATCTTAGTTAGTCAGGAAAAAAGAAAGTTACAATAACAAAAAAGTATAATTAAAAAGTATAATCATAACTCTACTAGATGACTCAAACAGCAAAGGTGAAGCAAAAGTAACTCTTACTTAAGTGAGGATTAGTAGTGCGAGATAAAAGTTTAACATAATTAAATAAAATAAGTTATTTATATATTAAATTTATAACTGTTATGGTTATACACATTAGAAAACTGAACATATCCGGGATTATTACCATGTTGTTTTCAGCATGTAGATATCCGTGATCATGGCGCTTGCAAAAGTGCCGAAATATTGAGGACTCAAAACAAAACAACATGGTAAATATCCCGGATGTATTCAGTTTTATAATAAATATTACATAAAACATAGTATGTTATGTCACCAGTATGCCCTCCAACTAATCTTTCCAGCACAATACGTTGATGTCAAAATAATATTGTGGTCTTTATTCTAACTACCATTTGAATACCCCAAGGCTCTTTCTTTGAGAATTATATTCGGCATTGGTATACTAATCAAATTTTATGTAGTTCAATTTAAACTGTGGTGTTTATTATAGTAATATTATAGTTTGTCGACATTCAGTCTGACATTATTTCGATCTGTGTGTACTTGTGTATTGTTATAAGCAACTACAGTACGGTGTTTGGAAATAGGAAAGTACCTTTAACCGAAATATGTACCGATTTCTGTAATACCACGATACGTAAATTTTAGAATTTATTTTCATTCAATAGTATAAATTTCTTGTCACTGAATAGTATAAAACCAAATTATATCCACCATATACATACGAGATGTAAGCTTCGTTAAATATTTGAAATTACGCAAATATTCTTACGCGATTTCTTGAAATAGGTAAGCCAGAGTGTGATAAGAGTGAATATTAATAAGGTTCCGTAAAATAATTGAACTAATTAATTATAATCTAAGGAATGGGAGCTTTTTTTCGTAAATAATAATATAATTATAAATACACAAAGACTAATTCAGCCGACTGTAAACAAAAGAGTAGTAGCAAACTTTTATAAGGAAAACACTACTATTATTATTATCATACTATATTGGTTTATACGAGTACTCATTATGGACCATAAACTACATGTAGCATTATTAAACCTATAATATAGTAAACTTTTTTACCCGGCAAATGAGTAATAGAGAAAACCTACAGTAACCTAAGTACCTATTACCTATGTGATTAGTTGTCTATTTAAATAGTACTTCCTAGATAATAAACGGGCCGCCATCTGCGTGGCAGTTGGTAGGGCCTAGGGCAGTCGTGTTAGGACTTTTTGTTTGAACTGCACTACTTGCGTTAGGCACCATGATGTAGAGGGCTGGATGTGACTTAGTTAATAGGTAAATGTAAAAATAAGTTATTAAATGGCGAAGTCTTAGGTATAGCGGGTAATTTTTTTTGTTTTAATAGGCTAACAAGATGACCTCACTCCACCTGATGGTAAGTGGTAGAGAGATCCAATTATGAGGTCGACAAGCTCAATTGACCATAGTGAAATGATGACTCCTTTATGTTTTTTTCCTAATTGATTACGATGACGGCTTGTAGTAGCCTCGTCATCATCACCGGACTTGCGAGGGAGCGGATGGCTCTCACCCCTGCAGCTGGATTAGAGTAGGCGATCATCATTTTCGGACTCTACTACTTCGGAATTACTTTTTTCGCAAATTTCATTTGAGTTAGTTGAGCAGTTTTGACGTTTAAGCTCTTAGAGCTACTCGTACTTACGTGCTAAAGAGAGTACTTATTTTACTTTTGGCATCTATACGTATAATATTAGTAAATATTGCAATGCGGTGTTTTCCAAAATATGGCTGATTAGTAAGCGTAATTTTAGTTTGTTTAATTTCCAAGGCTCAAAGTATCTCAAGTTTTTGTAATTGAACCACAACACAATACATATTTTTAATTAAGTTAAAAGCCTTCTGACGTCCTATACTTTTACGTACCAATGCTTTTTGTATGCTACAAATTTTTTTTTGTTACTTTCTATGTGATCAATAACGAGTTTACTTTGTTTCTTTACCTTTATACCTAACTAGCTGTGCCAGCGACTTCGTTCGCGTTTTCCCCCGTTTTTTACACATTTTCCATTGTATCTTTGCTCCTATTGGTCGCAGTGTGATGTTATATAGCCTAAAGCCTTCCTCGATAAATGGTCTATGCAACACAAAAAGATTTTTTCAATTCGAACCAGTAGTTCCTGAGATTAGCGCGTTCAAACAAACAAACAAACAAACTCTTCAGCTTTATAATATTAGTATAGATATCTCTAACCACTTCCAGTAAAGCGACATCATGTATTTTTATGGTGAACCAGGCGTTATTGAACCCGTATCCAGTAGATTGTTTGACATCGATTAATGCAACAAGCCTGGCGGAGTTAATTGTCACTGAACCACTTCGGTGTTGCCAGCTGGTGCAAGATATAATATATATCTAAGAATTTTTAAAGCTAATTGCCATTCTATGTGATAGGCATTAAAACTAATAGCTTACAGTGTTTTTATGTAGAGCTAATTGGCCGATATAGAGTAGCTTGTTTGTTACAGCTTGTGTTTGAAATTGTTACTAAGAATTGTAGTCTAAGGAAAATTAGAAGTAAGACTAAATAACGAAGCAACTCCAATTAGGACATCTAAAAACTAATATTTATATGTCATGGTTGTGATTAGGTGTGCACAAATGAGATGCATATTCTGCTCAAAAATAGACGTACACCTCTAATTATGTATGTATTAACTTGTCTTGTTACATACGTAATCAAATTGAAACGATATACGATGTAAACGCTCCGCCGCAAGTATGCTGATAGTGAAAAAGAAATTCCAAGCCATCATCGTTAGTCAATAAGGGAATGAAAATTTGATAGGTATACATTTCAAGCAGTATTAACACATTAAACACTGGCAAAATAGGAGAATGTTTTTAATTATGTTACTACAATACTTTTTTTCTAATGCTCGAATATTGAAGTAACAATGACAAGGGAGCTTTAAACTGATAAACTAGAAACAAAAACCCTTGTCAAACCTAAGCACAGTCATTTATTTTTATCCTTCTAACACTTTCTAAACAGAATCGAACTCAGGACCCTACGAGGGACTGATAGGACCGTCAACACACTTTTGTCTTACAGTAAAACAAAGCTAAAGTACATGTATTATCTCGCAAAAAGGGCGTTGCAACAACCAGGAATCGAATCCCTTCCCCGCTGCGGACGTCCGGCGCAGACGATTCCAGATATAGGTCTTTTAGACGCCCTAACCTGGGTACCATTGTGAGACCTGTCGGATGTGAGGGACATTATCTTGAAGTTAGCCTAGTAAGAATTTGTTTGTTTACGGATTTTGTAAGTACTAGATGTTTTTATCAGAATTTTCCAGTAGGAAAGTAATGCTAGTGCAAGCTTTAGCACTTAAAAATTTTAAATTTACAGGAAAGTCATGTTGTTTAAGAGATGTATTAAGAAGAAATCCATGACCAGCGTCGGACTGGCCATACAGTCAGGGTGGCATTTGCCAGCCGGGCCCCAGCCTGCGCGGGCCCCCCACAGGCCTGAGTCGCCCGCTTGCATTTCTCGGAAACTATGCTTCTCACAAAAATATTGCTTATGCTATTAGCAAATTGCCTTGCCAACAAATATGTTTAAAATGACTTTTTGTCCTAAAGTAAAGATTAAAAAAGTCATTAGCAAAATAAAGAGATCGTTCCTTATTTTTATTTTATTTAAAGCAAAAAAGACGCATTGTTTCCGAGATATCGTGAAAAAAGTATTTTCTCATCCCTTTTTGAGATGGCGGCCGGGGGACAAGGGCCCCCACAAACTTGAAGTTCTATTGACCAATGACCACCACAAACATGTTCTAAAAATAAAATTGCGTCCTCTCATTAAGAATCCGAAAAATCTCGGAAATTAAAAATTCTAAGTTAATGCAATAAATTGTATTCAATACTCCTTAAATGAAAGTAAAAAAATATGAGTCACCATACATTTTATTTACACAAAATCGTACGATTTTTATCTTCGAAATTTAAAATACCGGTATTGTTGGAACTGTTGAACACAGAATCGAATCTAATCAAGGATGATGAAAACAGCAGCTTTTGCAATCGAGTCATTAAGTACAAAGCTGAAAGTTCTTCTCTTTAAAAAAAAATACTAGCCAGGTTTATACAGGGTGTCCAAAAAAATTATGTCAAGCGAATGTCCTTAGATAGAACACCCCGTGGGGCTTCGAAACACCCCCATGTATGATCCGCTATTTTTTGAGTTATTATTTTTTATAAATTTTTGAGAATATTTGACAAAACCGATTAAAAAATTCTAAAAAAAGTAGGTATTTAACTTTTTTGGAAATTCTTTTTGCAAATCAATTTTCATGAGTTCTTCTTTAATGCCTAAAATATTCGTCTCCATAATTTAAATGGAAGTTTTCAAAATGATGGTACAAACTGAAAAATTATGTTCTGTAAATAATGTCTTAAATTTCCACTTCAAATTTAAAATATTAGGATGTAGCTCAGCTTTTATAATCATTAATAAAAACTAGTACTTAACGGGCTACTTTTGGTGAAAAAATCATAAAATTTGTCATTTGATTACGAAGCATTATTTGGTCATTTTATTATTTCTGAAGTTAATAAGATTGTTAACAATCGAAATTATTACAGAAATGGTAAGATTTAACCTAATGAGAGTTTAATTTGTGATACTTTAAAAATAAATTAAGTTTTGAAATGGACCTTAAATGAAAAAAAAGGAAGTGTATTTGATTATTGAATAATTATTAGTGATCGCACTCAAAGTCCGTAAAGAAAGCAAAGTTCGTCAAGTTCGTCGTAACAACAGGATTCGTCATGCGAAAACAGTGTTAACGCAATGAAACTTAAATTAAACAAAAAAATATATGACATCTTAATGTTTGCATCTCATCTGAGTGTTCCTGTATTAAATTTAGGTTTAACAAACAAACTAATTAACTTTAGAAATGATAAAGTGTCCAAAATAATACTTCGTAATCAAATGGCTAATTTATGATTTTTCCACATCTCTGTCTTTGAAGTCCGATTTCAGCAAAAGTAACCTATTAGGTTCTATGAAAGTAGTTTTTAAGGTTACTAAAGAGCTATGCAGCTACCTCCTAATATTTTAAGTGGAAATTTTAAGACATTATTTACAGAACGTAATTTTACAGTTTGTACCATCATTTTGAAAACTTCCAATTATAGTTTTTGAGTTATGATTTTTTTTTAACTTTTGAGAAAATTTGACATAGCCGATTAAAAATTTCTAAAAAAAAAAGTATTTGACTTTTTTAGAAAATCTTTTTGCAAATCAATTTTGATGAAAACATATCACAATTTTAATGATAATTTATTTGCAAAAAGAATTAAAAAACAAAAATTAAAAACTTTTTTTTTGGATTTTTTCTAAATCGGTTTTGTCAATTATTCTCAACAGTTTAGGAAAAAAACCATAACTCGAACGCTATAAAAATCGCGGAACATGCATGGGGTGTACTAACTCAGGACATTCGCTTGAGACTATTTTTTGGGCACCCTGTATATTATTTGTTATGGGATTTATCTGTAATTATTATTTATCTCGATTACTGTTTATCTCGATTTGTGTATCTCAGTATTTTTTGATAGTATCCCATCACCGTGATATAGTCTCGGGCCCTGGGCTACTTAGAGTTATGAGCCATCCGCTCACCCGTAAGTCCGGTGAAGCTGAACAGGCCTCAGACGGCCGTCAGCGATCAGACCCTTCCGAAAAAAAAAAACTTGGGCCCTGGGATTGTGATTTGCCACCCGGGCCCTTGCGGCTCAGTCCGACCCTGTCCATGACAATATGAACGCGATGTGGTGTAACCAATTTATTTGTTTCGATGGATTTGTCTAATTACATTAATTTCGAAATTTAGACGGATTCTGGAGTGGATACCGCGTCTCGGAAAACGTAGTGTAGGACGCCCGCAGGCCAGGTGGTGTGACGATCTGCGCAGGACGGCTGGTAGGAGCTGGATGCGAGTGGCCAAGGATAGAGAGAAGTGGCGTGCATTTGGAGAGGCCTATATCCAGCAGTGGACAGAAATGGGCTGATGATGATGAATGAATGACATTAATTTCCTGTTTAGATTCTAAAAGTAATAAACGTCATAGAAACACTAGAATGCTGTAGCGTTCTTCAAAATATTACACAAACGGTATTTACTTATTTGCAAAAAAAAAGCTCAAATCTTTTAAGTTTTCGAGAAACAATAGCATACATGTTACTTTTATACACGTAAGTCCTGGCTGAAATACCGTTAGGTATAAAAAAAGTTTAGCGAAAGAAAATGGCCACGTTTTTCATAAAATGGCTATGTTCCTTTATATACTAGCAGTACCTATGCCCTAGCATGTTCATAAAGCACGCATTGCCTGCTTACCGCCATTGCGGCCAAGGCACAAATCATGTTGTATTATAACCGACCGATTTGCATACCACATGGATGCTCTGTAGGCACACGCAGACGAATGTAGCCTTAACACGGCAGCGTTGCATCGTTTGTAGGGCGAGTCGACTTGACTGACAATTTGCATTAAGAATTTATCTGTGTAGGTGCGTTTTATTTTCAACTTGTCACCAGTACCAGCTTGCCAAATTTCAGCCCGATCCGTCCAGTGGTTTGGGCTGTGCGTTGATACTATGTTAGTCAGTCACCTTAGAGTTATACAATTTTTGTTTTTATTTTAGCAATTTAGCACTCACCCTGAAGGCCTGCTTAAATGCCGTTTCACGCCCTGCCTGAAGAGCCCGAGATCATAGGAGGGAGGAAAATCTATGCCTTATTGACACGTAGCATATAAGAGGAACTAAACCTCTTAGTCCAAGCCACCAGCGCCTGCATTGTATGTGGATGGCAGCGCTTTCCAGAACATATACGATTATTAAGATTATTAACTGTTAATATAGCAATAATATGATTCTATCACCGGTTCGGATATTCGGATACCGATTCTATGTACCGAGAAAACTCCGACAAGAAACTCGATAGCCACTCACTTCAACCGAACATGTTGATGTTTTGTTAAACGGAGCGAAGGTGGTGTACCAGGACCGTAGCACATGGCAGGAAGTGATCTCTGCCTAAGCCTCTGGGAAAAAGGCGTGATTTGTATGTATGTATGTAGAAGATGAAGTACCTAATATTACCCACTAAGGAGACTAGGTATGGTCAATATCCTTTATGTTTTTTTTTTTTTAATTTATTATGTACCTATCTTGTATTAAAAATGGATGCAAATGTTATTAAATTTATTTGTTATTTATTATTAACGTAACTTCATTCGTGAACATCCAAATCCAAAGAAATTTGCTGCCTTTCGAAACGTAAAATTTTCTTTCAACTCGCCTAACCCATTTTCGATCCACCAAACTCGCCCGATCAAACGGGCCTTCCACATGAAGTACACTCGAACCGAACAGCGAATAGAATTAACGTTGCTTTACCAGCGACTTCCGTGCATGGGCCGATTGATCATAAGTAGATAGGAACAAAATGATAAGTTTCTTTGAAGTATACAACCACTGTAAAGTAATATTAAGGAACGCGACTTGTATCAATCATTATAATTGTTTTTCTCTTCAACTATATAAGATGTAGACCACATGTACTACTATATAAGATGATGACAAGGCTCCTCCAAGCCATCATCGTTAGTCAGTTAGGAAAAAAAAACAAAAAAAAAAACAAAAATTGTTTTCACTTTCAAAGCCACAATCATGAGTAGGTAATATAGGCCATGTGCCATAACCATGAGTCATATGTATTACTAGAAATTTTTTTAATAGATTGAAATTCAATAGCAAAGGGAAGAGGGGGCGAGTCATTGCATAATAAAACATAAATATATAATTATTAAAAAAAGCAGTTCCTTTACAGACATTTTTTCCTTCAACTCGTCCGTTTTCGATCCACCAAACTCGCCCGCCCAAACGGACCTTCCACATGGAGTACACTCGAACCGAATAGCGAATGGCATTAACGTTGCTTAGCCGCGACTTCCGTGCATGGGCCACATAAAAACGTTATTGCTGCCCACGGCACGTGCCCGGCAACTATGCATGTGTGCTCGACTGTACTTTATGCTTGACAATTGATTTGTAGGAAATCGCGATTGGTGTTTAGCGCAATAAATAAATATCTGGGACATTTCCACACACGGTCACCTGACCCCAAACTAGGCCGCCCAAAGAGCTTGTATTATGGGCGTCAGAGACTGATACACATTATTATATATTTATAAATACATACTTAAATACATAATTACACCCAGACACAGAACAAACACTGATGTTCGTCACACAAATATTTGTCCCGAGTGGGAGGGAATCGAACCCACGAATCTTGTACCCGCTGCCAGGGTCACTAACCACTGTTCCACCGAGCCAGTTAAAATCGTGCTAAATATTGAAGTACGTATATACAAGTCGTCCGACCGATTTGGGCCATGGCGGCCGATCTCAAGTGAGATCAGCCAACTGCAAAGGACATATAATAGTGCACAAGTGTACGCACAAACACAAGTGCACTCTCTGTTCCCTTACTCCCAAATTTCGATGAGATGGCAATCCGACATGACCGATGAGAGATCGGGCGCAAGACCACCGGCTTAACTTGCTTCTCGAGGCACGGGCGTACAACCGCCAACTTCCTGACTCCGGGCTGAGTAATTTATTTACAGAAAAACTCACACAAATGTTGCCCGATCCCGGACTCGTACTGGGGCTGGGGACCTCTCAATCCATAGCCAGCGCTTCTTACAACATACAAACGAGGCCATGAAATGTGGAAGTACCAGAGTAGTCATGAGATTTCCCACTTTATTGGATTACAATAGCTCAATTTATCTCTGATTTTGCGGTTAATTTGAGTTTGCTCAGATTTTTTTTCTTATGACGTATTTTCTTATGCATAATATACGCCATCTGATTACAATCTAGTCTTGAGAGACTAATGAGTAATTTATTTTTAACTTAAACTGCTAAAATAATTGTTTGTATAAGAATGTGTCCATTAGCACTTTTCTTATTGTCTCTATTAAGGGGAGGACACTTTGTTCTTGTGTTCATATTGAGTGGCACTACACTTTTTGTCACTAAATTACTAACTCAAAAGGTTTGGTCCTTTTGAGTCTCTCCACTGAGTTCGTATTGTCGAGGAGCTGGATAGCCTTGACATTCACATGATGATGATTGCTCAGATTGAAAAACTTTTCACTTAGTAAATAACTAAATTACTACAATTTACTACTACGACGCCGATGCGACGAGTTTAGCATTCAAATATCATATTATTTATAAGCCAGTTTACATACATTTCACATTCAATTATTTAAACAAAAACGCAAAAGCCTTTACATTTATCTTTGTGTATCCTTGTCTAATATTTACTTAAATTTTCTTGTTAGCCTTTCTTGTCAGTCTGCGAACAAAATCTAGACGGCTCGAATTTAATAAAAACGTCACTCTCACATTGCCTACCGAAATGCCCCAACATAATATCCAGTAAACTATTCAAACCGTAACGAATGCATGAAAATAAATAAAAGTACAGAGGGTTACACCCGAGGGTAGTACTCCGTACACACACGCGTAACAAGATTGTCATATGTTGACTTGTGACGTAGAGGGCGGTGTGTGTGATCTCGAGGTGGTTCTCAAACTTTTTGCGAAAACCCACGAAAAAGTGCAGAATGGTTGTGAGTTAAACCCCTGCGAATACGACCTGTTATAGATCAGTTTGCTGAAGAGATTAAAAATAGCTTACATATTGAAACAACCTTAATGATTACTCAAGCTCTGGTGATCACAATATGTTTAAATTAAAGTATTTATTAATTTATATTGTATTAATACTCGCGTTAAGACCCACTTAGCAATGAAAGATAAATGATTTAATTTAATTAAATCTAATGGAATGTGAAAGATTAAACAATTGACCATTTAAAGTGTGCGAAAAGTCGAACTCTCAATTCACTCTCAAAAAAGAAGAAAGAAGACTAATGCCAGTCAATTTTATTCCCTTAGCTAGTTGCATAACAAACTTACCTTTAAATCAGAGCAGTGCATAATTATAACGTTGTGTGTCACAATTTATTACTAAGCTAACATGCACAAGCCTTCCAATAGATGGTACGAGTATGACAGCAGCTAGAAAGGGGTCTTTGGCACAGTTTGAGAGCCGCATATCTAAGCCTTTACCTTCGTGAGTGTGCTCTGTTCCTTCACGGCTGATCTGAAGCCTGCCCTGTGTGGGTGTACTTAGGCGCTCACAAATGCAATTCTGTTAAGGGCATGACAGTGTCGGTTGAGAATCATATTCGTACCGACGAATTTTCTAGACAAGAATGTAAGCTGGGTATATACTTCCTATCAAATATGTAAAACAGCTGGTAGTACACTTGTTACTATACAATAACGATTCGAGATCGTATATTATTTGTTAATATTTGTCTTAGGTTTGGCACATTTTTAGTTTGAAAGATATTTGGTTTATGTATGCCTAACTATTGAAAAAGAGTTCTAAATGTTATGTCTTTATTAAACAACACATTCTGAATTTTAAGTTTACCAGTTTTGCAATCATAAAGATCTGTTTTATCATGGAATGTTTATACAATAATGCTTTTAAGGTAAAGGAAAGTCCTTTATGAGTTTTTCTTCCCCTGTGAATGTCAAATGCGGTATAAAACGGTCGTAACTTTTGGTTTCGTCGACTTATATGTTCACAACTCTGGGAAATGGTTGAAATTCTTTTGTTGACTATCAGATATCTTAAAGAGCTTTTACTGCTACGAGTACATAAGAGCAGAGAGATTGACGAAGAATGACTCTAGAAGAGCTTAGAAGCTTGTTTTTGTCATAGCAAACAAAGAGCTTTGAAATAAAGTGACAAAGTTTTAGCCCAGTAATACGGTAATCAATTATGAATAGATGATCACTTTTACGTCTATGAAAGCTTTTAAATGGTTGGCACTAGCCAGATATTCTTCGATGATCAACTTCTATGATTAAAAAGTATACGTTATATCGGTCGTTCGCGACCATGACTTGAGCAATCTAGTTGGGAACTTATGCCCAAAGTCGGACAGTAAGTGTAACTATGTATTTGCTACTATTTTTATAAGCTTTTATTTAACTTGACTTGTATGTATGTTTACAAATATTGCACCGTGTATTGTTTGTATGTAATGTGGAACGCGAAAGTTTCATATATAAGTAAATTCTATGATTCTTTATCTGCGTCCATTTCGCCAACTTCGCCTTAACACTACACATGCGTAAAGGTAACTCGCGCGAGTATTAGTGTGACTTCTATTCAATCTCCTTACGTTCCATTTCGCAGGGACATTTGATCCCGTCTCTCTCCCCCTTCCCTTCCCCGTATATATCCGTCTCCCTCATCTAACGGGCTTAGGAGCCGTGTGATATATTGTATTGGATGGATTTTTCGTTTCTTGAAATGGAATTTCCTCCGAGCTTCGTACCTGGCTGGAGGTTAGATCAGACCACAATTTCCGTGCACTCATTTTCACGGATTCGGTTAAGTGACGTCTATCACACGTAAGTTGGCTGGTGAGGGCGCAATTTCCTTTATTTAGATTCGATTGGAACGGCAAATATTAGATTGACAACCTAATATGCTGAAACGATGATTCTTACTTCGACAGCGATTAAGATGTTTCTAAATTCAATACTCTTCTTAGTAAGGTAGAACGTTAGCTGAGTTCGGTTAAGTTGAGTAGTTGCCTATTTTCTTCGAAGTATGTAGGTGAAAAACTTCTTCCGAATAAATTTATTGATACCCAGATAGTATTGTCTATTATTTAAGCGAACACTAATACATTTGAAATAGAACTAATTTTACGGATTAAAATCGCGTGTAAGTATTGTTATTCTAAAAAAATCATTTCGAGACCCGAAGTTTCGAGCTCTTTACAGCGGTCATGGTCACAGGGAAGACTTTCCCAAGACAAGTCTGTTTACCTCTACCCAGATGACTAAGAATTTCGACCGCAAGATTATCATTACAGTAATCGTCAATAAGTGCGTTTCCAACCCTGTATCGTCCAAATATAAGAAATGGTCGAAGCCAGTTAAAATCATCCTTTTTTCGCGCATCAAATATCTAATATCTATCCATTCCCTATTCCCGTCAAACAGTAGCAACAACCGCGCCGAGAAAGGGAATAATCCAAAGGACGTTCCCTCAGGGTATTCCGGAAAATTGGTGCCTCCAAAGAATATATTTTGAATTTTTATTATGTACTATTTTCTATTCCTCTCCCAAGGTAACCCTTCCCCACAAGGGGTTTGAATACGGAGACATTCTATAGGCGTGGGTGGTGGGTGGGCCCCGCTTAACCCCCCATCCCATCTCATCCTACTGTGAAGGATTTACCAAGTAGCACGTGTAATATACATTTGTATATAAAAAAAACACTCATTCTTGACGGATATCGCACATAATTCGCTACGGCATGTTCGACCTCCTAATAAGGTCAACGATTGGGTAGACACGGTTTGGTTAAGATTATCCTGTGTCAATTTTAAAGGGATCGGGGTGATTTTGGGCGGTTCGGGTTTTAATGGGTATGTTGCATGCTGTGATGTAAGCTTTCTCGACTTTGTGTTTAAGGAGTAATGAAATTTAGTTTTAACAAGTTACGAAAATGTAGTAACATTTGAACTGTATCTACTTAGGTTTTTTTATCATAGAAACTTCTTACGAAATTCGGTGTACCTAAACATTTATTACTATTGTATTCTAACATGTTAGCCTTTGGTACTTTTACAAAAGATCTCTAAAGCCTTTAGGCGCTAATAAATAATTACCTATGCAATAAGAAAGAACCTTATATTAAAATTAAATAATGTTTAATTACTTCAATATTGTGCTCTATGGTCTGCTTTGGAAAATATTTGTATAATGGCTCCTATTCGCAGTACAAACTCCACAAAGAAATAAAAAAAAAAAAGCGTCGGCCATTGAAAACATTCAACCGTGGAACATGCAGTTTTTTTTTAATATTTCGTCGTAGCCAGGCAAAGACAAGTGAATCGCAAAGCCATTACTACTGCGGATAATTCGTTCAGCACATTATTGTAACTGGCTGATATTGGAATATCGGTACCAATAAGCCTCGTCGCGATATTATGGTTTATCGAATTGACTTTCAACAATTTAACCGCCATTTTATTACGGGCACCAATAACGTTCCGTTCCATTGATTTCTGTTATTTTTATTTTGTATGACAATGTTTGTACCTACAATTGCAATATCGTATCTCATTTTCGATTAAGTCTATATCGTAATTTGTAAATCATGACAAACAACAACTTATGTAAGTTTTCTGCCTTGTAATCCATAATAGTCTACTGGATTATTGCCGTTTCAGCATAAATTCTAACAAGTATCATTCTATGGGTCCGAGATAAGAAAATTCATTAGCCAAAAAATGAAAAAAATTACTAAATAATTATCCAGTAATATTTTGCCTGAAGACCTAAATTATCTACCCGAATGTGTCGCCTTAAAAATTCCCATTGTGACACCATCATACAACGTCGCATAACCGTGAAACCAATTCCTTTTCAAAGTTAACAAAATAGCGGAAAACATCCGAACGCCGCCAATAATCCAACAAAAGGGGAATTAAAATCATAATTTCGCAAACGGCCTTAACCTTCAAACGCTCCCCACATCAACAAAGTGACACAATTACCCCATCCAAATCGCTTGTTTAACGCTCCTTAATTCCTAACCCCCCTATTGACTCATTACGCCGGGGGCCTAATAGACCCGGACCTGCCTCAACTCGCGTTCCACATAAAATTAACCCGGAAACGGAAGACAAGAAAGTGGAGGAGAAAATAAATGAGTGTTTGAGAGTTCGCTCGGGGCGTTTGTTCCATATTTAAAAAATGGCGGGAGGCGAAAGAAGTACGTAAGTAATGCGGAGACGGTGTCATGCAACATCGCAGGCTTTTCTTGGGATTTTCTTTTTTCTAGCGAACATTCATTTTCTTTTACTCTCTTTTTTAGGTTGACGTCTACTTGAGCTATGAGATTGCCTACTTTTCATCATCTTAAACATGAACAATTACTTAATTTTGATGCCGGAGAAAGTGAGAGTGAATCCGAAAGACCAGTTTTCATCTCAAGAATGGCAATTGTATTAAAAGACATTTGTAAAGTTTATTGAAAAGACAGTGTTCTTCCCCTCAACCCAAACGTTTGACCTCATCTTATTCTGTGGCCCCTTATTGTACGGTTGATTCATTTTGAAAGAGTTTTAATACTATAAAGAGCTTTTTCAAATTCAAGAGGCCCTCTTTCTATTATACAATAAAAACAGAGATCCTAATAGTTTGTTTTACCGATGCCTACATTAAACACGTGATGCGTTTAATACATAATGCCACGCTTAAAGCATAAATATTTTAAAACACAGTGCTTGGGTAAAGTGAGAAAAGCATGTCTCACAAGTCACAGTCACAGTACACAGTTGTGTATTAAAATGTTTTTTCATGGCATGGACGATTGAATAGTTATGAAATAAGTATACAGACTGAAACGTGTCACTTAGTCGACAAAGTACTCTCAACCAGTCATTTCACTCTCGCTCCAATGTAACTTCGACTCCAGGCCAAACAGTTACAGCTCGAAACTCCAAAAACTAGCAACGCTGCCCCAACAAACTCAGTTTCCACAACAATGCGAACTGTCCCACTTACACTTTCAACTGTTTCAATGCACCCCCGTCCCACATTCGCAAATGGAAATTTCCCGGGGAAAGTCCAATCAAACTTTCCCACTCTCACTATCGCATAATACCATCCCAAGGCGGTATAATTAAACGTTTCATGAATGGGCGGGAGCGGGACGGGGCGAGTAGAGAGAGAAGGAATCGTCTGCGAGCGAGTAATCAGTTTTACGGTAAGCGCAAATTATGTAGACGGGGATGGAATTAGTCCGTTAACAAGGTCGCGTTTAAATTGCGAACGCGGGATTCCGGGTTTGCGTTTGCGTTCGCGTTCAACAGCTGATTGGGAGGTTTTGGCAGATTGTCTTTTGTTTTTTTTCCAGGTACATTGATGTGGCATTTAGCTTCACGTGATAGTTAGTCTCCATGGTAATTGCCCAAGGAGTGGATCGGCAGTTTAATGTCTGAGAGGTACTGAAAATATGATTTTACGCTTCGTTTGAAGGATTCCGAATTAAAAGAAGGAAATAATCCGAATGACTCTATAAGACAGGCAAGGTAGTTGCTAACATGAAGCGTACCTATAACACAACGTAGTGGTAATTGAAGATCGATATAATCTTGCGCCCAATTTGGTACAGAGCAAAATTGAACGCGCAGTAGATACACCCTTCAATTGTCGACTCACTTTAAGCAATTACCCTAAATACGTAAAACGGAACGTGTCTCTATAATAAACCAATAAAAAAAACTTGCCAAAAGACTTTTACGCTAGAACGGAACGCGCCGTTTTTCTGGAAAGAGCAAACCGACAAATTACAAATGGAAACAAAACGGAGCGCTCGCGACAAAGGAAAAAATCGAACGCCGTGAAAATTTGAATAAGGAATCATTTCTTTTTTTTTCCGCTTTTTTATTCCTTTTTTCATTCACTGTCAATCATTTGTCTGGGGCACGGGGAATCGTTATTTTCTTTGTTGATGGATGGGATTCGTTTTTCTCGGTATCCCCCCCATGCGAGTTGGGTGTAGGTCGGATGTAGTGTAGATGTGAGCTCCGTAGTTCATATTTCATTATATTTATCGACGGGTGCACAGAAACAGGGACGAACAATGCCATGTTTCGTGGAAATATTTCCTTTGTCGGATGGATGAACAGTTTTTCTTGGCAGACGTTTGAATACGACTGTCTAGTACTTGCCTATCGTAGGGATAAAATATTCATATGTAATACACGTGAGTATTGGTATGTTAAAGCCTTTTTTTATAAATTGTGTTTCACATTCTAATATCTTTTATAAGAACAAATAATTTTATATTTCCCTCTAATACAACTGACTACTTTGAAATTTCTTTTTTTTTTCTAGATGGTTAAACAATATGTGATCTAAACCAACCGGTAGGAATACCATAACTGTATTAATAAAGAGTAAAGAGTCTAACTTACTCAAGATAAGAGTAACAATAAAATAAAATTAAAAACACTGATAAAGGAAATTCGTAAGAAAATATAAATAAGAGGCTTATTGTTCACAAGATATCAAAAAATAATAGGCTCATATCACTGTAGTGGCCGTAATGACTGCCCATAAAGACCACCATTTGGCAAACCGCGACTTGGCAACTGAAAAAGCGCTAAATATCTCAATACTAGATTCAACGTTGAAATCTCCATCATCAATATTATATAATCGACATGTTACATCAATAACTAAGTCCTTGTAATGATAGATTGTTGATTTTGCAAGACACTATTGAATTCACTTCATTATACACATTATTTGTTACCGATTTTAACTTTTGCGTTGGAAATTAGCATTGAGCTTTAAAAAATATTCTTTAGAAGGATACAATGTAATGATTAAAGGTCTTTGGATGCATTCACTGGCAAATATGTTCATGGCGAGAAAATTGATACTGATTTATTATTTGACCCAATCTGTAAGCATCCAATCAGCCTAAAAGAACCTACTGAAGATCAACAAGCTAATGTTGTAGGAATGAACTATATCGCTCTAGATTGAAACTTACACGGCGTTCGAATAGCAAAATTACCCGTTAACATTCAAAAAACACCTTTCCGGTAACACAAATCCAATCTTACCATAACTGGCGGTCACAACACAATCAAAGGCACACAGACAACAAACACGGCCTTATAGGCAATACGTCGGATGTACCCGGCCTTATCCCGTCTTATTGGGAATACGCCCGCTAGTCATGTAGATTGCCATCCGAGAGACATGGAAATTCGATGTTTTCTTTATATAGATACCGCATTACCTATTCTGAACCGTCCTTTGTATTTGGTTAAGGCGTGTTTACATTATGGGTGATGTTCGTGAGAATTCCAAGTTCCCGTTTCGATTCTACGGCTGTATCGAGGGAAAAGTAAGAAAATAAAAAAAATATTGAGAGGAGAAATTATGAAAGTGGAATGTAGACGTTGCGATCTGGCGGTAGGACGAAATCGTATTGTTATGCGGTGTTTTTCTTTGGGGAATGATGTCGCGATGATTTTTTTTTAACAGCCAACAATCACAATCGGGGAATGATGAAATAATCACTGGTAATACTTTTGCTTTGTGTATTACAGTAGCTGTACAAGATACTCATTAGAGATAACTTCTTAGATACTTATATTTGATGTTTTTCGATATCCTCACCTATTGCCAAACTAGGATCGACAATCATCATTATGTTAAACTTCTTAGGGGTGAGATCCATCCTCACCCCGTAAGCATTCCCCGGTAACTATGATCATCGTAGTCAGTTAGGAAAAAAAATGTTGAACTTCTGAGAAGTCACATTAATTGGCGTTTCAGTATCCAACCGTTGGATTTGCATCCCACTTGTCATTACCATCACATCCCCAACAAATCATCGTTTCAACGCTTGACAGTTGACACGTTTCGTTATGTCAACATCACTTCGTAATTCTTGTCGTGTGACAAATTATAATAATCGCATTATCCATTTGCTTTAATCAACTATTCTGGGCACACATCTCATCGGCTCGCGCGTGATCAAAAAGTCAATATGAATGGTAGTTAGAAAGCATTTTAGACGGCGTAAGTGGCTGAGGCAGGTGACGTCACGCATTTTGATTTGGTCGACGAGCATTTAAATCTACAGTCATCAAATAGGCGAGTGGACTAAAAAAATATAATTAGTCCGTTATTTAGATTATTTAAAAATATTGTACTCGTATTTTTTATTTTGTTTCACAAACAAGAAATTATGAAGATATAGTGCTTAGAAGTTTCGTATGACGTCACGTTATGGTACAATTTTTGTGACGTTTCAAGCCACCACTCCAGAAGTATGATAAGCTATAATTTGGTAATTTTTCAATCAATTGAAAAATAAAAAAATATGTGTCCCATATTTTTGTACAAAACTAACTTACGGACTAAATAGAATAATAAGATTTTGATCCAAGTCGAAACGCATATTGTCAGGTCTTTCTATAGTTCTTATGTCGTTGTCCTAAGCGTTAATATTAAACTGCGGTGTTTCTTGATTTGGCCGATGAGCAATTTGAATCTACAGTCATCAGCTCGTTAGGTATTTCTATAGTCCTTATGTCGTGGTCATAAGTGTTAATATCGAACTGTTTTTGTTTCTTGACTTCTTTTGATGGTATACCAAGGGTAGTACTAATATTATTATAAGACATGATTAACTTATTAATGGCCTGGTTAGATTTAGCATTTGAGGTGTGCCTTCGTCATCAGTCAGGGGATACCAGTCACAACTATCTGTCCGGTGGTTGGTGAACGGTATTCGGGTAAGCGACCCCGGCTCCTCGAGCTACTATCGACACAGTCCAAATCATCCGAGGCGATAGTATCCTTCCTCCCCTTTTCCTTCCCCCGTCATATATCCTTGCTACTCGTGGGAACGCAATGACCTTGTTGAAACAATGCGCAAGGCAGAATGGCGGCGACGTGGTCCACAACCCGTCACGTCACGTTTCCCACAGAGGTGAAAAGTGGATCGCTGAAAGTGATCTCTGCCTACCCCTCTGGGAAAAAGGCGTGATTGTATGTGTGTGAGGTGTGCCTTCGTCAACGCAACATAAAGTACCTATGTTTTAATTTCGAACCAGTAGTTCCGGAGATTAGCGCGTCCTAACAAACAAATAAACTCTTCAGCTTTATAATATTAGTATAGTATAGATGCGAAAGCAACTATGTAAATTTGCCGTGATTGTCACGCCAAATTTAACAACAAACTGTTCAAAACCTTCAATAGATTAAGGAAGAGAGAAGAGGTCAGGTACTTTTTGTGAATTCAACATAAAAATAGTTAGATAGAGTCTCTGAGAACTATATGAATAACAAAGTCAGCAATATTTTGTAAGATATTACATTCGCTTGGACCACCTCTCTACGCCGCTAGAACGAAAATGCATTCTTTGATCTCGCCGGCTGAGCTAAGTAGGCAGGGCCGGCGACAATTGCCGCTTATTCCAGTCACAATCCAGTTATATTTGCCGAGGACTCAGACTCAAGCAATGCCAGTCACGATGTGAGACGTGACGTCACAAATCGTAACGGCTGCATGGAAAAATTGGATGCGATCAGCAATACCAATTTGTGCATTTTGAGTTGATCATAACTCATACTACTAAAGACGAAGAACTTTTTTAAAAATATTTATTTGTTTATTTGAACAACCAACAAAAACATATACCTGAAAAGAAAGAAACGGGAGTAGCTTAAAATCAGCGCTATCTAGGATACCGGATCCTAGACAAGCTCATGCTGAGCTATCTCCTATTGTTACCTTCTGCTATACTTACTGTTTTAATTGTATTTTTTTTATTCTGTACATGTATGTGTGTATTAAAAGTTAAATTACATAATATTAGGCTCATGGTGCTGTCTTAATTACAGGTTACCACGATGGTTGCCAAGCAGCAAGCAGTATCGAGCATTTGTGTAACGGATAGCAGTACCAACAGTGGAATACACAAAATACTACTAACACTTCATTATCCTCTCCCGCCTTTTCTCGGCTACTCGCAAAATATACTAGAATATTATGAATAACAACCGGATACAAAATAAATACCGATTCACACACTTTGACTTTTCAAAGGTATGCTTGATTCATTAAACTACAGTGAGCATAAAACAGAACTCTGTTGTTCGTCTATCTTTTTGTGTATCTATTCAAAACAAAACCTTTCACTATTTCCAAATATCATCATATCTATAAACTTATATAACAATAGGTTCGGAAACCCGGATTATAGGTACAGATAAATTTCTAAATTTCTTGATCACTGAAGTGGCAACAAACGATGCTTAAAGGTGTTAGTTGGAGTTTTCCCTCAAATCCTCAACCAAGATAATATTATCATCCCCAAGCCACCATTGCTGCCAATATAAAGGTCCCCTCAACTTATTAAGTTCCAAAACACCAAACCTAATCTCATACCTCACGCTCAAAATCTCATAACACCCAACTCTCGAAATAGAACAAGAAAAATCATATCACGCCTGAGTACACGATACATTTCTTCATATCCGCTATATTCCGAATGAAAAATGTGCAAAGAGTTGACTGCTCCAAGAAACTCTTACCCCACAGGGGGTAACTAAAACCGAGAAAGAGACGGAGCGATATAAGGAAAAGGGAACGGGGATAAACCCGAAAAGATGGATGGTACACACAATGTCACCGGCGCTATGCTAAAATTGTATATTTTATATTCAGTATAAAAAGCTTCACTCACACAACATACGATATTAAACAGGCTGGCAGATACAGTAGTTATATTGTGGAGGAATTTAATCTTGCGGCGACATGGGATGAGTACTAAAGTAAAGGATTATATTGGAATGTCTCGGATTTTCTGATTTCATATAGATTTTTGCGAAAATGCTGGGCGGTTTTCGTCCGTTATGAGTTTCTCTGAGCTATTTGATATCGGCTTTGTTAGAATTCTCGTGGGATGGCCTGTTATTTATTAAACAATCTTGTTTTAAGTTATTAGCAATTTTTGACAGTCAAATGTTTCATTATTACTAAATACCTATCTTGTAGTAGACTTGCTAGAGAGTGGTGAAGTCAATATCTATGCTGATCGTTACTTTTTTTTTACTTAATTACTTTTACTTAAGATCGTTACTTAATCGCTAATATTCTACCATTTAACTAAAGAAAAGTCGATTGTTTTCCAAAAGAGATATTATTTTTTAAAATCTTGTGAAGAATTATTATGGCCAGATATCATAATAAACAATAGTTTAATATTATCATAAATATTCCCTGAATAATAATTATATACCTAACACAACCTCCTTTACGTACTGGATCTAACTGCGTGCTATCTTGCATAAAGAAATTTTATTACGGATATCAAAAATATCGCCAAATAAATATGGTAGGTTGCACTTATTCCTTAGACTTTTGAGTATATTTTCTAAACACAAACAGCAAACCTTCTTTACTGGAATACTTTACGTTTTTGTAATCTAAAACGCGATCTAAGTTCATAACCGGCCCATCTCGCTATCATACGCCATTTTGGAAGGAATTGCTCTATAACGTCACGGCTTATCTATGGGTGGTGCCCGCAAGTGTATACGGAACTTAATCCGACCATAGAGATATCGTAATCGATTACCAAATCGAAAGGTTCCTTGAAAGAAGGAACTGCGCCAAAATGAAATTTTCATAAAATCTTGTCTGGGATAACAAAACTTTCATGATTTAGTAAACGTACATTGGGAGCTACTTTTTTATTACTTAGAAACCAAAAAAGATGATCAGAGCAAATTTAAAAATAAATAAAGGATATAATGTTTAAAAATGCGTTCCAAAATATAAAAACAACCGCTTACTATTCAAAATCAGAATCCTAACCTTCGATGCATTCTTTAAAGCCTAACAGCTACCTAATCACTTAAAAAAAAACAAGTGAAGAGCAATTATTAAAAAAAACGAAAGGATTAAAAGTTTAAAAACTCCGTTCCAAAATATAACAACAAGCGTTCCCAATTCAAAATTCGAATCCGAACTTCGTCCCACTCCAGCCAGCTTCTTTCAAACTAGCGCTCGCGCGGCCATTGTTAGGCAAATCCGCGGGCAGATGCAAGTCTCTGCGGCTAATTGGCCTCATTTGCATCATAATACATGACACTGAATGCATGCAACTTTTGCGAACGCGGCCCGGATCAGCGGAAACTTTTACGATTAAAAATAATAAAAAGTATTTGGATGGTAGCGGAACTTTTGAGCTCTGATAGGAGATGTTAAGTTTAGTTCTAATATTTTGTCTAGTTATCCTAAGAACAGTTTGCTTTTGCATTTTTATATGCTTTAATGGATCTACGAGCATTATTTGATATAAATACAATTCGTTAATAACTAATACTTACTTACATTATAACGTAGATTTGAAATAAGCAATAACATCTTACAAATCTATAAATCAGTATATTCGAAGGCATGTTTAATAAGAGTGTGTTATTACGAGTAATTGTGTACTATATCCCTGATAAAAGTTTGTATGCTGTAAAAAGGTACATAATAAAAGGGAAAGAATGAAAACTCTTTGATCGCAGCTACCAATAACAGTGTTAAGTCACTCCTTCAGCAGAAAACCCTTTAGGTTTGAAAAAAGAACCATTCCACAAGCCAACAAAATATTGCTAGCCAAGAAAATATCAGAGTTGGCCGCGAGCGATGCCCGCAAACTATGCGGTGGAACCAATAAACGCGTTGTCATCCCTCTCTGATTGATCTTAATTTTATGCGCCGAACTATCAGTCTGTCCCGCTCACACGCGGAGCGGTGCCAAAGAATATTTTTGCACCGCGCACTTTGGAGAAAATGTGGCCTTTTCCGTTTTTATTTGAATACAGAACGTTGGAGTGATAATGATTGTGAGAATGTACGGTTAGTTTATGGTTTGTAATATCTATGGTTCCTGTGTCTACGCCTGTGCCAAGAAGATTAAATTGCGTATGGAGAGTGTGAAGGGTGATGCATCTTTGAAACGAGCGTTAGCCAGAATTTATATAATCACCCTAGTAGGGTGAAAATAAATATTCTAGCATGATCGATAGTTTATTGAATGTATTTCAATATTCGGCTCCTTCAAATTCAATTAATATTTAAGATTTTAGACTTTCGCGTTCCATTACATACATGTTAGGCTTTATCGGTCTACACGCGTTATTAGGAGTAGCATAGCTACTTACTGCCCGACATTTCGACTAGGTTACACCAATCACAGTTGCTCGCGTCGGGGATTTGCTACTCCTTATATCGATCCTTATTACCCATAAAGACTAATATTTAAAATAATTAATGTTTGTTGCGGAATATTATATTTAAATAAATTATAGACACGCAAATGACAGGCACTTACACGTAAAAGGTCTTTGCCTATTGCTCGAAAAAAAAAGAAAAAAACATTTTCCCTCAACAAAGCACGAAATGTGTGGTAAAAATCGTTACAGCACATAACATACCGTTGTAGGCGTGCGGTTGACAGGCCAGCTAAAGGATTTATGAACGTTTCCTCTGCTACGCCTTGCGAGAAAAAAAAAAACAACTTGCAAGTTAAGCGGGAATAGAAAAAAGGGGAGCTGAGGCGTTTCGATTTTTCTAAGCATTAGTTGTGTGATTTATGCAAGATTAATAATGTTAGCCGTTTTATTTTTCTCTGTTAAATAACAAGAGCCGAATCATACTAACAGCCGTATACTGAAACGGATTTGAACTAGAAGACAAAAAAGAAAGCATTTTAAGTATATGAAAAATTAGACGCCAAAGATGTGAGTGATGATAGATTATATTTGCGGTTTGTATAAGTTTGCAAGAGGTTAATATGATAGTTTCTAAATAGTAGCCCGCGTAATTTATTGCATTTTTGAAGCTACGGCGCCATTGTTACGTTTTAAACGGATTAACAATAACAATACAATTACTGTTCTCTTACAAACGTAGGTATATTATCTGATGTTAAAAGTCAATTAGTTACAAAAATATAGTACTTATACCTGCTGGAGTTCAATGGGACTGGTAACTTACGTACTACATCTAAATATAATTGTTTTCAAACTCTATATAATCTATGAAATACAGTAAAACCCGCTTAAGACGATTTCTCAGGGACCCTATCAAAAACGCGTATTAAGCGGGAAAGCGTATTAAGCGGGATACGGAACATACCACAAACTGTATATGTAATTATGTATTATTTTAATATTTCGGTATAATAGGCATTAAATTGTACGTATAAATTACATTCAATACATAGTGTAATTAAAATTACATTCACATTATATAATATTAAACTGTGATCATAAATATTAAAATGGTTACACACATTAGAAAACTGAAACTGTCCGGGATATTTACCATGTTGTTTTGTTTTAATGAGCTCCCGATATTTCGGCACTGTTGCAAGCGCCATGATCACGGGTGAACTGTAGGACTGCGAGAATGACGGTAGGTCTAAGGGCAGACATATCGGTCTACCCTCTTTCTCAGTTTTTTTTACGCACGACACCAATACCATCGTTCACATTATTGTCACTACATTCACATTGGTTGATAAATCAGTCATACCTAAGCCCGAATTAGTGGACTTCCCTCAGTCAAAAGGCATTCGGGGACTCCTTCCCATACATAGCACCTCAGTCATTAGACCCTCCGGCATGCGTTACAGAAAGTTTCTACGACGCGGGCCCTGTTGCATGCGTTTCAAAAATAAAAATGCGCTTTTAGAGCGCTCGATCTGTCGGTTTTGGGCGTATTAAACGGGATGACAATCGTATTAAGCGTTAAGAAATGTATGAAAATATATCTTAAGTTGCTGGGACTGGCGTAAAGTGGCGTATTATGCGGGAAATCGTATTAAGAGTGATCGTCTTAAACGGGTTCTACTGTAGTTAACTATTGCATGAACCATCGCATCTCATGTAACCGTCAATAAATCCGCAACCTAGCCGGCTCGATTAAAAATCGATTGGAAACAAAACGATTGTACTCGTAACTCGATACGTCGCGAATTCTACAAGCATCAGAGAGCGAACGAAACATATCGCGAACACTATCTTACAAAGGAAGGAGCGAGTGAGCACTAGATCAATACTCGGTTTTGCCGCACATGTGTCATAAGGCAGCGTTTGGGTAACGGATGGCGTGGAGACGGGTTTAATAAAGTTTTTTGGACAATACATTATAATATGACGAATTGGTTCACTTCTGATACCAGAATACTCTTGAAGAAAGTAATAATGACCTAACTCAAGATAGGACGTTATTATTTTGTCGAATAATAGAAAAGTTAAAGGTTGTTCAACCGTCGAATTCATATTTTGACATCTCTACCGCTTACTTCCTGGTGTGTGATGATATCCTGAAAGTTCCCTTTATAAACACTTAAGCGTCCAGTTATTATTGTCAGATCGTTTGTTACAAGAAGGTTTGAATTTAAAGTAACGATCAAGATCAAAGTGTAAGTAATCGTTATTTATGATGTAGTAGGTATTCCTAATACATCTCACACTCACTTCAAAAACTTTTCCTTAATCAAAATAGTGATTTTCCACATTTCAGATGCCCTTCTAACAACAAGAAGCCGTCAAGAAATTTGTCCGTGTTACCTTTTCGTCTATTTCAATCATGGAAACTAATCCATCACAAAAAAAAATTGGTGTAACGACTCCTCTGTCCCCGGCTTATTTCGTGATAGATAACGTGTAACTCGCATTTGCCCCGGGCGGGGGCTGTTTTGTCAAACGCCCCATAGACTTAGCCTAAAGGAAATTCGTGTACTGCGCCTTTGAGTTCTTGAGTTTTCACATGTACCACTTAACAGATACGTCTTTCAAAACTGTCAATATGCTAGGGTCTACATGAATGATGCACTTGTGACGTTTTAACATTAACAAAATTGCTTTAATATGACTATAGTGTCAGAGTCTAATGAAAATGTAAAAAGGGCGAGTAAGATTGTAAACGAACTATATTAAATTTACTAACTGTATTGTTTTTCAATTGTAAGTCATTAATGAGCTGATGCCTATTGACATTATTTAATGGAATATTAAACAATGTTAAAATGTTTTATTAAAAGACAACCCTATAGTAAATGGTACTATAACAACAAAAAAGTATGACAACTTCTTTGGAAGATAAAAACATACAAATAGTACCCCTTAGTGACAAAAGGTCACATCTAAGAAACTTCGCCAAACACGCAGCATTATTTTTATTAACAACGTCACATTGTAACTCAACACAATGGCAGTAACAAAGAGGAAGTGTTTTATCAAAGACGTAGGTATCTTCCGAACATCGTCGGAACAATATTGTTGCGAGAGCCGAGGCGCACCGAAAATAAAATCACTAGGTATGTCTATACGACACCCGTATTGTCGACGTACGGTGGAATTACATTAGAGCTTCTGCTACTGTTGTATTCCGCCGAATCAATTCCGTTTTTTTTTCTAACTGACTACGATGATGGCTTGGTGTAGCCTTGTTATCATCACTGGACTTTCGGGGGAGTGGAAGGTGAGAGAACATATTCCGTTCACATGGTTTTGTGAGTTAATTATGTAGATCAATTGCGTTCCAACTATTTATAGCTCACAAATTATTATTTATAAAGAAATATATAAATATTACACAACATCACATACATTGATCAGATCCCATGGTAAGTAGCTTAAGCACTTGCGTTTCAGATATCAGAATCAACAGTGGATACACAAATATACTTAATACACACCCACACAACACAACTATGAATTAGAAAAATATATAAGTAAGTAAATTCAAATAGATATGTCCAATTGCCCACGCGTGATTATAAGCTCTAAAAGCACAACAATCCTAGCTTTAACCACTTCGCTTTTCAATAAAAACATACAGAGACCACATCCGATTTTGTGACCGAAATCACAAATTCACCATCGCTCAAACAAAAATACTCAAAGAGTTCGCTTCTCCAACAAAGTTGTACAAAGAGGTTATAAATATAAGTGTGGTGCGAGGATGCGCAACTTATGACAGCGAAGTTCTGAAACCACTCGGAGTCAGGAACTTTTGCCAACAATATATTTGTCTGATCGCCGGCCGTATGTTTGGGGGAGAGAGGAGACAGTCATGAGCGGAGCGGATAGCATTAAATGTTCCTAAACCTTCAAAAATTCACCATAATTTTTTAAGGAAAATATCGTGACATTTGTGAAGAAAGTCTTAGTTTAAAGCAATAATGTTGTAAGTCTGAATGTGCCCTTTATTATTTTTGTGTCTGACGGCTGCATACTCAAACAATATTCTGCATTTGGCTGTAAGTGAAGACCTCATAATGTCTTCCTAAATCACGAAGATAATACGAGTATTATGAAGATCTACATTTGGATATTCTTTATAGGTTCGATTACTTTGGTTATACTACTAATATTTAGTGTAATGGAACGCGAAAGTCTAAAATCTTACTTTGGTTATAGCTAAACACTGATTCACTGAAGACTTATGTGTAAGCTGCTCGATAAGATTAAAGCTATTTTTTAAAATTTTCATCTCCATGTACAACAATCAAAAACGCTACTCGCTCCGCCAACACTTTATCTACCCAGGTACAATAACATCGAACGAACAAACATACGACCCTACGCCCGCTCCGCGCATCACAGATATTTTGTGTGAAAACTTTATCTGAGTGGCGGCCACAACTCTGGGACTTTATCGCCAAAGCTTCCTCTAATATGGCATATTTCTTACACTGCCTTTTAAGAGTATCGAGTGGGAATGCGGTGAAAAGTTGGCTGTGATAACAATAAAGAATTTTGTTTATAGGACGAGATTAGTTCTGCTAGAATTCGTATGTTCGGGCCTATATTGGGGCAGGTAATGAATTTAGTGGCGCCGCTACGAATGTTTTGAACTAATTTTATCTTTCAAAGGTACGAGTACATGTAGGTAATGTCAGGCTTATAAGGACACCCTTGCACATAGTAACTGCATACAATTTTTGTGTGTTGTCATCTTGTTTTATATTTTATTAAACTTATATCTAGAAATTGTATTGTTTTTTTGTACACAAATAACTGTAAACTGAATACCTGACGTTATAGTCCTCGTTTCCTAACCTAAGTTTTATAGATGTGACTCTCTCATCACTTTTCTACAACCATAATAATCTGTATGAAAAACATAACTCAAATGGTAATTTTAACTAAAATTAAAACTAAACAGGTTTACTATCATGTTATAACCGTTTTAATAATAGCAACTCACTACGTGCTACATCGACAGACAAGTCAAGGCACTTAAAAGGACCCCTTTAAATGTCAATAAAAAATATGTAGAGCATCACTATCAATAGGTGACAATAAATTACAATCGCACAAAGACGGTAGCATCCCTAACCACTCAAAGGATTACCGTTCGATCGCAGTTCGATATTCAAAAACGTTACAACTGATTGGTTTATTTTAATAGCGGTTTATTGGCTGTGCCTGATGCGGCTAATGTCCTGTGATAGTTTGAATTTCGAATGATTTTTTCTTTTTTTGTGCTATATAGGGATGTTGACTATCTATCGCAGTGAAAAATCGTAAAGAGTAAAGAGTGTAGTTTTGAAAGTTAAGACATATTGCTAGAAATTAACGAATTAAAAAAGATGTATCTGGAACTTGTCAGTGTAATCTGTTAAAATTAATTATTTTTGTGCAACAGAAGGCTCAAGAAAAGTATTCGTAGATCTTGGCCACCATCATAGCACGTTAGAAGGACTCGAAATCGAAGGAAGATAGATACTTATAATATGAAATTACAACTCCAAATCGATACCTTAAATCTCAAATGGCGTAACCACCAAAACGCAACTTTTCAGGAGAGCAAAAAAACGAAAAAAAAAAGTTTTTTTTTTATATAACTTTGTCAATTTTAATGCAGTGAAAATGTTTTATACATCAAATTTCTTAGAATTTTGAGATAAAGGCTTCAGTAAGAACTCTTTGCACCTAAATCTTATATTTAACAAACTAGAAGTCGGTTACGCCTGTGAAAATATTACGAAAAGGCGTTTACGCCTCATAAAAAAACATGATTTTTAAGAGGTGAAGGTCGTATCTCCCGAAAGTAATTGTCTTTTGTGCTTTAAAATAACTTAATAATGAAAGAAAACGTAAAATTTCCACTCTGTATTACGCTTTTTACAAAGTTACGCCATATGTCACGTTTTCATAGTGATGTAATGGGTAATACTCACCTTGTAAGTTTTATAACAGGATGAAGAATTTTTGTACATGGGAAATTTCACTTATAGTTATACGTAATTCGATTAATATTGTTATTCGTAACCCCCGCTGCTGTATATTCACCATACATTTATCTATGTATTCAGACATTTGCGTACTTGTGCGCATAGATTACGTTCCTCCGTGTATTTATTATTTTTTGTGACCGTTACGTTGACTTTGGCGCGTTATTGGTCCTTGATTCTGATTTGTGTTTGGACATTGATTTAAAATGCCGAAACAAGGAAAAGCAATAAATAACCAATGTCTCCGCAATCTTGATCCCCCTGCGCATCAATACTAACAATAATAATGACAATCATGTGTTCAGCGATTTTGGGTGTAAACGCCTTTCTTTTGTATTGCAATTTCGAAAAATAGCGTGTCTTACGAGTTACGCCGGAAAATTATGTCCCTTACACCCATTTTTTTTTGACATTTTTTTCACGTCACAATAATTTCTAGGGGCGTAACCACCAAGTAAATTAGACTAAGCCTTTTACGACCTGTTTACCTTATGAAAAGTGTTCAAATCTATAAAAAACATTGGGTCGTAAAAACCTTTTTTTTGCGAATTTGAGGATTTCAAATATACAGATCGATAGTGAAAAAAAAACTGAATAAAACTGCATTAAAAAGTCATTTTGACCAAATTGGCGGTTACGCCATTTGAGATTTAAGGTAGCGAAATTATCACTTATCTACAGCATGTCCAAAAGCGAGCCCCGTTCAAAATTATGATTTCGCTAGGAATTGGCACCAAAATAATGGTGTATTAGTGAGAAGCATAGGAAATAATTACAAACGTCTTCGAAATCGTGACACAAAAAGTACAACAAAATTGTCAAAGATCGCAACGAAGACTCGACAATCTGCCCGGGAGACATTGAAATAAAAGCAGTTCAAAAACAATCAGCCTTCCGTATAACGGAACGGCAATAAAACTCCGAATCACCCTGTGCCCCACTTCTCCAACAACTTTCCCCAGCGAAGGAGCAAGCAACAAAACTAACGTCCCTGAACTGAGTAAATGGTGTGAGAAAAAAGTAATTTTCATTCATAAAACCATTTTCTTAGAAGCACTAAACTGAGACGGCAGATGGCCGCGTAGCGCTGTCGCCCTCTCGCGCACTCATTTTTAATGCACTTTCCCCGAAGAGTTCTTTTTACACCTCTTTTTAAGACTTGCAGGTAGAATGTACTTCGTGTTTTCTTAATTTTTTTCCCCTTTTTAAAGGAGTTTTCGCTCTCGATGCTTTTGCTTGGAGTGTGTGACCTTCTTGGCGCTTTTTTTTGTTTTTTCTTAACGACGGCTTTGATAAACGTTGTTTACAGAAACTATTCAAACTTTGTTGAAGAAATGACATTATCTTTCAGCCAGAAACTTTCTTTGGAATGAATAAAAAGTAAAATAGAAAGAAGAAATAAATGATACCTATTAACTAACTGTAAATCACTCAAGAGATAACGGATTTTGAGTTTCAAGCTAATTGCTATTGTAGTGGTAATATTCTGAAACTAAGTGCATGTAACAAAATACTCAAAGCCCAGAACATTCATATGACAAAAAAATTTAATGTATCACAAGGCAAGTGTAAAATAGCTGACAATTTCAAGGTATTAACAATATTGTAAAGTAGTTTGATTGGCCTACCTGCGTGTCATACACGTCAAAAAAAGGGCTCTTCCCTTTGTACCCAAATACGATTATACTTTTTTGTTAGATGTTTCTCACGGAGAGCGAAAGTAAAAGTTGTGGTTTTAAGGAGTAATGGAATAAGGACCTATAGTAAAAAAAAGAGTAATCTTTGACCTCAGCAACCGGTTAGTAGTTGAAAAGTGAGGATTTCTGCCTCTTTTATTCTAAAAATCTAAGTAAATTGTAGGTATGTAGTGCAGTAACAGCTACTGTTAAACAATTCAGACATATATGGATGCGTGTTTTAGATAAATATTTTTGATAAAAAAAGAATAACGATGCCTGCCGAAAAGCATGATATTTTTTATATCATTCAAAACGTATTCGGGAAACCTGACTCTTGAATTTCACAAAATGTTTAACTTTTTATTTTATAACGCAGAAAATGTTGTTGATTACTGGAACGTAAATATTCTAATGTAATACTTAGATCAAAATCACGTTTTAAATGATATTTTTTCTTTTCGACAGTCGTATTTTTTTTTTAATAAAAAATATTTATCTAAAACACGCGTTTAATATTTTAGACGATGCAAATGCCTCAACCGGCGCGCGCGCACCCCACCTATGCAACCATAAAATATGGCTGCCCATTTTAGAATAATACGCATAAATTTATCTATCCATACATTAATAGAAAGGGTTTAATAGTCTATAAATCAGCATTTTAAACAAAGACTAGTAAAATTCGGTACAATAGGACTACCCTCGAAGAATGAAGAAGTGTCTTTTTTGTTGCGACAGACCGTGAAATGTTTGTTAGGATATTGTGTGTGTGTTTTTTTTTTGTGGTCTTTGAGCGTATGTTTGGTTATCGATGATTGCCATTATACAAGTTTTTTGAAGTGTTTACTTGTTTGGGCAAATATTTGCGCCGACTTGTCCCGGAGAGTTGCTTTTTTTTATTTATTTTTGTGTTTAATTTCAGATAATGGATGAAGTTTTCTTACATAACTATTGAAAGAATTGCGCGACTTCTTCCATCTTTCCGAATTGTCTCCGTAAATTTAGCAAAATGACAATATAATGAGAGCAAATGGTGCACTTTTAATTAAAAATCCTACATCCTTACTATCCTTTAATATTATAAATCCGAAAATAACTCTGTCTGTCTGTTACGCTTTCACGCATAGAGTACTGAACCGATTTAATTGAAATTTGGTACAGATATAGTCCAGAGCCTGAAAAAGGACATAGGTTACTTTTTAACCGACTGCTTACTAGATTTCACTAGACTAAGAAAGCTAGTAAGATATAAATGCATAAATGAGAGTGAGAAAATTTTCTTACGGAGTCTTAATAAATGTACAATTAATTACTCAATGTAGTAGTTTTCGTATTGGATATGATCATCAAATAAAATCCACAAATCGGTAGTCCATTTCAATTAGACACAAACAAAAGCCGCGAGCATCCGCCAAACAATGCCGAGATAGATTCCCATCGATGCCATTTCATTCATCATTCGTTCATTGAAGACACCGAGATATTTTAGGGTCAAAGGACTCAATACAAGATGGCGCCGGAAGGGTTTGAGCTTTTTACACAAAGGGCCCGTTTCCGGATCGCCGGACGCATTGTGGTTTAGAATATTAATAACGATAGATAATAAGAAACGTGATAGTATCTGTATGGTTTATTAATAATGTTGGATGGGCCGTGTATGTGGCATACTGATAGAGCTATGCTATATCAAAACTATTCCATTGTTTAGTTCAATCAAATCAATTTTTTTACCCGAATAAAGAAAAATATCAACTTTGATTTCCAGCGTTCATGTAAGAAGGTAAAATCATTATATAAAGTTGTGCAAATAAACAACTTTATGCGATTTATAGTACAACAAGTACAATGTACATTGAGAGCCAAGGAAAAATTACAATATGTTTTTTTAGTAACATACCACAACAATTAATTCTTAAATCATTCAACACTTAAATGAGTGAGTAGTGCAGCCATTGAAATTTTAAGGTTCCAAAAAACTATGCTGTAAACATAACACTATGCTATTTTTATTTTAATTGTCGTTTTTAGACGGAAAAGCCAAGTAGAGCTGGATTTAAGATAATACATATTAATTGGACTCAGAACACACTATTGTTACCATAATACATATTTTAAGATAATTGTACCAAATAAACAGTTTTCTATTCTATTCTATTCTATTTAAGAATATGACTACTTTTTCTCTTACAATGGAACACATACCTTATTTCTAATACCGGGGTACCGTCCAACACCTGCTTGAAATAGTTAAATCCGAAACGACCAGTCATTCCATTTGAAAGCTGACATTTTTACCATTTTAATGCCTACACTTGTGTGGTCTCATACAGGGTACCCGTCAGATACGTCTATCATTACCACGGTAGTTATTTCGACCAAATTATTGTGTAAAACAATTAAACGGCTTACACAGGCAAAACGAGTATAATTGGTTTGGAGTAGTCAGTGGGATTGGTTGACTTTTTGTACATTAAAGTGTTTTTTTACATTATGTACCTCCATACGATATGATACAGTTAATTATCTATTGGTGTGTGAGTTTTTTGTACCAACCGGCCCCCCAATGGTCACTTTCGTCATTATTAATTATTACGAACCTGTTTTTATTTTCTGCTATCCATGTGAATGTGAATGAGAAACCACTCAATATAAAATTTCAACGATCAAAATGTATTGGGAAAGAAGACGCCGCTCGAAAAACGTTTAAAAAGATAAAATTTAAAAAAAACCAAGACAGTACCACGATAGTTTCGTTAAAAACCGATAGCTATTTAAAAAGTTTACAACTTCCTGTTCCACAGACAATCCAACGGACAGATGACAACCTTAACCCTTCAACACGACAAACCTACGTAATCCTTATTAATACGACCAATTCATCTAACCCTGAAAACGTTAACATCACAAAAGGCCCCCTCAAAAAAATAAATAATAAACTAAAAATTATATGCAAATTCACGACCCATAAGTTCCTATAGAATTAACCCTTTACTGATGGGGTCACAAAAAATGGTAATAATTTATGTACGCCGAGATAAGGTCATGGGACGGTTGCCTCTCATTTGAAAACTGTCGACAACCGTGTTCAGACGTGCTAGTGTTTTTTTTTGTCTAGATTTAATCTAGACACGTTTTGGGAGTTGGTGGTGCGCGCGCGCAATGTTGGTGACTTTGACAGCTGTCAATGTCACTTCTTGGCGGCATGGGTGGCTTTAGTGAATCGACCATCGATAGTGGGTTAGCCCACATTCAAGTCAGCTGATGAATTTATGAAGGTACTTTGATTTTGATACGTTTTCCAAATCTTTAGAATATACTTTAGACCAGGGAAAATATTCGAAGTATAATCTATCTTGGTGTACGCGTTAGACTCATAACTCATAACCCTACTCTATTCTCTACATTTATCAAATCTTAAATCGTCAATTCTCTTCATTACTTCACGAAACTTCAATTATAATCTTCATTTTATCTTACTAAACATGGCAATGATTAGATTATTGTTTTAAAGTTTGTGCGCTGTTTTGGTAGAGTTGTGGCTTCTTTCTAATAATTAATTACTTATAAGAAACAAAATGTACAGATTTATTAAAATTATGTCCATAAAAATTTTAATGACTAAATGTTAAGCAACGTAACATTAATATCTTTGCAAAAGCTTGCCTAAACCGCTTTTGATTTAATTAAGCTCTGATCGAGAGATCATAGTTATGACTTGAATCAAATAAAGTCTCAAATGTTTTTATCTTTATATACGTAGATAAGATCTAAGAAGAAACGAAATACCTATCGTTATATGAAAACACCCCGCCGTCTAAAAGCGAAAAGAGTGTACATAAATTGAAATAAACAATAACCTAATGGAAAACTGTAATGCGATATATTTGTCAATACATTTCGAAAGCTCTATGACTCTTTATGTACATGAAAAATATGTCCATATCGCAAACGGTGGAAATTCTGAGCATACAGACACAAGTGAACATTTGATAATGGTTTTAAGGTATATTGGAATAGAGTTTCAATTCGCTTGTAGGTAGGTGGCGAGATACGACGTTTTTTTTTCAAATATTTCTTGGCTGTTTGCACACGTTTGATCGATTGACAACGGGGGTGGGACTCCCAATAATATTACCCCCGAATTCTATATCAAAGTGTTGCTAGTTCGTCTCGGCCTAATAGTTCCACGTTTGATCAAATTAATGGAAAATAAACTTGCGTAGCCATTTTGTTTTTGTTTTCTTTTTAACAACGTCGTCGACTAAAATTCGGCCAGTATTTTTACGAACTATGATTTTTATGGCGTTGATAGAAGCATCTTAGAAACATTTCGGTTTCATTGACGCTTTTTGTTAAGTTTTTATTCGTCGGTAAAGATTTCTATCAAAGCATTAGGTATTCTTATTAGATTTCTATCGCTACATTGCATTCCAATAGAGGGTACATTATAATATGACTTTTGAAAAATGATAATTTATAAACAAACCTAACGCATTTTATGTCGTTTTATCTCAAAAGAATATCTAATTAGATGTAATTTTAATTCATTTGAGATACCTACTTTCTGTTCTTTTCATACTTTAATTTTCTACACGTTTAGCTATTACAAAATATCTGTAGGCATAAGTTAAAATGCCCATATAAGTTTATTGCAAGTGATTATATGAAGTTAGAATGAATCTACACGATAAATAAGATAAAGAACCCAATGCTTTTAATTACTACCTATCTTTTAGACTACAGCTTGAACTAGGCACTAAGCTATCTAGCCTACCCCGTTCCTGCTTAGACTTTATCTAATCCACTTATTTAGCATACCTGTTTGATAACTATAATATATGTTTCCTCAAACACAGTGACATTAATTAATATTATAACCTATTGAAGGAAGCATTCATTCATAACAGTGTCTAAGTCATTATTTATTTGTAATAAATACACGCTTTTCATTTAATATAACTTGCTTGCGATTTATCAACATTGTTTAAAACTTAACATTAAATTATATTATAATACTCAAGGATGTCTACATATGTTTAGATTGAAGAATAAAACTACTTTAATAGATATATTTTATACAAGACTTAGAAATAGGAAAGTTATAAGAAATGATAAGGAAGCTAAGATGTGAGTTAAATTGATAGGTTATTAAGATGTTATTTTATTAATGAAACCTTAATCGGCGTCTGGCTACTTAAAGGATACCTTAATCGTGTCGACATCCAACAAAACTACTCGTACAAGAAAAACCGATCCGCGAATACTTGTGTCTTTCATTAATTTCAATTAAAACCGCGTTTAAAGTAATTAAATTGATTTCGCTTAGCCGATAAAAATTCTGATTACGCATTAAGATAAATCAATTGGATTTCAAACCAGTCGTAAAAGTTAATTCGAAAATACCTACAAACAAACGGCCTATCAAATTATATGAAGCCAAGCGAATTGGCCAATTAGATGCTAATGACACTGGCAGTCAAACACAATTTCCTACAACAGCCATAAAACGAATCTAGCGTGATGAACAATAAATTCCAAATTTGAAACTTTCCAATTTTAAACGGGACGTTCCGTTCCTATAATCGTCGGTAGCGATCATAGTCGATTAAGCTGGTTCTTTATTAGGCATCTTTTAAATACGAACAACAAAATAAAATTTTACGATGTTACTTTTCACCGTTAAATAAATACGCGGCTGACTCCGACTTTGGTCATGCTATAAATTAGCGAGCACGCGTAAAAAATATCTGTATGCGAGTTGTTTTAAATAATTAACCACAAGTTCGCTTGATAAAAGGAGAAATCCGGTTTATATGTTACGTTTCTATGTTGGACATTCAGGGCAAAAAGTTGAGTATTACAAACGCGCCTTAATGGTACATTCTCCTGTTTTGTACGGTTGGCTATTTATGCTTAGTGCTAATAAGGTAGCATGTAAAGGACACCCTGGTTCGGACTATGAATAGGGTTTTCTTTAGTCAGAATTCGAAATCTATTTTTGGAGTGTCCGTATGCAGCTCTTGCTAATGATTTTTGAAGAAATGTTTTTGTGACAGTCGTGGTTATTCATGATCATTATTTTGTAAAGTGCAGCTAGGTTAAAAGGCTTGTCGCTAATATTAAAGATTCATGACTTCAATGAAATTATTCGTTTTCAAATATAAAATGTTACTTTTACGGTTGTGTTACTATTTCGATAGCAGAAAAAAAGCCAAAAAAAATGTAGTCGGTTTCAAAAGTAATAAAAGATTCATCAATCTTATTTTCATGTACCCATCCTATTTAGACATTACTTTGTTACTAATAAAATTGATAACTTAGGTTAACAAATAGAAAATAAAACAATTTATACGCAAACAACCTCCTTGCACTTTTAGTGCAAAAACGTCACAACGCGCGAAAAAGTTACGAAAAAAAGAAGAAAAATTTTGACAGCTCAAAAATCGCGCGAAACCGGTTTACAAAGGAGTTAGCCCTATCGATTTTGTCCTCGACCCTTCCATACATGCTATGTACGTGCGTTGGAGGGTCGCTGGAGGGTGGGACGAACTATCGACTCCGTGTATATAAATTATATGTCGTTCACCCCATCAATACTATAATGTATGGAAATACGATATTACTTCGTGATTGGCGTCAGTTGTAAATTTACAACAGAATATTATCTTTCCGTGTCATTTTTCATATTTTTTATAACAGTTATAAATAAGGCTCTATTCTTTCAACGGTGTTCTTTGATAATACGTTAATGTATGGAAATGTATGGAAATTTATTATTGTTTTAGTTTATAGAAGGTACAAACATTAACTATTATATTAGATGTATTATATCTTGTCGGTCTCTACAAATAAAGCATTATTCTTTGCTGGAGTAATTTAAGTTTATTATTACATTAAAATTCAAATTCGCTCAGATCATAATTATATTAGTCTTTTACTATTGACCAATAAAGAATATAGTAAGTTTTACTATATTCTTTTTTAACAATTGGGATTTAAAAAACTGTGCTTATTGGAAATGTTCTTATTATCTCATAATTTTATAAAAAAATATGTTTGAAATAGCTTTTAAATTGCATGACATTTACCTAAATACAAATTTATTAAAGAAAAAGATAAATTTGTATTCAAATATAAACTAAAAGATTCGATATCCGGAATATATATTAATTATATTAACATATAATTATTATATTCTATTAATTTAAAAAATATTATACCTTTATACATACTTATAATTAAATACTAATTCTAGAATTCAGAACTAAGCTCTGCTTACCGAACGTAAAAAAAAAAGAATATGTAGGTATAACTGTGCCTACTATGGATACCTACAGGGAAAGTGCATCCTTACAATCCTTACCTACTAATATTATAAATTCGAAAGTAACTCTGTCTGTCTGTCTGTCTGTTACGCTTTCACGCATAGAGTACTGAACGATTTAAATCGAAATGAAATTTGGTACAGATATAGTCCAGAGTCTGAGAAAGGACATATGCTACTTTTTAGCCGACTGCGCTATAAAGAAGTATGTAATGTTTTACCTGCTAAACGTCTCTACGCGGACGAAGTCACGGGCGGAAAGCTAGTATGAACTAAATAAACTGAACTATTTATACTGCTGCGATATTGTTTAAATCTGGTGCTATATTTTAACAACTTTTATTTATTTTAGTACCTAAGTACAAGTAAATTGGAAACGTAACAGAAATTTAATGCGTCTAAAAAATATTTCAAACCGTCCTAAACAACATTATACAATAAAGACTTGACTATTGGATCCGAAAGGATTTTTTTTTTCATATTGAAAATATTATTATGTTTTTCCAATATTTATAAGGATAAAAATGAAAAATTACGTATTTTTTTAGAAATATACCTAAATTGTGTTTAATTTGTTTGATTTGAATTGATAGTTCAAGATATTTATTATAACCGTTTAAGGAAAGATACTAATACCTGATTAATATTAAATTGTCTCAATGACCGTTGCTTAATATCAAGAAGAGGAAGTTTATAAATTAAACTTTCGCTAAACTTTCAAACAGCCAAGTACCAAAGACACAAAGTTATGCAAACTCCATAAAATATCCAATATCATAATCAATGTAAAATAAAATGAAGGGTTAAACATTATTGACATGACAACTCACAAGGTCCGAAATATGATACAGAATAAAAAAAATCTTACCTTCGCGGCGGCGTGTACAAAAGTTTTCAAGTTTTTTTTATCGCGACCCGAAGTTACGTTATTTAATTTGACACAACGCTAAAAAATAAAAAAATGAAAAAAACAAGAACGAAAATCCGACGCGTTACATTCAAATGCGGAACGAAGGAAAAAAAAAACAAAAAAGAAATATAAATTCGAATGACAAATTTGGAAGCCGGAGACGTCCCGAAGGAAATTCGAGAAAATCGTCGTCTCCAGACGGCGTACGGTGAGCGAATGTCCCGTTCAAACTACGCTACAATTTCCTCCGCGAAAACCGAATCGACTGCGCTGTGTAAGTATAGGGAAGGGTGGTTTTTCCTTCGAATTTCATAAGTATCTACCTTTCTTTATATCTAAGCGCAAGAACTACGTTCACCCCTTGAGAATACCTCGTGAGACTCGATCGAGCGTCGGCTAAGGTTTAGCGGGAAACGCCGCCTATTCCACGTTTGAATTTCGAATTTGGCTGCATAGAGTTAGGAGTCAGTTTTCAAATGCGTTCTATTTAGTGATGGGCCGTTTTAGTCTAATCAATATTTCTAGTAAGGCAACGGTAACATAGATAAAATGTATTGGGTGGTGAATACGAATATATTTATGTATGTGTAGGTCGGAGTAAGATATGGTGTGGGCTTCGTTTCACGTGTGACTGTGGAGTCCTATTTTCGTGCTTACGAAGAAAATGTAAAAGAGCGCTCTGTTTGATAGGATGAGAAAAAAAAATGTGAATTTTGATATGTGTCGCAATTTGTCACAAAATGAGAAATTGTATCGAGCGGAGAATATTGTTTATACGTTTTCCTTTTGTGTCGTCCTCTTTTGTCTGTTTTAGGTATCTGAACGCTGTTGTATATTGGCAAATTGTTTTGCGTAACGGCCGTACAATCGACTGAAGAGGTTCAATAGGGGTAATGAGTGGAAAATCATTAGCCATCGCCATCGGACGTGTTAATTTTTACGCCCAAAAAACATCCGTTCGCGCGTAAAATTATACGCTAAAATAAGTTTTACGGACAAACGATAATGGGGACGCGAATATTCGGATCAAAGTGACACCTTAATTAGCCAAATCGAACGAATGGTGTGGGGTTGGCCGCGCGCGGCGTAATGACACACATTTAAAAATCGAACGTCTTAAAATAAATGCGAAATGATTCAGAGAGCAACAAGTTCCATTCATTCACGGGCAAGGGAGAAGGCAATCCAATTAGAAAGGGAAAGAGAGGAATTTAAAAAGTGAACGCCCGGAAAGTTAGACGGGAAAGCTCCGTGCTAATAACCTGTTGCTCCCGCAAGCTAAATTAAATATGAGAGCTATCCGCTCCCGGGCGGTATCGATATCGATCACAAGTTCCGACTTGTTAAAATTAAAGTATTTATTAAGTTTCTGGTAGAAACAATACGTACTTGCATATTACTTTCGAAGAAACTGTCACGCCCAAAAACTAGATATTGATTTTCAAACCAACCATCCATTTTGGTATTGGATACGCCAGAGCGGAGTCTATTCTATAAATCGTGCACATTTATCATTTCTCTATTTCATAAGGTAGGTGCGTCCCACCCTCAACGCTATCCTGGAATATCGATAAAGCGAAATTTTGACGGCAGACACCCCTACGTTCTCGACATGGGGCCAGAAAGAGACACACCTATCGGGAAACTCACGTGCTAAAGCGAGACAGAAGCAAGACCGCGACGAGATAAGTGTTCTAATTTATACTCAAATTGCGAACGTCGTCACGAGAACCACGTGCTAAATAACCGTTCTGCATTTGAAACGACCTACGTTCGAATGTTAAAATGTTCAAATTTACACTCTATCATAGTTGCATAAAGTCGGTATTCGCGTTGCGTTTTATTGGGAAAGAAATATTATCTTACAATTTTCCATTTTTGAAAACTCTGCGCGCATGCAAGTGATTATGTAGCTTAACGTTTTACGTTTGGGTTGATATTGGTTTGTGTGGGTTTTTGCAAATTAATACATCAGATTTTAAAAGAAAGCCGTGCATACTAACTAGGGCTATGTCAAGGTTAGTTATTAGTCGGTTACTGGGTTAACTCAGTGTTTGGGGTGATTTGGGTGCGTAATTTGCGGTTGGAGCTCGTCGGGTTTGATTTAGTGCCGAGTTTAAGGACCGTTTAGTATGAGTAACTGTTTGGAATATTTTACTGCTACCGTTGTGGAACTTGCTTTTGATAATGCGGCTTTTCCAGTCTTATGATTGATGACGTCAGCAGTGCAATGATTCGGATTTTTGGCTATTGTATATGTCCTGAAAGGTTTGAAATGTTATATCTTTAACAAAAAGATCTTTTGATCTTCTAAAAGTGGTTAGTTATATGAAATAAAAAAATATGTACGGACTCGCGTGTATTGTTATTCTTAACGTATTACTTAGGGACCTGATGTTTCGCCTCAAACTGCTTTAGTCTTGCCCGTGACCACGAGCGCTGCAAAGAGCTCGAAACGTCGGGTCTCTAAATAATATGTTTTAGAATACACGCGAGGTTAATCTGTAAAATTGATTTTATTTAAAACTGGCTTTCCGCCCGCGACTTCGTCTGCGTAGAGATGTTTAACGGGCAAAACATTACTTCTTTATAGCACAGTCGGTTTAAAAGTAGCCTATGTCCTTTCTCAGGCTTTGGACTATATCTGTACCAATTTCTTTCTAATCGGTTCAGTATTCTATGCGTGTAAGCGTAACAGACAGACAAACAGACAGAGTTACTTTGGCATTTATAATATTATATTAGTAAGGATGTGTAGTGTTCGCGCAAATAATAAACAAAAATATGTGGTTACTTATGCTAAATTTTCAATTTAAGTTTACTACAAGTACGATCGCTTTCAGTTGAGTACTCCGAAAAGCCTATTTTTTTTAAATAGATATCTTACTTCACTAGTAGTTCAATTTATCGAAAACATACCATGTTTGTAATATAACTAATGTAACGGATACTCGCTTAACCATTAGATACCTAACTCTACTACTTCTTTGTCATTGTTTCGTATGTAAGCAATCACGATATCTTGTCACTCAAATTTATCATTTCCAAGCTTCATCAAGCTAACAATAACTTGTAATCTTTTCTTACGAAATTTCACACAAATTTGACCACCATCAAATTCCCAAGACGCGACGCTCAAAAACATGGATTCCCATAAAATATTCGTCACCGATAGAAAACCGTACTAAACCATCGTGTACATTTGCTTAGTAAATTTTTGACACTTGTCATGCCCTGCATTACAATGAGGGGGGGTGTCTCCATAGTAACCCCAACTAGGCACCTCATTATTAATACTGAAACCTTTATTCCATTGTGATAAGGTCGCGAATGGCGCACCAAATCCGAGATCCAAGGCGTTTTATAAGCGATTTTTCGTTTTCTATGCTCAGCCGAATTCTGTTTCTGTGGGATATATCAAAAAAGGGTGGAGCACGGTACGCATTTTAAATGGGAAAACGGTATACGTAATTTTTGGTGTATTTTTATACGAATTACTTTTGAAGAAAGGTTTACTTATAGATATTTTAGGTTCTCAATGTAGTATTAAAGTCAACGAATGAATAATAATTATGTAAGTATGTAGTAGTTGTTCTTAAATTATTGCTAAATTCATAAGAGTCTTGCCCGTGACCACGAGCGCTGTAAAGATCTCGAAACGTCGGGTCTCTAAATAATATGTTAAGAATAACAATACAAGCTTGAAGAAATGGTGACGTGAGAGAAACGGTGATGAGGGCTACGAGGCTACTCCAAGCCATCATCGTAGTCAGTTAGGAAAAAAAAGTTGTAAGAGCAGGGTAGAGTTTTTGAAGTCATTATTTTGTTGAATTGTCTAGTGTTAGAAGCTTGACCTTTTTTGTATCTTTTTGGCATGAAACTGTAAATTTTTAAGTATTTTGTTTTCAAAAGCGTAGGTGGAAGCAATATTATTCAGTCTTTTAGCCGAATAAAAGTAGTAGTTAACTGTTCTTAATATTTTCGTAATCAATCGCCTATACCATTCAAGGTTAAGAAAATGTATATGTTACCGGAAATGTATGAAATTAAGGAATTGTATACAATTCCTAGGAAATGTGTACAATTCCTAAACTGTTTAGGAAATGTATAAAATATTGTTTGAAAAACTATTCAATGCATAGATATCCTAGGAAATGTGTACATTTCCTCGGAATTGTATAAAATTCCTATATCGTATTAGGAAATGTGTAAAGTAAATGCTTTCTATAGTAAAACACGTTATTAATAAAAAAAAAATGCCGCTTTTATTACCTGGTTTTATTAGGTTGACCTGTATGTATGTATGTAAGAAAATAAATTTAAACATCTTCAAGATCGGAGGGTTATGAAAATTTACAGTCGTATGTGATTTTGATGACAATACAATAATATGGTACTGTCGAGCTGATCTGATAATGGAGCCGAAAGATATGAACTGGAACATATGATGGATGATCGTATCATAGCCTTATTTGAACTGGTTGGAAAGGTATTTTAATACTGTGAGCAAATACTAAAAAGTGAAAAAAAACACTATTAAACTCTATATTATTGGTGAACGTAAAAGTAAAAAATAAATTACGATTCGTTCAAGTTGTCTCTATTCTGGGCTGGGGTGTAAACTATGTGCTTTTAATTATATTTTTTGATTGTAAAAGCAAGAAAGACTTTCTTGTAAACAAATACACGAATAAGAACTCTATACTTTGCCACTGTTGACTGGTATTTTCAAACAGATAGTTTAATGTAGAGCCTCCTCCTAGTCGTGCTGCAACACTAGTAAAAGCACCGATCTCTGTAACCTGCTTCCTGAAACAACGCTTAACTTGATTCCTCAGTAAGGTATACTAAAAATCCTACCTGTTCCAGCGCCCCGCGCTTTTGCAATCAAATACAATAATTAAAAGCACATAGTTTACACCTCAGCTCAGAAATAGAGACAACTTTAACGACCCTTTATTTATTTTTGACTTTTACGTGCACCAATAGAAGCGTGGTTAAGTGTCTTTTTTTAAAAACACAGATATTATGCAGTAGCACAGCTTGTATTGCAAAGGCACTTCTTAAATCCCTGGCCGGTTCCAGTGTATTACAAGTTGGCAACTGACCGTAGTGCAATACGAACGATGTACTCGGTACATCGTTTGCATCAAGAAGAACTTTGGACACTCATTATTCTGAGATCGAGAATATAATTGTTTTAAGATACCGTTCTTGGTAACAATACCATAGAGTTCATCATCGGTTTTAGTCAAAAAAACACCAATAAGAGGCAATTTACAAGGAACTTCGCGATCCTCCGATCAGGCGAAGCAATACCTTCCGTCTCGCTGTCGCGTACACACTAATATCTAATTTTTTTTACTTTTCCGATTGCTAGTTAGGAAATGTATAAATTTCCTAGGAAATGTTTAATGTGTAATTTATTTCACACATTTCCGTGTGATTTTAGGAATTACATACATTTCCTAGGAATTGTATACAATGACGGATTACATACATTTCCGGTAACATATACACACAAGTAAGTACCTATAACGATCACTCGTAGGCTCTACCTTCGATTACTAGATACTTATGTACTTATGCAACAAAATGCAACGATATGAAATAGGTACTAATAGGTAGGTACATCTCTATATTATCTTTCACTGGTTATTTGTCTCCTTTTTACTTTATTAAATAAAACGAGGAAGTAATCAACTCGGACTTTAAATATTAAAAACTATATTATTATGGGTCTACTCACCATGAAAAGAGTAGCAAATTCAAACCTACTTACTGGATGAACGCTAAACTCGTTCTTTCCACAAACTATGATGACCGAACGATCAGAAACTGCACTATAGTACAGTTCTCAAAATCCTTCCGATTGGCTGCAGCGTTCGGTTTAGTTTTTTTTTATTTAGCAAAACTACCTCGCCAGTGCCTCGTAGAGCCTTAAGGCAAGTCCTCATACGGCCCTCAAGGCTTAACGAGCCCAGACTGACAATAGTACACAATAATTCCGCGGTGCAGCGATCGGGCCGCATAATATTGTCGTCTAACAAGCGCCCTTGCTACGGGCTAGAAAATGAGGAGGTAACTGACAACTGAGTCGGTGACTAGCGTTAGATCTGTCAGCAATGTCTATGACACAGGTAAAGGTAAGGTTTAGAGGGTCAAGGGGTTAATTTGAAATAAAACTAATGTTACGGATTAAACTCGCGTGTATTGTTATTGTAAACATATTATTTATCGAGATGGATTAAACTCAATTTTAAATGTGTAATGTTTGTTCATGTTTTGGTACCTACTTGTTGTTCCTTTAGTAGGCGACGGAATCGCGGCATTTTCTGATAAAATATGTCGACACCACTATAAGTTCTGTTGTATTTATTACTAGCTCTTAGAATAAAACAATTTCTTCTATAATTCGTTTTGCGGAAGGGTATGGAAAAAGTAGTCGTATCGTAACTTAATTCGTATGTTCCTTTCGCTACCGTTTTGTAATTCGCGTTGTCACCGCTCAAAATCTACAATTTTGAGCTTTTACTTTTTTAATTTCCACGAACAACCTTCTTCGTGTCGTCCGTACGCTGGCTGTCAAAACGAATGCTCGATATTCGAAAGAGTGAGTAACAAGCGCGGCACATGGGCCCGCCATCTTGTTCGCTATCGGAAAATTTAGTTTCAGCTGAGGAATGGCTGAAATAAAATGAGAGAACAATCCGGTGTTGTGACTGATACATTCAGTGTACGCTTAGTTGACATTAGAATAGGATAGCTTCGTTTTTTCCTGAGCACAAAATGTATGATAAGAAGGAAAAAAAAAACTTTTTTTTTTCAGTTACCAAATAGACGTAAAAAATTAAAAAAAACATATCCATCTGACTGAAAAGCTGTGAGCTCAGCAATGTCAAGAAGTTAAAAGACACTACTGCTCTAGTATTCCACAGCGTGTATTAGAAATTCGTCAAAGTAAATGCATTTTCCTGTTGGATACTGTAAAATAAATGAAACTTCACTAATTAACAATTTCATTGTAAATTTCTCGGGAAGTAGTTGTAAAGTTAGACTCACACTTGCCTGTCTAGGTAGACGCTGTGTTAACGTCTTTCATAGTTGATTATAAAAACATAACTCGCCGATTTGGATAACAACTATTGCAATAACGAATTATCCCTGCCCTTAAGCAGGGCCAATGCCCCCGTAGGCAGCGTACTCGTTTGTTAGTCGATTTAGCCGAGCGCTTACTTTCGGGCTCTCACTAGAAGAGTGAAATCGACTACCGACTGTAACAAATGTCTTGTATCCGTACTTGAGTAGGGCTGGGAAAGCTATCGATAGTGTTTTTTTTCTTACTTTTAACCCGCGACACCGAATTTTTTTTTTTTAAAGCTTTAATTTTTCCTCACAAACTACGACGATGGCTCAAGTAGCCTTGTCGTCATCACCGGATTGTGGCATATTCTCAGATAATGTCTGTTTCACAACACGATAATTTTTTTACTTAGTTACCTTGAAAATTAATCGATTCACTTTACTGGTACTAACTCACGCGAAAATAAAGTTTGCAAAAACAATAATTTTAGTACACAATCAAAGATGGTATCTTTGGTAACTTAATAAAAATTCCTATTTAAACATAGTCATAAAATTAATTGAGCACGCCGTACAAGGATGAATAAAACAAGATAATTATTCGTATTGCTTGTTATTGGACGGCTCTTTTGATGGCTGCATAACGTTCTGTGCATATGCAACATTTGCATGCACGATGCACAATGATTCGAGACAGCAAAAACTTCGCGCCCTAACAACGAACATAAAGTGCATTTCATAAATTCCTTGATTTATATCGGTTTTCTATGTTAATCAGGTGGATGTAAAGAGTTCGACCGCGTTACTGATATTATATTGAGTTGCAAAATAATCGGACAGTTGTATTAAATGTGAAATGTAAGTTTTTACCTGCTTTCTTTTCATGCCTAAAGACGACTTTCCAATATTTAAGGTGATCATGAAAATACTGTCTATCTATAAAGTTAAAAGTTATTTTCATTTTAGCTCGTAACATTTAATCATACTTTGTCTAATTAGAATATAATGTAATGTTTTATTTTACTTTTAATAAGAAAAATGGTTGAATGCAACGTAACCGATGTAGCGAACAGTCAATGGTGAATTAACTTTAACGCGAAAATCTCATCTCATTACATGGTCGCGTCGGTTTGATATATCCTATCCTATTTCAAATTATCACCAAGTTAACAAAACTATTATGTACTATTAGATATCCAAGATCTTACCTGCATAAGTCTTCGATGATTACCATCATCTACCATGTCTTATCTTATCTTAACGCGGGGACCGTACAACCGGTTCACGTCGACCCTCAGGGATCTTTTGTGTTTCCCCTACCTTTATACACCTACTCCCTGAAGATCAAATGCATTAATGCTATAACGTCCTTGGGTCTGAGGTGCCTGTATTCTTCTGGTTTCGGATAAGCCGTTCCCAGAAGTCTGAGCCTGTGTCTGGCCAGAGAGTGACATTCACATAAGATATGTTTCATGTCTTCCATTTCTTCCTTGCAAGCTCTACAGTCGCTGTTTGAGGACAGTCTCATTTTCATCAGTAATAAGTTAGTGACGTAGTGCCCTGTTAGCGCTCCCATGAGTAGACGACTTTGAAGTCTGCTTCCACCCATCATGGTTTTGTACCACGTTTTTGGATTGTCGCCAATAAAGCTCTTGGAGTGAACCATTCCTGGTTTATTCTTCCAATGCTTCCAACGCTCATTATCAACATGTTCCTTAAATGCCATGTTGATGGTGCTTAATGCTAGCCCAACAAATGGCTCTGGTCCAATATGATTTGCTTCTGAGCCTCTTCTCGCAAGTTCATCTGCCTTTTCATTTCCCTTATACCCTTCATGGCCTGGTATCCATATTAGCCTCACCTTGTTTTGCCTCCCTAGGTTATTAAGTACCGTTATGGCATTGGCGACAAGTTTAGAGTCTAATTTGGGGTTTCTTAATGCCCTAAGGGCCGCTTGACTGTCACTGAGAATGTATATAGTTTGATTCTTGACCTTTAGTTCTATGTTCTTCTCTGCACATGAGATTATTGCATAAACCTCTGCTTGAAAAACCGTTGTCATGCCCCCCATGCTTTGACTTTCCTCAACATGCTTGCTGTAGATACCGGAACCAGTGCCTGACACCATTTTGGATCCGTCGGTATACCATATCAAGCTGTTGCTCTCAGGGCAGGGCGGATTCACCTTCCAGCTGTCCCTCGTCGGTATGTTTACCTTGAAGTTCCTATTGAATATGTATTTTGGAATCGTTTTATCACAACCCATTTCCAAAATTCTGGACAGATAACTATTGTCATCCCATTTTTGTGTGTCTTGTCTGATGTTTGCTAGGGCTCCAAGTTCCTGCAATACGTAGTCGCTGGAGCGCCTTCTTAGCTTCAGCTTCGATCACCAGGTGCAATGGCGGAAGATTTAACAGTACTTCCATTGTTGCCGTTGGGGTTGTTCTGAAGGCCCCTGATATGGCTAGACACGCGGTTCTCTGCATTTTCTCCAGAGCGTCCCTGCAGGTTTTTAATCGTGTTCTATACCACCATACAATACTGCCATACGTTATTATTGGCCTTACCATAATTATGTATAACCATCTAATGACCTTTGGTTTAAGCCCCCATGTTTTTCCATATGTAGCACGGCACATACCCAAAACCCGAAGAGCCTTCGATATGGTGATGTTTATGTGGCGGCTCCAGTTAAGTTCCTTATCTAGGGTGACACCTAGATATTTAACCTCTTTTGAGCATTCTAGTCTTGTGTTAAATAAAGAAACAGCTCCCATATCCTTGATATTCCGCTTCCTTGTAAATGGAACTAAAGTGGTCTTCCTTGGGTTGACTGATAGATGGTTGTATCTACACCAATCCTCAAGGGTCCTCACTGCACTCTGCATTAGTTCTACAAGTGTTCTCGGAAATTTTCCATTGACCATTATGACCAGATCATCTGCGTATCCCACAGTGTGGTAAGGTCCTTCATTGAGCTTTCTTATTAGCGAGTCCACGACTAGACTCCATAACAATGGGGAAAGTACTCCCCCTTGAGGACATCCTCGTGCCGTTTTGATCGCTAATTTTTCTCCAAGTATTTCAGAATGAATTATTCTGCCTTTAAGCATGCATTCCACCCATTTGCAGATGGTATTGGGGATACCATGTATTTTGGCTGCATTGCTTATTGATTCAAAGGTTGTACGATCGAATGCACCTTCAATGTCAATAAACATTGCTAGGCACATCTCCTTTGATTCCAGTGCTGATTCAGCTTTCCTAACTACATAGTGTAGTGCAGTTTCTGTAGACTTCCCACTTTGGTATGCACACTGTTGCTCGTGCAACGGAAATCTCCTTAGTGGTCCATCTCTTATAAATTTGTCTATCATCTTTTCTAAAGCTTTTAATAGAAACGATTGTAGACTTATCGGTCTGAACGATTTTGGTTCCTCATAATCTTGTTTGCCATGTTTTGGTATATAGATTACTCTGACTTTCCTCCATATTTTGGGAATATATCCAAACGCCACACAGGCCCTGTACAGTCTGCAGAGATGAGGATGAATGATCGATATTCCATTCTGCAGGACTATCGGGTAAATGCCGTCCGGCCCGGTAGATTTGTATGGCTGAAAACTCTTCAGCGCCCAGCTTACCTTTGCGTCGTCAACAACCTTTTTCGAAATTTGCCAGTCACTGTATGAGGTCCTTTTGCATTGGTCCTCAATACTGATGGCGTCTTCCTCTTCTTCTATTGCCTCTGATCCCGGAAAGTGAACACTAGTCATCACTTCCAATGTTTCTCTTCCGGATTCCGTGCGTTCTCCATTATGCCTTTTAACAGTTGTTAGCTGTATTGCCTTTGTTGTGGAGATTGCCTTTGTGAGTCGCATCCCTTCAGGTGCAGAGATTATTCCCTCACAATGCTTCTTCCACGCTTCCCTCTTTGCCTTACGGACAGCAGTGCTGTATCTCGTCAGTGCACTTCTATATTCGCTGAAGTCGTTTCTAGCTTTTGCTACATTGAACGCCTTCCTCGTGTCTCTCCGGATTTGAGCCACTTCTTGAGTCCACCATGGTAGTCTCCTTGCTATGGACTTACTGTCAGGACAATTGTCCTGCCATGTTGAGGTTATAGCCGTTGTTAACCTATCTGCTTCAAGTTCAATGTCAAGTATTGAATTAAGCTGATCTACTGGTTTACCCACTGCCGACTTTAAGTTTGTTTTGAAGTTATCCCAGTCGGTATGACGGGGATTTTTTCTTCGTACAACTTCAAGTCGGCTACCTACATTGTAGCTAAAACATATGTAATTATGGTCTGATAGGGTGACCTCATTAGACACATGCCATCCATTAATATTCCTAACAGCCTTGTTATTTGCTAGTGTTAAGTCTATTACCTCGGCCCTACGGGCATTGAAGAAAGTTGCCTTACATCCTTTATTAATAATATGTAAGGGTGAACTTACCAGATAGTCCAGTAACTTCTCTCCTCTGTCATTGATGTCTGTGCTTCCCCAGACCACGTGATGTGAGTTTGCATCACATCCGATAATGAGCTCCCGATTCTCCCGGCTGCAGCTGTCAACCAGTTTCCTCAACATTTGAGTCACCGGTTCCTTCTCTTCATATGGAAAGTAAGCCGACGCCAATATTAGCGTCTGCTGCCCTTCCCTCCTCTGGATTCTGACTGTAGTCAGATCCCTGTAACAGTATTCCGTTAGAGGCGCCACATTTAGACCATTCCTGATATAAATGCAGCACCTCACGTTATTCATTGATGAGTTGTAGTACACTGTACCACCCACTCCATTAAAACCCATAACCGTACCATTGTGAATATATGGTTCTTGTATTAGGGCAACATCAAACCTTTGCCTTTGTAGCTCGCGTGCCAGAAGGGCAGTTGCGGCTCTACAGTGATGCAAGTTTATTTGTACACACCTGATTTTAGACATTGCTAGTCCGAGAGGAGGCCCGTCTCACTCACGCCAGGTGAGGAGCGCCCCAGGAAGAGCTGGTCCAGAGCACCCAGTACATCATCTGACCGGGGAGAGCACCCCATGTCCTGCTCACTTGACATGGGTCCCTCAACCACGGTCTGGGGTACTAGTGTGCCGTCAGGAGCTGTGGCCACCACAGCAGGAACCGTGCTGGCAGCAGGTTCTGCGACCGTCAGGTCCATCGGCACTTCGTGTGTTCGTCCGTCAGTCCGTACGTCCGTCCGTCTGTCCGTACGTAGGTCCGTCTGTCCGTCCACTTGCCGAGCCTTCTGTGCTTCCTCAGCACAGGGGTCGACCCGCTCCTCCTCCTGCCTCTCCTCCATCTCGAGTGGCTTGAAGAGGCTCAGGTCGATCCCCGTACTGAGGCAGTAGCCTTTTTCCTTAATAAAATTTGCAGAGGCTCCATCCATAAGCAAGATGCGCCTGGTGGTGCGACCTTCCACAAGGGTGTCCACAACGCGCCAGTTCGCTGTTCTTACCTCTGGATAGATCCTCTGCATTATGCCCAAAAGGACCGAGACGTCCGCACTGACCGTCTTGGTCTTCCAGGCCATTTTAATGGGTCTGGGTAGGTCCCTCGCATCTACGACCTTAAGCCTAACCCCTTTGATATCGCGGCCGTTGAAAAGTTTTAGCCACTGTGCCGAGCGCTCTCCGTCGCACGACACAATGACAACACCGGCCGCGATATATCCTAGATGTACTTGAGGGGGAGGGTCCTTGGCTTTCACCAGCTCGTCCAGAATGGCGAGCTGGAGATCGTCATAGATCCCTTCCTCAAGCATGGTTGCAGGGTAGTTCGCAGTGGTGATGGCCATTTTGAAGGTCCCCAGTGCTTGCGCATATGACCCAGAGGTCTTGATGCGTTTCTGCACTGGTCCCTCCCTGTCCCTCACCACTGTACTCCCTGCCTCGCTTCTGGCGGTCGACAGAGACGGCGTCCTCAGCCTGCTGCCTGCGCAGCGCCTGAGCACGCCTTTTCTCTGCTCCCGTCCTGGAGTGCCTCTTCTTGCCTCCCCTTTCCCCCCCAACCCCGCGTTCCCGATCAGGGACAGGATGGCTTCCTACGGAAGCTTCTCCCATCACTCCGCCGGTTCCACGAGATGTGCTGGGGATTGGTTCAGCTGGTGCCCCTAAGGAACCAGACAGCTGGCCACTAGTGGGATGGGCCAGGCCTCCGCCCGGTGGTCCGCTGACCGAATGGTCTGTAGACCTGCCAGGCCTCATTGGCTTGTTCCCTTTCCCAGGGTGCTGTGCTGGTGCCTTCCCACCCCTTGCACCAGAAGCACGTCCACCGACTACCTTCCACCCTCCACTAGTTGGTTTAGGGTCCGAGGAACCTTCCCCAACCAGCTTTGGGCCACCTTTATTTTGCGCCGTGGTCCTGTCCGAAACAAGACCTTCGGCACCTTTGTCCTTTCGGACCGCAGGCTTTTTAGCTGACGCTCCACCGCCGCAGGTGGTTTTCGTGGTCTGCACTACAGTGCCCCCCCCAGAATACGCGGGGCTGCCCGAGCTAGGCTCGGGGAGGGATTGTCCAGCATCGCTGGTACCCTCCTGGGGTAGTTTCTGTTGCCGTGTTGCATCCATGATTATATTTGGGTAATACACACTGCACTTCCCCAAGGCGCAGAGGTCGCACTTTCTGAAGGGATTGCTCCCTTCAAGGCCCGCGATGGCCTGGTCCAGGTTGTTGACCGCCGCCTGTCAGCGTTGCCGTTGCTCTTTGGCACCACCCGGTGCGCACGTGTAGGGAACTCCTGTTTTGTGAGGTGGTAAATCCTACGGACGCGAGCAAACCTTTACACACCAAATCTACCATGTACTTTTGACTCTACATTGTACTTATAGCCGTTTATAATAATTTAAATAAAATATCACATAAAAATTAATACGTGGCTTCCCATTTTTTTTCACCCAAGTGTATTCAAGCCAATTAGAACTTCATGTAATTCATTAGCAAATACTTTGCATGTCGAGTTGACTAATTAAAGGTAATTCAGCAAATAACAAGCTTGACATCGAATGTTGAAATAATTGCGAAAGTAAATAGCGTTCACTTATATTAATTTTGAGAAATGAACAATAGTCCAGTCAAAATAGACATTTAACCTAGGAAAAATTCGCATAGAGCTGAAAATTGGCATGAATGTTGGGAACACTATTACAAATAATCTGTCAAAAGTCCCCATCGATCGCACGTCTGCAAAAAAAAATAATCAAGGTCAAATGTCACAAATATCAGTTTTATGCACTTTTGAGCGAAACGGTAAGTTTAATCATAAAAGTATGTATGACAAAATTACTTATGACGTAATTATCTATAAAAAATGTCTCAACACTTTGTTCCTGAGATTCACCATTTCAGAGATATAGCGATGCACAAAGTTGAAAAAGTTGTATTTTCAAACGCTTCCAGGCCCCCATGCGATTGTGATAGACAGTTAAAATTTTAACGAATGATGTATCTCAGTTGCCTCTATAACATCTAATACTAGAAACAACATGAAACCAACGTGTAAAGTGGGTTCTCATACAAAATCTATGTTTTTTTTTCTCACACTTGGGCGGTTTTTAACGTGGTTACCCTAGTGAACCTATTCCAGGTCATATATCGATCAAAAACGATATCAACAGATGAATGCATATTATGTAAAATATGAATTTTCTAATGATTAAAACCACGATATCTCGCGAATGGTGAGTCGGAAAAGAAAAAGTGACTGTACCATTTTTGTAGAAAATTGTATGATCTACAACTTTTATTTGACCTATTTTTACGATAATACTTATTGTTTTCGAGAAAAATGGAAAAATCCTTAATTTTATACTTTTGACCTTGAATAAAATTTTTTGCAGAAGTAGGATTGATGGGGATTTTTGATATTTCGTTTATTATGATGTATTTAACGTCTCTGGCAATTTTCAGCTCTATGCGAATTTTGTCTAAGTTAGCACTTATTTTTGTCTATTTTGACTGGACTACAAGTGAATGTAAAAATGTATGTTGAAGTTGTTTTAAACGTCTCGAATGTTTCTAGGTATTTCATTTAAATACTGAAACCAGACTTAAAATTTACAGCTACTTACTTTAAAGGTTCAGTTCTGAATAAAATTCTAAAGACACATACACAATTTTTAGGTATTCAAATTCTGCTTGAAATTCCAAAATATATTTGGCTATTCCTATATACGTACGTACTTAGTTGATGGATTAGAAGGCAAACTTACAATTTTCCAAGTTATATAGGGGTAGTTATGTATTTTCGTTTTTTCTTCGTTAATTTTGGAAAGTTAAAGCTGGGCCGATGGTAATCGCTGACGGCGTCGTGGTATATGGGTTATGCTAGGAACCATAACGCCGCTAAGGCGATGAGGTACGCCGCGGAGTTTAGAGGGTACTGGGAATTGCACCTTAGCCCAGGAGCAGCTGCCGGTTTTCCATCTCAGCACCGGCAGCCGGGAATCCCACATACCACCTTGGGTAAAAAGTCGGTACATCAAGCATTCTCCATCACCATCATCATCATCATCAGCCCATATACGTCCCCACTGTTAGGTTACAGGCCTACCCTAAATTTAGTCAACCACTCTGGCCAAGTGCGGGTAAGTCGACTACACACCCTAAGAATTTCTTCGTAGGTGTGCAGGTTTCCTCACGATGTTTTCCTTCACGGTTAAAGCGTCGAATAATCGTACAAATGAATTTCAAATTTGAAAAACACAACGAACTTTGAACTGGCGACCTCTCGCATGGCAAGCGATGACCTCAACCACTGGGTCAACCACTCGGGCATCGACGCTTTTCTTTTTTCTTTTCAACTTCTATCGATAACCGCCTCCGCCCTACAGATCCGGAAGGCCTGCGTTGAAGCGAACAATTTCAGGGCCACTACAAATGTGCACAGTTTTGTTTGTGACGTGCCTTCATCAATTACGTTTCGCGAACCAACGCCACTGTGGAACAGACCATTTGTTTTTATTTATAGCCCTCCTTACGATAGGGTTTTTACTTTACTTACTATTCTCGCTTTTTAGACTCGACTTACGTAAGTGCGTTCGTCATAAGATATGGCAGTATTTGGTGGAGCGCGGTGAGTTATGGGTTTGATGTTATCTGTTAAAATGGATGATAGGACTATAGATAGGTTAGATCGGATCGGATGTTTACACAATGTTGGAAGAATGTGCTTTAAGTTTAGGTATTAGTATACATTTTTCGATTTTATTTTAGTTTGTAGGCACTTTCTTGTGTCTAAAATCTCAAAACATAACTTTAGTATTCTGAAAAAAAATTAAAAAATACACTTTTGTTTATACAATCAACAAGATTCTGATGGACGAAAACATAAAATCTGGTTTTACAGGCAGAAAATAAACAATTTAGAAATTAATAGGTAATACAATTTTGACTTTCTCTCAACTGGATAAAATTTTCTCTCAAGTACAATACCTATATTTGTTTTCAATGCCTTAATCTAATGTTAACCCTAATACCAAATATAAATGCGTTCACAACCAATAAGGCTGTCATAAAAACTCCTTTAACATCATCATACATTTCCGCCTATTTTCTCTTACTTATTTCCCCTCAATTATTTCGCCGAACGGAGAGCGGCGATACATTGATAGCGAAACCACTTAATACAAAATTCGTCATACCCAAACATTATATTAGCTTTACGCAACGTATTTCTCGGAAATTCCTACAACCAGTGACACGGAAAAACGAATATTATTAAAATATGTCCACACATGCAGACTGGTGACATTGTGAGACACACACATGGAGAGCTAAAGTATTCTTATTCCGGCGAATGTCACATTCATAGGTAAAAATTCAACATCGAGATGTGACGTTACGTTACCCTTTCTTTATGAAACCAACACAAGTGAGCGGTAACAAGGTTTTCCCCTGTATAGACGGGAATCGCAAGCACATGCAAACAACCACTGTTTTCCTAAACTTTTCATTCGAAATGCAACCTTAACTTTGCTGTATCAAACTCTATAGTCAAATGGCAAGTGTACAATTTTCCGACTTGTCCAACAAAAGACTTACGACCGTACTGCTAAAGGCATAACGTCGTATTCCTTTGCTCTACCTAAAAATATTTACGTCTTTCCGAAACGAAACAATATCGAAACGCTCCGTTCTACGATCAAACCAATTTCCATTCTAACTTCGAAGATATAAAGTCCAATTTTGTACGTGCAATATTTGAATTTAGAATCGCGTGGGTGAATTCAGAGAGCAACAATAGTGTGTCCGAAGGGGTTGTTAGTTTTCGGTCGACTGCGCAACGGTTTGCGCACTTCCAACATGGCGGACGACGCTCCGCGCCACCATATTGCCTCGGTGCCTCACGTAGAGATGTTTTCCCTGCTCTATATGGAATCCGAATTGAATTTTCGGTGGAAATAGAGTGCTGTGTTGCATCTTATTCGAAATAAGAGTATTGTGTGACGGTGCCAATGAAATAAACGAAAGAAAGACGTATTACGTTACCAGAACTTACTTACCTTCTTACTTTGTGGGGCTTTTTTACACATGCGTACTTACAACCTTGTATGAAATTAAAATAATTTTATCAATCTAATTAGAAGTCATTACCAATTAAGATTACTTTTGCTTGATGTACTTTGTAACTTTTCTTAATTTTCCTTTTATTTGTTTCAGGAAAATCGAGCTTAGGCAGAGACAAGAAATGATCACGATAATATTGTGGTTGATGTATTATCCAATCACCTTTTTTTTTTATTAACCCTTGTCATCCCACTGCTGGGCAAAGGTCTCCTCCAAACTTGTCCACAGCTCTCTATTCAAGACCGGGGCTTGCCAATTCCTTGATAGTTGGACCAAATCGTTATCGACCAATTACCTTTAGCAATTGTTAATTAATAAGACTGATTATTAAATATATTACATGTATTTCCATAAATACATATATATTAGGTTCGTAATCTAAGCGCTCTCAAGAAAATGTATTTGGACGCACAAAGCCGTGCAATAAATGTAAATTTAAATTTTAACCCAATTATTTCTCTGCAATAATATATATATATATATATAATTCCATAAACGTTCTAATCGAAAATGTTTTTGATCAAATGTCCCACAAACCCTTACAAAGTCACCTGTCAATCAAAATCGCACCTTTCTCAAGAAACCGCATGCAAACTAACACCAAACACGAATGCAGTTACAATTGTTGAATTACAACTCTTTTGTGAATAAAATTGAATAAATTATAACAACAATGGTTATTCAAATTTGTTCCCAAGGTGAAAGTATGGAGTCATCTTAAGTAATAGTATTTTTAGGGTTAACCCTAATGTATGTAAGTGCCAATAAAAATTATAATTTTTCTTTTGAGTAACCTAACCGTCAAAAATTCTTAATGATTATGTGCTGTTAAAAAAAAACAATAAGTAAGATGATTAGGGAGTAATTATACTTAATTATTGATATTACATTAATGGAAGGATCGAAGGTAAAACCTGTAAATCTTCTTTGATTAAATAAATAAATTGTAAAAGTAACTATGAGATGGGTATAAGAAACACGTTTTAATGTAGTTTTGAATGAAAGAATACGACCAATGGCAAAAAAGTTTTCCGTTTTTTTACAGTATTTTTCTTTATAAACACAACGCTTCATACCTATATGTAATGTACAATACCGCTCAATTATTATTTCTTTTAACATCTCATTGCCAGTATAAAATAGTGCAAAACAATCGATGCATATCTAATAAAACTCCAACACGTGTTCAACCACTGACAGTGACCACTATTATAATTTTTTTTACAAAAAAAAATACAAAAAAACTTTATTTTATGAAAAAATCAACCCCTCACTTTCGATCTTAAGCCTGTTCCTACTTCCCGGGGCACATCTGTGCGACAAAAAATGACAAATAATACCTATGGTGATGGTATTATTCTAATTAAGTATAGTACGGAGTTTGTAGGAAAAAATATTGGGCAAGTTAGATAGGATGTCGATTAAATAAGGGTTCTCTTTGAGTTTTTGTTTTGATTCTGTTGGAGTATATTTTTTTGTACAAATTTGTTACTTTTGGAATTGTAGTAAATTTTCAAAATCTATTTAATGGCAAAGTTTAGTTATTCTAAATTTTTGTTAAATATCATACAAAATATAATATATATATTCTACATTTTTGTCATAATAAGCGCCAAGACAGACCTTCATAGGCTACCATCATACATTATCTTATGTTATAAGAAGATATGATAGGTATGTTATAGTGTTACTTATAAATAAATTTCAGGGTTGACCATTGAACTTGGCACCCATTTAGATCTCACTTCTTTTGTCGTTGAAGTCAACAACCAAGGCAATTATCATAATATTGAACTTGACTGTCATTTCACATTTATGTTTTTGATTGGATATCATTACTTTTTGTGGAAAAGTATATATCAACGTAACGCAGTGGGTCCTTTAAAAGGACAAATTCAAAACTAAAACTAGACTTTATAAATATAAAACAATTGAATCAGTTACTGTATTTTCCTACGTTAACGGGGTATAACCCTAAATAATAAATATGAAAACCGACTATAAGTACCTACTCTTAATTGTTAATAAGTAAGTATACCTAAATATATACTTAGTGCTCTGCCCTCCCCGGTATATAGGCGTGATTAGGCACTAATTAGGTATTTATGTTAAGCGTTCATAATAGAACCTAACCTAATTATTAAAAAATTGCCAGTTTTTTATTTATTCCTTTGTATTCATGTAATTACCTATCTGCATACCAAATTTTAACTCTCTAGGTCATTTGGAACTGGGTTAGAATTTTGATCTGTCAGTCAGTCAATGATAAAAATGAGGATTTTTGGACATTAATATCTAAATAACTGTTTGAGATAAGCTTATGAAATTTAGAACACATATTTATCTCGCAAGTCACAATATATGAGCCAAATTTGATACGTTTATGTGAAATAGTTTTTGATTTATGAGGGGTTCAAAAGTGGTTCCAAATGGTTCGTGTAATATTACACACGGTGCGGCTCGCCAGTTCTGTTTCTTGAACTTGGCTTGACACGCTACCGCGTGTCTAGATGTTTTTTTAAATTTAAGCTACTAATGAACTAAATAACAGAAACAAATATTTTTAAACTTTGAAAATAACTATATATTGTACCTATTTATGGTAATTTTGAGTTCACATATTATTCGCTTATTCGCCCTTACTTTAATATTAAAATACAGTGCCTGAGTAAGTCACACACAATGTAGTAACACAAGGGTTCCTTTCACATTGTCCTATTGAACCCTAAAAGTAAGGTAAAGGGTTAACTTTTTGCCTTATGATTGAAAGCGAACACGTTTGTATTATGCAAATGAAGGCGACATTTGCATATGAGTTGTTTTTTTAATATTTTTTTTTAAAGAAAAAAATCACGAACATCTGTCCCTAGCTAGTTCCGTTTCCTGCCTTTTTATTGCATCGTCATATTGTATAATAGAGGTGTACTTCTTTGAAAGAAAGATAGCGACTCTACTTAGTTAACAGTATAGCGGTTGGACCATCATTCGACGCTTTAACGGTGAAGGAAAACATCGTGAGGAAGCTTGCACACCTAAGAAGAAATTCTAAGGTTGTGTAGTCGACCAACCCGCACTTGGCCAGCGTGGTCGACTAAGGCCTTACGCCCTAGTTTAGGGTAGGCCCGTGCCCCAGCAGTGGGGACGTATATGGGATGATGATGATGATGATGATAGCGGTTGGAAGTAGTAGAGTGTGCAATTGATTTTGGATTGAACAGAAGTTGGATTTTTTTTCTTTTATATCGAAGTTTTGCTTGTTTGCCTACTGAATATTGTTATTAATTATTTATTCATCATATAAATATTGTACCTACTAATTTATTCCCAAAATGTATAATAAGTCCATTCTTATTTTATATGTTGAGTTTTGTATACTTTATGTTGTTACGTGTTGTTAATTTTTAAGTAGGTTTATTAAATGACAATGTTTATATCACTCGAAAATTACGTTTTCCTTACATGGCATTCGTAAAATTCTGAAGACTACTATACTTCTACTATTAATTCATATAATGACGGTCTAGTCACAATACTGATATAATATTGTTTAACCAAATTGTTACTTAATTAGCTTATGTTCTATAAAATTTATAGAACATAAGCTAATTAAGTAACAACTTGGTTATACTTATACCTATTTGTTTGATCATTTAATGATGAGGTATATGTATAACCATAACATCTGATGCACGACTATACCAATTATATTAAATTAAAAAAATAAAAACAAAAAACCCTATCGCCAAGTCATCAAATGAGAACCGTTACAACAAAACTATTAATCGTGATGTCAAATAAAATTTTATTGGCAGAGTCCAAGTAGCCAGCGATATAGAAGGAATAAAAACATCAATTACAACAAATAACTTTTTGTATAGTCCTGAGTAACAGAAAGCATCAGGTTTTAATATAAAAATGTTGCAGTAATTGCTGGAGTGTCGTAAAATGTCCGATGCATATCAACGGTAGTGAGACCGCGTAGACACGGAGATGGGTAAGATAAAAGTAATATATCATTATAGACAATTATTCAGTCTTACTCAGTTGCCTTCGCAAGTTGATGATGGCACCATGCGCGTATACAGGTTAAGATCCCAACACAAGCGAATACCAACCTAAACAGTTTCAATTTAAAGTTGGAATTCGTCTGTTCGAGTCGGGTCGAAAAGACATTTCCGCTCAGACATTTTTTCTAAGTCCGTGGGCCATCTAACCCTTTAATGCTATCGTGTCAGCTTTTCGAATTTCCTGTTATCTGTTTTATTACGTGGTATTATTAAGTCGCGGAAATGACCGGGGGCCGTAACGACCATTTTGTTAAATGGGCCCATTGGAAGTGTTAAATGCGCGAGATTCGTGTTCCTGATAGTTTTATGTTTATTATGGAGTAGCCTTTACTCGTCCGTTTGCCTCAATGGGGTTTTGTGCTTTTGTGAAGACGGTGGAACTAAATTTAATCAACCCTTTTGTGGACGCGATAGGTATCTTTAATCTTGGTGTAATTGTAACTTGAAATTGTTATGAACAAACGATTTTTACTGGAAACACTTGTTTTTATTTACAATATTTACTTATGCATTAAATTCTTTTGTTTTGATTATAACTTAAATTATGTATATTTCATGAATATGTAGGTATACCAAAGTTAACTACCTTATAAGTAATAAATAATAAATAAATACCTAATTTTAAACTGTTATGGTTACACACATTAGAAAACTGAAAATGTCCGGGATATTTACCATGTGGTTTTGTTTAAATGAACTCTGATAATTTAACATAGTAAATATCCCGGCCATTTTCAGTTTTCTTATAATACATAATGTTGATATCATAAAGAAATATTTGATTAAATACCTATGCAATTTTCACAAATATAAATTTAAAATATTATATTCTGTTATCACTGAAAACATTGTGTTTTATTTCTCCCCAAAATAAAAGTGTTATTACCACTAAGTTATACTTACTTACCTTAGTAAAAATGGATAAAGGGATCTAAACTAAAGTACTATTTCGAGCTCTGTGCTCTATGCTAAAACTAAGCTAAGGTGGTTTAGTTTTAGAATTATCAATTCAATTAAAATATTTTCCTTTGTAAAATGATGACTGCAAACGTAAACGTAAAACAGATACACACACTTAAGTATTATTATCTTTCACCATCCACGATATTCAAAGAAAATAAACTTAACTACACACACATTAAATAAATTAAAAGTTTGCCGAGCGGATCCGGCGGATTAGGATAGCGGCGGATAGTCTGCGTACCACCTTATTCTTTCTTATTGTGAAAGAATCAATGACATACTAGACTTATAAATGATAATAGTTTTATTTACTATGGTATGGCGTATGGTATGGTCACAAAATGATTCTTTTTCTTCTTATCGTATGGTTGATGAACAACCTGGTGTCAGAGTTTTTAAACCGCCCGTAGGCCTCTGACATGGCTTCACACACCGTTGAAAATTTTCTCAGGTGTGCTGGTTTCCTCACGATGTTTTCCTTCACCGTTAAAGCGTCAAATGATGGTACATATGAATTTCAAATTTGAAAAACTTATTGGAAGGTACCTGGCGGGGTTTGAACCCCTCGCATGGCAAGCAACGACCCTAACCACTCGGCCATCGACGCTACACTACAAAATGATTAATAAATCATGATTACCTGGCTCCTTGGTCTATTAGTACCAAGTCCAGGGTTGGGCAAAATTTGCGAGAGTTTTTCTGTTAAGAAATTACTCAGCCCAGAGTCGTGCCTCGGAAAGCACGTTAAGCCGGTGGTCCTGCGCCCGATCTCACATAGCCAGTCGGATTGCCGTCTCACCGAACTATGAGAGTAAGGAAACAGAGAGTGCACTTATGTTTTCGCGCACATTGGTGCGCTATAATGCAAACCTGCGCACTCGGCTGATCTTAATTAAAATCGGCCGAGTTGGCCGAAATCGTTCGGACACCTTATTATTAAAAATGTAGGAAGTTACTTAATACGATAATATTCATATGAATAATGTCTGCAATCTACGCGCATAACTTTGGAACTACTTCAACAATGGGATAATACTTTTTTTGTACTCCTTTAGGACAAGATTAGCCAAAAGTAAAAAAAATCCAATAAGAGTTTTTTTTAAAATGAAATAAGGAAATAGGAAGTTTTAAGTTTAGCCAGTATCAAATAAATATCTGTATTATTAATAAATAATTAAATAAATATCTGGGACATTTCCACACACGGTCATCTGACCCCAAACTAAGCAAAGCTTGTGCTATGGGCGTCAGAGACTGATATACATACATATATATTTATAAATACATAATACATAATCACACCCAGACACGGAACAAACACCGATGTTCATCACACAAATACATGTCTCGAGTGGGAATCGAACCCACGATTCTCGGAACCGGGTCACTAACCACTGTTCCACCGAGCCAGTCATTATTGCAATTCTCACCTACCCATAGACACAAAAACAATAATTCTAATCCCATTCCCTTGGCACACAGGTTCGATTCCCGGTCATTGAGTATTCTACACCCGTTCTGATTTATTACATTAAGTCTGATTGGAATAGTCTGCTTAGAAAGTTATGTACTGAGAAAAAGGGATAGTCTGACTCTGAATTAATATTATTCTTATAAGATTTGTTTTAATGTTACCGATCGATACTTTTGTGCATCCGTCTTGTTGGTTGCTCGGTAGCAAGCGCTGCGTAAGGACCGAGAGATACCCGGTTCGAGTCCGGAGTCGGGCAAAATTTGTGTGAGTTTTTCTGTAATGAAATTACTCAGCCCGGAGTTAGGAAGTTGGCGGTTGAACGCCCGTGCCTCGGAAAGCACGTTAAGCCGGTGGTCCTGCGCCCTATCTCAGATCGGTCATGTCGGATTGCCATCTCACCCTACGAGAGTTAGGAAATAGAGAGTGCACTTATGTTTGTGCGCACAGTTGTAACCAACGATCCATCCTGAATTTTCACTAGTGCAACACCATTATCAGTGTTTTTCTACTAAATAATGCATATATAAGGGTGTACTTAGTGTATGTATAGATATACATAAAGAGCTTTCCTCCTTTATTTGTTAGGAAAGTAAGCATCAAATCCGTTGCGTACTTTTAAACGACCTGTTGCGGTACCATGAGTTAGCTATCGAAAACTTACCTACGTTAAAAACCTATCGAATTGTTTTTTTCATAATTCCGATTTTAGTCGAGTCGATCGAGTTTGTCACTTTTAAACTCATGGTAACGATACTGAACATACATAGGAGGGACAGGCATCTCATCATCAACATCATCATCATCAGCCCATATACGTCCCCACTGCTGAGGCACGGGCCTACCCTAAACTAGGGCGATAAGGCCTTAGTCGACATCTATGTGGCGACAGGCATCTACATATTATGTAGCGAGAACTGGAAGCGACTCACTTTTAAGGTATGCTTGTGACATGAGGGTGAATGACAGCTACCTTCATTATTTGGTAATTTTCTCCGCCAGGTCAGGTCACATCTATGCGTATTTTAGCTTTCGCGGATGATTCAACATCGATGATCAACGCATAAAAGTAGTGGAAAATAATAAAGATAATCATTATAAATCGGTAAGTAATTCTTATGTTCACATTAAAACACAATAAAATTTCTGGTACTATAAAAAAAAACTTAGACGGTGATCCCATAGCGAAATTCAAGGAACGATTATATCAGGGTGGCCGATATAAAAATGATTCTTACCAGACGCTTTCAAAATATTGAAACATTCTCATTAGAATACTACTAACGGCATCTGTACGAGCTTTTTCTAAACAGTTTAAGGTGAGCCACCCGATTTAGTTTACTAAGCGCCATCTATGTGAGGGTTGCGAAAATATAGAAAAATATTTTCAAGAAGAGAACTTTGTTTTACTTGTTTCTTTTACTTATTAAGTTGTTACTACATAATTTCACTTTCATTAGTATATTTTTGAATCACCAAATATGATTGAATGATGCAATAAAATAAAAACGAATATTAAATTTTGCCTTGGTACCTACCTATCTACACCATTTAATCAGGTCGATTGTTAATATTTTTATTTTTAAATTACAGTAACTATAAATTAAATTAACGGAAAATCAACTGATCTTTAATGCAGCAAGTAAACATTTTAAACTTTTCTTATTAGAAGATTCATCAAATAAGATTATTTGAGGACAACTATCGCCATCTGTTAGGGAGTGGCAACCGTACACAAAGTTAATGTCGGTAAAACAGTTTAGCTTAGAAATGCTTCGGGACGCTTACTTGTTTCATAGGCGCTGCCGCGCTGTTTTACAAAACGAACCAATGCGGAACAACACTGTTTTACTTTTAGTTTTAAACTTACACGGAAAACTAGGTCCGTGTTATTTGTTAATTGCAACTTCTGATAAATACTAACTAATGTTTTGTTCACTAAAGAAATTTTACACAAAATCATTAAAAAATATATTATTTGACCAACAGATCACATTTGAGGAAGTAGTAGGTACCTCTGGGGCTACCATGAGTTTAAAACTTACGCGCTCGATATCGCCTACGTAAATATGTCTATGAAAAACTTGTACAGCGCTACCTGGTGGTTACGCGAAGAACTACAATCGGCCATATGAAAAAAACAACTCGATAGGTTTTTAACGTACGTAAGTTTACGATAGCCAACTCATGGTAGGCCCTCTCGTATGATAAAAACTTACATTAGAATAAAATACTAAATAGAGCGACTAGAATAAATAATTACGTAATTTGATCGTAATTAGGTAGCTACCAATAATTACTAAATAAATTTTATTACATTTATATTTTTTTCATAATATAGATTCAAATTTAATTTCTTAGTAATTGTATTTCCTGTTTTATGGGTGAGGACGGTGCGATTTTTATTGTTTGTTTTTCTATATTAGATATTTTCAAGTACTTATTAGGCGGAGTATTTACGTAAGAACTATTTATTACCTCTGTGATCAAGTTCTATGTATTTTACGTCATAAAACTTATGTCGGGTTCAATAATAATTAAAAATAAAAAGTCGTTTTTTACTAAATGTAAATCTATATGTAATTTTATTCATACCAGAAAAAATATTCACTACTTTGCGGTGCGGATCGAAGATGAATTTTTTTAAAATATTTATTTCTGTATACTTCTTCTTTGAAATATCTTCAGACAAAAAAAAACAATTTCATTCAGGAGATCCCTATTTTAGTTAGTGCACTTTCTTCCAGTCAAACAATATCCATCAGTATTTCTAGAAAACCTTATTTTATTTTAAAAGTAAAAAGTCTTAGGTTAGATTTAATTTCTACGCGAGATATTATTATGTCCCACATATTTAAGACAAACATTACGTATTTGTTCCCATTTTTGAGTGTGTTATTTATGTTACTTATGTATTATTGCGGAACATATCACTATTATTTTCATTATCCGTAACTAAAGTGCTTATCAACTTAGCACTAAATCAGATCAGATAATATGTGATGTTGTGTATTTGTATATTTAGTACCTACCCGATCTATGCCTTATAATTTATATGTCCAGGATGACCAGAGGGCCTACCATGAGTTGGCTATCGTAAACTTACGTACGTTAAAAACCTATCGAGTTGTTTTTTTCATATGGCCGATTGTAGTTCTTCGCGTAACCACCAGCCGGCGCTCTACATGTTTTTCATAGACATATTTACGTAGTCGATATCGAGCGCGTAAGTTTTAAACTCATGGTAGCCCCACTGTTTCTGTTGGTTAGCGTTCGTGATACGCCTGTCGCCCTCATTATGTGGATATGTGAGGTCGACAGGCGTAGTAGAACCTTTTGAGCATATCGCCCTAACCCTGAAGGCTGCTTAGATGCCGTTCACGTCCCTCCTAAAACTCAATTTTGCCATTTGATCTGTCTATACAGACCCAATACCTGTCTACACAAATTTCCAGCCAGGTTATCGAAATAAGAAGACTAGGGCTCCACCCGACGCCGCCTGATTCGTTTAATGTCCCCGCTGGTAACAGCATTTGCAGGGTTCTCGTTAGATGCTACTCTATATTAACGGTTGATGTTTGATTGGAACTTTTTCAGTTCGTCTTGCCTTCAGATGTTATTAGGTTAGCGACGAGGTTTCTATCTTCAGCAGGATAAACGAAAAAAGGTAAACATTTTTTATTTTTTTATTTCATTCCTTTATAGTCTACAGATCACGGAGAGAAATGTTTTTTTTATGTATTTATACGTACGTATATAATACCTACTCTTATATACATATTTTAAGGTGACAACCCATAGGTTAAGGTTAAATAGCTTAAAGCGTTAAAAAAGATAGGGATTACACTTTACAGTTTCTTGTATATAATAATTAAGATCTATGGATTTAGTACCTACAATTTTAATTTGTCAACTCATTAAGACGTCTTTACTTTTAGTTACATGTTAGATAGTAAACACACACACATATCGCGACACATATTAATCTAACACCATGCAGTATTATACTACACAGGACCTACACTTCCTTCAACAACAAAACAAATTAACCAAAAAAAAAACAACTGTCATCGAGACTTGACAAGACGTGCTTCGCTAAAGAAGAAAAAAAACCTGACAAGATAATGGAATAGACTTCGCCTTCGCCCTAATGTTGCCAACAACTGTCATAGAAGCCTCAATTACGGTGTAATTATCTGTAATCAGCAGTAGAGACAACTTCACTCCGTTAAAATTAGTTTACTTTTTTCAAAGTCTGTTTTGTAAGCAAAACTGTTGATTAAAGTAATGGTGTACACAGCTTTTGTTTACTTCAGCTGATTATGGCAAGTTTTTAATATGATGTATATTTCAATTTGACACGCTTTTAGTGCACTATAGTTTGTGCGCAAACACTAGTGTTGATGTTGAATATGTACAGGAAAAGGCCCAAGCTTAGATTGTAAACAGAATTGTTAGAATTTTGTGACATAAAATGGTTTTTATTGCTCAAACATATAGCAAACTCACTTCTCGCGTCTTTAAATACATACACTGATGTATGTATGCAATCTTTAAAACAACGCAACGGATTTTGATATGGGTTTTAATAGATATGATCGCCATCTGAAGCCAAGCCAAACTGCACTATTTGCACAAAAGGAGTCTATCCGTATTTCTATTCGAATATCCCAAAAAAGCGTCGAAAGTCCATAGGTAAAAAAGGTCGTTGCTTGCCATGCGAGAGGTAAAATTCTTATGTGCGTTTAACATAAAACTAATTTTTCGGATTAAACTCGCATGTATTATTCTAAATATTATTTATCCAGCTCTTTATAGCGTTCGTGGTCACGGGCAAATTAAATCCGTTAAATTAATACTTCATTTAGATTATTCGACGCTTTAACGGAAAAGGTAAAAAGTGAGGGAACTTGTACTTACACCTAAGAAGAAATTCTAAGGTTGTGTAGACGACCAACCCGCACTTAGCCTGTGTGGTTGACTAAGGCCTTATCGCCCCAGTTTAGGGTAGGATCTAAACATTTGGTTTTGGATAGATGGGCCCGTTCTTTATTAGTTATAAAATTACAACAACAAGAAGATTCGTTCGTAGCATATTAGATATACATAGTTATTTTTAGGTTTACCTAAGTGATGTGCCAGGACCGTAGCAGGCTGGAAGTGATCTCTGCCTACCCCTCTGGGAAAAGGCGTGATTTTATGTATGTATATGTATACCTACTCGCTTCATTCCCACTTCGTAATCACACATCTCAACAATTCCAATAATCCACTTACCCGTTTGATCATCCAATACCGAATTCCGCTCCTCTTTTATTTTCAAATAATTTCTCTAACGAATTCGAAATAAAATCATAACTCAAAAATTTTTACGTAACCAATTTAAATAGGCCTCTGCTACGTTTGGAGCTTTCGTTAAGTGTGACGTCATCGATGGGTCAAGTTGGATTGGTTTTGCTAATTGAGCTTTCAAAAAAACCTAGGATGATACTGATACCATCCGGGCTCTCTTCGATTGATTAATGTTTGATTAAAATGGACCTTATGCGGTGGAGATAGAAGTTACGGTTTTGCTGATCTGTACTACTGCTGTACTGACACTAGGGTTGCCAACTGTACATTCGTGTAATACTATTTTCGGTCGCTATAGACTGTTGTAGCACCTAATATATTTGAGGTTCCATAGTAAATTACATTATGATAGCTACTATATATTTTCAAGATCTAAATACCTACATATGACAAACCAATTTTCATTCATAAAATTATCTCTAATAACTTCAACATTTAATTTTTGTTCCAAATAGGTAGTAAAAAAAAATAACAAATATCTTATGGCATATTTTTAATTTTCCATATATTCCCGGGCTCTTCAGGTGGGGCGTGAAACGGCATCTTAGAAGGCCTTGAGAACGATAGGCGTATAGGGCCTACTGTGCCTATCGACCTCATATGTGGACCTCATACCGTCAGATGGAGTGGAATATTTTAAACGTAGTTTATACAAAAACAGATATAATTTTTGTAAGCTAATCTTTTTAAGCTATTGCATAGCTTTTATCGCGGGCTTTGAGCGCGGCGACCGAACCAAGAAATTCCGTAACGAAAAAAACCCCACAATCGTCTAACGTCGTTTCAGTTCGGTAGACTTCGGCACGGTGTTTGTGTGCGTGCGGTTGCATGAATAGAGACGAGCTGCTCCGAAATCGGACGATGCTATGCAATAGCTATACCGCGGCAGTCCCCGAGTGCCACACGTCTTTTTAGGGTTCCGTAGCCAAAATGGCAAAAACGGAACCCTTATAGTTTCGTCATGTCCGTCTGTCCGTCTGTCCGTCTGTCCGTCTGTCCGTCTGTCACAGCCGATTTACTCGGAAACTATAAGTACTACAGTGATGAAATTTGATGGGAATATGTGTTGTATGAACCGCTACAAAAATATGACACTAAATAGTAAAAAAAAGAATTGGGGGTGGGGCCCCCCATACATGTAACTGAGGGATGAAATTTTTTTTTTCGATGTACATACCCGTGTGGGGTATCAATGGAAAGGTCTTTTAAAATGATATAAAGTTTTCTAAAAAACATTTTTCTTAAAGTGAACGGTTTTTGAGATATCAGCTCTCAAAGTCGTAAAAAGTATGTCCCCCCCCCTCTATTTTTATAACTACGGGGTATAAAATTCTAAAAAAATAGAGGTGATGCATGCTAATTAACTCTTTCAACGATTTTTGGTTTGATCAAAGTATCTCTTATAGTTTTTGAGATAGGTTGATTTTTATTATATTTGCTGCTACGGAACCCTTTGTGCGCGAGCCCGACTCGCACTTGGCCGGTTTTATTTAAGTTTATTTCGAAACATACTATATTTATCCAAAGCAATGATGCCAACCCTATAACTTCACCCCCACATTTTTTTGCTCGATGATGCGTTCTTCTCTGACGTTTCAAGTGTTCTGTTTGCTACCTGACGATATATTTTTACTCCCCCTATATACTTAGGTACTTACTGCATATTTAAATATACAGTGCGAGGGTGGGTTGTAAATAAAACAGCCAAATCGAACGAATATAAGTATATTTATTTATATTTTAAGTATCGACAATTGTATTAATCCATAAATTTACATAGTTCATCAAATTGATAGTAGTTTGGGCTGTACCTGTAATAATAAGTCGTCTGACCGATTTCGGCCATGGCGGCCGATCTCAATCGAGATCAGCTAAGTGAGCAGGAAATATTATAGTGAATACGTATGCGCGCAAACATAAGTGCACTCTCTGTTCCCTTACTCTCATAGTTCTTTAAGACGGCAATCCGACATGAGCGATGAGATACACCGGTTTAACGTGCTTTCCGAAGCACCTAACTCCTAACTTCGGGCTGAGTAATTTCTTTATAGAAAAACTCACACAAATTTTGCCCGATCCCGGACTCGAACCGGGGTCCTCTCGGTCCTTACGCAGTGCTGCCAATAGACCACCGAGGCGGTACCGGTAGGTTACCTGTAAAAGAAAAAAATGTTAGAAATTAAGCGAGCAATATTTATTATAAGTTAGCAAAAAGTTTTTGACATAATATTATGTAGTTGCAACGTCTATTTGAAAATTTCACAACATTGCAAAAACTCCATGAAAGTATTAAGGTTAAAAGACATAACTGTAAATAAATAAGGTCAGATATTAACAGTAGAAAACATTAAGTAAACGGATTGTAAAACGGTACAGTAATAACGTAACAATATACTCCTCTTTTTTAACTTTCGTGTGTCCTTTAATCTATCGGTGTACAAAAAATATATACCTACGCACAAAAATAGAAAATGCTTGCGCAAGATACTAATAAAATCGATATAACAGGATAATATCGATATAAGCAATAATGCCAAAGTAGAGTTTACGAGTTTGTGAGAAACCAATAAAGTGTAAAATATGCCACCATACATTACACGCGCCGCCATACATTACAACTAATGTTCAAGATCGCATGGTGTTGCTATTGTCGAAAAATAATAAGAATGTGTCGGTAACGGCCGGAGTTTATTGATTGAAATTAAAAAAAATGCTTATTTGCTCGACCTAAGTGAATTTTATTTTGTTTATGTTATTTTATGGAGGTGAACTAAACTTTGAACTCGCCTCCATAAACTAAAGGCGTGAACTTTGTTGGTTTGGCATTAAGCTGTTGGTTATTTTAATATATATTTAATATAAAAAGTTATTTAAGCATGTCTTTTAAATTATCTTATAATTACAAGTATGTAATAAATGTTAACCAATAACTAGACTATTGATGCGTGACCTTAATTATAGTATGTTACATGTGACCACACAATGACATTTAAATAACGTATGTACATGATACGCAAGCAGTGGGTCTATCAAAATTAAATTAACATTTTTTTTTGTTAGATTAAAAATAGTGTCGATGGCCGCGTTGTTAAGGTCGTTGCTTGCCATGCTAGAGGTCGCCAGTTCAAACCCCGCCACGTACCAATGTGTTTTTCAAATCTGAAACTTATATGTTGATGATTCGACGCTTTGACGGTGAAGGAAAACATCGTGAGAAAACCTGCATGCATATCTACGAAGAAATTCTAAGGTTTTATAGTAATTGTAGTCAACCAACCAAGTAAATAAATGATATGTTTAGAATAAACTAGTGTACGCGCAAATAATAGACATGAAAGTACATATTAATATTATTCATTAAATGCCGCTAAAGAAACTATAACTATATTTGCCCATCTTTCTTTTTTTTTTAAATCGAACTTCTTAACACATTTACTTCAATATGGCAACACCGAAAGTGCAAGCGACATCGCGTGGCGCGGCATTTTAAGCATCGATTAAACAAAAATATGGGGTTTTGTCATGATGGAAATGAAAAAAGTCACCACCCCACGGTCACCCCCGACTCCCACCCCCCGGCACCCCACGTTGGGGTGTTGCCGGGAAACGGTCCCGGGACGTGCGTGCTTTTTTATGTGGCGGTTACATATTATAGTTCGTAAGAATGACGGGAAAATATAGTTAGGTACATATTATGAACAAATATTTCTTTTAAAAAACATAATTGGCCGGAGATCGACAGCTTTGGAGTGAATTGGGCGAGGCCGTTTCCCAGCAGTGGGACAGTAAAGGCTAGGTAAAAAACGATGCATAGGTATTAGACTCTGAATGTATGTAAGATTTTAGACTTTCGCGTTCCATTACACATTACAATATAAGTTATATGTATGTATGGTTTTACAGTTTGATTTTAACTTTTTCTAAAATATATTACATCATTACTTAGTTTACAACAAAGTCGCTTTCTTTGTCCCTTTATCCCTATAAGCTAAAACTACGCAACGGATTCTGATGCGGTTTTTTTAATAGATAGAGGGATTCATGAGGAAGGTTTTAATGTAAAATTAACCCGAAGCAAGCGAAGGCAGGTCACTAGTAAATTTAAAAAAAATAGTACTTACACACTTAGCAAGTAAAAAAACAGGATTCTTGCTCTATTAAGAAATCTCCACAAAAAAAGGCTCAAGTACCTTTGTGTTATAAATTATAGTCTGTTTTCCTTAAAAAAAAATATACCCGCGCAGCTCAATACCAATGCGAGACTCCACGCCTTGTCTCGTTTTTGCCGCAGCAGTGGTCTCCTCTTTCACGGCTTTCAGGGTGAGTGCGACAGGCTCAATATGGTCTATTGTGCCTGTCGACCTCAGATTTGGATCTCACTACCGCTTACCATCAGGTGGAGTCAAGTCATCTTGTAAGCCTCATATAAAAAAAAACCTAGGAACTCTAATGACTAACAATGCGAATTTCAAACTAACAGCAATATAAGTTGCAGCTTTTCAAAAACGATACTAAGTCAAAGTATAAAATGTCAGCTTTCAAAGCGAACTTTCGTGCACTTATTTTAATTTTATTGTTGCACTGATAAAATTAAACGTAATTCCCAGTATTCAGCAGGGGAATTCATTTTCGTAATTTATTGAAAATATCCTGTAAAATAACTCAATCACGTTTTCCGCAATTTATTGGCATTAATCAAAGCGATGCCGGTATCTATACAGAGTTGTTACGTGAACTTTGAATAGTCACGATATCAATATGTATGACATTCAGATAAAATTTTATAATACAAAAGAATAGAGTTATAAAACTACTTAACTTATTAGTATTAAATTAATAATTATATATTTTATTTGTTGTTTTTAATGCTATTAAAGCTTAATGTAAATTAATAATTTCAAAACACATCCTTTAAACGACATAAGCTAATTATTTTAAAAATGTAATCGTTAAACATACCTATGTATGGGCTAAGTCAGCGGTACTCAACCTTTTTTTTATACGGGCCACAAACACGGTTTAGTCATGATGTCGCGGGCCGCAAGCAGAAATAATTTAGGAGTAAAAAGAATTAGTTTTCCAAAATTACTTTAATGGTCGAGAAAGTGAAGGTAGTTACAATAAAATTAAAAATATTAGCCAAGATAACGATAAGACAGAAACTAAAATTTTGAAAAATAGTAATAACAGATGTAAATCATTCAATGTGATGTTTGAAACTGTGAACGCTTTTTCATTACTTTGTCCAGATCTGGCTTGTCGCTGCACGCTAACCTTATTACATCATCCAGGTGAGAATCTGTAAGTTTGTTCCTATACAAGTTCTTTATGTATTTCATTTTTGAGAATGACGACTCACACAGGTACGTAGACCCAAAAAATGTTAATAAGGTTTGGGCACTTCTCTGAACCATTTTATATTTTTGGGGAACAATGCTCCAAAATTCTACATATTCTTTGTTTTCCCTTTTTTCTTTCAACATAACTTCTAGGTTGGTGTCATTTTTAAAATCGATGAATTCATCAAACAACTGTGAATAATTACAGTTTAAAACTGAAGCCAACTCACCAATAGTTGTTGTTTCTAAATGCCATGGATTTTCTACCAGTAACAAACATTTTCTTATTTTTCTTAGATCCTGAAATCTTTTTTGGAACTCGTTTAACAGTGCAGTTATATAATCCAAAAATATAACACAGTTTTTCTCAGAAATGTTGGAAAGGTCTTCTGTGGTCTTTAACATAGTGGAAACATTTTGCAGATTTTTGTTCTGTAATTCTTTATAAAAAATACTTATCTTTTCTTCAAAAGCAAATACTGTATTGGCCATATTGGAGACTATCTTATCCTTACCTTGCAAACTCTGATTCACATTATTTAATTTTTCTGTGATATCACAAAGAAAAGCTAAAAGACACCACCATTCATCCTGTTGTAATTCAGGGTAAATTTTATTATTTTGGTCTAAAAAAAGCATTATTTCATGGCGTAAAGAAAAAAACCTTTCCAAAACTTTTCCTCTACTAAGCCATCGCACCGAGGTATGTAAAAGGACGTCGCTATACCCGCTTTTTAATTCTTCCAAAAGACTTGTAAATTTTCTGTGGTTCAATTCTTTTGCTCGTATATAATTGACAATATTGATTACTGTCTTCATTACTGCTTCTAAATCGGGATTCACAGCACGCGCGATCAAGTTTTCTTGATGGATAAAGCAGTGAAATGTCACTAAATTAGTTAAATTATATTTTTTCTTAAACAACGCAATAAATCCATTTTCGGACCCAGTCATTGAAGGACAGCCATCTGTACAAACACACACAATTTTTTTAATGTCAATATCATTCTGCTCTAAATAATTGCAAATAGTATCAAGGTAATCTATGCCTCGGGTTTGACCTTTCATTGATAAAAATTTCAAAAATTGTTCGACAATTAGATTATTCTCGGTACAATATCTAACAAACAACGAGCATTGCGATGTAGCTGAAATATCGGTACTGGAATCGAAAGCCAAACTAAAAAACTTGCACTTTCTCAGGTTATCCAAAACATCTTCATGAATATATTTAGAAATGTCTTCAATACGCCTCGTACAGGTTGAGTCGGAAAGCTGTATTTTTTTTATATCAGCTAGTATTTGTTTCTTGTTACTGAATTTATCAAAAAGTATATCAGCAGCACTAACAAAGCATTCTTTTACGATTTCTGCATCTGTAAAAGGTTTCATATGCTTACCAAGAATGTAACAAATTCCGTATGATGCCTTAGTTACCGCGGAGTCTTGTGACAATGCAACAGACATAACATTCTGTTGTTGATTTAATGATCTCTTAAAAAACTGCAATTTTTCATTTCTTAAAGACGATCCAGGAGGAAACGTGTCGTTGAACGAATTATGTTTTGTAGTAAAATGACGAGAAATATTGTATTTCTTCAATGTAATACTTTCACGACATATCAAACAAGTAGCTGCACTGTTTTTGTTAGGCACAACAAAATATTCAGTTTCCCACTCATCTTGAAACAATCTATTTTCATCAGATATCTTTCGTTTATACTTAGAAGATACTCCTGACATTGTTTTTAAATTAAAACAATAACGAAACACTGAACAACTTCAATAAGTCAAACTCAAAACAAGTTGCAACCGGCAAACAGAACGACACGCGCTCACGTAGAAGAGGGATTCCCGCTCGCGGACCTCCCTTTCTGCCAAACACTCACTGGATGGAACGCACCGCCGACCGCGGCCGGCTATCTAGTTACCTATTGTTTTTCTCTGCTGCTCGTGTACTATTTCGCCGACGCGTCGCGTCGCGTCGTCATTATATTATTACTTATAGATTATGAAGTGAAACATTTTAAATTAATAAAATAATATTTGATCAGTTATTATTGTAATAGTCTGATGACTTCGTTAGTTGTACTTTTAGCAGAATTTTCTCTGACATTCATCAACACAAAAATACACTCTTTTGTGTATTACCCGCTCTATACATTTCCACCTGCAAAGACAAAGCTGTGGCAAAGTTAATTGATAATTACAGCGCATTAGCGAGCGCCCCGGGGTGATTACGGCAAATCTGCATCCCAGGACAATATTATAATGAGACCGACTGGTTTGTGAACGGAGAAAGATGGATGTAGAGTTGGGTATGGAAAATAAGGAATATGCATAAACCGGCAAACTTGATTTTTTCAACAACTTATGCAAATAGACTTCAAAATATAATACAATGTGAATTTAAAGTGGAAATCGGTTCAAAAACGAAGGTCTTATAATGAATTTAAGTTAATTTTCCATCTCTTTCTTACAAAACAGAGTTTTGTATGGATTGCGTATGGCCGTAGTGTAATTTGACGTCACCTGACGTATCGGATCTCTCTGTCTACTCTGGAGCTTTAAACAGGTATATCTCTGCAGTCGTCAAAAAAATAAAATTATATTCATATTTCTTCAATATTAGAGATTTATTTAGGATAATAAAAAAAATGTGTGCATATTGCATATTCCCCATTATGGGCTATATCAACTTTCTTGGTGTATGAGTGTTAAACGTCGAGGGAGAGCTACTATGTTGCTTTGCTTGAATAAAAGCCAACTTCGTAGATACTAGTTTTTATTGATGATAGTCACACGCTCGCTGTCTTACAATTGTTTTTTCTTCTTCTTAAATATGTGTCATAAATAAAACTAAACTGAATGCTGTCATTTAGCTATACGACCTTACATTTACTGCCCGCCAAGGACAAATTGCTATTTCGTCCTTTTTAAGAGTAATCAATTAAATCTACCGTTTATCCTTGCTGAGCTTACAAATGAATACAATAAAACACAGCTTGGAAGATAAGACAAAACACACAAATATTAAACTATGAACTAACCAAACTGTCATCCAGACATTCACCCTTTGGTACAAACCAATAAAATTCCTAAAGTTTTCTAGTTTCAGAATCAAGTTTTAAGCACAAAATATGTATAACAATTATATCCCAATTACTAGTATTAATATCTAAATTAGCTAACCCACTTAAACAATCGTTAGTTGTATCAATGAGTTCCTTTAGAGCAGTAGCAGATTCACTAATAATATTTTTCTGAATAAGTAAACGTTTTAAAATAAAATGTGACAAATAGCGCTTATTATCGAACCTAGCTTTTAACAGATTCCAACATCTACCATAATTAGCCTCAGATATTGGAATTTGTCTGAGCAATTGCTCAGCTTCCCCAGACAATGAACTTTTCAAATAGTGCATTTTTTGCACATTATCAATATTTGAATTGTTATGTATCAAAGATGTAAATAAATCCCGATAGGTGATCCATTCTGTGTAATTACCAGAGAATTTCGGTATTACAATTTTAGGCAACTGGAATAGATCAGACCTATCAGATCTCTGACCTACCTCACCATGAGACTCTATTATTTTGGTATCCTGTTTAGTAAATGTGTTAATTCTAGATTTTAGTTCCGTTTTATAATCAGTGTAAATTTCCTCCGTGATGTCGTAAATGTCTTTCTCACAATACTCGTGATTCTTTAATGCATCACCATAGCTTTTTATTAGAGTTCTATGAGTTTCACAAAAACATTTCCACAATGCCTCTAATGATTCTAGTTTTGTTTCACAATATATTTCAGTAATACGATCCTTTGGTGACTTTTTATAATTTACTCTCGCTTTATAAATTTTTTCGTAGTTATCAATTTGCAAATTTATTTCTGAATCCATTGTTAAAGAAAATTAAAATTCAACACGTAAATAAAATATATAGAAACTTTAACAAATGTAAACAGAAAATAAAATAAACGAAAACTTCAAACACTTCAGTTTTGACAACATCAAAATTTTACTATGACAAGACAAGTGTCAACAACAAAAACCACGAAAAAATTCTAAGTGTTTTGAAACACGTCGGAACCACTTTTCTTAAAAATTAGGCTAATTTAATGTAAACAAACCAAATTCTTACAAGTTAAAATTCACTCACACATACCTAAGGTTCAAATTTCTACACCACTACCAATAATGTCTTGTTGACCACCAAATTTCTTCAAGATAGCTACCACGTACACACAAAGATCAATTTCGCTTGACTTGAAGACGAAAAAAAATCAAACACTCACAGTTTTTATTGTCCCTTACACACATTCGTGATGTCACTGTACCAGAACTGGTTCCTGACGGCACCTCCTCCTCAGCATCAGCACCGTCCCGAAGTCCAAAGCCGGATTCTCCACCAAGCCTGGACCCCTGCTGCAGCTCCAACTCCTCAGGATGCTGCTTCTCAACCAGCACGGCACCACCACTTCAAAACTGCGTCACCACTAGGACGCCTTCCTCACCGACCTCGAAGGACCATGTTAAACGTCGAGGGAGAGCTACTATGTTGCTTTGCTTGAATAAAAGCCAACTTCGTAGATACTAGTTTTTATTGATGATAGTCACACGCTCGCTGTCTTACAATTGTTTTTTCTTCTTCTTAAATATGTGTCATAAATAAAACTAAACTGAATGCTGTCATTTAGCTATACGACCTTACATAATAGAGTCTCATGGTGAGGTAGGTCAAAGATCTGATAGGTCTGATCTATTCCAGTTGCCTAAAATTGTAATACCGAAATTCTCTGGTAATTACACAGAATGGATCACCTATCGGGATTTATTTACATCTTTGATACAATGAGAATCAGCTGTTTCTTATGCCAAGAGGTCGATTCCTATAGCGGTACCATGAGTTGGCTATCGAAAACTTACGTACGTTAAAAACCTGCCGAGTTGTTTTTTTCATATGACCGATTTTAGTTCTTAGCGTGACCACCAGGGGCGCTGTACAAGTTTTTCATAGACATATTTACGTAGGCGATATCGAGTCCGTAACTTTTAAACTCATGGTAGCGCTACTAGACATCCTGGATGTGCTATTTGTCTATGTGAGTATATTTGTGTTATTGTTCCCACTGCTGGGGCATAGGCCTACCCTAAACTAGGGAGATAAGGCCTTGGTCAACCTAGCCAAGTGCGGGTTAGTAGACTACACAACCATAGAATTTGTTCGTAGGTGTGCAGCTTTTCTCACGATGTTTTCCTTCACCGTTAAAGCTTCGAATAATCGTACATTTGAATTATATTTGTTGTCACTGTTGATGCTTAAGCTACTTACCACGGATAATATGAATATATGCGATGTTGTGTATATAGGTAAAGAATATAAATAAAGAACTACACAACATAGCACTCAGTTTGTGTTCAGTCAAAAATCAAAACCACAGCGTCACCAAACTTCAGAAACCCTAACCATACCCCAATAGCCATTAAGACACAATTCGTTCAGAAGCATCTTTGCATACATCAGCCTCCGATGAAGACGGGTCTTTATCTCGTCTAACCCCATGCACCGTTTGGGGGGTAAAACACCATTAATAACGGGATTAGGGGATACTAAGAATAAATTCGCGAAACCGCCGCGAGGGAGATTTATCGTGCACTTAGCATAACGCTTTGGGATGCGTTTTATATTAATTTTTCATTGGTTGGTGAGGCTAAGGTATTACCCTATTGGTTATACCAATAGGTTCCTGGGTCTATACTATAGGCATAAGAAAGTACTGAAATCCTAACGTGTACTGTATCTATGCATCAACTTTAAACTATCATTAAAACATTACTTAATCATTACTTATCGGTAAAACATTACTTCCTTATAGCGCAGTCGGTTAAAAAGTAGCCTATAACCTTTCCTAGGCTCTGGACTATATCTGTACCAAATTTCATTTAAATCGGTCCAGTACTCTATGCGTGAAAGCGTAACAGACAGACAGACAGACAGAGTTACTTTCGGATTTATAATATTAGTAAGGATACACAAATTAGAAAACAAAGTGTTTTAATGTGTGTATCTGCAACCGCCAACTTCCCAACTCCGGGCTAAGTAATTTCAGAAACAGAAAAACTCACATAAAAATTGCTTGACCCCGGATTCGAATCGGCGACTTCTTGCTTCGAATAGACCAACGAGGCAGTCAAAAATTATAGGTGATCTAATTATAGTCTTCTTCTTATCGTGTGGTTGATGAACAACTTGGTGTCAGAGTTTAAGCCGCCCGTAGGCCTCTGACATGGCTTCACACACCGTAAATAATAGTTGTAGGTGTTAAATGACGTTACCCATGTGAAAGTAAGATGGCAACGACAGATCATCAATTGCAGCGGTTGATAATGACAGCAAAACTATATAAAGCGATGTATTCTTTGGTTTTCAACCACATACCCGTTAATAACCAACATTAATGCTGATTGCTGTTTTAAAAACAGTCATAATTATCCTTTTATTGGAACACAATAACAATAAACGTTCATAAATACGTTTTCGGACGGTTAAAAATTCAAGTAGCATAACCATTAAACTTTAAAAAGTCGTTGAGACCTATAACTTACGTCTGCGCCCATATGAACGAATAATCTTACAAACGACTTCAAATAACTGTTGTAATTACTCTAAATTAGTTGTCTAATAGCCCATAAGACAATTAAAAAGCTAAACACGTCTCCCTAACACAACCTTACAATTAAAAGTCGGGGTAATGACACATTTGACGCTTCCAAATATAGGTTACTTCGTTAATCTAAGGGCCAAATTAATGCTGTCATTATGAAACCGAACTGTCAAATTAGGGATACCCCTGAGCGCTCATTTTCGGCTAAATGGCCTACTCGATTAGATCCAATTAGGAGTGTAGGTAATTTTGCGTGTTATTGTTCGGCGATGAAGTTTTTGTTGTAATAAAATTCTCCCTTCGGCCCTTGTTATGGCTGTGACATCTTATTAAAATTCTGCCTAGGGCGAGTCCTGCGTTTCCTTCGTAAACTGGCGGCCGAGTGATTTGTTCCCGGTAATGTTGTTAATTTGGTTTCGGTTACCGATTTGTATGGGTGATTTAGTTGAGGCGGTTTTTAATTGTTATGGTGTGGTAGAGGCGTAGTTCGATACTGTTTTGAATGAATAATTTTGGGTGTTTGATTTATTTAATTACTTAAGTCTCTTTTAAGGCAATTTTAATAGTTTCATCTTTACCTCATGACCCTGGTCTTTAGAGTGTACATTCGAAAGAGCTAATAAAGTAAAGTATGAAAAATAATATTTTTTTTTTCTAATATACAGCAAGGTAGGTTATCAAAATAATACAGAATCTGAGGTGTTTAAAAGTGGACGGCGAAATACAACCGTTTGAAGATTTAATATTATCTTTTGCGTTGACGAAAAGTGTATTAGTACTCTATAAGAGATGAAATAATTTATGAAATGAAATGAAATAATTTATTTTGCAAATAATATTTCAAACTAAGCAACGAATTTTCATTAAGTTTTTTTAACAGAAGGATTTACCATGAAGGTTTTTATGTAAATTTCACCCGAAAGAAGCAAGTGTGGGTCACAAGGAATATTATGTGATGATTAATAAACGATCATTATCTTTCACGTGTATCTGTATTTTGTGTGTTAAAATATGTATATTATATGTAAATCACCAAGTAAAAATCCATGCATATTTCCTGTTGCCGTGTCCGCCAGTGTAACACGTCACCTTTAGACCAATTTCCAAATTCCTTTTTCTTCGTTTTATTTCGTTTCAATAACGCCCAATGTTGATGAGTAGTCAGTCGAATATATATTTTTGTTTTCTAATCGCGTGATTTGCGAATCCCACCTTTTGTCTAATGCAATAGACACTGTATTCCCGTGGGGTGGTATTCATAGAATTGTATTAAATATTTTCGTAATAACGTAGCGGGACGAGGCAAATTGGTTGTTATTTGATATAAATTTTATATGAGATAGGGACGTCCCGCCCTTTCGAGTGTGCTCTCTTGTTATTCCCGTATTTCATGCGGGATTTGGGATTTTTGTTGTGAAATGTTTACGAAGAAAATTGGAATGCTCAAATCCGGGCTACAACGACGATTGTATTGAAAAGCCCTTCGTGTAAAAATGAGCTTTATGAATGCCAATGATCGAATGTGATGTATTTTCTCTACAACTCGTTATAATTTTTTTTATACAAAAGGCTAACAAGATATCCTCACTCTACCTGATGGTAAGCCTAATGTAAGGCATCCGACCGATTTCAGCCATATCGGCAAATCTCAATTAAGATCAGCCAAGTGTGCAGGACATAATAAGTGATAATACATGTGCACTCTCATAGTTCGGTGAGACGGCAATCCGACATGACCGATGAGTGATCGGGCGCAGGACTACCGGCTTAACTTGCTTTCCGAGACACGGACGTGCAACCACCAACTGCCTAACTCCGGGCTGAGAAATTTATTTACAGAAAAACTAATACAAATTTTGCCTGACCTGGGACTCGAACCGGGTACCTCTCGATCCTTACGCAGCGCTTGCTACCAATAGACCAACGAGGCAGTTAGTAAAAGACATAGGCAAGTTGTTAACCGACTTCGCTATAAGAGCGTAACGTTTCAAGCAGATTCGGGGGCGGAAAGCTAGTGCATACACACAATCGGAAAACGACAACCGTCCACCCATCCCCATCTACACATACATCTTTGTCCAATTAAAAAAAAAACTTATTATATCCGTCCAACAAACAAGTCTTATTATTCTGTTTGGCCAGTGCCGGGTAAAGCTGTGTGCACACGGCGGCACATAGGCCCGCATGTAAAATGGAGCGAGTTCCAGAGGGTGCCGGAGGGTCGCAGTAATGGCGGCAATGTCGCGAGGACCCATTCTGCCCTCCGCCCCTCCGTAAAGTCGCGAAGCGCGGGGTATATGGGGGAATTGGAGATGGTTTCCTATTGTGATATGGCGTAGTTACCTACCTACTATGGCTGTGCAATCTACGGTTGGGAATAGCTAGCTTGGAAGGAGAATCTTTACTTAAATCTTATCTTCCTGATATTATAAAGAGGAAAGGTATGATTTTTTGTTTCGAATAGGCTCTGAAACAACTGCATCGATTTGAATAATTCTTTCACTTGGAAAGCTACATTTTTTCTATGTGACATAGCTGCTATATTTAATTTTTTTTTAAATGGGGATCGTTACTAAAATCACGATTAAGTGTAAAAAATTTATAAATTATAGTGTAGTAATGTAGTACAAGTACTTAATAAAGAGGAAATATTTGTATTCTTTTTGTTAAAAAATTATTTCATCATTGAAAAGCTACATTCACCCTGTAACATAGGCTATAGTTTATCCCTGTATGAGAAGTAGTTTCATGGGGACGCGGGTGAAACCGCGTGAAACAGCGAGTTTAAAATATAGTTGACAGGCTCGGTGGAACAGTGGTGACCCAGGATCACTATTTAGAGTCGTGGGTTCGTTTGCCACTCAGGACAAATGTTTGTATGAGGAACATCTTATTTGTTCTGTGTCTGGGTGTGTTATTAAATATATTTGTATATCCAATGAGATAGTATGGAGCTTGAGCAAGAAGATAGGATATTTTTAAACGACTGTGTATGTAAGTAAGTAGGCGGATAGTTAGTAAAAAAAAGTATTCATGAACGCACAAATTGAGCATTAAAATCATTGATGTTATAAGAGTTAAACGAAAACATTTTTAAACATAGATATATTAAAACATCTGACCCAAAAGTTATTTACAAAACACGTCAATTAGACCAACATTTACAATGCAATTTTATTCACCTCGTTTAAAATTAATAAGAACTAAGCCTTTACACACTTTGAAAGGTAACTCAAAGTACCGTAGCTTTTCCGCACAATTTTTAACTAAATTTTTTTTTTACCATTTTATCTGCTTTTCTCGCATATACTACGGCCAGCGAAATCTCGCTAAATATTACACGCGTCCTAACTGCTGAGTGGAGGGCGACTGTTGTACGGGAACCGTTTTAAAGTATAACTATTTACACGTTTTACATACTGGGTGTAAAATGCAAGTCTGTATATTTCGCTCTTTTTTTTTGTGCAAACCTTTTGAGGAGCGCAAATAAAGAAGGAGACGTGACGTTTTCTTTTTTGGGAAGTGACGTAACAATATTGTTGAAACTACTGGTAAATAATGTAGGCGTATAAAAAGTATTTACTAATTAAGTTACAATTAGAAATACATAGATGGTGTTTACGAAGAGTTGCGTAATATTTGGTAGTTGCTTAAGCATACCTATATGTAACTGATATTGGAACAATAGTGGTTTTCACAAATGTATTAAATAGATAAATACAACACCCAGTAACGCTACACTGATTTTTACTAAACAAATTGGTCCCGAGTGGGAATCGAATTCGCGGCTCAGGTGCAAGAAACGAGTAGGTACAATCCAATACGCCTAGTCATTTAAGTATATTAAAATTTGCACTAGTTATAAGTATCTGATGTACCGCAATTAATAAAAAGTCCAAAGGTGTCCCACAGGTATAAATAATAAAGAATAGATACATACGTAGTCACAAAAGGACCATTCTTTTAACCCCTCACCAACGCAAAATAATGACCGTCAATAACATGACCACAACACCTTGTAGTACCTACTTCAAAAATCGAATTAACCTGTCAAAAAATAAACTTTAAATATAGAACACTCTCATACGTCTTTCACAAATCACAAACCGTCACTCAATGCGGGCCGGAGACAAACTATTTTGTGTTTTTTTTATTTTTATTTTTTTGCCCGCCCCATTTATAATGAATTCCAGTTTTTGTTCGCATTACTTCCCCGGTACAAATTACGATCGTCTCCTTATAAATATTCGGCCGGTTAAATAAAGGATTGTGCCCGCGGCTCTCAAACTTTGCAACGTCAATTTTGTTTCGTTAAAAATAGTTTAAAGAGGAATATTGTTGCTTTTGACATACTTAATTTTGAAGTTTTAATAAATTTACCTCACGGAATAAATAGGGGTGCCTACATTTTTGAAGGTTAAAATTTCCCTAATTTTCATAACGTAAGTACCAAGACCAATTGTAAAAAAAATATAGGGTTACTCTTAGTGCTCGCGCAAATAATAGACAATACTATATAGAAAAAATGCAGAAATTGTCACATAATTTATATCATTATCAGGTAAATTTCACCAAAGCTTTACCTGTGAACGTACAATGACAAACATTATTCGATCTAACTATTATTTACTAAATGAAGCTGATATACATTTTCTTAGCCTGCGCAAAAAACTTTGACATCCACTGACCTATATTCAAATTCTCCAAGGTCTCCAAGATCTCAATGAGACGCGTCAATGAAAACCTGTTTCAAATGAGATGGGGTTTTTAATCTTAAATCTTGAGAAACTCTTAGTTCCCCGCTACTAACCATATTCGGCAAAGACACGCATTAAAAATGGGGTTGTATGATATTTCAATAACATTTTAATGAATATTCCGCAGTTTGCATATTCATTGGACCCTTTAATAATTTCGCTCAAAGTATATTGAAATATGCGAATGGCATATTCTTTGAAATTGATACAAAATGTTTTTTGTTTTGCTGAATTATAATAATTACTGTAATGACATTAATTAATAGTAGTGACATGGTCATCATCATTGTTTTTAATGTACAAGTATGAACTACAACATAATATTACAATGTAGGAGTACCATGTATAATGTATTCTTCAGTTATGGGACGTAGAATAATACTTATTAACTTTTCTTAGAAATTCGACTTCATACTAAAATTTGCATAACATACATTTTTAGCGTAAATACTGTAGTAAATATGAATGTCATTAATCAAATATTTTTTTTTAATAGTCGTAAAATTAATTGTACTTAGGGTTAACATATTAAGATAATTATTATTATAATTACAATTGTGTGTACCAAAAAGCTTTTTTTTCAAACGGAAACAGTTGGATTTTAAACAGCTGCTACACCAGGCCAGTATGAACAATTTAACGGATCTATACTAATCTCTCTGGGATACCGACAAAAACCTCATTACCATCTCAACACGGTTACTGTTATAATTCCTCATTGTGCTGAACTAAAATAATCGCAGGAACTCACAAACAATGAGTTGTAAGAAAAAAACTGCGTTGGGTTCAAGATGAAATAAATGTGTATGCAAATTTTGAACGAGCGCGAGAGGGTTAGTCGACCGCCATTGCGAATTGTGACGTCACTACGAGAACTTTATACTGTGTTAATTTCTTGAATTAATCTAAATCTAATGAGGATCTTTGGTATTTTTAAAATAATTATAACATAATTATGTTCTATTATCTATATATGTCATAGGTACTAGCTTAGCACGCCGAATATGCACGGGTGAACAATTTTTTTAAAATTTTCGGATAAAATATAATTAAACCTAGTTTTTTCTATGTAAGTTATAGATTTTCTATGTAAGCTATAGATTTTCTATGTAAGATATCTGTGCCAGCGACATCGTCAGCGTCCTTCCCCGTTTTTTAACACATTTTCCATTGTTTCTTTGCTCCTATTGGTCGCAGCGTGATGTTATATACCCTAAAGCCTTCCTCGATAAATGGTCTATCCAACACAAAAAAAAAAAAATCAGTAGTTCTGAGATAAGCCCGTTCAACCAACAAACAAACTCTTAAACTTTATAAAATCAGTATAAATAAATTTTAATGGTAAAAATTATATCAAAAGTACTGGATACTTTGTGGGTTTCTTTATTATATACCCATTTTCAATATCAGTATACATACTAGCTGTGCCCGCGACTCCGTTCGCATACATTTCGATTTTTACAATTAGGTTTGTATGGGGGCCACGTCTTATCATAACTGAAGCTAGAATTTAAATAGCCTATCTTGTGTCCCAGATTTCTATGTGTTTTTATACCAAATTTCATCAAATGCGGATAATAGGCGAGACGACTAAAAAAATATAATTAGTCCGTTATTTAGATTATTTAAAAATATTGTACTCGTATTTTTTATTTTGTTTCACAAACAAGAAATTATGAAGGTATAGTGCTTAGAAGTTTCGTATGACGTCACGATTAGGTACAATTTTTGCGTAACTGTGACGTCACAAGCCCCCACTCCAGAAGTTTGATAAGCTATAATTTTGTCATTTTTCAATCAATTGAAGAACAAAAAAATACGTGTCCCATATTTTTGTATAAACTAACTTACGGACTAAATAGAATAATAAGATTTTGACCCAGTCGTCACGCCTATTGGTTTAAGAGTTATGGAGGAACATACATACATGCACACATACAGAAAATCGTGAAATTAGTATCAGTATCATATATTGAGCCTATAAACACAATATCTCTGAAAACAAACTAACTTACTCCATGACCGACTCTTACAGATTTATTATAGACTAGCGACCCGCCCTCGCTTCGCTTCGGGTATATCTCTATCTCTATATAATATATTTCAACCCCGTAAGGGATTTTACATACAGAAGTTATTTCCCAATAACTCCCGTTCCCATGGGAATTTTGTAATATCGCGTTGGAAGTAAGCTTTACGTTCATTAGGGTACCTGCATGCCAAATCTCAATCGTCTATCTATATCGCGGTTTAGATTTTTTCATACAAAAGTTTTTTTCCTATTACTCCCGTTCCCGTGGGAATTTTACAATATCCTGCTGCAACTAAGCTTTTAATTTATTAAGGTACCTCCATGTCAAATTTCAAGCGTCTAACTTATGCGGTTAGTATTTTTCATACAAAAGGATTTTCCCGTTATTTCCCGTTCCCGTGGGAATTTCGGGAAATCCTGTCCTAACGGATGCCTACGTCATAACATCTACCTGCATGCTAAATTTCATCTCGATCCGTTCAGTGGCTGTGACGACTTCGTCCGCGTAGAGATGTTTAACGGCTAAAACATTACTTCTTTATAGCGCAGTCGGTTAAAAAGTAGCCTATAACCGTTTCTAGGCTTTGGACTATATCTGTACCAAATTTCGTTTAAATCGGTTCAGTACTTTATGCGTGAAAGCGTAACAGACAGACAGACAGACAGACAGACAGAGTTACTTTCGCATTTATAATATTAAAGTAAGGATTTTCAAGTGTACACAATTTCATAAAGGTTAAACTATTAAGTCTTCTCTGTTTATTACTTTCAGTAAGCACGCTTGCATAGATTACGAAAGAAGTAAGAACATACTATACAATACATCTTGTGATTTAAGTAGCACTAAACACAAACTGAAGTATAAAGATGATTCTAAAATTGTGAAATAATGGAACGTTTCTGAAATAAACCAGCTATTTCATTTATTTACCGCTGATTTAACTCACTTTAACTAAAAATAAACTATTATTTAAACGGATTTGGACAACGAAGACGGTTCGTTTTAGTACTTTACCATAATGATTTCTTGTGTTTCAGAAATTACTTTGGTATTCTGTTGGTGGATTTTAATTTAGTACTAAAGTTTTATCGCACTTGTATTGAATGCAATGTTTGAACATTTGACTACCAATATATTTGCTACAAAGAGGCAGAAAGGCCCATCAGAGATAAGTATTCGAAAATATTACAGTAATTTTAAAAACTAAAGTAAACACGCTATAAAATTATACATACGATTCACCTCAGTATTAAATTGATTTTTAAAAAATGTTCACTTTCCTTAGGGGTGAGAGCCATCCGCTCCCCCGCAAGTCCGGTGATGATGACGAGGCTACTCCAAGCCATCATCATATGTCAGTTAGGAAAAAAAACCCAACTTCCAAATAAATTGTCCAAATAGAGCCTAAATAGTTGGTTTGGATGGGTAACCCCATTCTGAAGTTATCAAATTGTAACGAAAAGTGGCAATAATTTTTATGAAGAAAAAATTTTACGACTTACTTTTTCCTTTTTTTTTTTAGAATCTTAATAAAAAATATGTAGTCAAATAATAAACCTTTAGGGGTGAGAGCCATCCGCTCCCCCGCAAGCCCGGTGATGATGACAAGGCTCCTCCAAGCCATCATCGTTAGTCAGTTAGGAAAAAAAAAAAAACAAACACCAGCTATTGAGAATTTGTAGTATACACGTACAAATTCTCAACAACTTATCGACAAACATAAACAACTTACAATGAAATACGTAAAAACAGAAACGGTTAACATGAAAAAAGATCGTATCTCCTTTAAACTCATGCACAACGCCAATTTAAATCAATTAGTCGTAATGATTGTCGTTTCGAACCACGCCAAAATACATTTTAATGTCCTGTATCTGGAATTAACTTCATAACGAGCTTTTGTGAAGTACATTCTTGGTCCTGATAAGTTGCTTGATGAGTGTAAGTATTCATTTTATTCGGTTTAATTAAGTAAATTATGTTTTAGGCTGTTCGACTACATTGTTTATGATTTGGGTGATTGCTTTTGGCTTTTCTTATTTGTGGTCTGTGCCCCTTCTTTGTGACACTGGGTTGGTGTTTATTTAGAAAATGAGATGATTGATATTATTGTCAAAAATCAATAATTACATAAAACTCAGAGAGAATTTAAATTTTAAAAGGTTACAAGAATTAAAAAAAAACTTTTCGTTTAGAAGAATAGACGGTAATTTTATTTATTTATAATGTTTATTCCGCTTAGTAAAGCAGATATTATTCTTAATGTTAATGAAAAATTAACAGTTATGGTATTGTTTTTAACACATAACAACTATATTTTTTTATAGTTAGCTATCTAATTCCCAAACCTACTTTTCCGAAAACTCTTTGAACTTTCGCTCCTAATTACTTTCAGGAACGCAATCACTTAAATATAGTTCGGAAACCTATTCCGTCGAACAAAGTGTTTCAAAGCACGAAACAAAGAAAAAACATTTTACATTCCAACAAAAATACAACTATTTCTACTCAAGCCAAACTAAATTTAATAGTGGACATAACTCTTCCTTAATACAAAGCTAATTTACTCGATTTCACAAAAAAGTACTAAATAACACAACCCTTTAGAATTCTAAAACGATGTAACCAAATTAATGTAACACTATCACTGTCTATCAGTTCGACTAAACATCCATTAAGACCCATTTACATAAATTTACAAGCAACGAATGCCAGCTCAAATGTAAAACATCTTCACAAATTAATCTCCGAAAGGGTGAGAAATAGATAAACTAGACCATCCAACAAACACAACCCTATAAAAAATGGAATACAGTTCAAAATCCACTAAAACTATGTTGATTGAACATACATCCTGTGTTGTGATTCAAATGAACGAGTAACCGATATCCCTGAGAGCAACATTCCATTTTCAAATTTGAAAAAGGCCATTCATAGACACCTTTGTTTTTTTTCTGTCTCGACGTTCGAAAACTGGGACACGCATAATAATTATACGTTGCCCTTTTATTTTTTTTTCAGCCAAAACCGTTAAGCAATGAATACTAAATCATTAGTCGTATTTTTGAAATTGGAACGCAGCTGGTGGTTTTTTTCGCGACATTGTTTTTTTGACGATGTAAGTAGCGAGTTGAAAAAATTGTTTGGTTTAGTGATTTGAATATTTTTATTTAGTTTTGACTGTGGAGTCAAAAGCGCAGAATGGGATTTTGCTATGGAGAATAAAATATGGTGTAGTTTTTTTCTGGACTCTTTTTTGACGCAAGTCAACATTTGCCTACTGTTTTAAAAAATAAAAAGTGCCAAATCTAAATAAACCTCCGGGTGTTAAAAACCAAAGACATATACTTTTCTTTAAACGTTTGTACGTTTGTATTTTTGTTAATCATTATAAAAACACTTAAGATCACTCGGTCGATACGGTTCAAGTTACAATCCGCACATTATCCTTACTAATATTATAAATGCGAAAGTAACTCTGTCTGTCTGTCTGTCTGTCTGTCTGTCTGTCTGTTACGCTTTCACGCATAAAGTACTGAACCGATTTAAACGAAATTTGGTACAGATATAGTCCAGAGCCTAGAAACGGTTATAGGCTACTTTTTAACCGACTGCGCTATAAAGAAGTAATGTTTAAGCCGTTAAACATCTCTACGCGGACGAAGTCGTCACAGCCACTGGACGGATCGAGATGAAATTTAGCATGCAGGTAGATGTTATGACGTATGCATCCGTTAGGACAGGATTTCCCGAAATTCCCACGGGAACGGGAAATAACGGGAAAATCCTTTTGTATGAAAAATAATAACCGCATAAGTTAGACGCTTGAAATTTGACATGCAAATACCTTAATAAATTAAAAGCTTAGTTGCAACAGGATATTGTAAAATTCCCACGGGAACGGGAGTAATAGGAAAAAAACTTTTGTATGAAAAAATCTAAGCCGCGATATAGATAGACGATTGAGATTTGGCATGCAGGTACCCTAATGAACGTTAAGCTTACTTCCAACGCGATATTACGAAATTCCCATGGGAACGGGAGTTATTGGGAAATAACTTCAGTATGTAAAATCCCTTACGGGGTTGAAATATATTATATAGAGATAGAGATATACCCGAAGCGAAGCGAGGGCGGGTCGCTAGTATGAAATAAGTAACGATATGAAATCTGACGCCGCAGTAAAAACTTTACTTTGTCTCCTTTATTTTGCAAAAAGGTTAAAACTTGGTTAAAACGAATATATTATTGGACGACATAAAATTTTAATTTTAGAATTCACTAATACAATGTGTTATTGCGTTTTATAGCCGTTTATTCAACAGGTCATATTTCATAACACTTTTATTATTTAAAACTTGATTCGACCTTGGTGTTTTTTTTCTTTTGTGTGATATTTTTCACTCACTTTTGACAGTAACGATTTTGAGTTATTTTGTGGTTTGGCTTTCTACAACTTCCACTTTGAAGGCAAGACGTTCGTCAACTGATTGATAAATGCCTTAATAGTTCGAATAAATAATAGTGATTGATCTCAAATAATGCCCTGATCCCATGTCCCTTCAATTTGACATTTCGTCAGTTCATCTTGTAAGAGTCTACGCACGGCGTCTTCCTATTTTTACTATTTGATCGTTTTTCAACTTAGCACGCGAACACACGGATAGTGAACTGGTAGCAATGTGTTTTGTGACATATTTATAAATGTATTCTAGCTTCCTTACATAGGAAACAAAGAAGGTTTTAAATGGAGGTGGACGCCATGCAATCAACAGTACTCCAGGCAATGTGTTCTGCCCACCTCCACCTAACATACAAACGGTAGCAAAATTAATTGCCAACAGACATCTGTTTATTAATTGTCTAACGAATGTTGCACATAAATTGTGCTAACTTATTGCGTTTAAAGAAAAAACGAAACTCGAAGCAACACTTAATTCAAAGCGATCTCAAAACCTGTCGTTGGGCCAAGGTGTGAATTTTGCAAATTTAAAAGAATTTAATTCGACCCCAAAGGGACAGTTAGTATTGAAATTTATGACTTGCGCCCTTTTGCGCAGGGGATAAAGACGTAAACACAGTTACGTCGTTTTCGATCTTAATGCAAATGAGGTAACCCATTTCTTGAACCCTATAATTACGCTGCTCTGCATACTATTTAGTGAATAAATATTTATAAGGAAGTGAAATTTTAGATGTCCCATTCTTATTAAAACTACCGGTAATAACGTTGGTTACTTGTTAAAATGTCTTAGTTTGCATTTTCGTTTCGTATGCAAACGATGTAACTTGCAGTTCTCGACGTGTGATATCACATTGGGGACATTCCCACGTATGTTAAATTAAATAAGCTGTATTGCAAATTAATTAATTCTTCACAAGTGATTCCGGTTTGCGAATTTTATGCGCGATCAGACCAGCTAATGTTTTGTAAGCGAATTTTAATATTATTTAATTTAGGGAGATGATGAGAAATTTCATTTACATACCCAGTAATATTGTGCAAACCAACTGAGGTAGTGAACAAAAGTTATTCTATTTTACCAAGCTATGTGAACATTTTTGTATATTAATAAATACTTTGAATAAGATAAACTCTGCTAAGATACCACTTCGTTAGAAGCTGATTTGAGATTAATCTGAAGATTTTTTTATGTGTGCCAAAATAAAATTGTTATCATAGAGATCATAGTATTGTCTATTATTTGCGCCAACACTACACCTTTGAAACAAAACTTAATTAATCAAACACAAAAAAGAATAACAATAAACGCAAATTAATCCTTAAAATTAGTCTTTAATCAAATGCATAGAGATTTGATTGAAATGAAATTGTATAATACTATTCAAGTGCTATCAATCCTTGTCTACCTTCTTATTTTCTTACTTTAATATTATAAATGCGATTGTAATATTATTAACTATCTGTCTGTCATGCTTACACGCCAAAACTTCTAAACCATTTTAATTAAATTTGGAACACGGATAGTTTCTATCTTAGGTCCTAAGGTTTAACTACTTATTATTGTATTTCAATGTAAGGCAGTGATGTCTCGCGCGATAAACGATAGAAAAGATCGAATTCGCGTTCAGAAAGCTAGTACTCGTAATATAATGTATCTAATTTCTAAAAGTCAATACGTTAGCGCTAGAAAATTCAAATTAGTTATGCACCTTTAACTTTTTATACACAGATGCCTAATAATTGCTCCATTATACTGATATTTATAGGTATTGTATCGGATTATACAATCTTCAACGACACGTGTCCCTTCTAATATCACCTTAAACGCTTATCTATCCTTGCTATCACTCAGCTTAGGCAACAAAGTTTTAATGCAAAAAGTCTTAATGCAAAAACGCGTCATTTATCTTAACGACACATTCCGGATAACGAAGACGGGTCGATGTTAATACTTAATTTATTCGTCAACTTTGAAAGGCGATACATCAATTGCAGTAATTATCGAGGAACATAAATTATGCTTTAAGTGTTTGTTAAACACTTTTAATATGAATATCTGTAGACGTTATCCGTAAGGCTGAGCGGCGATCTTCAGTTTGATCGATCTACACTCTGATCGTAGTTTTCCTTAGCAATTATGATATTGTAATCTGTTTTTATTCCGTTTGTGAGGCGAATAGGTAATAGTGACATCTACACTAGGATTGGCAATGTCTACTTCTCTTATATGCTTCACCAGAATAATTATTATTGCTAGTAAGTTTTATTAAAACATAAAAGTATATAAAAATCGAAAATCAAAGGCATGCCCAATAAGTAATAAGGCTTTTCAAAAAAAAAAATTATTTGTAAAAAAGAAATACTAAGAACTACGTAAAACAGAGACATTATGAATATTGCATCATCATCATCAGCCCATTCCTTTCCACCTCCCCAAATATTGCATACATGTGTATAAAACATGTACCTACACAACATAAAGAACATTTAAATCACACAATACCAAATTGGGTCTGACAATCGAACAAACGGCAATAGCCAATATTTTCCACCATCCCCCTAAATGCCGACAAAAGATCGAATAATCGATTTATAATGACTCAATTGGTAGCACTTGACTCGTGTCGATCGATTCTCCCCGATCGATTGTAGAATCGATTTCGATTGGGGGTTCTATTGTCGCCTTTGTTGTGGATCACAATGGTATTAGGTTATGTTATGATGTAGTTTGTAAGAGTACACATTGTTGGGGTAATATTTAATACTAGCTGTGCCCGCAACTCCGTTCGCGTTGAAGCTAGAATTTAAATAGCCTATCCTGTGTCCCAGATGTCTATGTGTTTTTATACCAAATTTCATTAAATTCGGATAATTGGTTTAAGAGTTATGCAGGAACACACATACAGATAAAATTCTAAAAATCGTGAAATTAGTATCAGTATTATAATATATCTCTGAAAACAAACTAACTTACTCCATGACCGACCCTTACAGATTTATTATTAGTATGTAGGTAAGTAATTCAAAATTGTATGTTAGCACTGTGTAAGAAAGGTGTTAATATAAAGTAGTCCATAGGTATTTTAAGTTAAATAAAATAAATTAATTTAAACATTTCCACACACAGTCATCTGTCCCCAAACTAAGCATAGCTTGTGCTATAGAGGAAGATCCCAGAGCTGCCAGACATCACTTATTTTCTAATGGACAAAATATATACGATTGAGTAGTGGTGGGGTGTACTATCATCATATGACTAGTTGCTACCTTGACCAGACGGCCATTTTTCAGGTAGGTAACAATCAATCAAGGTACATAGAAACACTGCTCACCTGACTTAAATTCTGATGGCTGATTTTAACATATATTTCACAGAATATCATTAAAAATCAGGATTCATTACTCCCAGTCACATGCGGTCGGCGGTTTTACCTTACAGACGCTTTAAAGCTATGAAAAAATTAATTAAGGTTACTTATTTTCTCAATCGTATATATTTTGTCCATTAGAAAATAAGTGATGTCTGGCAGCTCTGGGATCTTGGACCACTATGGGTGTCAGAGACTGATATACATACATAGATATTTATAAATACATACCTAAATTTTATTCACACCCAGACACGGAACAAACTCCGATGTTCATCGCACAAATTATTGTCCCGAGTCTGAATCGTACTGTTTCACTGTTCCACCGAGCCAGTCAATGTAAATTGTGACAATAGTTAAAGATAATAGATAATATGTAGATACAGACATTGATTTACATTAATTAGAAAGTTTTAGCGGAACCATGATAACGTAATTTTACTGTACTTTTATTCCTTAATACTAAAATACTAAAAAAAAAATTATTGATACGATTTGTGCTTTATAACGAACCATGGGAAATGTTCATGAGGTCTTGTAAATAATACCTTTCAGCCTAGTCACGACAAAATACACAAATAAAAGTTAAAATTATGATGTAAAAGTTCTATAATTTCACTACGAACTACATTCTATATCAATATTTTTTATTGCATACTTTCATTAAGGTAACTGACACAGAATGTTAATAGATATGCATAAATTGTTTTAGTTACACCTGCTTACATCTAAGGTGTGCTACGAAATTTGTCAAATGGTAGCCTTATTTTAGTCATAATGTTTTTATTTTAATTTTATTATCCGGCCTGGTGGTATGAAATGAGAATTTAATGACCGTCTCTGGCTATAATAGTGGGTTAAAAGAGGGTTGTGTCCAGCCAACCTGTCTGAAGGTGCTTTTTTAAAGGATTATAGACTTTTTTCCCTCGGGATAAGGGTGCATCGGTTAATGAATGAGTGGACACAAGGATAGCAATAAAGATTAATTTCGTTCTGTGGAAAGGTGACAGTTTTTAGTGGTTCTAGGGTTACGGGGGCGATGGGTTAAAACAGTACGTGGTTTGTTGAAATGTATTATGTCATCATTTTATTTAACTATTTTTCTTCCACATAAGCTATTTTGGTCTTTTATTCCATTGTTTAACGAGAGAATAAGACGAGGTTTATATAATATAAACCTCGTCTTATCAATAATTATGAGTGTAACATACATTTCAGATTTATTTTTCGCTATCTAGATGTTAATTAAATAAATAAATAAATAATTCATTTCAAATCAAGTTTCAAGTTCAATTTAGTGTAATAATTCCTTATAAAATGCATACATTGAATAAATTTATGATGTCTTCCACGTAAACGAAAATAACATCAAGTCTTGTGTTAAAACAGTGATAACTGATTTTTGGCTGGTTTCTGTATAATAATTTAGTACATATTATTATGTACAGAAAAGCTTCTCAATGTCAATGTATTTCTAAAATGTTATTAATACATCTTCGGGAATTCCTGAACGGTTCCACCAAAAATATATCAAGATTATGACACGCGGAACCTTTATCTGTATACCAGTTTACGCTTGACGGTCGTTTTACTTTTATCATACCTAAATGAATAACTCTATGATGGATGATTTGAGTTTCAAGTCTGCAAATATTTGCATATTAATGGCATCGTGTGTGCAGCTGATTTTTAATATAATTAATTCAACGAAAATTGACATTTACTCCATAAAAATATACGATAAAAATGATGTTTGCAAATTGATACGTGTATTTTGCTGTGCGGTGTTTTTTAATTTAGTTTATAACCCACCCGTGCTATACAGCTTTCCGCCCGTGACTCCGTCTGCGTACAGACCTTAAACCGGTAAAAATTACTTCTTTATATCTCAGTCGGTTAAAAATAACCTATGTCTTTTCTCAGGCGCTGGACTATATCGGCACCAAATTTCATTTAAATCGGTACAGTAATCTATGCGTGATTGTGTAGGACAGACAGACAGAGTTACTTACGCATTAATTCTATTAGTAAGGATTTGAATGGTTAAATACACAATTATATTTTTATGATGATAAATATTATTTTGATTTTTTTTTCTAGTTTAAATAAGTCACAATGTTATTGCTTTATATTGCTCTTATGTTCTGTAAATATACAAGCATTCAAAATCCATTTATCGGAAAATAAAAGATGTAATTCAAAACCAAATAAAACAAATTTTGCGAATTAAACTCAATATCTTATTTTATTTCAAATGTTAAGTTACCACGCAAATAATATACTATATACAACCAAATAAAATTTATGTTTAATTTATGTATCTATTTGAAAAGTTAAAATAAATATACTTAGAAGCAGCTAGATCAATATGTTTAGTAGATCATTATCTTTTTAGTTACTAAAAAATAGGTTCAAAATAATAATTGAAGAGGCACTCCACTCATTAGTATCTTTACTCATTAGTAATATATTCTTTGAGATATATAAAACTAACTGTACCGTATTTTATTTCTTTGATGTCCTTCCGATTCCCTAACGTATGCCATGAATAAACTAATAAGTAGGATAAGCGTATGCTTGAAAGCAACTCAAAGGGATTAATTTCCATCGTATACAGTGGGATGAAAAAAAAAGAGCTTCTGCTTTCAATACGTGTGTATTTTTTTAAGTTAATTTTCTTTACATTTTCTTCCGGTACTAATGGTCTGGAACTTAATAAATGTGTGTACGTATAGAACCATGGTTGCCGATTTTTATATGTATTAATAATATTAAACGTAACTAGTAGATAGGTAGTAGTTTAACTGCCTCGTTGGTCTATTGGTAGCAAGTGCTGCGTTAGGAGGACCGAGAGGTCCCCGGTTCGAGTCCGGGGTCGGGCAAAATTTGTGTGAGTTTTTCTGTAATGAAATTACTCAGCCTGGAGTTAGGAAGTTGGCGGTTGAACGCCCGTGCCTCGGAAAGCACGTTAAGCCGGTGGTCCTGCGCCCGATCTCTCATCGGTCATGTCGGACTGCCGTCTCACCGAATTATGAAAGTAAGGGAATAGAGAGTGCACTTGTGTGCACTATAATATGTCCTGCGCACTTGGCTGATCTCAATTGAGATCGGCCGCCATGGCTGAAATCGGTCGGACGCCTTATTTTTTTTTTTAGATAGGTAGGTGCTTTACAAAGTTTGAACTTTAAACTCAAGTTTCAGTACTTATTTAGATATTGCATTGATTGAACTGCCCTTAAGGACTTTTTGTGGCAGGCGCCTTGTGAAGGCCGAAAGGTCCTGGTTTCGAAGATGAGCCAAAATTGTGTAAGTTTAAATATTAGTCTTTATGGGTCTACACGCGATATAAGGACTAGCAAATACTTAGCTACTTACTGCCCGACGTTTCGACTGGGTCGCGAGCGAACTTTTCCATGATTGGTGTAACCCAGTCGAAACGCCGGGCAGTAAGTAGATAAGTATTTACTACTCCTAATATCGCGTGTAGACCTATAAAGACTAAATGGACGGCGTAAGCTTAAAATCATACGTTGTGTAGTTTTCTGTAAAAAATAATATAATAGACTTTCAGGATGACCCCATTCTACCCGTTGTTCTCTGTACTCTGAATCTATCTGTAGACCACATAATTATATGTGGTAAAAAAGACGATTGAGGCTGTAGTCCTCATCCCAAAGGCCTGTTTAGTTGCCGTTTCACGCCACGTCTGAATTACTCAGACCAGAGTCAGTAAGTTCGTGATGAACGCAATAGAAACAATAGGTTATAATAGGGTAATTTTTCCTGCATCTAGTATGTAATCAGTCACACTGTATTGCCATGTCACGTAAATATGATTGTCAGAGAACAGAGTGAACACCCATGTCTTGAGTAGTTCGCTGATCGCCATTGAGATTGGTTGCCATCATCGAAACCAGTAGGACGATATTATTAATTTGCTTAGCCGAACTTAAACGAAGACTCCAAAGATCCACTGCCGTGCCATATCTTACTTTGAGCCCAAATCTATTATGTCAAAACACAAACAAATTAAGTACAGCGAAGCCCACACAATTATTTCACGGATAACGGACAAAGGAAAAAAAAACCGCGTAAAAACAAGCTTTGTTATCGAAATTGGAAAACGAATATATCCGTAGGTACCTAAAAGAAATTCGGGTCCTGTGTAGGGGTGCACTTTTTTAAATCTCATCGCGTATACAATGGATAGGCACCCCTCCGTATATGAAACATTACCCCACAATACATCCAATAGAGCTCAGTCCCATCCGCACTCACATTTTTATAAACAGATTTTTTTCTTTGGCGTAGACAGAGACAGCTATACCGCCGTCAGAATTTGGGGGCTAAAAGCTCGAGAGCGAGGGGGATGGAGCGAAAGAAAAAGTTTCGGCGCGGATAAAGAAAGCTCAGGTACGGATAAGGGTGTGGAAGGAAGAAAAAAGGGATACGACGTGGGGTGGTTCCCACCCCCCGCGGGGGGAGATCCGTCGAGGTTCCTGCCACAGCCGCTAGATGGGGTGAAAGAAAGTTTTTTTTTTTATTGAATTTCGGCGCCGAGTTTTGGCATAATGATGATGGATTGTCCCGTGGCTTTTTGCTGATAAGTTTTTTGGGAATTTCCTTCGCGTGTAATGTGTTTTTGGAGTTTTTAAATTAGGTATACATTGTGGCGGGGATGTCAATTTTATTAGCCACGGTTGAGAGGCAAGTTTGGTTATTACGCATCATTTTCTAATATTTTTTTTTTCGTATTAACTTTGCCTTATTGCTATAAGTGAATAAACACAAAAGTAACAGTAATCACCAAAAAGGGGGTTTGCAATCGTCCGTTAAATATTGAAAATCTTATTTCTTATTCTAATAAGCTAGAATGGAATAGTGTCCTAATAGGATTTAAGACAAATTTTATTAATATGTTACTAGCATACTCATTCAAGTATTCTGGTTTAATAGTCGTATTGGAAATTTAAGAAACGCTGATAATAAGTTCTAAGTATGTTATATGAAGTGGGTAATCCCTTAGTTAGAACTAATTAATTTTCAGATATGTGTAGGTACAGTACGAAAATCAGGTGACAACATTGTTTTTAAGCTTTATTGAATACCTACCCACCCACATATTCATACCAAAAAACTCACCGCAAAAAAAATGAAAAAAAAAAAAAACAAATTGTACCCAGGTTCACCACCCCTGCAAAACTTAACACCTTCACTCCGAAACTGAACGGCAGACAGAGTGAAGGGCTCGTCTCATTAGCGCGTAGGGTGGCTGGGCCGGGACTCGAACCTGCTACCTAATTAAAAGCTTCGTGTAAGCTACCCCGTAAGTGACGGTTGAGTATGTATTGAAAAATAAATTGGTGTCTACGGATAGGCGTGGAGAGTTCAGATTTTTTAAAATAATTGGATGAAACCGTTTTTTTTCAACTTTTTTCCGGTTAAAAATGCAGACTTTTTATAGTTTCCTGCAGAATTTGGGGACTTTTTAAACGCCGTCAAAAGTAGAAGGAAATTCTACATTTGGCTTGTCATTTTAGATGCTAGCTTGAGAGACTTATTTCATTTATGGAGTAAATGAGAATAATAATGATTTCATTAATTTATATTGGCCAAGATAACAGTAGCAGTTGTCACATACGCAGTTCGGAGTTAAGATTTTATATTTTTTATAGACATATTTGATTCCTAATAGATAGCGATTAGAGTGTACATTTTAGAGCATTGTGTTTGTGACGATTGAATTAAAAAAAATATATGCAATGAAACATCCCCATAATCTAATACGAATGGCACATTCCAATCCAATTCATCAACTCAAGTAATTCTTATAAGCCCAAACACCTATAAGACAACTCCGAAAAAAAAGCTCAATATTTTCATCGGTAAACAGAACCTTTCACAAATATCCAATTCGGCCTCCGTATAAGCAATAAATAAGAGGAAAAGGCTTTCCAGACGGTGCCTGACGGGAGGGGAGGCAAAAAGAGTCGAAAAACGGGAAAAAAACGGCAAAAAAGGCAGCGGATCGAAGTCTTTCGTCCGTCGGATCCAATAATCCGGCCGTCTGTCCGCCGCCTAATGTGATCGTAGCCTAATGAAAAACGCTACGGCGCTACCCATAGTGTAGACTAAGCTTTATAGAATCAATTTGTCTATTTATTTGTTTTGACTGGCTCGTTTATGAGACCTTCATTCAAACGGAACAATTTAAAAACTAATTCAATTGTTTTTTTTTTAAGTTATTTAATTTAATTTATTAATATCTACTTTTAAGTTTGATTACATTATTTACGTACCTATATTAGTTTAACTAACGAGTAATTAATAGAGAATGTAATTTGCAAAATTAGAAAAAAAAATTGGGAAAATATATGAGATTGTAGTTTTTTTATTGCATCGATCTAGAAATTCCTATAGCCCCTGGCCATTTATTTATAACATTGGCAATCAGTAAATGTTTATTGATTTCGTTACTAACAAGACTTGTTGAAACTTTCATATAAATTCGTCTTATTAGATTTTCCGTTAGAAATTTAATAAAAAGCCCGGACTATGAATAGGGGCCGGAGCTTCACGAATGTTAAAAAAGAAATCCTGGAATGGGTTTACGTTGGTAACGAAATCAACATAAATTTAGAAGAAAATTAAAAAGGGAATATATGAGTTTCGGAAAAAAAAAGATCAGGTAATCTCAATGCAAATTAAGATCCTGTATGATGACAAATCCTAAGGGATAGCAAGTATTCATTCATTTCTTTTTTATAATATCTTCATACAGAAAATTGCAACTTTTATCTAATTGTCAATAAAACAAGAGAAAACTTTGAATAAGCATTACACAGAGCATAAACGTATCTGCTTTTACATAATTTCAGATTTTTATGGATTCTGATTAGAATGCTAAAGAACTTTAAGTTCTTATCGAGTCTACAGCAATGAGGGTATTCACGTTTGAAAAATCCACTAGATGGACAAGACGTATATTATAAGGTCTTGCTTCTACAAGATTGGTGAATATTGACATGTCTGTCGACCCCTGTCGATGTCAAAAATAACCAATCATGCTGCAGTTGGACCTCACGCCTACGTATTGGCATCTAGTGAATTCCTTATAGGCAACAATTTGTTCAAACGACAAACGATCACTTGAAAATAAATTTTCATCAATGTTCAAGTACGTACTCATCTTCACACTGCATACCTGGTCTTAGATCTCTGGAATATCTGGAATATTATCCATTGGAATATTATTGGAACATTTCCACTCACGGTCATCTGCCCCAAACTAAGCAGAACTTGTACTAGGGCGTCAGAGACTGATATACATAGGTACATAGATATTTATAAATACATACTTAAATACTTTTTCACCCAACTTAAAAACAAATTCAACAAACACCGATGTTCATCACAAACATATTTGTCTTGAGTGGGAATCGAACCCACGACTCTTGGAACCGCCAGCCAGGGTCGCTAACCACTGTTCCACCGAGCCAGTCAATCTCTAAGATAAAACATTATTATTTCCCTAAGTGAAGAAAGTGAATCTCCAATAAGTTCCTTGCCTTGAAAACTACCAACGAACTAGAAATGAGTGAACTTGAAAGAAGATACCTTTTTATTTTACTTTTCATTACTCCCAGTCTTCTTAAGAAAACTTATTCATTCATCCTCAGCTGATGCTCCTTCTCACTTGCTCTTAGGGAAATTTCAATTGCTCAAGGTTTCTGTCCCTCTTTGGCGGTGTGTTCAAACAGTGACGTCATCAAGAGGTCGTCTCCGATTCACTCATTAAATAAACAAGAAACTGAGTGAGCGTCAAGCCAGCGGGTCTCGGGATAAAATTTCTAACCAGTCCAAGTCTTGCAATTTTTACTGTTGGCAGGCAGGTAGTTGTAACAGTTTAAGAAACACGGGTACCGCACAAATTCAGTGAAAATAATAATTTTAATAAGAAAGAAATACAAAAATCTGCACACTATATTGACGCGCTTCACGACGCACTGTGTATGAGTTTGGTCAACCTACTGTCATCATCATCATCATCATCATCATTAGCCTATTTCTGTCCACTGCTGGACATAGGCCTCTCCAAATGCACTCCACTTCTCTCTATCCTCGGCCACTCGCATCCAGCTCCTACCATCCGTCCTGCGCAGATCGTCACACCACCTGGCCTGCGGGCGTCCTACACTACGTTTGCCGATAAAAAGGCAATATTACATTGCACTTCAGAAAGAAAATACTGAATCGATAACATTATTATTGTGACTCTTGTAACAAGAACAAAAGACTGTGGAAAATATGGAAACAAATGCACCAAGGTGTCCAACATTTATAATCCATTGCAAATATGTACTGGACCCATAAAAACATTTTGATGTTATGGGACGTCAAATTCAAAAAAATTACTCGTATGAGTAAAGGTAAATAAAATAGGCGAGTCCACAGTGGTGTCACCCTCTTGACGCACACTCCGCTCGTTTTAATTCGTACCCCGACCCCAACTGTTCTTCATTATCTTATTACTTACCCAACTTTGTGTACGCCGACTGAGGCTATTTGATATTTGTCTAGTTAAAATATGTTGCCTTATGATTATAAAAAGATTTGAATGTCTTTTTTTATACGAGCCTGTGACGTCCCACTTCTGGGCAAAGTATCACTCTATGTTTATCGATCTGTAGCTATAGATGGCCAGTTAAGTGTGTATTCCAGTAAAATAACCATGAAATAGTCTTCTCCTTCTCACTTATCTCTCGAATGTTTTATTATGAATTATTTTCTAACTGACATACGATGATGGGTTGGAGTAGCCTTGCCATCATCTGACTTGCGGGGGAGCGGATGGCTCTCATTTCTAAAAGAATTGGCATGTCGTCGTGACTTTTTCATTAGTATTTTTTGAAATCCAAACCAATTAGATAGGCTTTACCGTTGGCTCGCACCAGAGGTAAGGTTTACAGCTTGACGTTCAAGCCATTATCCTGTGGCCTATTATTTCTTAACTTGTACAGCTATTCATGATTATTTCAGGACTATAAATAATAAAAAGTCATAATAAATAAATTAATAATTATTAAGTTTTCAAATGTGAGGATTCCAGCTTGACGCACACAATTTAAGTGTTGCCGAACTATCACGCCATCTCTATTTAGGTCTTCCACTTAGCCTTTGAATAAAATTAAATTTTTATAGGCATTCTTTATTGCACATAAAAAAAACAATTAGAGAGCTAGTTACAATATTCAATTTAGGCGATCTTATCACTACTCGTGACTTCTTCTAGAGAGCCCACTATTTTTCTTTGTAAGTAATCACCGTTCAAGATGACTACCCATCACTGCCCTCTAGTTATAATTCCTTATGATTGATCAACGATGCACAGGCTGAAAATTTAATAAGGTCATGAATATATCTATTCTTTAAAATTGTGTGGTTTTATACAAAACATGAGATTTTCTAAGTTTTAGTTTAATACAGGCATTGATTTTTAAATATTTGTAATGAGAAATGTGTTTGTTACGCAAAATATTGTTAATATTTGATGGCATTTGGTAATCATTGGTTCAATCAGTGTCTGGTACAAATATTGTGTGATAGGCTTAAGATATACACAATTTCTTTAAATGGATTCTGTAGTTATGGTGTAAAAGCGCGACAAGCATTTTACAATATTAGCAAGGACTCTATCTGAAATACTTTTTTCTTGCCCGTAACCACGAGGGCTATAAAGAGCTCTAATCGTCGGGTCTCTAAATAATATGTTTAGAATAACAATACACGCGAGTTGAATCCGTAAAAAAAAATCAAATGTGTAGATTTTGCGTCATACAAAAACAATACTAAAATACTTTTCGCTTATATTATAAATGTATTATCTTGAACTTAATTTATTCCTAAGTACCAAGACCTTTCGATCCTTCTAGCCATCTTAAGACGCTGGCGAGAGTTGTTTTAAGTGCAGTCGCTAATGGCACCTTCACCTTGACCAGCTCTGAACCCGAGACCCAGTTCCAATGCCCTCGTAACTGGGGCACCGGGGTCATATTTGTCCCCGGAAAGGGTAGAGTAGCGATTGGTCTAACACCGTCGAAACGTCGGGCAGTAAGTAGCGATGTTTTTGCTACTCTATTTAGCTGATTTCAAAAAGGAGGTTTACTATTTGGCCTGCAAGTCTGTATGTAAGTATGTTTGTCCCCTTTTCTTTTGTCACGTGTAGATATACTAACCAGTTTTTGATAGGTAGCGATTGTAAGATAGTTGTGAGATTAGTCGGCTTGTTAATCCATCAAGATGTATTTTAATGGGTTTTTGTCACATTTGGTAGTACCAATGATTGTGCTAAGGGTTGTGGGTTCGATTCCGATCCGAGATCAACATTACCGAGATAACTGTGACTGGTGTTTATTTTATTTATAACTAGTGACCCGCTCTCGCTTCGCTTCGGGTAAATTTTACATACAAACCTTCCTTAAGAATCACTCTATCTATTAAAAAAAACCGCATCAAAATCCGTTGCGTAGTTTTAAAGATCTAAGCATACATACGGACATACAGCGAAAGCGACTTTGTTTTATACTATGTATTATGTATTGATAAATGTTCCACAACTAGTACCTTATATAAGTGCTTGACCTATATTATAATTTTTTTGGTTAATTAATTATTGTTTTTGTTTTTCACTCACTTTTATTAATTCGAATCACTGTAGTTGGGTTTGTGTTGGATAAAAGACTTCTTATTTTTTATGTATATTGGTGCAGTAGTTGTCGCCGGTTGGTATACTTATCTTATTAAACCGGCCTTTTTACTTGGATGACATGTTTCAAACTTGACAACAAAATGAAAACCATTCGTCTTAATGTTTATTTCAACTCACATTCTTTCGCTAACGATCACGCATTTTATAAAAAAAAAACGCTTTATTTAAGACACATTATCAACTAAATAGCATAGACAAACGTTGTTTTGGTAGTAATTGGGCCAGAAAAACGGCAACACTGTCGCTGCGGCTAGATCAAAGTGCCGCCGTCGGCGAGATCAAACGGCCGCCGGCGGCATCGGCCCTTTGAAGCTTCCATGCATCGGTGCAGACTGCACAGTGGATTTTCAGTAGTTTTTGAATTAAGATAGCTAGTGGCGCGATTAGTATACGATTACTGTTAATGTTGAATGTGTGGGAAAGCACTGGTGTCTTATTGGAAAATAATTTTGATAAAAAAGCTTTATTATATTTCTCAAGTAGGTAGGTACCTACACCGTGTTTAAAATTTTCAAGTGATTAAAGTTGATTCATTAAAATTATTTAATTTTGACAAATCCCATTTTCTAAAAAACCTAAAACTATTGAGTTACTTACTTACCAATATCTATCATATTGATAGATTAACTAATTCAAAACAAGTCCTATAGTTCAATACATACTGATTATTTTATGTATAACTGGTTTAATAAGTACTTTTTGAAGCCTATATCATAATCAAAATAAAAAAACACTTAAATACTTTTATGGTAAGACAAAGTGAAATAAAACTTCATCATCATCATCAGCCCATATACGTCCCCACTTCTGAGGCACGGGCCTACTCTAAACTAGGGCCATAAGGCCTTAGTCAATTGGTCGACTACACAACCTAAGAATTTCTTCGTAGGTGTGCAGGTTTCTTCACGGTGTTTTCCTTCTTCCTAGCGGCGAATAATCGTACATATTACAATTTCAATTTTGAAAACCGCTGTGTTACGGATCGAGGAGTTTTGAACTGGCGACCTCTTGCCATAAAACTTGTATTAAGTTAATTGAATTTAACTGTGTAGGTATACGGCAAATTAAACGATTGTAACAACTCAATTCGGTAACCAAAGACAAGCAGGAATGGATTGAACAAAACAAAACCATTGAATAAACAATGCATACGTTCAGAGGATCTTATTTGCGTCGCTCCGAAGAGGAAACATTAAAATACGGGGCAACATGTTTCAGTTATAAGGAAAAAATGTTAAGGGCAATACGATAGGTATCATTTTATTCTTATTTGAATTTGTGTTATCTATTTAGGTAATATTATTGGTAATAAGAAATTGTATTATAATTACCGAAAAAATATGTTGTTATTTTTATAATTATGCTTTAGTTCACGTAAGTTGTAGTTTTATTACGAATCAAGTCTCGCGAACTTTAACCTATTGTTGTGTAATTACTAAAAATACCTTGTGAACTTCTAGACATACTTCTTGTACTGCAAACTGAATGTGCTCAATGATTGTAATCAATTATTATAAAAAAACGAATAAATTACTATAAATTTTATTAATTTAACTCAGCAGCCACCATAACTCATAAAAACATTTGTTTCATCATTCATCGCACACTACGCGAATCAGTTCTCACTCTTACAATATTCTTACGAAACGAATCAAAGAACTCGCGATTCTCAAACTTCCCCTTAACAGTCGCGCGTTATTCCTTTGCAGAAGAAAAATCCTCCCGGGATTAAAAAGGGACCCATTCGTGTGTGAACGCTACTGTATCTCTTAGCCGGGGAACAAAGGACGGGGAAAACATTCGCCTTTGAACGTCGTCGTCCACTGGGAGATGTGCTATGGTGAGCTATATGGAAGCTATAGGTGCCATGCGAAAGTTTATTTGGTACATTTCTATATGTATATGTAAACTTTAGGAACTAGATTTAAGATTCTTATTAATTATGGAGAGCTATATTTGAATAAAAAAATAAGGTACTGTATGAAAGTATGATTGGTAGGTACAGCATAGGTATAGATTATATTGACTTCTTTAGTAATTGTATTGACTGAGAGGTCGAAAAAGAACAGTCAAGAACGGGATTAAATGTTGCTAAATAATTTAATATAAGAAAGCATAATTAGTCGGCTTAGAGTGTTAACCTGCCAAATACACTTTTTCATTTTAATTAGGTACTTATACCATTCGAAAGTGTGAAAATAAATACACAATCTAACTGTCTCTACTGAAAATGTACCAAATATGGAGTTAGCAGGTTTACTCTTTAGGACGATATTCTATAAAAACAATGAAGACAACGATCACTTAAAATGTAATTTGTTTCTAATACCAAAAGAAGCATACCTACCAATGTTTTTTGTTGTAGTCGCTAGTCCCGTTGGAATTAGGAAGAAATCAATCAGCACCTAAATCCACATACAATGCAGTCGCTGGTGGCTCGGACTAAGAGGTTCAGCTCTTCATTTCTGCCCCGTGCCATTAAGGCATAGAATGCCCTTCCAGCTTGTGTTTTCCCTCCCTCCTATGATCCCGGGCTCTTCAGGCAGGGCGTGAAACGGCATTTAAGCAGGCCTTCAGGGTGAGTGCGACAGGCTCAATATGATGTATTGTGCCTGTCGACCTCATATTTGGATCTCACTACCGCTTACCATCAGGTGGAGTGAGGTCATCTTGTTTGCCTTTTCTATAAAAAAAAGGTTATCATCATCATCACCTAAACATCTTGAAGAAATTCTGATCTTCGACCAAATCGCACTTTGGCCAGCGTGGTTGACTAAGGCCTGATCGCCCCAGTTTAGGGTAGGTCCGTGCCTCAGCAGTGGGATGTATGTATATGGTCATTTATGCTTATATCTTATCTTGTACTGTACTATCGCTCTAACTACTACCGTGTTTAGGTATACGGATATCTGCTAATAATACCCTCCTTTCTTATATCGGCATTGAAATGCTTCCACGGTGGATACTCGCGCCCTCAGATAATATTTGATCAAAGGCTGTTTGGGAGCTAAGAGGTCTGTAATAATTCTTTATTGTACACTTTTTCGATGAATAGGTAATTTTTTTTGACAGTCCCTGTGTTTCTGTTTCGGTGTTGTGTTTGTGCATGATGTGGAAAATTGTAAGATTCTCTGCAAATAACATTAATTGTATTTTTATTATAATTATAAGCTACAAATATACATATTATGGGTTTACGCTCGATATACCTTTGACATTATTCTAGTTTCACATGTAATGTAACGCGAAAGTCTTAAACATTTTTAATTATACAAACTTACACACTTACAACTTTAGTCTAATTAGAAACGAAGGGTAAGATCTATCTATTATTCTCGTGGTCAGCGCTGTAAAGAGTTCGAAACGTCGGGTCTCTAATGATGTTGAGAATAACAAAACACGCGAGTTTAATCCGTAAAATTAGATTTATTTTAAAATCTATCTTGGACTCCTGACAAATAAGACAAGCCCACTGTGTTCAAAAATTATGTTGTGATGACGTCTACTTTTCAAGCTTACCCTAAGCTTTTTATAATCCCCTTACTCCTAATTTCTCAGGGGATTCATCCAACATTACACAAACTTGAGCAAAACCACATGCACTATTTAAGACTGTAACTCTAATCACCAAAGCTATGTACCCATAATCTATTTATAACCCTCCACCACCCAAGGTAAGACGGAGCGTGGGGTACAAAATCGCCCTAACCGTTCAATGCCATAAATCGGGCAAATGTTCGTCATAAATATTGTCACCAAACACTTACTAATGTAGCGTAATGCGAAATGGAAAAATGTGCACCCATTTTGTTTCATCCTGTTGTCTGGAATGAAACGGCGTACGTCTTAGCCGATAAGGGTGTAACCGTAATTGTTTTTGGATTACATTGGACTTATTTTACGGCCCTATTTTGAATCTACCAATCAGTTTGGATTTGGTATTTGATTCAGTGGGTGGTCTTACATAGCAAGTGCCGTGTAAAAACTGAAAGATCCCTGGTTCAAGTTCCAGGTCATATAGATTTTCCGTTAAGAAATGAAGAGTCAGGAAGTTGGCGAAATGACACCTGTGCCTCGTAGAGTACGTTGAGCTAGAGATGATAATGAGAGACCAGAGATTACACTTGTGTTTGCAGACACTTGTGCACGATAGTTCTATATCTTTAATAACCTTAGCAATCATTGATATTTATACCTATTTCAATCTTTGAAATGAGTTTCAAGCTAATCACCTCCTGACAAACTAATAAAGTATATACTTCAATAGTCTAAACTGAATGATGATCTCTGAAGGCTTTTAAAGTGAGAGCCACAGGTAAGAATTTAGACTTTCGCGTTCCATTACACTAAATATTAGTCTTTATGGGTCTACACGCGTCAAAACGTCGTGCAGTAAGTAGCTATGTATTTGCTACTTCTAATATCGCGTGTAGACCCATAAAGACTAATATTTAGTGAGAGCCACAGGCTGAATAGCTGATATGTGGGCATCACAGCCGCTTATCATCAGGTGTATTAAGGTCAACCTGAAACTCGTTTATATAAAAACAAACTGACTGTACATTATATACGTCTTATTAAACAAAAACCAGACTTTATTTCTCCTCGTTACTAACTACAAAGTATCGTGTCTACGTTCCTTCCCTCCCTACGCTATAAACAAGCCACGATCACAATATTTAAACCTCCCTCAGAGGAAAACTGCGGAAGCGAGCAACCGGAAGCCCTCCGTGGGTATAGCCGGAAGTGCCCGCCCATTGGACGTAAGAACGTGTCGTATAAATAACTTTTATATCGTGCTGGGGCCAGAGACGGCGGAAGGGTCAAAGGAGAAAGGGCCCTAGGACTGTGGCAAGGCGGAGGAAGTATTGACGTAGCCTTTTTAAAAAAGTCAAATGTCTGTGTAACCCATAAACGGACAAAGTTGATTAATATGTATGTGTTCGATCGTATTTATCTACAACTGATTCGTGAGTCCGATAGTGGTTGGTTGTCATAGTCAGATGCCATTGCTGGAACCAGTCGTACACCATGTATGGAAAATGATGATGATGAGTAAGTCGGGTTTTGAAGGTGATTCAAGATTTTTAATTTTTTTTATTACGCTCACAACGTCACAGGCATCTGATCCCATGTGAAACTGAAGCTTACGCACTTGTCTTTCGTATATCAGAATCAACAGTGGATACGTTCATCACACAAATATTTGTCCCGAATGGGAATCGAACCCACGACTCTTGGCGCTTGAGATAGGGGCACTATTCAATGCGCCATCGAGCCATAGTCAGAATGATGAAATTTATGAGGTGACTACTTTTGTTTCCCCAATTGTGGACCCCCATTTATCAGATCTCCAAACCTAGCTCCGCACCTGGCTGCGCCTGACCGGGATGTCGTCGCGTGCGGTTTCAGAAACGTTCATATCGTATTTGAAGCAATTAATACTGAAATAGGGGCGATATTGTGCACACTTTTATGTTTCCAGCCATGAATGTCGGGGCGTTATGTCCGCCGTGCGTGAGGGTTAACTAGTCGCGGGTTGATGATAATGGCTCTGAATTTTCACGGCGGCCATTTCTTTATTAGTTAAATAGTTGTCAATTGCTGTGTTGTAAAGCTGATAATAAGGTAAATTTTCTTTTAGATGCAACATGATTAATGTATGATATTAAAGATCTATACACCGTGAAATTTTAGTGGTTGTTTTCCCGCAGTAAAATGATTCTATCTTAGTAGTACAAAAGATGTGTGCAGTTCTTTTTTGGTAAAATCAATAAATGCCGGATTTACGAAAGGTTTAACCGTAACTCGAAAGCACGTTCGAACCGCTTTATGACTTATGGTGTAGAGCTTCTTTAGCTTTAAGCATCGGTTTCATGCGGCAAGCAGTACCTGAATACGTCACATCTTCAAAAACAACGATAATTCTCTCGTTTTCGAGTTGGAAAATTATTAACCTGAAAAATCGAAAAAAACAAATGTTTTTTTTCGAGGAATAATTTGCATGATTCGATAGTATTACTAAAGGCAAATCGTTCTGCCACGGGAAAACAACCACTAAAATTTCACGGTGTATAGTTCAAGGAACTTAATGCAATATTTGACTGAACAGTTAGTGAATCTGGCTACGATTTCGATACCCACTAGCGACAAATACTTGTGCGATGAACATCGGTGTTTGTTCCATGTCTGGGTGTTTATTAAATATATTTTAGTTGTTTCTAGTATCCGAAACACAAAAGCTTAAGCAACTAACTCACTTTGAAATCAGAACAATAATTGTGTTGTGTGATCTATAGTTATCGTAAACAAAATTATGTATGCAAATTACTTGTGCATACCTATTGTATCTTATCATGTAGCGGGGACCGTGTGAAAGGTTCAATTCGACCCATTAGGATCTTTTGTGTCACCCTTACCTCTACACTATACCTTTCTAAAGATTAGATGCATTGTTGCAATACTGTATTTAGTACTAAAGCGCCTAGGGGTGAGAGCCATCCGCTCCCCCGCAAGTCAGGTGACGATGACGAGGCTACTGCAAGCCATCATCGTAAGTCAGTTAGGAAAAAAAAGTCTAAAGTGCCTGTATTCTTCTGGTTCTGAACAGACGCAGGCAGTTCCTAAAAGTCGGTGCCTATATCTGGCCATATTCATGAATGAAACTGAACACGACTTACTAGGGAAGTCTTTTTTATTTTTTTCTTATGACGAACAGCAAACATATTAAATTATTTTTACATTCAAGCAAAATTCTCATATCAAATATCCTGCCCTTAGTTTCGATCGAGACATTGCGTTCCTTGGCAACTAGTAACAAAATGATCCCTTTGTAAACAAGACTTCATCTTTATAATCGGAAAACGCAATCGCGGTTGCGTCCGACGCAAACGACGCAATCATTAGCGGTAATCACGCGCAGACTAATCACTAATTACGAGACGAGACAGAATGCAATCTTTAAGTAAATTGAGACAAAAAATGAATGCTTAGGGCGATAAGAGAGTTAGGAATGGTGGATGTGGCATACTCGTAAAACTGACATGCACTTTTAAGTCTTATTTAATCTACGTTCAGTACTCGCTTTGTCAATCTAGTGGCAAGTGATGCTTTTAAAATGGTTTGAGACATGGATTGGATCAAAGTACTGACAGATGTTCTGTAATAAAATAATCGGCCTGAAGTCGAAAAATTCGTTTCTTGTTCGGTAGACCATTTATCGAGGGAGGCTTTAGGCTATATAACATCACGCTGTGACCAATAGGAGCAAAAAAAAGGGAAAACGCGGACGAAGTCGCTGGCACAGATATGTCTTACGCAGTTAACTGGCCATTAAGACTGGGCGCCATTGTCAAAATGAATTGGGTTCCATTATTTTAACTGCATTTACACCACTTATCAACTATAGACTACAGTAGCGCTACCATGAGTTTAAAAGTTACGGACTCGATATCGCCTACGTAAATATGTCTATGAAAAACTTGTACAGCGCCACTGGTGGTCACGCTAAGAACTAAAATCGGTCGTATGAAAAAAAACAACTCGATAGGTTTTTAACGTACGTAAGTTTTCGATAGTCAACTCATGGTACCGCTACTGGTCATGTAAAAGAACATAACAAACATTAAAATTACCACATCCAAATGTCTCACTTGTGTGTTCAAACGAAATCGTCGAAACTCTCGGGGTAACACAAATGGAATTATTACGAGAAAGCGCTGGCATCGAGCTGTTGTCTCTACCACCTGTTGGTGCCCTAATTAATTCAATTCTAACGGCACCTCTTCAAGTTAAGACCCCTTGGTGTCTTCGGTGGAATTAAAGAGTGTCTGGTTAACTTTGAAGGTACCATTGATTGGTGCAAAATCGCGCACGGACTTGAATCGTAGAATTGGCATTGCGAACCGATGGTAGAATAGAAATTGCTGTATTGACGATAACTGCATGCAAGTAATAAAAAAAAAACTATTTTTCGTTTTCTTTTATGTCTGGTTAATTTCTGCGTACGTGTTTTATTGGTGCAGAAGAATCGTGTACGAATATAAATCCCATGTTAATTTCTAATATGAAAAAATATATCAACAAAATAGCTCCAGGATTAGAAACCAGGATCTTGCGATCTGCACGTGGTCACGTAAAAACTAATGCGATGGGATCAAAAGGAGCTCAATAATTTAAAATACAAATTTTGTTTCTAGATACATGTTCATCAAATCATAAAACAGCTAATCTTAGAATGCTTTTGCTACAACATTACTTACTATCATACGTGTAAAGTTTAGAAAATTCTATTGAATGCACCACACGTTTTGAAATTGGGGTCTAATAAGATAATAACGATATAACACTTTATGTTTTCTATCGTAACGGTATAATATGTGTAACATAAAAAAACAACTAGAAGATGCAACGATAACGGTCAGCAACTGGTAGGTATAATTCAATTTGAATTTTCCCATAAAAACTGTTCAAGGTACGTTTTAATAGTAGAAAAACATCCGTTTGCTATCTGACACCTTTATAATTGTAACAATTAATGATAGGAGTCATGAATATGATACTACATCAAGCGTGTTTCATGCAAAACACTGTTGATATGCAAAGTAATGCAAGTATTCAAATTGCAAACTTAAAAAGAACCTTCTGGAAAAAAATACAACATTGAGGTTATTAATACCATTATAATACTTTTAAAGCATCCACCTCGTTCCATAAAAAAAGTTATACCCTTATCACTCAGCAGTAAAGTCGAAAATGGATCAGCAAACCGTTCATAAAATTGCAGGAATCGATAAATCGCCTCGCCACATTGTAATTACGATAATAATTACGAAAAAGTAACGTATGTACTACACGTCTTTCTTTCACCCAAAACTTTCTTTGTCGTGTGGCTTAAACAACTCGTCCGATGCAGGTGTTTGTCATTAAAAACTGTTTATAACCACTGTCCCATCGATTATCGCGGCAGCCATCTTGGACGCCATATTGTTTTTAAATTTATTACAGTAATTACGTTACTATCGTCGCGATGAGTAAAGAGTTGAATTTAGTTGCCTCCGTAAATGTTGAAATTTGCGAATTTTTAAATACTAATTTTAAGGTAATACCTAAAAATTATGAGAGCTAACTCGTGGAGTTTACGATACTATAGTTCATAATAATAGCCCCGGCCTAATGTTATAGGTTAAAATAACTTTTCATAATGTATGGATGGTAGATAATTATTTCAAGGAAACAATTTAATTATAGTCCCGTAAAAAATGTATTAACAGATAAGTATTTAGTTCTTTTCCAGCAAAAAATGTCACAGTGACCTTTGTAAAAATGTTTTAAGTGCATAACTTTCCTATGTTGCTAGCACAAAAAATGGTTTATGTATCGACGCGGTTTACTATTTTCTGAGTCAAGATGGGTCATCATTAACCGTTGGATCCTTAACTACTATAATTCTTTCAAATGTAACAAACTAAGGTAAAGGATCTTCATAGTTAGTTATTATCATGACATCAAACAATGCACGAAGGTTTGCAAACAACTCTTGAGTGTGAATTGTTTAAATCATAGGAACACCTGCGAAGATTTTCCAAGATGAATGAGGCCTGACTGGAGGTGGTTGACTGAGGCCTGATCACCCTAGCTTAGGGTGTAGACTCGTACCCCTCGGTGGACCCGTATATTGGCTGATGATGATGAATCCTAGAGAAGGCTATGAACTATCCAGAGACAGAGGCCTTATCAAATGTTTAATCAACGACCAAGCCAAACAATAAGTTAAACGGAAATATAATAAATTTTATTAGCGGTCTTACAATGAATAAATATAATTATGAGACCCATCCGCTCCCCTGCAAGTCCGGTGATGATGACGAGGCTACTCCAAGCCATCATCGAATATCAGTTACGAAAAAAAAGTATCAATACCAAAAGTTAAAATAGGTAGGGGAGTGCCTGTCGATCTCATATGTGAATCTCAAAGCACCGTACCATTATATGGAGTGTGTTCATCCAGAACATTACTACATATTATATAGTATACTCGTTAAGCAAAGTCGGTTCCCTCGTCTGTCTGTCCCTTTGTATGCTAAAATCTTTAAAACTATGCTACGGATTTTGATGCGTTTTTTTATTGATGAGATATATTTAAGAGGAAGGTTTTTACGAATAATATGCCCGGAGAGAAGCGAGCGCGGGTCACCAGTCCATTATATAAGAATGGTTCTAAAACGCACAAAGGGTAAAAATGTCTGTTTAAAAGCTGCAACATTGTTTCCACCACACTTCGATTGTTCACTGATACTGGTGACAATTATCCTGTCAAATTATCATGTCACTGTGCATGGACACATTATCGCCGTGTCCTGGTGGGCACTCTACGTGTAGGTATACTAGTGCCCTAATTATGGGCATCAATTAAAATTTTAAATTGCAAAATGAGACGAGGCTGTTTTGACAGCGACGCTTTTTTGAAGTGTCAATGACTCTGATATTCTGATGATGTTGTTCCACAGCAAATCACTGTTAGTAGTTTCGATGCATTTTTATATGTTAGTAGATTTCCGAATGATTTGGGTAAACGCATTAATAAATGACTGTAACATTTTTGCAAGTGGTCTTTACCAGAACATACAACACTTATTTTAGTTAGATATTTTTCCACACATTTTTTTCTTGCTAAGACCACCTAGGTACGAAGTCTTAAGGATGTCCAGGTTGGCCATGGCAAATCGTGACCTGGAGTAGAGAAGGCTCTCTTAGGGTGGCACAAAGGAATCGGGTGGGGCAAAGTCACTTAATCTACGTGGCATGACGGGCCGAGGGTAGTTCCATGTCGAAATCTTCTACAATTTTTAGGAAGCCATGTAGCCTTTTCAGCCTCTTAAGAACTTCCTTACAGACATACATTGGGTGTTCTGCGTATCTGTTTGTTAGTCTTGATTCGCTCCAAACTTCCTGCTATTTCTGCGGACTTGAGGAAGATCAAATCGGTACAGCAAATGGGTACAGCATAAGCAGCGGAGTCGGTTTGATGCCACCATAAATGATCCGGTAGGTTTCGTTAAACTTCAAGGTACTATTGCGTTGATATTTTCTCTCTTATTACAGACAGCGATCACTTATTTTTATTGAATGTAAAGATTTATGCAGCTCTCCGCTACCACTCGACCCCGGCTTTACCTGCAAGACAAACGCTCAGTTAGAAAAGAATCTTGTAGATTTTAATCTTGTGGGGGCGTGATTCAATAATCGTTCTCATAATAATTATAATTGTTCCGCCCGCCAACGTTTTAGGTACTTAGTTTCATTTTTAGGGTTCCTTGAAACGTTGGTAAAGGTTCGTCTTTTTTGCGCTGAATGTCAATAAGATTTTCCTCAGGAACGACTATCAATAACCAGTATCAATTTTAAATTAAACAGTTAAAGAATTTACACCTTAAAGCTATTAAAACTTGACTTGGATTTTAACTAATATTTCTGGTTAACCCAAGTGTTTCCCGTACTTATAATCATAAAATTGGCTTCAATACATCTATTACAGAATAAGTATGTTATAACATCCGATAACTTAAAATTTCTACTTGCCGGTAATGGCATTTGAATAAAAAAATATTTCTGATCCGCAAGTTTGTCCTGAACCCACCGGGCGGAAGTCCGGTTCGTTCCACACCTTTTTTTATTCTTATCTTTGACGATTTAATTTTTGCAAACGCTGACATAATGAGCAACATTAACGTAACATTGTGTGACAGTTATGTTTTAAGTTGTTTTTGTAGCTGCTTACTAATTATTTTAGTTGGAGTTGTTCGTGGTGAAGAATGTTGAAAGATTATTGGATAGAGACGTTGGATTGCTTGGCTTATTTGAGCATATTCTTGTGATCTTTAGTATTGATCATAGGAGTTTGAGTTTGAATTAGATCTTATTACTTGACATTCCAATTCGTAGAGCCTGAACGATTAAGCCACATATTTTAGGTAATTGAGTTCGCGAAATAAGGCCCTTTTAATAGAGATATAGGCTTCGCTCTACGTGAGCTTTTTGACGTTTGTGACTTTGTTACACTAACATAGTGTAGCTAGCTTTATCTTGATATAGCTAGCTATTTTATCTTCTATTGATTGAAAACAGGAAATGTACTCATTGGGTACAATAGTACCCAATTAGATTATTTGGTGTGCTGTTTAGAATACTACCCCTCTGTGTACTTAAAAAAAATCCTTTAAGTTAAAAATGTATAAATACTGCTTGTTTAAATGTTTAATCTCATTACATACTTTTTTGTGACGTGAAATTAAACACATTAATTAAATAAAGTGTCAAACCAAACAACCGTTAGCAAAAATGATAACATAATTTATTTTTATTTTTTACGTTAAATTAGATTCACCTTTTAACACGGCCTGTCACCTTTCAACGGTTATCACAAATTTTAATTTTTAATTTTAACGTTAACATTTTTATCGATTCTAAAACCACTTTTATTACAATGGATTAGGGCGTAACAAGATAATCACTGTTATGTTGTCTGCCCAATGTCAAAATCATTTAGTGGTAAAAAGGCACAAGTAAAGTTATTACATTCTCTTGTACTCTTATGTTTTTTTTTTTACTTGATAGGAATAAAATGTTAAAAATGTTAGTTTGTTCATTGTCCGCATTTCATTTGATGACAAGAACTGTATAATGTATAACAAAGGTATTTCGATACAAGTATATAAATATTTTGGTGGTCTGAAGAAAATATCATATAGTGTATTACATTTCAGAGACAAAAAATGTAAAAATAGGTCTAATATGAAAATTTGTCTTTCCTATTAAATCCTAAAAATGTGTTTTTCAAATGAGTTATTCACAACTCCTTAATCTTGACTGGCTCTACCCAGCCTAAATAATGTATAAGAGGATAGAAGATTAAAATATTGTTCAAATACTGCCCTAATTAAATCCTGGCGCCGTAGACAAAGTAGACGCGATAAATCACGTCGTCAATCTAATGTCAATCCCATACATTTTATTCTTTTCGAACTTCGTTATCGTTTCGATATTGTTACTTTGTCTAAGCCCCCTGGGTTATTCGAAAACGAAACTTTCACCACTTCACAATTACGGTCAACCAAACGAACAAGCCTTATCGAAAGCTTATCTCAATCCGGTAAACTTTCAACAGACAAAAAAAAGGGAATAGTTAAAATTTAAAGATGGCCGATAGCCGATAACGATCGTGAGTAATTCTGAACAGAAAAAAAAACACGATTGTACGGTGGCACTAAATTACTTGTTTTACTTGTGAATATTTATGAGTGTTTTAGTATGCTAATGCATGTGCAGTGAACGTGTTAATGCGTCCATTCCGAACTTTTAGCCGGTGGTTATGAGCTTTCGAATAATTTGTGGCGATAATGGTTTGTCTAAACGGTCGTTTTTCGGTGTGAAAATCCTGCTTTCATTCCACGCTTGGGGCAATTGAAATTGGGTTCAAATTGTATACAAACTAACATGCCTGATAATCCGTTAAAAGTAGAGGCTATGTAGGGCACAATGGCTTGCTGGTGGCGTCGTGGTAATTGGGCTATGCTATAACCATGACGTCGCCAAGGCGATGAGGTACATCGCGGTGTTTTAGTCGGTAGACCCCATGGGCATTGCACTCCGCCCAGGAGCAGCGATTGGCATTTACCATCTTCGCGCCAGTCGCCGGGGAGTCCGACACACCACTGGGAGAGAACCCCATCTCCCGGTGACGGTGCGTCAAGCATTTCACCGCGTCAAAAAAAAAAGTTCACAATGGCTTGACTAGCTTGGTGGATAGTGACTGGCCTGGTTCACTACCTTCGGTACCAAGAGTCGTAGTTTCCCACCTGGGACAAATATTTGTGTTACGAACATCGGTGTTCGTTCCGTGTCTGGGTGTGTAATTTAATATATTTAAACATATTTGTGTATCCACTGTTGATTCTGATATCCGTAACATAAGTGCTTAAGCTACTTACCACGGAATCAGATCGTTGTACTCGTATGTGTAAGATATTAAAACAAGTTGAATCAATGAGACACGATAAATATTTGTCATAAATGCATAATGCAACTGAACAGATTAACTTTTCTTCGCAGACGAAGATGCGGTCAGAAAGCTATATTTTATAACTCCTATAAATCAGAAGATATTTCAAATTCAATAATCATCTATACAGTATACCTTTTCCGAGTCAAAAGTCCGAGGCAAAAGGTATACTAAGCGACGATAAACTCTAAAGCTCTTAAGCTCTTGTGCATAAACTGCAGTTATAAAACTAATTAATATAAAAGAATATTAATGAATATTAAAAAAAAATATTTACCAAAAACGGAAATTAAAATTGTATTCATTTCACAATTTTCACCTAGGTAATTAGATTATGACAAGATTATTATTACAACATTTTTTTTAACAAAAAGCTAACCGCCTTCACTAACCCATACTAAAAATAACAAAATAATATAAAAGGGTAGGGTAGGAATTCGATTCGTCTTGTAAAGCGGTGCCAAACCGATTTTTTGGAACATCCAAGCACATTGCGCGGATCATACCAACGGCACCGCTTTCAAAATTATATTTTCATAAACTACAAACTAAAGGGTTATTGCGTTTTATTTTTCCTACAAGTCATTGTTACATCACTATTTGACCCTAAAATGCATAGTGGTAAGTAAACCGGTCACAATATTAATTAGCTGTTAATATCAGAGGGTTTGACCCGTGTTAATTTTGATATTATAATTTTATAGCCTATTTGGATTGGCGAGGGTGTTACTACGATCTTTTGTTAGATAAGCCAAAATTACATGTCAGAGAAAACGATTTTTAGAGGAAAATGAACCAACCGGTGAGCGTTATTTTGGCCTATACTTAACCTGTCAACTCACTGTTACACCGTTAAGCTAATTTAATGGGATTGCGTTTGTTGTCTTCATAGAGTTTGAGCCTTAACTAGCGTTTAACTGCCTCGTTGGTCTATTGGTAGCAAGTGCTGCGTTAGGACCGAGAGGTCCCCGGTTCGAGTCCGGGGTCGGGCAAAATTTGTGTGAGTTTTTCTGTAATAAAATTACTCAGCCCAGAGTTAGGAAGTTGGCGGTTGAACGCCCGTGCCTCGGAAAGCACGTTAAGCCGGTGGTCCTGCGCCCGATCTCTCATCGGTCATGTCGGATTGCCGTCTCACCGAACTATGAGAGTAAGGGAATAGAGAGTGCGCTTGTGTTTGCGCGCACACTTGTGCACTATAATATGTCCTGCGCACTTGGCTGATCTCAATTGAGATCGGCTGCCATGGCTGAAATCGGTCGGACGCCTTATTAGAGTTTTTTTCATATTTACACTTCCATTTGCTTGTTTTTCCTAGCTTACATATGATGATGGCTTGGAGTAGCCTCGTCATTATCACCGGACTTTCGGGGGAGCGGATAGCTCTGTCCCTAAACTGACATTTGCGGTTATTCAAATCTACCGGCTATTATTGTGAGACTGGAGCCTAATGTAAGGCGAATTTTTGAGAAAATTTGGTACAAATATAGTCCAGAGCCTGAGAAAGGCTACTTTTTAACCGACTGCGCTATAAATGATTAATGTTTTACCCGTTAAACTTCTCTACGCGGACGAAGTCTACGTCTACGGAAAGCTAGTAATATTATATTATTTATGTAATGAATATAAACAAATATTTATTAAAAAAAAAGAAATAACTAACGGTATGTAAATTAAAAAAGAAAAAGATACGGTTTTACGCAGACGGAGTCGCGGGGTTGAAGCCAGTAAACATATTTTTCTGTTTTACGCAGCAATCATAGTAAGTTCTCTTACATAAATTTATTGAAAACATAATGTTGTTACAATTACCCAGTGATTATAAAGTGGAAAAATTAACTATATTTAATTTTAATAAATTATTTTTTCTAAAATGTTGTTTCAGTATGAATATTCATAATAATGTTTAACGTTACACAATACATACTATTTATTACAACCTTCAATTATAGTTAAAGCATAAACCTAGTTTAAATTCAGTAATATATTTAACGGTGAAGGAAAACATCGTGAGGAAACCTGAACACCTACGAAGAAATTCTAAGGTTGTGTAGTCGACCAACCCGCACTTGGCCAGCGTGGTTGACTAAACAGTGGGGACGTATGTGGGCTGATTATGATGATGATGATGATGTAAAGTTTTCGTAATCTATCTTTAGCAAAACTCTTGTTAGGCTCTTTTGTTCACACTCACTACGATGATGGCTTGGAGTAGCCTTGTCATCATCACCGGACTTGCGGGGGAGCGGATGGCTCTCAAGGGTCTCAAGTAATTGTTTGTAACATTAAGCAATTTAATAAGTTTTTTTTTTTTTGGTTTAAAAGATTAATAAAGAAAACACATTTAATTCTCAACATCTTTTACTTTCTACGATAGTACAATTTCTGCGTCCCGCTGATAATCTTGAAGGCTTATGAATCACCATTCTTGCACTGATCCGGTCATCTCACATTGTCCAAAAACACCTGTAAAAGAGAACATCCAATTAATTATCACAAAAAAAGCATAAAATTAACTATGCAAATAGATATGCGCGATACGCAGTGTGAACCCGAAATTACGACAAAAACGTCTAAAAGAATCTAACACCAGTCGTATAAGTGCGTTAACCACTTTAATGTGTTGAATTGGGGATCCGCGGGAGAATTGGAAAACGGTTAAACGATACCTACATAGAATAGGAATAGGATATACTATGGTCCTAGTTTGGCGTGAGCCCGTGCCCCAGCAGTGGGGACGTATATGGGCTGATGATGGTAATGGTGCAACGGGCTGATATTCGCAACTCGACGTCAAGGCGCCTATTTTGCGTGGGGTGGGAATCACTTGAACCATCCCAGCACATTGATGATGATGTATACTAGCAGTCAATAGAAGTCTATTCACGTTAGGTGTGAGAGCCATCCGCTCCCCCGCAAGTCCAGTGATGATGACAGGGCTACTCCAAGCCATCATCGTATGTCAGTTAGGAAAAAAAGTTGGCCCTATTGAGTCTTACGGCAAAATGACAAATAAATCTAGATTAACTTTTATATGAGGACTCATGAAGATTTTTTTGGAATCTATTTCGTTAAAAATTGTTTCGAACTCCTGGGGTTTAACTCACTTTGTAATTTTTAAGGTTTTTACCAGCTGTCTTCATTATTAGTATCTATGATTACAGTCATTTGCAGTGGCTCCCATGAAACAAACGGTTATTTTTCTAAAATGGTACGGACTCCTTCGCGGGCTCGTCCGACTCACGCTTGCCAACTTTTTTCGGTTAATTTGCATCGAGCGGTTATCTTGACAATCTGAATGGTTAATTGTGAACGGTGCGATGTAAGCCGTTGCTTATCAGATAGGCTGAACACGCCAGCGTTATGCACAGTACACACGGACGGACAGTTTTCGTCACTCTATTGTATAGAGATGTCAGCGGTGTCGGATATTGTGACTGTTGGGGTCAGTTTGAGTAGTTTCATAATTATGATCAATGCCATTAAATACGTCTCGTCTCATAGTGCCAAACACTCGCAAAATGACTACTTCTCATAGTGCCACCTTTTTGAAATGCTTTTTTCTCACAATGCCATCACTCGAAATGCTAATTTCTCACAATAGCAACTTCTTAGGATTCTTTTGCACAATGCCAGCATCTACAAGTTGGCATTCTGATAAGTCATTTTGCAAAGTTGACATTATGAGATGAGACGATTAAATAAGGCGTCCAACCGATTTCAGCCATGGCGGCCATGATGTAACTGCGCAGGTCATATTATAGTGCACAAGTCTGCTCGAAAACTCAAGTTTCTTACTACTCTCACTCTCTGATTTCTCATTCACAGGTTGTTAAGAAGGCAATTCAAAGAGCAAACCTAAAAGTTATTATTAAGTACCAGGACAGCAAGTGTAGACTAGATAACAAACAACCATCAATTTGCGGCGAAAACATTTAGATCTTAGTCTTTTTATTCTCCTGGAATTTAAAGATAGCGTGAAATAGCATGTTTTAGTTCTTCCTACCAATAAAACATGCATAACTAACCCTTAAATTGTATGTAAAAGTTAAATCAACATGTTTTTACAATACACTCGAGTTTAATCTGTAAAATTAGTTTTATTTCAAAAGTGTAATGTTTAACTTTACATCAATATGGTTCGGCTTGTTTACCCTAAGAATCTTTCCTCTCAAGTTTGTAATTTTACAATTTCAACCAGTGTATAGCCAGCTGAAAAGCTTTTCACCCAATAAAAAGTAGGTACTTACACTCAGCTAACTTTGTTAGTCAGATTCCGAGATAATAGTTTAATCGATACCCTAGTCGGTATAGTTAAATACTATTGTGTTCATAGTATAGTATATTTTAATTACTCAGCAGTTATGTTATCGCTAAATGGTATGGCATTCGAGTAATTGTGGTAATTTATAGCAAGGCCTGCACGGTATGTATGTATTAATCATAGTGTATAATGTACCAAATTATGGTTAGTACATACTTACTCTGTTATTATCTGGTTTGAGTAACTACATGTGGTATATAAACTAATAATTTGTTACTAAAAGGAACCCTCAGCCACTGCTGCTGACAAGTGTATAACTCAATACTTTTTTTTTTATTTGGTTTCTTTTTATTCTTGGTTTTTTGGGCGATATTACCTAGTTCACCGTAGCAACTTCGACTTCACACAACCTTAGGATTTCTTCGTAGGATTGCAAGTTTCCTTACGATGTTTTAATCTCTTTAAAATATTATGTCAATCTAATTATAAATACCAAAATTATTCATAATCATAAACCTTTATCTTGAACAACGAGTATGTTCTTAATAAGTAGGTAAGTAAACAGTAATATCGGAGTTTAGAGTCAGGTATAATTCCCTTTCAAATATTATATGGAGCTAACTGCCTCGTTGGTCTATTGGTAGCAAGTGCTGCGTTAGGACCGAGAGGTCCCTGGTTCGAGTCCGGCGTCGGGCAAAATTTGTGTGAGTTTTTCTGTAATGAAATTACTCAGCCCGGAGTTAGGAAGTTGGTGGTTGAACACCCGTGCCTCGGAAAGCACGTTAAGCCGGTGGTCCTGCGCCTGATCTCTCATCGGTCATGTCGGATTGCCGTCTCACCGAATTATAAGAGTGAGAGTGCATTTGTGTTTGCGCGCATTCTTGTGCACTATAATATGTCCTGCGCACTTGGCTGATCTCAATTGAGATCGGCCGCCATGGCTGAAATCGGTCGGACGCCTTAGAGCTATTAAACAAAAACTAGTTTGTATTTAGGTAGAATACAAGTATTGTATTTTGTATTAAAGTTAAACTAATAAGACCTATTGGTTAAAATCAAAACACAGACTATAAACGGATAAAATTTTAATAAAACCAAACAACGCTGCAATAAAAACAATTTATAAAAAGCTTAACCATTCACTTCTGAATGCAGTGTTTAACCCCACACCTGCCCACTAACAGAAAACTACCGAAAATTACAACCCCGGGTTATTTTGTACCGTAATTTATAGACAGTAAAAGTCTGACACATTTTATTTGAACATAAAAAGTCGTACTATATCATTTATTATGTCATTATGGCTTCAAAGAATGGTAAAGCTGATTTTAACTTAATTAAATATTCATGATTTTATGAGTTTTTGATGGCTCCCGTGTGTAATTAACTTATAAGACACAATATTTATGTAAAAAGTCATTAATTTCGACGATGTATTTTACGAGACCCATGTCGTTGTTGCCTTATAATTGGCTTGTTTTAATAATTTTGCTTCTAATTTTTAGTGACAATGAGGAAATGGGCTTTTTATTACAGATCTATGCGTTTATTATACTAGGAATGGAGGTAATTTCTGATTCGAATTAGAATTTTGATGGTAGTATTAAACATAATTTTTAAAGACAACAACATATTAACTTGGTCCATTGAACGTTAAGTTTCATGAAACTATAGTTTTTGAAATATGTATTCTACATTCAGGTCTTTATTCGATTGAATTGAATAATTAGAAGGTGCAGAATACCGTAATTTGATATTTCTAATTGGCGAAATAAATTATGAAGATAAAACAAAACTAGAAAAAAGAGAAATTCTGTTTATTTGGCAAAATAAGATTGTTGTCAAATTTATAATTCAAATCAATGTTTTCAAATTTATAACACAAAGTAGTAATTTTTAAAATATAATGTACTGAAAAATACTAAACTCAATCTAATAAGGTTTTAACTCATACAATTTGAACTTTCTTATTTCCACATCGACAAACTCGAAACTCGCAACCGCCATAAAATGGCTCCTACACACTTCCCGAAATCAATTTAACCCCCAAAAAACGTATCATATTTTCTGCCACCCCACGCCGCGATAGGGCGAAAGAGACCGACGTCACATAACCTACTAAGTTGGAGTGAGACAGCACCACAAACAAAAAGTTGTGTACGAAAAAAACATGGTCGCGAAAAGCTTATAGGGGCTGATTCTGAAGTGGGACATTAGTGCACCCTGCGTTGAGTTTGACTGGAGAAAAATGAATAATATCTTTGGCAGGGCTGTTAAGTTTTACGACACTGCCTTCAAAGATGGAATTCGGGGATATTAAATTTTTATGTCTTACTGTCTTGGTGAAGGGCAACTAAGTAGCAAAAATGTATTGGACAAAATGATTGATCCGTTCCAATAAGATTTATTCGAATAGTAAAGCATCTTAGCGGATAGACCACCTAGTTCATGATTGTAGCAATGAGATAAATAAAAAAAACAAAGTAGATCAACCTGTCTTAAATATTTTACCAAATATAAATTTACATAAATGATTGTTTTAACCTTACTTGAATTTTGTTACACAACCACAAGTTTAGGGTTCAATTTTAAATTTCAACATAACTTATTCGACATCATAATAAGTCCTCATTTTGAACATTTTAGTCATTCAGTATTCACAAAAACCATTTATTATGATCCAAAACATTTATCAAAACTGAAGCTACAGATTTGCATTTTGTAATAATTAAAATCATTTTTGTAATTAGCAAAGCGATTAATATCGTCTGATACAATCATGCATCTCTGTTAATCCGGGGTAATTAGACCATCATCATAATTAATTGATATAAACTGAAAATGAGATTTGGCATACATTACAATAATTAGATTAATGTGTTCGCGGTGAAAATGGTATGTAATTATTTTTTTTTACAAAACGGTAAATCATACATGTTTCAGAAATATTCGTTTTCGAATTCAATGAGCATTACTTCTTTCTTTTGTGATGGTAAGTAATTCATAACTTTTTTCAACTAAACAGTCAATCAAACATGGTAAAATGAAGTTATTTATTTTCTAATAGAATTCTCACTTTTTGTAACCATTTATTGAGATGGGCTATTAATGTCAAAAACATCACGGCAAAACGGAAAAAAAACATAAGACACAGTCTTGCTATTTTAGTTTATATATGTACTTTGATTTATTTAATTGAATAACTTATTATTACGAAGAGAAATCTTTTTTTTGTCATTTTAAAATATCAAATAAATGTACGGATTAATTTCACGTAAAAAAGTAATCTCAAATTAATTATTTATATATCTCTCTTCACATGGCTCGTCACGGGAGAATAATTATGACAAATATCTAAAAAAGTGTAAATTAGACCATATCGCTACCTTAAATCTCAAATGGCGTAACCGCCAATTTGGTCAAAATGACTTTTTAATGCAGTTTTATTCAGTTTTTTTTTCTCTATCGATCTGTATATTTAAAATCCTCAAATTCGCAAAAAAAAAGGTTATTACGACCCAATGTTTTTTATAGATTTGAACACTTTTCATAAGGTAAACAGGTCGTAAAAGGCTTAGTCTAATTTACTTGGTGTTTACGCCCCAAGAAATTATTGTGACGTGAAAAAAATGTCAAAAAAAAGGGTGTAAGTGACATAATTTTCTGGCGTAACTCGTAAGACACGCTATTTTTCGAAATTGCAATACAAAAGAAAGGCGTTTACACCCAACATCGCTGAACACATGATTGTCATTTTTATTGTTAGTATTGATGCCCGGGGGGATTAAGATTGCGGAGACATTGGCTATTTATTGCTTTTCCTTGTTTCGGCATTTTAAATCAATATCCAAACACAAATCAGAATCAAAGACCAATAACGCGCCAAAGTCAACGTAACGGTCACAAAACACCGAGGAACGTAATCTATGCGCACAAGTACGCAAATGGCTGAATACATAGATAAATGTATGGTGAATACACATCAGCGGGGGTTTCAAATGTCAAAATTAATCGATTTAGATACGTAAAAATCTTAGTGAAGTTTCCCATATTCCAAAATTTTTCATCCAATTCTAAAAATTACGCGTTGAGTCACTATGAAAAAGTGTCAAACGGCGTAACTTTGTAAAAGCGTAATACAGAGTGAATATTTTACGTTTTCTTTTATTATTAAATGAGTTTAAAGCACAAAAACATTTTTTTATTGGAGATACGACCTTCACCTCTTAAAAATCGTGATTTTTATGGGGCGTAAACGCCTTTTTGTAATATTTTCACAAGTCGTAACCGACTTCTAGTTTCTTAAATATAAGATTTAGGTACAAAGAGTTCCTACTGAAGCCTTTATCTCAAAATTCTAAGAAATTTGATGTATAAAACATTTTCATTGTATTAAAATTGATAAAGTTATGAATTAAAAAAACATTTTTTTTTGTTTTTCTGCTCTCCTGAAAAGTAGTGTTTTGGTGGTTACGCCATTTGAGATTTAAAGTATCGATATTATATAGCTTTTTAGGGTTATGTAACCACGGAGTTAAACCGCTACTTTATTTCTAAGATAATGTCTGTCTGTCTGTGTTTTGTTACTAGGTTAGCTTATGAACCGTGAAAGTTAGATCGGTAATACTTAGTAGATGATGACGTATTACTGTTGCTTCTATCATCATCATCATCAGCCCAACATACCTCCCCACTACTGGGGCACGGGACTACCCTAAACTAGGACGATCAGGCCTTAGTCAACCACACTGGCCCAGTCGGGTTGGTCGACTACACAACCTTAAAATTTCTTCATAGGTGTGTAGGTTTCCTAACCATCAATGCGTCGAATAATCGTACATATGAATTTCAAATTTGAAAATTCAGTGGTACGTGGCGGGGTTTGAACTAAAGACCTTTCGCTACTATAACAACGTTTTTTGCTCTATTTCTACAACGGCGAGAGGTAGACGTTTGTCAACATCATCGATCTTAGTATTGTACAGTTACCTTCCGAATTAATTTTCACATTAGAACATAACGATACGGAATCCTTTGCGCATGACTCCGACTTGCACTTCATCATCATCATCATCATCATCAGCCCATTCCTGTCCACTGCTGGACATATGCCTCTCCAAATGCACGCCACATCTCTCTATCCTCGGCCACTCGCATCCAGCTCCTACCAGCCGTCCTGCGCTGATCGTCACACCACCTGGCCTGCGGGCGTCCTACCCTACGTTTGCCGAGACGCGGTATCCACTCCAGAACTCGTCTACCCCAGCGGTTGTCGGTTCTACGGCTGATGTGGCCAGCCCACTGACTTGCACTTGTCCGTTTTTAAATCCACATTGTTTCATTAGCAGAGCCCCGAACTAGGCTACCGTGCCAATGTTAGTGCACGATCGATAGCAGTAGGTAGTCAGTAAAAGGGTGCCACCCTTAATTTGGGAGCCAATCAGCACAAAAACGATACTAAAGGGCTTAAGGGTTCAATGTTAAACAAATGAAGCGAAATTATGGATAAAGTAACGAAAATTATTAAACTTAATAAATGTGTCGATACGGTTGCATATCATGAGAGAGGTCGACAATTCAAAATCCTCTACGTACCAAATACTGTACTTAGTGTCTTGCGTTTTGAAATTCATTCATTCACTCATTCAACTTGAAATTCATATGTACGTTTTTATAAAGTTCTTACTGTGAAGGAAAACATTCTGAGGAAACCGGCGAAGAAATTCTAAGGTTGTCTGAAATATGTTTGACTAAGGCCTGATCTGTTTAGTGTAGGCTCGTGCCCTATAGATACACCGTGTAATTTTAGTGGTTGTTTTACCGCAGTAAAATAATCACCCTGGTAGTAAAATCTAGTTATCATCACTACATAGTATAAAACAAAGCCGCTTTCTCTGTCCCTATATCCATATGTATGCTTAAATCTTTAAAATTAAGCAACGAATTTTCATAGATTAAAGAAGAAGGTTTTTATGTTAAATTAATCCGAAGCGAAGCGATGGCGGATCACTAGCTTGGAACGTATAGTTGGTGCTCATATGAACAATCTTTGGGTACTGTATGAAAAAGAAGTTAAAATTTGAGTGTATGTATTTTGAAACACATTTATTTTCTCATCTCATCATTTCACTACGTATTTATGTATAAACGTACTAGCGACCCGCCCTCGCTTCGCTTCGGTATACCTCTATCTCTATATAAAATATTATGGTACCTGCATGTCAAATTTACAGCATCTAACTTCAGCGGTTTAGATTTTTCATACAAAAGGATTTTCCCGATTATTCCCGTTCCCGTGAGAATTTCGAGAATTCCTTTCTTAGTGCACCTCTATGGTACCTAAGCTACGTCTGGTCCAAATTTCAAGTGCCTACGTTTAGCCGTTTAGGCTGTGCGTCGATAGGTCAGTCAATCCTAGAATTTGGCAAAGGTCCTTATAAAATATATTATTTATTCTTCATCAGTATCTGTTATCGCCCTGAAAGAGTATATCATAAAAAATGTGTCAAAAACAATGTTTCCGCGAAACGTCAATGACTGAAGAAAATTAGTTTTGACACAATATTCACTCAATAATTCCGGCAAGATGGTGACTTTGATTCGTCTGTCAACACATTTTGAATTTAACAAAATACTCGACAATCCGAAATTTGCGGATATATGTTGTCGACTCGAAATCATTATTTTTTTATGTTTTATTATTCATGTAAGGTTTTAATCGAGTCTACGGTACCCCTTGACAAAATTATTAATATAGAAGATTACTTTGGAGCAAACATCTAAATCATTAAAACGATTGTTATGGGTAAACTATAAAAGGTAGACATATGCTCTCGGGGACTTTTTTAAAGAAAATGTTAAAATGAACAATTCATCCATAGAGCATTTTTGTATAACTTTAACTATATGCTCAGCGCACGCCACGGAAGGCCTCAGAAACGATACTTTCCCCCGTTTTTGAAACATTTTCGGTTACTGCTCCACAACTATAGGACCTAGCGTGATATTATATAGCCTATGTAACTTCTGAATAATGCAGCTTTCTAATGGTGAAAAAATTATTGCAATCGGTCCAGTAGTTTTTGAGTTTATTCATTACAAACATACAAAAATACAAAAATACAAATCTTTCCTCTTTATAATATTAGTGTAGATGATTATAAGTAAGTTTTTTAAAAAAAAATAAACACAACAACTGTGTTGAGTGTTGTGTATATTTTATTGAAATAAATATCGTACAAGTAGGTAAATAATGACTCCCAGCCTCCCCATTTGTTTGTCCCTTTCATTCCAAGCTTATCCAGTCTGGACGAAGCTACAGTTAATGACGTCATTACGCAACTGAAACATCTTTTCTAAGCTGCATTGTCTTTTGATAGTCACAACTTTGCTATGCGATAGTGCACCCTAAAGTTACCACTTTAAGGTTTATTAGAGCCTTTTTCACTGCCTAATTCATATCTTCTCCCCAGATATCTGCAGTTATTTGTCATGACCACTAATTGCCTGTTATATTGGGCTGAAGTGGGATTTACAAGTGGCGATTTTTGTTTTATAAGCGTTTATGGATGTACGAGTAAAATAAAGTACCAGTAAAGTTCACAATTTTTATCTTTTTTTTGGAATAACAACAGGGCGTGTACAATCGTATTTTATATTGTTAGTTTGATTTCGTTTATCAATCATTTTTGTAAACTATTCGTTCAAGTTAAACAATATTTAGTTTGTTACTTTAGTAATATAATATGGAAGCAATTTTGTGTTCAAACTTTTTAAACAGTAACGCAAGTTTAGTCAATTTAAATTAGTAAATACATATTTATTTAAATTTGACACACCATCAATACATGCATAAACATAACAACCATAAATCACTATATTGTTGCATAGCCATATATTGAGGTCATATAAAGCATTTGAAAATCATTAATACGATTCTCAAATATTCGGAAAAAATACAAAACGAGATACCATTCATATTATTAGGGTACGGAAAATATTCTTTTTGATTATCTTTTGATGTCGGGCAGAAAACAACAAATCGTTACTTTACCAATAATAATACGGATTTTTCGAAAAAAACAATAAAAAAAATCGTCTCTCATAAACCCACAAGCGTCTGTTTGAGCATTTTTGTATCATTAAAGATCAACAAGTCCACGAGCGGAGACTGTCCCCACAAAGACCCTGACCGGGTTCCTTATGAATCATTAAGCTTTGCATTTTGATGGTACTTTGAAAGGCGGCTAATTATATCAATGGGAGTCGGGGGCTCACCATTATTATGTCTAATTGAGCGTCTTTTATTTGCAAAATATGGTAATTGTATCGGCGTATTTGTTTTGTTTTGAGAAGTTGTGTGATTCGTGGGAATTTGCGAGTAGGTTGTGGGATACAAAGTCTTTTTTGATTGTCACATTATAAAACACATAAGATGTTGAATATGTTCGTTTGTTATGTAACACTAATGTATTTTAAATCCGTTATTAGATGTAAGTTTAGAATTAAGGTTTCTTGTAAGTCTATTTAATTAGAGCTGTGGATTTTGTAAAATAAATAAATAAAACTAGGTTTAAATGTGACGGCCCGTAATCCGAAATCGAATGTGGTCAAGTCAATTAGATTGTTAATAACGTACAACGAGCTTACTAAGTTAATCGCATTACTTTATACTTATACGATTACATTATGTTGTTGCTTTTTTAGCAGAAGAGTAAAAAATATTAATAGTAGGTATACACCATAGTCTTACTTAATATTACATGACACTAACACTAACATTATCTTTCGTACTAAACAACGGCTCAGTTTCGACGACGACTCGATAACAAGTTATAATTGAAGTAATTATGTCTCAGTGTAATAAAGACATATAGCAAAAAAAATTACTCTTGCGAATATTTATCTCTGTATAATAGTCCAGTCAAATTAGGTTTCATCTGCGGAAAAATTACTAGTGAGCTGAATTTTGGTACACACCTTTATTACGGCATTGTAATGAAGGTGTGAAAAATCGACATTCATATCGTGCCGGCTTAAAAAGTTATAGGGGTCAAAAGGTCGCGAAAATCAGTTTTTCGCGAATATCTCGCGATCTATTGCTTGTAGGTTAATTGAGGTCATTAGAAAAATTATTTGTTATAAAATTATCTACAAAAAATGTCCTTTGCATTTTTTTGTAGAATTGAAAGTTTTCGGAGGAGAGCGCCGAGAAAGCACTCACATACGGTATACCAAGGCGTACGCCCTATGCTTTTCATTGATATTTGTAAGCGTGTTGTTAGTAAAATCTACTACATACAGACATATAGCATTAGTAATACTAGTACAGAAAGTTTTCCTTTTTGGAAAAGGAAAACTGAAAATCATGAAGATGTTTAAAAAAAGATTTGTAATTGTACAAAAAATTGCAGCGGTAGAAAATATGTCCTAGCATTGACAATGCATCTCGAGAGCAATTTTCTTGTTGGAATATTTCTGCAAAATTGTTTAAATCAGATCTTTTTTCAAACATCTTCATGATTTTCAGTTTTCCTTTTCCAAAAAGGAAAACTTTCTGTACTAGTATTACTAATGCTATATGTCTGTATGTAGTAGATTTTACTAACAACACACTTACAAATATCAATGAAAAGCATAGGGCGTACGCCTTGGTATACCGTATGTGAGTGCTTTCTCGGCGCTCTCCTCCGAAAACTTTCAATTCTACAAAAAAATGCAAAGGTCATTTTTTGTAGATAATTTTATAACAAATAATTTTTCTAATGACCTCAATTAACCTACAAGCAATAGATCGCGAGATATTCGCGAAAAACAGATTTTCGCGACCTTTTGACCCCTATAACTTTTTAAGCCGGCACGATATGAATGTCGATTTTTCACACCTTCATTACAATGCCGTAATAAAGGTGTGTACCAAAATTCAGCTCACTAGTAATTTTTCCGCAGATTGGTGTTTAAAAGAGCTAATTTGACTGGACTATAAGTTAAACAATTAATTATGCGGTTCAGTCCACCAGCTCGTAATATTACGATTCCTAAAGCCAATCCACCTACCGATAGGAACAACGCACTATCAAAAAATTCAATCAGAAACATGACACGCGGTCTTTTCAACTAAAACTTAATCAAAATACCAATCTCAGGAAAAATCCTTGCACACCAACATACCCACATAAAGATATCAACAGTACTATACACATAAGACCTTAAATTCGCATAAAATACATCCACAAAGAAGGAAAAAGTAATGCAAAGGAATCAGTACCAACTACTATCTCAAAATTGATCTACGCATCCACAAGCGATTGTCAATCTTATCCCTCCAAGTTTAGGTATAAAATCTCGTGTAGATTGCGATTATAAATTGGTTTTTCGCGACAGTCTCTTTTGGACTTTAAATGGTGGGTGGTAGGGTTTGAAATTGAGGGTGTAGGGATATCTCATATACCCTCACATAAGTTAGGCACAAGTAATACGGATGACGATGCGAAGTTAGTGGAAAGAAAGGGGAGAAGGGACGTGGAATAACGAGAGGGAGGGGGTTGATGGTGGGGTGTCTACACACCCCCTGTTTTGGGTTTTCAATAGATGTTTGAGAGTTTCGTTTCTCATACGGGGTCGGTTTAAAAAGCGGACAGGTGTGAATGTTCGGAGGTGGTGTGCGTGTGTCTGGTTTGACGGATTTTGGTTTTATGACGCATTGCAGCGGAAGATGTGGTCATTTCAGGTCATCATTCTCTAGGACATGTCTCGGAATGTTCTAGATTTATGGGGGTTATCTGCCAAATATATTTTTTTTAATCCGGGTTAAATTTCGGACATTTCAAGACGAAGACAACAGAGTTAGACTTAGTTCTCACTAGTCTGTTAGTCAAAAGAATTCTAAACCGTAAATTTGGAAAATACTAGCCCCCTAGGAGTGCATTCCTATCTATGAATTATTCCCAATTCCTAGATAGAGATGGATACCTAAGATAATATGCTCAAGTATTTATATGAAGAATGCAAAAAATGTCCATATTTTTATCTCTACCCATGATTCTGATTGATTGACTGCGTCCATTTGGTGTGGTGGACTGATGGATGGCCGCAAACATAGACCGAGAGGTCCAGAGTTCTTATCCTGGTTAGTTCAAAAGTTAGGTAGTTTCTTTTTTCGGGAGGACTTAGCTGTTAGCCTCAAACGGCATTTGCAGCTTCACCGGACTGGCGGAGGAGCGGAAGGCACTCCCAACAAAAACTATACTGTATCAGACGGTCTTAGTACAAAATCATAAGCCACTTACTTATTAGTACTACTTAGTTGCTAGTTGTAATAATGTACCAGGCGAACATACAAAACTAAAGCTTGTAAACTCTAACTTGCAACTTTAATGGTACCGTGCCCCTACATTCTTCTCGTAAACGATAAGAAATGAAAATATATCGAGATGTGCGATTCATCGGCGAGGTTTAGGGACGATTTCCATTTTTCAAGACACAATCCACCCCCCAGTGTTCGAAGTGAAATGGTGTGGGGCAAGTTGGGAGCGAATACGAATACAACGTATAGAAAAACAATTGTAATATTAGCAAAAAAAATTTATGTAATTTCAGCGAAATCTTTAGGGCCGTTTCCGAGATCATAATGTTCAAATTCAAATCTTTTTCAAGCAATCAGCGCCATCTGCCGGGCTGATTTGTGAATCTAAAGGGCGCCACTCAAACGCATCCAGAAAAATAATTTAAATCGGTCAAGCCGTTTAGGAAGAATTCAATTACATACACACGTACAGCAGAATGATATATATTAAGACTAAACTAGTAACTGAAATAATACACCAATTATAACATACATTGTCAAATGCATGTCTTTATTGAAATAATTCCATTTTATATTCGCTTCAATTTTTCGTCTAATCCCCGATCACAAATAAAGTTTCAAACTAACGCCCGCGTACGCTTACACCTTGGACGGTTAAAAACGAGCCAAGTTCGTTTTTCTCAGTGCTCCTTGGCAGTTTTGATGCATCGCAATATTTTGCGTCACCCGCATACGCCTGTGACGTCACATGATATATTGGCTTTCACCACCATGACGCTGTTGGTATTATTTTTTTTAATATTTTTGTCGAGCGCCCGTCTCTTCCTCACTTTTTTCAAATGAGAGGAACATTAATTTGATATGCGTTATAATTTATACTACTTAACAAAGTTATACCAGTTCCTACAAATATACTTTGTAAGTAAATTCTATATCACGCAGAGTTTTTGTAAAAAAAAACTCTCAAGATATTCCTTAACTTTTGAAACACGCTTCAATATTTGTAAGTCTTGTTCATTTCGAACTAAAAATAAGTAGTAATACTACGGTTAATACGCATCGAAAAAAAATTCAATAAACCACCAAAATGAAAACCTTTTCAACGCCCATATTAAAATCGTTGCTGTGACATTTAAAAAGAAGTAATAATAAAACCAAGCCATTCTAATTTTTATTAAAGCTGCAAAATCTGTTTTTCGAATCGTATGTTGGCATTAAACTCAAAAAAAACACACACAAAAGCCAACTTTTCCCTCACCGCCTCACATTAGCCGCAGCATCCGACCAAATTGAAACGTACAACTTCTAAGAAACGTGCCTACAGACGTATTCCCCTAAAAGTTTCCGTCGTTGAGACCGGCGAAAAATCCCATCTCGCCCGAAAGCCGAAAGACTCCGGCAAGACAAAGACTGTGGAAAAATTGCTAACTACAAAGAGGTTGGGTATCTACTCTCGAGATGTCTGCCTCATATGTATGGAAATGGGGGCTAAGCTGGCCGCCTAGGGTGCGGCCACTTGGCTCCGGTTTTTCTTTTGACGTTTTTTTTTTACATGATATACGGTTAAGAGTCAGAAGAGTTGAAAAAGTAACTGTCTAGTTCTGTGCTGGGGTTTTCTCAGTAGAATCTGACCGACTGGTAACCGATTCACAAGTGCTTAAGCACTGTTTATACATAACTGGAATTTAATATTTTGGTTTTGAAATGACGAGAGAAACAAAATTAAACGAAATTTCCTCTAAATAGAGTAAGAAGTAAAGTTTTTTTATTTACGCTTACCTACGCTTGAATTAAACTAAAACATAACAATGAGTGGAATAGATATTTTCGATGATGTGCCATGTTCGTATGTTTGGTTGGACATGAAAAATTTACCTACTTATTAATTTCGCTCTCATGTGTTTGAATCTCATTATCTTGTTGGAAGATAAATCCAATAAACCTCCATTAAACGTTTATCATCGTTTGTTTATATAGCCTTCATTATTATTGCCTGTGCATTTAAAAAACATAAACCCGCTCATTCGAATATTTTCAAATTCCCTCATTTCAAATTACATCTGAAACAAAAGAGATCCGATTCCAGAATTCTACATTCCCTCCACAAATAAAAAAAAGTCTGATTCAAATTTTCGTACTGGCCAGTCGGAACGCGCCTTATCCAAGCTTCGCTATACATAAATACATGTCAGGTGCGCTCAACTCCGACGTCACGAATTTATTTTTCTCCGAGATATTGCGCGCGGAGATTTGTGGCCACACAGTCCCCCAATTTATTTACCTTTGCGGTCTTATGTGCAAGTTGAACATAGGAGTTGCGTGAACAAAGATATACGGCGCAAGTTTGACGGCAACTGTGGATGTGATGTTTGTTTAGTTTTGTTTTTTTTGTTAAACTTTTTACGGTTCCCGCACACTGTGCATGTTATGATTTTCTACGAAATTTATACATATTGGGATAATTATGGTATTTCGTATTTTTTTGTGACATATTTTTATTCGGCATATTCGGGTTTTTTAAAATATGCTATGTAAAAATGTAGTGTATAAATTTCATATACTAAGCCATTGTAAAAAAATAATAATTTGGTATGAAATGATACACCAATCGAATAACTTCAAAATCTAGCTACAAAACTGTTGCTTTTACACGATCGGCTATTAGGGTTAGAATTTTTTTTCTTCAGTTGTAAAACCTCCATCCCACAATATTTCAACGTCTGCACAACACAGCCTATAACATTAATTTGTCCTATTTTCTAGGCCGAAGTAACCTCAAATACGTGTCTCTTTTGCTCTAGGTAAGTTTTTGGCACGTAATACATTAGCCTTAATCTTCTTACATCGTCTCAATTTCGGCATCCCCCTCCCTAAGGGATTACCCCCCACGCGGGCGATCTTTCTCCCTTATTACAGAAAAACGGCGAAGAAAAAGAATAGTGAAGCTATTTGTTATCGCTTCTTTGTTGATTCGAAAAATTGTTTTATTAACAAAAGGAAGTTAAAAAAAAATGGCAGTTTGTTTCATTGGTTGCATATATGAAAGAAGATAGTAGGTGAAATTGCAAAAACAACGCTAAATATTTGATTTTTCTTGATTAATTACACTTATAAAGTAAGTTCATTATGGTTTTACTTATCTGAAACATTTTTTGGTTGCGTGTTTCCTTTTCAACGGCCATTCCATCGGGAACGCATGTGCCTATAGTGAATTTGAAGTAATATTGTTTGAAAATGTAAAATGTACTAACTTCCTTTGAAACCAGATGTTAGAGTAAAATACGAAATATTGCTATTTCTATGTACCGTCATAAACATAACGATGATATTTACCACGATTTCCCTAACAAGACAACTTAGCCCACTAATCCGCAGTATACTTCCATACAGTCTTTTGTCATCCGCGGTTATTACCGAACAAAACATGTTTTTACCCCAGTGGTTACACTCCCCCGACACACGCCAAAAAAAAACATAATTTACTTACATCCAACCATCCAAGACATTACCATGGCTCTAACAAGACACAATAGCTACGGCATTCCCGTGCCTCCACGTTAAGCTTGCCACCAGCGTAAGAAGACCCCTCCACCCCCTACTTTCGCGTCGAAACTTGGATTTTGTCATTACGCTGTCGATATTTCGAATCCGTAGTCGGGGATTTGATTCGTTTTTGAACGGTTTTTAGCTTGTTAGCGATGGAGGATGGAATGGATGGTGTCTGATGTTACTTATTAACTACTAGTGACCCGCACTCGCTTCGTTTCGGATATTTTATACATAAAAACCTTCCTTTTAAATCCCTCTATCTATTAAAAAAACGCATCAAACTCCTTGTGTTATTTAAAATATTTAAACATAAATAGGGACAGGAATTAGTGATTTTAACTACATTTTATGCAGAGTCTATTTTCCTGAGTAAAATAAAAAAAGGAATTAAACGCTCCTACAACAATAAAACTTTTGTAATTTGACCCATTTGTAAATTAACGAAGTTATACCTACGCTACGCTACAAGACGCAAAATAGTTTCTTTATTTAGTTGATTATAAAATTACTATTATCTTCAGTATATATTAATTCGTTTCGTAAAATAAGCAGTTATTTTTACTATAAAACGTATTTATACAACATATTATTCTGTAATACTATTGATTTATTTAATACTTTGTAAACCATGTGACTGCAAATAAATAAATTCCATTTAGAAATCTGGAATCTTGTAAATTCATCGAGATATTCATAATTTTGGTTAGGTTTCAAAATTGGGAATAATCAAAAAGAAGTTGTAAATTTTTTAACAAATTTTACGTTAGACATTCAAAAAACCGAAACCATCTCACTGCACAGTGGTGTACTTACACCGATCCACGCTCAAAAACGCGTCGCGAAGCCAGGGGTCTCCGCGCGCCGGCCGCCCCCGCCCACTGGGCGCAGTGATTGATGACGTAGGCGGGGCGGATCCAATCATTATCCGTGATGCATGGCCGCTGGTACATCACTAGTGATTCGGCTGCGGATTCGAGTTTTGAAAATTAGTTTAGCCGGATTGAAGTCCGGGTGTCGGGTGGGGTACACCACTGGGGATAGATTCGATTAGTATGACGCTACGGGACTGTCGCACTGAGGTTGACATTAGATATATTTTACATAGATGTACATACTATTCATATTAATATTATATTAATGAAAAAAACACTGAAGATTAGTGGTAAGGTAGCTTAAAAACCAATCTAAGCTAGTAAAATAATCTTTGCACGATTAAAACGGTAGCACATACGATGAAGCTTATGTAAAAATAAGTAGACCGCTGAACACACGTTTTATTGACATATTTTACAACATAGTACATGCTTTTTAAAAAAACCAAAAACTTCTTACCTAAGAAGGTTTCATCTCGATTTTCTTAAACACAAACTTCTTTTTAAATCCTTTTTGCAACATTCTCAAATCACAAACTCAAACTGGCAACTAAGATGCACACCCAACGAAACTCAATGACACACTGAAACTGATTCGAAAAAAACAACATTCGCAACGGGTCATAATACGAATTTTAAAACTGCATACATTAACCCTTGAATAATTAAAAATGTGTGCGAGCACAAATAATCGCAAGATTAACCCTCCGATGCAAATGAGCCGCGGCCGTGAAAAAATCACAACCGGTCTTTTCTGCCCAGGTGTTGTATTATTTTAGAAACGGGGACACCTTGGGGTTAAATGCGTTCTATTAACAGGAACTGAACTAAGTGAAATTATGAGATAAAAAATATTCCGGTTTGCTGACATTGACATTCACCAACTTAGGACAAGTGACACAAAAAAAATATTATTTTTTATCAAATATGTACTATCCTTAAGATGACGTGATAATTTATCAAGTATTTCATCAACAAATAATCATTTTGGGTTCGGGTTTGCCTGAAGTTAATGTTCAAGATAAAACACATACCTACAAACACTCATATAAATAAAATGAAAAGGTGCACAAAAATAATATCCATTATTGTAGATCACAAAGAAAATTATTCACCTGAACGGCAACAAAAAACATTAGCTATAAAAATTATAGCTACTCAACTTATTACCGTCGTTAAGATTAACGTACAAAATTACAATCAAGACATTAGAAACGGAAATCCTTTGAGGGCTCAATGCACCTGCATTCGTGGTTGGGGACAAAATTTGAATTTGAATACCGACGAAGGGTTGACGAAGACGAATGGTGAATAAAAACTTTTCCGTCATTTGAGGGTTAATTAAGAGTTCTGTATTCAAAATTAAGAAATCGTCGAAGATCAAGATTCAAGATGGCGCGATCGTGGGAGTTTGGCCTTAGGCAAAGCATTCTGGTATTATGTCGTTTTATGACGTTACGTAGGCGATTAATTGCATTACCGATATTTATAGCACTTATTTAATGTTTTATTGCATGTGTCCAACATGTAGTTATTCTTCGTAACTGGTTAAGCGTTTACTAAATAATTACAATCCATCTCATTATGAGCACATTACAAAAAACGAATTATAATATCATGGTTTATATAATAAAATGATCAATTATAATGAATTCTGAAGATAATTTATAGATGCCATAGGTCCATAAAACGGGTAAGGATTTTTTATTGCACATAGAATTAACGATCGTCACAGAGATGACAGAAAAGGCAGTAATATAGCTTGGCATAAGACTATAGCTATTATTTAATATCATAATTATTTATTATTTTAAATAATGTGTAAATATTGTGTAAACAACTCAAAATCACATAATTTTATAATTTGAATTTCGTTTTAAACTTAAAATTCATAACTTGATAATTCTAATATCCCGGTTTGTATATCATAACTTTGACATTATTAAAATGAAACCACACTCTCATACAAGGAATCAAACTATAAAAAAACCAATCGAACCTATTTATGGTCTATCAATAAAGTCATTTGCATATTAGGCGCAATGTTGACACAGCTTTCCATAACATCCAACCCCTACGATTAGGCAAACTTCTTTCCCACACACACCTCAATATCTCAGAAGACATCTTCCCACGAACGCTAAATCTATGAATACATTACCAAACTTCTTTATCTGTACTCTTTACGTATCTGGCCGTAAAGGACGATTTGAATAAAAAAGCAAAAGGGTTATTCTTCCAAGTGTCAAAATTGCTCTTCCGCGTCTAGAAAAATGGCGGCTAATTTGAATATCGAACGTTGTTGAATTGAAAGATGCATGGGATCTATTTTGCATGTCTATATCACTTTTGTGTTGAGATTTGTGTCCGTCTCGCAAGGAGGTTTCCTGTCTGAATATTTTAACTTTTCGCACAGTGGTACAATGCTGGGTGTTGTGTTGTATTGATTTTCGCTGACGATGCGTGGAATGGTGTTTTGTATGCGTAATGAGATCAAATATTTTGCGTGTCGCTGTCATATTTGGAGTTTTATCGGCGGTTAATGTATTCGGGTCATTGTGTTCAGGTGATAGATGTTTTAGCCATTGGTTGTATTCCCACGGATCGATTGAATAAGTTAGACCGCAATGTTTTGGTACATCTAGCATTGATGTGAACATCTAGCTTGTTCTGAAACAAATTCATTATTATTATATAACAAAGCAAGTTTAAGACTAGGCAGAAATGGATTGACCTCACTATTATGTGAGGCTTGAAAATGCTAACATTCAAGTTTCAACCGAAGCCTAATACTTTAAATTTAAAATAACAATAGAATAAGGAGATAAACAAAAAGTTATAATTATTTATTATTATTATATTGAACAATTTAAAGAATATGTACTTACTGAAAAACTGCTTTAAATACCTATACGTACTTACTTTAATGTTTCACATTCATTATCTTTCATGATAAAATAAGTACCTACATTCTATACGCAAAATTATTACTACACTCAAAAATAATAACCTCACACAAAACACAAGATAAATTACCCCATCACATTATAACAATGTCGATAGCAATCTGCCGCGGCACCTAAATCATTTAATGATCAATACCGAATAAAATAAACAATTGTCACTTCGCAGATAATAAAATTGGGTTTGAATAAATTAATTCCATTGTGTCGTCCAAAGTTTGTGTTTGAATGCGATCGTCTGTTTGAACGGGAGTTATTAACGACTTCCGACACTATTTTTGTTGTGTATGAATATTAATGAGGTTGTGATCACTGTTAATATTTTGGGCGCGAACCCATATTTTGTAATCAATGGTTGCTCAATCCGTTTCTACGAGTATAACGCCTTTGGTTGTATTCAGATGTTCATATTTCAAATGAAACGCGACAAAATGATAGGTTGAATACGCAAGCGTAACCCACTTATAAATTACTTTTTATGATAAATAACACCTACTTAATCTTAAAATCGTAATTAATTTTTTCCAATTTAGTTTTGATAGTATGAGATCTTATCGGTTCTATGGATGAGCATATACGATTCATTTTTAATTTTATGTTAGTTCAAAATTAATTCTATCAACGAAATAATTAATGCTACACAAATATGCTGATTGCATAAAACAAATTATAGATTCCGTTAGTAAAAAGTATGTTTTAAGAAGTTTACTTAATTACTTTTTTCTAGCATCAAAATAGCGGTAAACTAGTCTCACATCGATAGAAATCTCAAGATTTTTTTTTTCTAAAAATAGTCTTAAAAGGAATTTCAAAAAATATTTTTCCATGTTTCTTCTTCAGCATGAATACTTACCCTCGGTGTTACCAGCGCGAAATAACGAGACGGAGGAGCACAAAGTCTTTATCCGGAAAAAGGAAAGCATTGCAGAACAGAATAAATTGTTCGTAGAAGACCAGGCTTAATCGTTCGTGAGTAAGTTGAAATATTGTCTCGTTTTCTTCGCCACAGTGTACTAGAGAACAGTGGAATTGAGACATGGTTTATGTTTTAAGCTTTGCGTCATTATTTATAACAATTCTTAATCATTGTTTTAATTTGTTGTGTTTAATGCTATTAAAGCTCAATGTAAATTTAATTTTTTTGAAAAAAATCGCATTCATGACCACGCATGAACGGGAATACTTAATTTATTCAATGTACTTAAAATCGAAAGTACATACACATAGCATCCCTGCGTATTACATAATCCAATTAATTGACTTGTGTCGCCTGTTAAAGCAATATGCCAATTCAGACGTGAAAATCAATGTTGTATTTATGCATGTATTTATGTCTCAGACTTAATAAATAAATAGAAATACATACTGTGACTATATGAAACACTAGTGTATTTAAAATTGACATGAATGAAAAACCGTTATTAGCTGTAAGTTTAGAATTAAGGTTTCTTGTAAGTTTATTTAATAAGAGCTGTGGATTTTGTAAAATAAATAAATATTAGGAGAGTGAAAAATACCAAATTTTATTTTTTTTTTGACCCGACTCTTTAAAATTATTCTCACTGTGCATAATAATAAGAGAGTGAAAAATTCCAAGTTACAATTTTTTTTTTGACCCCGCTCTCTAATATCATTCTCACTGTGCATACCTACATTGGGAGTTAAGGCCACGCTTAGAGTGTTCTGAGTACTTGAGCACGAAATAAGACGGTACCTGAGCCTCTTCGGTCGAGACGGGCAATTGTTTCTTTGCTAATTGAAGCTTCGGATCCCACTTTAGTTCGAGTGTGTTTTGATGAAAATCGCTTATTTATTTCACTATTGCATTACTATGGAGCTGTGTTTGAAAGTAATTGCTGTAATGGAACAGACTGGAATTTGATTATCCAAAGTCAAAGTCAAAGATTTTTATTGCAAACTAAGTGTACATTATAGGTCTTACAGTAATATGTACTTAATAACTTAGTTGCCTTTTTCAGGCACTGCAACATATATTAGTATTTGTCTGATGCTATGTAGCAAATGCCGTGTTGTTATTTTTCGATATTAATGTTATTGCGGTACCAATAAATCATAAACTTAACATTACAATTTTTATGTGCTTTTCTCAGTAAATAATTTAATTCCTTGCGCTTCAAGACCGAAATCAATGTCACTCTATGAAGTAGGTTAGGTACATCTGCTGTGTACATAGTGAGGGGCTAATGATGATTAATTATAAACAGGTTTTTAAAAGCACACTATACCAGGACTTTTTTCGAGAGAAATAATTGATTTAGATCACTTAAGTAGAAACAAATAAAAAATGACAGCCAAACACCAGATTTCTGATTACCAACATAAATCAATAAAAAAACCTGATTGTCGTAATATCGCACACGGATCTAAAACAAACTCCATCCGGACACGACCGTAACAACAATAACCGGTGTCACACAATCAGAGAACACAAAAAAAAATCATTCCGTACTTCCGTGCATCACACATCCGTACGGCATTTGCATACATTAAGGCACAAAGGGTGAGCCGTCATAATTTTTATATTTAATTTTTTACAGTTACAAGTACCGCTCTTTTGTCTATTGTCAGATGTATAAAATATTTAAATTTGGAACAAAATCGTTGGGTCGAAACAAAAAAGCTCACCTTTTGCGCGCGACACGTATTCATTTCGACACACTGTGCAGTTTTGTAACTTTATAGGATAATAAACTCTAAATCTTGGAGGTAGAGTTCAAAATCGATGTTAGGACGATCAGCAAGATTTGTAATAACAGTAGTAAATTATACGAATTGAAAATCTATGCGTTGCAACGTGTGTTAGCTGAATGTCAGTGAATTAATTTAATTTCTTGATTTAAGATTAAGTGTACGCAATGACAAATGCGTTAATATTACATGTTAACTGGAGAACGGATGTTGATAATTTTTCTGTACATCAAACTATTCGTTTTCAAGGCTTTATTAAATTTACTAAACTGCATACCTATAGCATGTGTAAATAAATTCCTAAGAACTCCAAAATTGTTGAGTTCTAATTTTCTCAGTAAGATTTAGTTAGTCTTATTTACGTATTTATAAGCGATATAGATTTACCTTATATGCCTTAAGTAACTTTAATCCAAGTGAGGAAATGATTGCCCACCCACTATTTCAAAAAATTACTTCCTTAGTAACGTAGTTTACTACTACAAATAAAAAATAAAACTAGTTAGTTTTAGCATTTTTATTGATTTAATAAAACCGAACTTCATGGGTGGGCTATGTTACCCCCTAGGGCTAAAGTATTCTCTGAATATAACCTATTTAGTGAAACTAATGAACACATGCCAAGTTCGTAGAAGTTAGATATTTACGAAAAAATAACACATTCTTAAACTAAGTTAATATCTAATTAAGAAGTACATTAAAGTCAAAGAAATCGTATTACATTAATATGTCGATGTGATGACATAAGTGAGGCTTACAGGTAAATAAGTAAGTAAGGTAATAAGTACTCAGCAGTTATAAATAAATATTTCACAACTTCAGATACCTACATTGATCTGATCCGGTGGTAAGTAGCTTAAGCACTTGTTGCGTAATATATCAGAATCAACAGTGGATACACAAACATACTAAAATATTTTTAATAACACACCCAAACACCGATGTTCGTCACACAAATATTTGTCCCGGGTGGGAATCGAACCCACGACTCATGGAACCGTATGCAGTAAACCTGGTTCACTAACCACTGTTTCACCGAGTCAGTCAAAACTAAATACATACACTTGTTTTTTACCAAACCGGAATTTGAACTTACGAACTTGTTCTATATTCCACAACCTTAGCAAATCCTTATAATAGCAATATCATTACGGTCACACAAAAAAACAGGATCTATTTCTTTCTAATATCTACCAAAAACCAATACCAACGTTTTTTTTGTAGTCGTTATTCGTATGGCTAGGAACGAAGATTTTTGGCATTAATCAAGAATCTAAAATTTAATGCACGAACAAATTTCGCAGCAAAAATTATGTCATATGCAAACTGAAGTCCCTAAAATCATCGTAAGGGCGCAGTCACACCGGCCCGCAACGAATCGCGCGCAAACACGAAGAGATCGTGACAAATCGTCGAATCATAATAACATCGTATTCATAATAAGACGATGCTAATCTCCCGACACCTTTTCGCATTTGCATAATTTCGCTGTGAGAACTTTAACCAGTTTTTTTTTCCAACCGTCATTTTAGGGTTAGTTCGATTTTGGGATTGTCTCTGGGTGTGAATTTTGTGGATACTGTTTTTGGTACGTTTGGTCTTTTTGATCAAGCAGTCATCATGGGAGGGTTAAGATATATGTATTTTGCTCTTCCCAGTACCCAACTTCAATTTAAGATATGCGTTGGTAGTAATAAGTTAATTTATTTTGATAATTAACGCGAACAATAATAAAACAGCGATATAAACATTCTAAAGTAATTTAATTAATAAATTAGTAATACAATATTTTAATTACCTACTTAGTTTGAATTACTGTATTAAAATTATTCTGCTCTGGTGGTAAATATTTTGACATTTACCATCAGATAAGAAAAAATAAATTCCAAACAATATATAATTAAATATATAATTTCAAACTAATTATCATTTTCCTTTCCAGACAACCGCATTTAAACATAAATGTTTATTTTTTTTTTTCTCTGACCGGTAAATAGTTCCAAACAATGTCCAAAATATATTTCTCGTTCCCATCCTGCCAGTCACATCTATGTAAGCATTAAAAAGAAAAACTACAAAGTCAAAGTTATACTTTTCAATCCCATCCTGCCAGTTCCATTTACAAAAAAATAAACCTTATGATAGGCACCTACCTACTTAGAACCAATCCTGCCAGTTTCAATAAAAAAAACCTTATTATAGACCTACTTAGAACACGAAAGTGACGTCACACTCATGCATCGGTCCTTACATGCGTCGCTCTCACCTGAGCGCCGAAAAATCAATACGGGTCGTGTCGCTATCCGGGGAAAAACTAACCTCCCTCCCTCTGGCGCGGATTTTTCTTCCCCCCACACACCCCTGCTTACGGAACCGAGGGTACGCAAAAAGATGCCCGGTTTTTTCTCGTGTGTTTTTGTTTACTGTACCCTAACCACGCTAATATGATCTTTATATTGTGAAAGTTACAGTTGAGATTCGCTTGCGTAGAGCATTTGATATGTGAGCGATTGTTGGACGGTATGCGCACGCCGATTTAGGCTTTAGCTCAATGTAGATTAGGAGTATAATAGGATGGGGTGCAAGACGAAAATTTATCGGTAAACGTGGTATATGGCGGTGTTTCGGCGTTTCGTTCGCAACTAAATTAGGGACCGCTCGCCTGAATGCCTAATGACTTCTTATGATTTCGATGTCACGTTGCGTTTAGTTGCGTCGTGTTGACTTGGAGGGTGGCGTTTCGAACATGCATGCGTGGGGTCGATGAACTTCGATTGTCAGTGCTTTTTTTCTTATTTTTTTTTTTTAAAGGTGGCTTGAAGGCACAGATAAATAGACTTTTAGTCTGGCATACAGGAATAATCCTATAAATGGTCATTAACTCTACTTTGTTTAACTCTCTTTGCGTGAACTCACTCTCACTCATGTTATAAAGTCGTCACCTTTGAGTTAGTATAGAAACTTTACTAACATTTTGCATGTAGTCTTACTTTTTTGTCAACAAGATTATTTCATTGTAATCTTGGAATCAGAAAGAAAAGATAATTATTAACCCTCATAAACATAGCACTACTTTTTTATTTACAACACAAGTAAGAAGAAAGAAAGAAAGAAAACATATTTTATTGATCATAAATTAAAAAAAAATACAAAACATACACATACAAATATAGTTATGATCAAAAGTTTCTGCCTCAGCATGTGCCGTAGCAGCCGCAAGGACGCGACGGCGCTGATATTCTGGCAGAACCTTTAAGTAGAGCCTTTAATAGCTACAGGCTCAAAGGAGTTTACTGTGCCTGTCGACCTCATTTGTGGACCTCACGGCTGCTTACCATCAGGAGTGGGGTCATCGTGAACTTCTATTACATAAAAAAGAAGAAAATAATAATTTCTATACCTCATCTTGATTGTTTTTTCATAACTGACATACGATGATGACTTGGAGTAGCCTCGTCGTCATCACCGGACTTGCGGGAATCGGATGGCTCTCACCCCTAAATTATCTTGATTTATCAATAGGACAAAAATAACGTCATCAATACGTCATTCAAGTCCCATATCACCCACATAGCTTTCTCCATCTCAAGACGTGACCCCTGAACCGTTATTCGGTAACGATATAACGGCGCTCGTTAATAACGGTTAATAAGCTCGTTATTAATCAGATAATTGTCTACGTAATGAGGCACGTGAGATCCGCTGGGAGGTCCAGAGGTAATGGTTTTGACACACCTACTTTAGTGGTACACACAAACGACATAGTGCTTCGAGATTTGATACTTTATTATCATAATGATTGGTGTATCCCAGCAACGGCGGGCAGTATGTAGATTTGTATTTGTTACTCCTATTATCGCGTATAGATCCTTAAAAAAATTGGTTAACTTTATTCCAGAATGGGGTTATTCCGTATTCATCCTATGTGATCTCATCCGACGTGAAACTTTTTCCTTACTCATCCTAATTTCGTTCCTTAATCATCCCAAAGCAAATATTTCAATTTTTAGTTCCTTATTCATCCCAAAATGATTCCTAGCTCATCCTATAACAAAACATTTTAAAAATAAGAATATTTTGTACGGTCGGAATAAAAGTTTAAAATTTAATTTAGTCGTTTTGTCAAATAAAACTGCAAAAAGTCTGATAAAATAATATATTTATTTATAAATGTTGTATAAAACATTTAGGTATGTTTATTTTTTAAAATTAAGAATAATATATAACATATTTTTTATATGATTAACACAGCAATATTTTTAAATTTTGACAAACAAGACTCAATCAACTTTCATTTAAAAAACATCGTCTTCCATATGTAAACTGTATGATTTTTAAATACAACTTGAAAAAAATACAACTTGGTGACTCATTATTAGATGTAAATGAAACCGTTACTATTATTTTCTTTAATAGCACGTGCAAGTTTGGCTTTCGGTTTTAAGTATATTTTATTGAATATTATGTTATTTTCTTGTTTTAACATACAGATTTTTTTTTATTTATAATAATAGTACATATTTATATCCAAAACCTATAAATAGTTCACTTTCTGAAAATGTTTTGACTTTTGATTTTGCTAACCATACTTTTTATTGGAATATTCACCTAGTGATGAGAAAAGACTGCATTAGTGTTGTGTCAAGACAAAATCTAATAGGATGAGCTAGGAATACTATTTTAGGATGAGTAAGGAAATCGGATGAGTTCACATAGGATGAATACGGAATAACCCCCAGAATGTATGCTATGTACATGAACCATGAATCGGATATTGACTTATGCTTCACGTCAATACCACTGATGAAAAAGGTCATTCTGAATGGAACTAGTGAGTTGTGATTTTTTTTCTATTGAATTGTTTTTTTAGGTGTTTTTATGTTTAATTTTGTACGGATTTTAATTGTTTGGATTTTTTTTAAATTTTGTACGGATGGTGTTGAAATTCACGCATACAGTGTGAATGGGTGATATAATGTTAAAAATGTAATGTAGTATTAATTCATGTCGTGCTTTTGTGTAAGTGGTGAGGTACTGAGATTCATAAACCTTTTTATGTAACAGTAAATGTAATAGTGTACTCATTGTTGAGAAGCCAAATAAATAAATTATATGATTTTTTTTATCATAAGTAAGTATGAAAAATGCTATAAAAATTGTATTTAGATCAACTATTTAATATGTCAAACCAAGTCACATACATTGATCTTAGTCAGAGCATGGTTGCTTAAAAAACAACGTGTTAAAACCTTAGATTCGTCTTACTTCAAAAGCTTTTTACTTTACATTATTTAACGAGACTTGCACATCGTGTTAAATTTTTTGTTATTTTCGAATTGAGAAAGAGGTGAGAGCCATCCGCTCCCCCGCAAGTCCGGTGATTATGACGAGGCTACTTACTTCAAGCCATCATGTATAAAATATTTGCCATAGGAAAAAAAATATTTTCTGGGATATTTATATTATTAACATTATACAAGTAGGGCCGGGCCATAATACCGTTCGTCTGTACACCGTATCTGTTTATAGTAGCCAATTACATCTTACAGCCGTTTCGAGTCATACTATCTGTGATATATCAGAGCTTACTCTGAATACCTTCACTATTACACGTTACAGTGTAATATCTTATTATTATACTATCATAGTATCTCATAGTATCTGGATTAATGGCGTAATAGCACATTTGGTAGGGCCTCTGTGTCTCAGGCAAAGAGTCGTGCGTTCGATCCAAACTAAAGACAGATATTTGTTTGGTAAATATCGGTGTTAGTTCTGTGTCTGGGTGTGTTATTTATGTTTTGAGTATATTTGTTTATTGATTGATTTCTGATAGGTACATATAACTTAAGTGCTTACACAACTTAACAGGAGGATGTATGTGATATTGTGAGATATTTATTTTATTTTTATTTAATACTAGCTTTCCGCCCGCGACTTTGTCCGCGTAGAGACGTTTAACGGGTAAAACATTACTTTCTTATAGCGCAGTCGGTTAAAAAGTAGCCTATAACCTTTCCTAGGCTCTGGACTATATCTGTACCAAATTTCATTTAAATCGGTCCAGTACTCTATGCGTGAAAGCTTAACAGACAGACAGTCAGACAGAGTTACTTTCGAATTTATAATATTAGTAAAGATTTAGCTATTGTCACCAATAAAGGCAGTCAATTTAATTAAGCATATACTATGAATGTAGATATTTTTTAAATTTATTAATGTTTAAAAAAAAATATTAAATTTAAATAAAATAATAATTAAGGTTATTGGAACCAATCTGAATGAAAGTAACTCTGTTTGTCACACGAAAATTACTGAACCAATTTAGATTAAAGTAGTTTACATTTTGACCGTGCTATTAGTGAGAAAGACATGCAACTTTAGAGTGAGTAATTTTGACTCAAAACGAAAATCATACGAGCGGAGTCACGGGCACAAAGCTACTCAGTATCAACAATAAGTCCTAAAATTCTTTATGACATTCGTTTTCAGTCGAAATTAAATTACTTTTTACTGCGTCATGCGATATAACGTGTGTAAAATAATGTGTTTTTCGACCATATTTTTTAAACTTGAACTAATAAATAACTCTAGCACTTTTCTTTCGCAAGATGACATAAATCAATGGGTCACGCTATTAGTTAGCTAGGTGTGATCGTAAAAGGTTCATATTAACTTGAAAATACTGCTACTGTACTTTATTACAATAATTACTAAGAGTTCAGACTTTTAGATAATTTCGAAATCTGGATACGTAGCTTGTGGTAGAATTTATCTTATGGCTAGGTTGGTAGAGTCGCCTAATAAAGATGCTTAAAAATTGTATGGTACACATTTTTAATTGTTACGATAACTCTATAAATTGTTTTGTTCTTTTGTGTGCAATATGAAATAAGTATACACAAGTCAAACAATTAGTAAATATAAAAATAGTGTGAAAATATAAATTGAAAAATGATTAAATGTATCATTATCTATATTCGCTAAAAAAAGGTCGGCGGTTTTATTACGTAATGTTTTTAATTACTTTAAACTTGAAAAAGGTAAAATTATTATGAAATGCGAAAATCTAAAATTCCGTATTAACAAAATCATGTACTTAAAAATGTTAACTACTTTTTTTAAAATAAAAAGCTGATGTAACATGATTAATGTACAAGAATAGAATATACTTATGTGATGGCGTAAGTTCGTAGCGAAACAGCTTCTGAGTTTATCTTGGCAAAAGATTCCATCGTTTCACGGCGTTGCGTTTAGACAATGAATCGTACGATGAACATAACTGTAGGTTTGCAAGGCTTTATTTACATCCATTATAATGTATGTAGGTGGGTACGTGTGCAATCTATTAGGTAGGAACAGAATCCGTAATTACTTAAACAAGAAATGAGAAATTAATTGTTCGTTTGTCCGTCTGTTTGAATGATGCGCTTTAATTAGAAACGAATTTGGTACAGAGATAATTTAGATACCTACTGACAAAAGAAATTGGAGTCTTTTGTAGGGGTGAGAGCAATCCGCTCCCCCGCAAGTCCGGTGATGATGACAAGGCTACTCCAAGCCATCATCGTATGTCAGTTCGGAAAAAAGGTTACTTTTTAACCGACTGCGGTATAAGAAAATGTTTTCGCGATAATCGCGGAAAGAGCTGCGGGCAGAAGAAAAATTAAATTATTGATCTAAGACGAAATAAGCTTCATTACAAATACAGTGTTTAATATTTGAAATACTTAATACTTCTACGCGTATAGTAAGATGCAACACTTGTACAGGACTATTTGAAGTCCAAAGTTTCGAACATGATAATGAGATCGTGGTCTTAGAAATGAATTCAGTTTTCTTGCAAATAATATAAAAGACTTATCCCTTGTCACCTATATTACGAAGGAGATTTCACCAAAAATACACAGAAAAAAAAATATTTAAGCATGTAGACAAACACGCATCTCGTAAAAGTAACTGACATTATTTTATGAAAGCTATCACTTATAAACTTTATAAAATAAGATCTGTATGGATGGTACAAAAAATATGGGCATAAAGAAAAAAGGTGACTCAATGGTGAATGAGTTTTTGAAATCTATAAAAAAATCTACAATTTAATATTTAATAATTTTGTATCTTCACATTGGTTTGTTACTTGGTGGGAAACTACATAAAAAAATATATTAGGTATTTCAAGTTTACTTGTGTATAAGTACAACTGTTACTGATATCCGTAACACAAATGCTTAAGCTACTTACCACGGGATCGGATCAATGTATGTGACGTTTTTTTATACATATTTATATTTATCAAGTTTTTCGAAATCTATAGTGGTTGATTTTTTTTGGTACAAACTGTAGGTGAAAAAAAACTCTAAATACAAAATGTTCAACTCTTGCGCAACTACGTATGAATCATCAGCAGAGTTCATACAAAGACCCCCACTCCTGGTAAATTTGTTAAAAAAAAGTGCATTGTTAAAAAAGAGGGTGGGGTCCGACAGCTAGAGAGAGACGGGGGATGAGACAAAAAATGCACAAACAGAAAGGGCTTGCATTTTTTATGACGTGGGCCGTTAAGGTGCATACAGACTATGGTTATGGTAGATACCTTTATGATTTGGTTAAGTTTTTTTTTGCCATGCCATGTATGATGTGTTGTGAAAGAAAATATTTTAAAACTAAAAACATAGCACTTATATTAGTTATTACTTTAAAGATTTGTTAGATGCTTAGAGGGTAGGTATAGAAGACCTTAACCACACGTTAGAAAACAATACTGTAACAAACACCTCTACCGAATGTTAAAACATCTCTAAATAATCAGAAAGGAAAATCGTCTTGCTTTACTTCTTGCTTTATTGTGTAGCGTCTTATCTACAATATTTTCAAGTTAGTAACCTAGGTTTTAAAGCAGGTAAGTAGCTACCATTAAGTATTGATTGATAGCCATGCATTTACCAATATCGATGTAATAATATAAAACCGCAATTCTCTCAAACCCAATAAGAATGTTGTACCCATTCCAATACAGTATATTCTAATAAGTTACAAATTCCACTTTGATGTTACGAATTGCCTACTTCTTATTGGCTCGGCAAAAGTACATGTATCTTCGTGAGAGGCCGAGAAATGAATATAAATGCGTTGCGAGTGAGATGTGAGCGGGCAATTTGGATGGAAAATCAGACAGTTTGCTTTTTAGTCACGTAGTTACTACAGCAATTGTTCGAATGGAATCCAACATAGAAGTTGGAGCTTGCTACGAATGATACTACTAGCGCCACCTGTTGGTGGGCAGCGTAATCGCAGTAAGCACCGTTACCATTTTCTGTTATTTCTGGAGTTGATTATGTAAAGGGTATTATTACAAAATAAAATTATAAATAAATTTATCATACTTCATTTACATGATATACCGGGGTTTACAATGAAAATTAATGAAATAAAATTATATCTATGAGGCGTCATCTACTGGCGAAAAGCAACACTGCGTGCTGTTTTACCGACGTATATTAACGTATTATAACGAAGGGTGACTGCGCGTGTGTGCGTGCAAATTTGGCGCCCATTTCGAACCATCATAGGTTGGTTTCCGACTTCGTTTTTTGAACTCTTCTTAAAATGTATGACACACGCTGCATTTAGAAAACATTCATTATTGCTTTTTCAACCAGTTCAACTGCTTCCAAACCTCGTAATAGGCTTTTTAAACATAATAAAAAAAATGTACAGCGATGAATGCTTTCATTAAGATTATTGAAAACAAGCTTCATTATGCTAAGAAATAATGGCCATAAGATGGAAGAGACAGATAAATGAACACACAATGAAAACAATAAAATGCGTGTGAACAGTGGCGAAGTCTCGTGACAAATTGCATGAAACCACTGAATAATTAAATGCTTATTTTTTATAAGCAAAGACAATAGGATTGTAAGACATGTCGTTACAAAGGTGGAATAAAAAGAGGTGTTAAATAACGTGAAAAACATTTAATTGGTTAATTTAGTGAGTAGGAGTAGTAACTTTAAGTATTTAATTTTCGTAAGTGAAGTCACTTACGAAAATTAAATACTTAAAGTTAAAAGTTAAGTACCTAGGTCGAATCACAAAATTTGTTTAATGTAGAAAATGTATTTCTATTTTATAAGAAGTGGGTGAACCCACGCAAGGCTAACTTGAAATTACCCATTATAAAAACATACATACCTACTCAATTTCCAGTTCCAGAGAAAATAGTCAAGTTATAAAATTGACGACTTCAAGTGCAGTTTAACGCTTTAAAGTATTTCTACACATTAAGATCATTTGGGGTACCTACCAAGTACTTGTACATCATTATTTACTATCCGGTAGTTATTTATAAACTTTATTACCAAGTTTTTATGCCTTCCTATACGTCTACAAAAAGCCATTCACTGCAAGAAAATAATAAATAGAATAATCTCAAAACAATACCCGCTCCATTATGTAAATTAAAATGGAGAATTATTTCAGGCAGCACAAATTATAACAATTATCGAGATACGTAATTCGCAACTGTTTCCCGCTTTTTAAATGGACGCATACATTACTGCCTTAGGCTTGTGATGCACACGCAATTAAAAAAATAAAATAAAAAAAAACTTGCTACTACACTGGCAGGTAAATCAGATAGTAAGCGATGCATGAAAAATGACTCCGCTCTAATTAAAAAAAACTGTACAATAGAATTCTTAATTCAAATTCGAATATGGCGCAAAAAAGTTGCAACCCTTATTTTGTGTCACCAATATGAAACAAAGGAAAACGAAATTTGACTACAACCGCTTTTGATTTAGAACTGTTAATAAAAAGAGTTGAGAGCAATGAAACGAATCGTGTGAAACGAGACAAAAGGATATTTTTTTAATCAGAAAAAAAAACTGAATAGTTGGCAGTTTTGATAATAATCAGCCGGGGAAACTTTTTGGTGACGGAAATTATATTGTAGGATTTTTTACGCTCTGTCGTAAGTTACCAGTAATGAATAATTTTTGCTTTGTTTTTATTCAAGAGGGGTCAGAGCGGCTTTTTAAGAATAAATTTATGGCTCTGACGGTTAAATCGTCATTTTACCTTTTATTGTCTATGCCAAGAATGATTTCTGTCATTCTAGAAGAAAAATTTTGAGCATAAAGCCAATAGTTATTTACGTATTTTCTGAGACTATCTTTTCCGAAGGTCTGAGAAAATACGTAAATAATTATTTTCTTAATTTGTATTAATTATTATTGTCTAGTGTAGGTAAAGCACTCTAAATGTCTTTAAACCAAAATTATTACACTAAAATATATGTATTGTTGTAGAAAAATGTATCGGGTCGAATTCATACATACAAAATAAATAAATAAATATTACACAACATCACATACATTGATCTGTGTTACGGATATCAGAATCTACAGTGGATACACAAAAATACTTTAATATATCTAGGTAATATAATTAAAATGTGAATTTAAAAAACGTTAACTGGCGTTTACCCCAAAAAAATATACTATCTGACTATTTTTGTCCTTGTGTAAAACAAAATAAATGTAGAAATTAGACAAAATCGCTGGTTAAGGAAGCAACAAAACCTACCTAATGAAAAAAAAAGTAATTATAAATGGACTACTTTTCAAATATCGCTAGCGTATCGAAGCCATTATTAATTTCACATTAGCAATTCATACCCTAAACGGGTCTATTAACCGTCGTTTACGGGGTGTTAGTTTTTGCCGCAATAAACACTATAACGTAGGTTCAGTGTTAGGTATAGCTTGATGGCAGTTGCAACATGGCCGACTGAATGACGGAACGACCTGAGGGTTCCTGAGAGATGCGTTTTCATTGCACTCAGATATAATCCTTTTATTGTTCGATGTATGTTTCTACCAGAAACATTGTAGTATGCCAAAGATTACCTTCACTAAAGGACAATGACCCGGTACTTAAAGTAACAGTAATAAAATGATGTTTTTTTTTTTTTTTTGGTGACATTTATCTCATCAGATACAGGCAAAGGGAGATCCCTTTGCCTGTATCTGATGAGATAAAAAAAGCCCGTACAGCCTAGTCTTTAGTAGTTTCTTAGATATTGCGGCCGGAGCCAAGTCTTCTAATTATTTTGTTCCATACCGTTGGTAGAGTTGTCAAGACCGGAGCCAAGTCTTCTTTTGCTAAAAGTTGATTGTTTTTAAAGGTTTTGGGTTACCATTTCATGGAATGTTTTTTTTCCTAGTGTATGGAAGAAAAATGTTAAAAAACCATTTTTACCAAAAAAAATAAAAATCCGTCTATATATATGGACGGATATATCGATCGATTCGATAAATATGATTTATTTTCATAAAATTAAGATACTTAAATAGATCCATACACTCAAAAAAACTTGTCCTTTCTGTCAAGTCAGTCGTATTAACAATAAATATTATCTCCAAATTGGTATTATTCCATGCTAAATTGTATACAGGCACTAGTGTTACTAATCTAAAAAATAGGTATTTTTTTGAGTGGGAATCGAACCTACGATTGGCACGCACAAGGGCCAAACGCGCCAACCAACAAGTCATTAGTTGTAGTCAGTCATTATTAATACACAAACGGAAAAGGCACGATGAAATGAGGCACGGGCCTACCCTAAACTAGCCGGCCAAGTGCGGGTTGGTCGACTCTACACTTATATAATATCTTAGAATTTCCTCCCAGGAGTGCAGGTTTTCTCAAGATGTTTTCTTTCACCGTTAAAACGTCGAATAATCGTACCTTTAAATTTCATATTTTTGAAACACAGTGGTACTTGGCAGGGTTTGAATTGTAATTAAAAAAAAATTATTTTTTTTTAAATATTAAAAAGAAAAAATAAGAATACTCGATACCGTTTCGCAGTGGACACAGTGCAGAACAAAAAGTCTAACGCTCACATAAAAACATGGCTTCGTTTCTAACGGCGCGGCTAAAGTTAGAACTGTTGCGTGCATAGAGCTAACAATATTAAGACCTGGCATGTGCGTACATTTTAATTTCAACACCAATCTTAGTATTATTATGTACTTCATGATAATAGCAAATAAATAATTTTAGTTTAATACATATTTAAAAAATATAATGCATGAACTAATAGTTAAATAAACACTAAGTAATCACTTCATTGAATTTTATTTGGGTTCTGCTGGTCAAAATCGAATAAATAGAAAGATACGAATCAGACAGTGTTTTTTTTTTTGCCTTACCTACTTACTTACGATGTTGGCTTGGAGTAGCGTCAACATCGCCGGACTTGGGGGGGAGCGGATGGCTCTCACCCCTAACACATAAAATGCGTATTTCCATACATTTTACTTAGGACGGAGGAAGACCAATTTTCTTCCCATAAGACTGTCCGTCCTATGGGAAGAAAATTGGTCTTTCCATAGACCTAGTAGTAGTTGGTCTTGTTGCAAATTGTATGGATTATATGCGAAAAAATTTAGTGTAGGTACCTACAAAACTTCTATCAATAAAAAATATTTTTCTTCGTATACTAGAACATGACTTTGGAATCAAACATTATCTACTCTTACATGCATGCTCGTCCGAAATCCTCCAAATACCGATTCGCACTTGACCAACATCATTATCCATATAAGTCACAACTTAAACCTGTATAGTCTGGAAACCACACACCATAGTGGTGCCCATATCTACAACTTCCTAGTCTATGGTAGATCGGGATCTATGATCTATAAGCTCGGTAACCCGGTAGCAAGCTGTTCACCTGATGGCACATACAATGTAATAGATCTAGCTTGTTTATGCCCCGCGTAGAAAATGCGTAGATCAGCTTTATGGTCGTTTTGCCAACTACGCTTTATTATTATGGCATAATAGCAGATGTGTTGGGGCATAATACTTAGATTATACTTGTAATGTGGTCGGTGATAGTTAGAGCAGGAATTTTGTACGTGTCTAAGTTTTTAACTTTTTGTATTAAGCTTTTTCATGCAACATATTGTAACAATGTATTTTTACCAGGTGTATTTGTTTTTTATAAAAAAAAGTCACAACTTAATTAGGCATAGTTCTTATGTTATAAACTTATAAACATTGAGAAAAATATACTTTGAAAAATGTTTTTGTAATGTATTATTCCTATAAAGAAGTGGGTTAAAAATACCCATGTTCCCTTGACTTTTATAATAACGTACTTATTGTATAAACAATTAATAAAAATTATTTTTGTATAGTAGTTTAGGCATAAAAGCGCGACAAAATGACAGGCTGAGTTATTTAGATTTTTTTATATTATTAAATAAGCATTTCAAATAAATAAATAAATATTACACAACATCACATACAATGATCTGATCGCGTGGTAAGTGGCAATATACTTAAACAAATTAATATATAAATATACTAACACACCCAGACACGGAATAAATACCGATGTACGTCATACAAATATTTGTCCCGTATAGGAATACAATCCACGACTCTTGGTACCGTAGGTAGTAAACCTGGGTCACTCACCACTGTTCCACCGAGCCAGTCGAATAAATATCCTTTTTAAGTGGAAATCTAATAATTAATTATCGTTACATTATGTAATACTGTTGTTGTACGATTTTAGACTTTCGCGTTCCATTACACTAAATATTAGTGTTTATGGGTCTACACGCGTTATTAGGAGTAGCAAATATATAGCTACTTACTGCCCGACGTTTCGACTGGGTTACACCAATCGTGGTAATACTGTTGTTGTCTCACATTAAACACTAAACATATTGAATCACAACGGTATCTTGTCAATTATTAATTTCTCTATTATTCCCTATTACCAATTGTAATCTTCTGTTGACAATCTCATGTATTAACATTATTTGCAAACTTAGTTAAGGTACGGCACTATTTTGTCTTCTTGTATGTCTAGATTTAAAATAACTACTATACTATTGTAATTAATGACTGTGTGCACCAATATAAATGAAAAAAACATTTAAAAAAAAAGAATTGGCCAAATTGGTTCAGGCGTTGTTGAGTTATGCGCTTACCAACACATTTTGCGACTCATTTTTACATTATAGATATATCGGCCGTTAACAAATCTTACCTAATCGCTATGCTAAGTGAAGTCAAATGGACAGATGTCGAACTCGACAATAATCAAGATAGCTTCTCACAAGGTGAATTTAATGGCGCAATGTGTTTGAAAAACCATAGGCAGATGTTCAGTGCCTAGACCAGTCCTAGGCTATCTATATACACTTAGCTTGCGATGAAAATGATAAGGCTCTAATAACAGGCTTCCGATGTAGGCTTAGGGTCGATAATAGTTGTAAGTTATTGACCTAACTTAGAATCCGACGTTTGAATTTATGCGTTTTTAGTAGTTACATAAGTGCCTTTATTAAAGGTACGATTTAAACACTCTTTTTATAAGTTGTGAATCTGTCATTTTAACGGTTCTGGAATTAAAATAAAAAATTGAACTCTTATTTTAAAACTACTAAACAGATTTACATTAAATTTGGTGCACAAGTAGTTGAGAGACTACAAATGGACATGCACTCATAGAAAACTGGATGCGACCGGGATATTTACCATGTTGTTTTGTTTTAATGAGCTCCCGATATTACGTGGCGCTTGCAACAATGCCTACATTTAGGGAGCTCATTAAAACAAAACAACATGGTAAATATCCCGGAAATATCCAGTTTTTTAAAAGTAGCAAGTGTAAACATTACAGTTTAATTAGACAAGTTATACATATACATGCGACTTTTACCTAATAAACGGAGTCGCGGGCGGAAGGCTAGCTTCTATATAAAGAAGGCGTCCGACTGATTTTAGCCTTGGCGGCTGATCTGAGATAAGCAAACACAAGTGCACTCTCTATTCCCTTACTCTCATAATTCGGTGAGACGGCAATCCGACATGACCGATGAGAGATCGAGCACAGGACCACCGGCTTAACGTGCTTTCCGAGGCACGGGCGTTCAACCGCCAACTTCCTAACTCCGGCCTGAGCAATTTCATTACAGAAAATCTCACACAAATTTTGCCTGACCCCGGACTCGAACCGGGGACCTCTCGAATGTTATGCAGCGCTTGCTACCAATAGACCAACGAGGCAGTTTAAAGCTTCTACATAATAGATACGGTACATGACACAGCTGCTAAGTCTACTATTTTATGAAGATTACTAAGCTATTTACTAGACGAGCTGTCTAACTGCTCCCTTATAAAAGGCACGATGATAAAGACTAATGGGCGTAAGTTCAAAGATGGAGTAGAGCCTAAATATAAATGGCACTTGCGCAAAGGCCCGGGTTCACTCGCTCGTTCCCCGGCAAGGTGTTTATAGGCAGTTCATTAACTCCTCGCTATACGGTGCTGTCAACTGCTTTACGGTGACAGGTGTCGTCAACCTTTTTTTATTGTAACGGTGAGACTTTTGTGTAATCTGGATCCGTTAATAAAACTTTAACCGATGAAACTCGTGTGTAAGTGATAATATCCTGAACTTAATTATTTGGGGAGCCGATGTTTGGGAAACTTAACAAAATATGTATAGTTGGTAAATAGACAATACTATTAATTACCATTTGACAAATTATTAAATTATTTTACTTAAAAGTAAACTTACTCTGAAATTTAAAAAAAAACATCAAATGACTTTACCAAGTCAAGCGGTAATGAACTGAGTAAAGATTTTTACTCTATGTTGTTTATGTTTTACAGTATCTATACTATTAAATCTCAATTATCTAGATCTCTTACGTCTTTAAAAAATTTGTTCGTCAACACCAATTTACCTAAGACGATAGTGCAGAAAACAATAAAATGGGATCAAGTAAAAAGGTTCTCCACCTCTGCCTAGGCGAGCAATTTTTTAAGCCACTTGTCTACTTAGGTCAAGAATAGAACCCTAGACTTCTAACCCATTAACTGACAACCCACAAATAACAAATTGAACTTTAATTCAGTGTAATTAAATCGAAAAAGCAATGAAAAATTACACTTCTCTATACAAGGTCCGTTCGATAGAATTAGTGTCAAATTACAGTTAGTTAATATTCTTCACATAATTGTATGAGACAGGTTGGATCAGTAAATGACAGTATTACTCTTTCCATGGATAGATTAATAGTTTAATTCGTTTTTCTATACATATTAATGTATGTTCTATTAAACTGCATCTTCGGTGGGCACTTGGATGACGTATTTGGTAAGCCTAAGCCAATAGTTCTTTTTTTTATAATCGACGTACAGGAAGACCTCACTTTAGCTGATGGTAAGCGGCCGTGAGGTCCATATATGAGGTCGACAGGCACAATAGACCATATTGAGCCTGTCGCACTCACCCTGAAGACTTGCATAGATGCCCTTCCGCAAGCCTGTAGAGCCCGGGATTATAGGATGCAGGAAATATATTTATTTTTTCGATACTGCCGAAACAAAATAAAATTCTTGGTCTCTTTACATGTCTAGGTGTATCACTCACTACATAGTATAAAACAAAGTAGCTTTATCTGTCCATATATCCCTATGAGTGCTTAAATCTTTAAAACTACTAAATTTTGATGTGTTATTTTTATTGATATAGAGATTCAAGAGGAAGGTTTTACACCAGTCACCAGAAGCGAAGGGAGGATCACTAGTTTCTAATATAATTTTATAGTACAATTGTAATTTGAACAGGATAGAAGAATCATTTGATATGCACATGTTTGTACCTATGTTTTATTTGAATTCATTCAGATGTCTTCTCGGTAGAACCTCAGCCTTAACCGATGGTAGAATGACTATGTATATTGCTGTATTGACGATTTTAAGCATATGTACTTCGCCTGTACAAATAAATAACGTGTTTTTCTTTTTTTAATAGATCAGATAATTTTCCGGTAATTTCAACGATATTGATGTCTTTCGACTTTCAAACGTGCCCTACCCGAATTTCAACTTTGTCACCTAATTTTTCCGCTCACGCCTTAATATTTAAAAAAATGAACTAGGTCGTCTAGTAAAAAAGCGGTGATAGATCAAGGAAAACAAATCAGAATGCCTATCATCATGCTTCGACTATGAAGCCTGATAAAAACTATTTTTTATAAATAAAAAAAAATACACAGAACTATGACAGATTAATTTCCCGCACATTGAGCGAATATTTTGACAGGTTCTAGTGAACATCCAATTTAAATTCTCTGGATGTGCGTTAACCAAGTTAAATGGCTTCAGCAAAAACCGGTAAGTGAGGTTCAAGACGAAATTGTTGCGAGACAAAAAACTGTACAATTGCAAATCGAACTCCTTCTTCTGGTTCCGTAGGAATTATAATAATAAAATACATTTATTGACCACATAACTGAAGAACACAACAAAAAAGAGAAAAAACACCATAGAACACAACATAGATTAGTGGTCAACTAGGTCCCAGTCTCAGCATATGCCACAACGACAGGAAGCCGCTGCTGGGCCGCTTTAAATAAGCCATAAATAATAACTTCCAAATTTGAAATTATCCTGATTTGACGAATTAAGCGTGTATTCTTATTCTTAACATGTTATATAAACCCGACGTTTCGAGTTTTGCCCGTGACCACGAGCGCGGCAAAGACCTCTCTTTTCAAATGTGTAGTGTTCTCGCAAACAATAGGCAATACTTACTTTCAAAATTCAAAATGAATAGTTTTAAATAATATTGAGCTCGGTGGAACAGTGGTTAGTGACCCTGGCTGGCGGTTCCAAGAATCGTGGTTCGATTCCCACTCGGGACAAATATTTGTGTGATGAACATCGGTGTTTGTTCCGTGTCTGGGTGTGATTATGTATTTAAGTATGTATTTATAAATATATATGTATGTATATCAGTCTCTGACGCCCATAGTACAAGCTCTGCTTAGTTTGGGGTCAGATGACCGTGTGTGGAAATGTCCCAGATATTTATTTATTTATTTATTGAGCGATAAATCGTTCTCATAGCACAAATGTAATTTAAAGAGCCTAGCCCTTTATTAAACTTTAAGGCTCCTAGACAATCATCATTATCATCAGTATCATAATTTTCATCGTTCCAGTAGTGTTGGTGTGAAAGTGCGACAGACAAAAAACCAAGAAAAACCTTTCATGACCAAATAGGCCAGATCTAGAAGAGAGGTCACATCCTAAGTACCCGTAATCGACGAGCATGCATGAAGAGATTGATGGATGTGAAAGAAGCGGAAGTGGTGTGCCAGGACCGCAGCACGTGGCAAGAAGTGATCTCTGCCTACCCCTTTGGGGAAAAGGCGTGATTTCATGTATGTATGTAATATTGAACTTTTGCTTTAATATACACAAAAAGATGGTAACAAAGACACATTATAGTCACAATTTTATTATAGATCCTGTCAGGCACAGCATATTAGTATAAGAGTTATTACGCTCTTCAGCATTTATATTGAGCCATAACGCATAAAAATAACCGAATTTTTTCAAGTATTTTTCGCCACACTGAATACTAAAAAGTATTTCATTCTGCAAACAGTTCACACCTTATTTATTCATCATAAAGTTTATAACGAAAATTTACATCCAAGAATTGAATGAGGGTTAATTAGGCGATTAAGGGCTGCCTAAAGTATGGTAGCATTTTCGGAACAATTTTCGAATGAAATAAATAAATAATAAATAAATATCTGGGACATTTCCATACATGGTCTTTTGACCCCAAACTAAGCAGAGCTTGTACTATGGGCGTCAGAGACTGATATACCATATACATACATATATATTTTATAAATACATACGTAAATACATAATTACACCCAGACACGGAACAAACACCGATGTTCATCACACAAATATTTGTCCCGAGTGGAAATCGAACCCACGACTCTTGGAACCGCCAACCAGGGTCATTAACCACTGTTCCACCGAGCCAGTCAAATAAAACTAATTAGATGTATTAAACTGTCTGCGTGTCTGTGTGTGCCTATCAGACATGATGCCTTCGAGTAGCTTCGTCATCATCACCGGACTTGCGGGGGAGTGGATGGTTCTCACCCATAAAACAGAGAGTGCACTGGTACCATAATATTATGTCCCTCGCAGTTAGCTGATCTCCATTAAGATCGGTCATCATCACAGTCACAGTCAGTCATTATTTTATGTATTTTTAATTTTTATTGTTTTTTCAAGTAGAGCTATCAAGGAACCGTCATTCTCGCAGTCCTACAGTTCACCCGTGATCATGGCGCTTGCAACAGTGCCGAAATATCGGGAGCTCATTAAAACAAAACAACATGGTAAATATCCCGGACAGTTACAGTTTTCTAGCTATCAAGGAATTGGCAAGCCCAAGCCTTGAATGTGTATCCATCTGTAGGTCAATCCACTGGTAGGCAAAAATCTCCTCCAAACAAGTTTGAAAGGAGGTGACTTTTGCCTACCAGTGGATGGCACGGGTTAATCAAATAAAATAAAAATAAAGAAGAGTTTAAGATCGTTTTTCCATCAGTCACGCTTACCAACTTTGTTGACATTGGGATTGCTGAAAATCAGCGCTGGCAAGGATCTCGGTCCCATGTTAGCACAAGCTGAGCCACTTCCATTTGCTCGTTACTTGTATTGTTTTCCTTTTCGCAGTTATGCTATAATTATGTAAAATGTTCAATTGAGCAATAAAAAAAAAGACGTGTGGTAGTCGGGGACTGCCGCAGTATAGCTATTGCATAGCATCTTCCGATTTCGGAGCAGCTCGTCTCGATTCGTGCGTCGTAGAGTCGTACATTACGTTTAACCGCACGCACACAAACACCGTGCCGAAGTCTACCGAACTGAAACGACGTTAGACGATTGTGATGTTTTTATCGTTACGGAATTTCTTGGTTCGGTCGCCGCGCTCAAAGCCCGCGATAAAAGCTATGCAATAGCTTAAAAATTTTATTCTTACCTTATACGTAGGTACCATCCAAATCTTTACTAAGCATACAAACTCTAAGTGTCCTTTTTAACTTGAGAACTTGACTCTCACTCTCAAGTTGACCCAATGTGACAACCCTGCACCTAATTGCGACACCTTTACAAAATGGCCCCTCGTTAAATTAGCCGTAATAATAATTGATCAACTGCGCAGGAGTTTGACATTTATACCAATTAGTGGTAAGAATGTTTTTGTGATATCAACTTATGGGACAATTTAGTATAGCTGTTGACTGATGGCAATGGTGTACTTTCGAAAACTAATTTTAAACGTTATTATGAAATAATAAATAAATTAAAGGATAATTTTAACGCTAGTTTGACTGAGTCGTTAACCCGTGGTCAATAGTGACCATGGGTTACTAACTACGGTTCCAAGAGTAGTGGGTTCGATTCTCGCCCGGGACAAATATTTTTGGTATTATATCGGTGCTTGTTCCGTATCTGGGTGTGTTATTATATTTATATTTAAGTATGTTTGTGTATCCACTGTTGATTCTGATATCTGTAACACAAGTGCTTAAGCTACTTACCACGGGATCAGATCAATGTAGGTATGTGACGTTGTGTAATATTTATATTTATTTGTTTATTTAGTTACGTAAATTTAAGTAAATGGAGTAGAATCCTCGTTAAAAGTGTAAAATGACTATCATTTTTACAAACACATAAAACGTAAAAAAACACAATTTCTCAAAATCTTAAAATTTATTAATTCCAATTTCAGAATAATTAGCTAGCCTATATCACAAATGTTTATCTTAGGAGAAAACTGTGAATATCTTTTATTTGTACCTTAATCACGTAAGAAAAGACTCGCTAGCATTTAACTAAATTGCCTTATGAAATGATGGCCTGAACAAACGCATCGCTAAACGCAAATCAATAATGTAATGTGTAGTTAGCTAGCGTAGGCTGACTAATTTACGATAAGTAGGAAGTTAATTTAAAAAAAATATATTGGAAGTCACTATTCTACCCTATATGGAGTATACGAGTTATATCCACCCGTCACGATACCAAACTATTACAATAGCTTTTACCCGCGGCTTTGTCCGCGTTATGGTCCTATGGCAACAGTAGTTTTTCTACGTTGCAATGGCAACAGTAGTTTTCAGTCATCTAACGCCATCTTTAAACAAAATACAGTTCTTCCCATAATCCAAATGTTTTTTCAAGATGACCGGTAATCAATATCCTTCTCTATGGGTTTAACTGTATACACCGTGAAATTTTAGTGGTTGTTTTCCCCCAGTAAAATGATTCTATCTTAGTAGTACAATAGATTTGTGCAGTTCTTTTTTGTTAAAATAAATGCCGGTTCTACGTAAGGTTTAACCGAAACTCGAAAGCACGTTCGAACCGCTTTATGACTTAGGGTGTCGAGCTTCTTCAGCTTTAAGCATCGATTTCATGCGGCAAGCAGTACCTGATTACGTCACATCTTATAAAAGAACGATAGCTTATCTCGTTTTCGAGTCGGAAAATTATTATTTTGAAAATTTGAAAAAAAAATTTTTTTTTTCGAGGAATTATTTGCATGGTTCGATAGTATTACTATAGGCAAATCGTTCTGCCACGGGAAAACCACCACTAAAATTTCACGGTGTATATGCGGATTTAAAGAATATCAAAAGAAAAAAAGGGTGAAGAGGTAACAAACACACTTTCACATTTATGATATTAGTGAATATTTCCGGGAATAGTTTTAACGCTGGCTGGCCATTTAATTAATAAGTTGAACGCGAATTATGGGCTTATGGAGTGCCGTTAATGGCCGGCACAATAGCAAAACAGCGGAAAAGTGTCTACGTGACTTTGTGTGCGTATTTCAAAACCGCGTATTTGCTGCATGTTGCAGGCGGAAGCGATTACAAAAGCTTTCTTTCAGATGCACAAGCTTCAATCATTTTGAAAACTCCTATGACAACATTACCTCTTCAGAGTTATTTAAATTGTAACCTGACAATCTCACCTCATAGACAGTACACACAGTCTAGACGTATCGTATGTGTACCAAAAAATGGGTTTAGAATAATTTGAATATATTTTTCTAACTGACATACGATGAAGGCTTGGAATAGCCCCGTCATCATCACCGTCATCATCAATAGTATTTGAGTGACATTAGAGCTGGTTCGGGAGTGGATTTAGAAATTCACAACCGCTGTGGCAGACGAAGACGGGCGGCGCCAGTGCGCTCGCGACCATGATTGGTGTAACCCAGACGAAACGTCAGGCAGTAAATAGCTATGTAATTGCTACTCCTAATATCGCGTGTAGACCCATAAAGACTAATATTTGGCGAAGAGTTGTTAATTCAAAAATGGAGAGGCAATGCCCAGGGGGGTACATACATACATACATAACATCACGCCTTTTTCCCAGAGGGGTAGGCAGAGATCACTTCCAGCGATCCACTTTTTACCTCTGTGGGAAACGTGACGTGACGGGTTGTGGACCACGTCGCCGCCATTCTGCCTTGTGCATTGTTTTAACAAAGTCATTGCGTTCCCACGAGTAGCAAGGATATATGACGGGGGAAGGACAAGGGGAGGAAGGATACTATCGCCTCGGATGATTTGGACTGAGTCGATAGTAGCTAGAGGAGCCGGGGTCGCTTACCCGTATACCGTTCACCAACCACCGGACAGATAGTTGTGACTGGTATCCCCTGACATCCCCAGGGGGGTCTACCGACTAAAACACAGAAACAACACACTACCAAGTCGAGAAGGATCTATTCCTAATTAATATCAGCATTTTTTTTGTAGTCGTTGTTTGTATGCATAGAATGGGTGGTATTACTTTATTGGTATTGGTCTGGAATAGATCTCGAGAAGTCTTCTGGCTTGCGCCAACCGCTCCTGATTTCTCCGAAGCCAACTAAACGTATGCGATCAATATTAATTCGCTGGTAATCGTTGCGGTTTGTTTTTACGCCGTATGCGTTTGCGCACGTGTGGCGAATCAATCATACTATTCATAATGTATCGTTGGAACTGGATTAATCGATTCATCTTCTTTCTCAGAAGATTTTCTTGTGCTTGTTCGAGATATTGGCTGATCGATTAGGAAAAATTCTTAAATTTTCGACTGGCTCGGTGGAACAATTGTTAATGACCCAGGCTCACTAATTACGGTCCCAAGAGTTACGGGTTCGATTCACACACGGAACATATATTTGACATACATGTATACTTAAGTATATTTGTGTATCTACTGGTGATTCTGATATCCATAAATGCGTAAATTTTGAGTTTGTGAAGTAATGAAGTTCTAAGGTAACTGAAAACAATTTATTTTCCTTGCCGACTCTTTGTCACACGTACTCGTAACTAACAAAAGCCTTTATAGGTCAGGTTTCCAGTTAAACCGTTGCTTCGACTCTCCAATTTACAACAGAATAAAAGGACCGATAGTAAAATGACACAATTGATGAGTCCCGACAAAGAAAGACCTATAGCGTGCGTTGCACGTTTTTTGATCGTTTCACTTTTAATTGTCAACATGATTAGGTGAATAGTGTCGCATTGTTTTTGAGTTGACCGTAATTATCGGTGAAATAAATTGTGCGGCCAGGAGTGGACATTCAATTGAAACTTTTTGCGGAAAACGGTGGCGTAGGTATTTCAATATGTCAAGTAGGCCTATGTGAGTGGAGGCTATGCCAGGTACCACGACACCGCCAATAGGCGACGAGGTATACCCCGGCGTTTTAGTCGGTATACCCCCTGGGCATTGCAGTCCGTCCAGGAGTCGCGGCTGGCATTTACCATCTCTTCGCCAGTCGCTGGGGAGTCCGACACACCACCCGGAGAGAACCCTCTCTCAGGGTGAAGGTGCGCAACGCATTTCACCGGGTTAAAAAAAAAGGCCTATGCCTATACAACCTTGTAGTTTATAGTCAAACTAGTGGCCCGCCCTCGCTTAGATTCGGGTATATTATACTTAAAAAATAAAAAACCTTCCTCTTGAATCCTCTATTAAAACACCATCTAAATCCTTCGCGTAGTATTAAAAGTTTAAGCATACATACATACAAAAAGACACGGGAAGCGACTTTTCTTTCTAGTGATGTAGTCAACTGTTTTAATCGTACGTACGTATAGAAGAGAGATAATTTTACATACGTATACATTTGTTATTTCTGGACACTCACTCTAAAGAAGTGAATTACATATTTAGTAGTTGAATTTTTTTTTGTCTTATAGTGACATTTGCCCGACAGAATAAAAAAATGGTAACATTCCTATTGTAACAATATGCCTACTGAAAATATAGCAATGCTATAACATAATCTAGCTAAACATCAGATCTGCCATTTCTCTTTTCTAATTATTGATTGATTTGGAGCAATATACCTCAGTCTTACATTCAAATTAAATTGAAAATGTAGTTATTGGGGATATTAGCAGAGGTAGCGGGGCAGCGATGGAAATTAAAAACCAACTTTTCGCAATCTTCAGTTCTATTTCTCTAATTAATTACAGCACAACCGTCTTAGCGTCGTTCGTCTTATTTCTATATCCGCCAAAATCCTTTCTTCCCTCTCACACACACTACTCATTCTCTTCACTCTTCAAACATCATTCTTACATTCGTTCCTTTCATACTTCACTCATCTACCATTCCTGCAAAGATATAAATTTTTAGGTGACATAATAACAAGTGAAATGTTTAAAACCATTCATCATTCATGTCAATTATTTCATCAATACACCGCTCTTTACAACATTACGTAGGCAGCCCTCCCTCATTCGTAACAAATTGTGGAAGCGTGATAGGTCTACGTGAAAGTAGTTTTTTTTCGTAGGCATTGGTAAACAAAATTAATAGGTATTGGTTGCCCGAGTAAATTATATACCAGCGAATAGAGGATACATCATAAACAAGTATCGGAACGTGTGTGGAATAATTAAAATCTAGTTTTAACACACGATATCGGTAAGCGGTGAATATGAAATGTTTTTTTTTGCTGGAAATAAGGAGTTTATCATAATTTTTAGGCGCGAGGGAGGGCCGGGAATAAAACGTCGATGGCCGAGTGATTTAGGTCGTTGTTTGCAATGCGAGAGGTCGCCAGTTCAAACCCCGCCACGTAGGTACCCCTGTGTTTTCGAATTTGAAATTGATATGTACGATTATTCGACGCTTCAACGGTGAAGAAAAACATCGTGAGGAAACCTGCAAACCTGCGAATAAATTCTAAGGTTGTGTAGTCGATCAACCCGCACTTGGCCAGGGTGGTTGACTAAGGCCTTATCGCCCTAGTTTAGGGTAGGCCCGTGCACCAGCAGTGGGGACGTATATGGGCTGATGATGATGATGAGGGCCACGAGATTATTTTCCTGGGTGAGGTAATTTGGTAAGTAGTATGCTAAATATACTAGGGAGTTGCTACGATATTCTACTACTAAGTGGGTACTATTTAATAATTGTCTTTGCTTTCACTTATGTGTGAAGACTTTCTTATTAACACTTTTCTCAACTCACGGACCACCATTACACTTTATAAAACTAGGTAAATTAAATAATCTTGCAATTGACAGGAGTCTTAGGTTAGTTAGTTAGAGCGACTTGGAACTTGTGAACCAGCCGTGCCGTCAGTGTACGTACACGTTTCCGCTCCATACGTCATGACGGGTAGGACGCACTGTTGACTTTCGCCTTTAAGCTTTGTGGAATTGACGATGAGAAGACTCGGCGTAGTTTCCCAAATGCTGCCAATCCAGCTGTATTCTTCTATTCACCTCGTCCTCAAAGTTGTTTCGACCTAATTGCATAGTCTGCCCGAGGTAGGTGCACATATTTTTGGTGCCGTGAATCCCAATTGGTAATTTTGGGTATAGGTAATTTTTTAAGGTATTTTGAATATTGTCAACCCTAGAAGTACGTATATATGACAGTTACTAATACGACGACTCCTTCGAAAGTGCCTTCCTACTTTCAGTCTTAAACAAATCAAAACTTTTTATTCGACGTACAAGATTCAAAACAGCTTGCATTCCAATATTCTAAACATCAAGTTCAATGTTCTAATAGCGGGAAAGTATTTAAGACGTGAATTGATTGTTCTCATATAATTACAAGATGAAATTGGCCATAAATTGCGGCAAATTGACGCAATGATTGGCCGTTGCCACTGCATGAAGTGGTATAAGTAAATAATTGATCGTTTATCACAGTCCAGAAGTGTCTTTTGAAAAATAGGCTTATGTAATTTAAGTGTAGAGGGCGCTGCGTATAAATGGCGTTTATCAACCACGTCAATTAAGTTGCAGTTAAGCGCAATGGTTTTCTACTTATAAAATTGTCGGTTGACGGTTTCACCTAATGAATTGAATAAACATATTTAGAATATTATTACTAGTTTAATTTGCATACTGTGATAAAATTTCATACATAATAGGATTAGGAATGAATATACATATAATAATAAGAAGTTCAAAGTTAGCTTGGTACGGGAATGTTATGAGGAGGAAAGAAAGCCATATGACTAGAAGAGTGATGAGTATGAATTTCAATGGACGTAATAGTAGAGGAAGACCGAAGAAGACATGGTTGGATTGCGTGAGAGATGATATGGGAGTGAAAGACACAGAACTGACGAATGGCAGGCCGGAGAGGAAGAAGTAGGTATTCATGTTGCACCGACGTTAAGATGATATTAGAATGTCATAATAATACAATGATGATAATCATGGTCGTGAGCGAACTAGCGCCGCCAGTCTTTGTCTGTCTGCAGTCGGTGTAACCCCAGTCGAAAAATCGTGTGATGACCATCGTTCGTGGAGGTGGACTAATATAATTTACAGTGCTGATGAAGTAGCTACTCGAAGCCATCATTGTAGTCAGCTAGGAAAAAACTCATAACTAAATACAAAATTATCACACAACATCAAACACATTGTTCCGATTCCAAAGTAAGTTGCTTAAGTATATGTTAAGTATCATGGATATCAGAAACAAATTTGGTATACAAAAACTTAAATATAACTAATGTAACAATATAATATCTTCTAACATATACAGCGTTAGTCATCACATAAATATTTGTCTGCAAAAGGGAATTGAACCACAAATGTCATATAAAAAGTGGGCTGAAGAATTAATTATATTCTACGTAGGATTAGTGAAGTCGTTGACAATAAAAAAACGTTCCCATCCTAAAAACAAAATCAAAGTTCTAGTACTATACGAAAACTTAGCAATAAATAAAATACATTCAAAGGGGTATCCTTAAAACCAGTTAATATTAAAATCGTAATGAATAAACATCGTATCTGGCGTCGTAAAACTAAATATCCTGTTTTGAGTTCTGTGAGAAAGGCGGCAGTGACAAATATTTTTTATTAAAAAAAAACAATTGTTTATGATTTTAATTTCAACTCATTTGCATGCGCGCTCGTATAATCCATTCTGCGACTCTATGGTGCATTCTAAGGAAATTTATGAATAAATTACTAAGGGACAATGTCTTCAAGGCACATTGGGGAAGAGGAAGCCATAATTAAAACATAAGTGAATGGATAGGGTTGACACACTTACAAACAATATTTGCAAAGAATTCAAATAATATTTGCAGAACACTTGTATTTTTTTCTATTTCAGGAGAATAATAATTTCAAGATGATAGTGAAATTATAAATGCACATTTGCACAAAGTAATTAAAATAAATACGGTAGGTATTTTTATAGGGTACTGGAATAGAAAAATCTAACAGTAAAGATAAAGAAGTTATTAAGTTATTAACGATCTGTATCGTGATTTTCGAAATTGTAAAATAAAACTTACATACCCCAAATTAAATACCTACATCTTTCGTAGTCAGGTAAGTATGTGACACTTGTGAAGCATTATTTAAAAACTTCAGGACAAGCAAGGAAGGTAATATTATAACTGTTTGTTTTGTTATTTAAAAAAATATCAGAAAACCAACAAGCCAGCATAAGTCTTTATTATTTGCAAGATATCTTTGCCAAATAAACGGTTATTCTATTATATTCTATTTTTTATTACTTTCTTAAAATTCTTATTCAGATAGCAACCCTGACGTTACGAAAACACTTCACCGTTTTACATCTCACTTTGCCCTTTCAGATGATAATACAAACCTGTTCCGCGTATAGCAATCTTTTTTTTTGTTTTAACACTCTTCCAGGGGTCACGGCGTAATTGTGTCAACGTCGGCCTTTGTGTCATATTTTTACCTTTGTAACTATAAACAATGAATGGGAAAGGGTACCGAACAGATGTAGGCAAGCCAAGGGTGCTCATTGTCTTAGCAATGCAATATGCAGATGATGTTGAAATTGAAATTAGTTTTTTTACACTTACGCGCTTTCACGATGGGAACTGTTGGACGTTCGGATTTCGAATCCATTGTGCCGGTTACGCTTTTGTTTTTTTTCTGCGGCAGTTATTTTTGTTTATTAGTTGCCAGTTAGTTTTGGTGTGCACGGGATTAGTTTTGTGTTTGATTCGTGTCGCGGCCCAATTGTTAGCGGGCCGGTTTGAAATTTAAAAAACATGTTTAGTAGATCTTCGATTGTTTGAAACTAGGGTAACTAGTGGCTTTAAAGGCGACGCCTCAGAGCCATCCGCTCTCCCGCAAGTCCGGTGATGATGACGAGGCTACTCCTATCCATCATCGTATGTCAGTTAGGAAAAAAAGTAAAAACGATGTACTTGAGATCTTAAACCAATATAAGTTTTCGTCAAGTTACCCTGTCTTTCATAATACTTCTTTTTAGATCCAAAAAAAAGTTCCGCTGACAGTTTGTTCATACAGATATCCTAGTATTCTTCGTGTAATGTTTTTCACTAAGTAGACATATCTTAACATATTTACAATTATTAATTTTATGAAGACAGATAGTTTTAAAGTTTTTGTTAACATCATTTACGAAAATAATTGCACCAATAAAATTGCGCTTTACTATTTTATCGTAAAATATTTTACATTAATAAAGTTACTAACTGTAATAAAAATATAACACCTTTTGTCATTAAAATTAATACTAAAGATTTGGAGATACTTGAGTGGCCAATAAAAGTAATGGCTGGCGTTATGTTATTAAGTTCTTTTGAACTATAAAATTAAGTACTTAAGCATAGATAATCTTGAAAACGTTGAAAACAAAGCCTTTAAATTACTGTATTAATGTTTTACTGTCTCATTAGTACATATTTTTGTTTTATACTTACAAACAATAATGGCACCTGCATGCCACTTCTTATGTGAAACAGGGAAAAATCGTAATACATATATGTGTTATTTTTTTCACCTATATGTATGGTTAATTAATTGGTTAGAATGTCGGTCCTGTAATATTGCCTTAATAATTATATAAATTTTTTTATAGCTTTAAGTTGATTGGAATAAATTTTATTGAGGGAGAAGTTTAAAAAAAGTCGATTCCTTTTTTCTTGCCCTTATTACAGCGGGCATTCATCAGGGCCTATTGAACAAACTTTTCGAGTTACCTACTGCCCCTTTTGTTTTTAATTGTTTTTATGGTTTCGCAATCACAAGAATTACAAACTTACGGACTGACTTTATTTGGCTGCATTACGTCATCGAAAAAGCTTATAATGTATGTGCAAATGTTTGCTCTTTTTTTTCCTAACTGACTGCGATGATTGCTTGTAGTAGCCTTGTCATCATCACTGGACTTGCGAGAGAGCGGGTGGCTCTCATCCCTATTAGTTAGTAGTAGTACCTAGTATTATAAGGTTCTGAAATCTGAATTTAGCTCGGGATGAAATCAATGCACGATATGTGTCTATGTGGCTTTTAACTGGCTCGGTAAAACAGTGGTTAGTGACCCTGGCTCACTAACTACGGTTCCAAGAGTCGTGAGTTCGATTCCCACCCCGGACAAATATTGACGAGCGAAATGTTATAGCTGTGCCCGCGACTTCGTTCGCGTGGACTACAGGATTTTGATTTTTTTTAACTTAAAAGTAGTCTTAGTTCCTCCTTAACATAAGCTACCTGCCACCATATAAGTTAAGTAGGGTGATGGAATGTCGCTAAGTTTCGATCCGAGTAAAACTGACAAATAAAGACAGTTGCATCAAAAATTTATCATAAAATCCCTAAATTATGGCGCCTACGCTTCTTGACACGATCACGCTAGATTTCCGCAGAAATGAGGAATTTTCCCGCCGTAAAAAGTAGCCTGTATCCGTGTCTAGAATCCTATTTTTAAATTAACCAAGTCTTATAAAAATCCGTTCAGACGTTAAGGCGTGAATGAGGTAAACTTTTAAAACAAATGATTAAAAACCACTAACTTTATTAGTTTTCTGCCTACTGCCTACGCCTTAAGTACGATAGCATGAATATTAATAGCCTATATCCTTTTCTAGGTTACTATCTATCTCCTAACTAAATTTCATCAAAATCCGTTCAGCCGTTTAAGCATGATAGAGCAAAACTCCCAGCAAAAAATCACAAATTCAATTCAGTTTTCTGCCTACTTCCTACCCCCTAAGTACGATGACGTGATTATTTATCATACCAAATTTCATCAAAATCCGTTCAGCCGTTTAGACGTCAAAGAGCAAAAGTTTTAACAAAAACGACTAAAAATCACTAACTCAATTTAGTTATCTGGCTACTGCCTACCTTCTAAGAACGATGGCGTAATTATTTATAGCCTATAACCATTTCTAGGTTATCATCTATCACCATACCAAATTTCATCAAAATCCGTTCATCCGTTTAGACGTCAAAGAGCAAAAGTCCTAACAAAAACGGCTAAAAATCACTAACTCAATTTAGTTATCTGCCTACTGCCTACCCCCTAAGAACGATGGCGTGATTATTTATAGCCTATGACCATTTCTAGGTTATCATCTATCACCTTACCAAATTTCATCAAAATCCGTTCAGCCGTTTAGGCGTGAAAGAGTAACAGACAGACAGACAGACAGAGTTACTTTCGCATTTATAATATTAGTAAGGATAACTATTTCTAGGTTATCATCTATCACCATACCAAATTTCATCAAAATTCCTTCAGCCGTTTAGACGTCAAAGAGCAAAAGCCCTAGCAAAAACGACTAAAAATCACTAACTCAATTTAGTTATCTGCCTACTGCCTACCCCCTAAGAACGATGGCGTGATTATTTATAGCCTATAACCATTTATAGGTTATCATCTATCACCATACCAAATTTCATCAAAATCCGTTCAGCCGTTTAGACGTCAAAGACCAAAAGTTTTAACAAAAACGACTAAAAATCACTAACTCAATTTAGTTATCTGGCTACTGCCTACCTCCTAAGAACGATGGCGTAATTATTTATAGCCTATAACCATTTCTAGGTTATTATCTATCACCATACCAAATTTCATCAAAATCCGTTCAGCCGTTTAGACGTCAAAGAGCAAAAGTTTTAACAAAAACGACTAAAAATCACTAACTCAATTTAGTTATCTGCCTACTGCCTACCCCCTAAGAACGATGGCGTGATTATTTATAGCCTATAACCATTTCTAGGTTATCATCTATCACCTTACCAAATTTTATCAAAATCCGTTCAGCCGTTTAGGCGTGAAAGAGTAACAGACAGACAGACAGACAGACAGACAGACAGAGTTACTTTCGCATTTATAATTTTGTCTGATATTGGTATATTTATTCCGAATCCGTTTTCCATTACTTTTTACAATTCTGTCGGTATTGTAGTATATTGTCGAAGTAGAATCTGAGTAAAGTATTGTCGGTGTTTCATGTTCTCGGAGTGGCATTATCACTATATTTACTTAGTGTAGAAAAGAGCCATTTTCCTCTCCCTATATCCCTAAGTGTCCTTAAATTTTTGAAAGTACGCAACGGATTTTGGTGCGGTTTCATTAATAGATGGGATAGGGATTCAATGGGAAGGTTTTTATGTAAAATACCACCGAAGCGAAGCAAGGCAGATCACTAGTGTCTGAATAAAATCTTATATCGGTAGTGTAAGCGTAGTGTCGAATTAACATGTGTCAGAATTCATTTTTACATCGTGGCGATCACAGTTCCTTTTGACCTTCACAGACCATCCACATTTCGTCCCAAAAACCAAACTCTTTGGACTATTGAGAGAAAAACTCACACCCCAATCCCACATAGCCTCTCTATAAATAAAGTTGTTATGGGGGTGGCGCCCCATCATTACGGGTGACCCCGGTTTAGATCGATACTCATCCTATCAGCATTGAACGCGATTACCCGAGTGTGCATGAGAGGGTAATGAGTTTGGGGTATATTTTGTGGCACTATTATGTACTGGGCTTGGTTGGATGCGTTTTTGCGGTTTTTGATTTAGAAGTTCGCTTAAGTTTACATAATATGGTCCAAGCAGGTTTTTTTTCCTAACTGACATACGACGATAGCTTGGAGTAGCCTCGTCATCATCACCGGACTTGCGGGGGAGCGGATGGCTCTCACTCTTTAGCCTATGTGGGTGGGTATTTTACTATGATTCACTGTACTAGGTTTTATTTATTCATTTGGATTACAGGTTCTTAAGACATTTATTCTAATAAAGACTTACATAAGGCCACTTACTTAAGAACAAAAAAAGACATTAATAAAAACATTCCTTGCCGTGATAGATTCTTCCAAGAAAATTATAGTCTTGTAATATAAGAAAAAATTCTAAGTGCCTTTTACAGATATGTATGCCTAATAATATTCATGCAGGCCTATCCCTATGATTATCATGCCCTCACCGCTTATGTAAACATATTAACTTACCTTTGTATCTGAAATGTGAAATTCAAAGTGCAATAAATGATCTAAGTTGGTTTGATTTAATATAAGAAAGTACTTCAGTCTAATTGATTTTCGCTTCGCCTGTTTTCAAACATATAACACCGACTAGGTACCAAACATGTCCTGAAGGCAAAACAACGCCTTATATATTCGCCCCCAAAAGTGTTTTCAAAAAGCCCTTTAAAATTCAAATTCGGCCGGTGGTGCGTTAACAAACAAGACGGAAAAATTGCTTCCCCTCCGAAATATATTAAAAGTATATTGGAAAACACCCCGTGCATATGAGATTTCAAAGTAAGGGATTCGTTAAAGAATTTTTTAAGATCAGTGGGGACAGCTCTGCGTATCGTCGCCGGGAAAAGTGTTGAAACCATTTCTCATTTAGACGATTAAAGTTAATCCCACCGAACATCCTGTAAAAAAACTAGCCAAGTCTCGATGGAGCAGCTTGCTCATCTCTAAAAAGTAATGAAATCTAGACAAAATCGTGCCAAGCCTAAGGTTCCTTACTGCGATTTCTTCATTATCATAGTTAGTGTTCTGTGACTTGGCCGTCTTATCCAAAGGTTCTCAAATAGGGGCCTGAAAATGCGGCGATATGGTCCCAGATAGGGTTTTTAGCGTAGGTAATATGCTGCTAAAACCCGGGACAATATTAGCCCCTCTGGCCGAAAAGGGGACAATTTTGCAAATTTTTCTACTGGGACACCGGGACATTACACAATACTTTAAAAACGGGACGTCTGGTCACGTTATCATACATGTATGTCCCCACCGAGGAACACGAGCCTACCATAAACTAGAGTGATCAGCCTCAGTCAATCACTGGCCAAGTGCAGGTAAGTCGAATACACAAAACCTGTAAAATACGTAAAAAGCGTCGATGGCCGAGTGGTTAAGGTCGTTGCTTGCCATGCGAGAGGTGTTTTTCAAATTTGAAATTCATAGGTACCGTCATTCGACGCTTTAACGGTGAAGGAAAACATCGTCAGGAAACCTGCACGCCATGAAGAAATTCTAAGGTTGTGTAGTCGACCAACCCGCACTTGGCCAGCGTGGTCGACTAAGGCCTTATCGCCCTAGTTTAGGGTAGGCCCGTGCCCCAGCAGTGTGGACGTATATGGGTTGATGGTGATGATGATGACATAACCTGTTAATATCTTTGGAGGTGTCCTTTTAATGTTTTTCCTTTACCGTCAAATAAATGGATTTCTAATTTGAAAACACAATCCGGTCCGTTGGGGTTTGAACTGGCTCAACCGCTAGGCCATCGACGTTCTAGGCATATTATCTTAGTTAATATTGAGAATATACTATAATTTTTGGTTTGCAGAATGATTAACTTGTTCTAATTTACTAAATAATTATTTATACTAATTTCCGAAGACTTATAATTATTACAAATATGAATATTAGTGACCCGCTTTTTATACATAAAACGTTCAACTTAAATCTCTCTCTCTATTAAAAAAACTGCATCAAAATCCGTTGTGTAGTTTTAAAGATTTAAGCATATCTATATAAATAAAAATGAATTGCTGTTCGTTAGTCTGATTAAAACTCGAGAACAGCTGAACGGATTTATCTTATCTTAGTATTGAAATGTTCGTGGAAGTCTAGGGAAGGTTTACACGGTGAGAAATAATGGAAAAGTTGCGAAAAATAAAGTGAAACAACAATTTCATTTTCCAAATATAAAACTGTTCTATGAAACATTATTGTCAATGTTTTGACATATTTTGATGGTTGGCATTGTTGATTCGTTTCCATGGTTATAAGTCATAATGTAGTAGTAAACCCTTTCAGTTTGTTCCAAATCAGAAAAAAACCTGCTGGGCGGTATGAAATTCGCCGGGACCACTAGTATAAAATATATATGTTACGGTAAAAGTGGATAGAGTGGTTATTATGTATAATTACCGGTAACTATGCATAATTACTAGTGTTCGTGGTAAAGGTGGTGAAAACTATCGGATTAATCACATTTACCGGTAATTATATAAAATTACCATACCCTTTGTGTAAATGTGGTAAATAATAAAATAAAACTGACTTGACTGGCTCCGTGAAACAATTGTTTTCTTAGTGACCCAGGCTGGCGATTCCAAGAGTACCACGATTCCCACTCGGGACTAACATTTGTGTGATGAATATCGGTGTTTGTTCCGTGTCTAGGTGTGATTATGTAGTTAAGTATGTATTTATAAATAACTTTTCTGAAAATATTTAAACCGCGTCAGATAGATGATTGAAATTTGACATGCAGGTACCCTAATAGCCTTAAAGCTTACTTGCGACGCGATATTGTAAAATTCGTAAGGTAAAAACTTTTGTATGTAAAATCCTGTAGTCCACGCAAACGAAGTCACGGGCACAGCTTGTTATAAAATAAACCAGTCAAGTATCTAGAAACCAAACTTCATGTTTGGTTTACAAAAAAATATTATCTTATAAAAATAAACTTAAATATAATTAACACATTGGCAGGGAATTTTCAGTGGAACTCTTAAAATTCTTTCTCGTCAATATATTTTTGCCGGTTTGAGATTTGTGACATTTGGAATTGCAGAGTACTTGTGATATTTGTCAGTAATGACAACATTTACCACAGTCGAGCGGGAGTTTTATATAATTACCGGTAAATTTGAATAATTCACTACATTTACCATGTGCGTCGGGAATTATCTATATTTACCGGTGATTATAGATAATTACCGATTGCTCACATTGACCGTAACATATATATATGTTACGGTGTATATGGATAGAGTGGTTATTATGTATAATTACCGGTAACTATGCATAATTACTAGTGTTCGTGGTAAAGGTGGTGAAAACTATCGAATTAATCACATTTACCGGTAATTATATAAAATTACCATACCCTTTGTGTAAATGTGGTAAATAATAAAATAATTTAACTGACTTGACTGGCTCGGTGAAACAATTGTTTTGTTAGTGACCCAGGCTGGCGATTCCAAGAGTCGTGGGTTCGATTCCCACTCGGGACTAACATTTGTGAATAATTGTATGTAAAATCCTGTAGTCCACGGGAACGAAGTCACGGGCACAGCTAGTTATAAATAAACCAGTCAATTATCTAGACACCAAACTTCATGTTTGGTTTATAAAAAAATATTATCTTATAAAAATAATGTTAAATAAAATTAACACAATGGCAGGGAATTTTCAGTGGAACTCTTAAAATTCTTTCTCGTCAATATATTTTTGCCGGTTTGAGATTTGTGACATTTGGAATTGCAGAGTACTTGTGATATTTGTCAGTAATGTCAACATTTACCACAGTCGAGCGGGAGTTTTATATAATTACCGGTAAATTTGAATAATTCACTACATTTACCACGTGCGTCGGGAATTATCTATATTTACCGGTGATTATAGATAATTACCGATTAATCACATTGACCGTAACATATATAAGGCGTCCGACCGATTTCGGCCATGGCCGATCTCAATTGAGATCAGCCAAGTGCGCAGGACATATTATAGTGCACAAGTGTGCGCGCAAAAACAAGTGCACTCTCTATTCCCTTACTCTCATAATTCGGTGAGACGGCAATCCGACATGACCGATGAGAGATCGGGCGCAGGACCACCGGCTTAACGTGCTTTCCGAGGCACGGGCGTTCAACCGCCAACTTCCTAACTCCGGGCTGGGTAATTTCATTACAGAAAAACTCACACAAATTTTGCCCGACCCCGGACTCGAACCGGGGACCTCTTGGTCCTAACGCAGCACTTGCTACCAATAGACCAACGGGGCAGTTAAAGATTTAAGCATACATAGGGACAGACAGACGCAAGACACTTTGATTTATACTATGTAGTGATTATTGTATTATTTTGTACAAATGATAGGTATTTAGTAAACAATCAACATACAACTTTTCCGCGCGTCTGTCCGCACACACCGCCCTCCCTATCTCCAGGTTTTTTTCGAATCGGATGCCTCCCCCACTGCTTGTTATTGCGCATTATTAGATTTGTTAATTCTACGACGTCCCTATATAAAAATGTACATAGGCTACACACGAATTTCGACTCTAAAGACTTAATTACAATGCAAATATACGAAGATTACTTTTAAAATTACAAAGCAAAGAGCAGTCTCCTTTGGCGGAGTTTCCTTTTCATTTGCTTTTCAACAATAATTGCTAATTGCAGGCGGGATCGGGGTATGGTAGTTTTGTGAGTCTTATACATATTTAATTTTTTTTCTTGTTAATATTTAGAAGCTGGAGACATTGAAGCGATGTGAGGCCCAGCGAAATTACTATAATTTAAAAATATTTTTTTTCTTAATTTTTTTTATGGATTGCTTATTCAGAAATATGCAATATCTTTTAAGATTGTTTTTACTTTGCAATCCTAGATCCTATCCTATTTAGTAAAGTAGTTTTAAAACGTGGAAAACCATATCTCATTTTAGAAAAACAAACATTTGTCAACCCTTAACAGTGCAGTGCAAAAAAATGCTTATTTTTTATTATCGGGTCCACGAGACCAAGGAAATACCAAGAGTAGTCCTTGTAGATATTTGACATGATCCAGGATGTTTCCAAATTACAATAAAATGCTGGACTGGCATACAACTCAGAATATATTGCATACTACTAAGATTATTCATTAATTTTTATGAAACAAAAGAAGTTGCATACAATCGATACTACACCTTATGTATTATCAACAAATAGACTCATAATATACCCCAACCCGATCGAACCAGCCAACCCAATAGTCCCCCGGGCCGACATCATCAACAGAAACGTTCTCATAATTAATTTCCTAGCGAAAAAATTAAATTAAGGGGTGGAAATTTTTCGTCGAAACTTAAATAAAAATGCAGATAGGTAGAAGTTTGCTCACAAGGGCCCGTTCTTTGAAGTTGGGGCGTTAAAAATAAGAGGGCACGGGAGGTATCAGAGGGTTTGCCGGTAGGGAGGCGTGTGCTTTCAAAAGCACGTAGGTATAGATGAGTGTATTTTGTGGATCTGTTATGTAATAATAATAATAATACTTTATTTCCCAAAAAACTTAAAACTGTTACTCGAAAAATCATGCGGTCGCTGCACTAAGCACAAGCTTGTATCGCGGAGACCAATCCTTACTAATATTATAAATGCGAAAGTAACTCTGTCTGTCTGTTACGCTTTCACGCATCTCTATGCGATACTGAACAGATTTAAATGAAATTTGGTACAGATATAGTTCCTGAGAAAGCACATAGGCTACTTTTTAACCGACTGCGCTACAAAGAAGTAATGTTTTACCCGTTAAACTTCTCTACGCGGACAAAGTCGCGGGCGGAAAGCTGGTCTTTTATAATATTAACATGACTTATTGGTTTGGACGCACGATATTAGATGTGCTAGGAGGTAATAGAATATTGTATCGAATCGTATTGAGATGTAGTTTAGCTAGATTAGTGTACTAGTGTCATTGTTGTAGGAATTGTCAACTGTTCCTCACAGGAGAGGTTTAGCTTAGTGTGAGGACCGGTAAAATGGCTTTCATTGTAATGCTTACTATGAATATAAATACAGAAAAATACAAATAAATAGATTTAACCAAAAATTAAACATTAAAATATAATTTTTTTAACCCATAAATAGAAACTACTAGATATAATTTGGTACGTAAATTTGATGTGACTGCAATTTTTCTCACTAATTTAATGTTGTTGTCGGTAATAATATCGGTTATGGAGTCGTCTGTGTTGACCAATAGGTAATGTTTTTGCTAGTGATTTAAATATATTTAAATAGTACCTATACTTAAAAAAATACTTGAGTGTTATCGGAATAGTTTACCTATTTAGCAAATACTTAATTTTTAGCTGTTAATAACTGAATCTCAATTAGAGTGCTCGACCAATTTTTGCCATTTATATTTCTGTGTTAAAATCATAATTACAAGATGAACACCTGGTTTTACACAGACACAATAATAATTTTATCAGAAGTTGTTAAAACAATATAAAAATATTTATTCCACTGGGCCAGAGATTAGCATTCTTTTTTTTATTTAAATAATTTAAAAAAGTTTTAAGGTTACCCATTTCGCACAGAGAATAATTTCTCACGAAAATATTCGCATAATGTGTCTATTATTTTTATTGCATAGCTAAACACGGCGATATGCAAAACAAACTCCTTAAACAAACTCACACGTTTTTAATTGCCAAAAAAGCAACTCAAAAAAGGTTAAGTCCTAAAAAACCTGTATCCATAACAATCAATTCAAAATACATCTACCGTAATCGAGTTAAGTGGCAAACAGAGAGAAAAAAAAAACACCCCAACATCAAAAAAAGGATCCCATGATCAAAATTCAATTCGCACGTCGGATAAGTGTCGTAAGAAGCGGCAAAAAAATCGTGACAAAAAAGGTCCGTCAAATTATTTCTTTGTGACAAAAAAAAATTACAATAACATTCACAGTAGCGAGAGGGTTACAATGCCGTTTCTTTTTTTTCTGTTGCCGATATAAAGAGGTGTCAAAGCGTATCTGTTTGGTATTGGCACGAGTCGATATTGTTGGCTTCACAATAGATTCGGAACTATTGATATTTTATTGCCAATTTGTGATCGTGGTTACTCTGAAAGGACCCCGAATAATGATGATGATTTTCTGTTGTGTACGCCCTAACTTGTTATAGTACTTAATCAATATTGTTCTACTATGGAATTTGAATTATTAGGATCTATTATATAATTATTTAGGATATTATTATGCGGTTTAAAAAAAACGACCCATATGCCTGATAAAATCAATATTATCTTAGAAAGAGAAATGCACTTGTATCTGCGAAGATAAATCTTCCACATTATACTGGAACTTAGCAAGTCCTGGTTAATATTATAATTCTGTAAGATAAAAATCCTTCCTTCTAAAATATTCGCATAATTGAGTATTCTCAGTAAAAGCCAAAAGGAGAAAAACCAAAGCATCTCATTAATCGAACTTCGGAAATGCACTCCACACAAGCGAGTATGCATAAGGTTCTTTTTAGTAAAAAAGGACGTAACTCAATTCTTTATACCATGTTAATGAGCTAATCGAAATCCGTAGAAACCCTACACTTAGAGGGGCCTTTCATCTTGGAACCCGTTCCTACCCTCAACAAGCATCGTAACTAGATCTGAGTGAAAAAAAAGACAAGGCAGATACGCTCTTTTACAGTTTGTGTTCCGTATACTGTCATCTTGACTATACTTAGAGCGGTTAGTCCGTCGAAGTTTACTAACTTAAGGGATTTCACCCTTTTGAACTGATATTTGACCGGCTTTATGATGCATTTTGTGGTAATCTCGTCTCTTATGTGAGGAGTCGTAAGTTCGATCTCCACCCGATACATATCAATATATGTATCGGGTAATGTTCATCACAAAATTGTGATGAGCATTAGTGTATTTTGTTCCGTGTCTGCATATTTATCTATTTAAGTATATTTGTGTATTCCTTTGTTGTTTGAAAGTGCAACGCAAGTAAATAAGTGTACCCTGCGTGGGCCACGATAACTTTTTTAGGGGTGAGAGCCAACCGCTGCCCCGCAATTATGTCAGTTGGGAAAGTAATATATATATATTTAGCCGTATCATATTTTTTCTCGGTTTTTTTACCTTCCCTGTATGTTCAACAATAAATGATCTTGGATCTGACACGTCTTTATTTCTATAGTTAGACTTCCTGCCAATGACCTAGGGACCAGCACACGTTTTTTCGGTCTTAGAACAATGCGCGCGATATTGTGTGATATTAACATAATTAAACTTTACATCACACATCTACATTAATCGCCGATCAACAGGAACATTTCCCGTTAGTATGGCCCCAGCATGAGCGTTTTGTATGACCTGTGGAACCCTAAAAGCAAACCGGCTTGTGATTCGAGAATAAGGCTGTGGTACCTAGCGGTCTGGCGTGAAGCAACGATCGTTCATTGAGAACGTACCTGGTACCTATAGATAGGTATTATATACGTGCCTACCTGTATGGATACCTATGTATTCATTTCGGTAGGTCTTAGTAAAAAGATTTGTTTCAAAAAAAAATTCGACTTGACCGTTGACTTTATGTGACCCTGACTCTTGCGCTAAAATTTGTTTTGGCATAATCATGAGTAGAGAATTTGTTTTCAATCATCAATATAGAGTATAACTTTGTAAATATATTTCACTACTTTGTATTAGGAAACTTTACGATTAGGTACATAATGATCTTATTGTCACCTATTTTTGTGTTTTTGAAATTACACTCATATGTTATTTAGCCACTTACCTACTTCGATTTAACAAGTTCTTGTCTCACAAATCCAAAACAAAAAAAAATCCATACACTTAATTGAATAGAATAAGTTTAATTGAACACCAATTCGAATCCGGCCCCAATTTACACATTCTCTGAAACGTCAAGAGTATTTTCGTATTTTCGGACGTAAATGCGCGATCATTTACGCCATTCCGAAGTTTCCGAGGCGTTTTTTTCGTATCTCCAAAGATTTAATTTAAGCAGACATTATCTCTTAACCTTAGTTTGACGCTAGCACCCCAGGGAGGCATAACTCACCCTGAATCCCTCTTTATGACGTGCCCTGTTATTTTTCCTCTACTTAATTGACTGAGACTTTTTTATCGTCGAAATTTAGCGATGGGTGAAAAATAAGGTCGATAAAGGAATCCGGGGCGTCTTTTGAGTTGGTGCGATTTTTGGACGAATTCGGATTCATCGTTTATGTTGTCAGTATTTAACTGTAGTGAACCAAAAAAATAAACATATTTTTTTTTCCAAATAATTTGAAGCGTGCTTTTGGCAAGAGTTGTTGTTTTCCAACCTCTTTGGGATTTCTCGTTTTTTTTTTTTATATTTTTGTTATTTTATCTTTTTTTATTTTACTATTATTTTATTATTTTACTACCTTCCGTATCTACTAGATCTACTTCTTCATCAATTTATACATTTAAAGTTGCATTGTTTTTTATACCTATGTAAAAGGTTTACTACGATTAGTTATGGTATGATATTATTTTATCGGTGGTTATCGTCATTACTTTTTGGAATCATCAGATAAATCTTTGTCAATTTTATTACTACGGATGTACACACTCGTTGCACTCTCAAAGATTCAGTTAACAATTTTCATATCTCCCTCCAATGATGACGTAATAACAATCAATTCGTCAACCATCTGTCAACGCGTTCACACATAATCACGTCACATTTAACCCTCCACAAACGCCCTTGTGACTCCGCTCCAAATTATGTACAATCGAACACAACAGCCATAGTCACTCCCAGAAAATCGATACCTATTATGTACCAATAACGTGAACGAGATACGAAATAATGGGGTGACGGACGAACAAAAAAAATGCTCAGGGGGTGGCAGCGGTACCCCGAAAATTTTTTTCGTCCCATTTTAGGGAGCTGATTACAATGACGGTTTAATACGACATCTTTATGTATTTATTTATGGCGCGCTGGGGGTGGATCGGACCCCACGCATTTTTTGCACGCCAAATTAGTTACTGCGTTTAGACGATATTGCAATGACAGTTATGGGTACTTTGAACCGTGGGCTTAAGGCAGTTGACAGAGTAACTTTGTAGGTACCGAAATTGTTAGGAAAACTTTACAAAACGTTTAACTTAATTATAGATAACTTACATTATATCTGTTACATATACCTCAATCACTCATCTATTTCTTTTTGAAAGCAAAATATTACTTTTTTATCACACATTAGTGAATGTGTTACCGAGATTTTAATTCAAATATTGGCCTGGATAATTATTAATTTGTTTTATGGTAGAATGAATACATTTATACTAGAATCCGTAATTCGACGGAGCGGTTTGACAACTTCAAATCGCATTATGTTGCCAGGTTCAGCCTAGTGTTGTTTACATCGATAATTTTTTAATTGATCCTATTCGATCAGAACAACAAATCGATTCATTTGTATCGAGTTTTATATTTAACCGTTTGAAATAAATGTAATAATTAATGTATTATTTAAGACTTTAATGTGCAAGCTCCACATTATAATACATTTATGATAAAAATTGACTTGATGTACTAAGCAAGAAAATATCGATTGATGTTAAACCGCGAAACTGGCACGATTTCGCATTACTTAATTATGGCAGCACTGTAGGCTTGTAAAATAATGGTTTTGTAAATCATTCGGCTTCCGTACCTTGGATTTCTCGACGCGATTGTGTTTCTCCGTTCATATAGCATATTATATTGTTTTGTTATTCAGTTAATCAGGGCTTAAATTCCAATTTTTATATACAATACCACTTAAAATTACTCTCCTGTAAAATTGATTCAAATTAATTGAGCGGCGTTAAATTCTGTCGATAATTAAATATTACCATTAACCCATCACTATTTATTTTTTCTCACACATGGTAACACTCTATCTGTCAAACTACTCCGTCGAATTATGGATTCTAGTATAGATTCAGACCATAATAATATTAAAGGAATGAGTTTTTTTATTATTAGTTGTAAAATACATATTCGAAAAAACATTGCTACATCATAGTTTCAAAAACAATACGATAATAAGGACAACAAATTTTATTCAGAATCCTTAAAATATTTTAAACCATAACAGCAACTTCTTTTTTCAGAATCCATGCAAGTAATAACCTAAAAAATGTTTTTTTTTCTTTTCTCCCCGATCGCGGCTCTACCGCTTCGCACATCTAGTTGCTAGTTGATGCCTAATTAAAAAAAAGTCTAAGCGGTAGAACGTAACGCCTCACGCCTCCGCCTGGCCGGCCAATGCCTTGAGGTAAGGCTAATTAGCGTGCTATAGCAACGCCTACTCTTTGTTGTATTGTTCTTGTGTGGGAATAATTGCGGTGAGGTTACTCTGATTTTTTACGGTGATGTAACTCTGACAGAATATCTGGATGAAATCATCCCAAACTATTGTGTACAGCTCGATTTCTATAGATTATATAGATTTATTTTTTAAACTTAATAGAAAACTGAGTTTGTCCGGAGTATTAAGCATGCTGTTTTATTTTAATAATTCCCAATATTTTGGCACTGTTGCTTGCAACCATTATGACGCTTGCGTCATAATGGGTCAACTGTTGACCTAAAATTTCTTGCACATGATACTTAAACATAAATTAATATTAAATATTTGTCTTTATTGGTCTACACGCGATATTAGGAGTAGCAATTACATAGCTACTTACTGGCCGACGTTTCGACTGGGTTACACCAATCATGGTCGCGAGCGAACTCATAAATTAATATTAGTCAGTTTAAAAATGAGCTTCGGCAGGTATATGATAAACAGCTATTATTACTACACTTTTTTTTTATTTTACATACATTATGGAAGAGTTATATCAGTCTATATCATTCCACAACCATAGCGCACAACTAAGTGTACCAGAAACAAGAAGTTAGTCGGTGCCAATTCTTAAATATTCTAGGTTTAAGAGGTTGTAATACGGCCCCTGTAGGTTTAATTCCTTACTGTCGTATCTTTAGTTGTGCCTTATAAAGTTATACATCACGCCACCCAGCGAACTATGAACAGTTCTAAGGCGGAGAATCTAAATCAAACTCCGTCCTATGCCGTGTTAAAACTACATAAAAACTTCGACTTACCTACTCTACCATACTTTACCCTTTACTAGCTACATTTTGCTTCGTTCAGGAAGTAGATTGATGTCAAATAAAAAAATAAACTTGATAGCTGTAGGAGTGAAGGTAATTTATTGTGTAATTTATTTGTATGCAAATAAAGTTACTTTCATGGCTGTGTATATTTTAATAGTAATGACGTTTAATTACGGTGTTAGGGTTTCGTTTGTATGAAGGGAAATGAATTTTAGTAGAGTCATTATTTAGTGGTTCATTAGTGAAATTTGTGTACCTTAAAATAATTCAAAATAAAACAAAAACGATAAAAAATATTGTCTGTGTTTGTCAGGCATGATTTTCTACGAACATAAAAGAAGAAATTTATGAAAGTATAATATAGACAAGTACAATATAACATCAAATTGTTCGAAAAACTGTACTATCTAACTCTATCTCAGTATTGTTAGTAAGAAATATTTATACAGATACAGAACCTTACATACAGTCGTCAAATAGGGCTTGGACACTGATCGAGTGCAATAAAGGTAAATTGTTTGCATTTAATACAAAATTTAACACACAATATAAATCATACAATCGCAAAAAGATCTTAATGTTTCGAACGAATACTAGGCTACTGAATGACTAAAGAAAAAAAATATATTTCAGTTATTTTTTAATAAGTGTCGTTCAGGATGATCCCATACCACCTGATGGTAAATGCGTGAGGTCGACATATGAGGTCAACAGGCCTGGAATTATACCGTTTCACGCCCCGCCCGAAGAGCTAGGTAGTGAATACCAATCAAATCATAAAATAAAGTATTTTATTACGTAGTTTCTTTAGTTTCTTAGGCACCCAAGCGAGAATCGATGCCCGATATTATAATATGTTTTTAACTAAAACCGTTGCTAATTTCTCGTCAATGTTTTTGCACAATTAAAATGCACTTTACCGATGCTTAATATAAATGGGCACTTTTAATTTTATTAGTCATAATGAATTTTATTTTATTACTTCAAAATCGAATATAAAATTTCAAAATACACGTACCTAATTGACGTGTACTTTCTAGTATCAGTAGAGAGTAATAAAATATTACTGCACTACAAAAAATAACCTCTTATCTGGTTTGATATATTTTAATAAATTTCGCTTTTAGTAACGAACATAATCATCTGACTATTTTATTGCATAATTTTATTTTACCTACTTTCATTTGTGCCACACATAAATAATTAAGAAAATGTTAAGACCATCCAATTGAATAGGTTACAATTCGATAAAAAGCGTTTAAATGTCTTTGCACCCATAAGAATAGATATCATTTATTATTCAGTCATTTCTCATTCACGCGGGTGGTTAGTAGTTATAATTTAATGGTATGATGTAATAAATTAAACTGAGGAATTATGTTATCGAAATGTTATGACTAGGTATGACAAATCATCTTAATAAAGAACAATTGCACGTTCTATTTTCAAAACTTCTTTTAAGATAGACGATGTAAAACCTCATTGCACAAAATGAAAAGTAAATCAACATAAAAAAAGTTCTAAAGATGACGTCACAATCAGCATTCATCCATTTCGAATTCGGAACGCGCCGTCAAAAACAATCGCAATCCCGCGTTTCCATCATCGTTCGCCCACGCCAAGATGGCTGCCCTCTTAACACCCTATTTTTGTGTTCTTTCCCCCTCCCCCCAAGGGGATGCATTCACCCCTTTTTTTCGCGAAGTCGGGTGCACTTCTCCTTGTTTTAGCACGATGTAAGTTGAATGTGGGCTGTTAATTGGGCTTTCTGTTAGTTAAAAACTTCGATTTCCTAGTTAGCGATCCAATTAGTTGTATTAGTTCATTAGGAAGTTTTCTCCCGCTTAGCCAGTTACGTACTTTGTTTTTTTTTTTGCGTCGCTTTTTCAACTTATTCGCTGGGGTTATTATTTGTTAGAAAAATTTTAATTAAAACGTTTTAATTTTGACAAGATATGTAGGTAACGCCTTTTATGCATGTTGAAAATGTTGAAAATGTATACTAGGTGTAATAAGAACAGGGTTGAATTTATTAATTGGGACAACTAGGTACTAGAAGTGCATGAGTACTTGGTACCTATATAGTAAGTGGTGACAACAGAACTGTAGTAGATAGAATATCGTGTTAAGTGGAGCATTTTTAAATTAGTTCAATCTAATAACGTTCATAATCCAAAATCAACTTCAGTGACCTACGAAGGTATTTCAAAGAACTACAATTTGAAAAATTAATTAAAAATAAATTATTTGAATTTGCATTTAAGAATATGTGTACCTTCATTTTTTTATCAGTAATACCAGAATAAACAGCCAGCAATGAGGTCAAGGAACACTTAAATTAAGAGACAACTATCCTACTCTACATCATAGACTCAAAGTCACAACAAAAATCGAATTGCAGTGAAAAATACGCAAACTAGGTACAGTCGATGCCGAATTTATGCTGAACGTTATCAAGTCGAATGGTGCAAAGATGGATGTCACCTCTCTGGCGACCGTTCACAACGCCAGTACACTTGAATCGGAATATTAATATCACTACATAGTATAAAGTAAAGTCGCTTATCGCGTCTGTCTGTCCATATGTAGGATAGGCTTAAATCTTTAAAACAACACAACGGATTTTGATGCGGTTTTTTAATAGATAGAGACAGGAATGCATTTAAGAGGAAAGAATTTTACGTATAATATACCCGAAGCGAAGCGAGGGCGTGTCAATATTTAAGTATATTTATACTTAGAATATTAGTTACATTAGTAAATTTATACACTATGTGTGCTATAAATACTGCGTACCTACTGACACCAGTCTCTCACGCGTAGTTTAATAGAGAATAAAATAGACTAAGCATATGTTTTCTATTTTTGATTGTCACTATTTGAGAGTACAAATAAAGTATTTTATTATTATTAATCGGTTCTTTGATTTGGCTATTTCAACCGGTCGTTTTATAAACAGTGAGCGAAGAAGGGTTAAAAGCAGATTGTTTTTTATCAACGTTCAAATTCAAATTCAAATATTTATTGATAACTTGTTTTGGGAGGGTTAACAACTTTCGTAGCGTTACACTTTTTTTTGTAATTGTGTAAAAGTAAATGTTATCCCATAACCCTTCTTTTTTGAGGTTGATTGAAAAGATGTTAAAATAAAAGTGACAATGATACGGCCTTCACTGTCAATAATTGATCAGATCTTATGTAGAGCAGATGGGAAGCGTAAATATTAATGACACATAACATTTTAAAAAAATGGGTCCCCATTCTAATTCGTTGTGTAAAATAAAATATCCAATATAGATCTTAAAATCTTTTTAGTCCTCAGTCTGTCATTTTGAGTAGACATATATCTACTCAAAATGACAGACATCCCTTAGCTTACAACACCACATAAGTCTTTTTTACCAATTTTTCAGGAGACGAAAAAAAATGTTTTTTTTTAAAAGCAAAGGTAGGTAAATTCGTTGTTTACTTATAAAATGTCTTAGTTAGCGGTTAAGTCTCTATTTATACTTATTTTTACAATAAATAGTTCTATGTTGCTTGTATAAAAAAGCTCTTTAATAGCCATCTGCCAACTATCCGAACCCGGCAATATTTCGCGTCCATTAATTAATATGTCCAACGTCTATAAACTTTGAAGTTTCACAACGACGCCATTGTTCGAATGCCGTGTTGTTTTAAACGAATTATCTCCGTGCGAAGTCTTCTGCTTGTTAAAATTCCTTCTGGTGTTATTTATTTTAAATTGCGTCATGTATTTATGCTTTTTTTAACGATACTCTAATGAATAAAGCATTGGATGTAGCTCTTTGGGAAGGTCGGTAACTAAGTAGGTACATTTAATTAGTGAGTCATCGACAAAACTATGAAATAATGATACTGCGGATAAAGGGATAGAAAAATGAAGCATTCATTTAAGTTACCTACATATTTTTTAAGCAAATCTAATGTTAATTTTCTTTAATATAACATTTATTATAAATTTTAATATAGAGAAAGTAGATACCTATTTTATTTCCGTATATTGCATTCTCTATTGAACCCCACAAAAATATTACCCTGCTTTGATTACAATAAATTACAGGCAGGTAATCATAAAAAAAATACTTAGACTATAAAAAAAATATTCCAAAAGTTGAATAAAAAGAAAATCGTGATAAATGTGTAGGTATTAAAATTAATGAACATGATTACTTCCACATTCTACCCATACCAAGTATTTCGTTAAAAAACATTTTCTGAAATTCCACAAAAAAGAAAACATTTGCCGATCAAAACTACCGAACGCATTGGTCCCGGTACAATCGTCGACGAAAGTGTCGCGCTGTGACGACACAGACTCGCAGCTAGCTTCAATCCCCGAGAATGCGTTTCAACCCTCAAACGCCTGAACGGGGCATGGCGCACCCCCGTGGGCGGTGCGGAGTGGGGAAGACACACCCCGTACTGCTTGTATGGCAACGGACGTACGTCGGTCTGTGTGTGTGTTCGTCAGTACCCGTTAGCGGAGTAACGAATATTGACGAGTTACGCAACGGTTATTTTGCTTTTTGGAAGTAACTGTGATGATTATTGAGTGTGTTACAGTGATGATTTGGAAAAATAAAGTTTATTTGTGTGCAAAAATCTGTTTGTATTTTGAAAAGTGAAAATAATATTGTCCGATAAGTTACAAAATATAAAAGAAGACATTAATATCGAATTTGTTGATGAGAATTACATCGTGGACATATTATAAAATTATAAATATATTATTTCAGTTTTTAATGCTAATTAAACCCTAAAATCCAAATAAATTAGAACTACTTTATTTGCAATGTAAATGTTTATTGAAATTAAAAAAAAGTAACAAGGTTAAAAAAATTAAAAAATCAAATAAGTAATGGAAATAAATAAATTAAAATAAAAAGGATCAAAATGTTATCCGAAAAAAATTCGCGCGTTTTTTATTTTTCCAAAAAATAAAAACATGCAAACGAGCAGAGCCTGGAGCGTTCGCTAGTCGCGCCCGGCCACGCCACCGCGAGCATTCCTTGCCGCGCGGGGGCGACCCCACGCGCGTCTTTCTTTTATTTCCCGGCTTTTTTCTGCCGCCATTTTTATCACGCACGCGCAATGCTCGCCTCAACACGCCAAAGAACATCGATTTATCCCGATGCGATGGTAGTAAATAAGCCGGAGGGTGTGTTTAGGGTTGATAGAGTTGCGGTAGGTTATTTTTGCCGTGGCTTTTTTTCATGGTGGGTCCGATTTTTCCGTCGGCGGCATTAAGAACGGCCCGGCTTTCTTTTGTTCCTTTGACGTTCGACGCTCGTTTGTTTTTCTATGATGCGTCTGAGTATGATGTCGGGAAGTTTGGTATTCTCATTTGTTTTTCTTGATTCAATGCTGTCTCGTTGAAGGCAGGTGTCTGATTTATTGTAATTGTTCGTTAATAACGCTGGGATGGCACCACCACCACCCACACTAAGGTGTCATTTCAAGTTCATACCTAACCCATTTCTAACCTTTTTACTTTAGATTTCACATAGGTCGTTGCGCTTTGCAATAAAAAAAATACCATAGCATTGCAATAGAAGATAAATTACAATTGAACCCATATACAAAGCGTCGATGGTTAATGTCGTTGCTTGCCATGCGAGAGGTCGCCAGTTCAAACCCCGCCAGGTACCAATGTGTTTTTCAAATTTGAAATTCATATGTACTATCATTCGACGCTTTAACGGTGAAGGAAAACATCGTGAGGAAACCTGCACACCTAGGAAGGTTGTGTAGTCGACCAACCCGCACTTGGCCAGCGTGGTCGACTAAGGCCTTATCGCCCTAGTTTAGGGTAGGCCCGTGCCCTGAAGTGGGGACGTATATGGGCTGATGATGATGATGAACCCATATGAAATGATGTTCTCTCTTACTTCTATAAATGTATTTTTCATAGGTATAATGAGGTATGTACCTACTCTGTGTTTCAGAAAGTTATGATTTTTGAAAGAACGTGTGCATTGCTCTATTACAATCAGTACGCTCCATCATTCTACGACAATAAATCGGTTGCCGATATTGAACGCCTTAAAATAAACTTTAAAATTTCACGTCATTATTCAAATTTATAAATTATACCAACATTCTAACGGCCAGTTATTTTTTAAATGCGTTCCATTTAAACAATACTCGCCCTTAGACTGGAGGTAAAATAGAACTGATTTGAAATACTGTCACCCTTTTGATGAGTCAAAGGGACGTACCCCAGGAACTGTTTTGGCGGCTAAATGACGTCACAGCCATTTCCACTCGTTATCGGCAACGAACGAAGCCGATACAATTTGACAAACGGATGTTTGTGTCTGAGGGAAATATTCAGTCGGAACCAGTGTTGTTCGTAAAATTGATTTGAAAACCGTACCTACGTAATTGACGGAGATATCGGTGGACATGCATAAAAAATAACACGTATAGACGAATTGAGAATCTCCTCCCTATCGTCGGTTAAAAAGAGAACAAACTCTGGATATTAAGTACTAGTTACTATAAGTAAGTTAGTTATTGGTGAATAAACAAAATAACTCAAGTACAAATGAGAAAGACTCTCGTTCGTAGTGAAAAATAAAACATATCTTGGCGACTTATTATATCTAAATCGACATTAAACCCTTACAGTATTAGGCATAGCAAAATTAGCTCTGTCTGTGTCACTGTCACGACAAAACAATCGAACCATTTAAATTTAATTTGGCATACATATAGTTTCCAGCCTGAGAACAGAGAACCATTCCCCGCAAGTCCGGTGACGATGACAAGGCATGACTCTAGACCATCATCGTAAAAAAAGGAAACGAGAAATCAGGGAACAGAGAACGAAAGGATTTGAGAGCCGAGGGCGAAGGGAATTGATCCATGTTTATAATGCTGCGTCTTACTAATTTTTACAAGTCGTCTAATTTGCCGAAAATAAAATGTTACATTTCTGGTTACTGCGATACAGGCCTAGATAGTGCAGTGGCCGCTGCCTTAATGTGTAACATTGTTAGTTTATTTTAGTTATTCTAGTTTATAAGTCTGTATATCTATAAAATAACTTGACTTTCATGAATACATAAACATTATTATTATAAAAAAACTAGAACTACTACCTCTTTTTTGCTAATTAACAGTAAATAACATCAGTCAATCAATAAACCAGATTCAACTCCTACGTATATCGAATAATCGATAGACGAATAGTCGAACAACACTATTTCCGGTAATCATGACCGGATATTGTTGGAGGGCATCGCCTGTGACGTCATGTCCCCTGTAGAGCGTCATTAGCAATCCAAATTGGTAATTCTTTTTTAGGTTCCACCACTTAAATGTCAGATTTTTTTTTTTTTTCTGTTCGTATTTTTTTCATTAATCTATTTTTAATTATTTTCTTTTTGTTTGTTCTTGTTTGCGTTGTTTGTTTATAGTTAGATATGTATATTTTGTTTTTTTTTTTTGTATATTTTGCTTTTCTTATTTTTATAAACGTCACTCAAATAGGCTCCAGCCAGAATACCAGCGCCACAGCGGCTTCATGTCGTTGAGGAATATGCTGAGGCTGGGACCTAGTTGACCACTGATAAATGTTGTGTTTCTTGTTGTTTCTTGTTTTTTTTGTGGTCAATAAATATATTTTATTATTATTATTAGATTTGAGGTACGTAATATACTTTAGAAAACTTCAAAGTGTTTGGTATATTTACCATGATGTTTTAGTAATTTATTGAGCTCCCGATATTTCGGCACTGCAAGCGTCACGATTACAGTTTAAACAGTTTGTTAAATTATTGAAACATGGTAAATATCCCGAACATTTAAAGTTTTCTAATATATATTATGTACTGTGAATGTTATTTTTTATATATTATATAGTTTAACCTTATACTTACCCATTCTCTACATGGACTGAAAAGTAGTAAATGCCATGTCTAGCAATTGTTGTAAATCTTAATTTATTCTCCTTTGGTATATCTGGAAGTGATCGCTGATGGCGATAAGGATAGGGTAGGTTAAGAATAAATATAAATATTACACAACATCAAATACATTGATCTAATCCCGTGGTAAGTAGCTTAAGCACTTGTATTACGTATATCAGAATCAACAGTGTATAATTAAACATATTTAATAAAGTATCTCTAAATTGTTATTTATTTTGTTGGGAAAGTAAACGTCAACTTTAAATGTAATACCTACATTACCTATGTTTGATTTCTACATATTATGTAAAAGAAGTAGGTATTCGGTTTAGTTACTGATAATATACCCGAAGTGAAGCGAGGGCGGGTCACCAGTCTGATCCTTACTAATATTATAAATGCGAAAGTAACTCTGTCTGTTACGCTTTCACGCATAGAGTACTGAACCGATTTAAACGAAATTAAGTACAGATATAGTCCAGATCCTAGGAAAGGGTATAGGCTACTTTTTAACCGATTGCTCTATAAAGAAGTAATGTTTTACCCGTTAAACGTCTCTACGCGGACGAAGTCGCGGGCGGAAAGCTAGTATAATAATATACCACCAAAGAAATCCGCATACCTACCCGAACAACGAAGATGTCTAAGTTTTTAGACTTTCGCGTTCCATTACACTAAATATTAGTCTTTATGGACCAGTTCGCTCGCGACCACGATTGGTGTAACCCAGTCGAAACGTCGGGCAGTAAGTAGCTATGTAATTTGCTACTCCTAATAACGCTGGTAGACCCATAAAGACTAATATTTAACGAAGATATCGTTGTGTACCCAGAGCCTTACCCCCACACCATAACCCAATAACAATTACCATTGTAACATTCTGCTGAAAGCGGCCATCCAAAATTGCATAAGGGTACAAATAGCATAGAGGGCTCACGTAAAAATTTCCGTACCGGGGAAATCTTAAAAGGCCTTTGCGGGGTAACGTGATCAATTACCCCCAGTTCTGGCGGGGTAATCTAATAACTCTAGGGTAATATACTTAGGTCACTCTTTGGTGCTTTATTAGGATACCTCAGTTAATTGTCTGGTATAAGGATGCAGGGGTAATATGCTTGAAAGAGGACGGTAGACAAAACGTACAAAAGTGATAATGGAGTATCATGAGGGACAAAAGTTTGAGGCATAATAAATAAATATAAAATAAATAAATATTACACAACATCACATACAGTGATCTAATCCCGTGGTAAGTAGCTTGAGAACTTGTGTTACGGATATCAGAATCATCCACTAATATACTTAAATATATTTGGTAACACACCCAGACATAGAAGAACACCAATGTTCGTCACACAAATATTTGTCCCGAGTGGGAATCGAACCCAGACTTAGATCGAACTCTTGGAACCATAGGTTATGACTTATGATTGATAGTAAAGGCTTAATAGGTAAGTAAATATTAAGAAATATTAAACAACGTCACTTCGTTAATCTCACCCTAAGATAAATAACTTAGCACTGGGACTTTGTTTTAAATGTATTTTTTAAGTAAGGTAAGTTTATGTAGACTAAATCCGCTTAAGCAGTCGTATTATAAATACAATTGATCATACAATAAACAAAGAGATATAGTGACGTGTGTGTAAATGAAAAACACTCCCAGACACAGGATGAATGGTCATAATGCACAATATACCAATAGTTGTATTGAATCAAAATAATGACATTTCATATCATTACCGTGTCTGTATTAGCTGCTTGTATAAACGAGATCATTTATAATGTTAACAGACACAATATAGCAGGGGGATGTTTATTTTGTCTGCCGTCGCATGTTTATAAAAATAAAGAAGAAAAACACAAACATTTGCACCTAGGCAAATATACGGAACTGCCTTTATGCCAAAAGTTCAGCCAAAAAGAAAATTCGAGTCCCCCCCCCCCCCCTCCGCCCCTCTCCCTGCCCAAAGATCCCTGCACCTACTCTTTTCCTTATTAACGGAATTGTGTGGATGGCCCGAGAAGTTTTGATACTTTATAAATATTACAAAACATCACATCACATTCGACATAGCTGCAAGCAAGCTGAAGTGGCAGTGGGCTGGCCACATCGGCTGTAGTCTCGGCAAGCGTAGTGTGGGACGCCCGCAGGCCAGTAGCGCTACCATGAGTTTAAAAGTTACGGACTCGATATCGCCTACGTAAATATGTCTATGAAAAACTTGTACAGCGCCGCTGGTGGTTACGCTAAGAACTAAAATCGGTCGTATGAAAAACACAACTCGATTGGTTTTTATTTAACGTACGTAAGTTTTCGATAGCCAACTCATGGTACCGCTACAGGTGGAGTGACGATCTACGCGGGACGGCTGGTAGGGGCTGGATGCGAGTAGCCGAAGAAAAATAGAAGTGGCGTGCATTTATTTGGGTATACCTATGTCCGGCAGTGGACAGAGACGGGCTGATAATGGTGATGACACAACATCTCATACTTTGATCTGATTCCGTGATCTTGAGCAATTGTGTTACGGCTATCAGAAACAACAGTGGTTTGCAAAATATAAAAAACACACCCTGCCATGGAAATGGCGTACGAGACAGGAAAGTTACTCAATGCACTTTAGGGGTAAGAGCCATCAGCCAAGGTTTTTAAAAACACGGCATCATAAATCTGCATCCTACATTTACTGTACAATGTGCATTAATTTTTTTTTTTTCATAATTGACAACCGATGATGGCTTGGAGTAGTCCCGTCATCATTACTGGACTTGTTAGGGTGCAGATGATCATTTTGTTAAATCATTATTATGAATCATCAATGTACGCGTGGACATTGTTCCCTAACTAAACTACGCGTGACATATGAACGTGCAATACGCAGCTAAACACTTGCTACCACTAGACCAACGAGGCAGTAACGAAGTTCGAAGTAATAGGTTGATGATGATGATGAAAGTAGACAAATAAAATAAATAAATAAAAATAAAATAAATGTCTGGGACATTTCACACGATCATCTGACCCCCAACTAAGCAGTACTTGTACTATTGGCGTCAGAGACTGATATACATACATAGATATTAACAAATACATAATCACACCCAGACACAGAACAAACGCCGATGTTCATCACACAACTATCTGTCCCGAGTAGGAATCGAACCCACGCTTCTTGGTACCGCTAGCCAGGGTCACTAACCACTATTCCACCGAGCCAGTCAAAGTACCAATACTATTCGATCCCTATATATTGCGGCTATGGCGGTTGGCTGTTTCTTTTTGGCAGCGCGGCCGCGGCGCGTCCATAATGGACGTAAGTGCGCAGAACAGTCAAACAGACGAGTCGGCTAAGTGGATTGAGGGGCTAAGTCCCGGTGAAATTGTTTAAGAAAATGCTGGTAATTTTTTTGATATAAACCCGTTCTTTGTGACGGTCTTTTTGGTGGTGAACGTCGGGAGATTTCTTCAACGACGGGTGTGGGTTGGGTTTTTCTAGATGTGTATGGAACCTGAAATTCTCAGTATTTACAAAATGCTTGCCACCAAAAGATCGTAGCTTGCCGCGACGTAGCAGAGAAAAAGAAAAAAAAATACAAGTGTACATAGAGAAAGACCAAGGAAATACTTCTGACTACATTTTACCTATTTTAAATTTTATATTATACTTAAATAAAGAAAAAAACGTAAATTATATATTTGGTATCATTATTACAATTTTACATAGAAAGTTTAGTATTATTACACGATTCATAAAGCAAAAAAGCCATCGCTACCAGCAATAGGCTGTGTAATCCACGCTCCGTCGTTATTTACACCTACATAATATGCTCCATTGCCGTTAACTACGTATTAAAAAAAACACCAGTCGCTGTAAGACAACACAAAGTAGTTCACAATCTAAGCTAGAAAAGGCTCGACTCTACACGTGATTAAGTGGCAGATAGAGCTAAAAAACCTGGCCCTCTTCAGTAGAGTGAGGTTTCAAGTAGCTCCTCCAGATCTTAAGAAGCCTTTGTGAGGGATAGCCATTTGCATTTTATTAGACGGCTAGAATAGCCTAAGCATATAAAACCTTAACTTAGTGACAATAGCTGGCTGGATAGAAAAATTTGTCCATGCTTTAAAAGAAAAAGAAAGACAAATCTTGAAATCCGCCGTTATTGGCTGGTTGGAAATAGATTGACTACACAAGAAAAGAAAAACATAATCAATGTCAAATTAAAAATTGAAGGAATACGTATATGAAAGAATTGTAATGGATATAATTCAAATTTTTCAATTTTTTAGAAAAACTATTTTAAAAAAGGTGACATCGTCAGTAGTTATAGCTAAAATTCTTTGTCTTTTATTTTTTTTAATATAAAATTTTTTTTAGCGAATTTTACATAAAATTTTGCTTCTTGAATACCTCTAACTATTTAAAAAAAATGTTATAAGGATGATGCTTAAGCATACATAAGGGATGTAGGGTCAGAAAAGCGTCTTTGTTCTATACCATGTAGTAATTTGTCAACACCTAATTTCTGTGTTAACTCTAACTAATCAGTTTCGTAAATAACGGACCCTTTTTACCCCACTAGGTGCGAAGTCACTCTACTTTATAAAGACAAAGCCTTCCACTCCACCGCATATAAAACAGATTATTAACACCCAAATAACCAGCAAAAGAGCGAATACTTTAAACGCATCTTTTTCGGACCCTTTAGACCGGTCTTTCAAGAAATCATTAATTTCCACTTGGATCAACCGCGGGTCTTGAATGACCCTTTCTGAACAACCCTTAATCATTGGTTTGAGACTGAAGGCTTCATTTAACATTGTTTTAAAAGATGGCGCTCAAATTTGAGCGATTTACTTTGTTATGCACTATTTAGTTACACTATTTAGGTACCTACTCAAGATATTAAATTAGGTAAATGTTTTACGGTGAAGTGTCGATGGCCAAGTGGTTAAGGTCGTTACTTGCTATGCGAGAGGTCGCCAGTTCCAACCCCGCCACGAACCACAGTGATTTTCAAATTTTAAATTCATATGTACGATTATTCGACGCTTTTGGTGAAGGTTTCCCCTCCGTTGCGTTAAGTTTTAGGAAACCTGCACACACCTACGATGAAATTCTAAGGTTGTGTAGTCAACCAACCCGCACTTGGCCAGTGAGGTCGACTAAGGCCTTATTGCCCTAACTTAGGGTAGGCCCGTGCCCCAGCAATGGGGACGTATTATGGGCAGATAATGATGAAATGTATTACATTGTTTGAAAACTGTTAAAAGTGATAATATTATGTAGAGTTTGTAAGTATTTTTCTATACAATCGAAGTGTTACTCAAATCGTGTACTTACTCATGTATTAAATAAAAAATACGTATCACGTAGGAACTATGGTTCAATTAAAATGCACATTGCATTTTTTATTAAAATTAGTTGTATATTATACAATAGCATATACAAAACCTAAATATGTAAACTTTTTAACTTAACTAATCAACATCTTGAACTTTTATATGTTGCGTTCCGCTACAATTATCTATATTCTAGTGAACACACCTATATATGATTTATATGCGATACCTACGAAGGCATAAATAACTACGGCTATGTTGGGAACGCTAAAAAACATATTTGCTCGATGTGTACTATGCAAAACAACTGGGTATATTTATAACCGACGCCATGTTTCCCACTCGGAAATACCGACCAAGTTCCGTTCTGAAACACGTGAGTAATCCTTGTATAATTGCGGTAAATAGCCGCATTATGCTTGATACTATCTTATTAGAGCGTTGTATGTATGTACTTTTGGAATTAACCAATGGTTTGCCGGCGAATGCTGAGAACTTAGATTCCAGGTTCAAATTTAAGTAAGGTTCTGTACCCAAGTACCTTAAAATCATAAAACTATCGTGTTTCATCAGAAATATGTACGTACCTACCCCAAAATCATAAAACTGTCGTTTTTCATCAGAAATATAATTTGTATAAAGGTGCATGAATAATGATGGTCTGCCGGCTAACTCTATTTTACTTAGGTCCCATATTTAAATCCATCTGAGGATTCATTCAAGGAAGAAGGTTCCCGCTACCATGAGTTAGCTATCGAAAACTTACGTACGTTAAAAACCTATCGAATTGTTTTTTTATACTACCGATTTAGTTCTTAGCGTTACCGCTAGGGGCGCTGTACATTTTTTTCATAGACATATTTACATAAGCGATATCGAGTCTGTCACTTTTAAACTCATGGTAGCGCTCCAGAACTGTAAAGTTTGCAGGGACTAAACGAAAACGTCACTACGATACGTTATTGGATAGAGTCGTTATAGTCAGAAATCACATTAGGTCGGTGGTCTCTCACCGGCCATCTCGGATTGCTGTCTTACCGAACAAGGAGAGTAAGGGAACTTAGAGAGTACTTGTTTTTGTACACTGCACGCGTACACTCATCATCAGCCCATATACGTCCCCACTGCTGGGGCACGGGCCTACCCTAAACTAGGGCGATAAGGCCTTAGTCAACCACGCAGGCCAAGTGCGGGATGGTTGACTACACAATCTAAGATTTTCTTCGTAGGTCTGCAGGTTTCCTCAAGATGTTTTCCTTCACCGTTTAACCGTCACATAATCGACGCGTACACTTGCGCACTATAATATGTCCTGCGCTAGCTGCGTGATTTCCATTGAGATCGGTTGCCATGGCTGAAATCGGTCGGACAATTAAGTAGGTATATAAACTCATAGTAAGTATTTAGGTATACACCGTGAAATTTTAGTGGTTGTTTTCCCGCAGTAAAATGATTCTATCTTAGTAGTACAATAGATTTGTGCAGTTCTTTTTTGTTAAAATCAATAAATGCCGGTTTTACGAAAGGTTTAACCGAAACTCGAAAGCACGTTCGAACCGCTTTATGACTTCGGGTGTCGAGCTTCTTCACCTTTAAGCATCGATTTCATGCGGCAAGCAGTACCTGATTACGTCACATCTTATAAAAGAACGATATCTTGTCTCGTTTTCGAGTTGGAAAATTATTATTTTGAAAATTTAAAAAAAAAAATTTTTTTTTCGGCGAATTATTTGCATGATTCGATTGTATTACTAAAGGCAAATCGTTCTGCCACGGGAAAACAACCACTAATATTTCACGGTGTATAAAGATAGGTGGCATTACTTGCAGTTAGTTGCAAAGAAATATATTCTTATCTGTGCTAATCTGTTATTACAACGAGTTTGCAAAGTAAATAACTATAACTGTATTAATTAGCTTTGACTGTTAACTAACCTTGTCAACTAGTTAGCTTTTTGTTTTTATACATCGTGACTTTAAGGCATTTCGTTCACACTAATCGTCAGCCATTATCCAAAATAATAATACCACAGCCTTGACATAATTCATTTGCACATTTCGCATTTAAAGATCGATTAAACTCAAACATGTTTATAACTTTGAGGGAAAGTAGTTAATTGCCTTGCCTTAAACGGCTTTACAAATGGCGGTAGGCCCTTATGATTTGCAAGCAGCTTTTTAGCAAGGTGTAACATTGACATCAGACAGTTTAGCTTAATGGATAAGCTTAAACCATCAGCTTTAAAGCACACCATGAGAATCTATTATCATTTCATTTTTAGAGGGGGTTTTCGAAGCGCTCCTAACGAAGCTCTCCCAAACTATATATGTACTCGTACCTACTATAAGACATAAACTTTTCACTTTAGCTTGTTCAAAAGTCGCAAATTATAATAATTAAATTTAAATAATTAAAATTCATATTTTTATTTATAAACTAGCTGTGCCAGCGACTTCGTTCGCGTTTCCTCCGTTTTTTACACATTTTCCATTGTATCTTTGCTCCTATTGGTCGCAGCGTGATGTTATATAGCCTAAAGCCTTCCTCGATAAATGGTCTATACAACGCAAAAAGATTTTTTCAAATCGAACCTGACGTAGTTCCTGAGATTAGCGCGTTCAAACAAACAAACAAACAAACAAACTCTTCAGCTTTATAATATAAGTATAGATAAAAATAATATTTATAATAATTATATTTATTTTCTCATCAGATATAAGCATACAGTAGAAACTCGATTAACCGGACTAATTCTTGTCGATAGGCATTCGGATAATCGAATGTATGAAAAATAATGTTGTGTTTATTAAAAATAGATATCAACGAAAATCAATGTTTTTTAATTGTAATGCTTTTTCACACAGCAAAGGTCCAGATATTGGTTGCCCAGTTGATCGTTTTTGTAAAAACCAACAATACAGGTCTTCTAAAAGTAAAAATTTTTCGGTTTCTCATCATTTTCCGATTTTTACTCCAGTCTTCACTATCTAATTTGCAGGTACATACTTAGTAGCTATATTTAGTAGTTTAACACACTACAAGGAGTAGCTTGGAAGCGCCTCAAGGCCCTAATTGAGGATTCCTTAGAGGCGTGCTACGAGAAATCCTCAAATTTAGGCTTTTGTCACTTAACAAAACAGTCACTTTTTTTTCAATATAGGTCAGAATCTCCTGCTAATGATTAAGGGTAAAACAGGTCATTCCCTGTCTGCCAGGAGCCCTTTTCTTGGTATCACGTATAAATTAATGTATAATACCTATTGACTTTAACAGTTCCTTGAAGCTGTATAAACTAAAGCATCTTCTAACTCAAAATAATACAAAAATTAAAGCAGCAATTCAAATGAACCTTATTTTAAGCCTTCGTATTTAATTTAAGTATTTTTTTTATATTGTTTGTTAAGAAAGACAGAAAAAATCACTGAATAAACTCTTTTTATTCATATTCTATCTTCTTCCACAATATACCTATTTCTAGACCTACAATTATGCAAATGATAGACATTACCTGAAATTATTCATTAAGTACGAATAATAAATTATTTGAATACATATTCCAATTAAAAATACAACTTTTCTTAATTCCATCGCATATAATTACGAGTGTAAACGTAACTATACCTACTAGCAAACCGCCAGCCAACGCGTCGCCAATAAACATACTTATTTAATATTGTACCTATAGATTTTTATTAATTTGTAAAACTTCCTCTTGAATCAATCAATCAAGAAAAAATCAATCTCTGTCTACTAAAAATAATGCATCAAAGTCCATGCGTAGTTTTTTCTTTCTCCGCTAGGGGTGACAACCATTCGCTCCCCCGCAAGTCCGGTGATGACGGCGAAGCTACTTCAAGCCATCATCGTAAGTCAGTTAGGAAAAATGTGGAAAGCGACTTGGTTTTAAACTATGTAGTGATCTATCTAATATTTATGAACATCTACCTATAATATGGCGCTTGAGACGTGTATGTATGCTGTCGCCAGCGTATCCTTGCGTATTTCGGACACGTTGTAAGGAAAAACGACGAAAATCTGGGGAGACTCATCATAGTCGGCAATACAGAAGGCAAACGTTCACGAGGCCGATCACCAACACGATGGACAGACCAGATGAAAGAATCGTCAACCAGCAAGTTCCACCAACTCGTTCATGATGCGATGGACAGAAACCGATGGAGGCAAATAATTCGCTCCAAATGCACATCCAATGATGACCACGATCCTCAGTCATGAGGGGCCGACTACAGAGAGAGAGTATGTCAGTAGAGCCTTCACTTAGAATAAACCCAATCGTCTTGGTCTGTTAACCGTCATTGACTAATTGGAACGTACCTTTTAAAGAATGCAATTTACAGTATTTTATGATTAAATTGAATGAAAAACTCGATGCGACTTGCAACGGGTACCAGTCAGTAGTAGCAAGTATACATATAGTATAGAGTGATATAGTTTTTACGGCAATTCCGTTAATTCGTGTTGCAGTTAACTCGGAATTGTAGGCGATGTTCAAAAATGTCAACTCAATCTTTAATCACTATAAAGTCAACCAAATTTAACTCGTAAGATTTAGCTACCGATGTTGTAATCAAATCTTGCATTTTATATCTAAACACCTGAACAGATGAAAATTAATAAAAGGTTTTTGAAAGGATAATATTAGTTGCCAAGGTTGCTGACATAGCCCGTGGGATAAGCAAACTAAAGTGGCAATTGGCCGGCCACTTAGCACGAAGATTGTACAGTCGTTGGGGCAGAAGAATCCTTGAGTGGAAGCCACGTACTGGAAAGCGCAGTGTGGGACGGCCACCTACCAGATAGACCGACGACCTGTTGAAAATATTGTTGCGGGAACGGGGTACGTTAAATTCAAGATACGCCAAAAGTCACCAAAAGACAATTAATTTATTTATCGACTAACAATTACACAATTAAACACTTAAAAACACAATTAGAAACACTTAATTACAACACTAAACACGGAACACTAAATTACACTAAAGCACTGAATCACACTAAAACACTGAATTTCACTGACTATACGCAGGTAACGCACTCGATCACTCTTAGTTCGCAGGAGACTGATTCGCTTCGCTTTCCAAATCGGAACTGTCCCGTCGCGTCGTACATCCCGCTTTTATACCCAGTGAGGACGCAGCTCTTCGCGTGGCGTCGAGAATCTTCTCGCGGGGATCGAAATTTCTAGAACTCGCTGGAGCTCGCTCCGACCGACCAGAGTGTGTGACGTAGTATCGTGCAAGCGAATATAGACCTTATCCATACGACGATAAGACTAATTTCGCTTGCACGGTCTCTCAAGGTCGTAATATTATTATTACTTTAGAACACTCTAGAGCTCGCTACAACCTACCAGAGTGTGTAGCGTAGTATCGTGCAAGCGAATATAGACCTTATCCATACGACGATAAGACTAATTCCGCTTGCACGGTCTCTCGTGGTCGTAACATTATCCCCCTCTTAGTCATGCTCGTCCCGAGCATCATTTGACCCATGGTAACGAGCCAATCGATCAATGTGAACAATTTTCGGCTTGCCTCTTGTCCCTTGTTTGATCCGATAGGTTAAGTCGTTCAGCCTAGTGATGATCTTGTATGGTCCTTCCCACCTTGGCTGGAACTTCGGTGATTTGCCCTTCTTCCTGAGTGGGTTGTGTAACCAAACCAGACTCCCTTCATCGAAACCGTCGGTGTTGGCTTTGCGGTCGTAACGGGTTTTCATTCTTTCGCTGGATTTTAGACTGCAGTCTCTGACGAGAGCATGTACTTCATCCAGGCGCTTTTGTAGGTCAGCCGCATATTCGGTTACTGGTTTCGGAGCTTCTGGCGGTGTCCCAGTCAATGCATCTACCGGAAGCCGCATTTCTCTACCGAAGTTTACCATTGCTGGGGTTGCGCTGGTGCTATCGTGGATCGCAGATCGGTAGGACAGCAAGAAAAGCGGTATGTACTGGTCCCAGTCTCGTTGATGCTCGTCCACAACTTTGGCCAAGTGGTTTTCCAACGTTTGGTTGAATCTCTCGACCATGCCATCGGATTGCGGGTGTGCTGGTGTAGTACGGGTCTTATGCATACCCAACAGTTGACAGACCTCCTGGAACAGTGCTGACTCAAAGTTTCTTCCTTGGTCAGAATGTATCTCAAGAGGCACACCAAATCGGCAAATTACCTCGTGGACTAACTTCTTGGCGACCGTCTTTGCTTCTTGATTAGGCGTAGCGAAGACTTCAGGCCACTTTGTGAAGTAATCTTGGACCACAATGATGTACTTGTTTCCTTCATCGGATTCTGGAAAGGGGCCAGCTACATCTACTGCGATTCTTTCCCATGGAGCGCCGACGTTGTACAGCTTGAGTTTGCCCTTACTTCTGGTTTGTGGGCCCTTTACTGATGCGCAAGTCGTACATTTCTTGCACCAGTCTTCGACATCCTCCCGACAGTGTATCCAGTAGAACCTCTGTCTCAGCTTCTCTAGGGTCTTCTTCACGCCTAAATGTCCCCCGGATACCCCATCGTGTATGTACCTCAGTAGAGAAGCAACCTGTTTACGGGGTACAATCAGCTGTAGTGTCGTTTGATCCCCTTTTGGTGTTTCCCATTTCCTGAAGAGTACTCCTTCCTTAATCTCCAAACTGTCCCATTGTGCCCAGTAACTTTTCGTGATGGGGCTTGATGATGCTACATGGCTCCAAGAAGGTTTTTGACCTACTTCTTTCCATTCTAATATTTTCCTCAGGTCACTATCCTCTTTTTGCGCCTTTTTGATAGCGTCTTCGCTCCATTCATTATCAAGTCCCTGGGTGGTAATCATCCGGACTTCTTCTTTAGTCTCCGTCTTAGAGCAATGACTGCAGGCCACAGGACAAGGTCTCCTTGATAGGGCATCGGCATTCAAATGCGTTCTACCACTCCGATGTTCTGTTGTGAAGTTGTACTCCTGTAGTTGCTCTAGCCACCGCGCCACTTGTCCTTCAGGGTTCTTAAACTGCAAGAGCCATTTTAACGCAGCATGATCTGTCCGCAGGGTAAACTGTCTTCCAACGAGATACTTGTTGAAATGCTGTAGAGTCTTCACTACCGCCAACAGTTCCTTACGAGTCACACAGTAGTTCCTTTCAGGTTTTGAAAGTGACTTACTGAAATAGGCGATCACCACTTCCCGTTCACCTTGCTCTTGCGACAGAACTCCGCCTATGCCAGTATTGCTGGCATCGGTGTCCACGATAAACCTTCCTTCTCTGTTCGGGTAGCCAAGTATAGGACTGGTGCAGAGGTGTTCTTTTAATCTGACGAAGGCTTGATCACATTCCGAGTCCCAGGCGAATACTCGTTTATCTTCCGTGAGCCGATGAAGAGGTTTCGCTATATCAGAGAAGTTCTTTACAAAGCGCCGGTAGTATGCGCATAAACCCAAAAATGATCTCACGTCGGTCTTGTTAACTGGTATAGGCCATTCTTGAACAGCTTTTATCTTCTCTGGGTCAGTCCTTACACCTTTCGATGAAATAATGTGGCCTAAGTAGGCGACTTCCTCCTTGAAAAACGTGCATTTCTTTGGGCTGAGTCTCAAGTTGGCTTCTCGTATTCTGGTGAAAACCTTCCTCAGGTTACTGACATGCTCTGTGAAATTTCGACCCATGACAATGATGTCATCCAGATAGACCAGGCATGCATCACCCAGAAGTCCAACCAGTACCCTTTCCATCAACCGCTCGAATGTCGCCGGAGCGTTGCAAAGACCAAAGGGCATGACGTTGAACTGCCACAATCCATTCCTAGTTCCGGTCGTAAATGCCGTCTTCTCTTTATCTTCTGGATGGATGTCAACTTGCCAGTACCCACTCTTAAGGTCCACTGTTGAGAACCACTGCATGCCACTCAACATGTCCAGTGTGTCGTCTATACGGGGCAGAGGGTAGCTGTCCTTCTTCGTTGCATTATTCAACAACCGGTAGTCTACACAAAACCTGGTGCTGCCGTCCTTCTTCTTAACCAGGACTACTGGCGAAGACCACGGGCTCGTTGAAGGTTCTATGATGCGGTTCTTCTGCATCTCGGCAACCATGTCTGCTACCTCCTTCTCTTTGGCAAATGGAAGGCGTCTAGGCCGCTGCTTTATTGGCGGCGGGCTTGCTCCTCCTGGCGGCGGGCTTGCTCCTCCTGGCGAAGATCTTGCTTTTCCTGGCGAAGGGCTTGTTCTTCCCTCAGTTTAGCGAATTGTACTTCTTGAAGTCGGGCTAGCTCCTCCAGATGGCGGGCTTGCTCACGGGCTTGCTCCTCCTGACGGCGGGCTTGCTCACGGGCTTGCTCCTCCTGGCGGCGGGCTTGCTCACGGGCTTGCTCCTCCTGGCGGCGGGCTTGTTCCTCCTGGCGACGGGCTTGCTCCTCCTGACGGCTGGCTTGTGTCTTCAGCATTTTAAATAAGTCTGCAAGCTCCATAGGCCCAATCGGTGTTTGTATCGCTCCCTCCGTTGAAGTACCTTCACCCTCTTGCAGGGCCGCGGTTTGACTCCTTGTTACTCGACCCTCACTGTCTTCTCGTGGTGTAAGAGGCATCTTGAATCCCACTTCTGACACCAATTGTTGCGGGAACGGGGTACGTTAAATTCAAGATACGCCAAAAGTCACCAAAAGACAATTAATTTATTTATCGACTAACAATTACACAATTAAACACTTAAAAACACAATTAGAAACACTTAATTACAACACTAAACACGGAACACTAAATTACACTAAAGCACTGAATCACACTAAAACACTGAATTTCACTGACTATACGCAGGTAACGCACTCGATCACTCTTAGTTCGCAGGAGACTGATTCGCTTCGCTTTCCAAATCGGAACTGTCCCGTCGCGTCGTACATCCCGCTTTTATACCCAGTGAGGACGCAGCTCTTCGCGTGGCGTCGAGAATCTTCTCGCGGGGATCGAAATTTCTAGAACTCGCTGGAGCTCGCTCCGACCGACCAGAGTGTGTGACGTAGTATCGTGCAAGCGAATATAGACCTTATCCATACGACGATAAGACTAATTTCGCTTGCACGGTCTCTCAAGGTCGTAATATTATTATTACTTTAGAACACTCTAGAGCTCGCTACAACCTACCAGAGTGTGTAGCGTAGTATCGTGCAAGCGAATATAGACCTTATCCATACGACGATAAGACTAATTCCGCTTGCACGGTCTCTCGTGGTCGTAACAATATATAATTTTAAACTGTCATGGTTACACACATTAGAAAACTGAAACTGTCCGGGATATTTACCAAGCGCCATGATCACGGGTGATCATGGCGCTTGCAACAGTGCCGAAATATCGGGAGCTAATTAAAACAAAACAACATGGTAAATATCCCGGACAGTTTCAGTTTTCTGACCTGGTGAAAATCGGTTTTGTTAGATGCAGGTAGCCGTAGACCCAGTGGCGTAGGGGCTAGGCGGGGCAGTGCCCTGGGGCCCTCAAGCTCAGGGGGCCCTCGAATCCTTACCAGAAATCTCGATCGAACTGAACTTTTGGAAATTTCTGATAAATAACTCCATGCGAAGTCGCGGGCGGCCTTTACTGCGGAATTATACAGGGTGTAACAGAAGGGGTGGATCATCGTAAGTCAATCGATGCGGGACTTCAATACCTATCGATATAACACTCATGTACAGTTACAGTGAAGACTTTTATACTGAATTCCGGCTTCTTACAAAAATTTCACAAAAATCTCAATAACTTTCGAACCATTGACAATCGCTGAACATACATGGGTGTTATATCGATAGGTATTGAAGTCCCGCATCGATTGACTTACGATGATCCACCCCCCCTGTTACATCCTGTATAAATCCGCAGTAAAGACCGCCTGCGACTTCGCGTGGAGTTATTTATCGTCATATTTTGGATAGGTAATATAAACTAAAGTGCATCACTACAAATGTAGCCAGTGGCGGATATACTAAGGGGCTAGGCGAGGTAGAGCCCTGGGGCCGTCAAGCTCAAAGGCCCCCTGAATCCTTATTAGAAATCTCGATTGTACTAAACTTTTCGAAGTTTCTCCCATTTAATCATAATCATAATATTCATCGTTGTGAGTTGTATCATGTATTCGTAGTTTAGCATTTGCTTTCAGGTTTGCTTTTTAAAGTATTTGGACATTTATTATTTTTATTAATATAAGACCTAAGACCTAATCAGCTTACATAGCAGTGGGGCCCCTTTTTCTAATTTGCCCCAGGGCCCTTGGTTACCTAGCTACGCCACTGCGTAGACCGGTTGGAAAATTTTGGAAGAGGCTTATGGATAGCAATAGGCTGAAATGATGATGATACGACTACATTTCACCATGAAATTTTAGTGGTCGTTTTCCTCTCTTAGTAGTAAAAATATGTGTGGTTTTTTTTCATAGGATTAAGTACCGGTTTTACGTAAGTGATTTATAAACGAAACTTGAAAGCTTGTATCACTTTATTGCTATAGGGCGTAGAGCTTCTTTAGCGTTAATAAGTTTAATCATCAATTTCATACGGCAAGCAGTACCTGATAATGTCTTATCACATAAAATAACTATCACTTCCTGCGTTTTCGAGATGAATGATTTTTTTTTTAATAAGAAATGAAATATTTTTTTTTTCAAGAAACAACTAGCATGATTGGATAAATCATTCTGCTACGGGAAAACAACCACTAAAATTTCACGGTGTGTAAATCTAATATAATATTCTAAAAAGTAAGGTAATAAACATTATAATCCCAAAAAGAGTATAAAAAAAACAACCCAGTTTAAAAGAAAGCAGCAGGGCTTATTAACTCAGACTACAATGTATCCAAAATTAATTACATATTAATGATAATGTTAAAGTCTTCCTTATATTCCTCATGACCGCGACATACACTTTAGGCGTAAATGTTGGTCTTGTTGTATATTCACACCTGTCTCTGAATACATCATCACTGAGCCAGGGGTGACGAACCTTTGGTTGACATATGATCTGAGTATTGAAAAAAAAAATAATTTCAACTCTTGATAGCGAATTTTCTTATGCGTGGTTGCCATCCGCTCCCCCGCAAGTCCGGTGATGTTGACAGGGCTACTCCAAGCCATTATCGTAGTCAATTAGGAGAAAAGAAGTACGGATCTTCTAAGGAGTGAGAGGCATCCGCTCCCCCGCAAGTCTGGTGATGATGACGAGGCTACTCCAAGCCATCATCGTAGGCAGTTAGTTTGAACTGACTACCTTTCTCTGGATGCAGTTCAAATGAGTTAAGGATCCGTAATTTCCTAGTAAAATTGAGAAAAATATATATTTTGATACAAGTCTTACTAATATGACAAAACATTTTATCAGTTTTCAGGTTCACGGCCAGAGCCACGGGTTTTTTGATAAACATGTCAAAACTTGTTTAATAGGCCGTAAGTTAAGTTATTGCAAGTTACGCCGTTTCCGAGCAATTACCTACTTAATCCAGTTCATACGCAAAATAAAAGGTTTACAACCCCTTAAATAATCGATATCTTTTTTCACCCGAGCAATTTGGTATCGGATCGCTTATCGATGAATTTTAATGACACCAAGTTTTGCTAAGTGCCACTTGATATCTCCATTTTGGGTGTTCGCCATTTCGAATAGAAAATTAATATTTTGACAGATGAGTTTTTGCGCCTACCTACAAAGTATTTAACTTGATCAATTACCGACTTTCTGTTAAATTTCAGTTCGTATTATAATATACAGTGTGATTATTAATTTTATAGACGGAAAATATTTTATTTTTTATATATCCTATCTACGATACATGAAAAATAATTCAATTTAAATAAATTTTACAAAAAGACGAACGGTTTAATATAACTAACATTCAGTTATAAAACGTTAGTGGACGATGTTGTAAAAAATAATATAAATTCCGTGTACCTATAGAATTTATCTTAGGTAATTTATTTAGTAGGTAACCCTAATTTGAATATAACTCTTTATCGAGGCTTGTTCATTTTATAAGTATAAGGCGTCCGACCGATTCCAGCCATGGCGGCCGATCTGAATTGAGATCAGCCAATTGTGAAAATTGTGAAAAAAGTGCGCAGGACATAATATAGTGCACAAGTGTGCGCGCAAAGACAAGTGCACTCTCTATTCCCTTACTCTCATGATTCGGTGAGACGGAAATCCGACATGATCGATGTGAGATCGGGCGCAGGACCACCGGCTTAACGTGCTTTCCGAGGTACGGGCGTTCAACCGCCAAGTTCCTAACTCCGGGCTGAGAAATTCATTAAGAAAAACTCACACAAATATTGCCCGACCCCGGACTCGAACCGGGGACCTCTCGGTCCTAACTCATTTTATATAACTTCATAACATTCGTTCGTATACCAGTAAGTTGCAAATGACCCTAACAGTCAGGTGCAAGTCGTCATGAATGCACTTCCCGTTACATAACAGCACAAAAAATCTGAAACCCAACATCTCCATAATAAAAGGATTCGCTAATCCCTCAGCATCCATTATCAATGGACCTTGGCCCCACAAAATACGGTCAACCAAATAATAATAATCATACCAGGTGGCCATTACATCAGCAAAAAAGTCCATTGAAGATTCCATTGCTGACCCTAGCTATGGCCAAAATTATACCAAGACAAACCCTCACTAATAAACCTGCTGTGTGCCTTATTACTAACGCAGTGAGGTCCAAATTTGCTGTTGCAGTGCGCAGAATTAAGTTTGTCAAGGGTAAAATCACCTATTGTAGGCATACCCCTTTAGTCAACTATTGATATAACATAATGAGGATAGCCGAAAGCGTTTTGTTTCTCAACAAAGCGTGGTCAGGTAGCCAGCTGCCGTGCCAACATGTTTTATTGTCCCTGACCCCTAGAGGTCGGATTTAGTGGAGTTATTGTTTTGGCGATATTTTAATTTATGTCCGTTTGTAATTATTCACCCGTTACTTAATACCAAATGTTTGCGTAAATACTTCTTACACATAACCAATATGCTCATCCAAAGTAAGAGTAGGTATACTCATAAATGCTGGCAATTTTTTTTTTACATATCTGTGGACCTTTGATGACTTTGTCTGTACGTGCAGCGTATTTCCGTATTTACTTAAATATTCCGTTAAATTACTAGGTTCGTACTTCAACAATAGCAAGTTTCGTATTTATTTAATGATGTTAAAATTACATATATTAGATATTATTACATACTTAATACATAAGTAATTAGTCAAATACTAGCTATCTATGAAACCATAAGCTTCATAATTTTCATGACTCTCTCGTAAGAATGTAAAAGCTGGCATTGTTATCTGGAAATTATATCCCTTTATAAAAAATCTAAGCAAAAAAATAATAAGTTGGGATCTGGCGTGCTTTCCAATATAGATAGATTAACCATCGTATTTTTCTGCCTTCTGTTATTATTTAAGAACATTTAAGAAAAAAAATTGATCATAAAAGTAGGTATATTGTTATGGCTTTTATGAATAAATAAAATACATTAAAATAACGCCATCTTTCGAAAATAGGCGGAATATAGTAACAGCGTCATCTAGCGATATATGCTTTAACTAACTTCTCACATGTTTACTCATTCTGGCCGCGCGGTCAGGATAATAAAATTTGTAATTGAAATAATACCTAGGTATTTGAATGTTGTTACTTTTTTTTCAATTTAAAAGCATAAAGTGGATGTTCATAATTTGTAGGCATTAGAATGTATTACATAATTTCACACTTTTTGCCTTATTCATGACATCTAGCGGAAATCACTGGAACTCTGTTATTGATATACTTGTTGTGCGAGAATTGTGTTTCAACTGCGACTAAATAGGTGGCAGTAGATACCGTTTATGTTGTAGCCGTAACTTTTTAACCGACTTCCAAAAAGGAGGTATCAATTAGTTGGGAACTTTTTTTATATGTGTGCGCTTATTACTCGAAGACGCCTGGACCGATTTAGAAAATTCTTTTTTTTTGTCTGAAAGGATACCTACTTAGTTTCCAGGTGGTCCCACTGTCAGCAAATCTTGACCTGATGATGGAGTATGAGGCACATGTACCGCGTTTTATATAAGTTGTTGTTTTACTGAAGTTATATTGGCATAAATTTGTTTCTGGCAATCATAATGTTATGATGCTGAGCTGATGATGGAAGGTCAACTCCTTAATAGTTAGGAGTAAAAAGACAATTCTTTCAATACTGTATACATATTCAGACTACTAGTTAAAATATCAGTAGTATTACAGGTAAGCCGGAACAATAGGATGCAAAATGTTGAAAAAACACTAAAAAGTATGAAATAAAATTTTTAACAAAAAAGAACCGCCTTCCAAAACCCGACTCACTAAAAATTACAAAATAATATAAAACGAACATTTATAAATCTGGGTATGAATTTGATATGTGTTTTTGAAGGCGGTGCCAATCAAAATTTTGAGGATAACGAAGCACTCTGAGCTTGTCCGCATGAAATATAAATAGCACCGCCTTCAACAACATATCAATTTCATACCCAGATGATGTTCGTATTATATTATTTTGAATTTTTTTGTGATTCGTGATTTTGAAGGCGGTTCTTTTTTTACAATGATGAAGTACGTAAAACACACAGACATACTAACTAATGCAATCATATTTTTATGCGTGTAAATGATTTTGATTTAAGGTTTTTTAAGAAAAAAATCATAAATTTAAAAGAAATAATTGATTTTCAATGAAAGTTGCCTAATCGGTGACTACTGACTAATTAACGGTGAAGGAAAACGTCGTGAGGAAAAAACACACCTACGAAAAAAATCTTAGGTTGTGTAGTCAACCGGCCCACGTGGTTGACTAAGCCTAAGCCCTTATCGCCCAAGCTTAGGGTAGGCCCGTGCCCCAGCAGTGGGGACTGATGATGCAAATTATCAAGAACACAGATTAAATATCTCAACAAAACTATTATACGCACTACCACTCTTATCTATGCTGCGATGCATGCCGGCTGAAAGCAGAATCGAGGGTATTAAAGTAATCGTGCGCTTGCGCAAGTGTGGATGCGCCCTAACAAGTGGATGCGCCCTAACAAGTGGATGCGCCCTAACAAGTGGATGCGCCCTAACAAGTGAATGCGCCCTAACAAGTGGATGCGATTGGACGCAGCATACCCGCGTGGCTAATTGTGTTCTTTCGGTTTAAATGATGTAGGATATTATCCTCACGATTACTTAACTTCTATATTATTAAGTTTGTTTGTTTGTTTGTTTGTTCGAACGCGCTATTCGCAGGAACTAAAGGTTCGAATTGAACAAATAGCAGCGACTAACAGGAGCAAAGAAACAATGGAAAACGTGTATAAAACGGGGGAAAACGCGTACACAGTCGCTGGCACAGCTAGTATAAAATAAATATCTCAACAAAACGCAGCGGGACGCAAGCAGTAGCGGTACCATGAGTTGGATATCGAAAACTTACGTACGTGAAAAACCTATCGAGTTGTTTTTTTCATACGACCGATTTTAGTTCTGAACGTTACCACCAGGGGCGCTGTACAAGTTTTTCATAGACATTTACGTGGGCGATATCGAGTCCGTAACTTTTAAACTCATGGTAGCGCTACAGACTCGAGGGTATTAAAGTTATCGTGCGCTTGCGCAAGTGTGGATGCGCCCTAACAAGTGGACGCAGCATACGCGCGCGGCTGATAGGGAATACACATAAAACTGCAAACTTAAATTTTTCAACGACTTCTGAAAATAGACTTAAAATATTATAAAAAGTGAAATGAAAAAGAAAATCGGTTAAAATCGAAGGATTTATAAGGGATGAAAGTTAATTTTCTATCTCTCTCTTACAAAACAGAGTTTGTTATTGAATAGCCGTAGTCTTATACAACGTCAGCTGACATATCGGAACCCTCTGTCCACCTGGGAACTTTAAAAATATATCTCAGTTATCGTTAAAGTAAATTGAATAATGAAATTATATTATTATTTCTTCAATATCAAAGATTTATTTAGAATAATAAAAAAAGTGTGCGCATATTACACAATACATATTATTTGTGGTCGCTTATGTCGTTTAAAATGTATGTAGGATAATATCCTCACAATTAACAGAAATGAATTTGTATTCATTTCAACACACATTTGTTCTAATTCTGAAGACCCGAGTGGGAATCGAACCCATATCACTAGCCGCAAGAGACAGGGGCACTGCCGACAGTGCCATCGAGGCAGTCAGGCAGCGTATTTATTTATAAAAAAATGCTTTAGTTTTATTTATCACAATCATTAGATATAACAGGCACGCTTTTCAGAGTATTTATTAAAAAAATATCTAAATAACGGAACTAAAATTAACTGTAGATATCGAAGATCTCTAATACTATATAGACCACGATACAAGTACATGTGTGCATGAGTTGCGACAAAAATGTGTATTTGATGAATTCTAGTCCCGCAAATCCGGTGATGATGACGAGGCATCTCCAAGCCATCATCGTATGTCAGTTAAGGAAAAAAAGTGATTATTTACCGTGCGGCGATTTTCAAGTATAATGCAGCTCTGTCTTTTGTATAGGGCACAAATTCGCCCGTGTGTGGAATATTGCTCTCATCTCTGGGATGACTCCGCAAAGTACCCGCTAGCACCTGAACAGGTGCAGCAACATGTCTGAAACTTTTAAACCTCTGCAATTACGTCGAGACATTGTCGGTCTAAGTGTTCTCTACCGTCTCTATAATGGGGAATGCTCTAAAGAGCTATTTCAGCTAGTCTCTCCCCCTTTCCACTCCCGAACGACACGTGCTGGACAGCGCTGCCATCCACATACAATGCAGCTGCTGGCGGCTCGGACCAAGAGGTTTAGTTCCTCTTTTCTGCCCCGTGTGATTAGGGCATTGGGATGCCCTTCCAGCTGATGTTTTCCCTCCTATGATCCCGGGCTCTTCAGACGGGGCGTGAATCGACATTTAAGCAGGCCTTTAGGGTGAGTGCGACGGGCTCAGTATGGTCTATCGTGCCTGTCGACTTCATATGTGGATCTCAATACAGCTTACCATCGACTGGAGTGAAATCTTCTTGTTAGCCTAGTATAAAATCATTGCTGGTCTAAGTGTTCTCGACCGTGTCTATAACGCGGGATGCTCTGAAGAGTAATTTCAACGAATCCCTCCCTTTCATTTCTACTCCAGTGCAATAAGTGCTGGACAGTGCTGCCAGCCGCTTAGAAATTACTCAGCCCGGAGTTAGTTTGTAGTTACACGTGCGAATAGCACGTTAAGCCGGTGGTCCTGCGCCCGATCTCTCATCGGTCAAGTCAGATTTCCGTCCCACCGAACTATGAGAGGAAGGGAATAGAGTGCACTTGTGTTTGCGCGTACATTTGTGCACTATAAATGTCCTCCGCAGTTGGCTGATTTCAAAAAGCGTCGATGGCCGAGTGGTTAAGGTCGTTGCTTGCCATGCGAGAGGTCGCCAGTTCAAACCCCGCCAGGTACCAATGTGTATTTCAAATTTGAAATTCATATGTGCCAACATCGTGAGGAAACCAGCACACCTGAGAGATTTTTCTACGGTGTGTGAAGCCATGCCAGAGGCCTACGGGTGGTTTAAAAACTCTGACACCAGGTTGTTCATCAACCATACGATAAGAAGAAGAAGAATTGGAATCGACCGCTATGGCCGAAATCAGTCGGACGCCTTAAATAAGAAAGTTATAAAACTGTACAGAAATTCATGAGTTCAAACGTATAACTTTTGTTTCTCGAAATCAATTTACGAAAAACGCACATATCTATAAAATAAAATTGCGTCCTCTAAAAACGTAGGGTAGGACCAAAAACTGTAACGTTTCAATGGACTACCTATAAAGTTAGTACGGAACCTTCAATTCGCACTTGTTTGACTTATTTTGTTCGAAAGATTGTAGCGATTTTGCGAAAATGGTTAAAGTTCAGGAAAAGCCATAATGCCCTCTCATCCCGGGCCGGGTGAATTCTGGGCCTTGTGTATGAAGGAAGAATAGGCCAGGGAATATACTTTTTAGACCTGTGTTCCTCTAAAACCACATTTTCCAGGGACTCGGAAAATCTGTTATAAGCAATGTAACGCATGCGTAAATGTCATTGTATACCTACGACGTAGCTACGCTTTTTCAAATTCCAAACTATGTTTTTAATGAGCCACAGTATCTAAAAATTTGTATTGATCTAAGATCAAAAGGTTCTATTCACCGATGGTTGCTATCAACTTATTGATAAATTCTCAACCGATTCAAAGAGCCAACATCCATTACCAAAACAGTTCTGCAAACCCTACGTTCATCCCGGCATAGCTTAGAACAATAACTAGAGCGGCGGCGAAGCCTTCTTTACCATTTTATTTCCCATTTCGCTCCCACCTAGCTCCAAGAAAATGGCCGTCGGCATTGTCAGTAGTACGCGCGAAGTCCGGCGCGAGCGCACGCGACGGGCGAACGGAACGCGGCGCTCGAATTACGAAAGTCGAATGTTTATTTTTTAAATCAGTGGAAGCAGTGACAGTTCAAGTGACGTTTGAAAACCTCTTTAGTTGCGCAGGAGTGCGCTACTGGCCAGTGTTGATTCCCTTTTGTTCAGTGCTACCAGATGTCAAAATATTGCACACTATCCGCAATCAAGGTGAGCTACCCTATCGATTTCTTAACAGCAATTATTGCAACCTTTTTTTATTGTACCTACCTCTGAAGTGTCATCGGATATTTTCGGCAGCCCGCGTAAACCTTTAGTTTCGCAACCGGACGCCAAGACAGGTTTTGCGGTATCAAAAGTTATTCGCCATTAAACTCTATTCAGATAAATACTTTCGGTCGATCCTATCTTATGTGTAACAGAACGGTCGTTTAAGTTTTACGGGAAGCTGTAAATTGTTTTAAAATGGCTGTTAAATTTTGTACGCCGTATGTTTTGGTATTTACGACTTTAATTTTCTGACGTTTGATGTAGGATCGGACGGTAGCTAATTAGATACATTCGGGTCACGGATGTTGTTGTTCTTTGGTTACGATCCGATTCGTTAACACTCGGAGATACAAATTATTCTCAGTATGAAGATCTTCGTTGACCTTGAGCGCTTTGGAAGGATTTGTTTTGAGACTTAGTAATTTACTTACAAGTCAAGTAAGTACAGATCTTCAATACAGATAAATACAGATTTATAACAGTGTAAAGTACAACTAAGCTAAAGCTCTATACAATAATACACATAGTTAAAACCTAACAGCTTTGTAAAAATGCAATAAACACAGAAATTTCTTTGAATTACAGTATTAATTATAGTTGCAATTTTTTTCAATCATCTTTCTTTTTACGTGTAATTTTCTGCGGTACTAAGTAAATTGATAATCATGTCATTTAAATAAAAAGATATTTCATAAAATATTCAAAATATTTCACGGCTTAACTCACTGCAACTAAACAATAACAATGAATCCGTTGTTATTGGTACAAAAGTACGTAAGACGCAACAGCGCAGTTAGACAAAAAAAGTAACAAGAAAAGATAATATATTCAACCTAACATGACGGATGTTACATAAACATTACATGAACACATAGACAATAGGTAGCATACACAGAAACGTTGACATAAAGTCATGTACTTACTTACTAACGATATCACTTTCAATATGGCTCTCGCTGCGAAGAAAATCTTGTTCGTTGAGCAATTCATAGAAATGAGGAACTGTATGTCTGTACGTACACACACCACAAATACCACAATGGCTATTGACATTCTGAGTGAGATAATGAGGAAAGTGGAATCGTAATAAAGTTTTTGATGAGAGAAAACGAGGGAACACAGAATATTGTAGGCAAAAGTTGTAAACTTGGGTACTGATGTAATAATCGTGTGTTTATTTCGGTTTAGATTTGATGGTACAATGTGTTCGCCGGCGTGGTTGACTAAGGCCTTATCGCCCTAGTTTAGGGTAGGCCCGTGCCCCAGCAGAGGGGACGTATATGGGCTGATGATGATGGTAAAATGTAGAGTATTTGTTCGCGTTTCTGAACATGCATATTGATAAAGAATTGTCATTGACTAAAGGTTTTTGGTAGGAAAATGTACTGCATATTTTCCACTAACACAACTTAGGTTAAATAGTAAGAAAAGTGTAAATGATTGTCTGAACTTGGATCGAATAAGGGATCGATCACGATCACAAGTGGCTGTGACATACGAATGGACAGACAGACATGACGAACCTAAATGTATAATAGGTAATCGTCAAATGTCTCATAAACCACATCAGACTTAACTTTAATGGACCTACCTCACTATAGTCTTTTTCGTTTAGTTTAATTTAAAGTAACAGAAAATTTAAAAAAAATACCTATGCAGTTCGTATTACGTAGAATGGAACTTAGTCAGAGTTACTACGTTCCATTCTACGTATACGAACTACATAGGTATTTTTTTAAAATGTTCTATTACATTAAATTAAACTAAACGATACTGTTTGTCATGTAAAAGTATCAAAATATTTATTTTCACATTTTTCCTAATGACGCCGCAATAAAATGAAAAAAGTGTGCAATAAAATTATTTTCGTTTGTCAATCGTAAGATGCGTGATTCAGAACACAATGAAGTGTCACAGGGATCATCTTAGGTGAAAAAGAGTATAGCAAATGAGAAGCAGAGGGAAAAAGTTGGGATAACCACTGTCAAAACACAATTTTCTCAGTCCTTCCTGATGAACCGAATACAATAGACTCTTACTGACTCCTCATCCGGACTTCTCTGTAAAATTTTGTAGAGACAATAGGTCATATACCTACGTAAGCATCTAGACTCTTCCATGAAAACGGTTATTTGCTGTGAACCATCACTATCAGTTAGTAACATCAGTCTCGTTCCCTTACAATTTACAATTACCCTACTTTCTGTCAGCTAGGTTAGGCCCGTAATAAAATTAATGAATGGTCCAGTCTAGCTTTAGTATCCTTTTACATTATGATTAGCAATTAACTTAGGTATTCTATCAAAGATTTGTGTTCTGTCTTGGACACCGTCGATCATAATGCAAAACAATTGTTGGCAGCAGTAATTTGGTTTTGTTCCTTTTGTCATTTCAACGTCATGTTTTGAAAGATTTGTGGTGTAATTAGTTAACTATTGAGCTCATTGACTGCTTTGATTAAGGCAGAATCAGCTCGTTGTCTAATCTGTATTTAAAAAATTGTGCTTTTTTAAATATTTGTTAATCTTCGGAACTTAGTCGATGAAATTTAGCACTTCCTTGCTATTAAAGACTTGAGCTATAATATTTTGCAATAGACATAGTTTGCAAAGAACTTTTGTATTATTTACTTGATAATTAAATATAGTCTAAATGTATGCTGCACGTTCTCGCCTCGGTAAACAAATTAAAACCATAGAGTTGCGCCTGATCTCTCATCGGTGATATCAGATTGCTGTCTCTGTAACCGAGAGTGAGGGAATAGAGAGTGCACTTCTGTCATGCACCATAACAAGTCCTGTGCAGTTGGATGATCTCCATTGAGATCGGCTGTCATGTTCGTAATCTTTCGGACAACTTATCTATTTTGATTGATTTGTCGAAATTCCCCAACTTATTCACACGACATAGTAAAGTTTCATGATGCTACTAAACATCTACATACATTTAACACAAATCTATTTAAAACTGACGTTAAGTCTTCGTCCGTGAAAACGAACACTAGCATTTAAACGCTGCAATAATACAAACAAATATAACAGCAGTTCACAAACTATACCGTTACGGAGTAGTGGCTAGCGGGTTGAGGACCGGAGTTCGCACCTGCCTCTGAGTGTGTTTTGGATCATAAACGTCATAGTGACAGCTGTGGCCGATCGAATGGAGTTTACTGTTGGGTTTATGTAGTGTCTGTTTGTCTATCTGCTACACTAGTTGTTAATTTAACAAAGTTTATATAGATGTTTATAATAAATATATAAGCGTCCGACCGATTTCAGCCATGGCGGCCGATCTCAATTGAGATCAGCCAAGTGCGCAAGTATAATAAATATAACACTAAAAAAAATACATAGAACTCGTAGCAGAAACAACAGTGATATACACAAGTACTAAAATATATTTAATAACACACCCAGACACAGAAAAAACCAATGTTCGTCACACAAATATTTGTACCGTGGGAATCGAACCCACGACTATTGGAGCAAAAGACAATGCAACAACAAAATGTGCCATCGAGCTAGAAAAATGAAAATACGTATATCATAAGCTTTGACATCTCCTCATACATGGCAGGAAGTGATCTCTGCCTACCCCTCCTAGAATTAGTTAACGGAGAGCAAGGGACGTGGATCTACACCGTGAAATTTTAGTGGTTGTTTTCCCGTGGCGGAACGATTTGCCTTTAGTAATACTATCGAATCATGCAAATTATTCCTCGAAAAAATTCGATTTTTCTGAATAATAATTTTCCAACTCGAAAACGAGAGAAGTCGTTGTTTTTGAAGATGTGATGTATTCAGGTACTGCTTGCCGCATGAAATCGATGCTTAAAGCTAAAGAAGCTCTACACCCTAAGTCATACAGCGGTTCGAACGTTCTTTCGAGTTACGGTTAAACCTTTCGTAAAACCGGCATTTATTGATTTTACCAAAAAAGAACTGCACACATCTTTTGTACTACTAAGAAAGAATCATTTTACTGCGGGAAAACAACCACTAAAATTTCACGGTGTATATTGAGCAGTGATATTCCAAAACGCTTAGAATGCTACTTTCCTGAGTGGGTAGTACGCAGTTGTTGAGGGTAGATTGTGGAGGCAGCTTCTCCACGGAGAGAGCGCCTTCATCTCTCCGGGACATCGTAGGTAGTTCCTCAAGCACGTGGGTAGGTGGTCAAGCACGTGGGGGGTAAGCTGGTTAGCAGCGTATGTATGTGGTCCAGTACTTGCACTAGCCATGCATATTATAACGCAATACGTTACATGTCATATAAGCCGAATACGTTGGAACGTAATATCAGGAGCGGATCATCGGTCGCGTATTTTCGCCATAGTGTGCTTAGACACTTAAAGTTTACCTTAGGGGTGAGAGCCATCCGCTCCCATGCAAGTCCGGTGTTGATGACAAGGCTACTCCATGCCAACTGCCCCGTTGGTCTATTGGTAACAAGCACTGCATAAGGACCGAGAGGTCCCCGGTTCGGGTCCGAAATTTGTGTGAGTTTTTCTGTAATGAAATTACTCAGCCCGGAGTTAAGAAGTTGGTGGTTCAACGCCTGTGCCTCGGAAAGCACGTTAAGCCGGTGGTCCTGCGCTCGATCTCTCATCAGTCATGTCGGGTTGCCGTCTCACCGAATTATGAAAGTAAGGGTATAGAGAGTGCACTTGTGATTGCGCGCACACTTGTGCACTATAATATGTCCTGCACACTTGGCTGGTCTCAATTGAGATCGGCCGCCATGTCTGAAACCGGTCGGACGCCTGATTTACTCCAAGCCATCATCGTAAGTCAGTTAGGAAAAAAAAACTTAAAGTTTACGAACGCCTCAATCTTATTATCAGCAAGTTCTCGAGTGTTGCGGCGACCTGCGCGCGCGCAACGGGCCGTTTCGGGTCAGCGCGCCCGGAAGCCGCTAACAGCTTCGCACCTGGCGTCGGCTGCCCTGCTTAGGACTGTGGACATGGGACCGTTTTGTTCACTTCTGAGCCCACTAGTTGGACAGGGTGTACTACTGCTATATTTTACAAATTCTTAGTCTTTATGGCCAGCTTTATAGATTGCCCTAACTCCATCTGATAGTAAGGCCGTGAGGTCCACAAATGACCTAGATTAAGCCTGTCTTCCTCATCCTGCTTAAATGCAGTTTCACGCCCCGCCTGAGAGACCGGGATGATAGAAGGCAGGGAAAACAAGAGCAAGAACGGTATTCGACGGAAGAAAAAAGGAACTGAACTTCTTAGTCCGGGACATAAGTATGTCTGCTTGTATAATGCGGATGGCAACGCTTAATTGCCCACTTCCTTGCCCACTAGTGGAGCAGGGTATACTACTACTATATACGATACGATACGATACGACGCACCGCACCCAGTGATGGCATTATGCCACGAGTCCGGTCCAACCGGCAATCCAGGGGGCGCAGATTTTTGGAGTATGGAAAGATGAATGCTTGCGGATGAGGAAGGGAGATCGGCAAGCCGAAGCTGACCGATCATAACCAGGCCGGTATTCACCGTAGCAACCAGTATAGGAAATTAGGAAAAGGAGGGATATGCTCTGCGTTTTCTTTCATATTTTCTTGAGGGCAAAAGTCGCAATATACAAATTCTTAGTCTTTATAACAAGTTAGTACCAACAAATACGAGTAGTATAAGGCGGTAGTCTCATATCCATAGCCCATACCACGCAGCCACAAAGCATTAACCAGATACCCTGCCTGCCAGCCATAATAATTTATAATAATCATTCAGCATTATATCACATTTGTCATGTAAGTTTGCCCAGTAGAAAGCACTGGACAGCTAACATGACCACTGTTTTATAACTAGTCGGTTCAGTCGGAAACAAGGCGCCCTAATTTAAATAGCACTAGTGCTTTGCCTCACGGATACAGCGGCCATTTCTCTTTTGAAAGATGTTTAGGTTAGCACTTATGCTAGTATTTCAAGTCGTAAACAACATAATTCAAGTTGGAGTAATAGTAAATTCTCTGAAGCCGAGTTCACTTTAACAAAAGAAGGCTTTTGCTTAGGCGGTCATTTGCAAATGGGCTGCTGTTTTGAGTTGTTTTGTTTTTATTGTAATGATTTATTCGGCTTTTTTCTCATTATTTTAAATTGCTGATCAGACGATTTACATTGTATAACAGATGAAGAGTGGCTTCTTTTTTGTGTATTTACTTAGATGGTTCACTATTAACAAGATGTTGTACCTTTTTTTTCCTGGGGGAAATACTCATGGGTACTACAGCGTCGGGGGAGACAGTTGTTACGTCGCATTCCGGCTAAAAGGATCCCCCAGGGACTATAATCTTCCTGCTCACTACCGGTGGTTAGGGGATAGCGATGGATTGACGAACTCCTCACTGTCCTCTGCGGTTAAGATAAATTTCCTAGCACAAAGACACACCTAGGAAAGACAAAAGGTTTGACTACTGCATGGGCCTGTGCTATGCTGGCATCGGAGGATCAATAACTGCAGGCCCATTGTCAGTTGTGTGAAGACGACAGAATGGCCTTCTTCTCACTCCCCCTCCGCCTCCAGCCTCTTTCTTCAAAGAGGATCAGCGTCGGCGTCTCCATGTTCCTTTCTACTTCCTCTATCTTAACTATGACTTTTATACACACACACAACACTAAGCGGGATCAATTTAAAGTAGCTTTAATGTAGAGCTCTATAATACCTCACCTATGAATTTGAGATTACTGTGGAATTACATTGGTAAACGTATTGGCGTTTACTATACGGTTCTGCTGTGTGACATATTATTACCACTCGGCCATCGACGCTTTTTCAGAAGCCAGAGAGGTCGCTAGTTCAATCTCCGCCACGTACCATTATGTTTTTAAAATTTGAAAAACACAACGATCATTCGACTCTTTAACGGTGAAGGAAAACATCATGAGTACACTTACGAAGAAATTCTTAGGTTGTGTAGTCAACCAACCCGCAGTTGGCCAGTGTGGGGACGTATATGGGCTGAAAGTTATTATGATTTATCATATTTTTGGGCTTTGGCACCCATAGCTTCAGCTATTACAATCGTAATTTAAGATCTGTTTAGTATACATCGACAGCTAGACGAAACAAAAAGTTCAACTTCCAAAGCTCACCATAACACTTGGCAACCATAAACACGACCTTCAGAACCACAACCAAATCGAGCGAGCAAAACAACTTGTCCCCGTCACCCGGTTCTGTCTGAGATGCAAAAAAGCTGTTTTATAATGATCCGCGTATGGTCAGAGCTTACGCAACACTTTCGCTCGCCCGGTTTCGCTTACCGGTTCGCACATAAGCGAATTGAGCTCTTTGATAAGGTTAATGCAAATGAATCTGAATATTTTTTTTACTTAGCGCGGATCAGCGGCTCTAAAGTGTCTCTGGTATAAAAAGGTTGTTTCACATTTTTGAATAAAACCGCGCTTACAAACGAGAGGCAAGTTCTGCGTGATTCTTTAATTTAATTATGAACCGATTGGCATATATAAAACAAACACAAAATTGGAGTAGAGCTTACCATAATATGTTACTGAAAACCTCATCTAAATTGGATAAGCCGTAGCGTGCACAAAAGCACAGACAAACGGTTTGTATTATAATATGTATAGATAGATCACACAACATCACATTAATTGTTCTGGTTTATAAGTAGGTAGCTCAATCCTTGCAGATGTGTAAGAGACGATTTTCACAAGTTGTTCACAACTGTAAACAGCTTTTGTTAAAGTTAAGTAACTGAACCCAAGCAACTTAGGTTGGATCAGAACAATTCTGTGCCTTACTTGTTGTTTATTGTTTACTGATTAATTTGGTTACATTATATCCTTATCGCCTATATCATAAATATAGAGGTAACAGTCAATCAGATTTACGCTCTTATGCGTTGCGTCATATCTCCTTCCTTTTTCGACATTTAAAGAAATTCTTCTTTCGTCTACTTTACCCATAAATAGCCTTCAAATCCTGCATCATATTATGTATATATCTACTTAATAAAGCGGCGCACCCAACACAGATGTAGCCACGCAATCCGATGATATGTCGTAACGGTGATCTCACGCGTGACCATACACTGAGTCAGATATCACTACTCGGATTATAAAACGACTTTTTCGCATCTCATTACAGCAGATTGAAGAGAGCAGACGTTTCTGCCCGATTCATCGGAGAACATTCGATTTCAAATTGATTGCTTTAAGGTCTTTGTGCTTTTGAGAGTAATCGCTTTCAGAATATTAGTAAAGATTTCAAAGACCCAGTACTTCATATTGTATGTCAAAAAACTATTTTGCTACACTAAATATTTGTCTTTATGGGTCTACACGCGTTAATAGGAGTAGCAAATTACATAGCTACTTACTGCCCGACGTTTCGACTGGGTTACACCAATCGTGGTCGCGAGCGAACTGGCGCTGCCCGTCTTCAAACGTTAACGTTTATTTTGCTACAAACTGGAATAGGCAGATGGAATTAACTTAAAAATATTAATAGAACGAAAACTGAAAGCAAAATTTATTTATTATTTATTTATTTAAAATGGTTTATTCCATACCCGAACACGAAAAAAATCACAACATACATTAAAATGTAATAACGTAACACTCAAATGACACATACTGAGCATACGTCGAGTATCATATACGATTGTAACACTACGTTTTCCTTATCTTTGCAATTTTCGCTGTCTAAGGTCATCGAAACTGCTTTTAAGGATTAATCATACTAATTTGTTGGTCCGAGGTCCCCAGCTGACATTATAACCAAGGCCACCAGGTCTTTAGCTGCCTTCCTAGTCGCCTACACTCCTGATCTGGTTATGCGACAGATGGTAGTGTTAATATGTGGGAATGTCTCTATCTGTTAATGATGGCTACGTGTTTGAAATAAAACTAAGAGAGTTCGAAACGTCGGATCTCTAAATAATATGTTTAGAATAACAATACACTAGTTTAATCTGTAAAACTAGTTTTAAGTATTTCAAATGTGTAGTGTTCGCGCAAATATTAGACAATACTGATGGCTAAGTAATCAATAAAATAAGCATTTTGGAGAAGGTATTTCTTCTCGCGTCATCATCCATAGTGCATAGAAATTAAATTATTATAAACATTACTAATTTGAAATAAAACTAATTTTACGGATTAAACTCGCGTGTATTGGTATTCTAAACATTATTTAGAGATCCGACGTTTCGAGCTCTTTACAGCGCTCGTGGTCACGGTTAAGACTGTCTTATTTCGAATGTGTAGTGCTCGCGCAAATAAAAATAGACAATACTAACATAACTAATATTATATTATAATTTATATTCGTAAATGTGAAAGCAATTGTCTGTTCCTCTTTCTATCGCGCTTTTAAGCCAAACCTACTGAACGGATTTTAATGAAATCTTGTAAACAGATAGTCTATATCCTGAAAACAAACATTAGGCTACTTTTAACCGACTGCGCTATATAAGGGTTAATCACTTACGCAATAAACGACTTTACACATTAACTGCGTAAGACGAAGTTGCTAGCGAAAAGCTAAATGATAAATCATGATATCCTTTCTTCAAGTAAATTACGTCAATACGCTACATGATATCATCTCTAATGAGGCTCTTAACAGGCCGGATTGTCATGAACCGTTACCATATATTTTTAATCATCAAGTACTACCCGGGCGGAAGTTTGTGTAGCAATAAATATCAATTAAAACTCTTGCCGTAATAGAGCATGCCATGACATCGGATTTTGTCCGCCGTTTATGCTAACACGACCAAATTACGAAGATACCATCGCTTTTAACGTGTATGAGAAAATACCGTTACATTACAATGGGTAGTGTTTTCTTTGTTTATTCCGTCGATAAGATGCTGAGGTATTTAGGAAGTTCCTGCTTTAATTTGGTAGAAAAGTCCTCGCAAATACTCTATGGTCTGTATTGAATTAAACTACCCCGTACATAAATTTGTATATTCCAAATCCACATTAATTATACCTAATTAATGTGAATTTAGAACTATACTATACTAAATATTATTAGGTTAGGTTATGGTAGTATTGGTTTATGTACCATAAAGCTAATAAAATTGTATAATGTGAAATAATTGTAAAATGTTACAAATTATTTTTACTGAGATTTATTCCTTAAGTAAGAACAATGATATTGAACTTCGAAAGAACGATAATATTAATGAATTATTAAGTTAACCTGGACTCAGATGAAAGTTTGAAATAGTATTTAAGGTAAAATGTAGAGCTCTTAGTTTACTCCCAGTCAAAATTTAATATCTGAAACATTAGATCTATCTTTATTTTTTTACACATTATTACATACATAGCTTAAGCACTTGTGTTACGGATATCAGAATCAACAGTGGATGCACAAATATACTTAAAACACACCCAGACACACACCGATGTTCGTCACACAAATATTTGTCCCAGGCGGGAATAGAACCCACGACTCTTGGAACCGTAGGTGGTGAACCTATATCAATAACCACTGTTCCACCGAGTCAGCCCGATCTTTGATTAAGAAGTATGTCGTTATCAATACTTTTATTTCTCATTACTACAGGAAATACTATCCAACGTCAAATTATGTGTATCCGTTTATGTATTCAAAGTAATTTCAATAAATATGAACTTGAAAGCCATTACCGCTTTTCATCCTTGATTACTGTCCCAACATTTCTGATTGTAGCGATTATTATAGATACTATTGGGTGCTGCGATGTTGATTTCAGACGATAATGAGTCTACTATGATTTTGTATAAACTAAAATGTCGTTAGAGACCGGTCATTATGTATATGTATGTCAATGAGTGATACATTTTGACTGCCTCGTGACTTAGATTCACTGCCTACGGTTCCAAGAGTCGTGGGTACGATTCCTACTCGGGACCAAGATTTGTGTGACGAACATCGGTGTTTGTTCAGTGTCTAGGTGTGTTATTAAATATATTTGAGGATATGTATCTACTGTTGATTCTGATATCCGTAACACAAGTACTTAAGCTAAATACCACGGGATCAGATCAGGGTGTGTGATGTTTTGTAATTTAGAAATATTTCAGTAGGTTTTCGAGTTTTACGTCTCATCAGTTTCTTTGCAATATCCACGTGATATTTAGTACATACCTACAACATACACTTATTTAATAAAATTATATGGAACCCTCCACGACCATCACTTCGGTGCGATCAAAAATATTGACTCATTATACTTAATCTTAGCTAATGAGAATCATTTAAAACCAATATGACCATTAATAACGTCCTTACTAGCTCCAACCGCTAGATACTATCTCTACTCTTTAGCCCCAAGCCCCAAAGTCCACCAGTGGGCACGCTGTCTCATTAAGCGTATTAATTAAATTTTATTAACAACCCTAATGGCTAACCTAGTTAATTGTACACTCAGCTCAATAAACTTAGCAACTCTTACTCTCGTCTAACAGTACTTTTACCGCAAACACTTAATTATTTTAATAGTACGGTTAGATACACTTTTGTGTTGAAAAATTGCTTGGCGCAAACCGTTTAGATGATTTTCTTGTATTTCGAGTGTTGTGTAAGTTTCCGATTAGTAACGACCCTACGGAGTAGTGAAGTAATAACTCGAATAACCATTAGTTTTGTTATTTAATACTGAATTGGCGTTCGGTGAGGCGTTCAATTTGTATAATAACTCGGATTCCCATGGAATATTTCATGCGTAAATGTGTTATTTTACTGTTTTTATTTAGAATTGAAGTATTTTGATATTGTTTATCATTACAAAGTATTAAACAAAGTCGCTTTATCTGTGCCTATATCCCTATGTATGCTGAGATCTTTAAAACTACGCAACGGACTTTGATGCGGTTTTTCTTAATAGGTAGACGAATTCAAGAGAATGGACTCCGTCCGCGTATAGACGTTTAACGGGTAAAACATTACTTCCTTATAGCGCAGTCGGTTAAAAAGTAGCCTATAACCTTTTCTAGGCTCTGGACTATATCTGTACCAAATTTCATTTAAATATAATCTATGTTTAATAAAAATAGGCAGGCTATAGACAAATATTTACAGAGCTGAAAATTTGTCCCGAGTGGGAATCGAACCCACAACTCTTGGAACCGTAGTAAGTAAGTACAACACTTTAAATAACATAGAGGCCTGTTTAAAGCTAATGATACTATAAAATACCATATTTCACATAACTGGGTCGGTAATTAAAAAGGTTGAGGTTAACTCATGTCATTAAGACGGTGTTTACAAAGTTTGTTCTCAAAAGTTAACCCAAAATGAGCTTTATTACCAACATTCAAAGCTCAAATTGGAGCAAAAATATAAAGTTCCCACGGTTGCAACTTAGATGTGATACTTTTGTTTTATTAATGTCAAAGGATCATGATTTAAGTGCGTTTTGATTACAAGTTTTATAAGATATCGATCTAAAACTGTGTACCTACATATAATATCGGAGATCATTTCGAGAATGGGTGTAAAAAAATCTTCATTTATTTTGTGAGTTATGGTGAAGATGATTAAGAAGTCTTGAAAATTGACAAGACTCGGTTTTGAAATATAAAGGTCAGATTAAGCTTAATACGTTATTTACAATTATTTTCAGATTAGAACATAAAATATGTATTAAAGAACATTTGGTCAACCATAAAATTACGAGCACACTTTTTCATTGAAAATATAATACGTACATTTATAGTCGCGTCGATGGCTAATACGTATATATTATGAAAAAAGCGTCAATGGCCGAGTGGTTAAGGACGATGCTTGCCATGCGAGAGGTCGCCAGTTCAAACCCCGCTACGTACCACAGCGTATTTTAAATTCGTACGTACCATTATTCGACGCTTTAACGGTGAAGGAAAACATCGTGAGGAAACCTGCACACCTACGAAGAAATTCTTAGGTTGTGTAGTCAACCAAACCGCACTTGGCCAGCGTGGTTCAAGGCCTTACCCCTGTAGTTAAGGGTAGGCCCGTGCCCCAGCAGCGGGGACGTATATGGGCTGATGATGATGATGTATGATGTAATAACGTATGTGTGTCTGTAATAAAAGACAACTACCAGCTGTCGTATTATTTTGTGTATCATTTAATATTAATTCACTGTTACTTTGATTGTCATAACTTACTCGACGTTAAAGAAGAACAAATTCAATATATTAAAACAATGCATGCAAGTTATCTTAATTATTCGATGGATGTCATTGTCTTTCCTCGCTTAACGCCGACCTAGCCCAATATGGTGACGTAAGGAAGCCTTTTAAGGCTTCACGGCCTTATGACGTCACCATGCCTATAGAGAATGATTGCAACGTAGGATGCGGCCTTCCTAAGGTGGGACGGACAGACTGAAAAGCAAAGTAATTTTATGGTAGGTATTATAGTGTAATGTCTAGGGTTTTGCAGCAAAATGGTAAATCATTCTACTACTAACCTACCTATTTATCCACATTTTATTTTTTTTAAAAACTTTTCTTTTTTGGATAAATACCATTTCTTGTTTTTTCTTTATTTTTGTATTATTTGGTTACGGAAGTAATAGTACTTAGCAACGTTATTGTGATGACGACAGGACCTATCATGGAGTCACAGCATAGTCCACCTGTCTCGGTGGAAAAGTGGTTGGAGACCCTGACTACGGTTCCATAAGTCGTGGGTTCGATTCCCACCCGGAACAAATATTCATGTGTTTTATTATTTATTTATTTGAATGTGGTCTGTAACTTAGTGTGATAACGTATTTAAGTATTAATTTAAAAATATCTATCCATCAGTCTCGGGCGCCCGTAGCACAAGCTCTACTTAGTTTAGGGTCAGTAGCGCTACCATGAGTTAGCTATCGAAAACTTACGTACGTTAAAAACCTATCGAGTTGTTTTTTTCTCTCTCTCACTCTCTTTTCCCCTACTCTCATAATTTGGTGAGTCGGCAATCCGACATGACCGATGAGAGATCGGGCGCAGGACCACCGGCTTAACGTGCTTTCCGAGGCACGGGCGTTCAACCGCCAACTTCCTAACTCCGGGCTAAGTAATTTCATTACAGAAAAACTCACACAAATTTTCACCGACCGCAGACTCGAACCGGGGACCTCTCGGTCCTTACGCAGCGCTTGCTGCCAATAGACCAACGAGGCAGTTACAACTATGTACAGACGCTATGAGTCACACTCGCTAGTAGACCTGCAGTAGATCAGCAGCACTTGGTGCTCACAACCTGCAGAGGCGCGTGTCTCGCTACGCCCTCCACCCCGCGCTGCTGCTGCAGATGCTGTGAGTCCTGAGTGTGACGCGGGGAAGGACGGAAGGCGTGGCGGGACTCGCATCTAAGTTTTATCCAACAGGGATTCTCTGAACCTAGTATTAGCCGACATGGAATGGCTGGACCTAGTTGTAGCCGGCATGATGAAGGCTAGACCTAGTTTTAGCCGAAAACAATCGGCTACACCTAGGTTTAGCCAAGAGTAAGTGGCTACACCTAGTTCTAGCCGGCTAAACCTAGGTGTAGCCGCACTTCGGGTATTAGCCGTAACATATATACTAGCTGTGCCAGCGACTTCGTTCGCGTTTCCCCCGTTTTTTACACATTTTCCATTGTATCTTTGCTCCTATTGGTCGTAGCGTGATGTTTTATAGCCTAAAGCCTTCCTCGATAAATGGTCTATACAACGCAAAAAGATTTTTTCAAATCGAACCAGTAGTTCCTGAGATTAGCGCGTTCAAACAAACAAACAAAATCTTCAGCTTTATAATATTAGTATAGATTTATTCATATCCTCTAAATACTTGCTTCGTGGTTGAAACCACTAACTTAGAACTTCAGACGCCCCATTCCAAGTACTTAAAGGTACCGTAAAATTGGCACAATAGCGCGTTAAGTTACCTCACGTGCATAACTTAAGCATAACTAAGTATATGGTAGCGTTAGCTTAGTTTACACATTAATATTGTTGGGAATTAGCTCAATCTATGAGGAAACTCATTTACTTCGCACATTATTCACAGTCTCTGCACAAATTATGTTGTTTTTACTAGTAATCGTAGGGAACTGGGGTAAATGTGCAATGTACACGTTTAATTATTTTAAAAAAACAGCTCAATGATACCGTTTAGTGAAAAACTTTGTAGATAAAGTTGTCCATGTTTTTTTTCCTAACTGACAAACGACGATGGCTCTCACTCCAAGTTTATTTGGAATTCTCTACTAAATATCTCTCTAAATATCTCTAGGACAAATATCTCTCTGGGACATTTCCACACACGGTCATCTGACCCCAAACTAAGCAGAGCTTGTACTATGGGCGTCAGAGACTGATATACATACATATATATTTTTAAATACATACTTAAATACATAATCACACCCAGACACGGAACAAACACCGATGTTCATCACACAAATATTTGTCCCGAGTGGGAATCGAACCCACGACTCTTGGAACCGCCAGCCAGGGTCACTAACCACTGTTCCACCAAGCCAGAAAATAAACGATTGTTCTATTATATCTTTGACTTATCCAATTATTATTAAAAATATGTTATAGTTCTCTCAGCCCATCGGATAGGTTTGCCTTTTGGCTTGTTTCCGAAGATATTGAATTTTTTCGCTCTACACTAGGTGTTTAACCGGCTTAAAATTAAAATTATGAAACAATACATAAATAAACCTACAAGGATTGTATCCAATATGACGTCCAATTAAATCGAAATGTGACGTCATAATTCATTGTTTCAAACATTTCATTTGACGGCTACTTTACGATGTGTTTCATGGTTATTTTTAATTCATGAACATCATAACTCTGTTTACAATTCATAACATTTTTATGAACCTACTACCCTCTGCGAAGAACAATGCAAGTTTACCTTCAAATTCCTGATCCCCCACACGCAGCCTACGTAGTTTTTGCAACACGTAAAACAGAATAATAAAAGCCAGAAATAATATTTGACGCTCGTCTCGTCTCATAAAATTGCTAAGCAGAATGTGGTGAGGTTTGTTTGAACGCGTAAATGTCTCGGTGTGTACGCAAACGCTGTCCAAATCTGCGTTCGCCGGGTGTCGAACCCACGGTCCTGGATTTTATGGCGATTCTTGCGAAGCACGTCTCCATTGACCCACGAGAAATTAGGTACATATAATAAATTCTGAAAAATTCAGCCTTATACTAGACAAGGGAAAACATTAATTAATAAGCTTTTTATTCTGTTTAAAGTCAACTTCCCTCAATAAAACATAAATAATGCAAAAATATGTTATTAATATTTTGAAAGTCGGAAAAAATTCAATATATTCAATTGTTCCACTATTAACTGAGGATTTGAACACCTATTCTACTTAGGTGCAAGCTTTAGCACTTAAAATATTTAAATTTACTTTTTGTTACTATGTTATTATAAATAATTTCTTTTTTTATTACAGGTATCTAATAGATCTTGATGAATGCAATCTTCAATCTCACTGAGGTATGTACGCTTTACAATTCATAGACATGTGTATTCAGAATTTTGCTCATAAGCCAATATACTTCCAAATTAAGGTAAAAAAATCTTTAAAAACAAGCTTTTATTTAAATGCGCTAAAAAGAAAAAAATAAACTTTTACACTATAACTTTACTGTCAACTTATAACATTTCAAATTCAACATATTTGACACAATTTATATGTTTTAAAAGATTGTCGCGAGATTTAAGTACTCGTATTTACTTTCTTAGTTTAAAATTTTTAATAGGCAGGTATTTTAAAACTTGCTTTTAAAATTACGAGTAGGTACTTAAATCTCGCGACAAGCTTTTAAAACATATAAATTGTGTCAAATATGTTGAATTTGAAATGTTATAAGTTGACAGTAAAGTTATAGTGTAAAAGTTTATTTTTTTCTTTTTAGCGCATTTAAATAAAAGCTTGTTTTTAAAGATTTTTTTACCTTAATTTATTTTATACTTTTTAGTAAACGAGCCCATACTCGAAGGGGTTGTGTTGTTTAAATACTGAGTTCGTTTGGCTGTCTTCCGGCTCCATCATCAGACCCTGGTTACCATCTAGATCCAAAGTACTCATCTAGGCGAATCAAACGAGCCCAAACTCGATGGGGTTGTGTCGTTTAAGTACTGAGTTCGTTTGGCTATCTTCCGGCTCCACCATCGAACCCTGGTTACCATCTAGCTCCAAAGTACTCATCTAGGCGAATCAAACGAGCCCAAACTCGATGGGGTTGTGTCGTTTAAGTACTGAGTTCCTTTGGCTGTCTTCCGGCTCCATCATCAGACCCTGGTTACCATCTAGCATCTAAGTACTCATCTAGGCGAATCAAACGAGCCCAAACTCGATGGGGTTGTGTCGTTTAAGTACTGAGTTCCTTTGGCTGTCTTCCGGCTCCATCATCAGACCCTGGTTACCATCTAGCATCTAAGTACTCATCTAGGCGAATCAAACGAGCCCAAACTCGATGGGGCTGTGTCGTTTAAGTACTGAGTTCCTTTGGCTGTCTTCCGGCTCCATCATCAGACCTTGGTTACTATCTAGCACCAAAGTACTCATCTAGTCGAATGAAATGAGTCCAAACTCGATGTGGTTATGTTATTTAATTACTGAGTTGCTATGGCTATCTTCCGACTTCATCATCAGATCAGCTCCATGTCATAATAATATTGCATTGTCATCGGATATACACGTGCATGCAAAATTTCAGCTCAATCGGTTGAGGGCAAGTGCCTTAAAATTGAGTTATAAAATTCCACCCGAACACACAAACATACATACATTGCAAGTTAAATAAAAGCTTGTAATATGTATGAAAACATATGTTTAAGATGACCTTATTTACGAAAAACACTATTAAAACACCACTTTGTTGACTCATATCGCAAAATGTTGTTATTGTAAACAGAATACTAAATTTCATGTTTATATCTCCCATTAAGGGTCATTTGATGAGGTGAGCTTTTATAGGTATTTAAAAATACCTTCGTAAAGACATTTTCTGTACGGCCGGCCATTACCCCTCTTTGACTTTACCTATTGGGAAATTAAGATAAGATCTTAAGTCAACAATGAATTAATAAAAAAAACTGTCTTCATTTACACCTAAAGGGATTTGGAAAGAATAAAAAGTCACAGATTAAATTCCACTACCATTAGACATCTTAAAAGTCACATCTAAGATGAATTAGAGATCCTAGCTTATCTTGCATTTACATAGTTAGCATTATTCTTGTCCGTCAAAATGGTGTATTCGTGCGAAACCTCTTAAGCTGCTTAACTTGAGGCTTTGAACTTTCAAAGTCATGCCTCTTCCTTCGACGACGTTCAGCAGGCAATATATAGCCCTAAGTGCACACGGCGCCAGGCATTTGCACCTTAAATATTTAGAAAAATAGCTCGAGCATTTTTCAGCACTTGAAAAAATACAAAATTAACATTCCACAACCTTTTTCATTGGCTGTCAAACTCATAGTGATAACAAACACAAGTGCACTCTCTGTTTCCCTTACCATCATAGTCCGGTGAGACGGTAATCAGACATAACCGATGAGAGATCATGCGCAGGACCACCGGCTTAACGTGCTAAAAAGCAAGATTGTAGCACGATCTTACCTTTTAGTGTTGCTTTCTTTCTTAACAGAACAACTCACTCAAATTTTGCCCGACCCCGGACTCGAACCGGGGACCGGTCTTTTCGTAGCACTTGCTACCAATACACCAACGAGGCAGTCATATCAAACTCATAGTGTAACGGGAACAAGCCTGGCTCCAAGCCAACTGCATTGTTTACATTCGCGCGTCGCCTACGGTGTTTGTGCAAAACAAGAGTTCACTCCATCCACTGGATTTACGACACAACGGTACGTGAGGGCGAACGATACAAGTCTAATTGGGTTGGGTGATATCGCTTCGAGGTTAAACGGTTATATTGTCTATTGTGCCTATACTTCAGCCAAATATGATGGCGAATAAATGTAAACTAACCAATTTTAGGGTCATCACAACCTGGTTACCAAACAATTTATGAAGTGTTACTTAATTCTGAGTACCTAAATTGTTGTTATGTATGTCTTCAGAAAAAACAGTGAGATCGTAATTTTTTAAATGTGCAAAAAAAAGGTTATCAGTACATGCCTGTCAGTGGTTGCTAGGCAACTTTGTTAGTAAACATTCTTCATCGTATTTGGCTGGAGTATAGGTCTATTGTGCCTGTCGACCGCATGTGGATCTTACTCCCGCTTACCTTCAAGGGAGTGAGGTCATTCTTATAGTGCTTCTTTATCAATAAATATGTTAACAATATATGCGAGACACATCAATCAATTATATCAAAATCGAATCTATTCCAAAAGGCATTTTAAATCTAAATATATAAAAGAAGAAACTGACTGACTGACTGACATATCAACGCACAGCCTAAACGGCACTTGAAATTTGGAAGGGACGTAGCTTAGGTATCGTAGAGATGCTTTAAGAAAGGATTTCCCGAAATTCCCACGGGGACGGGAATTACCGGGAAAATCCCGAAGCGAAGCGAGGGCGGGTCGCTAGTGCATAAAATCCTAAATGCAGTAATGATATGATTTTGCCACCGCGGCACCGGTTCGAAATGCAGATTCTAGTAAAAATTTATTGTGTGCAGTACCTAATACAAAAAATAATGGCTTTATTAATGATGTATGTTCATAGTCGCATTAAAAAAATTTGTTGTTACAAAGACCGGCTTACTTCAATTAATCGGCAATAAAAAGTCAGTAACTTGAGATTTATGACATTAGAATACGATAAAGAGTAGCCATGCATTTGCTACATAAATTTTCTAAGTTAGTAACATATCCAAAAAGTTATATTCAAATATTTCATCACTTCAGAAGCCAAGAAAGATTTCACAGCTTATACTCTCACAATAATTTCTCAACAATTCCAAACAACCACTACTAATCAATTGAAGTTTATTGCGAAACAAAAGAACATTAATTAATCGTATGTCCGTCCGTACCGTCACACAAATATTACCGATGACTAACACACGTAGTTAATATCGATGAATACTTTCGTTTTTGTGCCAAGGCCTCCATAACGGAGGCAATGTAAACATTGTTACAACTTATTGTTATCAATATTAGCGCGCTGAATGGCGTTGGAATGGCCATTTTTAATGGACGTGCGGATTTTAGTCTCGTTGTTAGACCGTTAAAGAGAAGTAGATCCACTTAAAGTACACTCAATATTCATTATACATTAAATATAATATACATTAATTATTCTCAATAATGTAAATATAGAAACATGGATAATAATTTCAAGAATGAGTAAGTATTTTCTTTTTATAATAGGCAAACAAGATGACCTCACTCCACCTGATGGTAAGCGGTAGTGAGATCCAAATATGAGGTTTTTTGGTATATGAATACTGCGTTTTACACAGCATGATCATTAAGCTTTAGTAATTAGGATATTAAAGAATGGCCAAGATTTTAAAAGTACTCTATTCCAGCCATATTAAATTAGCCATACCACAAGTCAAATTATACCCACTCAAATGTCAACACGTAAAGGTCATAACTACAATAATTACATTCTTGCACCAAACGGCGACTGTCGATCTGGACCACGCGTTAAAAGCCAACAAAACGATTCTATTACCAACAAAACACGGTGTAATGAAACAGAATGTAACAATGTAACGCAAAATCTTTGATACAACATTACGACTGATGGTTTACTATGCAATAAAACGTAATTAGCAGTAGTTGAACTTGTAATAGCTAAAAGATTGTAACTCGAGATGTGACCTTGAGTGATCGCAAATAGGTTATTAGAATTCTGTGCTAGGATAGAAGAACGGAACAAATCGATTAAGCTGTTTCTATCCACGTTAGGAGATCAGTTGATTTGTACCTATGGTATTTTTTCAGACTGAAATGTTCTTTGAAAAAATCTTATTCTTAAATGACTAAATGTATCAAAATTTACATAAATCATTATTAAATTGTTAAGGTAATTTGGCACTTATTACATCATTCAACGAGGGATGTAGCGAATTTTCCCATTTTTCCTATTCTAAAACGAATTGTCCCGCTTTTCCCACTTCTAATTCTAACTAACTAACAACATAGATGGCGCAGCGACCCAAAACGAGTCGTGGTCTCCATTAAGACCTCCACCTAGGCATAACTTCTAATGGTGGATTTCTCAAATTGTTGAAATAAGTCTTTATGGGTCTTCACGCGATATTAGGAGTAGCAAAATTACATAGCTACTTACTGCCCGACGTTTCGACTGGGTTACACCAATCGTAATCGTACCGAAAGACGTTATTCCCTTCCAAACTCCGGGTGTATATAAAATCGATTGCAGTTGTGGTAGTTCTTACATTGGACAAACCAAACGGGCTATAGCCGTGAGGGTGAAAGAACATATTGCAGCTGTTAAAAATCGACAAACGAACAAGTCCGCGGTGGCTGAGCACCTATTAGAAATGGGTACTAATCATTGGATGGAGCCACATGACCCGAAGGTCCTCTCAACAGATCGTCACTATCACACAAGAATAGTGCGAGAAGCTATTGAAATTAAGAAACACAGAAATTTCAATAGGGAAGATGGATTCAAGTTATCATCGGCATGGAACCCAGTGATTAGTAAGTGCATACCGCGGAAAGTTACGTCTAATATAAACCCGGATTCAGTGAGTGTTGTGTGTCGGACAGATGTGGGTAGCTGTACAAATGACATTAGTGCTGGTTCGGGGGTGGATCAAGAAATTCACAACCGCTATGGCAGACGAAGACGGGCGGCGCCAGTTCGCTCGCGAACACGATTGGTGTAACCCAGTCGAAACGTCGGGCAGTAAGTAGCTATGTAATTTTGCTACTCCTAATATCGCGTGAAGACCCATAAAGACTTATTTCAGTGTAATGGAACGCGAAAGTTTAAAATTCTCAAATTGTTAGTGGTGAACATGCGAAATATAACTTTTAAATCATCGACTGGCATCACTTCACTACATAGTATAAAGCAAAGTCGCTTCCCGCGTCTGTCTGTCCCTATGTATGCTTAAATGTTTAAAACCAATCATTAAATTCTGATGAAGTTTTTTTCTATTGATAGAGGGACTTAGGAGGAAGGTTTTTATGTATAATATACCCAAAATGAATCGAGAGTGGGTCACTAGTTTGAGATAATTTATACGGAATACCAATCACACCGCAAGCGAGTGAGTTATGGCTTTATGGCTAGTTTTTTAAGCTGTTTGTCTGAAAGCAATGAATCAAAACGTGTCCGGAGGCGTTTCGCTGTCACCCGCAATAACTATCGCCGTCAATCGATGCTACTAATGATGGCATTGGACATGTGTTACTGATGCAAATGAGGCGTGAAATGTTCAAACTAATTCCGATGTTATTACCGGTTCCTTTTCATTAGTAAGATATTAGATTTGTTAAATTATGTTACGTAAACTGATCAAGTGTAGTATCAGACTGGTACGCTATATGTTTTGGATTTTTAATCATTATTTTAATATCTGGCTATGTTGTTATCTATTTTGTGGTCATTGTTGTTTTTATCCTGTTTTACACCATATCATCACCAAATCAATTAATTAAATACCTACTCAAGACAAAAAAATGCATTCATAAGAAGATTGCGAAGTCTATTTTAGGACGGTTTACGAACCGCCTGTCATTTTTAATGATATTTTGACAGCTGTAAAATGTCAAAAAGAAAAAATACGATAAACAAAAGTGGTAGGTTGAAAATAAGATTATCATGATTCGTTTTTGCAATTTAGCAAACTGTCAAGCAGATACTGCGAAGTTCTTTCTTAAATGGAGACTGGTTTTATTTTTTGACATTAAAAGCGGGAATGACCTACAAGACGTGTTTGTAAACACATCGGAATAAATTAACAGAACAGGTTTAAAATACAACGCGAGGATAATGTTAGTAATTGAGTTGAAAATAAGACGAACAACATTTTAAAAGAGTTACGGCAATTTTTACTGGTTTATGTGTCGGGTTTGTGAGCTTGCTTTGTAATGTTGATAATTGATGTCTATTGACTTTTATTGACCATGAATAATTTAATTTATGGGTCTAACGAACGTATACTAAATAGAAAATTCAATAAATATAAAAAAATCACAACATCACATACATCGATCTGATCGCGTGGTAAGTAGCTTAAGCATTTGTGTTTCGGATATCAGAATCGACAGTGATACGCAAATAAACTACAATATATAAATAACACACCCAGACACGAAAAAAGCACCAATGTTCATCACACAAATATTTGTCCTGAGAGGGAATCGAACTCTGTTCCACCACTGTTCCACCGAGCCAGTCACAGCCAAATATGTGACAGCATAAGCGAAGCTGAATTCAAAACTTGTATGTGAGTTTTGAATTTGGAAACAATTGAATCAGCAAATCAGCGCTCAAACATCTAATTATCGTGTCTGGGTTTGTTATAAAATATATTTAAGTATATTTGTGTATCCACTGTTGATTCTGATATCCGTAACACAAGTGCTTAAAAGCTACTTACCACGGGATCAGATCAATGTTTGTGATGTTGTGTAATATTTATTTATTAGTATTTGGTCATATTAGAACTAGCAACAATAGATTGATTAAAACTCAACTAAGAATTTGTATATCAAGAACTTAATCCACATAAATATTTTTAGATACTTATGAATAATTTATAGATATGACTATGCATTAGAAAGCCTTTACACTATTACATAATTTGAACATTTCATCTGAGTATGATAATGATCAAATTCCTAACTTAATAAGTCACATGATTCAGGAAAAATGTTTTTAACAGACTGACACCTTAATTTACTCATATAATTAATTCCGGGACCGGTTATTGACATTGCAATAACGAAATTGGTAAATTGCACGTTTTAAAATGCCTCAAAATAAGGCATATGAAAAATGCTTTTTGATTAAAATGAAACGTATATTATATCAACTTCAAAGCTCTTATTTATTACGTCGCAAAAAGCTCAGTACGTATCTGCCTAAATTATTTTTGTTAAATGTTTATTGCTCCCTCATAAGTTTTGATTCATTTTATTACTCTGTTGATGTATGATACGAGTTTAATGATGATCCTGATTACTCGGAAGGTTTTATTACTTTATGTTACAAATGTTTTAAAATTTACTGGTTGCGATTTTTTCCCCTTTATTTTAAACATCGGATTTTTTATGAAACATTGAAATATTCGGTGTTAAAACACATCTTACGGATAGATAACCTATCAAAGTACATACCTAATTTCTAATACCTTCCGGTCCAAATGTCACCCTGCCCTTATATACCACACATAGAGACTGGGTGTTACACATTTATAGAAAAAATATTGGTTTACAAATATACCAAATACCGTAACTCATATATTTATTTGCACTTTACAGCTATCTTAAATATCGTGCATAAAGAATATCAATATTCAGAAACGTGATCCAAAGCAGGATCTACGTAAGTTTACCCAACAGTGGATATAACGGAGATGTTACGTTGTGCTTGTAACTGGTCAATCGACTTTTTACACCAATTTTGAGTTAAATCGTTTTACCACATAAGCGGGTAAGGCGAATATTCGTGCAACTAACTTTCTCTCAGTACTATATTTATTTATTGGTATGCAAACAGATTACAATCGTAACATGGTAATACATTATATATAATGAATAATGATATTATGAAATTAATTTATCTGTTTAATCACTACATAGTATAAAGCAAAGTCATTAGAAAACTGAAAATGTCCGGGATATTTACCATGTTCTTTTGTTTTAATGAGCTCTCGATATTTCGGCACTGTTGCAAGCGCCATGATCACGGGTGAACGAAACATGGTAAAAATCCCGGACATTTTGAGTTCTCTTAAGCAAAGTCGCTTCCCACATCTGTCTATTTGTATGTGTGCTTATAACTTTAAAACAAAGCAACGGATTTTGATGGTTTTTTTTTATTAGATAGAAGGATTCAAGGGGAAGGTTTTTATATATAAATATCCGAAGCCAAGCGAGAGCGGGCCACTAGTTAGTTATAGAAACGAATGATATTGTATCAATAAATTTAACCAATCATTTGTAGGTAAATAGTACATTACCTTACACATAATACTTAAGTGAATACAAAAAACACCATTACATCATTGGATATGTATTCGTTTCCTTTCTATTTATAAGTACAACGTCATAACTTAAAGTTGACAAGTATTAGATCACTATGACTTGAATTATGTCATGTAATCGTAAGTACATTTTAGTCAACAAGTCATGCCTTACTGCCTTATTGGTACAACAATACAAAAAATATACTTTAATAAATAAATACATACATTAATACATACATTTTGTGTCTCATTCATAATTATGACATCACTGTTTCTGTCATACAATGATAACTTAACAAAGAAATACTTCGATATACAGGTATTTAAATTAAAATTTCCTATCATAGTAGGAACTTTGTAGCAAATCCGGATTCCTGAAACAGCAATACCTATTAACATTTTATAGACAAACATACGTGTTAATGTTGTATACTAATAACTAGAGTTGCTTTTTAGTTATGGAAATAAACGATGAAGTATAACGTATAATAAAGTAAGTAAAACGAGTTCCTGTCTTAGATCGCGTGAAGTAGTTTAGCTTGTAAATAATACAATTTTTAACATAGTCGTGTACAACTAACATACGATTACCTACAAGTAAGCTTAAATGATAATATTATTTTGTTTCAGAATGCAATGAAAATTCATTCTAAGTTTTTCCTAAAGGAGTCACCAGACCCTCAAGAGTTACATAAAGCTATATACATACACACATATTTATATTTACATTGCAGTATCGGCAGGTATAACATACCTAAACTCCTATAGACAAGATTCTTAAGTAAGTTCGGTGATGATGACAAAGCTACTCAACTTGAAGCCGTCATTGTCAGTCATTTAAAAAAAATACACCCAAATCCATTTGGATATTTCTGGAACTGTCCAATGGCAGTGAACATTTCCACACGATGTTTACAAGTACCAAGATTAGGCACTTGAAAATGTACTATACATATGTATAAGGCGTCCGACCGATTTCGGCCATGGCGGCCGATCTCAATGGAGATCAGCCAAGTGCTCGGGACATATAGTGCACAAATATACGAGCAAAGCGTAAATACAAGTGCACTCTTTGTTACCTTACCCTTATAGTTTGGTGAGACGGCAATCCTATAATATGTCTGATAAGAGATCGACTTAACATGCTTTTCGGGGCACGGGCGTGCATCCGCCGTCTTCCTGACTCTTGGCTGAGTAATTTCTTAACAGAAAAACTCACACTAATTTTTCCCGACTCTGGACTCGAACCGGGGACCTCTCGATCCTAACGCAGCACTTGCTACCAATAGACCGACGTGGCAGTCAAGGTTAAACGAATCATTTGTTGAAATAGGCTACATAGGTACAACGGAGGTACGTACTATGTATGTACCGACTAGGCATAGGCAAACATCTCAAACACGAACATACACTTACGAATGTAAAGTGCTAACGGAACTACCTTTTGGACATAACATTGACATAATCAGTATATAGACGAGGTCACTAACTAATATTTGTTTGGACCGCAGGTGTTTGGGCCCGCAATATACATATAGCATGCGCCTATGAATTATGTAAACGTTATTATGCGTGAACTAAATGTGGATCAATATATCGATTTCTTATTGGACTTTTGAAGGTTCCGTAATCGATACTCGGGTAAAATTGGCACTGAATTTCTGAAACTTAGTTGTGTGTTTGTATGTCTGTCGGTCTGTCACTAGGCTGTTTCTCAAGAAATTATTGTTTCTATAGGTAACGATAAAAAATAAAAAAACTATAAAGTGGGATTACTGTTGTACATGGCAGGGGAGTTTAGCACATGGCAGGAAGTGATCTCTGCCTACCCCTCTGGGAAAAAGATGTGATTTTATGTAGGTATGTATGTTTAATACTCTATACTATATTTTAAACTGTCATGGTTACACACATTAGAAAACTGAAATTGTCCGGGATATTTACCATGTTGTTTTGTTTTAAAATATCGGGAGCTCACTAAAACAAAACAACATGGTAAATATTCCGGACAATTTCAGTTTTCTACTATGCTATGTTGTTTACATATACAATTACTATGTCCTAACCTAACCCAACCATCTTTTCCGTCTTATGAGTCTACGAGCAACATCCGTGAAATGGTCCACATCACAATTAGCCCACATTTCGGGGAAAGAGCCATCCGCTCCCCGCAAGTCCGGTGACGATGACAAGGCTACTCCAAGCCATCAGTTGGAAAAAAGTTGTCCCACTATCGATCCCGCAATATCTTCTAGCTGTTAACTCCATCGACTATCGATATGAGTCAGCAGTGTCGGATAGCGGATGATAGCTAGGAACGATTTGTTTGAACTGTGCGTCACTTACCGTAACATAAGTCTTAACTAGCCTTGGCACATGCCATGAGCGATCATCTATAGATAAAGTTATGGTGAACCATTGATCCCAGCGAACTTCATGGCGCTAATTCTTAAATACTTAAGCAATTTTGTTAATTTTAACGCGGATCTTAAAAAAAAGATCAAAGATGTATGAAAACATATAGATGATGTAGGTACTCGTGTTTATACCCATACTTACATACAATAATTATTTTGATATTAATATTCATGCTAGAGCATTTGCTACATTATAAAAATACGCTCTACTATCTATTATACTCCTAATCATTTGTGTTGACTGGCATAAAAAAACTAAATTTATAGTTAGCATCTACTAACCTAATCGTAATTTCAAACATTTATTATTTACGATGACATGAATATTATACTAGTATCACCGGGTAATAAGATCAAGGTCGCGAAATACAAAAACACTATTTGATGTAGTCCGGGAGACATCGTTGAGATTATCAATTATAGGTAGGTATAATACTAGTATATTAATGAGAAATTGAATAGAATAGAAGAAATATTTATTGGTCACATACACAATTACATATTACACGAAATAAAAATATTATTTAATAATAATAATATTTAACACAACATTAAATATAAAATTACTATTTCACATCAGCGACCAACAAGGTACGTGCCTCAGCTTAGACTGCAGAAGTTCAAGAAGGTCCTGCAGCACAGGTATTCTGGCCGTACCTTTGGTAAATAGAAAAAATATGATTGTTAAAACATCTTCTAACATAGATAATGAAATAAAGCGTTTTAAATTAACTGTCGTTGTTAATTTGTAATAGTGTCTATCAAGATAATTTTGTACTTTTTCACACCAATTTTATATTTTTGTTTACCCCATTTTTTACCTTTATAAATTAATAGTCACTCGCACTCGCTTAGTTGCGGGTATATATTTCTCCCTATAAATTATGATTTGTAAACAGTCACCTCCTGGTCTAATTATATCTGTACTGAACTATTTCGGCACGAGTCTTTTCCTAAAAAAAATTACAACTAAAAATACAATATATCTTAAGATACCTTTTATTCCTTTTAGCAGGTAATTGCGATTTATTTTATCATACTCATACATGGTTTATGGAGGCTATAGCATAAAAAAGGAGTCCCAAGCTTCATTACAATATTTTATAGCATTGATTTCAAAACTAACTGTTAATTGGAATATGCTTGTCGAACCACTTCATTTGGTTTTGGTTTTAATGATAAACAATGTAAGCACTTATTATTTTATCGATTTTCGAGGTTGACGAACTAAAGTTGATACAAAAAATATTTATAATTAAATAATTGGGTAATTTACATACACTACCATCTGACCACAAGCTGAGCAAATATTGCACTATAGATGACAGAGACTGTTCGAACGAATCGAACCCACGACTCTTGGAAGCTTAACCAGGGCGACTAACCATTGTTCCACCGAGCCAGTCAACCTCTATAATCATGAAGGGGTGTTTTCCGTTTGGTAGATGGAGGTGGAGTAACGATTTACGTAAAACAGCTGTTTCGAGTTGGATGCGAGTAGCCGGAAACAGACGGGAGTGTCCAGCATTTGGGGAAACCTTTTTCCAGCAGTGGACTATGATGGCTGGCTATGACGCTGATGACTAGTCAAAGAGGCTCTCGGACTGATGTGGCACATGCTGAAGCCTTTACCTCGATGACCACTTCTTATAGTCCTTATCTATGTGTGATATTTCTTTGTTAGAGTTCTTACTCTCTCACTTCTAATAGTCCTTGTCTATACGTGATATTCTTTTGTTTGAGTTGAGTTTTTGTGTCTTGTGTATTTATGTATCATTGTAATTTTTCGGGTCTATGTCGTGGTCAATAAGTATTTTTCTTTCATCTTTCTTTCTTTCAAAAGTTTAGTTAAAAGTATTTACATAACTAACTGCCCTACTCTACATAATACCATTACACATACCTAGTACATGCCTCGCCTAGCCTACTTACTTAGTATTTTAGGTCCTAATAAACATTACAATTCAAAACAACGATACCTGCCGCACGGTCGTGTCTGGGTATTGTGTATCTATTGTACGCTGATCACGAACTAGAGCCATTGTTATTCGGAACAGTACTAACATTTCATTTATGAAAACAGCTGTATTTCACACTCGCTGTCCGATTTATGCTATCTTTGTAGTGCATTTCAAAGGTAGGTATATCACATTATATATTCCTTTTGCATAGATAGAGTCGATTCTTTTTAGAGTCAGTCAATTCTTGGGATTTTTAAACTTGTTGCTTATGGAATACTAATGCATGAAGTCATAGTGTCCTGGTATTATGTTTTTTTTTTCTTTCAGAAATTTAATTAAAAAGGCTCAACAACAGTTTACATATCACATGCATGAAGTCATAGTGTCCTGGTATTATGTTTTTTTTTTCTTTCAGAAGTTTAATTAAAAAGGCTCAACATACAAACATAAAATAAATTCATATGTATACGTCACATATACTTAGAAATCGAATTCCGCCCATTAATATGATGAGAGAGATTGGTCTAAAATTAGATTAGTGATGAAGTAATCTGGCGACAGCCAGGGCCGGATCCAAGATCTTAAATACTTTTAGCTCGTGATCGACACATCCTCATACGCCTGTGCCTCGGAAAGCACGTTAAGCCGGTGGTCCTGCGCCCGATCTCTCATTGGTCATGTCGGATTGCCGTCTCACCGAACTATGAGAATAAGGAAACAAAGCGTGTACTTGTGTTTTCGCGCATACTTGTGCACTATATGTTCTGCGCACTAGGCTGATCACTATTGAGATCGGCCGCCAAGGCCAGAATCGGTCGGACGCCTTACTTACTTACTATCTTTAAGCGCACTATCATAAAAAGAAGATAGCGTCGTTTCGCAGGATTTCAGGAAATTCCTTATTAATCGATAAAGAGTTACTTACACATTATTCATATTAATAAAGGCGTCCGACCGATTTCAGTCATGGCGGCCGATCTCAATTGAGATCAGCCAGGTGCGCAGGACATATTATAGTGCACAAGTGTACGCGCAAACACAAGTGCACTCTCTGTTCCCTTACTCTCATAATTCGGTGAGACGGCAATCCGACATGACCGATGAGAGATCGGGCGCAGGACCACCGGCTTAACGTGCTTTCCGAGGCACGGGCGTTCAACCGCCAACTTCCTAACTCCGGGCTGAGTAATTTCATCACAGAAAAACTCACACAAATTTTGCCCGACCCCAGACTCGAACCGGGGACCTCTCGGTCCTAACGCAGCACTTGCTACCAATAGACCAACGAGGCAGTTGAAACATTCATATTAGTAATAGGATTATTCATATTAGTAAAGAGGTAAAGATGCAGTAAACCCTCGAATATCCCATCACTTGGGCGGCCATCGCGGTCTTCTAACGGACGATCTGACTCTCATTACACGGTGTGATGCCGCGGCGATTGGCGTTGTGACGCGATTACTGTAATGTGCGGTCTTGAAGTGGGTCTGTATGGTCAGACCACGACTGTCAAATGACGCGACAAACGGGCTAGAGGTAGATGTTCGAGAGACATAGACGAGTAGAGGTATGGTGAAAGAAAATAGAAGTACATATGCCGCAACTATTTACCCTGAGATCTAACTGAGGCCCCTTAATTCCAGCCAATTTAAGAATGGGTATCGACTAACTTTGTTGTGCGCTGTTTGTGGAACCATACAAACTAATATACTCGTAACTCCTCCATTATCTATAAGTATAAATTTTAAAAAGAAGTGCAGTAACCTCAGCTCTTTATTATAATAATATCCATACCGATGCCCATTTATACATTGATTGAAATGAAGAGGTCGTAATACGCTCCTTGGTTGGGTAACTATTTGTTTGACATACATACCTACATACAGTCACAACCAACTATTTTCAGAAAATGCTATATAACTTACCTACTAGAATTCAAAACGTACCCCATTTTCTTCGTAGAGATTACTCAAACGTAAATACATAGATCTTAGCATGCCAACTGTACACGATTATGACGTTATTATTAAGTAAGCGATACCTCATTACTCATGATAATCATCCATCCATGATTCAAGCAATTTTCAGTCATAATAACTAACCATTTCTACTGAAAAATGGTGCTTTTACTAGAAACTAGATACACAAAGCCTACCACAATGGAGATAAAACATTACTCACCTTTAGATCATATTGGTTAAGGTTTAAGATTGAAATTGCAACGGTGTTCACGTTTGAAAAGAGATGTATTCTTTGATTTATAGTGTTCAAGACGTGTATTTAACCTACATGGTAGATCATTACATCTGAACCAGTTTTTGTTATAGTTAGAAGATTTATGAAACAAATCCCGGGAGTAATGGTGCATTAAGGGGAGTTAGTGTAACTGTATCCTTTAAATTTATGTTATTAAATTACGGGATTTAAGCTTCAGTAGTTGAGCATGGGGCGGTAGCTATGCTGCTATGAGCTTTACGATACACATTGTTGCAATTTAAGCTGGATTTTCTACACCAACGCACGCAAGGTAAATCTGGAGTCCCGAAATACAGGGTCTCCCTAGTTTAGGCTCCAGTTTCACACGCATTGAGTTAGCTTCACAACATTGTTACATTAAATAATACTTACCATTTAAATTTTTAAGTTATGTGTAAGACTGTGTAACTTGCGTGTGAAAAAATAAATGCATTTTTATTTATTTATTTTTATTTAAATATTTGATAATATTCAGAAAACTCTACGGTAGAACAACTAAGACTAAATATTTTAAAATATAGTAATGAAATCGAATCCTTTATTGTGTATCGCGTTATTGTAATGCTAATTACTACGATGATCATATTAAGTAGTTAGGTCAACATGTAATGGTCTGTTAGGGCTACAATTGAGAGACTTGTAGTAGAGAGTATGTATATCTAAAATTATTATTTACAAACGCTCATTTATTACAGGTGTATTTAGGATAACGGTCCTGAGTATTAAAACAAAGAGAAGAAAGAAAAGTCTTAAAACTTAAAAAAGTAGGTATGCTGTAAAATATATACTAGAGAACCGTGGTATCTCCACGGTTCTCTTGTATATATTTTAGGATAGTATCTCTGTTACAGAAATAAAACCTACAATACATATCTAACTCATATATTCTACTTCTCAGAACGTTATGCAAATTATGCCTCGTCTATCAACGTTTTATTGATAAGGAAGTTATATCAGTGTTACATAAAGTGTCAAAGTTATGGGAATCCGTTGGCAGAACTATGTAATGTTATTTCATTACGTTGGTAATAGTGTATGCCTATGACGTAAGTGTGTAACAAATCTTGCATATTATGTTAAGTGAGCCGTTAAGGCTTAACAGGTAATATGCGGGGGAGATTCGACGGCTTCAATAGCTGCTGGCTTGGTGTATGGTGTCGTGCGTCTGGGTGTGATTCCCGGAAGGACGGGTGTTCATCAAATAAGGTTTTGATTATTAAATCACGAAGGTTATACTTAGTAAGTATATAATAACGTAGGTAGGAATATGTAGACATATAGGCAGATACGTATATGTACGATGTACGAACGATTGATAGATACATAAGACATTTTATTCACAATTCAGTTTACACACACAAATAATAAAAAAAATGCATATGGCTGTCATTAGATTATAATACTATGTAATTTCAATCGTTATTGTACTTGACGTATACTTGAGAGAACATGCAATACGTTTACATATGAACAACATTGTAATAACCAATTTAAGATAAACAATACCAACCCAAGAAAATTCACACCTTATGATTAAGAAAAATACTTACTTACACCTTTTTGTTACAGTAATAGTGATGGCAGATTAATAGTTAGTGAACACCGGTATTTTACGAGATGACTTCGCCACGGTCTAGTTAGCTTGTGGACCGACGGTTTAACGTGAACCGGGCTTAGCTTAAACCGTAGTGGTGGCGTAGGGCTGGCCCTTTGTGGCTTTTGTACAGTTCTCATGATAATGGCTATGACCTGAATACTAGGTACGCTACTGTGCTAGATGACACCTGGACTGTGATGAGTTATATTGTAAGTTAGTATTTGAAGTTGCTCTTTTGAAGCTCACTCCATTTTGCTATTGTACTATCCATTGAAGAATATTCTTTTGAAGGTACCTCCAACACATTATTTGCCACATACCTACTTGTTAAATGTTAGATATAATTAGTGCTCCCCCAAAATGCCCAGCTAATCATATTATGAAGCATTTTTGAGAAGATTTTCACTTAAACTGATTAAAGTCAAGGCTTTTACACCATAATATTATAAAGTTTCTTCCAGCTCATGTTGTCCCTCCCTCCTATGATCCCGGGCTCATCAGGCGGGGCGTTAAACGGCAAGCGGGCCTTCAGGATGAGTGCGACAGGCTCAATATGGTCTATTGTGCCTGTCGACCTCATATTTGGATCTCACTACCGCTTACCATCAGGTGGAGTGAGGTCATCTTATTAGCCTATAATAAAAAAATTACTAATTGTTAGTTGGCAACACACGTGTCGAAATATTTTAGATTCAAAATGTGCACTCTATTAAACGAAATTGAGACCTATATTCTTATATTTCTCAACTTCGAATTATTTATTTCAAAGTAAGTTTCTTTTTTAACCAACTGACATGCGATGAGGGCTTGGAGTAGCCTCGTCATCATCACCGGACTTGCTGATAATGGCTCTTACTAATCTAACGTAAGTATTGTAATTAAATTATAATTAATTTGCGGTTTTGGTTAACAATCGGACAACCCTATCATGAACTTACTTCTCAATAACAGTTAACGCAAAATGCTGTTAATTGTGAGATCATCGCAGTAATAATATTACGCAGTCAAACTCAACATTGTCGCCAGATAATTACAAAATAAGTCAAGCCTCACTAGGTTTATGTTCTTTTTCGCTGGGCTTTACTTTTTATTCATATAATTATATATAGATAAATTATATCTACGTCTAGTTATATTAGTACTAGCTTTCCGCCCGCGACTTCGTCCGCGTAGAGACGTTTAACGGGTAAAACATTACTTCCTTATAGCGCAGTCGGTTAAAAAGTAGCCTATAACCTTTCCTAGGCTCTGGACTATATCTGTACGAAATTTCATTTAAATCGGTCCAGTACTCTATGCGTGAAAGCGTAACAGACAGACAGACAGAGTTACTTTCGGATTTATAATATTAATATAGTAAGGATTAGACTACACAATATCAAAGTGTGTTTTTATTAAATTACGAACTTCCATCAAAATAATCAGTCTTTGTTCTCATTCTGTTATTAAATAAATAAACGAAATAAATATCTGGGACATTTCCACACACGGTCATCTGACCCCAAACTAAGCAGAGCTTGTACTATGGGCGTCAGAGACCGATATACATACATAGATATTTTAAAATACATACTTAAATTATAATCACACCCAGACACGGAACAAACACCGATGTTCATCACACAAATATTTGTCACGAGTGGGAATCGAACCCACGACTCTTGGAACTGCCAGCCAGGGTCACTAACCACTGTTCCACCGAGCCAGTCAAAAATAATAAAAAAAAAATAATGTCAGTTACAAAAAATTAAACACACATACATTTAATTACATGTAATTATATCTGTTACTTATAACCTTCTGACCAATTAATTCTTTACCGGTCACATAATTGTGCCTCCAATAAAATAAACTCCAGCAATTAAAATAGAAAACAAAGATACTTTTTATTTGTAGTATATTAATTACTACGATCAATCATAAAATGGACCTCACAAGGATGGGGTTGAATAAAACATTCTTTTGTTTGATAAGGATTTAAGGAGAATACAATAAGTCCAAGATCATTCCCTTTTAATAGACATCGTATTCTACAAAGTTCAATTCACTGTGTTAAATTCGAAAGGGAAGATTTTCTAATTTTAATTTTCAACTAGGTCTTTTTTTAAAATTATTTTTGTAACAAATAGGTTCAGTAGTTTACGCACTATGATGGAACGTATAAAAAAGGTACATATAAGATTATCGATCTTGGACAAGACAAAGAAAACCTCTTCATCAGAATATCTGGAGTTACTAAGATCATTTTACTATTTTCATCTAAAATGTAGTGAGATCCAAATATGAGGTTGACAGGCACAATATACCATACCATACTATATATATTGAGCCTGTCGCACTTACCCTGAAAGCCATTTCAGGTATAAAGGGTCCTTCAAACTTGCATCAAGTGGACGTTCCGTGTGTCGCGGATATAAATTACTCTATTAAAGTTATAAGCGAGTTTCTACGTAAAATCTGTCTTTTCTAAATCCATGCAAAACAATGGAACGCCTGTTTACTTAAATATTACTCGCAAGCTTAACACAGTATAATGCTGGTGCATATTATGCATACACGCCTTAACAATGTTATCTCAATCCCACCCAAGAGCGGTTTGACGTTTGAGACGTCATTTTGACAGATGATCAGTAATGGCGGGAGTAATCTACGGGATCGCTGTCACTCATGGAAAGGTGAAGGTTGTAGATACTAATAGCTGTTATTCTAATTGCTCCTTAACTGGTTTTTAACGTCAACCGTGTGATGTTTTCTTTAACTATTGTTTTGTGAGCTTTTATTTTTTTCTTTATATATAATGTGGAACCTGAACACTTGAAATTTTATATGGGTACCTATTTGCATCGATTTTGGTAAAAAAGACTAAAACACTGTAATTTCATGAATATTTCTTTTTATTTATAATAAAAACATAATCAAAATACCAAACCCATTACTTAATTATACGTATTTGATTAACATATTAAACAAGATTTAAAAAAATATTACCACGATTGGATACTATATTCCATATAAGCAATAAAATCAATAATTATAATTACTAGTATTCTACATGTTTACTTAGATACACATCCTAGTGTCGTTCAATTAAATTCGTTTCAATTGCACTGGCAATTATCGCCTCTTTGACAAGTACAGACCTCATTTTGGCAAGTACATTTGCAGCCATCGCATTTCAAACTTCCCTCAGACTGAACGCATTTGCAATTCCCACTAGATATACAGTTACCAGTGTCATCCTTAGTAATACAGATACAAGATTTTGCTCCGGTAGTGATGCAATCACATTCAGCGTTTTCACATTTCTTCTCACAGGAAGCACTTTTCTTGTCTTCATTAAAACATTTGCAATCATCACAGGCACAATTAGCTTTATCACCTTTGCAAACGCAGTCAGTTCCTTTGGTCAATGCACAAATGCAATTAGAATTCTCACATTTGATCTTATTATCTTCAGACTTGGCACATTTGCAATTACCGCAACGAACCACTAAAACATAAGTTCTATCGGAAGTGTTGCAGTTGCAAGACTTTCCATCAACAGATTTGCAAATGCATTCTCCCTTATTGCAGTTCTTACTACAAGTTGCTGCTTTATTGAAATCAGACGAAGATTCATAAGAAGAAGAGCATTTGCAATCTTTACAGCCACATTTTACTTCCTCATCTTTGCAAACGCAGTCAGTTTCTTCAGCTGACACACAAGCACATTTACAATTCAGGCATTTATTTTTAATATTTTCATATTTAACGCATTTGCAGTTACCACAACGAACGATTACTACCTTACCAATTTTGCCCGTGTTACAAAGGCAAGACGTCGCATCAAAAGATTGGCAAATACATTCTTTGTCACATTTCTTATTACAAGATATTTTCTTACCATCAGTGGTATTTCCATCAGCAGATGTGCATATACAGCCTAAGCAGTTGCATTTGTCTTTGCAAATGCAGTTAGACGCAGACGTCGCATCATAAGAAGAGCATTTGCAATCCTTTCCCTCTAATTTGCAAACATCAGGGCAAGTTTTTCCGTCTTTTTCTATGCAAACACATTCTTCCTTCTTATTTTCAGTACAAGTACAGTTATCACATGTTTTAATAGCTTTCCCATCCCGACAAACACAAACGCAGTCTCTCTGATTGGCTGCAACACAAATGCATCTTCCGTCACTGCATTTCCCATCAACGCAGTCACAATTGCATTGCACGATTTCGTTGCAATTATTGATGCAAAGGCAGACACAAGATTTTCCATCAATCGGTTTGCAAATACATTCACCCTTATTGCATTTCTTACCATAAGTAGCTGATTTTTTGCTCTCAGCCGAATTTTCATTAGTAGATGTGCATTTACAGCCATCAAAGCAGTTGCAGTTGTCTTTGCAAATGCAGTTAGTTCCTTCACATGATGCGCATACGCAACTTTTTTTGTCGCATTTACATGTTCCTGCCTTACACTTGCAGTTATTGCACCGACCGATGCCACTAGGTACATCTCGAGGGACGCACTTGCAATCTTTTCCGTCAGAAGAACAGACACATTTCACGGAACATTGGCAATCCTTTCCGCCATCCTTACATACATCAGGGCAAGATTTTCCGTCTTTTTCAGTGCAGACACATTCTTCCTTCTTATTTATACTACAGGAGCAATCATCACATGTCTTAATAGTTTTCCCAGTCCGACAAACACAAACGCAGTCTCTTCCATTAGCCGGAACACAGATGCATCTTTCGTCACTGCATTTCCCGTCAACGCAGTCACAATTGCATTGCACGATTTCGTTGCAATTATTGATGCAAACGCAGATACAAGATTTTCCGTGAGTCGGGAAGCAAGTGCAATCCGCGTTGTTGCACTTCATGACTTGAGTTTTGTTTAAGTTGCAGCACGGCATTTTTCTGCAAATAAAAAATAGAGGTTAGGACCAAAAAGAGAGGTACACAGTCTTCATAATTTAGATATAACCAATCCTATCTATCTAGGTATAATATAATTTAATCCCTGTATGTATACTCATAGGTATTGATATACATAAGCGTATATCGCGATCAACTGAACCGATTTAGCTAATATAGCTGTGCCCGCAACTTCGTCTGCGTAGAATAGTAACTTTTGCCTGCATTTTAATTTTCTGGACGCATTTTTTTATAGAAATTACAGGAAAAATAAATAAAGCTACATAAATTATAAAAACTATTACAAATTTTTGTTTTATCTGTCATGGTTAAGAGATGTTCTTTTATAAAAAAATGCATCGAAAGTTACAGTCGTTGTTGTAAGAAGTTTGCCCGGACGACTAGTATTCGATAAATGTGAATAAACATAGGTAGGAACACACGTTTTACAATAATCACTCGATTGAGATATTCAATACGAGGAAAAACCTTCGTTAGAGACCACAACAATAAATAATACCATCAGAGTCACTTGCTGATGTTTATTACATAATATATACTATATTATAATATATCTACATATTCATTTGTTGTCGTCAGAACATCAAATCCTTTTTTATATAGTAGAATTAAATAACTGATCTCAAAGACCTTCTATGTCGTGTCGTATTTATTGTCGCATAATAATAGAATAGATAATGCGTACCTAATTATAGTTGTTAGGTACAGCTGGTATGACTGACAGCGGAAATAACTTACTGTGCTTATTCTGATGAATGATTCAGATGGGATATAATACTCAATTATAATAACTAGTAATACTCCTTAAAGTATATAATATTTAATTTGACCCCAAACTTAGCAGAGCTTGGGTGTCAGAGACTGAAAAAAGTGATAATCATACTTATAAATAGGTATTTACACCCACGGAACAAAAAACATTGGGCCCAGATGGGGATCGACTCACGAATCTTGGTACCATAGCCAGGGTCACTAACCACTGTTCCACCGAGTCTGTCAGACCGAGAAAATTTACCGTTTACCAATAACTAATATGTTTCAATGACTTTTTGCAATTATTTATAGAACACAACTAACATAAATATTTCAAATTTTTAACTTAAAGTTGAAGGCTTTTCACAATTACTTTATGGAACAACCTGGAATCGAACCAAACACGTTCCACATCACTTATCAGCCATTGAGTCACCACAATAATCGAAATAGCAACACCAAATAACAACAAGATAAGTAAATACTCACTCCAATATTGTAGGTACGACTTCTTATCAGCGAACGTCACTAGTATGATAACTCGGTTCACAATGACTCTGATACCAACCCTGCCGACTATATACTAAGCGGCGAAGGAAATCGTGTGCAAAATACTCGGTCCGTGTGCATAGATGGTAGAGCTGGGTGCAAAATTGTGGGGACGTGTGACAAAATCGAGATACCGAGAACAATCCGCCTACTATTGCGTCATGTTTTGTAAACCCCTTTACCCTGCTTTAGTAAATATACTTATTTATTCTTTAGGCAAAGATCCAGCGGGGTAATGTTCAATATTAGGTGAAATTACGTCAACTAATGATAATTTAGGTGTTATGCTTTTGCTTTGACAAATTTCTTTAAGAAATATTATCAATAGGTTTTCTCTGCTTACTCTTAAAACTATTTATATTTTTCTATGTATATCTTTATGGGAGTGTGGCAAACAATAGTATACTTGTATTTGCGCGAATACTTATGCATTTTAACTCCTGCACAGTTGACTGTTTTATATGGAGCCATCAGCATTAGCTGCAATGGCCGAAATCTTTTGTAAATCTTATACGTCTCTATCAACGTTCAATAATTGTCTGGTTCTAATCTAAACTACCTATAATAAAACAAACTGCCTTACCTACAACCTAATAAATCTAATAATTAATTGGTTGCCGACATTAACATTCGCCGATTGTTTCCTAAGTCGCCGAAATATAACATAATACATACAAATTTGCAAAATCGTGCTCCAAAACCTACAAAGTTCAATGTCAGAAGCCTTCATTAGTCACCTGTCGCTTGCAACCTGCACCATATATTGCAGTATCACAATAAAGACAATGCAATTGCACAATTCATTCGTCTATTGTTAACAGCCGTTTGTAGAGTGTGTAGCGTAGCAATGGCGTCCGTATGAATCATCTGGCGTGATGCGAGGGAATTATCGTATCTACTTTATTATTTTATTTTAACTCATTCACAAACATCAATGTGACATTAAAACATGCACTTTAAATTCCGAGTCAGTATTTACATATTATTGTTGCAGGTTGCCAGATATAGGTTATGATATGGGACTAGGCAAGCAAGTAAATTACTCTAAATGACTCAACAAAAAATAATATGACACAATTATAATTCATCAAACAATCATCATAAAATATAGCTTTTTTATCAAGGTAAGTATATCTTTTAAAACATCAAGATTTAAATATAAACATATGGGACACAAAATAAACCAAAAAGTTTAACGATCTGCATCAATTGAGTCACCATTCGAATACAGAAAAGAAGAAAAGGAATACAACTTCGTGAAAAAACTTCGTGCACAAAATTCACGTGCCTAAATGCATGGCATAATTAATTCGATTTCATTCCGAATTCGGTCCGATTGCCCACTAAATAATGACCGCATCCAACTCAAGGTGAGTTGCATCGCCCACGAACTTGGGTGGAGTTGACTTGCGATCACTTATTATGGAATGATTGTTAAGTCAATTAGGATTTATTTGGAGCACTTTTGAGCTGCAGCAAGAGTTATAAGTTCTCACGTAAAAAATAGAGATATTCGTAAAAGGCAAAGTACGAATAAAATAAATTTAAATGATTTGATGGATATATATTCTTTTCTATTTCTATATCATCAAATGAATTGAACCAAAAATCGGACGATAATATCGCTGTCAATGCTTTAAATGTCACTTGATAGACTTGTGAACAATATCCTTATCTACTAATATTATAAATGCCAAAATTAAACTGTCTGACTGTCTGCGCTTTTAAGCGGAAACGATTGAATGATGATGAAGCTCAGACACTCCAGAGATTTCGAAAGGACTTGAGGCTGAGATATTTTTTTATCGACTATAGAGGAGAAATGTTTATGACGATTTTCCGCGGAAACAATAGCGGGAGTGACGAAAGTATAAAGTGCTAAGCGCTGCCTGAAGCTTAAATACCTCAAAGACCGATATGTAAAAATCAATTAATTCATTTAGTATTTCCATCACCATTCCTTATTAAGGAAACTTAACAAATTGTACATCGCAGCAGTCTCGATTGTTTGACGCCAAGGCGATATAACCCCACCCACACATTTGCACTAGGGTTACCAACATTTTGTTATTTAGTAATTGTTGTTGGAGTTATAGTATTTTTGCGTAGTACCTCTCGGAGGTTTATCGTACGCAGACTCGAAATGGAAATATATCCATTGTGTCCTATGCATAAAGCACTAAACACATTCCTAATATCAAAAATCAATTTTTTTTTTAATAACCCATGTCATCCCACTGCTGGGCAAAGGTCTCCTCCAAACTTGTCCACAGCTCTCTATTCAAAGCTTGGCCTTGCCAATTCCTTGATAGCTAGACCAAATCGTCGCACCATCTCTTTCTGGGCCTACCTCTTCGGCGAAAACCGTCTTCCGGCACCCATTGTGTAACGATTTTGGCACATATGTCATCTTTCATCCTGCACACATGCCCACTGCCAAAAAATCGAAATATTTTTTAATAATAAATGTGATAGTTTTAGTATTAAATGTAAATGTTTTGCTGATTTATATGCTTATATGTAACTGAGTTTTCACTCGTTGAACTTTTGTATAATAAAAAAATACATAGTATACCGTTGGCAACCCTAGTTTACACGGACAGTGAACTACAGACAGACGATGTAAATCTCAAATTATTCCTCCGAACGAGATCAAGGTGTTTATCGAAGTTAATCGACGTTAAGAGGTGAAACAGCCTTCTAATGCTGCCTAATATGCAGATACGAATGCAACATACAGCACTATCAAGGTCTCATTTTGTAGCGATGTGGGCTAAGGCATGTGCGTATGTAATAGTCTTTTGAGTTTAATAATGTCATTTACTTTAGAAAACTGATAATGTCCGGGATATTGACTTCATTTTCATGCTGTTTTGTTTTAATGAGCTCCCGATATTTCGGCACTGTTGCAAGCGCCATGGTGATCTGACACACATACATAGTTTTTGGCATTACTACGGAAAGCATCAATGGTCCTGCTCCTTCCTATTACTTATCAAGTTGAAGGTGAGGGAACAGAAGCACTTGAAACCGCTGTTCCTAGAAACTGTATGAACTTATTATTTCTACATCCTCACTATAATATTGGTTTATAAGGAGATTCGTTCAAAAAATCATTAACATGTTAGACTTGACTCAGCATCTTAAAGTTGTTGTCAGTGCTTAAGTTGTTTAAATAGATTTTTCTGACAAATATTTAGAAAATAGATACCACAAATCAGGTAACCTACGTACGTAAAATAAGAACTGCGAGATTTGGAGAGATCGCAACAAAAACTACTTGCTACAAATCATTCGCCCACAGTCCAGAAGTGTCAACAAAACAAAATCCATCTCCTTCAACATTAAGAGACTATTACGAGACCGTTCTCTCAAAAGGATACGGCTTGCATAACCGTATTTAGCATGCAAATAAATTGCGAACACTCGGCACTTTCTCTGTGAGCCTAATTTCTCTTTTTACTGTAACACTTAGTGCTTCGGTGGAGTTTACATGAGCAGAGATCCTTTCTCCTATTCGCATATGGATGGAGTGACGATTACAAGATTGACTTACTTCGTACAGTGTCAACAACATCGTGACATAGAAGCTTGTATTGATTGACATGACTGGATCGGCGGGGTATTTGGTAGTGACCTGGCCTATTGATCTAGGAGTCGTGGGGTTCGATTCCTACCCGGTGAAAAATTGTGTGATGAACATCGGTGCTGGTTCCGTGTCTGACTGAAGACTGTATTTATTTAAGTACCTATATTGGTGAATTCTAATACCGTTTTTGATATCCGTAACATAAATGCTTAAACTACTAAATCATAACCAGGAGAATGTGGTTGAAGTAGTGTTATACTGATCAGTTCTTGATTGTACTCCTAAGGTACTTGGTGTTAAGTTTGGTTAGATATTTCATGTTTAACCTTAACATTCAGACAATAGGTAGGTAGGACGGTAGGTAGGTAGGTAGGTAGTTTTCATAGGCCTAGTAGGGAAGTTCCCCCTATCTGGATACTGTTGTAGTCCATACTAAGTATCATACATTACATTTATCGATAGTAACCTACCAAAAAAGCGACGATGGCTGAGTGGTTAAGGTCGTTGCTTGCCATGCGAGAGGTCGCCAGTTTAAAACCCCGCCATGTTTATCAAATTTTAAATTCTTATGTAGGATTATTCGACGCTTTAACAGTCAAGGAAAAAATCGTGAGGAAACCTGCACCTACGAAGAAATTCTTAAGTTGTGTAGTCAACCAACCCGCACTTGGCCAGCGTGGTTGACTAAGGCCTTATCGCCCTAATTTAGTTCAGGCCCGTGTCACAGTAGTGGGGACGTATATGGGCTGATGGTGATGACGACCTAGCAAAAATTTGATTTCCCTCCCCCCCCCCCCCCGCCCCTTCCTGTGAACCTGGGTACGCCCTGGGTACTTTACCAATCGTCACTAGATTGCATCCCTATTCCCCCAGCAATATCCAGATCACTATCTCAAAGATAAATCGAATGACGCCATCCCAACATCTACCATCTGGAAGATGTAAAGACAGCAACTAAAGTCGGCCAGTGATGGACGCCCGGACAAGTTTATTGATTTAATCGATATCCTATCTATTAACTAGAAGGAATGAACGTCAGTGATAATTCGCAGGAAATCGTACGTGGTTTATGTTCATTGATATAATGGTGGTCTAAAATAACCTATTGGTTTGTGACGGTTAAACGGGGACAGGAAAACTATTTATACACCGGGAAAATTTTAGAGGTTGTTTTCCCGCAGAAAAATTATTCTATTTTAGTAGCACAATTGATTTGTGCCGTTCTTTTTTATTTAAATCAATTGCTTTAGGGGTGAGAGCCATCCGCTCCCCCGCAAGCCCGGTGATGATGACAAGGCTCCTCCAAGCCATCATCGTTAGTCAGTTAGGAAAAAAAAAAAAAATAAATAAATAAATGCCAGTTTTACGAAAGTTTTAACCGGAACTCGAAAGCACGTTAGAGCCGCTTTATGACTTAGGGCGTCGAGCTTCTGTAGCTTTAAGCATCGATTTCATGCGGCAAGCAGTATCTGATTACGTCACATCTTATAAAAGAATGATAGCTTCTCTCGTTTTCGAGTTCGAAAATATATTATTTTGATGATTTTTTTTCGCGGAATAATTTGCATGATTCGATAGTATTCATCATCATCATCATCAGCCTGTTCTTGTCCACTGCTGGACATAGGCCTCCCCAAATACACGCCACTTCCCTCTGTCCTCGGCCACTCGCATCCAGCTCCTACCAGCCGTCCTGCGCAGATCGTCACACCACCTAGCCTGCGGGCGTCCTTTTTTTTTTTTTTTGACGCGGTGAAATGCGTGACGCACCTTCACCGGGAGAGGGGGTTCTCTTCCGGTGGTGTGTCGGACTCCCCGGCGGCTGGCGTGAAGATGGTAAATGCCAGCCGCTGCTCCTGGGCGAAGTGCAATGCCCAGGGGGTCTACCGACTAAAACACCGCGATGTACCTCCATAGCCTTGGCGACGTCATGGTTCCTGGCATAGCCCAACTACCACGACGCCACCGGCGATCAGCCCCAAAGGGCTCCATTCAAGCCTCCCCCGAGGTGGGCGACGGAGTAACCCGGTACATGGGGTCGCTCCCGTCCCTAAGCGTCGGCCGTTGGTGCAATGCCGGCGGGAGTGTCCCCACACTCACCGCCGACGGGCCTCCGCTGGAGTGCGCAAACTGACGCACAAAGTTGCGCCGCGCACGTCCATTTCTGCGCCTTCGATGCGCCGGCGCGGAGGGGTCATTCTCCCGCGCTCGTTCGGCCTCCTCCTTCTGCGAAATAACTGTTTCGCAGAAGGAGGCGACCGCCACCCAGACCTCCCTTTTTTGGACCATCCCCGCCAAAAGTTGGGGAAGGGAGTCGATCTGGCCGGCCATGGTGTAGAGGGCCGACCTTTCTGCAGACCACGACGGGCACACAAAGAGTGTGTGGTCCACTGTGTCTGCGTCTACCTTACATGCCCAACATATGGGCGAATCCTCCCGCTGGATGCGGTGCAGAAACTGGCCGAAGCACGGTATCCACTCCAGAACTCGTTTACCCCAGCGGTTGTCGGTTCTACGGCTGATGTGGCCAGCCCACTGCCACTTCAGCTTGCTAATGCGATGAGCTATGTCGATGACTTTGGTTCTCTGACGGATCGCCTCATTTCTGATTCGATCCCGCAGAGAGACACCGAGCATAGCTCTTTCCTTAGCCCGCTGAGCGACTTTTAACTTGTGGACCAGCCGTGCCGTCAGTGTCCACGTTTCGGCTCCATACGTCATGACGGGTAGGACGCACTGATTAAAGACTTTCGTCTTTAGGCTTTGTGGGATTGACGATGAGAAGACTCGGCGTAGATTCGATAGTATTACTAAAGGCAAATCGTTCTGCCACGGGATAACAACCACTAAAATTTCACGGTGTATTGAAAGTCAGTTTTGATGGTTATTTTAGGAGTCGATGTAACATTTATAAGTTCACATACACAATATATTATTTCAATCTTCAGAATCTATCAGAATTTTGTGGTACAGATATCAGAAACAACTGTGGTATACACAAATATGTATACTTAAATATGTATATTTAATGACAAACGGAACAAAAACCGATATTCATCACACAAAAATTTAGCCTGGGCTGAATCGAACCCGTGACAGTTTGAATTTCCAAACTCAATTCTTCACATTATCGGCTAATTCATTTTAATACTCTTAGATAAAGCGATTATATGAGAATCGGACGTTGAAATCTACAGTTACATAGTTTGTACGTACTTATACATAAATATCAACAGTTCTACTAATTGGCAGGTTAATGAAAAAATAAATACATGTGACAACATTGCTAATCACTACTGTTCAAATGTACGGTACAAGAAATACCGCTTTCAACCAGGTATACTCAACCTTTGTACCTATGATATGTTACAATAAACGAACGTGATTAAACGAATAAACTTTTGGGTACAAATAGAAATTATAGGCATTGTGAAAGCAGTGCTATAGATAAAGCTATAATTACCTTCATTGATGGATATTTGTTACTGTTTATACAAAACCATTAATATCTGTAAATTTTTTGGTTTATTCCTTAATTTACCTTATTGCTATTTTGCGAAATCTCTTCCAGATAACCCACAGATTTAACATAACACTTAACACTATAGATCTTATATAAAAAATTCTCGTGTCACAATGTTCGTTCTTGTACTCCTACCAAGCGGCTTGATTGATTCTCATGAAATTTTGTGAGCATATTGAGTAGGTCTGAGAATCGGCCAACATCTATTTTTCACACCCCTGAGTGATAAGGGTTGTCCACGCGGACGAAATCGCGGGCACAGCTAGTTAATCAATCATCATCAGCCCATATACGTCCCCACTGCTGGGGCACGAGCCTACCCTAAACCAGGGCGATAAGGCCTTAGTCGACCACGCCGGCCAAGTGCGGGTTGGTCGACTACACAACCTAAGAATTTCTTCTTAGGAGTGCAGGTTTCCTCACGATGTTTTCCTTCACCGTTAAAGCGTCGAATGTTGGTACATATTAATTTCAAATTTGAAAAACACATTGGTACCTGGCGGGGTTTGAACCGGCGACCTCTCGCATGGCAAGCAACGACCTTAACCACTCGGCCATCGACGCTTAGTTAATCAATAAAAATGGTCAATTGCAATATCGTATTTCTTATTCGTTTTAAAATGGTTGAGCACCCCTGCCACAGTGCATTCATCACGTACATTGCAGCGGATGCGTCCGACTGTAGCAACAAGCCGCGACTACCAACTAGGTACATACATACATATACATACACATATATACATATACATAAGTACTGCATAAGTATACAGTACATACTATAAGCTGCTAAGTTACTTGCTTGGGCGTGTCACCTTAAAGTTAAAGGCACTGTTTTAAAAAACAAGTGATGGTTGTAACTATTTTGGTAAGTAATTATAGATATCTTAATAAAATTTAACTAGTTAAATTATTTATCATATTGCAAAACCTAAGGATGTTGTGAGTTCTATGTGTGTTAACCGGAACCCACAAAATATCTCGCCAAATGGCGGTAATGATTAAACTTTCTTATTAAGACAACTGTCATCTTTAGTCTTGCCCGTGACCACGAGCGCTTAAAGAGCTCGAAACGTCAGGTATCTAAATAATATGTTAGTATGTCATTAAGCATCTCTTGAGAAAAAAAATATACTCATTTTACCTTTCTTTATTGCTCGGGTCCTGAATGGTTGTTTATCGATTATGCGTACTGTAAATATGCGTAGTACAATCATAAAGGGTAATTATTATTATGGTCATCAGGACATTTTAAAGGTTTCGTTTCTGCAATAAATAAATAAGTAGTGTAGGGCGCCCGCAGGCCAGGTGGTGTGACGATCTGCGCAGGATGGCTGGTAGGAGCTGGATGCGAGTGGCCGAGGATAGAGAGAAGTGGCGTGCATTTGGAGAGGCCTATGTCCAGCAGTGGACAGGAATGGGCTCATGATGATGATGATGAATAAATAAAAAAAGTGATTTCACAATTTCCCGAGATAGATGTTATCTTGTTGTATTTATAATTTCACTCAATTTCCGTGACTTCTACACATATATGTGTGTAGATGTATAAATAGTGTACTTGTAATCACGTTCATAGATACTTTTACCGTGTCACGGATTCTGTGAGAACTGGGGAGACATGATTGTGACACGCATGTGACTCACGAACCACCTATGAACCTTTGAGATGTTTCCAACAAAGCTTTTGCCCTTGTTTATAGAGATAAAGATTAGATGATAGATGATATTGTAAAGAAAGGTTCTAAAATCTTAATAAAGCTCTCTACCTGCGTATCGTGTGATTGAAGTCCTTGATCGCGTTAACATTACAACACATTCGGTTAAATTATGCCTATGACTTCTCAGGCTTTACTATAAAATTTACTAGGTACCAATTTTTTTTATAACTAACTAGTTGACCCGACAGACTTCGTCCTGTCAAAAAAATAGGAAAAAGAAAAGGGCTGTTTTTAGGGTTTTCCCGGCAATTATTCGATTTTTTCTCGCCGTAAGAACCATCCTTGGACTTCAACGAACATTTAAAAAAAACCGACTGACACAACGACGGAACGCAGCTTCCGCCGCCGCCATCTCTGCCCTCAGCATTGTAAATAACATATAAGTGTTATGATATGTATATATTCGGAATCCTCATTTCATCAGCTTTAATTTGATATGCATTTTGTTTTATGTTTATTGGTCTATGTCGGTAGGAACATCGAGTAATTGAAAAATAAGATATTTCGTAAATTACACCAACTTAAACACCACTAAAATCGTTATTGTGGCTAAACCTTAAAGGATATACATATGCTATCGCAGACTTTTTTATAGAACTTTTTGAGAAGAATAATTCCCCCATACATTGTTATTCTATATTTTGAGTTATTTCAGCAGCGCACGCAATGCAAGCCTCCAAAAAGCTCGTTTTTCTTCCGTCCGTCTGATAACTGTTACGATTACTCTAAAATTTCTTAAGTAGGTACACCTAAATTATACACCTATAAAATCCCTGGAATGTCTTCTTTTCATTATTGAAAACGTCATAGCTATTGATATAGTACTTTTTGAGATCCTAGGTAACAAACACATTTTGGGCGCCCTTCGCAACTTCATTTTATACTATGTATAGATAGGATAACAAGATGACCTCACTCCACCTGATGGTAATCAGTAGTAAGATCCACATATATGAGGTCGATAGGCACAATTTTTTAATTTAAATCTTTCCAGTAGTTTTTGTTTTAAAGCACAGAGAGACAAAGTTGCATTTATAGTATTAAAAAGGATGATCCGACACGAAAAGTGATCTACAAAAGCAAAACAAAAAACATTTCTAATGACTGTATAACTAAATTAGCTGTTTATGTGATTAGAGTTGTTCCTAGCTACCTGTTTATGTATAGTAGGTTCGACCACAGCTCTACCTTTGACATATTCCGCTCCGCCGCAGTTGCCAAATAAGCTAGAATTAAATGAACTAATTAAATTGCATTTTAAGTCAACTACATACATACATAAAATCACGCCTTTTTCCCAGAGGGGTAGGCAGAGATCACTTCCTGCCATGTGCTACGGTCCTGGCATACCACTTTCGCTTCATCCACATTCATCAACCTTTTCATGCACGCTAAATACTAAATACTAAAAAATTCTAACCTACTTATAAAAAAAAAAATTCAATGACCAATTTGTGTAAACAGAACAATTGTAGTAAACAATCTAAAAATGGATACCCTGCATCGCAAACATTCCATTCACAACCCATTCACAAACTACCAATATTGACCATACAAACGGTTCTAGGTTACAAGTCCATACATAGCTACATTAGCCTACAGATGATGTATGACAAATATCATACAGCCCCACACTGACCTCGACACCAGACCTTACCATCTTGACATGACGTAACATTCATTCATATTTGTCCCAGAAGCCATACAGTTGTGTGGGCTTTATCCTTGTGTATAAACTCAAATTTACGGTTAGTAGGCATACCAGTACATTAGTAGATTAAAAAGCGTCGATGGCCGAGTGGTTAAGGTCGTTGCTTGCCATGCGAGAGGTCGCCAGTTCAAACCCCGCCAGGTACCAATGTATTTTTCAAATTTGAAATTCATATGTACCATCATTCGACGCTTTAACGGTGAAGGAAAAACATCGTGAGGAAACCAGCACACCTGAGAGATTTTTCTACGGTGTGTGAAGCCATGTCAGAGGCCTACGGGCGGCTTAAACTCTGACACCAGGTTGTTCATCAACCATACGATAAGAAGAAGAAGAAGTAGATTACAAAACTACTAAACATGCTTAACGGCACTGTGTGATTTTCAAGTTTATTTTTTTTCTTAACTGACATACGATGATGGCTTGGAGTAGCCTTGTAATAGTTGCCGGACTTGCGGGGGAAAGGGTGGCTCTCACACCTAAACTTCTTTAGGTGCAACGAAACTTTTTCAATTTAAAAATAATATAATCACGAAGATATGAATCCTGATTCTGGTGGATTTAAAAATAGTAAAATTACAAAATATTTATTGTTAAGATTCGACACGCCTGTCGCCTAGCACTGATTTTCAGTCATTCCTTCATCTCTAGAGAGACTTTAAATCAGCGCTTCGCAGAATATCTGTTTTGCGTGTGCAAAAGCCGAGTTGTATGAGAAGGCTCAACTCATTTTCTTTTTTTTAATTGTTTGCAAATGGTTTTTTTTCTTGTTTCATAATTTGAATTTTCTTTGATTTTTATTTAATAAAACGTGATTTTTATTTATATGGTGTTTGTTTCTATAATTATTGAAAAAATTGTTTATTTTTTTTTCAGGTACGTTTGAAATACAATTTGAAAAATATCAAAAACAAAACGCAGCAGTCTCGATGGTATGTATTTTTAAACTTCAAAAAATAATGTTTTCTTTCATGATTTCAAAAAAACACAGTCAAGGTCTATCGACAACTTCGAACGTAGCATTCTCATTAACTTCGATTCAGCCGTTCGTAAATTCAACTCGTCCACTACCATTTGCCATTCACAAACGAAGCTTCATCGTGTGTAGGGTTCCCACAAGTCAGGGTAAAGCTGGACGCTGTTAATAGTGTCCGGTCAAAATATGTCGTATTATTTGGATAGGTAATTACTATTTTAATTTGTTGTTTGAATTCTATTCAAAGCTCTAAAGTAAATTTTAAATTAGAAAAAAATCGCATTCATGAGCCCGTCTAAACGGGGACTTGAACCACCTGTCTTCCGATATCGCGTCGGCTACTCTAACCAACTGAGCTATCCAGGTGTTAAGTCACCAATGCACCAGTTTCTTTTTTCTAATTTTAAATTTATGCATTTACTATTCGTTCGCTCGATTCGTGTGATTACGTACAACCGCTCTATTATTACTAAGTCAAAAACAACAATCCGCTCTTCCCGCAAGTTCAGTAATGACAAGGCATCATCAAACCATCGTCATAGTTAGTCAGGAAAAAAACACCAAGGCTATCAAAATGTATGATCCAACTGACTAATCTATCCATGGGACTGGCTCGATGGCGTATTGAATAATGCCCTTGACTGTTCCGCCAAAAGTCGTGGGTTCGATGCCCACTCAGACAAATATTTTTGTGATGAATATCGGTGTGTTTCTGGTCTTTAATTATAATATTTAAGTGTGTGTACACAACAGCTGTTGTTTCTGATATCCGTTACACAAATGCTTAAGCATCTTGCTTCTAAAGCGGAACAATTAATAAATAATATTAATCAAAAAGTAGTCTGGTTATAGAGGAAGATCCCAGAGCTGCCAGACATCACTTATTTTCTAATGGACAAAATATATACGATTGAGTAGTGGTGGGGTGTACTATCATCATATGACTAGTTGCTACCTTGACCAGACGGCCATTTTTCAGATATCAACCAATCAAGGTACATAGAAACACTGCTCACCTCACTTAAATTCTGATGGCTGATTTTAACATATATTTTACACAATATCATTAAAAATCAGGTTTCATTACTCCCAGACACATGCGGTCGGCGGTTTTACCTTACAGACGCTTTAAAGCTATGAAAAAATTTATTAAGTTTACTTATTTTCTGATGCTTTATTTTTATATATGTTATTGAAACAACTGAAAAGTGCTCATCTGACTGCAATAATCTTGGACCATTAAGGTCGTTGCTTGCCATGCGAGAGGTCGCCAGTTCAAACCCCGCCACGTATCACTGTTGTGATTGTGTGTATTTGAAATACATATGTACGATTATTCTTCGCTTTGACAGTGAAGGAAAGCATTTTGAAGAAACCTGCACACCTATAAAGACATTCCGAGGTTGTGTAGTCGATCAACCCGCACTTATCAACCTAGTTTAGGGTAGGCCTGTACCCCAGCAGTGGGGACTTATAAAGGCTGATGATGAGATTACTAAAGGGTTAATTATCCATATTTCAATTTAACAACACTGTATGTGATGTTGTGTCATAAATAAGGCGTCCAAACGATGTCGCCCATGGCGGCCGATCTCAATATAGATCAGGCAAGTACGCAGGACTTATTATAGTGCACAAGTATGCGCGCAAACACATGTGCACTCTCTGTTCCCTTACTCTCACAATTCGGTGAGACGGCAATCCGACATGACCGATCAGAGATTGGGTGCAGGACCACCGCTTAACATGCTTTCCGAGACACGGGCGTTCAACCGCCAACTTCCGAACTCCGGGCTGAGTAAATTCATTACAGAAAAAATCACACAAATTTTGCCCGACCCCGGACTCGAATCGGGGACCTCTCGGTCCCTTCGCTTGCTACAGATAGACCAACGAGGCAGTAATATGTAGTATTATGTATGTGTGTGTGTCATATACAAAGGACAAGTCAACCCTACCCAACCCATGGCCTGAGAGGTTAAACGGGCAGTAACTTTCGCCGTTGTCGTTCCGAATCCATTGTGGGTCACGCCCGGGATGGGAACCCGCAATCTTACTTTCATCGGGCGACCTCCTGCCCCGCTGCGGGCGACGCCGGGTTACCGAGCTAGAGAATAAATTGAAGAGGTTCTGGTTATGCGGTTATGATTATGTAACTGGTCCCGTGAGGACTTTGGTTGGTTGGTAGAATTTAAAGTAGTGATATGATGGATTGATGGATCTATGGATTCTAAGTTGTAGAGTATAGGTAGGTTTGTTTGACAAATCGTGGCATTATTAGAAACTACTGTTTCAATTTCTTTGATTGAGAAAGGTACATGATATATTGGGCGGCCATTACACATCTATTATATGAACTATACATTAACATAAACGGTACAGTAACCTAACAGATATTAAGTAGCAAATATATTTTTAACCATCATCCATCCATCATCAGCCCATATACGTCCACACTGCTGGGGAACGGGCCTACCCTAAGCCATAAGGCAACCACGCTGGCCAAGTACGGGTTGGTTGATTTACTTATTACTTCACATATATAACCTATGCCTTTTTAGTTAGTTTTCAAGTGGATATGTTTACCACATAAGTTCTCTCCACAATTCAATATGTGATGGATTATCATACAATTAATATAATGCCATCGTCAGCCAATTGTGAGCTCAACCATTTGAGTAAAGATAACGAGTTTTCTGGAAAACAATACCTAAACTAGTGCTGGCTAAAACGCGGATAACTATGTGACTATAAAGGCGAGTTTACACTAGACGAGCCAAAGGAAAGAGTGAGAAGGTACCCAGTTTAGGTCTAAATGTCAAGAATTTACCCTTCTTAAGTTAGCGGCTGCAAGCGCGTGCCTCGCAAAGCATGTTAAGGCGGTGGTCCTGCGCCTGATTTATGTCATGTCGGATTAATGTCTCACCAAACCATTAGACCATAAGGATAATGTGCACTTGTGTTTGCAGTTTGTTATGCCTTGGCTGTAACTGGCTGATCTCCATTAAAGTACCTAAAGATACCTTATTACTTCTCGTCTCATGGTCACAAATGGTATTCGAGGCTCTACACAGATTTTGGCTCCTCTCGAGCTCGGCTCTAGCTGCCTCTCTGGCTCTAAGTTGCCTCTAATTCGGCTCTAGCTTACTTCTAACTCGGCTCTTGCTCGCTTCCCCGACTCTAGCTTGCCTCTAGCTGGCCTCCTCGGCTCTAGCTAGCCTCTAGCTCGCATTTAGCTTGTATATTTTAGACGCACCTTTAAAATCGGTGCGCACTCGCAGCCCGTATACTTAGATCGAGATACAATCACGTCGCTTCATAAATCGTTAGATGATATCGATCGGTGCGTTTTTACACCTCCCGACACTCCTAACGATATCCCTGTAAGGGCTCTTTTACACTAAGAAGAGTTAGACCAGCAAAGTCAATAAGATATATCATAGGATAAAAAAAATAGAGCGTTCGACCGATTTCGGCTATGGCGGCCGATCTCAGTGAATCAGTATGTGAAACGTCGCTCCTAAGACCAGTGATGATGACAAAGTTACTAAAAGCCATCTTTTTTATCTTTGTAAGTAAGAAAATGTATGTGAGCACAGTCATACGGGAAATTCTGCCTTGCTGTCCATCTAGGATCCCCGAACACAGTCATCGTGGCTTTAGCAAAACAACGATATATATATAAAAAAATGCATGACATGTAAGTTTAGATAAATTAATTTTGATTTTGAGATAGATTTAACCCGAAATAAAATCATTTATAAAAGGCATCTTACTTACCTGCTAAACATAATGAATCTTTTAGCAAATTACCCAACAGACAAACCAACAAATACCTTCTTTATATGTAGGTAGATACCTACCGCTTGCAATAAAAATGCATGACAGCGAATGCACTGCCACAAGACATTTGTAAAGCGATCGCTGGGATCGGAATTGACCCATTATACTGTTAATTAATGGATTGGCTGGCGAACGCGTAATGGAGATGACGACATCGGTGCTTTCACAATGTACAGTGAGCTGCGTAAATATATGTTATTTGTTCGTAACTTAGTTATAGTACTGTAGGTAGGTTGGGTTATTGAGCCTCAAAAGATAGATTGCAAGAATATGCACTTAGCAAGTCTGGATTTTGATCTATATTACGTTTTTGTGATTCGTTTGTCCTAATGAATGAACTTTAAAAATAATCAACTTGTACCTGTCCCATCTTATGCCACGAATATTTACAACGGTGTTACATGGTGAGTGGAGATAAAGATGCAAGCACTTAATGAATTGTTTTTTCAAAACCTACTGTTTTGCACTATTTTAACGATTTTTATCTAATCTAACTTTACTCTGAATTTTATAGGGATATTATGGCTTTCTGAGGCACAGATCAATCGAGATTTGACGATTTCAGTAACTGATATAACTCGATAGTCCAATTTACCAATAGCAATATTTCCATTTTTACCACTTCATTAAGAAGGTGCAACAGGCTCAATATGGTCTATTGTGAAAAAAACGCGGCACTTCCTTTATATATCCGTATTGTAAACCCTGAAGCCTCTACAATTACGTAGAGACATTGCCGGTTTAAGTGTTCTCTACCGTCTCTATAATGAGGAATGCTCTGACAGGCTCAATATGGTCTATTGAGCCTGTCGACCTCATATGTGGATCTCACTGCCGCTTACCATCAGGTGGAGTAAGGTCATCTTGTTCGCCTTTTAAATAAAAACAGCCAGTGACCTAATATATCTTCGGCTGACTATACTTAGCGCGAACCTACTCAGGTATTGCGGTGAGTGCACGCGTTCCCAGGGAAGCGCCTAGGTTTCCCCACGGATTCTTGGGAAATATTCACTAGCCTCCTTTGTATGGAGGCCTATTGATAAGGCGATAGATTTATTATATTGTTTACTCTTTTTCAATTGTTGCCACGGTAGGTATTTAACACTTTCTACCACACATTTTTTTTTTTGGATAATGTGTAAGTCACTTCCCGCGTCTGTCTGTCTGTTTTTTTAATAGATAGAAGGTTTCAAAATGAAGGTTTTTATCAATTCTTTAATAGTATAAAGAGTTTGTTCGTTTGAACGCACTAATCTCAGGAACTACTGGTTCAAATTGAAAAATTATGTTAGATAGACCATTTATCGAGGAAGGCTTTAGGCTGTATAACATCACGCTACGACCAATAGGACCAACACAATGGAAAATGTGTAAAAAAAAACGGGGGAAACGCGGAAGAAGTTGCTGGCACAGCTAGTAAAAGCTTTTTCCAAACTGAACGATTAGAGTATGACGACATTAACTACAACGACCATTTCATTGGTCACCATGCAAAAAGCGAAAGAGTCCATAAGAGCCAGTTTATTTAATCATCTCGTCGCTTCGGCTGCGCACGCGCCGGGCGATAAGCGCGCGGTTTGGAAATCGAAAGTACTCTACATATTATTGCGTACGAGATACGAGATCGAACCGAACGCTCGGGCACACAAGTGGCTGAGTGTTAACTGTGGTTTCGCTTTTTATGAGGTTAAAGATTTGTATACATTTTAATTTTTTTTTTTATATATTAAGCTAACAAGATGACCTCACTCCACCTGATGGTAAGCGGTAGTGAGATCCAAATATGAGTTCGACAGGCACAATAGACCATATAGAGCCTGTCGCACTCACCCTGAAAGCCCGCTTAAAGAGGAGACCACAGCTGCGGCAACAACGAGACAAGGCGTAGAGTCTCGCATTGGTATTGAGCTGTGCGGGTCGGAGTTGGCCAGTCCGCCGGACAGAAGGGCCCCCGTTTCTACGAGTCCCCTTGGCCGGCGGGCTGACCCTCTTCGCTCGCACAATACCGCCGCCAAGACTCCACTGGTCCGGCGCTAGCCCCAACAATGGTCCCCCCTGGCTCCGGTTCGTACAGTGCTGATCCCGGAACGCGACCTGACCAAGAGAGGTCAGAGTCACTTGGCGGGTTTTACGCAACTGTATGGTGGTGGTAAATTCTATAAAAAGGCCTATATTATTTATGCGGGATCTTATCTCTGATAATTTGTGAAGCCGATCCCGACCGCATCGAAGTACCTAAATCGTATTTGTAAAAGTATGGCTAATGTCCATCCACAGGCTCTAGAAAATCTGTTTCCCAAATTTTCTTTAAATCGTTTCAGAAGTTTTGGCATAAAAGAGCAAAAAACCAACAGACACAATAAATATAGCATTTACTACTTACATAATACATATTAGCAAGAATTACTAACACGCGACTAAAAAGTCTGACGCACAGAACCTCCATAAACCCGGAGCACTTTTGTCCGCGTAGGTACGTACCCGGTACATTTATGGAATTCTCTCATAAAGCTCGGTCGCGATAGTGAGTATTTGCCTGCCAAAGCACTGGATAACTGGCGAGTGGGCCGCGGAGCCGACGGGCAAAAACCTGTACGGAACTTTGTATGGAAATGGTTTACAGGCAGGGGTAGCCAACCTGAACGCTGTTAGACAATTGTGAGACAGGGGTGAGAGTTGTCCGCTCAAATGCAGTGATGATGTAACGGCTACTCCAAGTCATCATTGAAGTTAGTTAGGAGAAGAATCACTAAAAAAAATTTAATTATGTTATTTATCACTACGAGTAACTTATGGGAAAATATAAAATACCTGTCAAGTTTAGATTCTTTCAAAATAGAATAAATTCATCGCTTGTTATTTCAGACAGAGATTTTTATAAAAATTAATTCTGATTAACTTACCAAAAATCTATTCCTCATCATTCTTTACGTAAGAAATATGTAATGTACCTAGTACCTATCATTTAATCATAAACAAATGCTGGTTAACATACTGTGATATTTGGTAATCCTCTATGTATTTATAACACATTTTATCCCATATGCCTACATTTTAACTGTTTACACACAAAAAGGTTTACACCCCCTGAGCTTTGTACGTCTTTTGTGCGAGTCACTCGTAAACCCATTATAGTCCGTAAGTGACGATGGTTAAGCATTATAAACATTGAATAGGAATATTTATTATCATTGGAAATCGCAAGACAACATGGAAATGTTCACCACACCTTCCCAGCTGTGTTTATCTGAGAAACGGCGATAAAGTAGTAAAGCCATGACATGGAAAATGAGGAAAGATATAATGTATTACTATTAAATAGTAAATATATTATATGAAACTATAAAATCTCAAATAATAGTCATGCTCAAATAATAATTTCAAATAATAGTGTCATTTAGTTTTTAAAACATGCAGATCATAAATGCATGCAACCCTTTCGTAAAATTCCTAATGAAGATAATTTTAATTGTCACACATTACAACTTATGATAATTTGATATTGTTTACATGGTAATTTCTAATATTAGTACTAGTTAGTATACATTAATTTAATTATAAAGATGGCATTTATTAAAATCTGACGTTTAAATATGCACGTAATAAGATTTCCTGGTGCGTTGTGCAAAATTAAAATGTATGTGTAGTTACTATCCGCTTCCTTGATATAAATACTGAATTGTATTCCGTATAATTAATGCAACTTAATCATTAACATAGTCTTACTTTCTTTTTCGTTGAAATAGAAATAAAATTACCCGACTAGGGTAACTAAGTATTAAAGATCCTGTTTTAACAATAACACCTGTAGCAACATTTAGAAAAAAAAAGGATTTGTTTGAACTGTAGAGGGATTGGAAATGATTTTGGATTTTGATGATATACATATACTACTTGCTAAATAAAGTAGGTTCTTAGGTACTTGGCTAAGTATTTACAGCTACTTTAGCATCTTTTTTTAATTATCTAACAGTATTTAGGGACTTTTATCATTATTGACATGTCAGCCCCATCGAAATACACTTAGCATCTACAGTATTCGTTTTAGTTATTCTTAGAAATGTATAAGATACACGTCTTACACCGTTACGTATCTTTATAACCAAAATAAATGTTATTACAACATAACATAGTCAATATATCATTAAAAACGAAAGCCTCCAAGTCCATATATTACGGATTAAAGATAACATTTAGTATCTACTTATCGCTAGAAGATAGATCACTGCCGTTTATCCGGCGCTGTTTTATTGAAATTTTCTAACAATCCAATCGTAAATCTGCGAACACAATGGCTTTAGTCCCGGCCATCTTACATTGTATCACTTTCGCTTTGTTAGTTTTCAAAAGGTCCTAAAAGTGGCGGGTTTTTAGGATCTAACTTGATAGAATCCAGTGCTACTGCTAGACTTTAAAAATGTCCGAGTGGTTAAGGTCGTTACTTGCCATGCGAGAGGTCACCAGTACAATCCCGACTACGTACCACTGTCTTTTATATTTTAAATTCGATTATTAGACGCTTTAATGGTGAAGGAAAAACATCGTGAGGAAACCTGCACACCTATGAAGAAATTCTAAGGTTGAGTAGTCGCCCTACCCGCACTTGGCCAGCGTGGTTGACTGAGGCCTAATCGCCCTAGTTTTGGGTGGGCCCGTACATCAGCAGTGGGGACGTATAAGGGCTAATGACGATGATAAAGATAAGCTATCGAATTCGATATATCCTTGGAACCCAATTTACCAAACAAACATTGCATGAGGTAAAAAACATATTCCCGTGGGGATTGGAATCCATTACCACTGGACTATCGAGGCCTAATATATGTAATTATAGGTAAGTACCTACCTACTTTAATGTTACATTACCACTTACTATTACCCAAATTAGTTGTGTAAGCCAAGTCATACATCTACCGAGTTTCTCACTAATTTGTTCAAGTAAACCCTTAACAAATTCACCACATTGTCGATCTGATTTTGGTCGTGTGACAGTCATGTACTGTACAGTTAGCAACAAAACTCATAAAAAAGAAATATTTAGATCAATAGTACAAAAGTCAGCAACAAAACTTCTTCGGAGTAAAGTAAGAGAATATTGGCTAGAACATTTTCCATTTCAATATTTTACTTACAGTATTCTACAATGCCGTGATTGATATAATTCGCTCAATAGGTACTTCAGTTCAAAACCACTGAGTAAAGCATGATGCCCTTCAAAGTGCACTCTAAATTTTAAATATTTTTAATTTTCTGACGTGTCACAAGGTAAAATTAAGGACAGCCAACCATCACTTAAGAAACTTGTTTAGGTATTTGTGTTATCTTTACTAATATTATAATGCGAATAACGCAATCACGCATAGAGCATTTGGTACTGATATAGTCCAGAGCCCGAGAAAGGAGATAGGCTGCTTTTTAAACGACTGCGCCATAAAGAAGAAATGTTTTACCCGTTAAACGTCTCTACGCGGACGGAGTCGCAGGCGGAAAGCTAGTTTCCTATTAAACAAAATTTATATTATTTGCCAAAAAAAGTTTTTTGCCGACTGTACACCTGAACAACATTGCCGATCTGTCGTTCGTCTGTTTGTTTGTCGTTGCGCAAACTGTTACTTCATTAGGTGAATGAGAATTCCTTAGTATTTTGTAATAGTCCGATGTCTTAAAACCGGCGACCACGTAGGAAGGTAGCTAATGAAAATAAATATACTTCGTTTTGATCTGATTTATTATACCTACTGATTAAAGTGAACAGAGATATGTAGAGTTCGCTCGCGACCACGATTGGTTTGACCCAGTCGAAACGTCGGGCAGTAAGTAGCTATGTAATTTGCTACTCCTAATATCGCGTGTAGACCCATAAAGACATAATTTTAGTGGGATACATTGTGCACGGGAGTTTGCTGCGAAGATCGGCTATGTAAGTCATCTTCGTGCGCATCAGCGCAGACTCAATTAGGAGTTGAAGTGGTCGCCATGGCCGAAATCGGTCGGAAGTAATCAATCAATCAATCAATCAATTTTAGTGTAATGGAACGCGAAAGTCTAAAATCTTACAAAGTGAACAGATTTTTTTTGCCTATATGAAATAACTCTGTTTTCCAGTCTGTCGCGTATTCAAGTCTACTAATTTTTTTTATTTAAATCGATTCTTTAAACGATTTTAAATTACATTTGTTTACCTTAGTCTATTGGACTGAGAAGACAAGGACGTAAATCCGTGGACCTATGTAATGACTCTATGTTTTTAAACGAATATTAAAACAACCTTATTTTATGAGTACATATGTTATCTTTCTTTTTTTTACATTGCCTGTAATGTCCCACAACTGGGCAAAGGTCTCTCCTTTCATTTTATTACCCTAATTTTTATAGACACTCACTTTATTTTTGCAATAAAGTAAGTTACAAAATGTACTAAGTTCACATACTGATCGTCGCGTTTGACCAAATCCAAGCTCTACTTTTAGCTAACTGTGGTTAGATAATAATATCTCTTTTATAAACCTGAAGAGTCCGTTTGCTTCTTTGTTTGTTTAAACGCTAATCTCAGGAACTGCTGGTTTGATTGAAACATTCTTTTTGTATTGGATTGACTACGCTGCGACCAATAGGAGCAAAGAAAAAATGGAAAATTTGTAAAAAAAAACGGGGTGAAACGCGATAGAAGTCGCTGGCAGAGCTAGTAATTAAGATGAAGTTACACGCACGTAAACACCCAATCGACGTATCTTAACAGTAGTACCAACAAAACACCAGAAACCAGTTCAATATCCACCAGATGTAACGATAATGGGACAATGGGCGAATCCACAAAACAAAGAGAGACGCCGGTGAGGGAGAAAGTGTTAGACGATGCGTATGTATTAGGCGCGCGCGCAAGTATTAACGTAGAGTTGCAGAGTGAGCGGTGATGTCAACACACATTTTGGAAAATGATTTTTTTTTATAATAGTCTAACAATATGTCCTCACGCCACCTGATGGTAAGCGGTAGTGAGATCCACACATGAGGTCGACAGGCACAATAGACCATACTGAGCCTGTCACACTCACCCTGAAAGGCTGCTTAAGTGCCGTTTCACGCTCCGCCTGAGACCGAGATCATTGGAGGCAAGGAAAACATGGGCATTCGATGCCCTAATCACTATAATACTAATTGTTATCGGATTAATGGAATAAAAGTTGGTTTACTATTTCCGAGGTTTAACATACGTAGATCTACATAAACTTCTTCGAGTTAGGAACACTGTGTGCGCATCTAGTTGCGCACACAGTGTTCCTAACTCGCGTTGCGCACACAGTGCTACTATTCGCGCCGATTTTGACCTACTTTAAAGGAAGAAGGTTCCAGAGACGAGTGTTTTTAAGGGTTTTTAAAAAGATACTTCTTCAAGCCATCGCCGTGGACAAAAAAAAAGACGTGTGGCACTCGGGGACTGCCTCGGTATAGCTATTGCATAGCATCGTCCGATTTCGGAGCAGCTCGTCTCGATTCGTGCGAGTTTCGTAGAGTCGTACAATACGTTTAACCGCACGCACACAAACACCGTGCCGAAGTCTACCGAACTGAAACGACGTTAGACGATCGTGAGGTTTTTTTCGTTACGGAATTTCTTGGTTCGTTCGCCGCGCTCAAAGCCCGCGATAAAAGCTATGCAATAGCTCAATAATTTAGATTTTGCATGATAGATTTTGCATGATATTAATAAAGCTAAGTGAGATATTTTAACGGAACTAAGGAACAATCGTGTAGGTAACTTGAACATGCACGGCGCGCGCGCAGGTCTTTGTCTTTAAGCGTTCGTCACGCCGCAATACATTTACGTCAGTGGTGTATTATATACTAGCTGTGCCGGCGACTTCGTCCGCGTTTCTCCGCACATTTTCCATTGTTTCTTTGCTCCTGGACTATTAGTCTCAGCGTGATGTTATGCTCAAGTCTTCCTCGACAAAAGGTTTATGTAACACAAAAAGATTTTTTCAATTCGAACCAGTACTTCCTGAGATTAGCGCGTTCAAACAAACAACTCAACAGCTTTATAATATTAGAATAGATGTTATAATGATACAGATGTTATAATGCCCTTAGGGCATTAAGAAACCCCAAATTAGACTCTAAACTTGTCGCCAATGCCATAACGGTACTTAATAACCTAGGGAGGCAAAACAAGGTGAGGCTAATATGGATACCAGGCCATGAAGGGTATAAGGGAAATGAAAAGGCAGATGAACTTGCGAGAAGAGGCTCAGAAGCAAATCATATTGGACCAGAGCCATTTGTTGGGCTAGCGTTAAGCACCGTCAATATGGCATTTAAGGAACATGTTGATAATGAGCGTTGGAAGCATTGGAAGAATAAACCAGGTATGGTTCACTCCAAGAGCTTTATTGGAGACAATCCAAAAACGTGGTACAAAACCATGATGGGTGGAAGCAGACTTCAAAGTCTACTCATGGGAGCGCTAACAGGGCTCTACGTCACCAACTCATTACTGATGAAAATGAGACTGTCCTCAAACAGCGACTGTAGAGCTTGCAAGGAAGAAATGGAAGACATGAAGCATATTTTATGTGAATGTCACTCACTGGCCAGACACAGGCTCAGACTTCTGGGAACGGCTTATCCGAAACCAGAAGAATACAGGCACCTCAGACCCAAAGACGTTATTGCATTAATGCATTTGATCTTCAGGGAGTAGGTGTATTAAGGTAGGGGAAACACAAAAGATCCCTGAGGGTCGACGTGAACCGGTTATACGGTCCCCGCGTTAAGATAAGATAAGATATAATGATACAAAAGTTCGCACTATAAATTAGTTATTTTGTTTAGTTATTGCGAGTAGGAATTAGTGAAATACTTTTTTATTCGGGATACTTAATCCGATGTCAGATCCGATATAATTTTTTTTTCATACTACCGATTTTAGTTATCAGCGTTACCGCTGAGGGCGCTGTAAATTTTTTTATAGACATATTTACATAGGCGATATCGTATCTTTCACTTTTAAACTCACAGTACCTACGATACTGAAAGCCTAACGGTCCTCCACATTACTCAACGAAGTCCTCACACAGCTCGTAAAACTGAACTTTACGTTTAAAAAAGGTCCATTGTGTGCAAACATGCCCATGAATACACATTGCATTGTTTACAAAGCTCTGATGCACTCAGCGGACTGCAGGCATTTTAATATCATCTTTAAAACGCAGCGGCGCCCGTTGTCATTCAAAGATCATTTGTGTCATTTGTGGTAGCTGGCCGGGGTGGCACAGTATAGCAATAAGCAAAGTAACAGCTGAGATTAACACTTACTTTTGTAGTAATCGGGTAATGACGCTAAAACTAAGTTGTCGGTCAAAATTACATGACCTATTTTTTTTTATGCTAATAAGATGATCTTCGCTCGGGGTTCGCTCGCGATCAAGATTGATGTAACCCAGTCGAAACGTCGGGCAGTAAGTAGCTATGTAATTGCTACTCCTAATATCGCGTGTAGACCCATAAAGACTAATATTTAGTAAGATAATCTTACTCCAGAGATCCTCATATGAGGTCGACAAGCACAATATACCATATTGAGACTGTCGCACTCACCCTGAAGGCCTGCTTCAATGCCGTTTAACCCCGCCTGAAGAGCCCGGGATCATAGGAGGGAGGGAAAACATGACCCTATAACACAAGTGGCGGTGGCGGTAGCGGTGGCTCGCTCGGTACGGGCGGCTCGTACAACCTTAAGTATTTCTACCGCGGTCGCTACCGCCACCGCCAGTTTGCAGCCATAGTATGACATCTCTTTCAGTCCAGACATGTGTCTCTGCTACCGTTTCCACTGTGTCATGGAAGTTTCCTTTGAGTGGCGAACAGTATTCCTGTGATCCCTATAATTAAACCCTTCCCCACTTATGACGGTAATTAGCAGCTTTTTATGTTAACGGTACCCGGCTGTTGTCAACGAAGACTCTATTCTATGGAAGTATAAAAATAACTTAACTATGTTATTATGATGTTGAATAAGATATTTGTGTTGATACAATTAACCAATTTTTGCGGGGACCTTAAGAGATGTATTATATACTACCATGATAATAAATTCATTTACTTAGGCTTTGTATTCTTAGAAAAAATTTAGTAAAACCTAAAAAATTAAGATTATATTGTTAACAACTAATTGTAAAACTATATGTATTATTATGAAGTGTGACTAGCAAAATGAATAAATAAATAAATAAACTTAATAAAACGAATACTTTAGGGGGACTCCTAAAGATCGTGATTTCTTAACGATAATGGAACGAAACTCTATGTCTGCGACTCCCACTTGGCCGGTATCTTTTTTTTTTTTCAAATAAATCTTTACATATTCGCACATAGTCTAAATCCTACATGCAACAAGAGACCCGACTTGCTCTTTAGGGCTCTTATATATATTGTACTCATTAGTATAAGAACTTTGTAATGAACGTTATACAAACCGATTCGCTCAACCAACACCGCCCTTCGACCTTCAACATAATATTAGACAAATACAGAGTGCCGTTATGACCCCATGGGAAGGCATTTCCCATACATTTTCCATAAAATAAATCCGACTCCATTTGGCTAGGTTACATTCATAACTCAAGTGGATGGGCGTACCTTAGATCATATAACGACCGGAGAGGCGGCATTTCTTTAATAGAAATAACTGTAGGTTATCCCATAGGATAAACTGGGCGTTAACGCCCTTTTTTAGGGTGCGGGACCTCAAAATGATAAATGAGACCCTTATAGGATCACTTCGTCGAACGCGTAGAAGTGTAAACCGTAGAAACTGTTAATAAATCACGATTCTTACTCTATGGAGATCTAGAGGGGCAGACTACCAAATGACATAAGTAAAAACATAACATTTTAGCTGAGCATAGCATTTTTTACCTAGGACCTCTAGTTTAGTACCTTAGACTATTGAAGCTTCGTTTCCTCTCCGGTACAAAGTATTACTCATAGGCACTAGCCCTTCGCGTATGTCTATCTGTCCGTCCCAATGCTAGCGAAGAAATAATTTAGCTTAGACAACCTAGCGGTATTAAATACAGCTAATATCAAAATCCACTTTGAAGACTCAAGAGTCTATCCATATGGTTGCTAAGTAGAAGTAGATAGGATTTACAAAGCAGAAAAATATCAACGCGTTAAAATTCTAGTACTCCATAAGTTACATTTCCTAAGGTTTTATTTTGTTTCTGATCAGTGTCCTAGGTTCATGAAGAAAGAAAAGCATATTTTTTTATTTATTTCTATGTACATTAAGTAAACTAAAAAAATACACAGTTGCGAACACAATTTTATCTATTTATAACTAGTTTTTCTGCCTGTGAAACATAAAGAGGTAAGCAAATTTTCAACGCTTTTCCAATATTGGAAGTACTGGTGAAAGAACTGTGTCATAACCGTCAGATATCAAGGAAAACGTTTATAATAAAAAAGAAAAAATAACAACAACTACACTTTCGCTGAACTGTGTCGACCCACACAAATCGATCAGTCCCATAAAAGTTCGATACAAAAAATTTGTAAAAATAATATCGCAATCGCTCGCTAGCAATATGGAACGAAAAATTGAAAGTTTTCATCGTAAAAAATGGGACTAATCTTCTTATAGAAAACTAGTGATACCCCTCACTTCGCTTCGTCCAACCTTCCTCTTGAATCCCTCTATCTATACTAATATTATAAAGAGGAAAGATTTGTATTTTTGTATTTTGTATGTTTGTAATGAATAAACTCAAAAACTACTGGACCGATTGCAATATTTTTTTCACCATTAGAAAGCTGCATTATTCAGAAGTAACATAGGCTATATATTATATTTTTTTTTAAATTAGGGATCCTTACTAAAACTCCAATAATGTAACCCAAGGTGTAAAAAATAGACCTTTGAAATTTCTTACGTCGCCTGCGCTGCGAAAACTATTGAAGATAGAACAAAACCATTTACTAAGACTTTGCAGAACTCATTATTATCTACAAAAAGTGTCGCGACAGCATATGTCTAAATATTATAGTTATGTCACAGCAAGTGGTTTTTTATTCTAAAAATTTAATTTATATGCCGCCGCTTGAAAGGGCTCTTTATTTGTACCTTAGTATTAATCCTTAAAAAAATAAGTTACTTTATATTCAAGACGGCTTCAATACCTTTTTACAACTTTTTGAATTATTCAATTCGGACATTTAATTCGGATGATATCACGAGTTTAAAAATGCAAGTATTAGAAAAAGTCGCGTGGTTGCCGCCACCGCGCTCAGCTAGCCAGCATGCGATGTGGGCTCCATGTAAGCCTCACTGGGGTACGGGGGAGTCAATGTAACATGTAATATAATAATATTATAAAGAGGAAAGGTTTGATTTTTTGTTTGTTTGTTTGTTTCGAATAGGCTCCGAAACTACTGCACCGATTTGAAAAAATCTTTCACTGTTGGAAAGCTACAATATCCCTGAGTGTCATAGGCTTTTTTTAGATAAAAAAAAATAGATTTCTCTTACGTGGTTAAAATATATTACATAGAGATAGAGATATCCCCGAAGCGAAGCGAGGGCGGGTCGCTAGTCTTTTAAAAAACCCCTATCAAAACCCGTTGCGTAGTTTTAAAGATTTAAGCATACATTACATGGACGGTAGGCAATGGACGTAGCTACGGTACCGTAGAGGTGCACTAAGAAAGGAACTCCCGAAAATACCACGGGAACGGGAATTAGCGGGAAAATCCTACTGTATGAAAAATCTAAACCGCTTAAGTTAGACGCTTGAAATTTGGCATGCGGTAGGTACTATCGGCAACGCTGGCGGTCGACCACCTATAAGGTGAAAATCGCTTGGCAATTTCGCGTCTGTCAGAGCAAGCCCCGCCCAATTGTGGTCAAGGAGCTGGCGATTATTTTTTGGTAGATATTTGAGGCATGCTGAAAACTTGTCCTGTACCTCTCCTATTATATCCCAACACAAACCCGCAGACCTGGCTGAGTACCGGGGCTAAACCAAACCCCAATTTTTTTTATTTAAAAATATATTTTATAGTCCAAAAAAATATAATTTGTCAGTTCACCTGACAGGTAGAAGTTCCATCGAAATAATTTGTCTTAGTGAGTCTTATTTTTTAGTTATAAATAAAAATATGAAAAATATTTTTGGGGGTTTGCTTTAGCCCCGCTACTCACCAGCCAGGTCTGCAGTTTCGTACTGGGATATAATAGGAGTGGTACAGGATAAGTTTTCAGCTTGCCTCAAATACCTACCAAAAAATTCTTGCTAGCCCTCCTACTATTGGAACGATTTTGCTTGGATTATGACAGATTTTCTTTAAGTGCTCTTCTATTGGCCAGTGGGCGGGGCTAATGGCGTTTAAAGAAATCTGTTTGAAAAGTGTACTACCGCCAAAATTTCTGGTTGTACCTTATTAAACTTAATGCTTAGTTGCAACAGAATATTTGCAAAATTTTTACGGGAACGGGAGTTCTTTTGTATGAAACTTTTGTATGAAAAAACCTAAACCGTGTAAATAATTATTCCACGCGGACGAAGTTGCGGGCACAGCTAGTCTATATTATTTCGTGCCTAGTTTAAGTTTAATAATATCCGTTCCCAACCGCCGTTACAAGATAACCGTTTCACCGTTCATTATCAAGGAATCAAATACTGTCAATATCACAGTTTCCCACAGAATCTTAATTATTTGCCTTGAGATCTAGCTATCGGAAAGGACATTATTAATAGCATCGTTACAGTCACGGTGTAACCTCTAAACTCTAGTCGTGGTCCGCATATTAAGTAATATTAAACAGTTACAGTTTATTTGAAAAGCATTTGTTCGACATCGACTCGTCATACGTGAGCTGAAAAAAATGGCCAAGCGTGAACCGTGTGGAGATTGATAAATGTTCCTTTATTATTTAATTAAATTATGGGCTTTTCGTGCTAAAAGGTTAGTATACTGCAAGACGTCTGCAAACGTCATAGTAAGGAAATGAGGAAAAAAATCAAGGATTTAAGGAACTTTTTTGTAGGATTTTACTCTCCTTTATTTTACTGGCTGGCAAGTGCTAGACATAATTCTAAACCTAACCTAGAACATATACCGTTCAAACTAAACAAATAAACCATTAAATTGATGCCGTAAAATAGAGTCGATATTTTTATATCTGACCGTACCATAATCTAACGTCATAACAATAATAAAAGTATTAAATTGTTAATGAAATAAATTATCAAATATTATTTGTGTTCTCTAAGTTCACTCGATTTACAACTTAATGTTGGTGATCAATTAATGAAATAAAACACTAAAAAACTTTTGACAGCCGACAGTGGAAAAAGTATCAGGTTACTTATCCATTTAGAATCCTCGTATAGACCCTCAAAAATGATCTCACAGCTACCCAAATCACGTCCCATCGCTATCACGTATCATGTCAATGCCATACGGTGCCACTATAGCAATATCCATCTGCCAAACTAGTCACGACATTATTTCAAACTTTACAAGCTACAATATAGAGGCGAGAATTCGTTGTGGCCTTTTTGGACAGCGGCAATTCTAATTATTTTATGGTAGCCAAGTATTTACCTGCAATTACAGTGGCGATGAACCTAAAGGTGTGGATAGATTTGAGTATTTACTTGTGACAAAATAACCAGCTACTTTACGGCTATAGAACTTTTATCAAGTGCCACCAACATTTCGCCGAGGCAAGTTTCTTTTTGTTTTTTTTTTATCCAGTGGGTAAACGGTTCAGTTTGTACTACAAGTAATCATAAAAAAATTATCAATCTTATAGATATACTAGCTGTGCCCGCGACTTCGTTCGCGTGGACTACAGGATTTTACATTCAAAAGTTTTTTCCCAATAACTCTCGTTCCCGAAGGAATTTTGCAATATCCTGTTGCAACTAAGCTTTAAGTTTACTAAGGTACCTGCATGCCAAATTTCAAGCGTCTAACTTAAGCGGTTTAGATTAACGATCTTCCACATACAACTGTGCGAAGTGTGCAGAGTGCATAAACAGTTATAAAGTGAACTTATATCCTAAATTATTATCATAAAATTCATTATTTGGATAAGTAAATGTACATTGTCTAGACTTACCCTAAGACGGTATAGAGTAATCTAATAACAGGTACTCCATTAATGACGTCATAAACCAAATTGAAGATTTGCCAATTAAAATGGCTGGAAATGAAAATTGGATGATGAGATGGGGTCAGCGACCTTCGAGTTCGTAGTCCTCTTACAATCCAATTGGTAAGCTTGAAAAAGAGTTAAATTAAATAATTAAATGCTTACCTACGTGCTACATCATCAGAGTTAAAGTACATTTATGTCCTTGAGTGCCTTGTTGGTCTATTGGTCGCAAGCGCTACGTCAGGTCCCCGGTTCGAGTCCAGGGTCGGGCAAAATTTGTGTGAGTTTTTCTGTAAAGAAAATATTTATTGATTCAAATAAAATTAATCTATTTTACTACTAAGATAGAATCATTTTACGGCGAGAAAACAACCACTAAAATTTCACGGTGTATATAGATAGATATTATTATTATTACATTATGTCTAGATATAGAAGACATTCCTTACGATGTCTTTCTACAGTTATCTAACAGGTCTAACCTTCCGGTCAAATATTTGTTTAAGCATAAGCGTCGACAAAGTCGAAACAATTATCATGTCATCGACAAACATAACGCTAATTGTGGCACGGAAATGTATGTGTTTTGAAGATTGGAGGCTATAATAAGAATGGGAAGGTATACCAAACCCGGTTGTGTATCAAATAAATTAGACACATCATTTGTTTAAATAAAATGTAAGTTTTTTTTCTTTACTGATTTACGATGATGGCTTGGAGTGGCCTCGACATCATCACCGGACTTGCGGGGAGAGAATGGCTCTCACCCCTAAAATAAAAAAAAACAAGTATTCCTCATATATTTGAATGTATAGGATTGGTTTCGTTTAAAAGATGTGCTAATCATTCATTCGTAACTTATTTTCTAACTCAACTATAAACTATTTGAGTATGATTGTAATATTGAACTTCTTAAAAGTGTAGGCAAGTTGCCTACCCTTCTATAATTACTATAATTAGGTAGCCTTACCATGGACTCATGGACAGACTGAACCTTTTCCAGAAAACCTAAATTTTTTTCCTTTACCGTTAAAGCTTTAAACAATCGTACCTACATATGCATTTCAAATTTAAAACAGTGGTACGTGACGGGGTTTGAATAGGCGACCTCTCGCATGGCAAGCAACAACCTTAACCACAGGGCATCGACGCTTTTTTTTTCATATATACCTACATACATACATATGTACGTTTATTTGACGCTATTAGCGTGATGGAAAATATCGTGAGGAAACCTGTGATGAAATTCTAAGGTCATTTAGTCGACCAACCCGCACTTGGCTAGCGTGTTTGACTAAGGCCTGACCGCCCTAGTTTAGGGTAGACTCGCGCCCCTCGGTAGACGTATATGGCCTGATGATGATACCTAATAAGGCATCCCTCTTCCGTTTCGGAAAAACGATAAAATGAACATTCTACCATAGATATAAGAGGTGCTATCAAATATAGTCATTGAAAACAAGGATTATAGTAAGTACATCGTTTGGCCAACCTATAAAGGAACCACTTTCTGAAATCGAGTTTCATAAAGCTGATAAAAGGCACTTCGAGTTAATCCGTTCAGAAATTGATTCTATCCTCATTATTAATAATCTTGGCCATTAAGTTATGTGACATACGCTACCACGTACTATATAGGCGGTGTGGCTTGTGAAATCAATATGGCGCTGTTTTTAGTGTTGGGAAGAAACTTCAAATATCGGTAATTGATTTTAATACATAATTTTTTATTATAAATTGTAGTAAGCCCTGATCGTTAGGGTAGGCCCCATATTACAGCAGTGTGGGGACGTGTTTGGGCTGATGGTGAAGGATAGATTTAATTAAAAAACTGAAAATGTTCGGCATATTTACCATGTTGTTTTGTTTTAATGAGCTCCCGATATTTCGGCACTGTTGCAAGCGCCATGATCACGGGTGAATTGTGAGATTTCATTAAAACTGTAAGCGGGATTATTTATAACTCGGCGACTATAACAAGGTACAAAAGTCTATATGTCCCAACTCTATCACTTACCGGCTCTAGTTACGCCGACCGCATCCCTTGCGCGCGCGCCGCTCTTCCGTCAACTCTAGATCCCTTCGAGTTGCGTAATTCATCGATTCCTTCGTAAAATGAGGGTTTAATTACTCGTTTGATTGGGACAGTTGATTAGTTGTAATCTAATGATATGCGTGGCCGATCCACTTTAACTTTTTGACTTTGATGGTACTTTTTTACGCAAAGCGTGTCAAATACATATTATGTAAAAAGAAGCTTTTTTAACTGCCTCGTTGGTCTATTGGTAGCAAGCGCTGCGTAAGGACCGAGAGGTCCCCGGTTCGAGTCCGGGGTCGGGCAAAATTTGTGTGAGTTTTCTGTTATGAAATTACTCAGCCCGGACTTAGGAAGTTGGCGGTTGAACGCCCGTGCCTCGGAAAGCACGTTAAGCCGGTGGTCCTGCGCCCGATCTCTCATCGGTCATGTCGGATTGCCGTCTCACCGAATCATGGGAGTAAGGGAATAGAGAGTGCACTTGTGTTTGCGCGCACACTTGTGCACTATAATATGTCCTGCGCACTTGGCTGATCTCAATTGAGATCGGCCGCCATGGCTGAAATCAGTCGGACGCCTTATATAATTATGTAAAAAGAAAATATTATACTCTATTAACAAGACTGGCGAGAAGTGGCGCAGGATCGGCCTAGGTGGAGATCCTTACTATCGGAGGGCAAGACTCGTTTTGGGTAGCTGCGCCAATCTAGTTAGTTAGATAGTTCTATTAATGAACTTTTTGACCTAAATCTATATCGATTTCACTGAAACATTTATCTCAAAACGTATAGATGAGATTTGAGTTAAGAAGCTTTTTTTTTCTCCTAACTGACATATGATGATGGCTTGGAGTAGCCTCGTCATCATCACCAAACTTGCTTGATGGCTCTCACCCCTAAAGTTAAGAAGCTGGTTAATTAATTAAGCAGCTAAATATAAGAGAGAAGCAGCTAATCCATAAATTTGTCTGTAAAATGACTTTAAATTAGCTTGAGTTACTTATGATTTCTGATGGTCAAAAAATACTACTTATTCGTTTAATCTTACGTATTATTTATACATATACCTTGCATAGTTGTTGAAAGATAAACAATTGACAAGTAATCTCCGATCACAAACAATCGTGACGCTCTTTATATATGCACGATCTGTAACTGACCATTAGCATTAGGCTACCGTGACTTAACACGTTAAGAAAAACCCTTTAAAAGTTATGTACCTACTAGACTACTAGGTACTAATTAATGAGACTATTATGTACTGAAAAGACTATGATTTTCTTCAATGCAGAGCTAAAGAAATAAGATATAGGTAAAATACATCTATCTATATGTTTATTTTCAATAGTGTATGTAAATGACATATCTTAAACGAGACGTATAGGTGTGTTTGAGTGGATTAAAAAGAAACTATAGACGTTATACCAACAATAATATAATAATATTATAACTCAAGATAATTACATAACAGATACATAATTTAACATAGTGGCCACTTTTGATAGTGAGAACCGAGAGTTTCCTAAGGCAGAACATAGAAAGGCTAGCCTACTTTAGAACCAGTTCGAAACCCCACGTACGGAACCTTCTAAATAAATCCAAACACACATTTAATAAAGCAGACACGAGCAATCTTGAACTGCCAAGGTCACGTCAACAACCAGTCGACCGATTGATCGAACCCGCGACCTTTCGACCCACTAACGCGGTGATCACGAGAGTCGCCACTGAGCGTACAGCCACAGATTAAAGAATATACTTAAGTACAGCCTTCTGGTATTCATAGATCATCTAGATTTAATAACTTTACAAACACAGCTGTTCTATATTGGATATATTGGACTTTTTTAATAAGAGCCACCACCTGATGGTTAACGGATGTGAGGTCCACATATGAGGTCTACAGGCACAATAGACCCTATTGAACATTTCGCCCTCGTCCGGACTTTGACTATTTTATTACTTTTTTTTTATCAAAAGAAATCATGTACAGTATTCCACTGTTCACTGCGCATGTGAAAAAAATTAAACGTAACGTAACACTTACTTTACACTTAATATTTGTTCAGATTACTAATATTCAGGTGCCTTTATATATCCGATAGATTAAATTAACTTCCCTTCACCTAATAGAACCGAAGTTCAGTACCCTATCCGGTCGTCAGGTATTATAAAACAGCTGTTAAGTAAATAGCATAAGCCTAGACTAGATTATCCTGAAAATATTAGTCCAATCACAGATAACTAACACTATAGTTCAAGGAACTTACTGCTTCCTAGCCTCTACATTGGGGATTAACCGTAATGTCTAACAATATACCTATTATGTCCAACGTAGTTTGTCTGACAATAGCAAAGGAATTCTCATATTCTGCCTCAAACCAGGACATGTAAATGTCGCAGGCAAATTGTGTAATTCGTCCAATTACAAACGGTCGCGGTCAGTTTACAAACGCTTGCCGTATTGCGAATTGCAAAGACAAATTCTATATGAGTTCAATTGTATTATTTTATATCTGACATGAAAGTCGTTTTTGGGTGCCCATATTTACAATAGGTTAGGTTGGATTAGGGCTGAACCTACGGCGGAGTTGTGGTAGTTGGGCTATGCTAGGAACCATGACGCCGCTAAAGCGATAAGGTACACCGCGGAGTTAATTTAGTACACCCCTGGGCATTGCACATAAGCCCATGAGCAGCTGCCGGTTTTCCATCTCAGCACCAGCAGCCGGGAGTCCCACACCTTGGGTAAACCCCTGCCCATAGTGAAGGTGTATCAAGCATTCTCCGCGGTATAAAAAAGGCTATACCTATTTAATTTTAACTTTAATTACTTGGACAATAGCTAGGTTACGTTAGGTTTTACAAAATGACGACATTTTAAAGACCGCGTACGGTATTTTGCAAAACGACAATCGGCGTCGTTTGTAATTAGGCAAATTATACGATTTGCCTGCGACATCCTTACCCTGTATAAATGTATATAAAGGCTGTATATTATACAGCCTACTGTCTGTGGGCAGCAAGGGCACCGCCCACGGAACTGGTCTGCGACTGCCAAGTCTGATACCTGAATGAGTAGGCGGTATGCGCAAATGTTTGTACGGATTTATGAATGGGCGGCGGTGACGTCAGAGGTTTCCTTCTTCTGTCTTTTTCTATCTATCCCTTCCATATTTTTAGGGTTCCGTATCTGAAAAGTAAGAACGGGACCCTATTACTAAGCCTCCGCCGTCCGTTTGTCCGTCTGTCCGACTGTATGTCTCCAAGCTGTATCTCATAAACCGTCATGACTAGAAAGCTATAATATTCACAAATTATGTATTTCCGTTGCCGCTATAACAAAAAAAATTAAAAAAGAAAAAATATTAAGGTAGGTCCCAACACAATAAAAATGTTTTATTTTTTACATAATTGGTAAGGAACCTTCGTGCGCGAGTCCGTCTTGCACTTGGCCAGTTATTTTACTCACCCACTGCTGGGCAAAGGTCTCCTCCAAACTTGTACACGGCTCCCTATTCAAGGCTTAAGCTTGCCAATTCCTAGGTAGCTGGACCAAACATTTAGTCATTTGTTTTCTGGCTTTAGCATACTGGCCACTCTCAATATCATGAATGACATTTCCTTTTTAAAAGTGTTTAATAACGGTTTCGGTTACGTGGCTGTACAGCCGAATTTTTTTTTTCAATTAATAAAATTAATTATCTTATTTAAATGAACCTATGTTAGATGTTAATGCTCATTAGAAATAGTTTCTAAAATTAATTAGGTCTCAATTAAAATAGTTTCGGGATTAAATGCGAATCCAATAAATTTGTGCAGATTACCGATAAATTGGTATTTTATTACAATAATACTTAAGTATTAAATTGGTATTATTATTTGGTTATCTATTAAAATCTATTATGTGACTCAGTGGTCACTCTTATTATGCGTAAATGTAAAAGGAAGCGCATGATAAAAAGCCACAAATCGATTAATTAATAAAATTTATCTCTACAGCGATCAAAATACGACGTAAGTAGTAATGAATAACTCGTACCTACCAATTAATAGTTTAAGAAATTGGAAAAAAAAGTAAAAACGGAAATGGACGTCCTGTGTAGAGGCGGTAAATTAACAACATGCGTTATAGAAACTTGTAAATTATCTATTGAGAACTACATGACCAAGAAATTATTTTAAAATTAATCTATTCTAATATCGAGTAGGCGTTTAAGCCCATAGCCAATGATATTATAACAAGAGACAGATATGCTATAAGCGCCCGCTTAGTGAAGACACAAAACCTTTATTCAGGCATCTTGTGATATAGCTATCTCCTTTATTTACGTCCTTTTTCGACTCTTTTGTTTCATATGCCAATAAAATGTCAAAAAATGGCACGGCACAGATTTATAACGCAAATTACTTACTATAAGACGTCTGACCGATTTGTCGATGGAAATCAGCCAACTGCGCAGGACATTCATAGTGCACAAGTATGCGCGCAAACACAAGTGCACTATCTGCTACCCAACACTCGTAGTTCAGTGCGACGACAATCTGACATGACCGATGAGAATCAGGCGCAGGACCACCGGCTTAACGTGCTTTCCGAGGCACGGGCGTGCACCCGCAAACCTCCTGACACCGGGCTGAATGATTTCTTTACAGAAAAACTCACACAAACTGCCGGAACCCGGATTCAAACAGGACCCTCTCGGTCCTTACGCAGCGCTTGCTACCAATAGTCCAACGAGCCTGGCTCTATTCTTAATCGAGTACGCATCTCATTCCATATACCAAATGAAGTCGTTCGAAATTCGTTTCGTCTCGTGACGTTCTCGAACGACTCAATAATTAACCCCACAATTGATTAGAGCAGTTTTTAACAATCCCACACGGCAATTAATTAGACCGACGTTAATTGAACTGCGAACGTTGACCTTTGCGGGATTTATTGGAATTGTAGATCACTTGATTTGTATTGTGCTATATATTTGAATGGTGCTGCAAACGATTCACAATTGAATAAACTATTTACAAAAGATATATTTTTGCTAAGAAAACTTGTATGTAATTAGGTGCATTCTTAAATGTTGAGGTAAATAATAATTGCAATTGTTGATGACAAAACTCGAAGAAACTAAATATAAGCAATAGAAAACTGAATATGTCCGGTATAATTACCAGACATAGTTGTTTTATTTTAATGAGTTTCCGATATTTCGGCACTGTTGAAAGTACCATGATAGAACTGCGACCGTTGAACAAGGTATCAGGGACATATTCAGTTTTAGGCAGAATGGCACGTTTCCCACACAGGTGACAAGTGGATCGCTGGAAGTGATCTCTGCCTACCCGTCTGGGAAAAAGGCGTGATTTTGTGTATGTATGTATTCAGTTTTGTAATGAGTGTAACCAGCGATTAAATACACGAACATTCACAAAAAACGGAATGGGTCGTTTTGTATTTAAAAAATTGTAAACAAAAAAAAAACCGCCTTCAAAAACACGACTCACTAAAAATTACAAAATAATATAATACGAACATTAATCTGGGTATGAATTTGATATGTTGTTGAAGGCGGTGCCAATTAAATTTTTGAGGAAAACTGCGTGAAATATAAACGGCACCGCCTTCAACAACATATCAAATTCATACCCAGATTAATGTTCGTATTATATTATTTTGTAATTTTTAGTGAGTCGTGTTTTTGAAGGCGGTTTTTTTTTTGTTTACAATTTTTTTCATCCTTTTTAGTGTTAATTTTTTTTACACCCTATTAGTTAAGCTCACCTATAATTCTACTGATATTATAACCACAAGTATCAATATGTACACAGATTTGAAAGAATAATCCCTTTACTCCCAACTATTAAGGAGTTGACCTTCCATCATCAGCTCAGCATCATAACATTATGATTGCCAGAAGCAAATGCCAATATAACTTCAGAAAATATGTAAAACGCGGTACATGTGCCTATAAAATTTGAGGGTTGCCCTCGATTTCTCCTGGATCCCATCATCAGATCCTAGACTGGTCAACCTAATAGTTTAGCTCACCTGTAATGCTACTGATATTATAACTAGTAGTCTTAATATGTATACAGTATTAAAATAATTATTCTTTTACTCATAACTATTAAGGAGTTGACCTTCCATCATCAGCTCAGCATCATAAAATTATGATAGCCAGAAGCAAATGCCAATATGACTTCAGATAATATGCAAAACGCGGTACATGTCCCTATAAAATTTGAAGGATGCCCTCGATTTCTCCAGGATCCCATCATCAGATCCAAGACTGGTGAAAATGGGACCACCTCGGAAGTGAACTCTATCCAACCAAAAAAAAATTTTTGAAATCCGTCTATAATTGACGAAAATATCGGTGAACATACATAAAAAAAAAAAAAAAAAAATATTATACATACAGACGAATTGAGAACCTCCTCCTTTTTTTGAAGTCGGTTAAAAACATCTAGTTATTCGTCACTACTGCGTCAAATTGTAAACAAACAAAAACATTCCACCGATGACAGATGCCGTGCGATTCTCACGCCAGGAAATTAAATAGCTATTCCCGAAGCCGAAACAGTGCATTCCAATTAAAACTTTATTGCCAATTGCGAGAGTTCGATTTAGTTCGCCGCGCGAGGAATGCGACGTTTGGCTGTTATGCGCGCACGCAGCTAGATGTTAGGGTGACCACGGTATTTGATTGTAACATTTTATCTATAGGAAACTAGCGATCCAATTAAATCAATATTGGTGTTTCTCTATATCTATTACCTTTATAATGCAAGTATCGTCAGAGTTCGCTCGCGGCCATGATTGGTGTACCCAGTCGAAACGTCGGGCAGTAAGTAGCTATGTATTTGTTACTCCTAATATCGCGTGTAGATTTCTCCCTCCTATGATCCCGGGCTCTTCAGGCGGGGCGTGAAACGACATTTAAGCAGGGTGATCAAAGGCAAGCCTCCAGGGTGAGTGCGACAGACTCATTATGGTCTATTGTGCCTGTCGACCTCATATTTTTGATCTCACTACCGCTTACCATCAGGAGGAGTGAGGTCATCTTGTTAGCCTATTATAAAAAAAATTGTTACAGATATAATCCAGAGCCCCAGAAAGACATAGGAATAGGCTAACTTTTTATCTACCTGCTCTATAGAGAAGTCACGTTTTACCCGTTAAACGTCTCTACGCGAAGGGAGTCGCGGGTGGTAAGCTAGTACGTCAATCTAAAACCATCCTTCACAATCCCTTCAATCCCAAGCAACATGGTGTTCCTAGCTGCGCGTACGCAATGCGCAAAAACGTACTGAGATCATCGGCGCGTCATCTACGTGACGCCGGAGATCGGTGGCTGCGATATGCGGATGCTGACTAAACGATTACAGGTTCAATGAGCTTCAGTAGTGAACGACGTTGACTGCTGAGCTGTTAGCAAGCGCTTGGGAAACCAAATTTGCTCTATATCAAAAATAGAATAGGAAAGAATAGAATAAACGTTTATTTAGGTCAAATACCACCAGCTAAAAATACGGCTAAGTGCAATTCGGACTCGCGCATGATGACATCCATTTTTTAATTGTTGTTTAGCAGTCTTCTAGCAAAAAAACTTTAGCTGTCTAGCTTTCGTGGTTTCATGGATACAGCTTGGTTATAGACAGGTGGACTGACCGGAAAGTAATATTAATAAGATCCCGTTTTCACCGCTTTGATAAGTACGGAATTCTAGAATGAAGATTACGATTCGCGAATTACTTTGCTTCTGTAACGAAAACGCTTAAAACTACTTATCTCAAAGTTAGATCACAGTAAATGATGTTCTTAACTACTGATATATATTTACGTTTTAGTCTTCTTACTGCACGACTTTTCGGCTTGGTAGAGCCAACCGTGGTCACGTAGATAAGTTATTAGGTAAACTATTATACCAGGCCACATAACAATAAACGAAAATAGGTATACCAGTCAACTTAACGGCTATACGAACAAAAAAAAAACAAAATTAACTAGCTTATCTCCGAAAAATCCTAGCATTAAAACGTGAAACATACTCCGAGCCTCCGAAACTAACGAAGATTCGTCCGAGATTAAAGTAAATACCGGAGAGTGAACTGAAGTTATTTTCTTGTCTCTTAATAAGTTAAAAGCGTACATTCGTATCGTCCCTGTCATCTGGCGGGGGACCGCGCGTATCTGTTGGGTAAACGTCATTTTATTATGCGGATGGTGCAAGTCGGAAATTACAGAGATTCGTCAAACGATTTATCCGCTGATTTCTTATCGTCATTTTTCCATCACAATATCAGTAACTTATAAAGGATACTAAACTAAGATTAAACTATAAGGCCGGATGATCGAAGAATCGTATTGAAAGGTTATTTTGTCAAAATACCTAATAGGGACATGTTCTGACTATTTTTTTACCGTGTATTTTTTTAAGAAAATGAATGAAAGGAATTTCAAGTTTTATGCAGAATATTCCCTGGGTACCCATGGTACTTACCACAACTTGTACCCTATAATGGTCTGTTCAGTGGACTGATCACCATAACGAGCGCTTCTTTTTGTGGGACTCTCGCTGATAGCCTGCATATAGGCTTTCTCAGCTTAACCGGGCTGGCGGGGGAGCGGATGGATCTCACTCCTAGAAATTTAGGCAACATTAGCGTGAGAGCACCCCTAACGGGGCTCGAACCTCCGCTTAGGGTAAGTAACGAGCGGCCGCCGTTCCTGAAATCGTTTAAATACCTTATTTTAACGTTAGGTACTCCCATCACTTGGACCCCACAAAGACCAGTTCCTATTAAAATACATTCTCGGTTCGGTATCTACTACTTAATCATAGGCGGTGGACGGGCAGCGATAGGTACTCGCCGATTTCCGCGTGTCTCCACTGACACGGCACTGATGCTACCAATGAATGCGGGAATTGGAATGGTTGCCGTTAGAATGGTGGATGAGAGCATTGAGCGCTTTAAAAACCGGCAAAGTGCGAGTCGGCCTCGTGCACGAAGTGTTTTGTACAAATATTTTTAATAAACCATGTTTGTTGTAACCCCTCTTAAATGTTTTTTTTATTTTTGTTGTGGCCTGTGTGTTATGTTACATTGGCCTGTATCATTTGTGACAGATGGATGGATAGTGAAGTATTAGGAATAGGATTTCGGTTTTCACCTTTCATCTTGAACCATAATAAGCAATTTTCATATACTTGCTCACAATTTTTTTCTATTCTTACTTAATTTGAACCGTTATTTAATTATTTACTTTATATTTAATATTGTGTAAGGATTTAGTTTGAGTGGATTTATCAGGAGTGTAAAGTATAAAACAAAGATGCCTAAGCTTAGGTCTTCAAAACTATGCAACGGATTTGGTTGCGGGTCTTAAATTGATAGAGCCATAAGTATAATACGTGAATCCAACCGTGCGAAGTCAAGGTAGGTCGCTATTTACGTATTAAATCATACCTTTATCGTTAACTTTTAAAACATCCGTGAAATATATCAAGCCTGTTGCCATCGAACTTGCTACAGGCGCCATTGTTATTAAATATTCAGGCCATTTGATAATAGAATGGCGAATAGGTAGAGTAATATGACGTAGAAACGTAATACACTCTAGAATGATACGAAAACGCCCCACAATCTCCACAAGTGCCTAAAGTAAGTTGCGACTAAGTTTCTCAAAGTTTAACTTGGAAAATCCTTTATGTGTATTATTTACTAGCTGTGCCAGCGACTTCGTTCGCGTTTCCACCGTTTTTTACACATTTTCCATTGTATCTTTGCTCCTATTGGTCGCAGCGTGATGTTATATAGCCTTCCTCGATAAATGGTCTATGCAACGCAAAAATATTTTTTCAAATCGAACCAGTAGTTCCTGAGATTAGCGCGTTCAAACAAACAAACTCTTCAGCTTTATAATATTAGTATAGATTTTTCTCAGAATAAGTCAATCGTCAGCAAAACTATATACCCCAAGAGCTGACAGGCATTTTTGAGTACATCCTTGAGGCACATTGAAAATATTATTGTTGATTAGTTGCGAATGTGTGGATGATGAAATGGCCGACCTGGCTGGGAGGTTGCGGGGCGTTAATGAGCTATGAATTTTTTAATTCGCAATTTTTCTCATGCAGAAAATGTTCTTGAGGCACTTTGAATCTTACAGCATTTTAAAGTCTGATGTTTAATTAAACGATATATCATAATGCCAGGCGATTTGGTTGGGATTTAAATGGTGACAGGCGATTTAAAGTTATATTTTTTTTGCGCAAAAAATGTACTCAACTGCCATCTTTTGAACTACCAAAAAACTTTTCACGTAGGTGCTCATGTTATGTCAAACTTGACAGCATTTATGGCATGCTGTACAAAGCACGATGCCATCTATGTGTAATTTTATGAACAATAGCTGACCCAACAGACTTCGTCCTGTCAAAACAAATTGTAAAAATTTGTTTGAAATTTGTTTTTTTTTACATCTTGGGTGACAAATTTGGGTTTTTCGTACGGATCCCTACTTTTTTTGAATGTAATATAGCCTATAACCTTCCTCGATAAATGGACTATCCAACAATGAAAGAATTTTTTAAATCGGACCAGCGGTTCCTGAGATTAGCGCGTTCAAACAAACAAACAAACAAACAAACAAACTCTTCAGCTTTATAATATTAGTATAGAATGTAAACTCAACTCTATGGACGAGTTCACAAGCGACGAGGAGATTCCATCAGATATCGATGAATAAAAAAAAATTACATAAAAAGTATATCAAAAATTTTTCGTAAAAATTTATTTTTTTATCATCATCATCATCATCATCATCATCAGCCCATATACGTCCCCACTGCTGGGGCACGGGCCTACCCTAAATTAGGGCGATAAGGCCTTAGTCGACCACGCTGTGTATTTTTTTATAATAAATAATAATAAAATGATATCACCTGGCAAGATTAAATAACCGCCAGAACGGCCTGTCATTTGATATATGGCATCTTATCAACACAACAATTATTGTGTATAGATCCCAGCTTGCCTCAAGTACATTTTTTGCGCAAAAAAAAATATACCTAACTTTAAATCGCCTGTCACCATTTAAATCCCAACCAAATCGCCTGGCATTATGATATATCGTTTAATCAAACATCAGACTTTAAAATGCTGTAAGATTCAAAGTGCCTCAAGAACATTTTCTGCATGAGAAAAATTGCGAATTAAAAAAATCATAGCTCATTAACGCCCCGCAACCTCCCAGCCAGGTCGGCCATTTCATCATCCACACATTCGCAACTAATCAACAATAATATTTTCAATGTGCCTCAAGGATGTACTCAAAAATGCCTGTCAGCTCTCCGGCTAATATATTTGTATGCCTATACGGCAAGATACTTAGTGGTGAGAGCATCCGCAAGTCCATTGATGATGACGAGGCTACTCCAAGCCATCATCGTATGTCAGTTAGGAAAAAATGTGATTTAATTTAATAATTAAGACTAATTTGGGCTACCCATTGAATACTAAGTAAATTCTAATTTCAAAATTAGTAATTATTTTTGTTGGCTAGCATTTTTGAAAAATGCCACTGTTTTATATCAACACGATATACAATTGAATAGTTTTCATTATGGATTTACTCGTATATTGCAATGGCGGGGTTTGAATGGCGGGGTCTGGCTACCCCTCGTGTAAAGTATCCGTATCTCTACATAGTATAAAGCTCACTTCCCGCGTCTGTCTGTCCCTATGTATGCTTAAATCTTTAAATCTACTCAACGGATTTTGATGCGGTTTTTTTGATAGAGGAATTTAAGAGGAAGGTTTTTTTGTATAATATACCCGTAAATAATAAAAACCGGCCAAGTGCGAGTCGGGCTCGCGCACAAAGGGTTCCGTAGCAGCAAATATAATAAAAATCAACCTATCTCAAAAACTATAAGAGATACTTTGATCAAACCAAAAATCGTTGAAAGAGTTAATTAGCATGCATCACCTCTATTTTTTTTAGAATTTTATACCCCGTAGTTATAAAAATAGAGGGGGGGGGACATACTTTTTACGACTTTGAGAGCTGATATCTCAAAAACCGTTCACTTTAAGAAAAATGTTTTTTAGAAAACTTTATATCATTTTAAAAGACCTTTCCATTGATACCCCACACGGGTATGTACATCGAAAAAAAAAATTTCATCCCTCAGTTACATGTATGGGGGGGGGGCCCCACCCCCAATTCTTTTTTTTACTATTTAGTGTCATATTTTTGTAGCGGTTCATACAACACATATTCCCATCAAATTTCATCACTGTAGTACTTATAGTTTCCGAGTAAATCGGCTGTGACAGACGGACAGACGGACAGACGGACATGACGAAACTATAAGGGTTCCGTTTTTGCCATTTTGGCTACGGAACCCTAAAAAAGCGCGTCAGTGCAAAAAACAGAATTTTCCAGTTTCCACGTTAAGTTTGAGGGCCTAAGTCTCAACTCCACCTGGATTAGAGGCTAGATAAGCCAGAGGCTAAACCCAGATCTAGAAACTGGAGTAACAACACGTTGCACGTAACGTTGCGAAAATATCGATACTACGTCGATAACTGCTGCGCTGATTACTATCTTTATCGATCAATGTCACTGAGTTGAAGAGGTTGTCCTATTTTCACCAGGGAATAATAGATTGGTCTTAGTACCTTTAAGGATATTTCTTTTTTCAAAGCTACAGTCCTATGTGGTCGAATAAATGGTGTTAATGACATGCAGATATAATGCAGTGGCTATAATACATTTTTTTCTTGATTACTTAAATGTAAGAAAGAAAACATTTATTGATCACAAACACGAACTCACAATAAAAATAATAATTGTCTATCTGCCAAGACTTTAAGCCCGATAATCATTGTATTGTTTTTTCTAGAGCCAAGTATTAAATGCTACTTGTTAAATTTTATCGATATCGCCACTTCCCATCACTAAAATTAGGTTTATATTTCAATCTGGCTACCCTATGTTTAGCGCTTAACGCTTATTAGGGATGTACCCCGATGTTCGCGATTTCCTATCATCTACCATCGACACAAGACCTAACTGTAGGCTAAATAACTAGACTTTCCAAGTTTCCAAGCACTAGCCTATTATGTAATCTGCGATCAGGCCTTGATTGGATGACCTCAATTTAACATTTTACGGTATTCCTTACGTAGTAAAAAGACAAAATACGTTTTCTTAGTGTTTCGGACACCATGAATAATTGGCGACTGTTTACTTACCATCAGATAAAAACACGGTGCTAATTTAAACTCTAGTTAATAATAAACGAAGACGAGGTCCCTACATAATTTCTACCAAGATACCTAATACTCATTTTTATTTAGGTTAGCACAGCTACTTTGTTTATTAAGAATCACGTAATTGTATTAAGTTATTTGTTCGTTAAGTTACGTATATCTTTATCCAAAATACTCACCTTGGTCTATTTTGTTACAGATCCGGATATCACACGCATCAACAAAATTGTAAGTTTCAATTTGTACATAATTTATTTTGTACACTCAAAGTATAAAACCAAATTGTCTTATACCCTAATTCGCTGAAAATTACTCTTACACGTAATTTCGGACGTTTCGACTTTTTTCATCCCGTGTAAACCCTTAGTTTTTGATGTAATGTACCCGAAACCCGAAAGTCTAAAATCGTATGTTACAAATAAAATATCTAAGTATATAAACAGAGTTTACAGTTACATGGGATACTAAAACATTAACTAACTAATTTACTTACGGGATAATGTAGATAGATACTTGAAATCGGTCCTTCACGATTAGGAAGCAATCAACCACTTTAGACCAATACCCACTCTATTGTCCACCTTTACAGAACAGACCACATCGTCTGTCCCGCGCTATGTTAAGGGAATGCCAGGATTGTACAGTGTGGAATGTCCAGGATACCTAAGGCAGCCCCGCAGTCTACGGGTTTGTTTATAACCTAGGCTCGTGTGCTAGGCTAGCTAGGCACTTAGGCATTCCTCAGATCAATGGTTTCCTTGTTGAATAAACATTGTGTTTGAGCAGGGACGGAGTTAGAGTCGAAGGAAAGGTTTTTTTAAAGATAGCGGTACCTATTGATCCATTTTTATGTAGGTATATCATTTTTCAAAGCTCATCAAAGCTTTTTATGGAATTTTCAATAGTAATTAGGCCTATTTGACCGGCATTTATGTATTTTGTAGTTTCACCATGTGGGTGTAACTTTTTAGGGTTCCGTAGCCAAAATGGCAAAAACGGAACCCTTATAGTTTCGTCATGTCCGTCTGTCCGTCTGTCCGTCTGTCCGTCTGTCCGTCTGTCACAGCCGATTTACTCGGAAACTATAAGTACTACAGTGATGAAATTTGATGGGAATATGTGTTGTATGAACCGCTACAAAAATATGACACTAAATAGTAAAAAAAAGAATTGGGGGTGGGGCCCCCCATACATGTAACTGAGGGATGAAATTTTTTTTTTCGATGTACATACCCGTGTGGGGTATCAATGGAAAGGTCTTTTAAAATGATATAAAGTTTTCTAAAAAACATTTTTCTTAAAGTGAACGGTTTTTGAGATATCAGCTCTCAAAGTCGTAAAAAGTATGTCCCCCCCCTCTATTTTTATAACTACGGGGTATAAAATTCTAAAAAAAATAGAGGTGATGCATGCTAATTAACTCTTTCAACGATTTTTGGTTTGATCAAAGTATCTCTTATAGTTTTTGAGATAGGTTGATTTTTATTATATTTGCTGCTACGGAACCCTTTGTGCGCGAGCCCGACTCGCACTTGGCCGGTTTTTTTATTCTGGATTATGTTTTTTTATGGTTTTATTAATTAATTGCAATCTTTTCTCTTTAGACTTAAATTTAACACAGCTATTGCTAACGTAGTACATTATTTACTTATTGTAAGGTCAATATTCATTTTAATCAAATACGCCCCTGGTCAATCACAAAGTTCTGAGTCAAAGCCTTCGACGGTACACTAATAAATGATCAGAACCATAAAATAAACCATACACCCCGTCCCCCACCCGGAAAAGCACCCTAACCCCTTTACAATAAGTGAGAGAGTCCCTTAAAGGACTCGTAGAAAGTAGCCTAGAAACGTGGTAGGTCCGATATTTGATTTTAATCATGTCATCTGATTAGATAGAAAACGTGAGAAACGACTTTGTAGTACACGATTAATACGATAATAAGTAGGGATTAAAGATAACAGATTTCGGTCGGATTGTTTATTGAACTTATTTAAAAATAAGTTAATCGACGGTCTCGATGGACCAGTGGTTAGTGACCCTGGCTACGCTTCTAAAAGTCATGAGTTCAATCCTACTCTAGACAAACATTTGTATTTGTTCCGTCTGGGTGTGAATTTGTATTTTAAAATATATATGTTTACTATTCTCTGACGCCCATAATACAGTACTGCTTAGTTTTGGGTAAGGTGTCCGTGTGTGGAGATGTCCCAAATATTTTATTAATACTATGAAACTTAACGCGTTATCAACAACGTTTTTTGAATTCTGAACAAATATAGAACGTTTAAAAACCATAAATCGCTTTAATATATATCTTTATCCAATGTGCATCAATACTATTAGTACATTATCGACGTTCATAATCCCACATGAAGTAATAAACTATCTTCAATCAATTACCAAATAAAAGCCATGACCTATGAAGAATGTAATCAATTACTGCTCAAACAAAAAGAGCTTACATTGCATAAGATAAAGAATATAACATTACACTAATATGTTACACGTAATTAATACACAACAAAGCTAATAATTTCAATCGCGTTCCGAATAATAGAATAATACACAGTGTCTATTGAGACCCAAACATAATGATTGGGAGCCAATGATGTTCCAAACATGGCTATTGTGTTGGCACTTTACCGGTAATTATACCGGTACAAAGGAAAAATGTAACAACACTAGCATGAAAGGCCATAGAGACGTGCCGGACAAAAGACCGATTTTGAAGAGCAGGGCTGCCTCTATCTATGTCTAGAAAAGAAGAGATATTTTTTAGATTTTGTACTTAATTGTCGATAAACAATAAATTGCTGAATATTGTGTATTTAATATAATAGATAGGTGCGAGTCTTTGTGTACATTTAGGGTTCAATTCGTGCCTTCAGGGTTTTGGACAAACTTGTATGTAAATGATGTTAGTAATAAATAAAAATTACACAACACCACATACATTGATCTTATTGCGTTCTAAGTAGGTAGCTTAAGCACTTGTGTTGCGGATATCACAAACAACAGCCACGAACCGAAAACAGATGTTAATCACACAAAGACTTGTTCCGAGTGGGAATCGAACCCACTACTCTTATTGTAAGAGACAGGGCTCTACCAAATAGGTACGCCATTCAGTAATTTAATTTAATGTAGTAGGTACATATTATTATGGGACACTTAGTGATTATTTTTAACATTACTGATAATTTGACCCAGTTCTAAGTCACGCCAGTGCTTGTGGTTTTATGCTTAATTCGATAAGATACATATTAAAGTCAAATCATAAATTTCATCAGTGTAATTTTAGATCTAGCTAAGCGGATCAATTTGAAATGGTCGTACACATAGGTGTAATTTTACTTTAGTAACTTACGTGATCACGAAAATATGACTATCGTTGCATTTTAGGTGTTCGTAATTTATAACCTATTTTATAGTAACTGTCAAATATCATTATGTAAATCTGTACATGTATTTTATATATGTATATTTTAAACGTTTTGCTCATAATTAAAAAACATATAGCTGTAAGATTTTAGACTTTCGCGTTCCATTACACTAAAATATGTCTTTATGGGTCTACACGTCGACCACGATTGGTGTAACCCAGTGGAAACGTCGGGCAGTAAGTAGCTATGTAATTTGCTACTCCTAATATCGCGTGTAGACCCATAAAGACATATTTTAACTTATAGCTGAATTAAATATACTGATTTTAAGAAAAAACTCTTGACAGCCCTAGGTCAGATTTTACAAATAAATTGGTTTTAATTGAAACGTCACTCAGCTCGTGCCTCAGTTTTTAGGATTCCGTACCGAAGGGTAAAATCCCTATTCTAAGATTTCGCTTTCTCTCTGTCACCAGACCGCATCTCGAGAACCACCATAGTTAAACAGTTGAAATTAAAATAAATGATGTAGGTATACTTATCGCCGCTATAGCTAAAAAAAAATATTTTTAATAGTAAATGCTGTGCGCAGCTTTTATTGGGATACAGTTTTAATATAAAGATAAAAAAACATGTAATTTATTGTAATGTACAAATTGTAGTCTGTAGTTGTGCCTTTTAAAAATAAATATATAAATAAAAACAAGATAAAATAAACATATAATAATATGGGTGCGTGCCATAAAATAATTTTTTTTTTCTCCCTTACTTCGTATCCATAAAGGCAACTTTGAGGACTTAAAACATTACACTGACTGAATTGAATAAAAACCTACCGAATCGATTCCGGGAACAGTCAATTCACTTGAAATATGTTCTTTATCTGTTGTCTATCTTCTCAATGGTTCGGGCCCTCCGTGCGCGAGTCCGACTCGCACTTGGCCGTTTCTTTGTTCTCCTCAGATCCTCCGTTGAAACACAGAGTCCCGAGTGACTCGACAGCTTTGCCCTGATGCCGACCAGATGAGGAACTTTTTGTAAGCTCTTGACTACGACATAAGATTCGACGCTTTTGTTCTAATTTATATGTATACCTTATAATATTTTTAATTATATTTTTATACCTAATTTAATTCCTATTTATAACCTAACCTTACCCATGTTATAGAAGTGACCCGCCCTCGCTTCGCTTTGGGTGAATTTTACATTAAAACCTTCCTCTTCAATCCCTCTTTCTCCTCCCAAACAAACCGCATCAAAATCCGTTGCGTAGTTTAAAAGATTTCATTCATTTATTCATTCATTCAAATGTTGGTCACATACTGGCTTACAGTTTCCCAAAGCGCCAGTATTGTGTCAAACTTAATACTAAATTACATGTCATATAGAAATAATTTTAACAATGTCAATGATAATTCGGTCAGTAATAATAAATATTTAAGCTTACATAAGAATATAGGGACAGAAAAAGCAACTTAAATAAATAAATATTTCACAACATCACATACATCGAACTGATCCCGTGGTAAGTAGCTTAAGCACTTGTGTGTGTTACGGAAATCAGAAACGACAGTGGATACACAAATATACTTAAATATATTTAATAACACACCCAGACACGGAACAAACACCGATGTTCTTCACACAAATATTTGTCCCGAGTGGGAATCGAACCCACGACTCTTGGAACCGTAGGTAGTGATCCTGGGTCACTAACCACTGTTCCACCGAGCCAGTCAACTTAGTTTTATACTATGTAGTCATATATTGTGGTAAGCTTTATTTAAAATTTTGTGTTTAGTTTATGTCAATCGGTTCATAAACAAACAAGTTATGTTTACATGAAGAACCATGTCGAACTTGCTGGGCGTTTGTGGGCACAATTCATTAATGTTAAACAAAGTCCCTTTTTTGGGAACAAAGTCGCTGGCACAAATCGTTAATAATAAAGTTACCGTATAAACCAAACTTCTTATGTAGGCCACTTCGATACTATATCTTATATGCTTGGCGAAATGGGCGTAGTATGAACTCTGCCCTTAACTAGTAATTAATGTGTTTGCCTTATTGAATGCACGCTCAGTTCAATGGAGACATTGTTTTATTATACCGCCTGAATGGCAATTAGTACCGTTCTGATTATCCATTTCATAGCTTAATTAGGTGCCTGGGCACAAATAAATCGTTAATATTGATAGTTCAAACAATGATTATTCCGCTTAGATAATTTCCGGCTATTGATAAAACAAACAAACGAGAAAGACATTCGCAGGTATTGAAAAGCTCTTCCCAGTCTTACAAGTCGGTTAATAAGTTAAGACTTATTTATCGGAGGTACTGTACCTACATACATTGATCTAATCCCGTGGTATGAAGCTTAAGCACTTCTGTTACGGATATCAGAATCAACAGTGGATACACAAATATACGTCTTCTTCTTCTTATCGTATGGTTGATGAACAACCTGGTGTCAGAGTTTAAACCGCCCGTAGGCCTCTGACATGGCTTCACACACCGTTGAAAAATCTCTCAGGTGTGCTGGTTTCCTCACGATGTTTTCCTTCACCGTCGGTGTACAGCGTCGAAAGATGGTACATATGAATTTCAAAAAACACATTGGTACCTGGTGGGGTTTGAACTGGCGACGTCTCGCATGGCAAGCAACGACCTTAACCACTCGGCCATCGACGCTTTTTAACAAATATACGTAAACATATGTAATTAATAATTCACTCAGACACCGAACAAACAACGATGTTCGTCTCACAAATATTTCTCCTGAGTGGGAATCGAACCCACGTCTCTTGGAACCGCCAGCCTGGGTCACTAACTACTGTTCCACCGAGCTAGACGAATCTATTAGTATACTTGATTAATAAATAAAGAATATAAGGGTTCCTTATTTTGCCAATTAGCGACGGAACTCTAAAAACCAAGTTACCAAGTGTATCCTTTCTAACATAGGTACTTGAAAGCTTACTCCACATAGATTCATAATATACAGCAACTAAAGTCGTTGCTCATACTTACATGAAACTAGGACCAGATATCAAACCACAGACAAATCAATGCAAATATCCAACCATAGCTAATTCCCCGCGGCCATAAACAACGGCGATAAGATCGCTACCGTAGACAATCGTGGACAATCCGACCCGGATTTGGTCGAATTGACCAATGCCATACGGCAGGTGACGACAGTACAGCGGAATAGACAAATTGAAACCCAAAAGGGTTAACAAATAGAACATCGTATTTGAATGGCCCGATCGCGCATTGGATAGAGCTCCTGTTTCTTGCGCCGAAAGTCTTGGGTTCGATTCCCAGTCAGGCGCAATATTCGTTGTTTATTGCGTGGCGTAGTAGGTATGTTATATATATTTCAGTACATATGTGAACAGGCCCGCGGCTTCACCCGCGTGGAATCCGGTTATATCACGGTATAAAGCACAACCGACATACAGAGCCATCTCCAATCCATCCATCATGCAAACGATATTTTGGTTTTCCCTCGGGAATATATTTTTTTTCCGGGATATAAAGTACCCTGTTATTCAATTCGGACTTCTAACTTTGCGTCTGCATAGTTTCAAAGCAATCGGTTCAGTAGTTACGGCGTGAAACAAACATACTGACTTTTATGATTTATAATATTAGTAAGGATTTCGTTCGAACCTTCTTCACCGTTTCTAGCTCCATTACTCCAATACATGACAGACATTATCCAAATTGTACAAAAACAGTCAATGAATTGATAAGAAACGAAATAAATCGAAATGCTACCAATGGATAGTTTCCCACGAGGGTGGCCTTCAGCTGTGGCTAGCCCTAAAGTATTTGTTGAGAGGTGACCTCGATAGTGCGACTGAGTGTTGCCTAGGCGCGAACGGTCCTTGGTTCGACTCTCAGCCAGGGTCATTTTAAAGATAGGTTTGTTTTAATTGTCTTGGCTGTCACTTTTAATTTGCCCATGGCAACAGTTTTTATGTAAAAAACGAAGTAAGAGCAATAAGAGAACAATAATATCAGGCACAGATACAGAATACATTCTATGTATGAAGTATATTTTCCATTTAAATCTAATGATTTTCAGTCAAAGGTATTTTTACATCCGCTCCCCTGCAAGTCCGGTGACTATGACGAGGCTACTCTAAGCCGGTTAGGAGGACAAACAAAAGGTATTTTTACTTATCTTGAGAGTCACTTGATAGACCTTCAAAGCTAAGTAACCCTGACCAAGAAAAACTACATTAATGCACATATAAGTAAACATATATCCCTCAGCCCTAGAGCTAGTAAATAACGTTAAACAGGACCAATAAAATTAACCAATCCACCCACAGCCTTATTAAAACATGCCTACGGTAACATTCCCGTGTTTACTGCCAGGGGTCGCCATCACCACAGTTGTCGTCTGTCACCATGATATAGTGCGGATGCCGAAACCAATCCGTCTTTATGGCCGTTAACGTTGGATGATCAATATTGGAAAATGCGTTTAGTTGTAAAACTGGTTGTGGTGTAAAACTTGGGAGGCACCGGTGCCAACCCGTGGTATGGGCTGATAAAACACGACAAAACTACAGCAAATAAAAACCTTCTCAATACACTCAGGCAAATGTCGCTTTTAAATTTAAGGGTAAAAGCTATCCACTCCCCCGCAAGTCCGGTGATGATGACAAGGCTACTCTAAAACATCATTATAGTCAGTTAGGGTTAAAATGCCCACACATGAAATACCCGTGCCCCGAAACAATGTTTTTAAATTCTAGAAAAACTCGGTGGAACAGTGGTTAATGACCCAGGCTACGGTTCCAAGAGTCGTGGGTTCGATTCCCATCTGGGACAAATATTTGTGTGACGGACATCTGTGTTTTTTCCGTGTTTGGGTGAGTTAAGTATTGATTATATTTAAGTATATTTGTGTATCTACTGCTGATTCTTTTATCAGTATCACAAGTGCTTAAGCTACTTAACTTATCTTAGCAGATCATTTTACGTGATGTTGTAAAATTAATAAAAAACAAAAATTACTAGTGCTCATACATTGCAGGTTTAGACGACTGACATTTTGGAATGGAAAAAAGTCAGGTAAATTACCGAATTAAAACCGTTGTCGCTTATAAATTGAACCAATCTCAAAATGAAGTATTTGATAAAAAACACGACTTAACACCATTAAAGTAATTAATGCGCTAAAAACATGTTTAGCTGTGACAACAACAATAAATCGATGGTAAACCCATAAAACTTGAGGAATCCATGTTTTCTTTTGTGGTAATCTTATAATGTGTTAGATTCCTTCTCTCTTACTGTCGGTATGTATGGTTTACTCTAAACACGACTGAGTTGAAATAAATAAAAATTATGCATATTTATTTATTATTGCTACTGTGTGTGTACGTACATAGACAGATAGATAAACATTCGCATTTATAAAAAGGCGACCGATTTCAGCCATGACGGCCGATCTCAATTGAGATGAGCCAAGTGCACAGGACATAATATAGTGCACAAGTGTGCGGCTTAACGTGCTTTTCGAGGGACGGGCGTTCAACTGCCAACTTTCTATCTCCGGGCTGAGTCCTTACGCAGCGCTTGCTACCAATAGACCAACGAGGCAGTTACTAGTCTAATGGTAGCATAGCAAGCGCGGCGTAAGGATCGAGAGGTCCCCGGTTCGAGTCCGGGGTCGGGCAAAATTTGTGTGAGTTTTTCTGTAAAGAAATTACTCAGCCCGGAGTTAGGAAGTTGGCGGTTGAACGCCCGTGCCTCGGAAAGCACGTTAAGCCGGTGGTCCTGCGCCCGATCTCTCATCGGTCATGTCGGATTGCCGTCTCACCGAATTATGAGAGTAAGGGAATAGAGAGTGCACTTGTGTTTGCGCGCACACTTGTGCACTATAATATGTCCTGCGCACTTGGCTGATCTCAATTGAGATCGGCCGCCATGGCTGAAATCGGTCGGACGCCTTATTTTTATTTTATACCATTAGACTGTGGCAGTTTAAACAATCATCAAGTTCGTTATAAATATAACATTAGTAAGGATTTCCTTAACCATTCCTTATCGTCACAGTGCCATTGGCTTCCATCTGCCATCGCTGCGGTCCCGCCCTCGGGGTCAACGACCCGCTGTTGCAACAGTTGCATTGTAATTATCATTCAGATTTTGCGATCAGCTGCAACGGATTCGGATGACTCCAGTCGCTGTTTGAGGTTCGAGATCTCCGACGTATTTGGTCCCTCTGTAGAATGACCTTGAGGGATCCGAAGTATGGGGAAAGTTTGTCATGTTAAATTAAATCCCTTAAAACAAACACTTGTAAAAAGTCTAGCCAACTGCTCTCCGAATAAAGTAGTGTGACCCATCATCATCATTAGCCCATCGACGTATATCGAGATACTCGCTGTTTAAGCCTGTACGTTCTAAAACAAACCTTGGTCTATTCTCTCCTATTAACAGACTTCAGTCAGATTATAATACAATTAGTAAAAATGAGGTCATGGACATATTTAGCTTGAGTCTACCTGCATTTAAAAAAAAAATGTATCAACTTCAATCTTTACAATAAATCTATATTATTTAATGTTAAGTTATAGTAATAATAATGTTATATTATGTTATAATAATTATGTTTAATGTTATTATCAATTATTATTAATGTACTAAAAATTTAATTTTATTTATTTAAGGTAAGGGATGCCTTATGCTCCCAACTATCTCTGTTTTGTGCTTTTCGTGGCAACCTGTAATTAAGACAGCACCATGTCTTGTGAACCTGATGTGATGTACAATTATTACTTTTAAGGTGTATGTTCTTGTTGGTTGCTCAAATAAATAAATAAATATATAAATCTCTGGCCACGTATGTGATCCATGTCGGTTATTAATGTATTCAGGGTCAAATTAACAGCCTTCTGTTTTAAGTTCTTATGTAATTGTTACCTAACAATATCTTCAGTAACCATATCAATATTCAAAATCTTAAACGTTTCAAATAAAAAAATGTTATAACATTAGAATCGTCGACTAGAGAACCTCTGTTTAGTTTGTTGGTAAAAAAATAACATTTCTAACTACCATAGATAATTATGGTGAAGCGTCATTTGCTAAAGCGTCGGATTGCGTCGGATGCGTTCGCGCAAAGAATTGCGTCGTTTGCGTTTGCGGCGAAAGATACTTAAGCCGGACTGCTTAAACCTAGTTGGTTATGCGGTTACCTAGACACAAATAAATGTAAGTGCATAGTTACCTTACTGAGCTATTTCCTAAGACGTAGTTATCATAGCCAATGGGCCTTGACTAGCTTGACTATGATGATGATGATGAGTTTAAAAGTAAAATGTAAAAAAATATGATTCGGTTTCTTTTTGCGGAGAGTTAAAGTACATTTTATAGTTATTATATAACTAGAATACACTGTTATGTTTAACTGCCTCGTTGGTCTATTGGTAGCAAGCGCTGCGTAAGGACCGAGAGGTTCCCGGTTCGAATCCGGGGTCGGGCAAAATTTGTATGAGTTTTTTCTGTAATGAAATTACTCAGCCCGGAGTCAGGAAGTTAGCGGTTGAACGCCCGTGCCTCGGAAAGTCATGTCATCGGTCAAGTTGGATGGCTGTCTTACCGAATTATTAGTGTAAGGAAATAGAGACTGCACTTGTGTTTGCGCGTGCTCTTGTGCACTATAATATGTCCTGCGCACTTGGCTGATCTCAATTGAGATCGGCCGCCATGGCTGAAATGGGTCGGACGCCTTACTACACTGTTATGCTTGTAGAATTAGGTATGTATAATGCCAATGCAATAATGGTACTATCAAAAACAGCATAATGTTAATTATTCCAACATTATCAAAATAAATAGTTTACATCTAGCAAGAAAAAAAGCAATAACCACTACAAAGTATTAAGCAATAATGTCTGTATATATGCTTAAATCTTTAAAACTACGTAACGGATTTTGATGGGGCTTTTTTATATAGTTAGAGGAGTTCAAGAGGAAAATTTTTATGTATAATATACCCCAGGCAAAGCGGGGGCGGGTCACTAGTAAAGTATAAAAAAACACATAGGGAGATTTCCAATAATCCCCGACGAAACCAGCGAATTCTTGGACATGTTCCTTTTCCATCCAATAAGTTTAACCCGTTCGAACACGTCCGCACAATTAGATACTTCTCTTAACGCTTTTCACCCTTTCCGATCGCATTATCATTAGCCATCATCTCTATGGCAAAGCGAACTAGTTGCCATTAAGAGGAAACTCGGGTGGTTGATAAGCTTAGAACTTAAGAAGCCTTTTGTGATAAAGTTATCAAGTCACGTACGATTTTAGGTGTTGAAGTCTAATATTTTAAAGAGCCAATTAACAATAAACAGGTTTATATAATTTTGATTTCAAAATAACAGGCTATAACTCTTAATAATACTTTCTTTTCGTGTACATAATACGTAAAACATAGTATGTATATATTTTTTTCAGGTTATAAAATTGTTTCAGCTTGACCTCACTCCACTAAAACTAAGTAAACTTGACCATCAGAAACAAGAAATATGAGATGGAACAATACTTCAAAGAATAATACGTTCTTAATACTTGTTTCACATAGATTTTTTTTCTAAAATTAAATATGATTTTAAAATTAGAACAAGACACAAAACTAAAAACTTACACCTAACTTATGTGATAAACTGAAATAAACTGGTTTATGTAAAAGGCTTGTATTAACGCTCAGTCAATAGCTTAAAAGCATTTTCAACAAATCACCCGCGCTTCCTCTTAACTGTATAATCTTTCCAGTGTTCCCGGTAAACTGGCCAATCTGTTGTTCTATTTATTTAATCGCAAAATCGGAATCGAATCGACGGCCCATCGTTATGGCCAACACGAAATTATAATTATCATCGACTAGACGTTAGCAATGAGTGCGATTTAACGGGACTAAAGAGGTTAAGATACACTTAGGCGTATTGATAGGATTACAATAAATTTTGTCATGAGTACATGCCTTTAATGGAATAGACTCTTTAGTACGCCGTACACTTACACAGCTTAAACTCATAGTTATAACAAAGTCGATACCAATTCCAGTTTGTTCGCTTGTATTCAATTAGGCAAACAAGCGAAATTTTTTATTATGTGATTTTCAATAATAAAAAACATTATTTTGCTTCTTGCATAATTTTTGCTCTGTGTCTTATTGAATTATCCCTTGTACGGATACCTAATGATAACGGTCACATTTACAAAAACATAGGTATATGATATAGAGCAACTAGCCTAGTCTATAAGTAAGAGTATAATTATATCGGCACAATTATCAACCCATTAAAATAACAGAAACTACCAGTTCAGTTAAACAAACAAAAAGACAAATGGACAAGCAAATTACTGTCTTTAATACTACTGTAATTAGCCGCATCGGTCATCGCTAGCCCTCAAACTGATCACGGAGTGCCTAAGGGCACAGTCCCGGGTCCCTTGCATTTCCTACTGTACATTTATTCAATTATCGATACATTCCCCATTGGCTATATATCTTAGTCTATTATTACTAAACACTGGCTTGCTTCATGTCTGAACGGAATTATATTTCTTTTTCTCTGGGGCTGATGATATGATTGTTGAGTTTCATTACTTTAATTAGTCTTTAATGCTTCCACTTACATTTAATGAGGACTTGTGTATATTTATCTTGTTAATTTCATTTGTGTAAAGCACTGTTGCTTCTGATATACTTACGTTACACTGATTGTATCAGTGTTGAAACATACATAACACATTATCTAGGAATCTTAGATAACATCAGAACAAGTGGTATGACTTTTATTTCGATAGCTTAACTTTCTGTTATTCGTAAGTAAATAAAACTTTTACGTCGTTTATTCAGTGATAAGAATTGTTTCGACCTGATGGCTGGTACTAAACAGACGGGAGTACTTATCAGACTTTTAACAAAGCCTAATAATCCATCGAGAAAGTTTTGATATGAAAACTCGTACAATGTACTATTTGTCGTTTTATCGATAGCGAACGCAATAGCCAATATGACAACCGAAACGCGGAAACAGTGCCAACCCTTAACTGTTACTTATGATCGCAATCCGACGCATTGAAACCACAATGAATGCGGTATGCTCCTATTTAAATGAGATGAATAAATTACTCAGCGTAATGTGTGTATGGGGATGGTTCGGATTGTATGGTAACTTATTGGGAGCCCGAGGTGGAGATATTTGTGATTATATGTTTCTATTTGCATTTAAGTATCGTAATAACTTTGCTTATTGGGAGTTACTGTTTGTGTTACTGCCTACTGTATTTAGTTATTTGTAAAAGCAATAATAGTGGCAGTATTATCGAACAAAGATACGACCAAATGCTCTCAAAATACTGAAATATTTCTCTTCTGCTTAACCGATTTATGACGTTCTTATATCGTCGTCTAAGTAGGTAGGAGCGTATCACAATTTGAACCGTTAGATTATTTGTTGGATGAGTTAACCATTAAGATATCTGTCAGAAAATGTTAATTTGTTTGACATTTTGACATACAATTGGCCCTTCAGACCAGCAGTTTGTCTTTGTAAATCTGATCAAAGTCTACCCTAATTACAGGGCACGCAAACAAGGCTAGTTCCCATTCGAATGGAAAGACTTATCGCCATCGTCTTATTCGTTTCGATCGTAAATACACTCTAGCCACAATACTTAAGACTCGGCATTATTCCTAGTGTTTAGATACTGAATTAGAATATTGTATTCTGATTGAGTGCCCACAGATAATTTTAACCTTTATTTTTGTATTCTGCAATATATCTTGTAAGTCTCTTAACATAGCTACATAATGTAATCGTTTGCAAATTTTGTATAATATAATTAGTTAGAGCCATCTGCTTCCCCGCAAATCTGGAGATGACAACGAGGCTACTCTAAGCCATCATCACATGTCATGTACTTCTATTGTCTATGTTTTATTTTATATATCTTTTTCTTGCTCTACGTTATCGTACCTGAGTAAATCCGATAAAATGCAATATCTATTAGGAAACAATAGGTACGCAGATAGATAGACAGGAATGGTACCGTTACTCTGATTATTACCCATGCAAAATTTGTATCCTTCAAATAGAACAGAAAACACAGCCAATGACATTTAAGGCAGCACCTACGAATTTGATCAAAAACACTGCATTGCCCAATAATAAATTGCATTTAACATTCCAAGATTGTATTATGGTCAAATGGCTACCGTTTTAGAGTAGCCGAAAATGTATCTTATTGGTGAAGGGTTAGGGTCGCATTTCATGGTCGGACCTTTTGCCCTCTTGCGCAGGCCAGAACAATGCGGGTGTGGTCAGGTGTTGTGAATACGCATTTGCGCAGTTATTTGTGTCTTGAAAGTTTAGACTAATATTTAATTACATATCTGATCTTAAAGTGGCAAATCGTAGAAGACAGCACACAGGAGATACCGACGTTTTCGTTGTGATAGTTACTACTGATTTCTATACCTGAGGGCTTAGACTAAAATGGCCGAGAATAAAATGTATGGGATTAACATTAGACGCGATAAATCACGTGATCAATCTAATATCAATCCCATACATTTTATTCTTTTCGAACTTCGTTATCGTTTTGATATTGTTACTTTGTCTAAGCCCCCTGGTATAAAGTGTGGTGACGATGGGACAAAAAATACCTACTAAACTATATACATTACTTTCGTTGTTCCCATTGCCTTCAATCATCCCTTAGTAATATGGGGCCTTGTAGATTATTGAGCTAGAAGATTTCCCTCGATACCATCATCAGATCCTGATTTGGATTCAATGAGACCACCTTGGCATTAAACCTTTTGAAGTCCCCGTCGGCGTAATCGGTAACCATCAAAAACATAGTTCAACAAATTGAGCGCCTCATCCTTTTTTGGACTCTATAAAAAAGGTCGATTATACAATACATCATCAGCACCATACATCGCTACTCAACTGACCTAATTACGTCAGGAACATTGGCCCAGTATCGAAAAGCTGACAAAAAACCGTCAGCCAATCCGGACCGCCCATCACGCGGCGGCTTCTTTGATCCTAATCGGATTAACGTCATTTGTAAGCAATTTGTGCTGACCACTGAGTTAATGTGCACTTTCTATTTCTACTTGTGCTTTTTGGGGATCCACCAGAACAGAATTCGTTGGATCTAAATGTTGAATTATGGATTTTTTTTTATCATGTACTAGCTTTCTAACTACGACTGGAATCGTGTAAATTATTACCGTTTCAGCTCAGCATACTCCACAATCGGTTAAAAAGTATTAAGTAAGGCTTTCTTAGGCTCTGGCCTGTGTGTCAAATTTCATTTAAATCGGCTCAGTAGTTTTGGCGTAAAAGCACGACAAGCAGACAGATACAGTTACTTCTGCATTAATAAATATATGTAGACAAGCCAGCATTGAAATAACTTTCCAATTTTCATATTATTATTTATTCTAATAATCCCAATTTTCATGGATATGGGCCGCCGTAACTTGTTAAAATGGCATTAACTACGGAACTTACTCACAAACCGAATGCCCAGAACCCAAAAATTTTCTTCGATGGTGGCCCTTTATTAAACTTAAACCATTCTGACAGCAAAAGACAAGGGCTATGATTGCTATGATTGGTCCCATCCCAAGAAATTATCATTCCCACACGCCATTGGAGCTTCCGCACCAATTTTGAGGGCAGCTTACCTAGACAGGATTTTAAAAAAGAAAAAAGAACACCTCTGGGATTGACAGTGACAAATAAACTGTGAAAAGGATAATTTACTAGCCAAGCTGACTTTTAGTTTTAGCAAGGAAATAATGAAAATTATTACCTGCTTACTTGCTAATTAGAATAGAATAGAATAATTCGACGGTCCCTACGTATAAAAGGACATGTAAAAAAGAGGTTTTTTTTTTTATTGCATTTTTCGCAATTATTTATCTTTACGCATACGCCCATATATAATTTTTTTTCTAAATATTAATACTTTTGCCAATTTAAGGAACGTATAAGAGAACATGTGTGATAATTACAAAGAAGCAATGTCGTAGATGCGGATATCTATACATATCCTTTTGTACTCGGTTTTAAAATGCGCGCCAAATGTAGCGAGCGCGGTCATGTCAAACATAACGTCATTTACGGGAGATTCCCCAAAAAACGTGTCGATTCGTGTTAATGTGGTAAAAAGATACAAGTTCTGATAAAATTTCTTGGAATAAAATAAGAAAAGTAAAAATTTAAGGGGCTCATCCAAACATTGTTGTACAACATCTCCGAAGAAAGCTATAGAACTCTAAACTGCGAACATAAAAAATAAAAAATAAAGAAAAATACTAGGGGAGTAAAGAAGAAGGAAGATCTTATTCTAGAGAAATTATACAAAGAGGCAATTCCTATCACTGAAGTAAAATACAAAGACTTAAAACATTTATGTGATACAATGATTATTCCAAAAAGTTATCATATTTTCTATAAGAATCTTAATCATGGTAAAGAAGAGGAAGGTCAAGATGAAGAAGATTAGAAATTGATTACCTACGTCTATGTGCTTTATTTATAAAAATTGTGTGCGTTTGAAAACATAATAATTCAATTAGTAGAATAAACCTGTGATTATTTTTTGTCACATATACTGAAATTACTTATTAATTGTTAATGATAAGAGAAACTGTGGTTCACGATGAGACAATAATAGTAAGAATAATATTCATCTTTATTATTATTATTATAGTCTGAATAAATACATACATACATACATAAAATCACGCCTTTTTCCCAGAGGGGTAGGCAGAGATCACTTCCTGCCATGTACTACGATCATGGCACACCACTTTCTCTTCATGCATGCTTGTCGATTACGGGTACTTTTGGTTTGACCCTTCTTCAAAATTTGGCCTATTTGGTCATGGAAGGTCTTTCTTGGCCTTCCCTTGTCGACATTTCCATTTATGCTTCTTCTATGTATCCCTTTCGTTAATCGTCTCTCATTCATCCTCTCAACATGACCAAACCATCTAAGCCCTCTAAACCTTTCTCAACCTTAGTCACTACATCTTCTTTCACACCACAACGTTCTCTAATTATTTATTTTATTTCTAATTCTATGAAGATTTTAGTTTCACTCCTAGCATACTTCTAAGTGCTCGCATCTCTACTGCGTTTATTCTACTGTCGTGCTTCTTCTGCCATACCCAACTTCCGCTTCCGTACATTAGTGTCGGGATCAACACTCCTCTATGAACCGCCAGACGTGGCTTTTTGAAAACTCTCTGACTGTTCACAAAGGTGTGCAACGCTCCGTCTGAATAAAGCTGTGATTATTTTTTGTTACACATACTGAAATTACTTATTAATTATTAATGATAAGAGGAACTGTGATCCACGATGAGACTACAAATGATTTTTTAGATGATTGTCACTTAAAATAAATAACTCTTTTATATAAATACTTGTACTTTAAATAATTAATTAATACTGACACTAAAATAAGATTTTATTTATAAACCGGTGTCTCAGTAATTATTTTATTATGGACTTGGCTTTTTTTACGTTTGGCTCTATACTTGTGCCGTATTAAACACTAGCAACGTAAACACTGACATGTCTCCATTAATGTACAGTTTATACTTAAAGACAGTCATCTAAAAATTTTTAAGGTATGGTTTTGAAAATAATGACAGTAATTTATATTTCCATTAAACATTGACTTGAAAAATAATTTAATTTATTGAGTTGGTATTACCCAAGTATATACAGGTATCTTAGATATGTCTTGTATTTTTTCATTTTGATAACAATGTAGAAACGGTCAACTGTCAGTTTTATCAAGAAAATCGATAAAAATTAAATATGTACCAATACCGTAACAAACTTCCTCAAACTAATAAAACTTTGGAGAAAAAATATTATTAAAATTGTTCATACCGTAATTTGTAGAGAGATTTGAACCTTTATTACGCTCTCCTGTAAACCTATGTTTTTGACATGTCGCTTTATACGTAGGGACCGTCGAATTGTTTGTTTGGTACAGATACTTACTCGTATGTAGGCCCCCCACTGCTGGGGCACTGGGGGGCCTACCCTAAACTAGGGCGATAAGGCCTTAGTCGACCACCCTGGCCAAGTGCGGGTTGGTCGACTACACAACCTTAGAATTTCTTCATAGGCGTGCAGGTTTCCTCACGATGTTTTCCTTCATCGTTAAAGCGTCGAATGATGGTACATATGAATTTCAAATTTTTGAAAAACACATTGGTACCTGGCGGGGTTTGAACTGGCGACCTCTCGCATGGCAAGCAACGACCTTAACCACTCGGCCATCGACGCTTTTATGCAATTACTTTCCCCTTATTAAGAACCAAAGGCGGCGTTACACAAGTGTTAATATTATGACTGACCGTCAATGCTTGTTAAGTCCTTGGTGGACAGCTTTGTTAACCCCCTATTCATCAGGTTACGGGACACAGTTCAGGGAATTCCAGTAAAACACATGCAGATTATAAAGATCGTTTTTTTTCCTAACTAACTCACGTAGATGGCTTGGAGTAACCTCGTCATCATCACCGGACTTGCGGGAGAGTGAATGGCTCTAACCCCTAATAAAAATCATTCAAACCAAAAACGTTACCAATGCGTTGGTTTTTATGGAGCTGTGGTGCTTTGCAAACAGGCTCGTCTATAAATGAGTATAGTTTACATTCGTGCCATATAATACTAAATCTCGAAAACACAACGCCAATAATATGCTAAAATAGTGATGCAATTTGTTAATATGGGAACATTATTAACCGTTAATATAAAAGTGTACCGCTTAATTCTTAGCAGCCTGAATTTTTTGAACCTGATCATTTACTATTATATTCTTCTTTTACATAAATTCCTTGTCTTTATTCTATTGAATTATTAAAATAATAATAATGAATAGAAATCCAGAACAGCTAAATAAAAAAAATCATAATACTTACTGATTATTATCATTGCATTGTGTTCGTACCATATCTAATTTAAATAAATTGTGATAGCGTCTTAATCTCAACACTCGACTCGGGCGGGGTTTTAATAACCAATGTGTAATCCACTTGTTTGATAACATATTGGATTTATGTCCGAAATTACTTTTTAATAAGATAGAGATAGTTTTAAGGCGCGCGGACACTGTCAGCTAAGATATTTTCATAGCTTACTCCATCAGCGGTGAAGATAGTGTGAGTACACAGTATTCTTTACACCAAAAGGCGATTGGAGTACCTACAGTTCGCGAGTACTATTGCGTATTTATGCCTTCCTATAAAAACTTTGATTTGATTTTTATAACATTGAATTGTATTATCATAAATAATAATAACTACCTCGTTGGTGTACCTCCGGCGTGTATTGCGGATCGAGAGGTCCCAGATTTAATTCCCGAATCAGGCAAAATATGCGTTTTTCAGATATTCACAAGGTTAAGAAATTAGTCAAATATTTCGACGGAATGAGAACCTCCTTAGATTTTTAAAGTAAATAGTTTAGATCTGATAATATTAATCTGACGACGTGATTTCACGTAACATGTTTGTCGCTATACATATCATCGCTTTAACACTGGCCCACAATCCCTTAATCAGCGGTGCTGCCAGCCGTCAATCCAAATTCCCTTCTGATGGCTCCTTGATTAGTTTCTCACTACCAGTTCTTCGAGGGCTAAAACAGATCCGTATTACTATTAACCCTTTTGTACTGTTATTAGTTTTTTGTGAGGTCTCTTTTGTTCGAGTTAGTTATGATGAATAGTCGCGTCTACATCTAATATGTACAGTTAGTCCATGTTTATAATGCAACCCGCACTTTGCCAGGGTGGTTTACTAAGGCCTGATCGCCCTAGTTTAGGGTGAACTCGGATCCTTCAGTGGTGACGAATATGGACTGATGATGTCCATTTTTATACTGAAGAAAAAAAATCATAAATCTACTACACCGCAAAAAAAATGAGAACCGTACATTTGCTTTAATTTTCGAAGAAGAAGAAGAAGCCACTCATCTCTAATGAGTGGCTTCTTCTTCTTCTTCGAAAAAGGCACCTTAGGTAGGTACTTTCATGAAATTTATTTTTTCAGTACAAATCATAAAATTAAGTTTTTTAACCAACGCCTCGTGCTTAAATGTTATCTCTGATGCTAACATGAATCTTACACAGCCTTATCAAAACCAATTTAACCCCTCACTCCCCGCACCCCTGCCGTTATTCAACTAGACCAATATTCCTTCAAATAGAGCCGAGAGCGAACAAAACCTATTTACATAGTCACGCAGAAGATATTTATAACACAACCTCTATTAACCAAATACGGATAGTATTAAAATACAGTGGGAATAAGATATAGTGCGAAAGGGACTAAGTATTCCATTGCTATGGGGACTATTTCACGATCGTGATAGTACCTAATAATAGCTATACATGGTATAGACGGAGAGTAAGTTACCCGATAGAATTCACACCGACATAGTCACGGGCAATGGTTAGTTATTGATAATTCTGCAATTTGACTCAGATCAGCACAAAATCTTTAAATATAATAATATCATCATCATCATCAGCCCATTCCTGTCCACTGCTGGACATAGGCCTCCAAAATGCACGCCACTTCTCTCTGTCCTCGGCCACTCGCATCCAGCTCCTACCAGCCGTCCTGCGCAGATCGTCACACCACCTGGCCTGCGGGCGTCCTACACGTTTGCCGAGACGCGGTATCCACTCCTGAACTCGTTTACCCCAGCGGTTGTCAGTTCTACGGCTGATGTGGCCAGCCCATTGCCACTTCAGCTTGCTAATGCGATGAGCTATGTCGATGACTTTCATAATAAAAAAGAAGCCTTTACAAACCGTCATTATGAGTTCACATACGTCTCCACTAGGCACAAGTCTAACCTTAACTAGGACGATCAGGCCCTGGTCAAGTGCGGGTTGGTCGACAAAACCATAGAATTTCTTTTCATGTGTGCAGGTTTCCTCACTATGTTTTCCTTCACCCGGTCAAACGATCGTTATGAACAAGCCTACAAAATTACAAGCCGTAATTCAATATTAACAATTGTATATTTTCACGCCCAACCTACTGAAATGAAATTTGGCACATAGATAGTCCAGCGCTCGAGAAAGAACACATGGTATCGTATATCCGACTACTTTACGAGAATAAGGTTATCCAACATTACGCGGACGAAGTCACGGACAGAATCTAGTATACCTTCTAGTACGTATCTAGCTAATAAATAATAGAAAGTAGATCTTTATTCCACAGGTAAGGAGATATTTATTAACCGCCATTATACGAGTAAGGCCTATTTGGATACAGTAACTTTACACTAGGCCGTCGGTGCCGGCAATTAATTCGGATGTGTACCTCGTTCATAGTTCTCACGATGGTTGCTTACTTGGTGTCGATTAAAGGCGTTTCCTTACATTTATTAACCACGGTTTCAAGGGTGGAATGGAATAAATAGCCTCTAAGTTAGGTTACTTATGGTGCTTAGGAAGTTGACGCGAATGTAGAGCAATATGTTCTTTCGTGCGTGCTATACTTTGAATTCTATGGGATTCAAATACATCGATTTTGATACTCTAAGACACCAGTAGTACAATGATGATTTACTTACATTTATTGGCATGCAAGAACGTCATGATTTTTTTTGTTCTAAGTTCGAGCAAATGAGACGGATTGACTACTTAGATTTTGATTCGAAAAAGGTTACATACAGACATATGCATACGTTTTGAATTTGACTAGGTCGACATTCACATAATTATAAAATTAATCAATAATGTATGAATTAATTGTAGAAACATCCTTTTCAAAATCCAAATTTCTCTTTCATTAACCTGTAATTTGTCAATCCGTCTAATTTGAATTGGAACTATGCAGGTTACTTACTTATACTAACTTGTAACTAGAACTTTACATTGCGAAACTGCCATCAAAATAATACTCGTTGCCCAACCAACGACAATGTTTACCAACAATCGGTCGCAATGCAACCATTAATATTGTTCGCAAAGAGAAAGAATTCGTCTGCATTGTCACAGGTAGTATGCAAACTAGGCCGCTTCAAAATGTATAATGTACGCAATCAAATTGTTATCAGAAGATACTTATGATTTTGCAATCATTCGCCGACTTGTACGAAAAACGATAGTTATTTATACTTTCAATTAGTTATAGATACATCTTAATGTAATCAATCATAAACCATTATGCTACGAAGAACACTGGGGTTATCAGTATCAGCTGAATATTTCGGATCAAACTTGTGGAATTACGTATCCAATATTCTTTTTAATAAGGCTTAAATATAATTGGACTTTAAAAATATTTGAAGTCAAGTCAGATTAATTTTAGTACCTACTTTAAGATGGTATAGAAAAGACAATAAATAATACAACGATGTACTATGGGTACTATTGGGTATACGCAATAAATAGAACAGCAGATATACAGCTATTTACTGCCCGAAGTTTAGACTGGCTTGCACCAGTGTGGCTACAATGAGTTTAAAACTTACGCACTCGATATCGCCTACGTGAATATGTCTATGAAAAACTTGTACCTACAGCGCCGCTGGTGGTTACGCGAAGAACTAAAATCGGCCGTATGAAAAAAACAACTCGATAGGTTTTTAACGTACGTAAATTTTCGATAGCCAACTCATGGTAGGCCCTCAGACATGGTCGCGGTCGTCCATTTGTCTCGTATAAACCCAAAGTACCTTTATATAGTTTTAGTGTAATGGAACGCGAAAGTCTAAAATCTTATTTCACATATCATAGGAAAAAATCCTAGAAGGTTATAATGCGTAGTTATTCCTCTCCCATTCTGATATGTGTGTAAAAAAAAAATGAAATCTTTGGAATGTGGCGAGAATGCACGCAAGCGGGTACTGGTACATTTATACACAAATAATCGAACCCAGTACAATTTGAATCGGTGCGTGCCATCGTGCCCTCTTTTCAAGTCGGCTGAAGGTTCTATCTTGCTATAAAATCGACAGGGTCTTCTTGAGACCATAGTACAGCGGAGAAAGTAGTGAAATATCCGTGCGCGCAGACTCTTACGCCCTTATTAATACTTCAAATTAGTTTGTATGTAATTATTTTCATCGTCAAAGTACTTGTATTGTACTGTTCTGTACCTTTAAGCTGTCATACTTTAAGAGACTGCATTTTTCCGTGATATCTACCAAGTTTCCTTATAATCTAGTTCCCGATATTTTGGCATAGTTGCCAAGATCACGGGTCAAATTCAGTTGATCTTTACCTTGACCACAGACTCGGACATATTCAGTTTCCATCATTAAAGTATATCTCTCATCAGAAAATAATTTAAATACACTGTAATACATAGCATACATTTCACATAGTGTCCAAAATAACTTTCTCCTTCAAAATTAGATTATAATACATTTAGGTTATCAAAGTCATTTCAAACTTTCAGAACTGTCCTACTACCCCCATTGTTGTACTATGTCCCAACATGCAAGCTCACAAACAAATTAATAAGTTATTTATAACCCGTTCATCCATCACTCTGATCACCGGCACAAAGGGTATTGTGTTCGATTCCCGGGCACATCAATCGGTTGAGTAAGCCGTTTCGCACGCGGTGAAGAAACTGTCGTGTCACAAACGGGTCAATTAATTTGGCTATTTCAAGGAGTAATTTATCTTTGGCAATTTAGAGTAGGAACTGATATTCACACCTTGGTGAAGTAATACCTACTTCTATTATAATACTACTAGCGGCCCGGTACGTGCTTCGCTACGTATAAAGTGAAATAAAATAAACAAATCGGAACATCAAATTCATTTATTTAATCAAAAAAATATTTTATTTAAAATCGAAATCAATTGCTAGCTATTTACAACACACTTAATCCAAAACATTTGGATAAACAATATTTTTTGTTTTTCCATTTTGAGCATAAATAAACAAACGGCTGGGGGTACCGACTCTGGAACAGGCAACATATAACTGGCCATGTGAAAAACAATGTTCCTCCAAATTCACACCACAAACGTGAAGTGTTTGACCTTGGGCCTTGTTGATGGACATCGCAAATGATAAACGCACAGGATATTGTAAACGTTTGAACTCAAAAGGCATATCAGTTGGAATCATAGGTATACGCGGTATCAAAACAACTTCTCCTTTTGATTTACCAGTTAAGATCGTAGCTTCAATCAAATTTGGCAATAACTTTTTCACTGCCAATCTTGTTCCGTTACACAGTTTTGGTGGATTAATATTTCGCAATAATATAATCGAAGAACCAACTTTCAGATTCAAGCAATGCGGTGGCATACCAGCCGGCTCCAATGAATTTAAAAATTCAATTGGATAATTCATTGCCTCATCTTGATTCATAACACTGTCAATTGATTTATATTTCGTGACTACGCCTGGCAGTTTCGCTTGAATTTGAAAATTAATTGCATTGACATGAATGTTTTTCGGTGCTAAAATGGCGCGTTCTGTCAACCAATCATGATTTCTGTAATTCTGAACAATATTCGGAAAAACACATTCAATCAATTCATCTATCGATTGCGCAATTGTACAAAAATTGTTCGGTACAGCGATCAATCCGTTGGTTCTGTCGATTTGTATTTTGCCGTCACCAATTTCTAACAATTGTTTTGAGAACTCATGGGCAGCTGGATCATTTTGTAGGTGAACACGCATATTAATGTTTAGTGTCAATTTTTGTAGATATCTCCAAAGAACTGATGACTTCAAGCAGGCATTTATTTCATCAGCAGGAGTTGATCGAGGAATGACAGGCAATGTTTGACGAAAATCCCCTGAAAGTAATATCAAAGCACCACCAAAAAGCTGTTGATTACCACGTAAATCTTGCATTGTTCGATTGAATGCTTCTAGTGATTTTTTATTCGCCATTGTACACTCATCCCATAAAATAATTGACGTTAATCGCAGAACTTTTGCCATAGCAGAATTTCTCGATATATTGCAAGTTGGAGTTTCAATCACCTGTACATTCAATGGCAATTTTAATGCAGAGTGTGCGGTCCGACCACCTTCTAATAATGTAGCAGCAATTCCCGAAGATGCAAGTGCTAGTGCAATTTTCTGATCTGATCGAATAGTCGCTAAAATCAATGATATAACGAACGTTTTACCTGTGCCACCAGGTGCATCCAAAAAATATAATCCACCTGCATTATTGGAAACGGCTTGCATGATTGTATCATATACATGTTTTTGCTGAATATTTAATTTGGTTATATTCGATTGTACAAATAAACGCAAATCATTACAGTTGAATTCCTGCTCACGTTGCAATAAATGAATTTGATGTTCCGATTTGTTTATTTTATTTCACTTTATACGTAGCGAACCACGTCCAAAATGAACTGACGGCATGAATGACATAACAACGTGCTTGTCCTGTCAACAAAACTTCAAAAAAGTTTCTGTGAAAAAAGTTTCTATTGAATTCATTTATTACAAAAAATGTGACAAATGAGGAACGGCTCGACCGATTTTATGCAAACTTCACATAAACCATCTACTAAATATGCCGACCAAATCCTAAGCATTTGGTTTGGATAGGTGAGCCCGTTCTTGAGTTATGGAATTACAACGAAAAGTGGCATTGATTTTTATATATATAGATCGCAAGCAGACCGGTAGGGCTACCAAGAGTTTAAAACTTACGCACTCGATATCGCCTACGTAAATATGTCTATGAAAAACTTGTACAGCGCCGCTGGTGGTTACTCGAAGAACTAAAATCGGCCGTATGAAAAAAACAACTCGATAGGTTTTTAACGTACGTAAGTTTTCGATAGCCAACTCATGGTAGGCCCTCTTTAGCCCTACCATGAGTTTAAAAGTTACGGACTCAATATCGCCTACGTAAATATGTGTATAAAAAACTTGTACAGCGCCCCTGGTGGTTACGCGAAGAACTATAATCGGCCGTATGAAAAAAAAAAACAACTCGATAGGTTTTTAACGTACGTAAGTTTTCAATAGCCAACTCATGGTACCGCTACTGATCGGACGCAGGTGAGGAGTAGGACCAACATGTTAACGCTTTCCGCGTCGTCGCCAACTTCCAGGCTCAGAGATAGTATGTTTAAGTATTTGCTTTACTTTATGTAGGAGTCAAATAAATAAATGTAATAATATGCACAAATTATTAATATATAAAAAAAAATTACACATCATCACATACATTGATCTGATCCCGTGGTAAGTAGCTTAAGCACATAAATATATTAAATAACACACCCAGACACGGACCAACACCATGATGTTCACCACCGATGTTCGTCACTCAAAATATTTGTCTCGGGTGGAAATCGAACCCACGACTTTTGAACCAAGAGTCACTAACCACTGTTTAACCAGACAGTCACCTGTCAGTATACTATAATTATAATAACACACCCAAACATGGGACAAACACAAGTGCTCATTACATCAATATTTATCCTGTGTGTATTAATATCTAAATATTACACTGTTAGAAAACTGAAACTGTCCGGGATATTTACCATGTTGTTTTGTTTTAATGAGCTCCCGATATTTCGGCACTGTTGCAAGCGCCATGATCGATCACGGGTGAACTGTAGGACCTACTTTCTCATTAAAACAAAACAACATGGTAAATATCCCGGACAGTTTCATTTTTCTAATGTGTGTAACCATGATAGTTAAAAATTATTACACTGTTTCTTAACACATCCTACCAATCTCACCTACTTTTTTTGTGGTTCGTATCAGACTGTATGATCAATAACCATGCAAATAATCCGATAATACAAACTACTCGGTAAGCCAAATAGTTTCATTTCAAAACAGTGATAGTATCTGCGATACTTAGCGGTTATTACCGAAACGTTGCTTGCAATAACGACAGCTTATCTCCGTTCATATCAATATCATACAATCGTACACTATGATTGCGTCACATAGACCAAGAGCTAATGCAAATTTATTGTACTATGGGCTTGACGCGTTTCTTAATCCCTCCCTGAGCTGCGCTATACACATAGTATTTATCATCAACATCAGCCCATATACGTCCCCACTGATGGGGCACGGGCCTACCCTAAACTAGGGCGATAAGGCCTTAGACAACCACTCTGGCCAAGTGCGGGTTGGTTAACTACACAATCTAAGAATTTCTTCGTAGGTGTGCATTGTGCAGGTTTCCTCACGATGTTTTCCTTCACCGTTAAAGCGTCGAATAATCAATCGTAAATATGAATTTCAAATTTGAAAAACAGAGTGGTATGTGGCGGGGTTTGAACACAACAACGACCTTAAACACTAGGCCATCGACGCTTTTTTGTATCAAGTAATTGCATAGCTCAATGGCTCGACAGTCAGTGACACTTTTAGACGTTTTGGGGTAAATCCACACCCGGACAAATATTTGTGAGATTCAGACACAGACCAAACAGCGATATTAATATATAGCTGTTTGGTCTGTGTCTGTTTTTTTTCAACAATTTAAATAAGTCATATTTTCTATCCTTATCTCTCATATCCTTGTCACAAGTGTAAGAACGCAATGTTCTATGTTTTAAACAGATGTTTTTTTCGTCCGAATCTCCGATAAGTCTAAATCAAGTCTTAGTGCCCGCCTAAGCTTAGTACATCTAGACTCCCTGTTAACAACCAATGCTAGCACTAGATATGTCTCAGTGCCCGACACGGTGTACATGAGATACTGGTGTAGATGGGAGGTACATACTGCGAATGCAAACAAGACTCGATTAACATCTGTATGCGCACACGCATGGGTGGTCTACGGCCAGTCGGGCTTAGATCTGTGATGGTAGGTATAGGCTAGGCTGAACTTGGCATTCTGTATGCTATAAGCTGGACATCCACCAGACAAACACATCGCCTCAGCTAAAATCTGGCAGTAGTTCTATAGTTCATGCAAAGTATGTGTCCTTTATTAAAAATAAATAAATAAATATTTCACAACATCACACGCATTGATCTGTATCTGATCTGTAAGTGGCTTAAGCACTTGTGTTACGAAAATCAGAAACAACAATGGATACACAAATAAATTTTAGGATATTTAATAACATACCCAAACACGGAACAAACACCGGTGTTCGTCACACAAATATTTGTCCCGGGTGGGAATCGATCCCACGACAGTTGGAACTGTAGGAAGTGATTCTGGGCCACAAACCACTGTTCCACCGAGCCAGTCAAATAAATCATTAAAATACTTACAGGCAAAGGTTCAAAATTAAAATAAAGGAGCCTAGCTGAATGGCAAATTTAACAGCTACCCCAAAAATGATTCAGCTCCTTTAAAAATACCTACACACAACTTTCTCTCTTTTGATAAGTTCATTACATAGATCATTCTACTCGGTAGCAAGATATAACTACAGCGTAGCCGATAGAACAATCGACTCATTGATTTTATCGCTCGCCTATTCCAGTTATTACAAAAGTTTAGTTCTCATTATTGTTTCTTATCGAGTATCGAACCCTGATGTGTCAGTCAAGTTTTTCTGCGATTCGATCGGCCCACGACCTCAATCGATTAATAGGAAACGCTGAATCGATTGATCACGGAAGACATTTCTTGACATCACTGCCCTGCTGTATAATAAAAAAAAAGTATTCATAAACAAAAAAAAGTGTAGCATTAAAAAATAATCAAAAATGTGTCATACTGCGGAAATTAAATACTGATTATAACATACGTAATTAAACTAATTCACTATATGAAGTGTTGTCATGTAATTGTGGACATGAATATAATGTAATGTGTGTATATTGATTTGCACGCAATAACGCATAAGTATTCACCAAAGTCGATTGAAGTAAATTTGATTCAAAATAGATACACAAGTAGCAAGGTATGAAGGTACTATGTAAGTGACCTTAAATTGTAAGGCAATCACACAAACCCAGCTTTTACTCTCACGCCACACGATTCCCATTAAACCGAAACACTCTCCATTGGAATCGAATAAATCGAATGCGATCACCGCAACATTAATTTCCATCTGAAGGTTGAACCCAAAAAGGTCAATAATAAATCCCATAAAATAATCAATCTCTCCTTTGTTACAGATCCACTTACTGCTGACCTACAGAAATAAAACACCAGATCCGAACGAGAAACAAGATCCAATCATTCGAACTAGAACGAACGATGACTGATTAGCAGTAGCTGGCCGGCACGCCTTGGCGAATTTTAGAAATAAAAATTAAAAAAGTAAAATGTCACGGTCGAGCGCAAACAGTTGATTCGAAATTTGAAAATGTGCGTGAGTGTTACTTAGAGCCAAAGATTAAAGATGGCGCACAAAGTAAAGAACAACCATTACGTAGCCACGCACAGGTCTGGCGTGGACTCTCCTTCGTCGGGGGGATATTTGCACCGAGCATCTTCCAGAGACGAGAATGACAGCCACCGCGCTCCTTCTGAGAGGACATTGTCCGAATATACCGTGAGTATTGTCTATTATTTGCAAGAACACTAGGTACACATTTGAAAAAAAAATTACGGTTTAAACTTTCGTGTGTATTGTTTTTAAACATAATATTTAGGGACCAGCCGTTTCGAACTCTTTACAGCGCTCGTGGTCACAGGCAAGACTAAAGATGACAGTTGTCTTCATAAGAAAGTTTAATCACTACCGCCATTTGGTGAGATATTTTTGAAACGTCGGGCCTCTAAGTAATATGTTTATAATATCAATACACGCGAATTTAATCCGTAAAATAAAATACTGTGAGTAGTTAACAATGTTTCGAAAATGTCAAGAAGTTTACAAATATTTACTAGCAGTTAGTATTGCTATTTAACTGAACACGTTTAATCTCGTACACAAACCTTGAATTTATGTATTAATTTACGTGTACCCAAATCGGATGCAATCAAAATTGATTTCTGCAACGTAATTATTGTTTTTAACATAAGAATTGTACGATTACAAGTTTAATTCAAACACGACTGATTATTTACCTCAATTTTCCACTTAAGTTCTACCTAATATTACGCGTACTTTATAATAGTCCTATATCGGTATGAAATTGCAGGTTTTAAGCTTAGCCAGTAATTCGTTTTACTTTATTTACTAGATCGCTAGATTTATGTGAACAATAAAATTTATCGTTTTACATTTTTGATAAATATATTACTAAGCGGTCGCCGACGACTGGAAACGGTCTAATCTATAATATATACCTTGTAAAATTAGCTACATAACAGACAGACAAAAATGTTATCTTATGTGTTTTTGTTATTGGTACTAGATAAAGATTCATACCTATTTAGTGAAAAGTCGTTATTTTATTATTACAAACAGACAGTTTAATTTTAAAATTAGTCTTTATGTGTCTACACGCGATATTAGGAGTAGCAAATTACATAGCTACTTACTGCCCGACGTTTCGACTGGGTTACACCAATCGTGGTCGACCAGACCCATAAAGACATATTTAAGTGTAATGGAACGCAAAAGTCTAAAATCTAACTTAGACACTTTAATTTTATTTAATTGTATCAATATAGATTTGATCAAATTGTTAATACTATTATCAACTTCTACTAAAATACATGATAATCTAGGTAATATCATACAGATACCTGCTTATTTCGCTTCTGAGCATATATTTTAGTCTGTTTACTATGAAATGCGAAGGTCGAACATTTTATAGTCATAATTCAAATTAGACCACTGCCAGTTACGAGTCATAGTGAAACAGATGTGTGATTATTTCCGACTAATCGGATTACGTTTCCTGTGTAAATGTTAACTACTAAACGCACAAATGTTCTGCCAAACTGAATGAATGTACGATTGATGCAAATGGAAATAGGTCAGAGTGAATGACGAGACAGTTGAATAACAAGTTTCCATTTACTCACCTATCGTCTCAAATTATATAAAAATAGTGGCAGACCACAATTTTGTACGAGTGGAGTTAGATATCGTTATATTTTGGCTAATGAACATTTTTATTTAATGACTTTTAGCCTATGTGGTATTCTGATAGGTAAGCTATATTATTGTGAAGTTTTATCAAACAGTTTTTGGGTAAAGAAGTCACATACAAAACAATCATACATACATGTCTCTGCGTATACAATTTCTTATATTTTACAATTCATGAGAGCAATACGATTAAACCATTTTCTATTAATATTTAACATTTTCCTCAGTACATTTATACCCCCGACTCCCTGTATAGGTAGGGGAACCTGTTGTACCTTGGACAGTGTTGTACCTAGGACAATTGTAATTTTTCGTAAACTCCCGCGCTTTAGAATAATATTGTATATGGCAGTCAAAGCCTGCTTTGATAAGACTCACGTGAAGTTAGTTGTGATTCGCCGGCGCCGGGTCAATGCAGTTAAAAAAGGCAATTTATTATTTTTTGCCTTAAAAGTTCGTTTTTTGGAATTTACTTATGGCCTCTTAATTTAACACGATATGTATTTATAAAATATCTTTTGCTTCCGATATAATCTCAGTTTATTAAGGATTTAGATAGTATAGTTGTCTGAACCCAACCTCAATTAAAAGTGTGTTTAAACACGTTGTAACTAAAAATTGTTATGATGTTGTACCTTGGCCCCCCAACTGAGGTTGTACCTTGGACATAGATAATAGATAGTAATTTTGATATATATAGTATAACCTTATAAAAACATATTTTTTGATTATACTTTTATTCTATTTATATAAGGCAAAATATAAATATTTAAATATGTAAACATTTGTTATGTTATTGACACAAAATAAAGAGACTAGAGACAATTAATTAAGGTTACTGTTAATTTGCTATTTACATGAATGATTTTATTGATTACAGGTATAAGCATTATTGTTGTACGTACCTATATTAAAAATAAAACTCTGCTGCAATTGCTAGTGTTTATCTTCATTCTACCCTGGAATGTTCAAAGTACAACTGGAACGGTCCAAGGTACATCAGGTCTGTTGTACCTTGGACAGTTTTCCCTTTTTTTTTCAAGTTGCTTTTGTTTCCAGCTTTACCGAAAATCCTCATATTTTATGTATTTATTATATAGTTGAGTAACTGATCTTTCCATTATTCCATATTTGACGGATCTTATTCTTACCATTTATTTTTAAAAAATAAAAATATCAAAAACTGGCCTAGGTACAACAGGTTCCCCTACTGCAATAATATAAAGGATACATTATTATAGAACCACTACCTTCCTGAATGGAACCTGCATGTCCTGCAAACATTATCTTCCTACGCAAGCTTCGCTTGTGCGTAACGGATCGGACTACTCCAGGCCGCATACTACCTGTTGTGTAGATGCCATTGCAATATTTATATAGCTCGCTACCTTACAGAGCTTCCTTGATATAAATTAATAGATATTATCTATCTATTTACTGGCTCGGTGGAACAGTGGCTAGTGACCCTGAGACACTACCTACGCTTCCAAGAGTTGTGGGTTCGATTCCCACCTGGGACAAATATTTGTGTGTATTAAATATAGTTAAGTAAGGGTACCCAAATAAGGGTACACAAAAACTTGCGTACTTTAAAAATCTATCGACTTGTTTTTTTCTTGGCGTTACCGCTAGGAGCGCTGTAGAAGTTTTTCATAGACATATTTATACAGGGTGTAACAGGAGGGGTGGATCATCGTAAGTCAATCGATGGGGGACTTCAATACCTATCGATATAACCCCCATGTATGTTCAGCGATTTTCAATAGTTCCAAAGTTATTGAGATTTTTGTGAAATTTTTGTAAGAAGCCGGAATTCAGTATAAAAGTCTTCACTGTAGCTTAACTTCTGGACCTGCTTGCATGATTTTTTTTCTAGAAATAGTTCAATAGTGTGTCTTCATAATTACGATACCGATTTGAGTCATAACCCTATCATATTGGAGTAAAAAAATAATTCTTCACAAAATTTTTACGAATCGAATTGTGTCTACCAACTTTCAAAGCCTCCAGTGAAAAAAAAGTGCTTGTGTTTATTTTCTAGAACTTATTTTAAAAACTACCTACATCCATGGATAGTATACCCTCAAAATTTCATACCACTACTGCCAGAGCATCAGAACGAAAATTGAACGCGAATGGCACAGGTGTCATAAATCAGTGTTTTTATTTTTCATGTAAAACTTTAATTTTAAAATAAAACGATATGTTTCAGCAAATTTATGCTATGTTAGTAACATTAGTAGCAGTAATTTTACAGAATTGAAAATTAAAGGGGTGGAAATCAAATAAAGAAAATTTACATAATTTTTGTTAATTATTTTTTTTTTCAGTAAGTGTTCACCATGGGCACCATTATTGGCTATGCATAGCTTAGACCTTCTTAAAAGCTTTTTTGGAGGTTGTGGAATGCTTCTTTTTTGTCAAATTTTTCAGGGGCCAAAATTGTGATAAGGCAAAATGTAGTAGTAGCATTTTGCAACATCTTAAAAACCTTTGTAAAATGGTGTAGTATATGCATAGCCAATAATGGTGCCCATTGTGAACACTTACTGTAAAAAAAATAATTAACAAAAATTATGTAAAATTTCTTTGTTTGATTTTCACCCCTTTAATTTTCAATTCTGTAAAATTACTGCTACTAATGTTACTAACATAGCATAAATTTGCTGAAACATATCGTTAAATTTTAAAATTAAAGTTTTACATGAAAAATAAAAACACTGATTTATGGCACCTGTGCCATTCGCGTTCAATTTTCGTTCTGATGCTCTGGCAGTAGCGGTATGAAATTTTCAGGGTATACTATCCATGGATGTAGGTAGTTTTTAAAATAAGTTCTAGAAAAAAAACACAAGCACTTTTTTTTCACTGGAGGCTTTGAAAGTTGGTAGACACAATTTGATTCGTAAAACTTTTGTGAAGAATTATTTTTTTACTCCAGTATGATAAGGTTATGACTCAAATCGGTATCGTAATTATAAAGACCCACTATTGAACTATTTCTAGAAAAAAAATCATGTAAGCAGGTCCAGTAGTTAAGCTACAGTGAAGACTTTTATACTGAATTCCGGCTTCTTACAAAAAATTCACAAAAATCTCAATAACTTTGGAACTATTGAAAATCGCTGAACATACATGGGGGTTATATCGATAGGTATTGAAGTCCCCCGTCGATTGACTTACGATGATCCACCCCCCCTGTTACACCCTGTATAGGCGATATCGAGTCTGTCACTTTTAAACTCATGGTATTGAGTGAGACGGCTGCTCATAATAGTATTTGTATTTCGTAATGTTTATACCACAGACAATGGACGAGCGGACGCGCTCGCCGTCAGGAGGTGGCGAGCATAGAGAACACAGATCAGACCAGAGACACGAACACCGGAACGGGCGGAGGCCGAACGGCGGGTCCCCTCGCGCCGACTCCGACGTGTATGTGACGAGTGCGGCCTACCGACCCCCCTCGGAGATCAGGTAGGACTGCCCCACTACTACACTAGACTACTACCAGACTACTATACTCAGTGGCGTAACTACAGGGTGGCAAGTCGGCAAAATGCCACGGTGTCTGGGGATGTTGTTGAGTTTGCCTTATATTTTTATAATTTGTGATCCGAGAAGGATATTTGAGGGGGAAACAGGTTCGTTTTAAGGGTCCCGAAGGATGGCGTGCCTCTAAGAAAGAGTCCGTTATTTGCCCCCACCCGGTAGGGGGCCCCAGCCGAAAGGGGTCCCCGGTCATAGGAGAATCTCATCTGCCAACCCACATAGGTACACATTAAGATAAAAAAAAAGAATGGGGGGTGCACGGGGCCCCAACCGATGAATTTTGCCACGGACTTCAACGGGTATAGTTACGCCACTGACTATACTAGTACACTACACTAGAGCACAGCACTACAGCAGCACTGCCTCGTTGGTCTATTGGTAGCAAGCGCTGCGTAAGGACCGAGAGGTCCCCGGTCCCAGTTCGGGGTCGGGCAAAATTTGTGTCAGTTTTTCTGTAATGAAATTCTCAGCCCGGAGTTAGGAAGTTGGCGGTTGAACGTACCTCGGAAAGCACGTTAAGCCGGTGGTCCTGTGCCCGATCTCTCATCAGCCATGTCCGATTGCCGTCTCCGAATTATGAGGGTAAGGGAATAGAGAGTGCACTTGTGTTTGCGCGCACACATGTGCACCATAATGCACTATAATCCTGCGCATTTGGCTGATCTCAATTGAGATCGCCGCCATGGCTGAAATCGGTCGGACGCCTTATTTTTTGTTTTTATTTAGAGCACACCCGAATACTTGAGTGAAAACATATCATATCACTGCCCTTTTTTTATAACATGCGTAATCTTTATTTAGATCAGATTACTTTTGCCAATACTTTGCTTAGGGAAGACACTACTTTTGAAAAAGTCCCAACAATTAGTGCCTAAATGCATCCACAAAATTCCCAAGTAATCATCAACAAATCGTAACACCGTAAATACAAGCACCAACAACCGCATCGATTATAACACAGCCGTTGATTTACGCCGCATTCAAGTGCTGCGACAATTCCAGTTTCACTCGATATTTATCTGTGACTCCGCCGTGGGCCAGTGGTACAGTTGCTACCAGTGATAAATGAACCAATAAATAACTACCGACACCGTTGCCTCTTATAGAAATTTCGACGGTAATAACCAACGTTTAAATTATAACCAGAAATACTCGAAATACGAAGTAGCGGTACCTAAGCCCTTTGAGTTAGAGACGCATTATTTTATATTAATTTATTATGACTTAAATTTATGTCAAAGGTGACTTGACATCAGATAATTCAAGCATCCAAAAAATGTGGCGTTCGGAGTTGTTTTTAAATTTATGATATCTTAAAATAAATCCGGAAACGTAAAATTTACAAATCAAAAGTGTAACCGTTTTCCTTAAAGTGTCGCCTTTTATTAGTAACAATTTCTGCATTATGTACTACTAATTCGTAGCACACACATGACTGTAATTAAATAATATGGCTTGCGTATTTCATAGCGATGTTCATAAACTTAGAGATAAAACGAAATTATTAATTTCGCAGGAAACATAAATGAGGAACACGTGTTCACTCATTCCTGCTGTTATTTTGTTTGAGTTTCATAGATTTCGTTGGATAACCGTTGTTTTATTAGAGTAGATATAGTTTGTGAATTAACTCAATTCGCCTACACAATTTGTTCATACAAATTTCCGTTGTGACTAGTTCATAACAGATCACATCCCTATTAGTCAACGTCAGCATCCCTATTTGATTACCACCAAATGTACGAAGTCCGATTTTGAAGCAAATTAATGTTTTTTTTTCTTACACATAAAAGTCAATATTTAATTTACAAGTCATAATCAATAGCTCTGCCATAGACAACATATCCAATCGGCTAACATGAAAGACAAAAACTAAACCATTACCGTTGTTATCCGTGTGCATACTAATTTCCCTCCCCACTCATACACTCCCCTATTACAAGGGAATCCGCCTAATCAATCGCTTGAAAGGTTACAGTGCTACGGTAAATCCTTGAGAGACTCCTAATTCCACCAGGCGTGGTGGATTACAGAGTAGTAGGGCGGAGTAGACGGGCGTTTGGATCGTGGCAATACACGGAATCTGTTGGTAGGAAGCAAATGATGATATGCCCAAGTTATTGGTCGTTATAGAAATTAAACGTTGCGTGACACGGCATTTAAACAGGCCTTCAAGATGAGTGTGACAGGCTCAATAGGGTCTATTATGCCTGTCACATGATATGTGGACTTCACGACCGCTTACCATCAGATGGAGTGAGGTCACCCCGAAAGTTCTCTTATAGAAAAATAATAGCACAGGGGGAATCGAGAGTTTCGTGACAGAAAGCTTGGGATGTCCTTATGCCTTCAAAATTGCCTTCGTGTCTAAACCACATTTTGATTTTCTTACGCGCAAGATCTTACTTGAAATTGTCGACCAGACCAGAAGACTAGAGCAAGAATGTGTAACACATATTTGCAAGAGTGTTTTTACTTACTTTCGCACTATATCTTGGGAAGGTCTTTTTCAAGGTTATTGCTTTTTAAAATTGGAGATATTTTGAATTTAATGTTTTTTCCTTCTACATATTACACATAAGCGGAAATCGACGCATCTCCAGCAGCCAATATTTCCGACCCACAATTTATTCATTTCCCTGTCGCTAACGTTTCTTGGACGTGTAAAAACCGCCCGTCTGCCGCCGTCGTGGCACCAAACAAAACCTCAACATTAAACGCCTAGATTGATGGAAAATTACCCATACCGAGAGCAATCGGCGCACATGACTCATCCCGCATAATGCATATTTAGATCCACAGTCATCGCGCTGCATCAAGAGGGGCAGAGCCGGCACTCCGTTGAAACACTATGAAACATTTTGTAGGTGACATAACTAAAGGAATATGGCAATACGTAGGTGAGGTCCAACCGCAGCATGATTGGTTATTTTTGGTGTGACGTTGACAGACGTCAATATTCACCAATCACGTTGCAGTTATACCTCATATCTAGTGGATTTCTCATAGGCGAATACCCTCTATTTAACAGAAATGAATTACTAATATACCAATATCACAACTTCACTTAAAAGTTAAGCAGCTATCTAGTTAGATAACTGTAGTAGAAGTTACTACTCTGTTGTACAAAATAGGATAGAAACTTGAGTACGTGTACGTTAATCCCTTGCTTACAGCCTAAAAAGGAGCCTAAAGAAAACTAATTTATGTAAAAATTATCCAACCCTGCCTCTAAATCTTCAACTGATGTTTTCGCGCATTTCAAGAGCCGGAGTAGGCATTATATTCTAATTCATACGCCCGATCCCCTTCTGTATGTTTATATTATGCGGTGATTGTATGTTTACGGGCGTATTGTGGTATCTAACGGGTCTGCGTACGTGCAGAAATAGTCGCCCGGTGTCCCAGAAATGGGACGTCCCATTGTTTGCATGTAGGTACGCGCTTTTGCCCTTTCCCGGGACAAGTTTCGGTTCACATGCAACTCATACAGCCCATACAAACGTTGCGGGTGACAAAATAATGCATGGTGTGGTGTGGTTCGACAGCAGTGTAAAGGTTAGGTAGTGGGTTCGATTCTGAGTTTACGGATGGGACGCGGCTTTCTAATTTAGGCATATAATATTAATGTCTGAAATAGGAAAGGTAATTTCGTGTTCTTCTGCCACAAACTATGATCCATATTGTTGAGGTTCAAATAAGTAAGTTCTAAAATATGTTTTTAGGGGTGAGAGCCATCCACTCACCCGCAAGTCTGCTGATAATGAAGAGGCTGCTCCAAGCCATCATCGTATGTTAGATAGGAAAAAAATAAACGTTTTTTAAAGTTCTTTTCAATTTAAATATTTCTATTTCTTAAACCTTCTTAGTAAAAAAATACATGTATTTTGTCATTAAGAGTACCCACTCATTATAGCATAGTTAGTTAGCTAGTTATAGCTTATAATAAAAAACGACTTTTCACTCCCCCGTTTAATATGTTTACAATGTTTAATTCAAATCAATTTTGCTTTAGAAAATTGGTAACCGAGACTTGAATTTATTCTAAGTAAGTGCTTACTTAGTGCAATTTCTAACAGTTAAGTAAGTCAAAGTAGGTCGGCAATAAGTCTGTGCCGGGACAGCACAATGATGTCGCGCGGGAATCGAACCCGTACCTCGATTTATTGGACGCAACTAACCGCTAATCTGGATATTGGTAGAGTTCGCCCGCTGATTATATCATGGAATTACTAATGGAGCCTACTTCTATTGAATACGTTGGGGATACGAAATGTTAGTAAGTGTAGTAATAAGAATCTTTAAGAGCTTTTTCATTCATTTAGTTTCTTACTGCAGGGTGGCTTTTTTGAGGGTAAACATCAAGAGAAATAAAAGAAAGTAGTCCCCTGTGTCTTGTAAAGCACGTTAGCCCGTTGGTCCTGTACCTAATCACTCCTGAGCCATGTCGGATATGGTCTCAAATGGCCTGGTAGGATTATAATCGAAATTGGTGTTGAGTGGTTGAGGTCGTTGCCATGCGAGAAGGTCGGTAGTTCAAACCCCGCCACGTACCACTGTGCTTTCAAATTTGAAATAAGGTAAAGGAAAAATATCAACATTGAAACCTGCACCACACCTATAAAGACATTTCTTAGGTTGGGAATTCAACCAACCCGCACTTGGCCAGTGTGGTTGACTAAAGCCATATCGCCCTAGTTTGGGGTAGGCCCGTGAACCAGCAGTGGGGACGTGTATATGCTGATGATGATTGTAAGAAAACTCCTAAGACAGCACCTGTACATTTTAATCTTAATAGAACTGTATACTGACTTCACATTAGAAATAATTGCAGTTGAAATGTTATTTCACTTGTTCAATTCAATAACTATGTTTACTCCTTAACTGCCTTAACAAAGCAATACCTTCCGCTTTCAAATAGCGTAGCAGTTATCGACCTTATGTCAAGGGAATAAGGTGTACAGGAATAACAGGAAGAGTGGCTATCAGACTATGTTATTGTAGGAGGTTCTGACATGAGTTGGGAGTTTTGTGGTGTGTTCAACTTAATTGCGTTGTGTGCAGTGTAGGACCGTATAGTCTTAATGGCTATTGCCTGCCATTAACAAGTTTTTAAAATAATGTTGTATAATGTAAAACCTTTGAAAGAGTATAGCGTTGGTTATACTACTTAAAAAGTTAGATAGCGACGTATGGTTCATATAATTTTGAAATGTTTTATTTTGGCGTCAAAATCCGTTATTTTGTTTTTTTTTATTCTTGTTTATATATCCATTGTCATTTTCACAATTAACGAATAAAACGCTCAAAGATACCTCATAAGATAAATTCAATTGAACCGCATAAAGTGCACAGCATAACGTAAGAAACCACTAAAAAAAGAAAGAAAAAAACTATGTACGTTTATTTCTTTCAACATATAAAAAATACACAAATGGTACATAATAAACACAGAAATAGATACTTAAATGTACATTACGTTCTCTCGTAACACCTGACACATAACCCTCTTTCCAGCTCAGTTGAGTAAAAACTAAGAGTATCTTCCCCGACCTCATACCTTAAGGATCACAATACCATCCCGTTAAGGTCATGCACTTGACAAGATGACCCATATTTGTGGAGCGCCGTGACTCCATCACATCGGAGCATCATTAGAGGTAACCTGCCGACCCAAATGAGACCTTAAATGGAAGACTCAAGATTCAAAATCGGGTTTATGTGAACCTGTTCTGGTGGGTACAATGCGGAGTGCACCGAATACTATGTCACGTTGCTCACGAGTTTAAAAAAGATAGTCAAGTGGGGTGCCGGCAGAATAGAATAGCACCTCCCCAAATCTTCCCGCGGGTGTCGTAGAAGGCGACAGAGGGACTACTGCAAGGCATGGAACATGATCGGAGATCGGGCAGCAGCGCTCTCCGCATCACCTCGAACATGAAAACTGCGATCACCAACCCGCCTGCCCAGCGTGGTGATTATGGGCAAACCCTCTAAATGGTGTACAAATGGCCACGGCCCCCAGTTCCCGGCAGCCCCGCTATTCCTGGTCACGGTGGCGACCATGGTAACGGCGGAGCGGGGGGTGCTAAGAATCCCCGGGCTACGAGAGGCCACCAAAACACACTGACTCTGGCGACGTATAACGGACGCACGCTACGGCTCGACTCGCATCTGGCGCAACTTGAGGTAGAGCTTGAGAAAATTAGGTGGCACATTCTGGGGTTGTGCGAAGTCCGAAGAGCGGGGGAGGACACCATAACCCTAGAATCAGGCCACCTGCTGTACTTCCGCGAGGGAGACAAACATTCTCAAGGTGGCGTCGGTTTTCTGGTCAATAAGTCCCTCTCTGACAACGTGGTGGAAATGTCTAGTGTTTCGAGCAGGGTAGCGTACCTCATCATTAAGCTCACCGAGAGGCTTAGCCTCAAAGTGGTGCAAGTGTACGCACCGACCTCTTCACACTCAGACGATGAAGTGGAGAAAATGTTCGATGACATATCGAAGGCCCTCCACTCCACCACTAAGACCCACTACAATGTTGTGATGGGGACTTCAACGCTAAAGTGGGAGTACAATTTTGCAGTGAATCGGTAGTAGGGTCCCACGGTTTTGGAGCTAGAAATCACAGGGGTCAAATGCTTGTCAACTTCCTCGAACGGGAGGGGCTCTTCTTGATGAACTCTTTCTTTAAGAAGCAGCCTCAAAGGAAGTGGACGTGGCAAAGTCCCGATACTGTGACTAGGAACGAGATCGACTTCATCATAGCGGATAGGCGGCACATATTCAGAGATGTCTCCGTGCTCAACAGGTTTAACACCGGCAGTGATCACCGTCTTGTTCGAGGCACTCTGAATATCGATTTTAAAGCCGAACGTGTTCGCTTAGTGAGGTCGAGTCTCCGACCTACTCTGCTCCAGACCATAACAGGATCCGAAACGTTCCAGTCAAACCTGGAGAACCGATTTGCAGCTGTGGAAACCTCAATTGACGTTAACCAGAAACTTGAAAATATGGTTCGTGTCCTCAGGGAGGAAGGATCGAGATTGTGCAGCAGAAGGCGCGGAGGTAGGAAGTCTAAACTTTCCGAGAAGACCTTATGGCTAATGAGGCAGCGACGTGAAGACCCACCCGCTACTGCACTGGAAGCTCGGGCTCTCAACCGGGAGATCAATAAATGTGTGCGACGCGACCTCCGGTGCTACAATACTCTTCTGATTGAAAGAGCTATTGAACAGAATCGGGGGTCAAAGGTGTTTGTACAATCTCTCGGAAGAAGCCACCTAACGAAGCTGACCACAGCGAATGGGGACATTGCTGCCTCAAAGCCGGCAGTCCTCTCGGAGATAGAGGACTTCTATGGCCGGTTATACGCCTCGCATGCATCTCGCCCTGATCCCGGCAATGAGGACACTAGAGCCATATTGACACGCCACTATACCGAAGACCTACCAGAAGTTAGCAATAACGAAATTGAGATTGCTCTTGGGCAGCTTAAAAATGGAAAAGCCCCTGGAGAGGACGGCGTTACAACAGAGCTGCTAAAGGCTGGAGGCAAACCCGTACTGAGGGAGCTTCAAAGGCTTTTTAACGCTGTCCTGTTTGAAGGGAGAACTCCGGAGGCGTGGAGTAAGAGTGTGGTCGTCCTGTTCTTTAAAAAGGGTGACAAAACCCTTTTGAAGAACTATCGACCTATTTCCCTTTTAAGCCACGTCTATAAGCTTTTCTCAAGAGTAATCACAAACCGTCTTGCGCGAAGACTCGACGAATTCCAACCCCCGGAACAGGCTGGATTTCGGAGCGGATACGGCACCATAGACCACATCCACACAGTGCGGCAGATTATACAGAAGACTGAGGAGTATAATCAGCCCCTGTGCCTAGCATTTGTGGACTATGAGAAAGCCTTCGACTCGGTTGAAATCTGGTCAGTTCTGGAGTCCCTGCAGCGATGCCAAGTAGATTGGCGATACATCCAGGTGATGAAATGTCTCTACCAAGCCGCGACTATGTCCGTCCAAGTACAGAATCAGCAGACAAAACCCATACCATTGCATAGAGGAGTGAGACAAGGGGACGTCATCTCCCCGAAGTTGTTCACAAATGCAATGGAGGATTTGTTCAAGACGCTGAACTGGAAAGGACGTGGCATTAACGTAAATGGTGAACATATCTCTCACCTGCGATTTGCAGATGACATCGTCATTCTGGCAGAGACGCTGAAGGACCTACAACAGATGCTGAATGACCTGGCTGACAATTCTGCGCGCATCGGCCTACGGATGAACTTGGACAAAACCAAGGTCATGTTCAATGAACATGTACTACCGGAACCGATTGCGATTCACGGCACCGTCCTCGAAGTTGTTCAAAAATATGTGTACCTTGGGCAGACTATGCAGTTGGGTCGAAACAACTTTGAGGACGAGGTGAATAGAAGAATTCAGCTAGGTTGGGCAGCGTTTGGGAAACTACGTCGAGTCTTCTCATCGTCAATCCCACAAAGCCTAAAGACGAAAGTCTTTAATCAGTGCGTCCTACCCGTCATGACGTATGGAGCCGAAACGTGGACACTGACGGCACGGCTGGTCCACAAGTTAAAAGTCGCTCAGCGGGCTATGGAAAGAGCTATGCTCGGTGTTTCTCTGCGGGATCGAATCAGGAATGAGGTGATCCGTCAGAGAACCAAAGTTATCGACATAGCTCATCGCATTGGCAAGTTGAAGTGGCAGTGGGCTGGCCACATCAGCCGTAGAACCGACAACCGTTGGGGTAGACGGATTCTGGAGTGGATACCGCGTCTCGGCAAACGTAGTGTAGGACGCCCGCAGGCCAGGTGGTGTGACGATCTGCGCAGGACGGCTGGTAGGAGCTGGATGCGAGTGGCCGAGGATAGAGAGAAGTGGCGTGCATTTGGAGAGGCCTATGTCCAGCAGTGGACAGAGATGGGCTGATGATGATGATGAAGTCAAGTGGGAGTCGGATTCGTGCTCTGCGGGTTCCGGACTACAAATTAAAGTTTTATCGGTACAGTATTACCATACTAAAGTTTTTTTTTTTGGAACCACAAGTTTCCAATTTTTGGTGTTTTTTTTTCTTTTCTTGCACTTTAAGACTTTACCTTGTCACATTTGATGATTGAGGTCTACGAAAATTACCCTGTAAGATTCTTTTCATTGGAAAAATATATGAAAATATATGGTTTATTTTTAATCTAAAATCTTGTTATTGCAGCTTCAAGTAACTACCGATATAATATATACGAAATTAGTATTGCTAATCTTCATGTCTTTAACGAGTCCCCGAAAAAAGTTCTTGTACAAGATATAATTTGACCTTTAACAAATGATCCTACAAACACACAGATACTAATAGCATATATAGCTATAAGTGTCAAGGGTTTTGTATTTATTTCTATACGGAACCCTATAAACCTTGGAACTGATGTCAGAGACAGGTGGTATACAGGTTCGGTGCTGCACGTGCCATCGTTTGGTGGCGATGGATGGTGATGTATTGATGGGTGGCCAAATCGGTTTAGCACTGATTGGATGGAGGGCTTTGATAGGTCAAAGGGATCTCTATCTAGGGATAGAGATTGAAATGTTGACTGTAGTAGTAAGTATAAAATATTAACTGTCAAGGTTGCTCACCAAAAATTAAAATCAATCAAACATTTATTTATTTATTATAGGCAATGTACTACATACACTTAAACTTAATAATAAGATTCTGCCACCGGTTCAGAACACCGATCCTAGCTTTCCGCCCGCTAATCAGTAAGTGTTAAGTAAAACGTAAAACATTACCCCCTAATAACGCAGTCGGTTGAAAAGTAGCCTGTTTCCTTTCTCAGACTACTCGTATTTACTAGCTGTGTACTTAATTACGTAAACCAGATCAGTAGTCAAAGCGAAAGGCAAGTTACTTTCGCGTTTCTTATAATAATAAAGATAATTTCATGACACATGTGCAACCAATGCGGCAAGAAATCTATATTTTTTTATTAAAAAAAATATATGCTCCTGCGTTATTCTAAGAGTAATTGGTTACCATTGAATCTGGGCATACATTTGGTTTTTTTTCTTGTGTTTGCGCGCACACTTGTGCACTATAATATGTCCTGCGCACTTGGTTGATCTCAATTGAGATCGGCCACCATGGCTAAAATCGGTCGGCCGCCTTACATTTGGCATACATACATAAAATCACATTCACACCTTTTTCCCAGAGGGGTAGGCAGAGATCACTTCCTGTGCCTTCATGGGCTACGGTCCTGGCACACCACTTTCGCTTCATCCACAGCCATTAACCTCTTCATGCATGCTCGTCGATTACAGGTCTATGGTTAATCTTGGCATCAGATAAGCCCGAATACGCTGGCCTCCTAATGTATTATACGAACCCGCGACCTTTCGTCTCATCAGACGTTCTGTCATTGCTCTAAACAGGTCACAATAGATAGCAGGTCAAAATTCAACGCTCAAAAATCATCCAAATCAACTTTCTATTCACTTCTATTCAACCTATTCAATACACATTTTATCATAACGAACTATTTTTTAATACTTCAAAATAGGTGAAGTTTGAAGTTAGAACCTTGTTGTATTTTTTTCTCTAAACGCTTTTGGAGCTTAACTTTTTAGAAAGGACATTTTCAATCACGTACCGAACTATTTTAACAAGCCACGAAATACTTAGTCATCGTAACACAAACAATTAGTTACGAACAAGTTGTCAAGTTGTGTTTGTTTATTTTCTTTTTTTTCTTTCTTTCTATTTGTATAAGGAGACGGAATTGGTACAAAAAGGTTTTTGAATGAGAGCCTCTTTAAAGCTCTACCCAACAATCCGATTTCTCTGCTACTCTACTGTGGAAGTTGTAGTTAAAAAAACTTGAATGAAGTCATGTTTTTGGTTGACTGACCATGTAGACCCTTAAATTTAAAGTAAATAAATACTGCCGGACTTGTAAATGTACATACATACATGGTGTGAGCCTTCCGCTCGCCCGTCAGTCCGGTGAAGCTGTCAAAGCCTTCTGTGACTAACAGCTAAGTCCTGCCGAAAAAAAAAAGACGTTACGCACTCGGGGACTGCCGCGGTATAGCTATTGCATAGCATTGTCCGATTTCGGAGCAGCTCGTCTCGATTCGTGCGAGTTTCGTAGAGTCGTACAATACGTCTAACCGCACGCACACAAACACCGTGCCGAAGTCTACCGAACTGAAACGACGTTAGACGATTGTGAGGTTTTTTTCGTTACGGAATTTCTTGGTTCGGTCGCAGCGCTCAAAGCCTGCGATAAAAGCTATGCAATAGCTTAAAACTTTTCTGAAAGGCACTTCCATTTAACAGATTAAATTATATTTAACTCAACTCCATGCTCATAAAACACTTATTCACTGCTAAAGCTACTGCTTAGTTAAATAACAAACAACTGTTAGTAAATATAGATAATCAATTTTTAATCAGTAAAAATAATTTTCATCATCAATTGAGCACCCACACGCCATCCCATATTACTTTATCCCTATACAACTCCTGACAGGTTTATCCCGAGTTTACAAATGGACCCGTTAGAAAAGGGTATGTGTGTTCAAATTGATTTTTTGTGGCCATTGGGCATTCCTTTATTAATTTAAACCATTCGACAAAGTTCGTTTGAGTGGGAGATTAATTTTAATGAATTGGCCTAATCCTTTTAACCAGAAGAAAGAGGTAATAGAAAAATGACAGTTGTTTTTTTTATTTATACTATATACCGATTAGAACCGTCGAAGACCGAGTGGTTTAAGTCGTTGTTTGCCATGCGAGAGATCGCCAGTTCAAACCCCGCCACAAAGTGAAATTTCATTTGTACGATTATTCGATGCATTAACGGTGAAGGAAAACATTTTTTTTCTGAGGTTGTGTAGTCAACCAACCCCCACTTGGCCTTGGAGTTTAGTTTAGGGTAGGCCCGTGCCCCAGCAGTCGGGACGTATATGGGCTGATGATGATGATGATATACCATTGGGTGCACATGTATTTTGTTTATATTGTCACTACGCATATATATTTTTTTTGCGATTTAACAATCGACTAGCTTGTCGTTTTTCTTTTTATGTAGTTTAGTATGTACTTAATTATTTGCTCTATTTTTGAAAGGACCATTGCCGTCACACAATTAAAATCGCTTAGGTACAAAAAGACCATGTTTGCACGTAATTTACTACCCAAATGACAAAACGTGATACAGCCCTCAATATAAACCACAGCACGCCGTAGAAGATTTCTAAAAACCACTTTCCACCGAGGAAACGACAAAAAACCTCTTTCGGAAGACAACCACCATTCCTAATGCTGTCCCGACATTCCGGGACTTATTTGGGACAACTCAATACCGGTCAAAGAGGCCGCCGGGACATTGTCCTCCAATTACGTCACGTAATGTTTTTACGTCACGTTTTTGTTGGGTCGTGATTGGTCATTTCTACTTTTATAGAGTGAGTGCTTTAGAAATTAACCGATGAATTGAGAATCCTCCTTTTTTTGTTTGCCGGTTAAAGTGTACGGTCTCGTCCAGTCATCCTGACAATTAAGGAATAAAAAGTCTCGGTCTGTGAAACACAAAAAAGTTATGATAAATGTTAAAAGGATTTTCTTTATTCTCCTCCATCTTACAATTACCTACCTTCAAAATGCCCAGTGTCCATTGAGTCAACACAATTCCGTGAGTTATAAGCTCCTCATCTGTACCGGATTAAATTTTAGTTAGTAACTAGCTGTGCCAGCGACTTCGTTCGCGTTTCCCCCGTTTTTTACACATTTTCCATTGTATCTTTGCTCCTATTTGACGCAGCGTGATGTTATATAGCCTAAAGCCTTCCTCGATAAATGGTCTATACAATGCAAAAAGATTTTTTCAAATCGAACCAGTAGTTCCTGAGATTAGCGCGTTCAAACAAACAAACAAACTCTTCAGCTTTATAATATTAGTATAGATTAAATTAAAATATTATAAACTGCTGAGTAAATTTTGAATGAAAGAAAAAAAAATCAGATACTAACACAAATTGTATAAACAAAAATGAATTAAACAAGAAATGGTAACTTAAAAGGCATTTGCTTAGCATGTGGTTCGGAGTCGGGTCGGGATCGGAGTCTGGAGACATGAAGACTCTCTGGTCTTCCGCAGGTGCCTGATGAGAGGCATCTGCGCCCCAGCAGTGGAACATCACAAGCAAAATAAAAAAAAAGATACAATAATGATTTTTTTCTGTAATTCCGCGCGCCGTAGCATTAACTAAAAAAAATGTTTTATTAATAATTATGTACGTTTGTTTGTCCTCAGCCGGCAGTCCCGCGCCCCACGAAGTGTCTACTCGTACCGGAGCGCGGTGGCGCCCTCTGTCGCCTCCACCCACCGGTCCAAGGTCTCCAGGAAGGTGAGAATAAAATCCTTCTGTAAATTTAAAAATTGAAAAAAATCGCATTCATGACCCCGCCTGAACGGGGACTTGAACCACCGGACTTTCCGATATCGCGTCGGCTGCTCTAACCTCGTGAGCTATTCAGGCGTTTAGTATCCAAATTTTTGAAATTTTATATTTACACTAGCTGTGCCAGCAACTTCGTTCGCATTTCCCCCGTTTTTTACACATTTTCCATTGTATCTTTGCTCCTATTGGTCGCAGCGTGATGTTATATATAGCCTAAAGCCTTCCTCGATAAATGGTCTATACAACGCAAAAAGATTTTTTCAAATCGAACCAGTAGTTCCTGAGATTAGCGCGTTCAAACAAACAAACAAACTCTTCAGCTTTATAATATTAGTATAGATTGAGCATTAAAAACAACAAATTAAAAAACATCCTTCTTATCATTAATACCACTGTGTTTTTCAAATTACAATTTGTAGGATCACAAACATTACACAATTCATAATATGTACGATTATTCGACGCTTCAACGGTGAAGGAAAACATCGCGAGGAAACTTGCACACCTATGAAGAAATTCTAAGGTTGTGTAGTCAACTAACCCGTACTTGACCAGCGTGGTTGACTAAGGCCTGATCGCCCTAGTTTAGGGTAGGCCCGTGCTCCAGCAGTGGGGACGTATATGGGCTGATGATGTGATCATAAGATGGTTCTGTGATTGAGGGAATTGATATGCTTATGAGTATTTATGGGGTTTCTGTCATGACATCCATTCCCCCGCAAAGTTAATACGTGTATAATGGGTGGAGGTTAGCTGTGCATAAACATAAGTAGACAGTTATATACGAGTAGTATAATTATATTTCAAATGATATAAATGAATACCATTACAGCGGTAATTTGCTCTTTCGAATTACTGCTCTAACTCTAATTTGAAAAAATAGGATAAGAGACTTAAGTAAATAATTTTATAACTAGGTCACTCTCCTTAAATGATTACCCCTTAGCAAAAAGAGAGGTATTAAAAGCGACACCTAAACATTTCTATACGGTTCTTTACTGACGTTAGTTTAAGTTCTCTACTTTAAGGAATCTTTAACTGTTAAAACACACAAGTAGCATTAGTGGACGACAGCAGACAGTCATCTGTCGGCAGCTGTCGATACGATGGCGTCCGCCGTCGACGTGCCGACCGATTAATGCAGACTGGCCTATAGGTAGCTATTGAAAGTTTGACCTGCAGTCGACTTGACAATAGTGCAATCAGTTTTCCGTAACGAGTCTACAGCACGTTGAAAGCAAATGCTTAGGGGTGAGAGCCATCCGTTACCCCGCAAGTCCGGTGAAGATGCCAAAGCTTCTCCAAGATCATCATAGTCAGTTAGAAAAAAAAAGCAAATGGTGCTCCTGTGTAAGAACGCTTAGAAGATCCCGTCCTTTAGAGTCATGATGTCATACTAAGTACTGTCATTAAATCAAAGAGTGTCCAATAAGCTGCCACGCAAGTGCCATAAAAACTCCTTGCATGTTCCAGGCGGGGGTAAAGGTGGACGCAATGGCGGCGCCAAACCCGTTCTGCCCCAATGTGAAAGGCATGTGCTGCCTCATGCTGCTCCTGAACCTGGGTCTGATCCTCGTCACGTTGGGCTTCGTCATCGTGCTGCAGTTCTTCGAGCCGCTGTTTGTCTGGTGAGTCGTGTTTGCACTTGCTTCTTTAGGAGGGAGCCGTCCGCTGCTTCGCAAGTCCGGTGTTGAAGGCTACTCTAAGCCATCATCGTAGTTAGGACAAAACATAGTTCCCAGGAGTTCAAGTTTAGAGACAAATATTGGATTTATCGGACGTGCCATTCGACTTTTTGCGAAACTAACGAAAATTAATTAAATTTTATAGATTTAGATAGAAAACATAACGTAGATACTTCATAATGTTCTGCTAAACAAATCCACAAAATCGTGTGGGAAATTTTCAATTGTATGAATCCAAAGTATTTTGAACTCTGACAAAGAAATGTACAATTAGAAACTAATTACAATCATTTGGGCACTTGCTAACCTCAAACCACCATAGCAGGTGAATAAAAAACCATTGCGAAGGTACTAATAATATCCGTGGTTCTTCATTTATACTATACAATACTCACTTCTATTGTTGGGGGCCATTAAAAACCGCTTTGTACCTTCGGAGGCAGTAACGGTGCAGGCAATTTGGATCCGCATTGGAGACAGTTTTGAAAATATTAAGTTTTCGGGGACATATTTTGCGGTCGTTAGCAAGTGTGTCATAGGTGATGGCAAAGTGGCTAATCGGCCCCATAGCTCTGAACGGGAAATGATCGTCGGTTGAACTGAGAAAATGCTAAAATGACCAGGACTTCCTGCCATTAAATTTCCTAGACTCAGTTGTTTTGCGATTGCCAGGAAGGGAACGATTACGAATCATCTGTAAATTTATTTATCTGGTGCAATTTGCAGTCGTAAAATCGCGTAAAATAAATGTTCAACGATTTTGCCAACTAAAAGACCGACAAAAACAAATCACAATTATAATGAAGAGTTGTTGTTGGCCTTTATCCGTGAATTATAGTTACAAATGGTACAAACATTTACTTTCTTATTGCTATGATCGAATAAAGACAACTTTCATAACATAGTATTGAAGATCATGTCTGAAAAATAACTCGTTATTATCTCTAAATTTAACTTTTGAAAATGGTCTCTACTAATTTCACTATATACAACTTCTATGTTTTCACTATATATACTTACTATCTACTTCTTCAGTAGTACACTTTTTTATAATATTGGTTATACAGGATTTATTTTACAAAAAGTTCACAATAAATAAAACTACTTTGTACTTTGAAAAAGTGACAGTAGTACCTAACTCCTTCAGTAAACTAGTCAGCAAAACTACTTCAGTCACACACTTCATTATGTTTGTTTTTTTTTCAGGATCCTCGGAATAGTCTTCCTCATATTCGGCTTCATCACGCTAGTGGGTAGCCTCATCTACTGCGTGGTTCTTTGCCGTGAGAACCCTTACCCGCGGTACCCTGACGATTTCTACTGGACTCACCACTGGTCAAAAACCATAGGACCCTCAGAGATCCACTATAGCGCCGGTGAAAAACAATACAGGCAAAACGGCCATGGAGACCGGTACAAGTATAGTGGGAAGTACTCTGATAGAGAAAGCGCTAAAGGATACTCAGACAGAGAGAGCAAGTTGAGTAGGTACTGAGTATCCTTTAGAACGTTCGGAAACCGAATTTGAACGTGCGTTCTTTTGATATCGCGTTTTGTATAAAGTGTTTTGTAACGCCATCTATTGGCGGTTCGCCGGACTAAGACAAAGAAATTGGTAATTTGTCTGGTTGGAAAATGTGAATTTTACTTCTTTTACATTATTATTATTGCACCGTTCTCAGATTAAATGAGAAATGTGATGGCAAATGATAAAATCTTCATCCAGTTTAATGGGAACTAGATTTAGTTTAATCTATTTTATCAATGAACTATTTAATAGTGAGTTTTTTTGTGTATAATTTACCGATTCTGTCATCTTTTTCAAGCTTAATTAAATATGTTAATAAATTAAAAATAGATAATGAACCGGCATAATTAAAGTTTTATGTAACGCAAACTCACTACAAACCAAGATATGAAATGCTTAATTAATTTGATAAAAATATTGCGTCCGGTATCTTTTTGTCGATAACTGTACCTAAAGACAGATACGCGATTTATACAAAACAAATTATAATTTTGTTCATTACTGTACCTTATTAAAATCTAGTAACAATTTGTACTTAATCTTTGTAGTCGTATTGAAGTAATAACATTATGTGTAAATAATATAATTAATAATAAGAAAACACTCTTTGGATTGAATGCCATATTATTATTATTACCAGTTTTTGAAGAGTGTGTATTACTTATAATTATTGTTAAGTAAATGTGACGAGTACAGTTCGCTTAGTAAATTAACCTTGTGAAATAATCCCAAAATAGATACCCATGTTTTATGTTATAATTATCTAAGTTTAATAATTATTTGTATTTAAATAAATTAATATTACCTACAAGTTAAATGTCTTTATTACGAATCCTTAGTATAGATGGAAATTAGCTTACTCTTTAAAGAGAGAGTTTGAGCCATCCGCTCCCCCGCAAGTCCGGTGATGATGACGAGGCTACTCCAAGCCATCATCGTATGTAAAATCAGACTCGTGATAGTCTGTATTATCACAATGGCTAATAAATATATCTCTGAAGCCAACACTCTTCTTTGAGCAAAGTGAAGTAAAAAATATCAGATTTAGATAGATAGACAATAGGGGGAGTGTACCTAGAGTTAGAAGCTTGACTCTACATGAGATAACAACAATAACTGCTGGATAGTACATGCTACAAATGTTTTCATTTTGACAGGTGAAGTCAATTTATTATTTTCAAAATAATAGGTACTTCTCATACAGGACAGGAAAAATTTGAAAATGGTACCATACCCTCTATCAAAATCGTGAAACAAATTGAAAAAAGAAAAACGCAACCAATTTTCGTTTTTCAAACAAAAAGTTTTGTCAGAAGTGGGATTCGAACCCACGCCCTCAGAGAGGACCAGAACGCCCAACCCGCTGCGCGGGCAAGTTGCCTTGAGTCTGGCGCCTTAGACCGCTCGGCCATCCTGACATATCGGAGGCCGGCGAAAATTGGGTCCGCTTTGCTTGTATGATGTACTATAATGTATTTTGGGTAAAATAAAAAAAAGACGTGTGGCACTCGGGGACTGCCGCGGTATAGCTATTGCATAGCATCGTCCGATTTCGGATCAGCTCGTTTCGATTCGTGCGATTTTCGTAGAGTCGTACAAAAGGTACGTCTAACCGCACAAACACCGTGCCGAAGTCTACCGAACTGAAACGACGTTAGACGATTATGAGGTTTTTTTCGTTACGGAATTTCTTGGTTCGATCGCCGCGCTCAAAGCCCGCGATAAAAGCTATGCAATAGCTTAAAAAATTGATAACATTGTATGTCATACATTTATCTGATCCCGTGGTAAGTAGCTTACGCACTGGTGGAACCAGAACACATAAATACTGTATACATGCATCAGGGGCCGTATAACCAGTCAATTTACACATTGAATTGATTTTTTTTTTTCAACACAATCCAAGACATCGGAAACAATCAAAGAATGATACAAAAAAAAATATCGAAGAGAGTACATAATGTAGTCGTAAAATTCCCAATAAAATCAACTCAACTCAACTTATTTTTAAGTAAGTACCTACCTACTGCAATTAGTTGTGTGCTGTGGTTGTGAAATCAAACAGACTGATAGCACATGAGCGCCGGCGCAAGAGTCAGGGGCTCTACCAAATGCTCCATCGAATAGATCAACCGTCAAATTAAATTAAAAAATCAAGAAACTTAGTATCCACTTAATTATTAGGAGCTATTTATTTATGAATGCATGTTTACAGTGTTAGATACACCACTTGTTTCTTAACTATTAATTTCTAGTAGGTACTAAATACATGTATACCTACCTAGTATTAATATTTTCCACAGCCATCGCCATTCGCCAGTTGCATAGACATGAGTGGACGTACCTACTGTCCTTCCTTCCCACTTTCTTAATCACCCTTGCCAGGGGCAGAGGCCGAATGCCATATACCCAGAGAATCCAGGGCATGCAGGCGTGAGGATGCATACTGCATTATCACAAAGAAAGGGCGGCGGTTGACCTTCGCATAATCTAGAAGAAAATTTAGTGCAAACTCCTTGAACGACTTCCAAGTAGCCAAAATATAGGACATTAGGTTAGGAGTTTATAATTTGTAAATGTGTCTTTTAGATAAGTAGGAAAGTATCGATGTAGGTGGCTGATAGAACCCGTATAGACAGATGTTTAGAACTGCCTCGTTGGTATATTGGTGGCAAGCGCTGCGTAAGGACCGAGAAGCCCCAGCTTCGAGTCTCGTTAAGTTTTGCTGTTGTGTTGTGAAGTAAAGAAGTTGGCGGATGCACGCCCGTGTCTCGGAAACGTTAAGCCGGTGGTACTGCGCGTGATCTCTCACCGGTCATGTTGGAGTGCCAACTGAACCTGACCGAAAAAGTAAGAGATCAGAGAAACTTGTGTTCACGCTCATACTTGTGCACTAACTCCATTGATATCGGCCGAAATCGGCCCTACATATAGACTTGCTGGCCCAGGGCTCAGAATCACTTTTACCGTTTTTCAAAATTCAGACTATCAAATAATTTTCTTATATTTAACAATTGGTTTGAGGCATCACTACAGCACATTTGTATTGAATTGTGAAACATCAATAGTAGAGAACCGTTGAAATAAACCAATAATTTGCATAATATGCGCTGCGGCAGTGAGTGAGCATCTTTAGAACTACTGAAATTAACTAATTTTAATAAAATAAAAGAATTATGGAGAAAGGTAATGAGTAATGTTAAAAAGTTTAAAATTTATTTGGTTTTTAAATTAAGCCGACGAAAAGAAGGAGGTTCTCTATTCGTCAGTATTTATTTATCTCAACTTTACAAATTAATTATGTGTCAATAAACAATTTAGATACATTCAAAAACATTTTCACTACTTACCACTTGTGTAAAAAGCATCAGTCTCCCTTTCTTTGACAAAAAAAAAACATAAAAAAGTTTTGTCAGAAGTGGGATTCGAACCCACGCCCTCAGAGAGGACCAGAACGCCCAACCCGCTGCGCGGGCAAGTTGCCTTGAGTCTGGCGCCTTAGACCGCTCGGCCATCCTGACATGTGTTGGAGCGGACGAAATTAGCTGTTGTTATCTACGAGTGTTATAAAAATATCGCACGCTTAATCAAACAAAGAAATAATTCAAAAATCACAGTTTTTGAGATTTAATCATAAAACGTAATATTACGACGATAAGAATAGGTATGCTCCGACTCCCGCTCGATATGACCAAATAGAAGCGAAATAAATGATCGCCCCTCTCTTTTTTACTAACTGGAGTGAACAAGTTGTGACCAATAAAACGATACACTCAGTGATGTGCCAGCGCCGACTCAAGGTAACCAATTTGAAGATCGAAGTAAAGTGAATTAAATCTGTTTATTATTAACAGGTGATTTGCATTTCTTGTTATATTTTTCTACGAAAGCGATATTATTAGTTTTATTACCATATAGAATTAAACATTATCGTCACGGGTAAGTATCATTTCTATTTAATTCAGTTTACTTTTAAAGCATATTTTAGATTTCTAACATACATCGACTTACTTCAGTTTAGTATTAAATTACATGCAAAATAATTAGATGTATTATATTTATTGCCGTTTTACATCAAAAGTAGTTCTTTGAGTGTTGACATATTAAGAAATAATTTCTTTTTCGATTAAAATAACCTAATGAACACCAGAAAAATCTTTACTTACGTCATTTTAATCTTTATTTTATGTAACCTAGTTTATTATTTTTACATCGATTTACTCGTGTCTTCATGATCATTAGCTTTTTAGCAATAATAAGTGATTAAGTTTGGGGTTTGGGGGGGAAATGAGGCGATCCGTTAGAGAACCAAAGTCATCGACATAGCTCATCGCATTAGCAAGCTGAAGTGGCAGTGAGCTGGTCACATCAGCCGTAGAACCGACGACCGATGGGGTAGACGAGTTCTGGAGTGGATACCGCGTCTCGGTAAACGAAGTGTAGGACGCCCGCAAGTCAGGTGGTGTGGTAGGAGCTGGATGCGAGTGGCCGAGGAGAGAGAAGTGGCGTGCATTTGGGGAGGCCTATGTCCAGCAGTGGACAGGAATGAGCTGATGATGATGATGAAGTTTGGGGTCCCTCTATTTGATCTAATTATTATAAAGGATTTTGAAGGCATTTAATGTAATTTCTTATCCTCATTACATGGTGTACAATATTTACGCAAAATGTTGTATTCACTTTTTTCCAGTATGGCGTCCTCGCGAACACGTCAAATCTTCAGTATGAAATCATAACGTTCTGAAGATGAAGAATTTCAATATTATCATATCATATAATAATATTTCAATATAATATTATTATCTCTAAATAAAAATGTGATCATAAAGACTAGATGTGACGATGAAAATAATACATTAAAAGATGGTAATGAAAATATTTCTCCAAACATTTGTGAACTTATACAAGAAAAAGAAAATTTTAAAAATCCTTCGAGAGCTGTGATGATTGTTTATCAGATTACGACAATACTGTAAAATATGACAAGCGATTGATTGAAGCGATGACCACAACACACCAGTTCCATGCTTCTGGCATTGAGCCATCGAGCAGGGAGGAATTAAAGAGTTTCTGAAGGACTGTTAGTACCGGTGTTCCGCCCACTTTCAGGAGCTCTGTAGTGATTCCATCCTCACCCGGTACCTTTTTTTTTTTATAATAAGCTAACAAGATGACCGCACTCCTCCTGGTGGTAAGCGACAGTTCGACAGGCACAATATACCATATTCAGCCTGTCACCCTGAAGGCCCGCTTAAATTCACCCCTCCCTCCCTAGAGGGAAGAGAGACGTGAAAGCCTTGTTTTTCTTTAGCTGTTTGAGAGCCATCCTAATCTCGTACAGGCTGATTGTCTGTCCGGGATGTCTTCGGTATGGTGTCGGGTTAGCTTGGCTCTTGGGTCTGTCACTGCAATTGCTGGCTCAGCACAGACCGAGGTATATAACTGCCCATAGAACCTCTCTAACTCCCGTAGCACCTCTGACTTGTTTGACGTCACGCGTCCATCTTCAGTCTTCAGCTTTGTCCAAAAGACGCGTATCTTGCGAACACTTTGGAGCTTTGGTTCCCTCAATTATCTCCTTAATACGCTGGGTATTAAAGGAGCGTAAATCATGTCGCAGATACTTCCTAATCTGTCTATTCAGCTGCCTATATGACTCGGCACCATCCGAAGTGTTGAGCGTCAAAGATCTTTCAAGTTCAACAAGACAATTTTGTAAATTACTTATTGTATTTGTGAAAATACTTGTGGCGACATCCGAGAAAGAACTTTGCACATCATCCAACAGATGGCGCTAACATAACATCTCCACAACAATATGTAGTTAGTATGGAACCTACATCTCACTTCAAAGTTATTCGGGCCACTAACTATATATAGAGCAAAAACCACGACGGTAATTGGACCATGGTCCCCGAGCACGATCACCTAGCTCGGCGGAAGATCTTCCCTTTTAGGATCACTCCTAAATTGGTGACCCCGACGTGATCGGATGCCGCCACAACATCGCAGCCAGCCAGCAGTCACCTCCAGCGTACCAGCACTCAGCCTCACGGAACCAGCGCATGCCTTCACCGCTACCTGGTTCTCCGGCACTCGTTCCGACTCACCGCGGACCTCACCTCACTGCAGCCTCGTCTCACCTCACCACGGACTCAACACGCAGTCACATGTCGGCGGTCTCATCACACTGCAACTGAGCCTCCGTGAAACCGTGAACACTGCAGCCCTCAAGCACATCCCGACTCACTGTGGATCTTGAGCACTCGCTAAGCCTGGCACTACGCACTGATTGCTGAAGCCTGAAGACTATCGATGTTCAGTCTTCGGGGGGGAGTACTGTGGCGACATCCGAGAAAGAACTTTGCACATCATCCAACAGATGGCGCTAACATAACATCTCCACAACAATATGTAGTTAGTATGGAACCTACATCTCACTTCAAAGTTATTCGGGCCACTAACTATATATAGAGCAAAAACCACGACGGTAATTGGACCATGGTCCCCGAGCACGATCACCTAGCTCGGCGGAAGATCTTCCCTTTTAGGATCACTCCTAAATACTAAAAGTTCATTTGTTTTTTTTTTATTGTGTGTGATTTATTTATGAACGTGTTCTTATTTTTGGTATCTCATGCTACAATTAAAGTCTGATTTATTGAGCTTTGAGCGATATCTTAAATTATTTTGTAGTTAATTAACTTTCGATTAAATGTTCTTACAGTTTGATACTAATTATTAAGCCCAAATAATAACAGAGACCTCAAAGAAGATATTTCTTTTTATATAACTTTATTATTTTCCTTGTTTAAGGCTGATTGTTGATCAAGAAGAAAAAATAAATAAATTAGGCTTACGACCGATTTCAGCCATGGCGGCCGATCTCTACCGAGCTCAGCCAAGTGCGCAGGACATATTATAGTGCACAAGTGTCCGCGCAAACACAAGTGCACTCTCTATTCCCTTACTCTCATTCGGTGAGACGGGAATCCGACATGTCCGATGAGAGATCGGGCGCAGGACCACGGGCTTGACGTGCTTTCCGAAGCACATTTTTGCCCAACCCCGGACTCGATCCGGGGACCTCTCAGTCCTAACGCAGCGATTGCGAGTACAAAATTAAATAACAAAGCTTCGTTTTTTAAAGAAGATATTATTTCTGTTACAGTTTAAGACTGATTATTCATTTAGGTAGTATTAAAAGATTTAATTTAATATAATCTAATTATGTGGAAAGTTATTCATTGATTAATATAAAAAAAATATGAAAAGGCGTTTTATTTCTAAAGCATAATTATTACAAACATAAAATTATGAAAAGAAAAGTAATATTAGAACTTAATATTAGTCTTTATGGGTTTACACGCGATATTAGGAGTAGCAAATACTTAGCTACTTACTGCCCGACGTTTTGACTGGGTTACACCAATCATGATTGTAGCTAAGTATTTGCTACTCCTAATATCGCTTGTAGACCCATAAAGACTAATATTTAGTGTAATGGAACGCGAAAGCTTAAAATCATACGTAATATTAGAACTTCTTGTGAGAAACTATCAAAGTTAATAGTAATAAAGTGAAATAAAAGTGATTAATGTCACATTATTTTTATTTTGTTATTGATAAACTGGATTATTCGTCATTATGTCAGGACGTCACTTAAAATATAAAGCTAACATTTAATGCTAAAGTGAAATAAGTCAAAACTTTTTTTTTCTTTCATGATTACCTAATTATTTATCCCTCCAAAAATATATTTTTTGATGTCATAATATTAGGGTCAATCTTGAAATTGGACGTATTTGGTTGATTCCCCTGGCACTTTTTAAAACATAAGAGTTTAAACTTTTACTATCATAAGGCTAAATAACACCTCATTGTGAACATATTTCTCTAATAGGCATCACTGTCACATGTTTAGATAAAAAGATATATGACTTTAAAATTTTGGTGCCAGGGGAATCAATACAAGATGCCAGGGTAATCAAAATAAAAACATTTTGTATAGAATAATCGTTTATTTTAATTAAACTTACCAGTATTTTGGTTTCATTTTAGTTCTTTAGAGTCATTATTGATTTTAAAAGAAGTATTATAAAAAACAAAACAACAATATCTATCTTTAAGGAACTATCAATCTACTATAACCTAGTTCCCGGCAGCGCCGCTATTCCTGGTCATGGTGGCGACCATGGTTACGGCTGGACGGCGGGTGCTAAGAATCCCCGGGCTACGAGAGGCTACCAACACACACTAACCCTGGCGACGTATAACGGACGCACGCTACGGCTCGACTCGCATCTGGCGCAACTTGAGGTAGAGCTTGAGAAGATTAGGTGGCACTTTCTGTGGTTGTCCGAAAAGCGACAGAGGACACCATAACCCTAGAATCAGGACACCTACTGTACTTCCATGAGCGAGACTAACATTCTCAAGGTGGCGTCGGTTTTCTCGTCAATAAGTCCCTCTTTGACAACTTAGTGGAAATGTCTAGTGTTTCGAGGGTAGCATGATTAAGCTCACCAAGAGTCTTAGCCTCAAAGTGGTGCATGTTAACGCACTGACCTCTTCGCACTCAGACGATGAAGTGGAGAAAATGTTCGATGACATACCGAAGGCCCTCTACTTTACCACCAATAATTTCCTCTAACGTGAGGGGCTCTTCTTGATGAACTCATTCTTTAAGAAGCAGCCTCAAAGGAAGTGGACGTGGCAAAGTCCCGATACTTTAACTAAGAACGAGATCGACTTCATCAGGGCGGTTAGGCGGCACATATTCAGAGATGTCTCCGAAATCAACAGTGATCACCGACTTGTTCGAGGCACTTTGAATATCGACTTCAAAGCCAAACGTGTTCGCTTGATGAGGTCTAAACTTCAACCTACTCCGCTCCAGAAAATGAAAGGATCTGAAACGTTTTTGTCAAACCTGGCGAACCGAATTGCTGCAGTGGAAACCTCAACTGACATTAACCAGAATCTTGAAAAATCAAATCAAAATATGATGCATGTTCTCAGGGAGGAAAGATCGAGATTTGCGGCATGAGGGGCCGGGGCAGGAAGTCTAAACTTTCCGAGGAGACTTTGAGGCTAATGAGGCAGCGACGTAAAGACCCATCCGCTACTACATTGCAAGCTCGAACACTCAACCGAGAGATCAATAAACTTGTGCCACGCGACCTCCGGTGCTACAATACTCTTTCAATCGAGAAAGCTATTGAACAGAATCGGGGGTCAAAGGTGTTCTTAAAATCTCTCAAAGGAAGCCAACTGACGAAGCTGACTACAGCGAATGGGGACATTGCTGCTTCAAAGCCGGCACTCTCGGAGAGTAATCATGCACCATCTTGCGCAAACACTCGACGAATTCCAACCATCGAAACAGGCTGGATTTCAGAGCGGATACACCACCATAGACCACATCCACACAGTGCGACATATAAACAGAAGACCGAAGAGTATAATCAGCTCCTATATTTAGCATTTGTGGACTATGACTGGTCAGTTCTTGAGTCCCTGCAGCGATGCCAAGTTGATTAGCAATACAACCTGGTGATGAAATGTCTCTACCAAGCCGCGACCATATCCGTCCAAGTATTGAATCAGCAAATAAACCCATACCATTGCAGCAAGGAGTAAGACAAGGGGCGTCATCTCCCCAAAGTTGTTCACAAATGCAATGGAGGATTTGTTCAAGGCACTGTACTGGAAAGGACGAGGCACCAACATAGTCAGTAGAGATGCTGCGGGACCTACAACGGATGTTGAATGACCTGGCTGACTCTTCTGGGGTGCGTAACCTATAATCGTAATATGAGAGTATGATAATGTAAGGAAGCTTTGATTTCCCTGCCATTTTGCCAGGGAATCAATGCCAGGAGTCAAGAAAAGTTAATCTTTTTTCGATTTTGTTTTAATGGATTGATTTTTGCCAATGATTATTATAAAAACAATTAATAGTCCTATATACCCTACTATTAATCCTAGTTAAGAAATTCCTAATCATCAAAAAATATTTTTAAAAGTGGTCAGGGTAATCAATGACCTAGTGAAACAAAACCAGGGGAATCAAATTCAAACCTTCATAAATCCGGCTTGGAACCGTCGAGCAGGAAACCTCTCCTCATGATGTTAAGAGCGCGACTAGAGCTACTTGCTGATGTGCACGCCTTCGCCGTAGACTTTTATAAAAGCAAGATAGGTGGCATTTTGTGACGCGCCAAGGGAATCAATCGTTGCACTCGGACAAACACAAACCATTTTGTAATCACAAAACAGTGATTGGCACAGACTTGGTGTATTTTTTAAATCATTAAATAACTCACCCTTTAACTAAAAAATCACAAAAAATCTTAAAATTATGACTATAAATAGGTAAATTGTTAACGGTTTGTTAAAAAAATGACAAAGGGACAGCCCAAGGGAATCAAATATTAAGGCTTCGACATTTTTTTTCAGATGGTTAAAGCTGAAATAAACACCTTTTTTGTTGTGCCCCATTTAATTTACACATTAAAGAAACAGCAAAAAAAATCTTACATTAAAACTTAAACTTTATGGGTAGTTTTTGCCCTCGGACAGTGTTTTTTTTGGCTTTCAAGATTGACCCATTACCTATATATCAGACCATATCCTACATTCTTTTGTTTTATCAAATCATAAACCATTTAATTTTTATGGATCGCGAAAGTTGACGCGGACGAATTGCAAAACTTTAAACGCCGATTCCCAAAAATCAGCAATTTTGTGTTATTTCTTTGTTTGATTAAGCGTGCGATATATTAAAATGTTTTTATCATTTAGAAAAAAAATATTAACATATGTAATTTAGAACGAAAAATATGATTTGTCGAAAAATTTACCTCTGACACCAGACACGTTGTTTGTTTGTGCAGTAATTCATTTAAAAAGAATATACTTCCAATTTGGGTAGATCATGGATGATTTTCATTGGCACAGTTCCAGGGTAAGTATTATTTTCATTCTTTATGTATATTCTGAAGTCTTAGCAGAATGAAAAATCAAATAGCTCACGACTATGTGGGCTAATTGATTTTGATTTGAAAGCTGAGTTAGGATACCAATCCGATTAATGGAAGTGATTGCTTCTTAAACACTAATTTCATGGCAAAACTCTTATGATCCGCTGTCACACGAATGCAGGCGCAGATTCATACAAAATCCTGCGAACGACCACCAGTTATCGGCCCGCCAAAGAGCGGGCCAGGCACCCATCGATTAAAACAATATACTTAGACCGTATTTCAAGTGCATTTAAACCAAAATTGGGTTGAAAGTGTCTCAGGTCACATGAACGCTGATCAGCGCTACCGCAGTTTAATACCATATCCCTGATCAGCGCTAAGGCAGCTGAAACGTTAAAGCACGCTTGCCTGCCATTCCAATCGGCGGGCTCGGACATGACAGTTAGAATTGTCATTTTTCAAAACTTCAAATATCAGCCATATCATACATCACATACCTACCATATATCATATCTATACTATAATAAAAACGTAGAGGCAAAAATTCTTGTACTTTTCTTAGAAACGAAAAAAAACGAGCCAGGGATATGTTTTGAGAGTAGTAGAACACAACCTCATACTTAAAAAAAAAATTGTATCTCTGTCTGTTTGTTTGTTTGTTTCGACTGACCTCCTAAACGGCTGAACCAATTTAAATGAAAGTTTACACGAAGGTAATTTAAATTCCGGAAAAATGCATAGGATACTTGAAATCACTGACAGTTAACTGGTTCCCGTGGGATATTCAAAAAACCTAAATAAATGACTGATCTCTGAAACTATTAAACCAATTTAAATGAAATTTTGCATGGTGGTACCATACATCCCCGGTCAAGATCTCAAATACTTTTAGTCACAGAAATACCTGTAGGATAGTTAAAAATCTAACTTTATTAGATCATGTACAAAAGTAGTAAAAGTATATCGACCAAAATGAACCTTCTGATTAGGACTATACGGACTACTTTATTGAGCAAAACATCATAGTAGGGGAGGTAAATAGCTAGATTTGCAGTTACTCGAACGACATGGAATCGGTAGAAAGATTACGCTAAATAAGAAAAAAGTTTATTACACTTTCTTTATAAGTGGGGGGACAGCGATTGATACAGGAGGATAAACAAGCTGTTGAAAGAAAAAAGTTATTTGACCGTGTCAGTCATTCAAAGTGCATGTTAAATAATCCCTAAAAAGTGTCATTGTACCGATTTGGACCACAAAGTTATAATTAATCTTTGTGTCTGTTCAAAATCTTGAGATACTTCAGCGCGTTACATTTTTATGCAGGAGGTTCAAGTTGATATCGAAGTCCTGCTGTATAATAAACTGTAATTTTTTTTCTTAACCTCACTGCTGGGCAAAGTATCCTAATGCTAGGACTTGCCAGTTCTTTGATACATGGTCCAGATCGTCATACCACCTTTTCTTAGGTCTTCTTCGCCGAAAATCGTCTTCAGGCACGCGATTTGTAACAATTCTGTTCCATCTATTGTTCTTTATCCTCGCACATTTCACATCACATTCCCCGACCATTGCTACATCAGTTTTGACCAACAACAATACCAGTACGGGAGTGGATGGTGGTATATTTTATTTTTTCTTTTAACATAATACCTATGATACTCCGCATCATAGCTTTTTGAAAAACCTTTAGTTTGGGCTTCTGATTTTTGGCGGGGGACCAAGATTGTGCCCCATGTGTTGAGATAGGTTCAGTGATATAAGAAGATCACCCTTCATATATCCATTCATGGACCAGAAGCTTTTCCAGGCGTTGTCTGCTCTACGGATTATTTCTTTGTCCTGCCTGTTTTCGAAGGAGACTGCCTAGCCCAAGTATGCTCCTCTACATATTGCTTCACCTGCCTGTTGTCTGCAATCCACCAAATCAGTGTAGTATTCATCGTCAGTCTAACGTCAACGCTTTCTGCGCTCAGTTGTTCGAGCATCAAAACAAGTTCTGTTGATGTATACGTATTTCGACTAGGAAAATGTCATCTGCAAAGCGAAAGTTTATCAGTCCTCTACACCAATCTTTTTTGTTTCCTAAGAATATCATAGTGACCTGAAGACTTCTTGGAGCGTGCTACTGAAAGCTTTGGTGAAAGGGAGTCACCGTGTTTAACTCTTTTTTGTATTTTGAATGTCAGGCCTTCATTGTGCAGTTTGATATCGGCTGTGCTTTGTTGGTAAATGATTTGGAGAAGTTTGATTGTGTGAATGTGGGTTCGATGTTTTGCTAAAGAAGAGAAAGCTAAATGGGCTGATGTGGGTGATACCGTCGAAGACCTTTGAATAATCCACAAAGGCCAGGTTCAAAGGTTTATTGAATTCGCTACATTTCTCTATTACCTGGTTTTCGGTATGGAGGTGGTCAGTTGTCCAATATTTGCTTGCTGGCTTACATTGGTGGGTTGTGTTGTTCCAATTGATAGACTGTTCGATATTATCTGAATGTTTATATACATAGAGGGATATCGCTATTCTAAGCAAATAAAGGGAAATTTATAAACATTCACGTAAAAATGATGGACATTATAAAATTAAAGAAAGATATCGTATATAAAGATCGTTACAAATAAAATCACATAGATCATTAGAAAACTGGTCAAGTGCCCCTTTGGATCTTTGTTGTGTCAAAGGTTTTAGTAATTGTTGTTATAGGATCAGAGATTATTAGTTCTTCATAATCCTGCCCAATTCTTTTAACAGTGTCTTTGTAATTAGCATTAGCAGCTATCCTATTTAAGATCACGCACCCCTTCCCTCCCGTATGAAGTGTACACACACGGCAGAGGTACATGAAAGGGTGCAAGGAGTCTCCCCTTTAAAAATCTTACAAGACAGAGTCTGAGTCTGATCAATACTCCAAAAACTCCCGTTGGGCTCCCCAACTATCACGTTTTTAGCTGGCAATTCATGTCGAATGCTGTCAGATTTGATATGATGTGATGAGTGTTTAGTTCTTGGTTAGTTAAAGAGATGTCACTATGCTCTATTATTTCGCAATATTGTTTCAAATACAAAAAGTAATTCATAAGTTATATTTTATTGCGCTTTACGTCATTATCTCATTGTTTTATTACGAATACAATACAATCTACGAAAGTAGTAAAGAAAGTAGGTATATGGTTATCGTTTCAGATTGATTCACATTTATGATAGTAAAAAAATTGTGTATTAACTTTTTATTATAATAATAGTAGTAGTATTTAAGATGTTGACAATTTTGTTCACATATTTTATGAATATTTATTGTGAATTCAATTGCCAAAATCTAAGAAAATTTTAATTTAAATCCTGTAGTCTACGCGAACGAAGTCGCGGGCACAGCTAGTCATACATAGTAGCCTTGTTAAAACAATGCACAAGGCAGAGGGCCTACCATGAGTTGGCTAGCGTAAACTTACGTACGTTAAAAACCTATCGAGTTGTTTTTTTCATATGGCCGATTGTAGTTCTTCGCGTAACCACCAGCCGGCGCTGTACATGTTTTTCATAGACATATTTACGTAGTCGATATCGAGCGCGTAAGTTTTAAACTCATGGTAGCCCCACTGAATGGCGGCGACGTGGTCCACAACCCGTCACGTCACGTTTCCCACAGAGGTGAAAAGTGGATCGCTGAAAGTGATCTCTGCCTACCCCTCTGGGAAAAAGGCGTGATTGTATGTATGTATGCAAATATCAGCCGACCGTTAGAGTTGCCAATACAATTTTAATGAAATGAATCATTACATGACGTGATCTTCTCACTACTTTCTCACTTTATTTGTAACTGACCCCTGCCCTCGCTTCGCTACGGGTAATAAACATAAAAACCTTCCTCCTAAATCCCTCTAGCCATTAAAAACACCGAATATATAGATCCCTATGTATTCGGTTTTTAGACAGACGCGGGAAGTGACTTTTCGTTATAATTTGTAGTGAAGTTATTGCAGTTTCAAGGCGTGCGAGTTAAGAACAGTTACCCGCCCATAGGCGGTCACTACCACTGGATGGGTTTATTAAATTCTGAAGTTAGATAGTCCAGTTAACTAAAATATTTTTCGAATACTGCACAGCAACTAATTAGTATCTCATTTGTACCTTTTAAACATACAACTTGCTGCATTAGGCAGCAAAATGTATTTTTTTCTAATAATGAAAAACTAACGAGGTATTGCTATAGAAATAAAAATACATGAATATTAAAATTGTCCTTTTATTTACAAATTGTTTATTAAAATTAACAAGTTATACTATCAGAAATATTAGAAACAGAATGTCAATACGATACCGAGTATCAAACTCGTTCATAATAATATAAAATTTGGAAAATCCTTCGAAACATTAATTGACAAATAACACAAGTTCATAACACACAAAATTCTAAAAATATGGAATGAGAACATTCAGTAATATCCAAAGACATGTAGGAGTTTTAAGTAGTAAAAGTATGTACGTAGTACAGGAGTTCAGACAGAAAATCGACCCACTTCAAAAACCAGTAAACTTCAGATAAATTATGAACTTTACCTTATATAAAGTTCAAAAAACTATTGAAGCAATGAATACTGTTTAGAACAGATCGATGTTCTGCAGTCTGTAATGAAATAGAAAAGCTAAATCTACAATGGTATACATTTGTAATTTTGTACCGTCAACACATGGCATGCTTAATGAGAAGAGTAAAATTATATTAATTACAGAATTCAAACTTAATTTCCCTAGTCTCTTAGAAATATCTTTGAATCCTTTTTCTTATGATCACAAGAGAGACACGCATACAAATGATTATGTTTGATATTATGTTATTTATACATTTCAGTCAATTGAATTTTCAGTGCGGGTTTGAACTCTGTAAAAATTATATTTACTCACTACAACATACAATCGATCATTAAAATGTAATAAGATAAACATTTTACACTTTTGACAGCTGTTAATACTTATTTCATCAGCAATAAGATGCACACTATCAAAAAATGTCATGCTACCTTAAAAATCGAGTGTTTCTGACAAATTTTCACCAATGTATTCTAGCTATAAGACAAATATGAGTACAACATTAATAATTCAACAAAAGCCATATGTAATTGAAATTGTATGAGCTCAAATAAATAGTACGAAAAATACAAACATCGATGACATAGAAACAAAACGAAACAAAGTTAAACGTAGATCAAGAATAGTAAAAGATAGAAATACATTTCGTATATTTACAAATTTTCATAAAAAAATATCATCATCATCATTTTATTCAATTATAAAATTATTATTAGTGTGTATTGGTTTGAGCATACTCGCCACACGCTGATACAAAATCAATGTACTAAACTATATGTCGTATAAATATTACTTATAGTAATTTGTGCTTACGCTACCGTAAACTGGTGTTAGGCGGCGGATTCAACAATTGCAGAGGCAACGCGGTAAGGGGCGCGAAGTATTACTTTATTTAGTTTGCTTTTGCTGTCAAATTCGGGAAATATGTACTCTGTAAGTTCTAAAGCCTTAAAGAGACCTTCTGAAGAGAAGTTGGTTCTAGAAATTATCCTAGTTTACAGCATAATCACAATGTGGGGACAATTTAGATCGCTTCCGATACCGCTCTTACCTTCGCTATTATTAAACACCCAGCTTTATATTATGTGTGTATTAATTACGCTTACGTTAAAACAGTTTACAATACTTTCGTAAACGCAAACATTACTGCTAACCATAAACGTAGAAGAAAATATTAACTCCGTCTTATTCCAGCTGGGGAGATTTCTATTTCTCATTCGAACAGTCGGGTATTAAACTAATATACTCCATTACCGTTTCACAAATATAAATATTGATATTCCGATTTCCGAAGAACACTGTAGCCAAATTACAACAATAATGTTTAATTAACCAATAGCCTAGAACATCAATAGGCTTTAGTACTGTCTATACAAATATTCATTATCACAACATCTGAAAACGAAAAGATACATTTTCTATATAGAGTCCATGTAATAATGAAATCATGTTGGACTGGTTTATACAATCATTATTCTTGTAATCAATCTCCAGTATATTATGGTATTTACGTTCACAACAACCGCACAATATTAGGAATAGAATACAACTCAGATAAGTAGGTATCCATACAATCGTATTCTATTTCATAACGTCGATTGCAAATAATTTTAGCTAGTCTTAATCCAAGTTCCACTGTATCTATGCATGCCAACGCTTAGACATTGTCGTGAGAATACAAAATACTGGCTACTTCAGTAACTTAGCGTTACGCCTCCTCGAGCTTAGATTTACATTACGGCCACTGGTTCAATGTACAGAATACTGGATCTGAAACAAATAAATAGGAGGTTTGATTTTGGTTCGGTTTTAAAAGATACTTTTATCGGATGGGGAACCGCCTAAAACGTCGCGAAACCGCCCTTCCGTTTCCGCGTCTCTCCTCACTACTACGTTCCTCTCCCAAACATACGTCCGCATTAGGGACCGTCCTAGCAACGTCCTGAGTCAAGGTTAGGGGGCGCCCTCAGGCAAACGTTGCTTAAATGGGGTGGTCTTTCGCTCCCCCGCCAGTCCGGTGTAGCTGCAAAAGCCGTCTGGCTAAGTTCTACCGAAGGAAAAAATGCTTGGCCACCACCACCGGTAGTGATCAAACACTATCGGTCCGCAAAGATTTCTTTACAAAAATGTTGTAAAGAATGGTTGAACTCGGCAGTTATATTTATATTCTATTTGTTGTTTTTTAATGCTATATAAAGCTCTGAGCCTGAGAAAGAACATAGGCTATAATCGACTGCGCTATACAGAAGTAGTGTTTTACCTGTTAACCATCTGTACGCGGACGAAGTCGCGGGCAGAAAGCTAGTAACAAGTATCTATACTAATATTATAAAGCTGAAGAGTTTGTTTGTTTGTTTGTTTGAACGCGCTAATCTCAGAAACTACTGAATCGAATTGAAAAAATCTTTTTTTGTTGTATAGACCATTTATCGAGGAAGGCTTTAGGCTATATAACATCACGCTGCGACCAATAGGAGCGAAGATACAATGGAAAATGTGTAAAAAACGGGGGAAACGCGAACGAAGTCGCTGGCACAGCTAGTAAAAATATAAAACTTGTCCGGTTTTCTCACCTAGTCCGTCCGCTAGTCGTCCTCGGAGTCGTCGCTGAAGTTGTACTTCTTGGCGGCGCGCGCGCGCTTGGCGTCGCGCGGCGGCGGGCTGGACGCCACGAACTCCGACTCCGAGTCCGAGGAGGCCTTCTTCTTCGCCTTCTTCTTCGGATTCGCCTTCTTCTTGTCCTGAGGAATTATGTACTTTTTATTATTCGATTGCTTTCTAATGCTGAACTATTATAAAGCTCAAATCACGTCGGGATCACCAGTTTGAATCGGTGCACGTCATTTTAAATGCCGGAGATAGATGGTAAAAACAATAGATCGTATTTGAAATCGCGGGATTTCGAAACTGGCAAAACAGCAAAAGGAAATCAGTAAGAGAACTCCAAAATTGTGGCTGGATCGTTTGGGTTGATGCCTTTTTTGTTATATTTGTATCAATAGACGATAAGGAATAACAAAATAGAGCAACAAGTGAGAAAATTTAAATACTGGCGACATACAATTCTTCAGGTCCAGCAGTCCAACAAAAAAAATGCCATCAATCCCCAAGCGACACCCGGGTGTCGCGCCATTTGTATTGAATTGCTCAGTCAAACCCCAAGCGGATTTATCTGAAGGATTAATAAGGCAAGTGCGTCAATAATCACCTTTTTACTGTCAAATATGCTGTCATCATCATCATCGCTGTCCTGGCTGAGCAGCACCTTGGCGGGCCTCTTCTTCGGCTTCTTGTCCTCCTTGTCCACATTCATGAGCTTCCTCTTGGGCGCCGGCTTCTTCTTGGGAGCTTCGTCTTCGGAGTCACTCGACAGCACCGTGGTCGGGTGGGAGTTGTGGTTGTTGGTCGGTTTAGAGGACTCCTCCTTTTTGGACTCTTCGATTAGCGAGTCGAATAGGCAGTCTGTAAATGAAATGTGTTGTCAGTGAGTAGTGAGTAGAGTACACAAATAATAGTTTGTAACTACAGATAGAACAGAACCCTAAGAAAAACATTTGAAACCATGTCCATTTGTTAGGGAGGCTGTTTTCTGAATGTGATCATGATGATTATGATGAAATATGTGTTTGTCCATCCACGAATTCCGTACTATCGATAGTTCAAGAACGTGCATGCACAATAGGCGTGACGAAAGATTTTCAAATTATCTTTCAGAATGTTTGTACACATTTACTATATGCGAAAAACCCAATATTTCGGTAATTAAAGAAGCATTACGGCATATTTTTTTAATTTCCTAAAATGTTTGACAGTAGCTCACGAAAACAAGCCGTAAATGTCATGGTGACGCTGTGACGTCACAAGTATGTAAGCTTGTTGTTGTTTCTAAGCGCAGTGAAGAAAAGTGAACTGAAATAATGAATTCCAAGGTTTATAAGTGGTGTGCGGTCCCTTTATGTAAAAATACATCTATAATGAACCCTGATAAGTTGTTTGTGTATGTTCCACACAAGAAAATTATAAGAGATAAGTGGTTAAAGCTAGCTCGGCGAAGCCCAAACAGTGTAGCCACGGATTCACCAATTTATTTCTGTGAAGATCACTTTGATGTGAGTATGTTATCATATATTATTGATTTAAAACTTCTTCTGAGTCTTTGTTTACTGTAGGAAATTGAAATATTGAGTGAGGTTTTATGATAACAATTGAGGTTATGTTTGTTTAGGTCTTTGTTGTTATTCTTATCACCAATTTTAATTTGTATACTTCTTAATTGCAGTTGCCAAATGATATGGAAAATTACATGGAGTATCATATAATGGGGTCGGTATCACAAGTGCGTATGAAACCAGGATGTATGCCCAAAAATTTACATGTCAGCCAGACAGAATAATTCGAACATCTGACTCAATAGAGAGACCCTATGTGGCTAAGAAGCGAAGGATGATGATTATTGAAGAATGTGAAAAGCAGTTTGAAGAAAGCAGAATGGCAGCAGAACATTCACAATCTGTAGAAATTGCATCCGGTAGTTCAGGTATGTATTTAAATATTCATTAGATCAAGGCAATCAGTGCCAATCAATATCGATACATATTATATAAATAAGTTGTCCGAAGCGTATATCTGTCTGTCTGTATAGGCTAATCTCAGGAACTACCAGACCGATTTTGATTTGGTTATGACCAGGAGATAGAGGGATTCTTAAGAACGGTTTATATAAATATAATATGTCCCTGGGTGCAGCCCGGGCGGACCACTAGTTAAAATATATTTTTGTCTTAGTTTCTCACCATTATAATTTAAATAAAAAGTTATGTAATGATCATATATTATTTTCTTTTACAGTTCAGGAGACTATTGAAGAAACTTCACAACCAACACCTAGAATGCTGCATAAATCAGTACAAGTGCACTTTAGTAAAACTTTTAGAGCAAAGCTATCCAAACAAAATCCAGTTTGGTAAATCAGATGACATCACCATTGAAGCCATCTCAGCATTCCGTTTCTACATCACCATTTAAAATCAAAAATAGTGCTAACAGCAACCCATCAAGACCAAGTGTAACTGTGTTGACAAAAATAGTAAGAAAAATAGAACAATCCGATAGTGATACTTCCTATACTCCCTCTTTATCTCAGCGAGACTCATCACCATCCACAAAATCTCTTCAAATAGAGTCTACATCAGATTGTAGCGAGATGATAGAGGATGACAAAAAGAGAGAAAAATTAAATGATTTAAATTGTACTTTGAGAAGAATCAAAAATAATCCCCGTTCTTATATTGGTGTTCCTTTACATTGTTATTATTTAGTGAATGTGATTCAAGAACAGACAGATATACCATTTGACCATATTTTGTTATGTCTAAAAAAAATTAAATTAAACAATTCATTCCGTGAACTTGCTGATGATTTTGGCATGGATAAATCTTATCCAAGCAAAATATTTTTCAAAAATATACCTATTATAGCAAGCGTATTGCGTCCCTTTATTATAAAATTAGATAAGGACTTAATTAAAAAAAATTTACCTATGGCTTTCAGGCATAAATATAGTCAAGTAACATGTATCATAGACTGCTTAGAAGTTGAGATCCAGAAACCGTCAAAGGCCCTAAACCAAGCACTCTCTTGGTCAGACTACAAAAAAGCAAATACTGTAAAATATCTAGTATCTTGTACTCCAAATGGACTGATTAATTATATATCAAATGGTTATGGAGGCCGAATAACTGACACAACTATTGTAGAAACTTCTGACTTTTTCAAAATGCTTGGAACCGGGTATGTGGGTCATGGCGGACCGTGGTTTCAAACATGTTGAAGTATATTTACGAAAGATGGGTGTGCGGTTAGTCAGGCCTCCAAGTGTTGTGTCTGGAGCTAAGCTTACTAAAGCCGAAGCGAAAGAGACAAAACAAATTGCGAGTTTGAGGATTCATGTTGAGAGGATTATTCGACGAATACGTGAATTCAATATGTTAAAACCTCATGCCTGTCTTAATTTAGGTTTAGTCAAAGTACTAGATGATGTTATTACAATAGCTTGTGGTTTAATTAATATACAAGATTCACTTATTAAATAAAAAACATGAGTAAATTTCTGCTTTTTTATTTTTTACTCCATACTTTTAAACAAAAGTGGATACACATTGGATTTCCAAAAATTTATTACATTTACAAGAAACTCTGACATAAATCTTTCATCAAATGCTATACACAAAATTTCAACTTCTTTGTTGTTAGAAAAGTTTGGGTTGGCTACACAAAAATAACACTTTTTTAGACCACTTAGAAACATTTGCATTTGCATCTGGGCAAAGCATTTCTTGCTTGGTTTCCCGTTTTTTATATAATTTAAATAAGTCTTATCACTTATTGGACACTTTATCTCGATTATGCTATCATCACATATTCCATCAGGGGAACCTGCTAACATAGGATGCAGTTTTGATATAAATAATCCACTATCCATGATATTTTTTCCAAGCTTCTTGCTAACTATTTCTCTAACTTGATTTTCTAAATATCTCCCACGTTTCATAGCTGGTGTGTCTATTATTTTCCCCCCCATGATTGTTGCAATGAGAGTACCATGATCAGTCTGGCACCGACTGACTTCAAAAGCTCTAGAAGCTGTTATCCTGCCATAACGGAGTTCATGCCACAGGCTATTTTTATATTGGTCCCTTGTTGCAATTTTAATCCGATGTATGACTTCAACAGACAAGTTTACCTTACTTAAAAAATGTATCAGGACACTCTTCTTTATATTTCAATACAAGATGGTGCATTGATGCACTTAGTAGGTCATCACAAACATAATCTTGTTGATATTTTAATATCTCACAGTTAGAAGTCTTTTCTTTTCTTGCTTTCCTCAAAAATCTTTCTAAAACTTTTTGGGTTTGAAGGCACTACAGTGCTACCTTTGGCTAACTCTCTTGCTGAAATATACTTTAAAGTAGTGCCAACTCTGGATAGCTTTGATTTTAGCCAATAGCACTGAACTTCAGTACAAGAAGGTTCTTCGCTTCTCCGATGGATCCACATGAGTAAAGCGATGGCATGTTTACAGCCACCATGAGCTGCAACACAATCATGGCATTGAATTGATATGACTTTCTCATCATCTTCATCAACTAGTAAAGTGACTGCATATAACTTTGCATGCACTTTGTGTTCCGGGCAAATCTTGCATTTCACTGTGCAGATGTTAGCGTCTCTTTTCAGTTGTACATAACTGATGGCATCATCGCCATACAATGGTCTTGAAGACCTGGAATAAGTAACATTAATCAGGACAAATATATACATACCAATTAGAAATTGCGATACATACTTACTATGTACATTTACAGTTAGATTAGATACACAATATTTTGATGATGTGACTGTATTACTAGGTGTTTATAATGAGACAAACTATTTGTAGGTTTCAAATTTACTCTCTTTAGAGTCATGGACGTGAGTAGTATGATCTTGTTACAACTTAGGTATAAGGCTGCAAGAGAGGTAACCTCAAAGATTTTTTTGTATGTAAAATCAACCAATAATATCTTATTTCCTTATGTCCACCGATTTCACTAGAGGTTTGATTATATCTAAGACGTATCGACACTTATAGATAAATACAAATTAACTTACAAGGAGGTTTTTACATTTCTGAACTCTGATGAGCAAAAATCTTTATTTGATGCGAGGAAATCTCCCAACATCAGTAAATCAATCCTGGGTAAATTAGTGCTTGTTGCCTTAATAAAGCCTGGTTCCATTGTTATGGTGTCGAGAAAACACACTGTTGGTATGAAATCGATGTAAAACTCAATAAAATAGCGTAAACACAAACAAAATTGAAGCGTCGCTGTGTTATTTACATTGACGTGACGTAATGCACTGTGATTGGTGTTTCATTCAAAATGGCAGATTGCAGTATTTACTGCTTTATTTTTATCGAAAATCTTAATAATCTCCATTTGTATATGAAAATTAAAATCTTGAGAACAATTGTTATAGTATAAGTAATTCGCTAAAATCAAAAAATCCTTGATTATTTAATGTTGTCGACACGCCTATTGTTACAAAAGTGGTGTATGTCTTCATTCTCTCATTTTACAATGTGCAATCGTTTAGTCGTTTTGCGCTTTTGACATGCTCCAAAACCTCAAGTAGCCTCGGCTAGATGCGGTCATGTTAATAGCTAACTTACTTGTCCTGTACCTCTCCTATTATATCCCAACACAAAACCGCAGATCTGGCTAGTGAGTAGCGGGGCCAAATTCTCGATGTGGATCTCACTACCGCTCAGGGTCTGACTGAGCCGCAAGGGCCCGGGTGGCAAATCACAATCCCAGGGCCCAAATTTTTTTTTTCTTCGGAAGAGTCTGATCGCTGATGGCCGTCTGAGGCCTGTTCAGCTTCACCGGACTTACGGGTGAGCGGATGGCTCATAACCCTAAGTAGCCCAGGGCCCGAGACTATATTATCACGGTGATGGGATACTTTCAAAATATACTGAGATACACAAATCGAGATAAACAGTAATCGAGATAAATAATAATTACAGATAAATCCCATAACAAATAATATACAGGGTGCCCAAAAAATAGTGCATGTTCCGCGATTATTATAGCGTTCGAGTTATGGTTTTTTTCCTAAACTGTTGAGAATAATTGACAAAACCGACTTAGAAAAAATCCAAAAAAAAAGTTTTTAATTTTTTTTTTATTCTTTTTGCAAATAAATTATCATTAAAATTGTGATATGTTTTCATCAAAATTGATTTGCAAAAAGATTTTCTAAAAAAGTCAAATACTTTTTTTTTGGATTTTTTCTAAGTCGGTTTTGTCAATTATTCTCAACAGTTTAGGAAAAAAACCATAACTCGAACGCTATAATAATCGCGGAACATGCACTATTTTTTGGGCACCCTGTATATTATTTGTTATGGGATTTTGATAAATAAAAATAAAATTGTGATATGTTTTCATCAAAATTGATTTGCAAAAAGATTTTCTAAAAAAGTCAAATACTTTTTTTTATAATTTTTTAATCGGATATGTAAAATTTTCTCAAAAGTAAAAAAAAAATCATAACTCAAAAACTATAATTGTAAGTTTTCATAATGATGGTACAAACTGTAAAATTACGTTCTGTAAATAATGTCTTAAAATTTCAACTTAAAATATTAGGAGGTAGCTGCATAGCTCTTTAGTAACCTTAAAAACTGCTTTCATAATCAATAATAAAAACTAGAACCTAATAGGTTACTTTTGCTGAAATCGGACTTCAAAGACAGAGATGTGGAAAAATCATAAATTAGCCATTTGATTACGAAGTATTATTTTGGACACTATCATTTCTAAAGTTAATTAGTTTGTTTGTTAAACCTAAATTTAATACAGGAACACTCAGATGAGATGCAAACATTAAGATGTCATATATTTTTTTGTTTAATTTAAGTTTCATTGCGTTAACACTGTTTTCGCATGACGAATCCTGTTGTTACGACGAACTTGACGAACTTGACGAACTTTGCCAGGGTCGGACTGAGCCGCAAGGGCCCGGGTGGCAAATCACAATCCCAGGGCCCAAATTTTTTTTTTCTTCGGAAGAGTCTGATCGCTGATGGCCGTCTGAGGCCTGTTCAGCTTCACCGGACTTACGGGTGAGCGGATGGCTCATAACCCTAAGTAGCCCAGGGCCCGAGACTATATTATCACGGTGATGGGATACTTTCAAAATATACTGAGATACACAAATCGAGATAAACAGTAATCGAGATAAATAATAATTACAGATAAATCCCATAACAAATAATATACAGGGTGCCCAAAAAATAGTGCATGTTCCGCGATTATTATAGCGTTCGAGTTATGGTTTTTTTCCTAAACTGTTGAGAATAATTGACAAAACCGACTTAGAAAAAATCAAAAAAAAAAGTTTTTAATTTTTTTTTTATTCTTTTTGCAAATAAATTATCATTAAAATTGTGATATGTTTTCATCAAAATTGATTTGCAAAAAGATTTTCTAAAAAAGTCAAATACTTTTTTTTTGGATTTTTTCTAAGTCGGTTTTGTCAATTATTCTCAACAGTTTAGGAAAACCATAACTCGAACGCTATAATAATCGCGGAACATGCACTATTTTTTGGGCACCCTGTATATTATTTGTTATGGGATTTTGATAAATAAAAATAAAATTGTGATATGTTTTCATCAAAATTGATTTGCAAAAGATTTTCTAAAAAGTCATATACTTTTTTTATAATTTTTAATCGGATATGTAAAATTTTCTCAAAAGTAAAAAAAAAATCATAACTCAAAAACTATAATTGTAAGTTTTCATAATGATGGTACAAACTGTAAAATTACGTTCTGTAAATAATGTCTTAAAATTTCAACTTAAAATATTAGGAGGTAGCTGCATAGCTCTTTAGTAACCTTAAAAACTGCTTTCATAATCAATAATAAAAACTAGAACCTAATAGGTTACTTTTGCTGAAATCGGACTTCAAAGACAGAGATGTGGAAAAATCATAAATTAGCCATTTGATTACGAAGTATTATTTTGGACACTATCATTTCTAAAGTTAATTAGTTTGTTTGTTAAACCTAAATTTAATACAGGAACACTCAGATGAGATGCAAACATTAAGATGTCATATATTTTTTTGTTTAATTTAAGTTTCATTGCGTTAACACTGTTTTCGCATGACGAATCCTGTTGTTACGACGAACTTGACGAACTTGACGAACTTTGCTTTCTTTACGGACTTTGAGTGCGATCACTAATAATTATTCAATAATCAAATACACTTCCTATTTTTTTCATTTAAGGTCCATTTCAAAACTTAAATTATTTTTAAAGTATCACAAATTAAACTCTCATTAGGTTAAATCTTGGTAAGATTTAACCTAATGAGAGTTTATTTGTCTTTGCCTTTTATGTAATAATTTCGATTGTTAACAATCTTATTAACTTCAGAAATAATAAAATGACCAAATAATGCTTCGTAATCAAATGACAAATTTTATGATTTTTTCACCAAAAGTAGCCCTACCTCCTAATATTTTAAGTGGAAATTTAAGACATTATTTACAGAACATAATTTTTCAGTTTGTACCATCATTTTGAAAACTTCCATTTAAATTATGGAGACGAATATTTTAGGCATTAAAGAAGAACATGAAAATTGATTTGCAAAAAGAATTTCTAAAAAAGGTAAATCCCTACTTTTTTTTGGAATTTTTTAATCGGTTTTGTCAAATATTCTCAAAAGTTTATAAAAAATAATAACTCAAAAAATAGCGGAACATACATGGGGGTGTTTCGAAGCCCCACGGGGTGTTCTATCTCAGGACATTCGCTTGACATAATTTTTTTGGACACCCTGTATAAACCTGGCTAGTATTTTTTTTAAAGAGAAGAACTTTCAGCTTTGTACTTAATGACTCGATTGCAAAAGCTGCTGTTTTCATCATCCTTGATTAGATTCGATTCTGTGTTCAACAGTTCCAACAATACCGGTATTTTAAATTTCGAAGATAAAAATCGTTGTGTTTGTGGTGGTCATTGGTCAATAGAACTTCAAGTTTGTGGGGGCCCTTGTCCCCCGGCCGCCATCTCAAAAAGGGATGAGAAAACACTTTTTTCACGATATCTCGGAAACAATGCGTCTTTTTTGCTTTAAATAAAATCAAAATAAGGAACGATCTCTTTATTTTGCTAATGACTTCTTTAATCTTTACTTTAGGACAAAAAGTCATTTTAAACATATTTGTTGGCAAGGCAATTTGCTAATAGCATAAGCAATATTTTTGTGAGAAGCATAGTTTCCGAGAAATGCTAGCGGGCGACTCAGGCCTGTGGGGGGCCCGCGCAGGCTGGGGCCCGGCTGGCAAATGCCACCCTGACTGTATGGCCAGTCCGACGCTGCTACCGCTTATCACCAGATGGAGTGAGGTCATCTTCTTAGCCTATTACAAAAATCATACATATATTATCGGTACTCACCGGAATCCATCTCAGCGGGTTTCTTCCCGGCGTGGCTGGAGAGAGCAGGCCCGTCATCGTCGTCGTCGCTGGAGTGCATGGTGGCTTGTGGCGCTTCGGTGTCGGACTCCAGCTTGTTGTCGAGCAGCTCGGGCTCCGAGTTGGACGAGGACTCCTCGCCGTCTTTGTACTTTTGGACCTGTAGTAGGAGTTAATTGTGAGGTATTTAATCCTTACTATCCTTACTAATATTATAAACGTGAAAGTTTGAGAGTATGGATGAACCGATTTTCATGAAATTTGGTATGAAGGTAGCTGGCACTCCGGAGAAACACAATAAAACTACATCTAACATCAGATTTTACGCAGACGAAGTCGCGGGCGTCCTCTAGTATTTTAATAAAATTCCTGTCAAGCAAACGACACATTGCTAGCTACGCTTTTCATAGAGAAAACCAGTTGTGTACTAAAAACATGTTGTGTGTTGCTACTGATGTCTACTATGGTAGTACATTGTCCGCCATTATAGGTGTAAAATAATTCAAAATAGTTGTTTTCATCTCGTGATTCCAAATAAGGATGCACCCGGCCCCTTTTTCGTTATTTCTTTTTCTTTCTGCGACTTCTTCGACGTCCATCTTGGAAATGAGTCGATCCAACCGCAAACCACGACGGTTTCTCAGCGGCACGTTACAGTTGCGGTTGCGGCTATCCGTCACCCGGCTAAACGCAAGCGCAACTACATCCTGCGATTAACCGGACGGCTAAACGCCTTCCGGCTAACCGCATAGTGCGTATGTACCCTTACTGGCACTTTTAATAAGTGATTGATGGAAAAAATGTTGGACTTATAAATAATAAATATCTGGGACATTTAAATATCTGGGACATTTCCATGCACGGTCATCTGACCCCAAACTAAGCAAAGCTTGTACTATGAGCGTCAGAGACTGATAAACATACATATATATTTGTAAATACATACTTAAATACATAATCACACCCAGACACGGAACAAACACCGATGTTCATCACACAAATATTTGTCCCGAGTGGGAATCGAACCCACGACTCTCGGAACAGCCAGCCAGGGTCACTAACCACTGTTCCACCGAGCCAGTCATCATTTTATTTGTAGTTATGTAGTGTTACTTTAAGTAGTTAAACTTACCTTGGTAGCGGCTCGCCTCGCATTGGTCCGCTCGCGCGGCGCGACGGGCGCGGCGGGCTCGGCGTCGGAGTCCGACATCTCGCCCGAGCTGCTGCCGCTGAACGTCATCCGCTTCTGCAACACGGACCGTATGTCGTTGATTATTTATTTATTTATTATTAGGACAACCAACAAGAAAAACACTGGTACAGAATAATAAAAGTGAATAAAAACAACATAAACTTAGAGCTAAGTGCTAATCTTAATTAGAGGTTACCACGGCATGCAATGTGGACTACAATTCAGTTATCATCATTCTGACTCTTTTTGTGTATAATCTAAATATACGGGGTGGCCCATCCATAGGCGCCCAAAAGAAAAAATTAGAAGCTCCATGATATGGGGTATCCGAATCACCCCCATGTATGTTCAGCGATATTTTGTAGTTTAATATTTTCTTTAATATTTATTTCAACATTGATTTTCTTTGTTATTAAGAGATTTTATTTTGCCTGAACCAGCACTCGTACGCAGAACCTCTCAGTCTTCAACTGGCGCTTGCCACCACGTCAAGCACAAATAAGCCTATACAACATCAAAATAATTTGAAAAATTACTAATACTTTCTTTCTAAAATTCAATATCCTCTTGAAATAATTTTCAACATACCTTCTTAGGTTCCTTCTTGAAGGTGAGCTTGGTCTGCTTGAGCGAGTCGCCCTTCTCCGTCTTTTCTGCCTTCTCCGCTTTCTCCGGTTTCTCCGCCTTCTCCTTCTTCACTCGACCGCGCGGCTTCTTCTCTCCGCTCGCCGGGCTGACGCCAGTCGGATCATCCTGGAATAAGGAAGAAAGGTATTAGTTACAACCTTCATTTATGTCCTTGGAGCAAAGCAAATATGGAGTCGAACCCACGGCTCCTGGAACCTCCAGCCAGGGTCATTGATGAACATCATTGGTCATTGGTGTTTGTTCCATGTAAGGGTGTGAATATGTACTTATAAATATCTCTGCTTATGGTCTTTTTCAGCTAAGATGATCCCTGTGACACTTCATTGTGTTATGAATCACGCATTTTACGTTTGACAAACGAAAATAATTTTATTGCACATTTTTTTCATTTTATTGCGGCGTCATTAGGAAAAATATTAAAATAAATCATTTTAAACTTTTAAAAGGGAAACAGTATCGTTTAGTTTAATTTAATGTAATAGAACATTTTTAAAAAATACCTATGCAGTTCGTATACGTAGAATGGAATGTAGTAAGTTCCATTCTACGTATATGAACTGCATAGGTACCGTACTACTACACAATGAAGTGTCACAGGGATCATCTTAGGTGAAAAAGAGTATAGTTTGGGGTCTGTTGATCATGTGTGAAAATGTGAGTATATCATTCACATTTTCAAACATGAAATTTTAGTGGTTGTTTTCCCCCAGTATATTGATTCTATCTTACTAGTACAATAGATACCTATGTGCATTTTTTAAATTCAAATCAATAGAAACCAGTTTTACAAAAATATGAAACAAAACTCGAGAGCGATACATATTTTGTACATTTAGTGCAACTAGGTGCATTCCCACTACTACTTAGCAGTCATAGTAACAGTGGGAATGCACCTAACTTCCTCTTAGGTACCACCTAGGGTTGCTAGACCGCCGGGAAATCCGGGATTGTCCCGGAATTTTGCCTCTTGTCCCGTGTCCAGTAATTAGTGCTTATTGTCGCAGATTTCGGAAACTTTTTTTTAGTTTATTACTATTCAATTTGTCATTTAGTAGGTATGCATTGTCTACCAAAGTTATTTATTAACTTTCACAGTATTTTATCTTATAATTATAACTATAGTAAATTATGTACTTAGTATAGACATTTAAGATATTTTTTATTATAACCACGAGTTAACATTGTTTTAGTAGAATTGTCCCAGATTTGATAAGTTACCAAGGGCGTCGCCAAGGGGGGGCAGGGAGGGGCAGCTGCCCCCCCCTAGAGATTCTAATGTTGCCAAATATAACGCAATTAAAGTCCTAAGTCTTTGAGTTGATTTGCTTGAAAGTCAATCATTGCCGTACGTCAAAACTCAAATGATGAAATGAATTCACCAATTCCACTCGGAGTGGATGGAACTCCTAATATTCCGTATGCTCAACTACGCTCTGCCTGTTCTACTCTATCGTTGAAGCGGGAGAGGGGGAGTGGGGAAGCAACATGTACAGGTCGGTTCATGGAAGTTGACCACAAATGGCGGCCGATGCGCATGTGTGCATTCATGAAGAAAATACTTAATACAAAAAAATATTTTATTGTAATTGAAATAGTATAATTCATTGTCTAAACTAATAATATACTTAATATACTCGTAATTATTGTAGGTACACTTATTTAACTTATTAACTTTAACAAAAACAACGATAACTTAACAAAACAACGAAAACTTAACATGTCACATAAAATATGAAACAAATATCTTAAAGCAAAACACTTTTCTTTTCAATTGCACTTGACTGCGCTGACAGCGTGTCGATGCCGCAATTGACGAATAGCGATTGAGCGGCCTGCTGCAGTCCATCACGCGGCGCGCACGCACCAATAGCGTCGCTCCAGTCTTGACGCATTCCGCCCGCCCCTTACCCCGCACCTCAACAGGGACCTAAAAATCGCTTTCTGCGCATTGGTCATCTTTCGTGAACCGAACTGTACCCGCGCGGCGCCCGCGCCCCCCGCACAGCCGCCTTTGTTTTCATTCGTGCGTTAGCGTTGCCACTGGCCGCTTTTACGTTTGTTTTGTGCGCTATTATCACATCAAAATAGTTACTGTGACCACATAATCAATATGGACATCAGAAAGTTTTTTGGTGAGTATCACTTGCGTTTAGCTTTCGTATTTTCCGTCCATAAAATAACGTCAATTAATTTGATTATAAATGCTGATTTTGCATCGGTTTTTAAAATCGCAAAAAATCCGTTTCTAGTCACGATATCCGATTCTTAAGGGTCGTCAGTTTAAACCAAAAGGAAAATTGATCAATTTAATGGCTCAATCGAAAATAGCACCGTATTACCATAGCTTAAAGTAGAAAATTGTATGAATGAATATCGGCAGTGCCGATTCGGCACAGTCGGCTCGCGTATGCTTGAGACTCCGGCTCGTGCGTGTCGTCAGTGTCGTCGCGCCCGCTCTAGAGTGCTCGAGCGAAGATGCCCGAGACCGCGCGAGCATAGCCGCTAGCGCATTTATGCTTTCAATGTGAATTGCGGACCAGAAGTTGTAGCTATTTTAAATATTTTGTTTTGCAGTTTTAAAAAGAAAGAAACCTGAAGGAGCAAGCAGTGACAGCGATGATTCCGTGGGTGACCTGACGAGACCTAGCACATCCAAAGAACCGGACTTAGTTCCCGACTCTTCGATAAATGACTGCAACGAAAATGACTGCAACGAAAATGACATCGGTAAATTTATTGGACAAGCATCAATGTTATCGACTAAAATGAAGAAAGAATTGCTTGAAAACACTTGGTCTCCGTCTGCGACGTATGACTTTGCGGAAGACGCTAAACATTTAAAGAGGAAATTCAATTATTCATGGTTGGAAACGTACTCTCCATGGTTGGCCTATTCCAGGCACCAAAAAGGAGCCTTTTGTAAATATTGTACGTTGTTCCCGCCAAATCCAAATTCTTTTAGAGGCGTATTAGGGTCATTTATCATAAGGCCGTTTTGTAAGTTCAAAGATATTCACGAGCATTGCAAAAAGCACATGGAAACCCACTTCCATAAGATGGCACTGGAAGCAGCTAAATCGTTTCTTGGAAGTGTGCCTGTAGATTTACAACTCAACAAATACTCCCAGGGCATTATTGAAGAAAACCGAAAAATTATAACATCTATTATTTCCTGCATTACATTTTGCGGGTCGCACGACTTAGCTCTGAGAGGAAAACATTATGGCGAAGGTATTCTCGAGGACCTATACAAGCTACGAATTGACGCGGGAGATTTAGTTTTGAAGAAACACATTGAGCATGGGAAAAAGAATGCAAGCTATCGATCGATTGATATTCAAAATGAAATTATCGCAATTTGTGGAGATGTTATTAAGGCAGACATTGTGAAAAAAGTAAAAGAAGCAGAAGCTTATAGTGTGTTAGCAGACGAAACAGCTGATATTTCCGGTATTGAACAATTATCGATTGGGCTGCGATATTTTGACGAGGAAGCCAATGAGGTCCAAGAAATGTTCGTCGGATTTGTTGAGTTGAAAGGTCTGGATGCGAAATCTATTGCATATTGCATCGATGAGTTTCTGACAAAAGAAGACCTTAATCCTGCTGAAAAATGCGTTGGTTTTGGATTTGACGGTTGTTCGACGATGTCCGGAAAAGACGGTGGAGTACAAGCGATCCTGCGCAAAAAATATACCAAAGCATTGTTCTTTCATTGTTCGTCCCATAAACTGAATCTGGTAATAAATGATCTCAATATTCTTCCTGAAATTCGAAACACCATGGGAACCACTAAAGATATTATTAATTTTTTTCGGGAATCTGTTTTGAGAAGAAAATTGGTACCTAATATTGCCAGGCTCTGCGAAACAAGATGGAGTGAGAAACATAAAACTATCAGAGTATTTAAGGAGAATTTTCCTGTTATATTGGAAGCCTTAGAAAAATTATCGCGTGAAGGAAACAGTGCGACTCGAAAAAACGCCTTTCAACTCCATGCGGCTGCTTTCAAAATTTCGTTTATACTTTGTATTACTTTGATAGCTAAATACTCTGCTTTGTTGGAACCTGTTGTCAACGCACTCCAATCCATAGCTTTGGATGTGGTTAAGGCTTCGCAACACGTCAAACGCATTTTGCAATTGCTTAAGAGCCACCGTGATGATCCCGAAAGAGTCACAGATGAAATTATAAAGGATGCTACTGTTGTTGCGGAGAAAGTCGGCCTGGAGGAGGATATCACTTCAATGCCGCGCATTGTTGGGAAACAACGTCATCGAAGCAATCACCCAGCAGAAAGCCCTTCAGAATTCTGGAAAAGATCATTAATAATACCATACTTGGACTCCGTTATTACATCGCTTGAAACACGCTTTGCTGAAGAAAATACTCCATCATTTGCTTTATCTAAATTACACCCCGCACAAATGCAAACGATGTCAGTCGAAAATCTCATAGGAAGTTGTGAAACTATCGCTCAGTTTTATAATTTACCAAATATAAAAATTGAAGTCGAGCTTTGGCAGCAATTCTGGCATAATAAACCAAACTCAACAGATCAAACCGTTGTTGATATCCTAAAAGAAGCAAAAACCTTCTTTCCCGACACGGAAAAAGCGTTGAAAATTTTGATCGCTCTTCCATGCACGACGTGTACGGTAGAGCGATCGTTTAGCAGCCTCAGGAGACTAAAAACCTGGCTAAGAAGCACTATGAGTGAAAATCGCCTCAATGGTTTGGCCATGATGAGTGTGCACCGAAAACTTATACATGGAAACTTACAAGATTTTAATAATAAAGTGGTCGAGAAGTTTACAATGAATCCCCGAAAATTATGTTTTAATTAACCTAATATAAACAAACAACGACCACTATAATATTAAAATATGGTAATTTACAAAAAGTACGCTGTACACTTATTCAAATTCAAACTCCTTTTTATTCTATTTTTCTAATAAATGTTATTATAACTTTTTTACAAGTTTTTTATTGCATAGTCAAGAGCTACTTACTTGTACTGTCACAGAAAATATATGTATATAGTACTAAGATACTTGTTATTACAATCGCTTTGTAAGGCTCGTAGTACAAGTGAAAAGCTTCATGTGCTGTCGACTTTACCTACAATTCATACCTAGTTTTTCTCATTCATAAAGAATGAGAAAAGTATGAATTGTAGTAGGTAAAGTCAACTTGCCCCCCCCTGCGCTATCGGCTGGCGACGCCCTTGTAAGTTACCATCTGGCAACCCTAGTACCACCACTCACCGGATCGTACTCCTTCTTGATCTCCTTGCGCGTCTTGGCCTTCTCGGCGGCCTGGATCCTCTTGATGAGGTCGTCGGAGATCTTGGGCTCGACGCGCCGCCCGTTGTCGGCGGGCGCGATGTCCATTATCGACTTGCGGTTCTTCTTGTTGGCGTTCTGTTTATATTTAAATGAAGGAATGACAATGTGAACTTAAACATACTAGCAACTTTAATTTAAAATTTGAAAAAATTCGCATTCATGACCGCGCCTGAACGATCAGGCGAGGTCATAAATGCGATGTTTCTTTAAATTTTTAATTTACATTAGAGCTTTAAAAGCATTAATACAACCAATGACGTTCAAACGAATCTCAACCATAAGCAGACCAAATTTTTGGCCGACTGTACATAATATGTGTATAGGTAGGGTAATACAAAAGATCGAAGTGAACTATTCACACGGTCCTCTCTATAAAATAATGTAAAAACTTAAACAATGTTTATTACTTGGGTAAACATAACTAGTTAAACTTATTATTTACACCCGTCGCGTCGCTTCGTTCAAGCTAATAGTATTATTTCTTCAGGTATTTTATTGAAACTAGTACAGTTATAAAACATCGTGCTTTATATTAGTTTATTTTTACCTTCATCCTCTCCATCTGATTGTAAGCATTGAAAAAGAAACACAAAAAGTTATAAAATTTGAAAGCTAGGATCTGAAAAACAACAATAGTAAGGGGGGGCTTAACTCGTATCACATCTCTGCTGATAAAGCATCCTCAAACATGCATTTTTCTTGTGCCAAATATGGGTGACAATACTAAAAAACCGGCCAACCGACTGTACCAATTATGTAAAAATACAAGTTTTTTTGTATGGGGACCAATTTTTAAGTATTTGTGAAAAAGATTTGTGAAAAAATCAGCTATCACAGTTCATCAGATACAGCTTGGAGACAGACAGACAGACTAGACTGGTAATAGCTAAAGAACCCTACAAAAGCGTAATAGAACCGGTGTGGTCGATCTCACCATGGCCTTAGCGCTCTTCTTGTTGGTGGTGTGCTCCTCGAGGCGCTCCTTCTCCTCCACCTCGTCCAGCTTCAGCAGCAGCGCGTCCAGGTCCTCGCGCCACAGCAGCGAGGGGGTCTTCGCCCTGGGGAGGGGAAATAGCGGTTAAAGACTACGGAATGACCACAACTATACCGTGTACTTATTTGTTGATCCTGACATCTATGTCCTTAGCAAGTTAACTTGTAATCCACATTTGGATTGTGACTTTTCTAGCTGGGGTGTGATAAGGAAAAAGATTGCCTTTTGATTTTAGTTCAGGATGACTTGCGAAGTAGTGGTGCGAAGACTAAGTGGGGCAAAATGGACTAATGTTGCCCAAAGACTGCTTCTCTCCTTAATACTCGATACCAGCACGGGTCGTTTCTCTCCCTAAACATACGTACTCATTAGACCCGCCTGCACGGACCGCAAGAGCAGTTAGCCAGTGATCAACATATACGGACCGCTCGAGCAGTCATAGTCAACAGTTTATGCCTGGCGACTGCATGAGATTTCATCGTGCTACTAACTGCTCGAAGCAGTCACGACTGCTCGAGCGGTTTTGTGTATGTGTGTACGTAGAATCTGTAGTTTACTATGCAGCCGCAGCTTCAAGCAGTCTGTCCTGACTGCTTGAAGCTTCACCATTGACGAGGTTACCAAGCCATCATCATATGTCAAATAGGAAAAAAACACTGCTGACCCTCTATAAGAGTTTGTCCCTCTCTAACAGCGAGTCTATGAGTGAGAGAGACAGTAGTTATACTGATGTACGTACTTGAGCGCGGTGAGTTCTGTGAGCTTCTGGTCGCGCTGCTTGAGCAACTCATCTTTCTTCTCCTTGGTCAGCATCCACATCGACATACCCAGCAGGTAGTTGAACCTCTTCACTTCTTTGAGTTGCTGGAACGCTTTCTCTGCAAGAGATCAATAGGGTTTGTGTAAGAATGTAAACTATAGTTATGTTTTGTTTAGCTTTTTTCCTATAAGTGTTATCAGTGATACTTTTGTGTGCAAGATGTGACACCTTAAAAATTATTTTAATTTTACATGTTACTTGGATATATAATTAAATGTAAAAGCTACTGGATGTCCACATAAATAAATAAATCAATGAGTGTGTAATTAACATCTGCCTAGTCTTTTCAATGGTGAGCGCTGTCTGTAAGGACTTATTCAAATTTCAATTCAGACCAATTAGGATTAACGGGTATGAGAAATTTATCAGATGGCAATACATAGGCGTGAGGTTCAACTGCAGCACGATAGATTATTTTTGACGTGACATTGACAGGCATGTAAATATTCACCAATTATGCTGCAGTTGATCCTCACGCCTACGTATTGGAGTCTAGTGAATTTCACATGCCCGTTCGTGCAGTCATCCTCATTTGCCGAGTTATACCTCACGCTTTATGCAGTAATCAGTGCAGCCATCATCATATGCCAGTTAGGAGAGAAAAAAAAAGTATTGACACAGAAATAGTAACCTAGTTATTTTTTTTTTCAGGTCCTTCATTTATATATATAACTTTTATGTTACCTGGATCGACGGGTTTCCCCTTCTCCGGCTCGGGCTCGGGTTCGTCCTCAGACTCGGCGTCGTCGTCGTCGAGCGCGGCGAGTCCCTGCATCTTGCTGGCGCGCTTCTTCCACTCCGCTATCGGATCCGGCGCGTACCCTGCACGGACGGACAGACAGTATTACAATTAGCCGCCAGGATGGACAAACTGGGTGGAGAAATGACTGAACATTTTAGTAATATTTTGTGAAATTTTAATCTGAAAGGTCATATGTGATTAAGTAATATGATAACAACATCATAATGTGTCATCATAAGTCAGGGGATACCAGTCACAACTATCTGTCCGGTGGTTGGTGAACGGTATACGGGTAAGCGACCCCGGCTCCTCGAGCTACTATCGACTCAGTCCAAATCATCCTAGGCGATAGTATCCTTCTTCCCCTTTTCCTTCCCCCCCTTTTCCTTCCCCCGTCATATTTCCTTGCTACTCGTGGGAACGCAATGACCTTGTTTAAACAATGCACAAGAAAGAATGGCGGCGACGTGGTCCACAACCCGTCACGTCACGTTTCCCACAGAGGTGAAAAGTAGATCGCTGGAAGTGATCTCTGCCTACCCCTCTGGGAAAAAGGCGTGATTTTATATGTATGTATGTATGTATCATAATGCGATACGTCGCACCGCACCCAGCGATGGCATTATGCCACGAGTCCAATCCAACCGGCAAACCAGGGGAAAGAAAGTGTAAAGAAAGATGAATGTGTGGAAGTCGTTATCTCCATTCAAGTGCTTGGCTGCAGAAAATTTGGAGAGCTTTATCATCTTCTGTTATTTTGTAGTAAATTGAAGATAACAACTAACTGACTTTATCTCTCACGATACTCGTACATATTAGACATTAGTTTGAATGATCCGACTCCCACCGACAGGCATAGCCTAGTGTGGAAGTCATTGTACCTTGTGAACGCTACTACATATTTTATTTGGTGAATAAACAATTTTATCTATACTAATACATATTATAAAGCTGAAGAATTTGTTTGTTTGAAGTTTTGAACGCGCTATCTTAGAACTACTGGCTAGAATTGAAAAATTCTTTATGTGTTGGATAGAAAATTCAGCACTTGCTGGGCATGTTGTAGGAAAAGTGAATTTAGCCAGCATTTTTTAACATACGCGGGTATATTAAAAAATGCTGGCTAAATTCTCATTTCCACGCGGACGGAGTCGCTGGAACAGCTATACTCTTTTTCAGCTAAGATGATCTCTGTGACACTTCATTGTGTTCTGAATCACGCATCTTACCATTTGACAAACGAAAATAATTTTATTGCACACTTTTTTCATTTTATTGCGGCGTCATTAGGAAAAATATTAAAATAAATATTTTTATACTTTTAAATGACAAACAGTATCGTTTAGTTTAATTAAATGTAATAGAACATTTAAAAAAAATACGTATGCAGTTCGTATACGTAGAATGGAACGTAGTAACTCTGGCTAAGTTCCATTCTACGTAAAACAAATTGCATAGGTATTTTTTTTTTAAAATTCTATTACGTTAAATTAAACTAAACATTACTATTTCCCTTTTAAAAGTTTAAAATTATTAATTTAATATTTTTCCTAATGAAGCCGCAATAAAATAAAATAAGTGTGCAATAAAATTATTTTCGTTTTTCAATCGTAAGATGCGTGATTCAGAACATAACGAAGTGTCACAGGGATCATCTTAGCTGAAAAAGAGTATAAGAAATCTTATAAATAAGGTCAAACATCACTCGCCTCTCTTAATCAGTTCCTCGACCATGGCCTTCCTCCGCTTGTTTTCCACCACCAGGCCCTTATCACACTTCTCCAGGATGAACCGAGCCTGGTTGGAGAGCTTGTCGGCCTCGGCCTGTAGCTGGCCTTCTAAGTAGTCCTTGCGACGGGAGTAGTACTTCAGCCGAAGGTCGTAGAACGTGCGTAGTATCTCGTCCACTTTCTCGTATCTGTTAGGGTGGAATAGTTAATTAATACATTTGGCTTTGATGTTTTAGAAATCAGTCGATGGCATAATCAAACGTTACCAATGCGATATTCTTTAAAAGAGACTTTTGCAACTGTGAGAAGTTTTGCGAAAGGAACATTTTACAAAGGGGACATATTATAGTGGAGGAGACAGACGTAATCGGCCTAGTATTCGGTCACCTTACTAATGCGATATTCTATAAAAGAGATTTTTGCAACTGTGAGAAATTTTGCGAAGGGGAAATTTTACAAATGGGACATCAAATAATCTTTCAGACAGAGCCCGCAAGGAAGAAATGGAAGACATGAAATATCTCTTATGTGAATGTCACTGACTGGCCAGACACACGCTCAGACTTCTAGGAACGGCTTATCCGCAACCAGAAGAATACAGGCACCTCAGACCCAAGGACATTATTGTATTAATGCATTTGATCTTTAGGGAGTAGGTGTATAAAGGTAGAGGAACACAAAAGATCCCTGAGGGTCGACGTGAACCAGTTAGCCGGTTCTATATAATTAGCCGGTTCTATATTTTGCACAGGGGACATTTTGCGAAGGGGACATTTTTACGAAGGGGACATTTTGCAAAACGGACGGTCCACTCACTTGTTGAGGCAGTTGTTGTGGTCGAAGGCGTTCATGCAGCTCATGGAGATGGTGGTCTGCAGCTTGAACACCTTGTGCACACCCTCCGCCTCCACTTCGGGCAGCTTGCCCGGCAGCAGCGACACCACGAATCGAACCGTCGTGTCTGTGTTGTACTCCTATAGACACACACACACATTTATAAATACAATGAATAACATCATCATCATCAGCCCACATACATCCCCACTGCTGGGGCACGAGCCTACCTTGAACTAGGATGATAACACAGAAAGCCTTAGTCAACCACGTTGGTCATGTGCGGGTTGATCAACTACAAACACAATCTTACAATTTATTCGTAGGTACAGGTTTCCTCACGATGATTTCCTTCACCGTTTAGCGTCGAATAATCGTGCATATGAATTTCAAATCTGAAAACGCAATGGTACGTGGCGGGGTTTGAAATAGCGACCTCTCGCATGGCAACAACTATTCAGATATCGACGCTTTCAATAAATAACAATTTAACGGAATGTTTACAGCCCTGTCCAAGAAAGCGAATTCTACGCTAAGCTGAGGCTTAGTTATAGGGTCCCATTCTTACTTTTTTTTTTTTATTGCAATCTGTCTGGGGGACATTCAACAATATTTATGTAATGATATACGGTGTGTGAGGTACAGGTCCAGTGACTTGCCCTCTTAAAAAGTTTTTTTAATCAAATTAAATCTTGAGGGATTTTTTTCTTCAGCCTCCTCGCTCTTTGGAATGTGTCATCCATAAGGTGGTGCGCCAAAATGTTAGGGTGCAGTTGCAGTCTGTGTTTGTATTTTGCAACTCTCTCCTTTATTTCCTCTTGTACTGTTTTGATGCCTAGCTCTCGGTGAAGTCTTTCGTTAGTGACATACTCTTACTTTTTAGGTACGAAACCCTAAAAAAGAACAAAACACCAAACTCACCCTATACTCCGAAATCAAAGGTTTCACTTTGTCCGTGCCCAGCATAGGTTCCAGCACGTTCTCCTTGTAGTTCTGCGTCCACGCGCCGACCGGAAGCTCCGTGATCTCGATCTTGTCCCCGGGCAGCACGGCCGCCTCGCCGGATATGACGTACTTGTCGCCGAAGCCTTCGACCGTGCCCCGGAAGTTTTTGTACCAGGGGTGCATTGGGCGGGGCTCCTCGCCGTCTAGCATGCGTCTGCGAATACCGGGGCAATGTTAGTTGTATCGTCTAGATAAGGGGTGTGCAAACCATGGCTTTGTACTACTACTAGTCAGCCAAAAATGTGGTCTACGGTTGAGTTTTTTTTTTTTTTATAAAAGGCTAACAAGATGACCTCACTCCACCTGATGGTAAGCGGTAGTGAGATCCAAATATGAGGTCGACAGGCACAATATACCATATTGAGCCTGTCGCACTCACCCTGAAAGCCGTTTCACGTAAGTAAGGTTATAGTTTAAGATTGGTGTAACCCAGTCTACACGTCGGGCAGTAAGTAGCTATGTATTTGCTACACCTGATATCGCGTGTAGACCCATAAAGACTGATTTACCTGATGTTTTCAACAATATCTCTCGGGTTATAGTTCGGTATCTTTGTGGACCAGCCAGTGCCGATACCTTCAGCTCCATTTACCAGCACCATTGGGATGATGGGGATGTAATGGACCGGTTCAATTTTCTGGTTGTCTTCGAATTCATGCTGCGAACAAAAAAAATAATGTAGCAATGCATATCAAAATCAATCAATTATTATTTCTTAGTTAGTTCTGAATTGAGACGTTATTAGAAACACTACTGGCATACTGTTTTTCGATTTGAAAAGTGTAAGTTAGCACGAGATTATTCACTAATCTGCTTTCTTCAACTTTTTTTCTTAACTGACTATGATGGCTTGGAGTAGCCTTGGCATCATCACCAGACTTGCGCGGGAGCAGATGGCTCTCACCACTTTTTACCACTCTTTAAGAGGAAGTTTTTATGTATAATATACCCGAAGCAAAGCCAGGGCGGGTCTCTAGTTGGTACATAAAGTGTCTGCCATCCATCGTTCCCCACCCACATTGATTCCCCAAAACCACCTTCAATACTCACCACAAGCAACGGATCATCATGGGGATGGAACACCAATCTAGTCAGCGGAGACATCAGCGTGAATATGTAACGGGGGCTGGCCGAGTCCTTGCCGCCGCATAGCCGCGTGCCGAACTGACCGCGCGGCTCCAATAAGTTGATGTTGTTCGACCCGACGTAGTTCTGGGCGAGATTCACTATCGTCATCGCTAGGGATTGCTCGCCTGAAGATAGGGAAGATGTGTGGTTAGATTTATTTTAATAAAGCTATAAACTAAACATAGGTTGAATTTTTCTAAATTAGAGATATTCTCATGAGGGTTTTCATTAGTTTATGTGCAGTGAGAAAAGAACCTGCTGGGCGATCAAAGTATATGGTACAAAAATTGTCTAAGTGAGTTAAAGTTGACCTTTGCAACTATGAACTAATATTAATTTTGTCAGTATTGTGAGGAAGTGTAAATCTGCCTTTATATTGTGCATGTGATTGCGTGTATATTTATTGTGGCTGTATAAGAATATATCTATGATTGTATTATGTATGTCTGTTTACGCGTCTATCTGTGTGAGTGTATTTGTATCAGTTTGTTCGGGTTTATGTCTGTCTGTGTATGTCAAAATGTTGTCTGTGTAAGTGTGTGTGTGTGTGTGTGTGTGTGTGTGTGTGTGTATGTTGTCTGTGTGTGTGAACGTTGTCTGTGTGCATGAATGTTGTTGGTGTGTGTGTGTATGTTGTCTATGTGTGTAAATGTTGACTGTGTCTGTGTATGTTGTTAACCATTCTCTATGTGTACGAATGTCTGCCTATCAGTGTATTTGTGACTGAGTGCGTATGCGTCTGTTCACGCGTGTATGTGTGTGTCTGTCTGTCTGTTCGTCTCACCGTGATGGTACGCGGAGTGCTCGGCGACGGACCCAGCGAGCTGCGCGACCTTGACCTCCCGCTTGTCGTTACGCTTGATGCAAGTGAAGATCACCTTCCGTTGCCCCGGCTTCAGACCGTCTATCATAGACGGGATAGATCTGAAACAATGTGTCATTTAGTAGTGTTGCCGATAGTAAGTCGTCTATCGATTATTAATCGATAGTCTATCGATAGCCCAACAATCGTAAGACTTTAAACTGTCATGGTTACACACATTAGAAAACTGAAAGTGTCCGGGATATTTACCATGTTGATTTGTTTTAATGAGCTCCCGATATTTCGGCACTGTTGCAAGCGCCATGATCACGGGTGAACTGACCCCCGTTCACCCGTATCCCGGACACTTTCAGTTTTCTAATCGTAAGACTATCGATAAGGCTATCGATAGCTTCAGTTATAGATAGAGAACATGATTTTCGATGTAAACAATCGATAGTTTTTAAGTCGATAGTTTGGCAACACTATCCTTTGGTAAAAATTGTTTACAGACATTAAAAAAAGAAATCGCGTAATGACCTTCTAATGACATTATCATACTGCAATCATGGCTGACTCAATGACTAACTGATGATTAATGTGCACTTAGTAAGTAAGATGGGTGTGATATCTGTGCAATTATCATATTTTTGAAGATATTTCTTCAATAAATACAAATACATACTAATATAACAAAGGGGGAGGGTTGGTCTGTCTGTCGCTCTTATACGCTGTGACTACTGAACTGATTTAATAGAAATTCGTACAGTCACAAGACAGAAAGCTAGTTGAAAAAAGTGTATAAAAACAACAAATCGAATATTTTTACACACCTGACGTTATCACCGTTTGAAAAGAGAACCAGCTCCAAGTTAACAAAGTCCGAATAGCTGACAGCCTTAGTATCCTTAGTGTACAAGTATCTCTCGGGCAACCCAATCTCCTTCCTCCGCTTAACTTCGTCCATGTGGCTAGTCAGCCACTCCTTACGCTGGTCCGCTCCCTTCTTAGAGAACGCCAACTCAATATGGTGGTCGTCCGTGGGACCTGCATACTTGAACTTGATCCTATGACGTTCCATATTCTGAAAGTATTCTTTAGCCTCCTTAGATGTGGAGGTACCCAAACCTTTGTAGTACTTTATATTGTAAGTGTGATGGTTGTCTGTATCTCTCTTCCACTCCTCAAACTCGGGCAACGAGTAAAACGATATCTCTTTGTCTTTTTTAGTCGCTTTCACGATAGGCGTAATGAACTCCTCCAAAAATGGCAACTTTAATAACTCCGGCCAATTGTGATGGATGAAGTTAATGATCAAACCTTTGATGTGAGATCCGTCCTGATCCTGATCGGCCATGATCATCACTTTGCCGTACCTGAGCGATTTCAAATCATCTACCGAAAGGTATTTCTTTTTATACTGAAGTCCAAGGATCTTAATCAAGTTGTTGATCTCGACGTTCTCCAAGACCTGCTTGTGAGAAGCGTCGCGGACGTTAAGTGGTTTACCCTTCAAGGGGAACACTCCATAGTGGTCCCTACCGACTACACTGAGTCCGGACACAGCCAACGTCTTGGCTGAGTCTCCCTCAGTGAGGATCAACGTGCAGAGATGTGCGTTCTTCGTACCCGCGTCGTTCGCATCTTCTAACTTTGGTATCCCTTTCAGTTTACTCTGCTTCTTACCGGACGCTTTGACAAGCTCCGTCTGGGCCTTGAACTTAGCCCAAGTCAGTACAGCCTCAACCAATCCTGACTTACTCACAGCTGTGATAAACTTCTCTGAGAAAGCACATTTCGATCCAAAGCTCTTAGCTTGGAGCGTCATGTTCTCTTTTGTCTGTGAATCAAAGGTTGGGTTTACTATCAAACAATTGATAAACAACCACATGTGGTTCTTCACTTGGAACGGCTTAATATTAACGCCGCCCTTATTTTTCTTCTTCAAAACTTCCAAAACACTCTTTACAACGTTATCGCAAACTGAGTCAACGTGTTTCCCACCTTTAGTGGTTGCAATAGAGTTCACAAACGAAACCTGTTGGAACCCTCTGTCAGATAACGTGAGCGCGACCTCCCAGCGGTCGTTCACTTTCTCATAGACAACCTTCAGAGGTTGTCCATTCTCATCCTCTTTACCTTTTATGTATAAATCTACATAGTCTTTGAATTTGTTTATTTTCAAACGTTCGCCGTTCAGATACACTTTCACGCCAGTCGTGGAGGCGGCTACGTCATACGCTCGTCGCGACATAAGCGCAACAATGTCGTCTTCTAACTTGTCCATTTTAAATTTAGCCAAATCCGGGCTAAAAGTCACTTTTGTAAAATCATCATCCTTTCCGGACTCCTTAACCTTCGGTTCAGAAGCTTTCGTCATGTTGGACCCCCAAGTCTGTTTAAAATGTTTCTTATACTGTTTGGAAGCGGTCTCCACTGTGAATTTGGTTGAGAAAATGTTGCACAACTTGGCACCATATCCGTTTCTACCTCCCGTCACTTTCTCTTCTTCGTCGTTGTAGTTGGATGATGTCAATAGATGCCCGAAGATCATAGTGGGCACATACATTTTCTCCTCCTTGTGCATAACCACAGGGATACCACACCCGTTGTTGTATACTGATATTGTGTTTGTTTCTTGGTTTATGTCAATTTTAATTACGTCCATCTTGCCGTCTCTTTGTTTGTTGTCAGCTGCATTTACTAATATCTCGTCATATATTTTGTATAATCCTGAAAATCAAAATAGAGCTTTTATTAATATTTTACACATAGAAGCTATTACTGGAAGACAAGACTTAATTGTGTGCACAGATTTTAAAGCCTGATAATGAATTTCATGTAACATAGGTGAGATCCTACTACCAAGCCATCATCGTAAGTCAGTTAGGCAAAAAATAAAAATCTAATATATAACTAAAAAAGTCTTTACATACCCGGCACATAAGTCAATTCTTTCTGCACCATGCACTCTTTTGTCTTATCGAAGATCCACATTGTCTCAGTGGCCCGCTCAACGGAACCAATGTATGTGTCAGGTCGGAGCAAAATATGCTCCAATTGTGATTTCTTCTGATATATCTTCTCGATTGAGCCTTTCTGACCCTTGGAGGGCGGGGGCGCAGCCTCCGACGAGCCATTTTGGGTGGTGCTGTTCATTTTATTGAACATTGACTGAAATTAAAAATGTAAGCAGTTAATTAATGTTAAGAAATAAAATTTAATGACTACCTACTTTAACATCCAATCCAAAGTTTTAATTTTAACATTATTTCCTTACATAAGGGTTATGGGTAAGACAAAGTTAATGATGTTTTTTTATTATTTACTTTGCATTGTAATGAGTACAGATATTTATTTACAAATTTGCTTTCTAAGAGTTTTGATAATGATCTATTCATCTGATTCCTGGTCACTATTCCCAAATTCTGAACAGCTGATATATTATAGTGAACAGATTCAATTACAACATTCAGTGAAAAAATTATAAGTATTACACAATAAATTTAACAATGTATTTGGGGGTAGAATATACTTCATCGTATAGAAACCGACCTAACATTTGAAATTATTCAAATATCTTCATAACCAAATTTTAATATTTTTAACAATATGAGGGTAGTTATAGTCAACAATTATTTTTAAACGTAACAGACTTTTTTCGAATTATTTACGACTAAACGCTTCATACAATGCAATAACATAATAAAAAAACAGGAATGCAATGATCATAAATTGAGTCCCTCCATTTACATAAAATTATATTCAAGGCTTTCAGCCGATGTTTATGATAAAACAAACATTTTAATGGAAGAAGCAGGTGTAAATGGACAGACACGACGATACATAATAATTAGCAAGTGAACAAGTAACAACAAAAATAAATACAATACAATTCGACCGTTAGCAATTAAACTGCCGCCAAGAACGCTTACTTACCTTTATATCAGCCATCTTGGTAGTGGTCCTGAATAGACGCGTGCGATCAACGCTAAACGCCTTTAATTGTGTTATCAGGACAATACTACATCTACGTAAGCCGGCTTTTGCAAAACAACATTTTTACAATAATTTGGTTTTGCAAAAATTACAAGCGTGATGCAGCGACGAAGACGCCGAACATGACTATAGACAATATTACTTTTAGTTTTAATTTATGAATTCTCAGAACATAGACAAAATATGACTTCAAAGAAATATAATGCTATTTCATTGTCAGCTACTTAATCTTTACCTAAGTGGCAGTATTGTTTTTTACCATTTTAAGAAGTGATATTTTTGTTTTAACCCTTAACTGGTATCATTGCAACATATTTCATAACATAACTTTGCAGTTTTATTACCTACACTCCGGCGCATCTAGCTAATCTCATTACGTCGCGGGGTGCAGCGGGCGACGGACTTTGGTCGCTCTAACATACTGGAAACAGAGGTACATACCCTCAAAAATCACCCCCGACACCAAGTATAGCGATTTACATGGACTCTATATTGAGAAGGTTTTTTAAATTTTTCAATAAATAACCATAGTCATGGTCGGTTTTTTGAATGAGGATCAAATCACACAATTATTGGAAGACGAGGATCATAAATCTGGTTCAGAAATTATTCCTGAAACCACAACAGCAGCTGTTTGTGACAACGAAGACATTAGTGATTGCGAGGAACCAGAAGTAGCTAGCTGTTCTGAAGAGAGTGTCTTAGAAACAGACTCGGATTCCTACCAAAAAGTGGGGTAAATGTTCTCTTTTCATATGTAAAGAACATACTGCAAAAGTCATTACATGTACCAAATATTAAGTATTTTGTAGTGTATAATTTTCTCTCTTCAAAGCAATTTCGTTTATCTTATCATTTTTTTTTATATTTGATTGATCTCATTCAAGGTGTCTTTTTTTGTTATATAACTATTATATAAGAAAATAGTATAAAGCGTTATTTTTCCATAATTATTAGATTTTTATAGAATTTAGGACTACCAAACTTGACTCTTAAAAAATAGTGTTAAAAAATGAATAAGTTAAAAAATGTTTGAAAATAAGTTATTTTTTTGTTTAAAAGTATAATAAAAAATGTTTGTACCTTAGATTAAAAGTGGTTTTACTATATAAAAGTAAATAGTAGTATAATTAAAGAAAAAAAACATTATTTATACCTATTTTTAAATAGGTTGCCCTTTTTTGCGAATCCAGTTAAGGGTTAAACCTATGTGTGTAGAGTCTACACACATAGGTTTAACCCTTAACTACACTGTAGACATAGTTTCAATTGATGAGTTGAAGTCGTAGCTCGTTCCGGCTGGCATGCAGTTATATAATTTTCCTTGAGAAACCTGTCCACTTCACGACACGGTTTTTTGTGTTCAATGGTCCACCTGCATTTTTATCAGAAATGTCTGTATTAGAACCAAATGGTTTAATAAACTGTCGATAATAATATGTTACTTCGATAACAAAAGGTGCGAAATAGCACGCAAATTAAAGAGATAACTCCATTACAAAGTACCCTAATTAGGACAGATTTATGTCTTGTTTATTGTAATATCATTTATCAGAACACCCTTCTTTATAGTATTTTTTCAAGATTAGTCTAAAATATCGTTTAGGTGGCAGAGTGTGCTATAGATAGATATAAACTAGGCGTCCAACCGATTTCGGCCATGGCGGCCGAACTCAATGGAGATCAGCCAACTGCGCAGGACATCTCTCTGTTTCCTTACCCTCATAGTTCGGTGAGACGGCAATCCGACATGACCAATGAGAGATCAGGCGCAGGACCACCGGCTTAACGTGCTTTCCGGGACGGGTGGGCCACTTCCTGATCCACCCACTTCCTGACTCCGAGCTGAGTATTTTCCTAATAGATATTTTGCCCGACCCCGGACTCGAACAGGGGACCTCTCGCTCCTAACGCACTTGCTACCAATAGATCAACGTGGCAGTTAGAAGTATGCCCAAATACACAATATAATTATAATTATGTATTTAATACAAGTATTCTTGCAAAACAAAGCCCACCTTCTGGCGCTCTCGGGTAAAAACGCGCATTGTAACATTGCTTTGTAATTTAGCTACTAGCCAAAGCTAACTATTTAAAAAGATAACTTACTGTCAAATATTATATTGTCATCTCTGCTGTCATTGGCGGCTGAGGTTTAGGTTATGTTATGATATTATTACAGTTTTTTTCCGAAAATGACTCTTTTATCCTATGCCTCAACAATTTTGAGAAGAAGTGTTGCTAGTCGTTTTCCCTTTAAGTGCTATGCGTGCGCCAATACTATACGAAATGTTTCTTCAAATACTGTACCCAGGAAGGCAATTTACGAAGTCAACACAAATGTACTAAAGGATGTTGTCCTATTTAAATATGAAAACCCAAAGTACTTTCAATACATGAACTTGTTTGCAGTAGTTCAGTACATGTTCTGGATGTATCTGGGCACGTTCGCATTCTCAGCGCTGCGAGACGCGCCCGTCGACAAATCAACAATAACTGAAGATACACCATGGTACCGGAAGATTAATCTTGGTGAAAATAAGTATAGGAATGGACTTGGTATCTGTGCATTGGCTGTAGGTAAGATATAGTATGTTTCATGTATTTTATACATCATTCTCCTGCCCTTGTACCACGCTAAGGGGGGTCGGCGCAACATGTATTTTACACATATAATTTGTTATGTTTTCAGTAATTAATAGAAAATAAATATTTGAGTACCTAATTAAACTTAAAATTGTTTCCTGTACTATTTGTTTCTGAATATGTTGTAAGAAAATGTGTGTTTCTCTTTTTTCTATTTGTAGAAAGAATATTCTGAAATTAAACTAAAATTTTCATTTATTTTAGGTGGTGGCTCACTTGCAATGATATGGATGTACACACTCAAGTCCGTCCGTTTTCTCATCCTCAACAAAGGCGGGAAGCATGTTACATTGGTGACATACACACCATTCGGCAAAAACCGCATAATGAAGGTTCCTCTTGAAAATGTCTGTTGCAAAGAGAGCAGGGCTAACGCCAGGGTGCAGTTGCCTCTGAAGGTAAAGAATACTTGGATGCATTACATGCTGGACATGCGCGGAGAATTCAAGAACCCTATGCTGTTTGATAGCACAGCTGGACTTGCAAGGAAATTGAAGTAGTTGAAAATCTGTTGTGGTTATTATTGAACCTACAATGAAAAACCTTGTTACTGAAATAGGCAGCATTTACTTAGTTTTGGTGAAGATTGCCTTGTAAGAGATAAATGTGTAAATAAATTGTTTTTAGTTGTTTTTGAAATGGTTTTATTTTACATTAATATTCGAATTCTCTCTTTAAATTGCAAGTACATGTACATACAGTAAAATTCAGATTATCCGAACATTGATTATCCGAATATCCGATTATCCAGACTCATTTGTCAAGGTTCTAATTGTCAATTTATATAAGTTGATAGTGTAATAGCCTTTAACAGCATCCGATCGTGCACTTCCACTCTCATTTGTTTGCAGGATAGTGCAGGGTCGGACTGAGCCGCAAGGGCCCGGGTGGCAAATCACAATCCCAGGGCCCAAGTTTTTTTTTTTCGGAAGGGTCTGATCGCTGATGGCCGTCTGAGGCCTGTTCAGCTTCACCGGACTTACGGGTGAGCGGATGGCTCATAACTCTAAGTAGCCCAGGGCCCGAGACTATATCACGGTGATGGGATACTATCAAAAATACTGAGATACACAAATCGAGATAAACAGTAATCGAGATAAATAATAATTACAGATAAATCCCATAACAAATAATATACAGGGTGCCCAAAAAATAGTGTCAAGCGAATGTCCTGAGTTAGTACACCCCATGCATGTTCCGCGATTTTTATAGCGTTCGAGTTATGGTTTTTTTCCTAAACTGTTGAGAATAATTGACAAAACCGATTTAGAATAAATCCAAAAAATAAAGTTTTTAATTTTTTTTTAAAATTCTTTTTGCAAATAAATTATTATTAAAATTGTTATATGTTTTCATCAAAATTGATTTGCAAAAAGATTTTCTAAAAAAGTCAAATACTTTTTTTTAGAAATTTTTAATCGGCTATGTCAAATTTTCTCAAAAGTAAAAAAAAATCATAACTCAAAAACTATAATTAGAAGTTTTCAAAATGATGGTACAAACTGTAAAATTACGTTCTGTAAATGGGTCGATCAACTTTTAAGTGTACATCAGTAAAAATTTTTCATTTTTAAATTTTATTCGTCAATTAAGTTTGTTTTACACATTTGCACTAGATTATTATTTATATTTTAAAAATTCACATAGAGCAGTACAATTTATTAAAATAAAATAGTAAATTTGACTCCGAAAGCCACATGACTCTCTAAAGTAGTCTCTTGGACAACTGAACTAAATAGGCTTCTGAACGTTAAAAATTCAGTCAAATTGCAAATCGTCACTTTATTCTCATTAAATATAGGACATATTTTAATTTATTATCCACAAATAAATGACATGGCTTTTAATTGATAAGTTATTCCCAATAATATTGTCCCCTGGGCAACGATGACCTTCAAATGTAACAAACTTTTCATTTAACTAATAAAATAATAATTTATAGAGTAATATTCAACAGTCTATGAATTCACTGTTTATATTTTCATTCATATTTGAAAATTTTGTAAAGCTCTCTGTTTTTTTTGAAAGTATTTATGACAATAATGTATCTCTCAGAGTCAGGGACAAAGTGTTTGTCCAGTGGACATATACGGTTGTCCATAGGACATACTCGGGAGTTCGAAGGAAATACTATGATAGAAATCGCCTGTATTTGTTTTTTTAAGTAAAACAAAACTACAATGTGAATGAGTCATCAATGACGTGACTAATAAATGGAAGATAAAGTATTTTTTTATGCCAATTCTATTAAATTTGTCCTAAGGACAACCAAAATGTCCCATGGACAACGGTTTTGGTTGCCCAAGTGACCGGTTGTCCGAGTGACATTTATCTGTATTTGAGCACCCTGGTAATAAATAATGATATTTTGATTTAGGTCCTACGCGCAGTAAAAATATAGACTAAATAGAATATTTTCCACTTTAATTTACTGAGATTTAAGTATTTGACATTACTTAAGTTTTTATGCCGGTTGTCCGGTAGACACACAATAAAGCCACCCACTTCTTCAAGACACACTCGGCCGACTGGCGACGCGGAAAAGATGAATTCGAAATGGCGGTTGGGTGAGTGCTGTCAATGAATTAATCGACTTGCTGTAAAGGCACTGATCACACCACCTGTGTTTTGTTTTCGGGACTTTTTTGCCGTTGTCCGGTGAACATAAGGATATTCAAATATATGAGGGACAAAAATGAACATGCCTAAAAATTGATAAAATTTTTAATTAGACAAAAATCTATATGCTAGAGACATTATAGACACTGCAATAAATAATTATGTACAAGCGCAATAAATCGCCCCATATATTTTTTTTGTATAAAGTAATGTTTCATTTTACTAACCTACTGGGGGACACACAATAAATCACTATATCAGATGGTTTTTCAGCCGGACAACCATAAAAAATCAAGCATAATAGTGATTTTTTTAAAAATTATTTACTGGTTTATTTGCTCAATAACATACGAAATGCTACATATGTCAAAAACCAATGAATTTTATTTAGAACTGCGATTATTGGTCAGGGACACAACATAATACTGACATGACAAATAAAAGTTGATCGACCCAAATAATGTCTTAAAATTTCAACTTAAAATATTAGGAGGTAGCTGCATAGCTCTTTAGTAACCTTAAAAACTGCTTTCATAATCAATAATAAAAACTAGAACCTAATAGGTTACTTTTGCTGAAATCGGACTTCAAAGACAGAGATGTGGAAAAATCATAAATTAGCCATTTGATTACGAAGTATTATTTTGGACACTTTATCATTTCTAAAGTTAATTAGTTTGTTTGTTAAACCTAAATTTAATTCAGGAACACTCAGATGAGATGCAAACATTAAGATGTCATATATTTTTTTGTTTAATTTAAGTTTGCGTTAACACTGTTTTCGCATGACGAATCCTGTTGTTACGACGAACTTGACGAACTTTGCTTTCTTTACGGACTTTAAGTGCGATCACTAAAAATTATTCAATAATCAAATACACTTCCTTTTTTTTTCATTTAAGGTCCATTTCAAAACTTAATTTATTTTTAAAGTATCACAAATTAAACTCTCATTAGGTTAAATCTTACCATATCAGTAATAATTTCGATTGTTAACAATCTTATTAACTTCAGAAATAATAAAATGACCAAATAATGCTTCGTAATCAAATGACAAATTTTATGATTTTTTTCACCAAAAGTAGCCCGTTAAGTACTAGTTTTTATTAATGATTATAAAAGCTGAGCTACATCCTAATATTTTAAATTTGAAGTGGAAATTTAAGACATTATTTACAGAACATAATTTTTCAGTTTGTACCATCATTTTGAAAACTTCCATTTAAATTATGGAGACGAATATTTCAGGCATTAAAGAAGAACTCATAAAAATTGATTTACAAAAAGAATTTCTAAAAAAGTTAAATACCTACTTTTTTTTTAGAAATTTTTAATCGGTTTTGTCTCAAATATTCTCAAAAGTTTATAAAAAATAATAACTTTAAAAATAGCGGAACATACATGGGGGTGTTTCGAAACCCCACGGGGTGTTCTATCTCAGGACATTCGCTTGACATAATTTTTTTGGACACCCTGTATAAACCTGGCTAGTATTTTTTTTTTAAAGAGAATAACTTTCAGCTTTGTACTTAATGACTCGATTGCAAAAGCTGCTGTTTTCATCATCCTTGATTACATTCGATTCTGTGTTCAACAGTTCCAACAATACCGGTATTTTAAATTTCGAAGATAAAAATCGTACGATTTTGTGTAAATAAAATGTATGGTGACTCATATTTTTTTACTTTCATTTAAGGAGTATTGAATACAATTTATTGCATTAACTTAGAATTTTTAGTTTCCGAGATTTTTCGGATTCTTAATGAGAGGACGCAATTTTATTTTTAGAACATGTTTGTGGTGGTCATTGGTCAATAGAACTTCAAGTTTGTGGGGGCCCTTGTCCCCCGGCCGCCATCTCAAAAAGGGATGAGAAAATACTTTTTTCACGATATCTCGGAAACAATGCGTCTTTTTTGCTTTAAATAAAATAAAAATAAGGAACGATCTCTTTATTTTGCTGAGTGCCTTTTGGGACGCCCTGGCGAGTGGTCGCGTCCCCGGCGCGCGCGCAGCGGTTAAGGGTCCAAAAAAACCCGATGCACATTTGGCTTGCTTTTTTGTTTCGAATTCGGAGTTTGCCCTGCAGTTATTGTAACTTGCAGTACTAATGTGCTCAAATATCGAGAGATAAATAGGTCGTAAACAAAACTTACGTAATAATCAATGTAAACGGTAGTTGTTCTAAGTGAATAAAATATCCAGTGCACAAATCAAGACCGAAACTAGCGCATCCAGACATTATCCAGAAACCCGGTGAGATCAATCCATTTTTTATCCATTCCTTTAGTAAATGCAAGGCAGCGGTATACTAGCGTGTGTGAATTACAAATAATAGTTGCTTTTGAGACGCGAGAATTAGAAGAGTTCACTAAATCACCACTACTTAAAAATCAATAGTCCAAAGTCAGCGCAAGGTTCAGCACCACCGAAATGAGCAGCTATTAAATATCGAATAACACGGTGCGATCTATCCATTTACCCGCTTAGTCTTTTAGTAAAACCAACAAATGACCAAGTAAGAAACCATTAACACAAGCTGGTATAATCTTAACCCCGACTTGCATAAATCGTAGGTCCATGTACGTACAGCTGCTGGGGGTAAGCATGTTTTTTGATTTCTTAATTCAACGTAGATCTTAAATATTTCTACGTTCATCCTAATTAAGTGTTTCTTTAATTTATTTTTTATGTTATGTATTTTCTTTCCAGCCATTGATTTTCGAAAGTAATTAAAATTATAACAAACAGTTTTACCCATACGACCAAACGTTATAAAAATTAACAAACATTTAATATTGATTAACTCGCAAACAACCCGGCTCGTCCCTGCCCGCGCGCAGACTTGACAGCTTATTTTGCAACTGCGTACAACTTATATTTATTTAACCTTAGCGATTAACCAAGATTCCAATTAAGTGCCCAATATAATTTACAAATTAAGTGAAATAATCCAAAGTATCTATCTTATGCCGGCCAAGTAATCATAGTAGTTATAAATATCATATTAGAAAGTGTACTAAATGTAAAAACCAAATTTCTCCCGTAAATACTTATTAAGTAAGCTTTGTTAATTTTAAGATCATTTTAACGAATAGTGTATTTGGGAAATTGCAAAATGGTCATACAAAAAAGTCAATATTTCTAAGTGCACGTACAGACACCACCAACATTAGGTAACAGTACACACACAACCCCTGCCAGGACTCACAAGCGTCGAACAAAAACAAATAAAAGGTATATCCCGGTGAGACAATTTCAATTACACAAATTGAGAAAGGCGCAATCTTTCTCTAAAAACCAACTAGATATTGCGACCCACTTAAAATATTACACAATAAAACCGACTGTCATCCGGGTGTAGTAATATCTATTACTTTATCGTTAAATAAATATTCGGTGGGAATTCTTAAAGATACTTACGTATGCCTAATATCCGTTATATACATACAAAACATCCAACCCGAAAAACAACGCGAAAATACTACATTTCCGATTAGACCTAGAGACCGCATATAAACATACAAAGTAATCCAAAACCCATTATGCCCAACATCTAAACAAATTCTTATACCTAAAGTAATAATTTTACACAAATATTTTCTTTTCCTTCTTCACAACTTAAATCAACCCAAAACATCCACGCACATACTTTGCCACGTTCCCACGCAAAATTTCCTAAGTAGGTACGTTTTAAAAAAAAAACAAACTAAGTCTCGCCTTGCAATCTCTAAATTTTTTTACACGTCTACATAACCCAGACACTTTAAACCCATAAATATCAACACTTTTGACATCTTTCATCCACTTGCCAAAGAACAAGTTTATACTAATCAGTCTAATCTTGAAACAAAACTCCAAACCTATAAACATCACCACTTTAAAACATCGCCTTGTCATTCGGCACATATGGTATGCATAAAACTAGCCCATCGCGTAACGCATTCCCTGAACGCACTTAAAACAAGCAGCGTAAGTGGATGTAACAGGGCCCTAAATTTTTTGTTGGTTCTAACACAAGCCCGCATATCCAAAAACAATAAATAACTCTATTGTAAATTGGTGTGCCAAAAATTAAACAAAAAATAATGTTAATAAGCTCAAAGCAGAATGACATGTATTATAATAAAAAATACACATTTGCCTCACAAAGAGAGAGATACTGAGTCAGCCATTCCATACCAACAGCGGAATAGTAGGTAACTAATCTAGACTAAGCTCTCTTACAGGAACATCGCTTAAACATCCCACTAAGGATGTCGTCTATAATACAAATTGAAGCCGATGGAAACTGCCTATTCCGAGCTATAGCACACCAAATCAATGAAATATTCTACCTGACATTCGATCACCATGCAATCAGACGCGATCTAGTTTGTTATATCGAAGGAAACCTAGATTGTCCCGAAATTATAGCGGCTCAAACTAGTAATTTCCCGGAGTACAAAGAAACTGGTGATGGAGATTCCATAAAAAACTATTTATCCCACCTTAAACGTACAGGAACGTGGGGCGGTACGGAATTTCCAATAGCGGCAGCAAACTTTTACCTGACCGACGTAACAGTCCATCAGGGATTTATCAGCAGTACCATAACATTCAAACCAAAAAACCCACAGGATAGTGTGGGAAATATCAACCTACTGTACAATGGCTACCACTACGACAGCATTCTTCAAAGCACACATGGAAGTCCAATAAGACCTCTAGATCAACCCATTCACATGCCACGTAACAACCTAAGTAAACCATCCACGCAGACGTCAAACAATGTTACACCACTCACAACCCCAGTTTATATCCCAGATGCGACTGGATACAGAATAACGAGGACTTACACACATGCCATACAAATATCAGAACCTAGTAACATTCTTATAGCGACATGGAACGTGCGAGGAGCAGCGGACCACAAGAAGAAACAAAACATCGACTCAATTCATAATGAAAATGGAATCCACATAGCATGTTTACAGGAAACTCACATGAAAACAGGGATACTTTATACAAAAAACAATATATGGAATCTCGCTGGCAATAATAAATATCGCGGACTTGCTATCCTGTGTAAGAAAAATACGAACATCAAAATATAACCATTCTCACAAACGTCATGACCGCCACCCTTAAAAGCGATCAAGGAATCTTTTATGTAGTCAATACACACGTCCCACACACCTCATCGCAAGCATCGACCGCTTCTGCGAACTTATTAACAAAAACAAGAAACAAACCAAAAAAGCAATAATTCTATTACTTGGAGACTTTAATGCACATGTGGGTTTACATGACATTCACGACTTACAAGTAACAAATCAAATAGGTAAACAACTATCACATGATCAATCCAATAAGAATGGAGATATGCTAATCGACATTATAAGAAGAGAAAAACTCAGACTAGACACTTCATTTGGAAGAACAAGCTGTCGAAACACCTGGAGATCGGGCAACAAAACTTCACAAATAGATCACATACACTCGTCAACATCTCACACTTATATGTTCAAGAAAATCACAGGTATTTCTCAAAATACAACGTCTGACCACAAACTAATAATAGCGTCACTAAAAGAACTTACGAAGAACACCAATTCCAATAAGAGACGGAATCCTATAAGAGATCAAAGTGGATCTAACAAGGACTCTAATGAGAACCTGAGAAACTTCAACAACTAGATTATGAAAGATTAAAAAGCGAAGCCCCGCGCAAAAAATATCAAGAAGAAATCATGCATAACATCACCAACCTTCCACAGGACATAAGAGACCAACAACCACTTCAGCCATTCAAGGAATCCTCCCAACCCTACTCCAAGGAAAAACAATTACAAAAAGAATAAAATTTCTTCGAATATGTTACTATGGCCATATACTTAGACGGAACTCCCCACATTTACTTCACGCAGCCATGAAATTCCGAGCCAAAAAATACAAAGTAGGCAGACCCATATTTATATGGATCGATTCGCTCTCACACGACTTAGACTACTACAACAAAACCCACGACGAATGGCGCGAACTAGCCAGGGAGAAGGCCCTACTAAAAAGCGAAGCACGCACCATCTTCGAAGCCGAAGAAACAGACAGCGAGACAGATAGCTGCTCTTTAACGAAACCCGACTAAACAAGCAGAAATCTAAAGATCCTACTATACATACATACCCTATATAATTTCCCCGTATAATATAATATTATATATCCACTTTATACAACCTGACTAATTATTATCATTATTATAAAAATACGTATATATTAAGCTAACAAACTCCTTAATCCAATTACCTATACTGGTTGCTACGGTGAATACCGGCCTGGTTACGGTCGGCCGGCTTCGGCTTGCCGATCTTCCTACCTCATCCTTAAGCATGCATCTTGCCTTACAAAAAATTTGCGCCCCCTGGTTTGCCGGTTGGACCGGACTCGTGGCATAATGCCATCGCTGGGTGTGGTGTGTCGTATCGTATCGTATCGGAACGATCTCTTTATTTTGCTAATGACTTCTTTAATCTTTACTTTAGGACAAAAAGTCATTTTAAACATATTTGTTGGCAAGGCAATTTGCTAATAGCATAAGCAATATTTTTGTGAGAAGCATAGTTTCCGAGAAATGCAAGCGGGCGACTCAGGCCTGTGGGGGGCCCGTGCAGGCTGGGGCCCGGCTGGCAAATGCCACCCTGACTGTATGGCCAGTCCGACGCTGGGATAGTGTTCGTTATGGTTTAATTTTCTTAGATAGCATTCTATTATTACAATCAACTCTATCTAAATCCTCCATTTAACCGCACGAATTTTAAAGAAATAACAAAATTTAAAATTACATAGGTATTATATAACTCATTATTTATCGTTACCTATAGCTCGGTTTTTATATATCGTATTATCTAAACTACACTTGTAAAACTTAATACATGTAATAAAACTATTAAAAAAATTTAAATTCAATTTGTTTGATTTGCTTTGAAATCGATTTTTCGGATTTTCGATTATACGATTTTTACAGGTGGGAGACATTTTGTCGACCGGTTGCTGTTACCACCATACAGTTGTGTAAAACCCGCCAAGTGACTCTGACCTCTCTTGGTCAGGTCGCGTTCCGGGATCAGCACTGTACGAACCGGAGCCAGGGGGGACCATTGTTGCGGCAAGCGCCGGACCAGTGGAGTCTTAGCGGCGGTATTGTGCGGGCGGAGCGGGTCAGCCCGCCGGCCTGGGAGACCCGTAGACACGGGGGCCCTTCCGTCCAGCGGACTGGCCAACTCCGACCCGCACAGCACAATACCAATGGGAGACTCCACGCTTTGTCTCGTTGTTGCCGCAGCAGTGGTCTCCTTTTTCACGGCTTTCAGGGTGAGTGCGACAGGCTCAATATGGTCTATTGTGCCTGTCGACCTCATATTTGGATCTCACTACCGCTTACCATCAGGTGGAGTGAGGTCATCTTGTTAGCCTCTTTATAAAAAAAAAAAAAAAAAAACGAAATACTCCTGTAGCGGTACCATGAGTTGGCTATCGAAAACTTACGTACGTTAAAAACCTATCGAGTTGTTTTTTTCATACGACCGATTTTAGTTCTTAGCGTAACCACCGGGGGCGCTGTACAAGATCTTCATAGAAATATTTACGTAGGCGATATCGAGTCCGTAACTTTTAAACTCATGGTAGCGCTACTGGTTTTAATTAATTCGGATAATCAGGATTCTACTGTATTTTGCTTCTGAAGAAGTAAAATTAATTCAAATTGTATCCACACTTAATGCAGACAATCACTGAATTTACTTAATTTTAATTGAACTATTAAAATGACTTAAAATTATAAACCTTAGGAATGTCTGCTCAAGAGATCGCTTCTAACCCTTGTAGACTGCCCAGTTAACCTTTGTATGTTTTAACACAATTTTATTTTAACCTCTCTCCTAATCCTCAAGTTCTTTGGACACATCACCTGCAATAAGGACTCCATGGAACATTTTGTGGTTCAGGGGATAGTCGAGGGCAAGCGATCTTGTGGCCGCTTCCCAACATGATGGAAGTCCATCACTGGATGTTCGGTCAACGATTGCTCCCACTCCACCATAAACAGAGCCATGTGGCGACGGATCGCAGGAGCTGCCATGGCGAAAAAACCGACTGTGACATGACCACAACCACTCTGTCAAGAGTGCACAACTACAAAGAAATTGAACTTAAACCTAAAGTGCATAATTATTTATGCATTATTGATAAAAGGAAATTAAAACATGCTTTGAGATTTATCAGAAAAAATCTTTATTTTATCATTAGAGTAACGGAAAAATTATGTCTGTCAACACAAAATAAACATGAAGTACAAATTATAACAAAAAATAAACTTTCTATTTACAATACCTTTTATGTATATAATATCGATCCAATGTTAAATGCTACCTGTGAAGTACAGAATGTCTTATTTTACAGTTGAGAAACTTGTAATCTACTAAGTACTTAGATTGATGTCGGACAAAAAATTTAAGTATCCAAAAACAACTACATATAAATACAATCTATCACATGCCTATTATTTTGGCTAACTTGTTATCAGACGATTCTGTGTTCACTTGCACATAACAATATACATGTCTTAAGGAAACATAAGTAAGAATAAGTCAAGAATTCACAATTAACTTACTGAGAAACATTAACAGTATGTAGATCACTTATTTATTCTAAACCACCTACTGACAATTTTAAGTCTACAAATGCTTCAACTAGCTTGCTACAACAAGCTAAAGAGGGCCGAGTGGTGCGGTGACTTTAATGTGAGCAAAAATAAAACCTACCCTCAATATTCCTGTGTTACTTTTAGTACAAGCAAAATAATTCGGCTAGAAGCTAGGCCCATCAAAGTTTACTCGTATTTAATGTATGTTACTGCCCAAGCTCTCAGCCACATAGTTCTAAAATGTTTTATGCCAAATTCAGCTTCATTATTTTGCGTTTACTATATGTGGATCTTAGCTTAAATGCCTGAAGTTGCATTAGTTGATTCGAAAAGTTATTATAAGAACTTTATATTTGACTGACTGTAACATAGTTCTATAGACATAGTCATTGTTTTAATAGACATTTTTAATACACTGAAGATCCACAGATGAATGTTAGAGGGAACACTTAATGGAACATTCGTTCATAAGATCACCACCCTCCCCCTATTTTAAGTACAATATTAGTTCTTATTTACATCATAAATATTTTAACACTACGAATAAATTACGTGTTAAGGCTCTGTGTACAGACACTCTGGAAGCAGTGTATTTTTTTAAACGATTTTAACCTTGCTAGTTACCTGTTGTTGATATATCTTTTAACTTGTTCATAATGTTCAGCATAAACCATCCAAAAGTATTTGAAATAATGAAAACACTGTGTGTACAGTCAGCTTCAGAAGTGTCCTATCATAATTTGACAGGTATACCTCAAAACGTTGTTGGTGTGTCATATATAAATAAATAAATAAATAAAACGTAATGATGCTCCTTCTTAGGATATTGATGTTACCATTAGTAGTTTATATGCTAATACCTAAAGCGTATTTATCAATAAAGTAGAATAATGAATGTTTATAACTGCGATATCTTTTGAAGGGTGTATGGTATTAATATGTAATCTAATTCATATAAATCTGTAATTTGATACAACTTGTGTAAGGACGACACTTTGTACATTCTACAATTATAAAACAGATTCAATTACATTGTGTTAATGTACAGCTAATCAAAGTGCACAAAGGTAAAAATAAGTTTTACTATCTTACTTACGGCTGTCAAATTATGATAGTTACTTAAGAAGCTAACTGTGCCTACTAAGTCAGCCCTTTAGAACGCTTTTAATTCAAGAAACGAATATGTTGAAATAAATATGAAAAATGTCAAAAATACTATAGTTGTTAAGCTATCATGTTCCTAAATTCAAATCGAAAGCCAGATGTGCATTGGAGTTATTCCAAATTGACTCTATAAACGGATCTATCGTCAACAATTATTAGGAGAATGTGACATAACTGTTGAAAAGAGATCCATTTAGGATCAGGTAGGAATAACTTGTGAAATATTGAAACTGATCTATTGTTATTTATCGACTTTTCAAACTTTTAAGACGTACTAACATTTAACACGCTTTGCGTACGGTTATTTACTTTACAAAAATATACACACAATATCTGAGGGCCTACCATGAGTTGGCTATCGTAAACTTACGTACGTTAAAAACCTATCGAGTTGTTTTTTTCATATGGCCGATTGTAGTTCTTCGCGTCACCACCAGGCGGCGCTGTACATGTTTTTCATAGACATATTTACGTAGTCGATATCGAGCGCGTAAGTTTTAAACTCATGGTAGCCCCACAGTATCAGTTTACTGTGTCACTAACGCCCGAATGCCGAAACGATAAATATTTAGACATTTCAAGTGAGACTTATTATTATTATCGTTTCAGTAAGCGGCCGTTAGTTATCTTCTTAGTTTTATAAAAATAAAACCGATTTTCGTTTACGGTGTTATCATCACATTGATAGGAAATACGGATTGAAAACTCCACTGTATTATTCTTTCCCACTTTTCATTAAAACAATCTACTATTAGATTTTAATCTTACCTGAAAATAACAATCTATTTTTATGATTTTTGAAGGCAATGTTTTTTTTTTCAAACTGTGTGTACCTTCCCCATTCCCTTGCAATAAGATAATGATTTCTACTTCATGTCATTTCGTTGTTATGCCCTAGTACAGTCGGACCAATTGATTCCTAAACATCGGAGCCTTGTCGTGAGTGACAATATTCATGGCATTTGTCACTTGAAATTACAAATGTTTGTGATTTTTGACAGTTGTTAGGAAGTCAAATATGTTTGACTGTACTTCACTCTCCAATCGGCCTTTTAGAGTTTTTAGTTCTTTAATACCTTCAGTAGCTCCAGATTTCTCGCGAGTTTATATATGTAATTCCTAAACGCTGGATATACTCGATGAGATCCTTGCAAACACATTGCGTGTTGAAGCAGTGAAAGTTTTAAGTTTTAAATTTAGCAATCATTCATTCGTACAGAGTAATTTGTTTATTTCATTCCAAAAACGAATACCATGAAGTATTTTAGTTTACTGACCTCACTCTCAAATTTTAGTGTTATTAGGTGAACCGTTCTGTCTATTTGATATATAACCCTCACATCTAAAACATACACAACCTTTAACAGAGTTTTCGTCGTCGTTTTGCTTTACATTATCAACTCTATGATAACACAATAAGGTTGAAATTGATATCCAATACTCGTAGTGCCACTTCATTAATGGTGAATGTATGTTATTTAGCCTTTTTTTGCTAGAAACCCTAACGAATATTGATATAGGTGCTTGATTTCTACGTGTTTTTGAACTCGCTTCAGTGACTCTAACTCTTGGAGATTACGTATGTATTGTATTATATTGTATATATATATAATTAGCATTAACAATGTAGAAACACTTGCTCTAAGCCCCGACTGACACAACGTTGGCACCCACGCAACTTCATCCATCAGTCTCTTACTCATATTTCAGTTCTCTTCAACTAAACAAATAATTACAAACCATCTTACGATCAACAATCACAAATATATATACTCTGCTGCTTGTGTTCATCTGTCTGTCTGGTACACAGTTACATTTGTTATGTTCCCTAATTTACGTGAGAAAATTTAACTATACAGGGTGTCTAGTAAAAGATTTAACAAGACAATTTTTCCAGATACCCTATATAGAGTCTAGTTTTTGTTTAAAGGAGATGACACTATGAGATCTAGTTACATTGATAAATATCTTTGAAAACACTTGAATATTAAAATATTTTTCACAGTCCCATCTCCACTCATTTACTTACTGAACTATGTTAGGCTTGTATTTGCCATATGTAATTACATAGACAACGAACATTTAGTCATAACATTTATTTGATTTTCAATTATTATATTTTACGTCTCATCAAACTAGCGATTAATTTTAAAAATGCATAGAACTTGATATTACATAAAATGTTAATAGGACCCCTATGTTAAAATTACACTTGTTTTAATCAAATCCATTTTGAGATTAGATTCGCAAGTAAAAATGTGCCTTATTTATACTGAGATACAGGCGAAGCTTGCATCTAATCAAAAAGTGGAAAAAGATGTGTTATTTTAAAATACGGGCCCACTTCTGCAGTTTGGACTATGTCTGTACAACATTCACTAAACTAAAAAAATCACATAACCTTTATCAACATTTTGTAAGGACAAAAAAGTATAAATTATTAACATATTCCGCTACGTGATCTAAAAACAGTTTTATAATCACATCTAGTTCCTCCGTCAACTCACTTAACTACAGTCCGTCTTGCGACGATTTTTTTTATTTCTACAAGTAAAATTGATTCGATTGATCAATCGTATCCCTTGTGTAATCTTCGCAATCAGCGATCCGTCATAATCGACTGCCACACTTTGCATATCAGAGCTAGCCAATCCAGTCCATATAGCCAATCTTATCCAAAATCAGCCAAAATAATCTAAAATCTTCAAAGAGACAACAATCTTGTATTACTCAGTACTTGTCTTGTCAATCCTGATGGCCATTGAAATCATCTTTAAGCCTTTGGCAACCATTTCATGTCTCTATTATTACACATACTTAGTCATTCTTCATCAGCAGATGATCTAACATCTTTGTCATCATACAATAAGTGTGATAATAATTCAATACATTTTCTGATCATTTAAGGCTGATAATTCAACATCTCGTGCGGTAATTGAACATCTCAGTCAGCTGATTATTCAACAACTCAGCCGATAATTCAACATCTCAATCGATAATTCAACACCTCAGCTGATAATTCACCATTTCAACCGATAATTCAACACCTCAGCCGATAATTCAACACCTCAGCTGATTATTTCACATCTCGACCGATAATTCAACATATCAGCTGATAATTTCAAATCACGATCGATAATTCAACATGTTAGCCGATAATTCACCATCCCACCCGACAATTCACCATCTGTCAATCTAACCTTCATGGCTAACTACTCAATACCGTTTCGCAGGCTTTGCCCTCTGGTCGGGTGCGCCGGAGCGGCCCTCGGGTCAGTCGGAGAGGCGCCGCGCGCGCGCGGTGTCGTCGTCGTCGCGGCCCGGGCTGATGCTCTCGATCTCGTCCACCTCCTCCAGGTTCTTTGTGCTCGGGTTGCAGAGCCTGCGATTTGGGAATACAAACTCAAATTACTGACTTACACATTGAGATAGGATAGGGCAGGGTAGGCGAACCAATGGCACGCGTGCCACATATGGCACGCGGCATAAAATTTTGGGCACGTCGCCGATCCTAAAACATTTTTTTTTTATAATAGGCAAACAAGATGACCGCACTCCGCCTGATGGTAAGCGGTAGTGAGATCCAAATATGAGGTCGACAGGCACAATAGATCATATTGCGCCTGTCGCACTCACCCTGGAGGCCTGCTTAAATGCCGTTTCACGCCCCATGCATATGTAAATATGTGTTAAGTAGGTATTTTGTGACGATCGAACGTTGCCGTTATCTATATTATACAAATAATCAGAAAGTCAAAAATTTTTGATGGCACGTCAATGACACGATTCAAACATTTTCAGAAGAAAATGGCACGTTGATACATAAAGGTTCGCCATCCCTGGGATAGAGTAGAATGGAGATTACTCCACCGACATGAGAAAAGCTCCTTAAATAAGGCGAGATTAAGTGTAAGTTTACTTGTGGCCACACTAAACCTTAGTTATTTAAAAAAAACAACATTAAAATGTTTGAAGAAATCTAAATAATATCAAAAGAAAAGTAAACCTTATTGGTTCACCATCAAATAAAAGCGTATACTATCAGTAGTTCGGAGTCAAGTTGCGTGTGCTTGACAACTGTTGGGCTACCATGAGTTTAAAACTTACGCACTCGACATCGCCTACGTAAATATGTCTATGAAAAACTTGTACAGCGCCGCTGGTGGTTACGCGAAGAACTAAAATCGGTCGTATGAAAAAACCAACTCGATAGGTTTTTAACGTAAGTTAGTTTTCGATAGCCAACTCATGGTAGGCCCTCTGTTCAGATCTTTTTCTGATCATACCTGCATTTGCAGCAAACGATGCACGGTGCAGCCAAGAGCAGCAGAGGGCTGGCCACCAGCAGTAAGAGACCGAAGCCAGCGAATATGCCGACCACCTGAAAATCATAATGCATCATAACATTAAAAAATAAAAAAATAATAATAAGGCGTCCGACCGATTTCAGCCATGGCGGCCGATCTCAATTGAGATCAGCCAAGTGCGCAGGATATTTTATAGTGCACAAGTGTATAATTCGGTGATACGGCAATCCGACATGACCGATGAGAGATCGGGCGCAGGACCACCGGCTTAACGTGCTTTCCGAGGCACGGGCGTTCAACCGCCAACTTCCTAACTCCGGGCTTAGTAATTTCATTACAGAAAAACTCACACAAATTTTGCCCGACCCCGGACTCGAACCGGGGACCTCTCGGTCCTAACGCAGCACTTGCTACCAATAGACCAACGAAGCAGTTACGAACAACATTAATTCCTATGTAGATAGACGTTGGGTTGCTCAATGTCAAAATTCCAGACCATTTCGTAAGAATAAAATCTATACTAATATTATAAAGCTGAAGAGTTTGTTTGTTTGTTTGTTTGTTTGTTTGAACGCGCTAATCTCAGGAACTACTGGTTCGATTTGAAAAAATCTTTTTGCGTTGTATAGACCGTTTATCGAGGAAGGTTTTAGGCTATATAACATCACGCTGCGACCAATAGGAGCAAAGATACAATGGAAAATGTGTAAAAAACGGGGGAAACGCGAACGAAGTCGCTGGCACAGCTAGTATAATATAATAGAATAAATATTTATTGGTCACATACACAATTATTTATTACAAAAATAAAAACAAGCCTCAGCTTAGACTGCAGAAGCTCAAACGCTCCTGAAGAATAAGTTTCTTCTTTCCTTCTTTAAGAATAAGCTTCTGAGCTTCATGAACTTTTCTTTGTCTTTTGAGCTTCAATAACTCTCATAAAGTCCTAATTTAGTACTGCTACCTACCTACAGTATCGATTAAGTACCGTATAGATAGATTAGAAGTTTTGAAACTGACCTGTGCGCGATGCCACAGCACGGATGCGCGCGAGTGTCCCAGTTTGTTCTTGCACGGGCCTTTATCATAATGCCGCAGCAGGAAATCGTCCTGAAACAATCACAGTACACCTATTAATACTGGTTTTACCGACAGACATGACATGTTATCAGAAAATCTTAACTCATTGCGTCTCAGTATTATCACTAGAACTAATGGTCCAAGATCCCAGAGCTGCCAGACATCACTTATTTTCTAATGGACAAAATATATACGATTGAGTAGTGTTGGGGTGTACTATCATCATATGACTAGTTGCTACCTTGACCAGACGGCCATTTTTCAGATATCAACCAATCAAGGTACATAGAAACACTGCTCACCTCACTTAAATTCTGATGGCTGATTTTAACATATATTTCACACAATATCATTAAAAATCAGGATTCATTACTCCCAGGCACATGCGGTCGGTGGTTTTACCTTACAGACGCTTTAAAGCTATGAAAAAAATTTTACTTTTACTTATTTTCTGATGCTTGATTTTTATATATGTTATTCAAACAACTAAAAAGTGCTCATCTGACCGCAATAATTATAGAATTGTACCTGTACAAACTATTTTATTAGAAAAACTTAACTAAATTCAATTTAAAAAAAAAATCTAAAACAGTTGGGTCTGGTGAATGTTTGGCCCCTTGGATCGGTCTGTCCGTTTGCAAAACGTTTTAAAATAGTTGTTTGAATAACATATATAAAAATCAAGCATCACAAAATAAGTAAAATTAAGTAAAAGTAAAAAATTTTTCATAGCTTTAAAGCGTCTGTAAGGTAAAACCGCCGACCGCATGTGTCTGGGAGTAATAAAACCTGATTTTTAATGATATTGTGTAAAATATATGTTAAAATCAGCCATCAGAATTTAAGTGAGGTGAGCAGTGTTTCTATGTACCTTGATTGGTTGATATCTGAAAAATGGCCGTCTGGTCAAGGTAGCAACTAGTCATATGATGATAGTACACCCCACCACTACTCAATCGTAGATATTCTGTCCATTAGAAAATAAGTGATGTCTGGCGGCTCTGGGATCTTCCTCTATAAGAACTATGTGTTAACCCCTCGTGTATGTTAAGGTAATATAGCTATTTAAACTTTATTGGCTAATCTATACATAGGTACTTAGTAAATGCAGTAGTTTTTAAGATTTAAGAGAAATAAATTTTATCTGAACTAAATTCTCTCCCTAGTCCTTACTACTCAATACCGGCACGTGACGGGTCGTTTCTTTCCTGGTGATGATAACGAGGCTTATATCATTTAGAAAAAAAAACTTAACTGAAACCAATTGAGTTCTAGCGTTGATTCATAAAAGTCAGGTTGTCATTTCTTATTTTTTAAATAATGTACCAAATACACTAACGACCTCATAATTTCGCACCAATTAGCAACGTGTGCTTGAGCTAAAGCATCCATCCATCGCTCGCCATTTAACGCCTCGGCTACACTACCCACACTCTCCCAAAGTGTAACACTTTCTAAGCCATTGTTCGACCGGTCCGTGTGTACCGATCCTATCTCCAACGATCGGTGCACTTCAATAACTAGACAGTTGTTAGATCACTTTCGAGATCGTGACACGGTGTGCGAATCGGTGAGATAGTTGCTAGCCTGGGAAGGGAACGTGATTGAGCTAGCTAGCTACTTTAGTGAATACTTAATAGAGTATAGAGGGCTTACTTAGATAATGCTAGGAATTATTGTTACATGGACTTTCGAATTTCAGGGATGCTCAAGAGAATCATCTTAGATTCTCTTGAGCATCCCTGAAAAAAGAGTCTTCTCTTCGGATATAGTGTATTCGTTTGATTGACGTGATTACAACGCGACAAATATAAGCCTGTTTGTAACATTTTATGACAAGTCTGTCAAGAATAGACTCCATTTGACATCGTATAACGAACAATAACTACAAGATTGGAATCGTATCGTTACGTTACGCTGTGTACCATTCGACAAGACTACTTAGAAGGTCGTTCTGTCTGCTACTATCTACCTATACAGGCTGCAGATGACTTGACGAAATGGACTTCCCTTTCGTCGATATTTGTTTGGAAGAATTTATCTGGTCATAGCTGCTTAAGCCCCGAGGAACCAGTCTGCTGGAGTGTACCTGCTGGAGGCAGATCGACTCCTGTACTTACATCTAGCGACGCCAGGCAGTACCAGCAGTACACGTGCTTGCAGCGCTTGCACATCATGTGCCACAGCTTGAGCTCCGAGGTCCCAGTCTGCTGGAGTGTACCTGCTGGAGGCAGATCGACTCCTGTACTTACATCTAGCGACGCCAGGCAGTACCAGCAGAACACGTGCTTGCAGCGCTTGCACATCATCTGCGCGCAGCCCTCGTCCTTCTCGATGGGCACTCGGCACATCGGGCTGACCAACTAACCCAGTGTGAAAGGGCTTAACCGCCTGCTAGGTAGTTCGAGATCTGTTTCGAAGATATCGTCTGCTAGCGTGTCTAGCTAGATCTGCTTGGACTAGTGTTGCCATCCGTCCGGATTTCCCCGATTTGTCCTAGTTTGAAAGACATCCGGGGGCTGACCGGCAGTGGTTTTTAAAAGTGTCCGTGTTGCTGTCGCGATTGACCCATTTTTGGGTAAGATTTTTGCTGCTCGCAATTGTTTTTGGAGGTGTCCGTGAAAGAAACGTTTGTACGGCCGCTATGTCCGGGAGTCACCAGTTTTGGTGATGGCAGCCGTAGCTTGGACTAATGTTGAAGGCAGTTCAACTTCTGTACTCACGTCTAGCGACGCCAGGCAGTACCAGCAGAACACGTGCTTGCAGCGCTTGCACATCATCTGCGCGCAGCCCTCGTCCTTCTCGATGGGCACTCGGCACATCGGGCAGAGCTTGATCAGCTCGGAGTCGGGCAGGAGCGGGGCGCCCGCGCCGCCCGCGCCCGCCGCCGCCGCCGCCTCTTCGCACGACTGGCCGCCGTGCCACTGCAAGATTAAACATATTGGATTTAGTTTTATTAGGATTTACAAGGAGTCTTAGCTCTAAATGACATCACTACATAGTATAAAGCAAAGTCGCTTCTTGCGTCTGTCTGTACCTATGTATGCTTAAATCTTTAAAACTACCCAACGGATTGGTGAGAGCCATCCGGCCCAAGTTTTTTTTTTATAATAAGCTAACAAGCTGACCTCACTCCACCTGATGGTAAGCGGTAGTGAGATCCAAATATGAGGTCGACAGGCACAATAGACCATATTAAGCCTGTCGCACTCACCCTGAAAGCTCGCTAAAGAGGACTGCTGCGGCAACAACGAGACAAAGCGTGGAGTCTCGCATTGTCCGGTGAAAAAAAATAATTCGATTCGCGTAATATTTTTAAGACGTGGGAAGGATATGTCCAGCAGTGGACAAACCTATAGGCTGATGATGATGATGATGAATATTTCATAGTTAGAGACACTATCTATCTACCGGTAAATTGTATTTTCTTTACTTACAACAGTACCGACAACACTGTATCGACCATGAAGGTCGCTGCCTAATTGTCGTAATCTTCGTGATTTATCGTTATTACACTACCCCATACAGCTAGAGGCCTCGGTCTACGCCTTTGTACGTAGAACATTAATAGTACCAATTTATCCACTACTGATTGCAGGGAATTGGAAAGGCCTGAGGCATTGAATACTTATATATAGCTTTAATAGGATTTTGATTAAAAATAGCATCCGTTTCATGTTGCCTTCGAGCGAAAATTGTAAATTCAGTATAATAATAATCAATATTGTCATAAGTTTTAAGTTTTACCCTGTCATCATAAGTTTAATTTTGCCATTTGTTAACTAAGAATAAGTTCCCATTATTATAATTATGGCTCGGGCGGAGTATTCTACTTTTCCCCATTAAGTTGCCCCACTGTAAGCAAACAGTGATCTCTTTCCCTTCAGTGTGGCGATTTTACTGTTAGATGTTAAGTCAGGGGATACCAGTCACAACTATCTGTCCGGTGGTTGGTGAACGGTATACGGGTAAGCGACCCCGGCTCCTCGAGCTACTGTCGACTCAGTCCAAATCATCCGAGGCGATAGTATCCTTCCTACCCTTTTCCTTCCCCCGTCATATATCCTTGCTACTCGTGGGAACGCAATGACCTTGTTAAAACAATGCACAAGGCAGAATGGCGGCGACGTGGTCCACAACCCGTCACGTCACGTTTCCCACAGAGGTGAAAAGTGGATCGCTAGAAGTCATCTCTGCCTACCCCTCTGGGAAAAAGGCGTGATATGTATGTATGTATGTATGTTCAGGGTGAAGCCACTCTACCTGATGGTAAGCGGTCATGAGGTCCACATATGAGGTCAACAGGTACAATAGACCCTATTGAGCCTGTCGCCCTCACCCTGTTGGTGGGGCAAAGATAATTAATTCGCTCGGGCTGTGTCCATCCAGCAAAGCAAATTGTTGCTTACTGTTAAATATTGTCTGGACTCTTCAATACAAGCTTTAAGCTTAGTGTAGACTCCGCTAGTTTTTTTTTTCCTAACTGACTAACGATGATAGCTTGGAGGAGCCTTGTCATCATCACCGGGCTTGCGGGGGAGCGGATGGCTCTCACCCCTAGTCTCCGCTAGATATAATTTAGTTGTAAGCAATTACTGAAAATAAACAAAATTTTTATATGTTTTGAATTTTCTTTTAATGGTATCTTCAATATCTGCCATATCATAGTTTATTTGTTTAATGCATCTATAAAGTAGATGAGCCTTGGAAGGTTAATAGAGAATCTATGTTTGCTGATCATTATTGTTAGGGCCTGAATTCTAATAATGGTGTTTTATGGGCGAATTATTATTCATCGGGCTATTAACGCCGATCTGAGCAAGTTTCGCGTGTGGATTTAATTGAATACAATTATATTCAAAATGGACGCCTATGATATGCGATTTTCATTGATAATACTTTTTTATTGATTCATAAAAATATGTTCTCTTTGCAAAAATAAAACCAATAAACAAAAATAGGTATACCTAATTGATTTCAGTTTTAAATTATGTCTTAAATCACATAATCTTCCAATAATATTTTTATGTGTTCACATAGGCACTTAGTTAGTCTGTAAACTAAATATTGTATGAAATCTAAATAAATATGTTTTATGTAATGTATGGGACATAACTCTGAGCCATCCTACCACATGGGTTCAACAAATGGAACAAAAAAAGTGTCATCATCATCATCATCAGCCCATATACGTCCCCACTGCTGGGGCACGGGCCTACCCTAAACTATCGCGATAAGGCCTTAGTCGACCACGCTGGCCAAGTGCGGGTTGGTCGACTACACAGCCTAAGAATTTCTTCTTAGGTGCAAAAAAGTGTATCAAATATAAAAAATCTATGAAAATATATTCATGTAATTGTAAATATATAAATGTATTACCTAGGTTAACTAGATTTTTACTCTTTATTCTTCTTTTCGAAACGGTTATTTATTTCACAAATCCTATTTAACGTCGCAAAAGGAAATAAGCAGATATTACCTCAAAAGGATTCGTTTGTCGTCATCAGGATTATGTTGGTTACTTTACGGTATTATGTTATTTGAACTCAATATGACTCAAGTTTCTCGGAATCAAATAACCGTCTACAAAATCTCAAAATCCGTATTAATATTAAAATATCAGAAGTGCTACTGTTTGCTTGTTACTTCAAAACGAATATACCCATAACATCACATACCTACATTGTTCTGATTTCTAAGTAAGTTGCTTAAGCACTTGAGTTACGGATATCAGAAACAACTATGGTAACACAATAAATATACTTATATGTATATTTAATAACACAAATGTTTGTCCCTGTTGGGGATCGAACCCACCGAGCCGAATCCTGACTTCAATACTAATATTAAAAATGCGAAAGTAAATCTGTCTGTTACGCAATCACGCATAGAGTTCTGAACCGATTTAAATAAAATTTGGTACAGACAGGAGTAATGTTTTACCCGTTAAACATCTCTACGCGGACGAAGTCGCGGGCGAAAAGCAAGTGTTTTAATATTTGTGTTTTACGCGAGACTTTAAAAAACTTAAATAAACTAATTAGTATAAAAATGTGTACAGACGGAGAGTATGAATCCCAGGAAAGAACAATACCATCAAATAATCATTTTAAGCTGATAGCGCTTAAAATAACTTTTGCGCTAAGCTATATGTGTAAGAATTTCTTTTTAATTGGTTCACCAGTTTAGGCGTAAAAGCGCATCAGACAGACGAGACTTAATTACGGATTTATAATAATGCAGTAAGAATTAGTACGAAACATAAAAGTAACAGTAAGGCAGAATGGCGGCGATGTGGTCCACAACCCGTCACGTCACGTTTCCTACAGAGGTGAAATGTGGATCGCTGGAAGTGATCTCTGCCTACCCCTGTGGGAAAAAGGCTCGATTTTATGTATGTATGTAAAAGTAACAAAATTAAGAAGCCAATATCTTATGGACGGATCTTTGGTAAGATCAGAAGAGGCAGGCAGGCAGGACTCAGAATATCTTCAACAGCAGCCAATATCTATACTAATATTATAAAGCTGAAGAGTTTGTTTGTTTGTTTGTTTGTTTGTTTGAACGCGCTAATCTCAGGAACCGCTGATCCGATTTAAAAAATTCATTCACTGTTGGATAGTCCATTTATCGAGGAAGGTTATAGGCTATATTACATTTTCAAATATGTAACAATAAGTGTTTTAATCTATAATATAAAAATGAATCGCAAAATGTGTTGGTAAGCGCATAACTCAACAACGCCTAAACCAATTTGGCCAATTCTTTTTTTAAATTTTCGTTGAAGTCCAAGGATGGTTCTTACGTTGAGAAAAAATCAAATAATTGCCGGGAAAACCCTAAAAACAGCCCTTTTCTTTTTCACATACAAACGTTTTCTAACTAAAACGTAGAATCAATTTGAGCTTTATTGCTATTAGATAAAGGTCATATTAAATTACAAGCACTCACTTTTATCTGGGTGTTCCTAACGTCAAAAATTTTTACAATTTGTTTTGACAGGACGAAGTCTGTTGGGTCAGCTATTGTTCATAAAATTACTCATAGATGGCATCGTGCTTTGTATAGCATGCCATAAATGCTGTCAAGTTTGATATAACATGAGTACCTACGTGATAAGTTTTATGGTAGTTCAAAAGATGGCACTGTGCTCTACGTATTACTTCGATATTATATTGTGGAAAAGTTTGTATGTAGGTATACCATACGTCAAATATGTGAAGTTTGTCTTTTGGAATTGATAAATTTCGAGTGCGATTAAATTACGTAAATTATCAGAAGGGTTCTGAATCGACAACATGTATCGAAAATATTCTAATTGTTGCCTTTGTTCTATTTTAATTTAACAAAATATTGTCATCTAATTGACATATTTTTAAGCTGTCAATATTAACGAGAGCATTCAAATTTCCATAATTGCCGAATTGAAGAAGGTTGGTTGTCAAAAAATTCATTGATATTATACCAAAGCCGCTCTAAGTTGGCCGATTTGACACATGTCAGACTGACTGCACTAGTGAGGGACAACGGTAAAATTGCCGAAGTATATAAGTAACAGTTATTTCCACTTTATAACCAAGCAAGGTCTAATAGGGTATTTTTATGAAAATCAGTAAGATTTATGTAAATCAATATTATTTAATGAAATCGAAACTTAAATTTTTGGCGAAAAGAGACTACAAAACACGCCAGTCGACGGTTGTATGGAGCGTTTTTAAGCTCGCCCAAATAATGTGCAATTAAAATTGTAATATCTCGTAGAGTTATCCAGATATCAAAGTGATACTTTCAACAGTGTCGTTGTGTTCGAGTGGTCCATCCAACTATATCAAAATAAAAAAATATCAAATACCCTATTATAATTTTTTTTTTATTAAAAACATTTATTCACATCCAGAAGATTGAATTGAAGTTTCTTATTTTAAAATATATTTATTTTTAAAATACAATACTTATTAAATCCTTCATCCTATTTCTAAAAAATACCTGGTGAGTATTACCCATTACGTCACTATGAAAACGTGTCAAACGGCGTAACCTTGAAAAAGCGTAATACAGATTGGAAATTTTTCGTTTTCTTTTTATAATTCAATTATTTTAAGTAATAAAAGACAAATAATTAGATAATTAGGTGCATTTGACATTTTGAATTAACGTCTTATTTTTAAAAGTTGTTTTTTATGATTCGCTGAATATGTTCCTCTTTACAAGGATAAATGCAAAATATAAAATAAAAAGTGTCAAATCGGCCAACTTAGAGCGGCTTTGGTATAATACTCAAGGGTTTGGTATCAGAAAAAAGGATGAGATGATCACAATGCGATTAATACATTGTATGCACCAACCGGGTATTAAATATACAATCAAATTGAACAAATTCAATATTGAGTTCAAAAAATAATATGAAAATCAATATAAAAGTATAGCATCAGCATATTTTTTTTAGTAAAGCATAAAATTCGAGAAGAGAAAATGAGGGGTTTGCCGGGAAAGAACATGATTCAAGCACACAGTAAAAGCGTCGAATAATCGTACATAGGTATGAATTTAAAATTTGAAAAACACAGTGGTACGTGGCAGGGTTTAAACTGGCGACCTCTTGCATAGCAAGCAAATACCTAAACCACTCGGCCATGGACGCTTTTTCCTCTCTAACTATAAACTGCTACCTGGCTTTGGAATAAGACGTCCTTTATTTCACTTTGATCGATGAACAATTAGGATTACTTGAAGATGATCTATTCAATATGATGAAGCTGTTTACTATAATCATAGATTTTAGGATATCCTACGTCGAAAAGAATAACCGAACCCCTATATAGGATCCGTCTATCATCAATTTTTGTCAAGGAGAAAATATCAAACTGAAAGTTACATCAAATACTCAGGTCTACTGTCCCTTCATCTGAGCCAACACAATCAAAAGAAACATTCATTTATGCTGCCAATTTTTGTCTGCGAAGAACTCAAATTCTCAAAATTTAGAATAAAGCAACGAAAAGTACAGAGAATTGTGTAAACTTTAAAAATAAATTGCATTGTGCGAGTCCGTCTTGCACTTGGCCTTATTATGCCAATTTACAGACCACATGTGCTGCTGTGGGTTCTATTCCCACTCAGCACAAATATTTCTGTGATATATATCGATGTTTGTACCGTGTCTGGTTATGCTATTTAAATATTTAAATGTATACCACTGTTCTGATAAAAATAAGTGCTAAAGCTTCTTACCACAGGATCAGATCAATTAATGTGATGTTGTGTAATATACTTATTTATTACACGATAAACAACAGATGATGACGATGATATAAACCAAAGTGATTTTGTTTTAAATGTTTCTTCCGGTTGACTAACTTCTTAAGTGGCAGAAAAGATTTTGACGGGACTACGACTACTTTTAAGTTAAAAAAAAATGAAAATCCTGTAGTTCACGCGAACGAAGTCGCGGGCACAGCTAGTAGTAAATAAGAGTGTGTTGTTTGCATGTTACATAATATATTGATATTCCTTCCATCACACCGCAGGCATATCGTTTGACGTGGGTGTCGTCCTATCACACCAATTTGCATAGATAACTTAAATATTTGGTGGGGCGCTAACATTACACAGTTGATACTCGACAAATTGAAATGCCAGCTTAACCAGCGAATGTATTCTATAGAAAACAAAATTATCGAAATATTATTTCTCCACTTTTGTGACGGTTGTTTTTAATCTGCAAATAATGTCCTAAATTTGCAACAGTAGATATGGGAATAGGCAATAGGCATCCGGCGACAAAGTAGTAACGATTCATAGTTTTACACACACCCACACCCACACATGCACTCACGCACACACACTCACTCACACATACACACACACACACACACACATAATAAACACAAATTAAACTTCTTCTGTATTTACTTTATTATTTGTAACCATTTTCCATGATTGTGATCTCAATATTCAATATTTTATAAATTTCTTTTTACTTAGTGTAAGTCGTCTAATTTGCCAAAAACAAAATGTTAAACATTTTTGGTTCCTGCGATACAGGCCTTGAGTCTAGTGCAGTGGCCGCTGCTTAAATGTGTAATATTGTTAGTTTAAGATGTTTTAATTTAGTCTATTTTTATTGAATAAGTCTGTAAATGTATAAACTAACTTTCCTTTCATGAATAAATGAATATTATTATTATTATTATTTTAAACTGTCATGGTTATACTATACTAGGGCATCGAAAACCCGTTCAATTTTCAAAACCCGGGTTTTCGGGTTCCAATGCGACTGAAACCCGGGTAAACCGGGTTTTCGAGCTTTTTTCGGGCTTCTTGTTTTTTGTTACATTTTTTTTATTTCTATTACGAAACATGCTAAAAGCTGGAGGTAAACCCGTAGTGAGGGAGTTTCAAAGGCTTTTTAACGCTGTCCTGTTCGAAGGGAGAACTCTGGAGGCGTGGAGTGGGAAGGGTGACAAAACCCTTTTGAAGAACTATCTACCCATTTCCCTGTTAAAACACGTCTACAAGCTATTTTCAAGAGTAAAATACTTGCTTGATGCCCTCGATAGGTTGCAGTGACACGTCACTGCAACCTATCCGTATTGTCGGTGATCTAGAAGTGTCTGAAACAGTGTCGTAATTAGCCTTTAATGCGCCTGGTGTGAGGTGCGAGGTGCAAAAATGCGCCCTTGAGAAATAAACTAGATACTGGTCCGGACATTTCTGCGCCCCGCCAGGGCCGGCACCCTGTGCCTGGGCGCTGGCGGGCTTATTTTGGTCTATTGTGCCTGTAGACCTCATATGTGGATCTCACTACCACTTACCATCAGGAAAAGTGAGGAAGCGCAGCGCCTGCATCGTATGTGGGTGGCATCACTGTCCAGCACGTGTCGTTCGGGAGTGGAAAGGAGAGAAGGGACTAGCTGAAATAGCTCTTCAAAGCATTCCCCATTATAGAGACGGTAGAGAACACTTAGAACGGCAATGTCTCTAAGTAATTGTAGAGGCTCCAGGGTTTCGGACACCTCCAGATCACCGACAACACGGATAGCTGCAACCTATTGAGAACATCGAGCAAGTATTTTGCGGAGCCATGCCAGAGGTCAAGACGCCGTCAAGCTCGGCGAGAAGAAGGTTCCTCTTTTCCTTGGTTTCCGTCTGCTTTACCCCAGGTCTTCCGAAATAACGTGTGTGGACAGTGCTGTCATCTGCATAGCAATGGATATTGCCTAGTGACAACATGTCATTGATATGCAGCAGGAACAAAGTCAGCGACAGGACGGTACCTTCTGCACGCATCGGCCTCCGGATGAACTTGGACAAAACCAAGGTCACGTTCACGGCACCGTCCTCGAAGGTGTTCAAAAATATGTGTACCTTAGGCAGACTCTGCCATTGGGTCGAAACATCTTTGAGGACGAGTTGAATAGATGAATTGAGCTGGGCATTCGGGAAACTACGCAGAGTCTTCTCATCGTCAATCCCACAAAGCCTATAGACGGTCAGTGCGTCCTACCCGTCATGAATGGAGCCGAAACGTGGACACTGAAGGCACGGCTAGTCCACAATTTCAAAGTCGCTCAGCTGGTTATGGAAAGAGCTATGCTCGGTGTTTCTCTGTGGGATCAAATCAAATCGGGAAGTTAGGCGATCCAGCAGAGAACCAAAGTCTACATAGCTCATAGCATTAGCAAGCTGAGGTGGCAGTGCCATGCCATCAGCCATAAAACCGACAACTGCGTAAATGACTTCTAGAGTGTAGACCGCGTCCCAACAAACGAAGTGGAGGTCAGGAGGCCAGGTGGAGTGATGATATGGACAGGACGGCTGGTAGGAGCTGGATGCGAGTAGCCGAAAACGAGAAGTGGCGTGCATTTGGGGAGGCCTATGTCCAGCAGTGGACGGAAATGGGCTGATAATGATGATGATGGGTGGTCGACGAACAGACGGATCACCTGATGGTGTTGGCAACACCAACATTTAAAGAATACTGAAATAAGTCTTATTTCAGTGTAATGGAACGCGAAAGTTTAAAATTTAAAGAATAGTTCGTGTTTTTGAAGCATTTAAAAAACCCGAAAAACCCGGGTTTTGGTTTTTCAAACCCGGGTTTTTTGTGACTCTTAAAACCAGGAAAAACCCGGATTTTTAGGACCGGGTAAACCCGGGCTCGATGCCCTATACTATACACATTAGAAATCTGAAAACTTAACATGATAACGGCACTTCACTCATCATGATGGTGGATGATCACTTATCATGGCGCTTGCAACAATGCCGAAATTACGAATGCTCATAAAAACAAAACAACATAGTAAATATCCCGGACATTTTCAGATTTCTAAAGTAGGTACGTTCATTTCTTCGGCAAATAAATTAAGCTGTTAATAAATGCCCATATGAAACAAATGGAGAGATTACTATACAAACATATTACATGTTTTTATTTTGTCCGTGTCTTCATTATGGTTGTATATGTATAAGAAAAGTCCCGATTTCACATTATGTTTGTATGTACAAGTCCTGTATATTTACTTGTCGATACCATACCATCAATAGTCATTTCATTGATATTCATAACGTCATTCAATTTGTACTTTGTAGGTTGTTTGATGTACCTACCCGTCAAGCCGAGAGTGAGATATATGTATAGGAAGATGATATATAGGTAAATATGCAAACTAACGTGTGTCTGTATATAATTCGCCTTCGATATTGTCAGAATTTGCACCGAAATCTTAATCATATGTATTGAGGCAATATTTTTATATTTCACGTTAAGCCATATTTACGATCTGTATGTGATATAATCTGAGGATAGTAGCATATTATTAGGCGTAGTAATAGATACCTGGTATATTTACTGTAAGCTTGTTTTTCCTAACTGACATACGATGACGGCTTGGAGTAGCCTCGTCATCATCACCGGACTTGCGGGGGAGTGGATGGCTCTCAGAGCTTTATTGCAATTTATAATGTAAATGTATAGAAAATAGTGTAGTATACAATATAAAAATTCTTTTTAATAGGCGTGACGACTGGGTCAAAATCTTATTAATCTGTTTAGTGCGTAAGTTAGTTTATACAAAAATATGGGACACATATTTTTTTGTTTTTCAATAGATTGAAAAATTACAAAATTATAGCTTATCAAACTTCTGGAGTGGGGGCTTATGACGTCACGGTTAGGCAAAAATTGTACCATAACGTGACGTCATACGAAACTTCTAAGCACTAAATCTACATAATTGTATTGTTTGTGAAACAAAATAAAACAATAAGAGTACAATATTTTAAAATAATCTAAATAACGGACTAATTATATTTTTAGTCGTCTCGCCTATTGTCTTACTTAGAGCAAAAATGCATTAGCTGCCAGCCGCAATGCGGACTCAGATTAGATAATTTTGCTCTTTCCTTCATAAATTTCTCAATTCGTAACAAGATAGGTGAAATTAGTACGTACTCTCTGTACGTATAGATATAGTACAGCCCTTCTTGCGTCTCTAAGGGAATAGTGAAAAGAAAAATAAATATTTGACAGTATATGCGAATTGAAAATTTCCGAATTAATATGTGTGTGTGTGCCTCGACGGCAAATCAGTGCTCAAATAGGTAATCATCCTTTCATTAAGCCATAACCAACACCAGAATAAGTGACACATTTCACCGCTACGCTACGGCACTACGAAAGTACCTACATCACTGCAACTGCAATGCAACGCGAAAGTACATCTGGCAGCCGCAAGGCACAAAGGGTGGAAGGGTTTTCACTGGCAGAGCACAGAGTTATTGTTGCTCCTACGTGTTCCGCCGTCAGATGAAGAGGACTCCTTCAAAAGGAAGTAAATATACAAGAGAGATTTTGCATAAAGCTTGAAGCTTTGAAATAGTAAATTGGGACTAAGTTATATAGGTAAAAATAGAGTTGTCAAACAGTAACAGGCTATTTGGCCTATTATTACTAAAAAGTATTACTACTACTTTTAGTATTACTACTTAATATCTAATAAATAAATAATACTTAATGCTACTAACCTCAAACCAGCAAGTGTCTGATAGCCGTAGATTCATTTATTTCTTTCACACAATAATACTATATTGCTGTTTTGATCACACATAACAGATTATCTTAATAAGTTATTACTTGCACACATATAGGTAATAAATAATAATACTTAATACGTAGTTTATATTTATATAAGAGTGTAGTAATTGTAACTTACATCCTTTTGGCTAGCCATACGTCTCCTGACGTAACTTTCCAAATGTAAGCAATTTGCACTGTGCATATGTAGCGAATAACTTAACAGCAGTTATGTGTGTACTGTCAGGCATTGACACAGTGGAACGAATCCTAGGTTTTCGCTGAGATCAGAACGTATCCAATCGTTATTATGACGTATCGTTAGTTACGGTTCGTTGTTTCGGTCTTGCACACGTTTCTTTTAACACAGAGTCTTTAAAAGTAAAGTGTAAATTATGACCCTTATTAAGATAATTAGTTTAATGTTATTTAAATGTTAATAACATTATTTGACACGATTATTTTGATTTAGCTAGATCCTTTAAAAGAAAAAAAATCAAACATCAACTTCACGCGTACGTAGAGTCGCGGGCGGGTAAGCTTATACATAAGTACAATATAAATAGATATACAGCGTGACGGTTCATGATCCCATAGTCCATGAGGATCCATGCAGCTATGCATGCATGCATCGCGCTATTCAGTGCATTCATGCACGGCACGAGGCTCAGCCGAAGGGCCGTTGTGACAGCACGGTTGACCTACATCCAGGCCCTACGCTCTTTTAAAGTTTTCTCTGTAACACTAGCTTTGTAGATCTACCTTGAGCGTTCGGCTGTTATTACGGTTTTTTTTTTATTTATTTTTAGTGAAAAGTATCCACTGAAAAGTGTACTTGAAGTGGGTACTTGATGATTGATGACCACCGACCGATAACAGAAATTAAGTATTTAAATAGCCTAAAAAGTTAAAATAAAGGATTTTTTCCGTTTCTGAGAGAGAATATTTGTCTAATAAACAATTTTTTTTTATTATATCTAATAAATAAAGATTTTTTTTAGTTCTATTCTTTAATTTTATTATTGGTTGTCATAATCATAATCACAAGGCATCATCATCTGATGATGATGATTCATCAGCCTATAATAAATCCGTTCACTGGATAGGCAAGGCATTGTCACTACAAAAATTGTATGACTTTATAACTAGTTATCATCGAAAGGTTTGCCTTGGCGCATTGAACACTTTTTAACAGCTAAGTCCCTACTCAAACCGTTTGCCATTCGACATAATTCAGTACACACGAAAAGTAAAACGCCGTAAACAAATAAACAATGCAGCAATAACTCAGCCGCCTATTGCCGGGACTCGGTAAATAACAAAAGATTTTATCGATAAAAAAGTTACATAATAAAATTGTATTGAAGCCGCTCCACAGCGAATTGAAGGCTTGTTTGTTCAAGTTAACTCGAATACTGAAACACAATGGGATTTCGTTTAAACTATGCGAAGAGGAATTCTTTGTTCCACCCACTGCCTGGTCTGCTTCATTGTGATATTGTGTAAAGCGTCCATTTTCATGAATGGATTTTTGTAATTAACATCCTAGCTAGAATCTTCAATTTTAATAAGGCACACTTTGTGAGAATAGCTAGTTTATTTTTACTCTTAAGATTTTGAATAAATCATAGAGAAATACTTAGAAATCATCATAATTTACAACAACTATCTACCACCGGTTCAAATTCATAACCTGTCTTTATATCTATGTTTATATTTTACGTTAGTTTTTTGTTTAGAAAAAAAATTAAAATATTTATTAATCCCACATAACCTTTCTTTACAAATCCGTACCAAAAATCGGAATGGTGATGTGATTTGTGACATTTATACTCGTATTTTTTAACTAACAATTATCGCAGTAGTTATCTTGATATTTATTTATTTATATAAGAATAAGTTAAAATTAGTCTTTATGGGTCTACACGCGATATTAGGAGTAGCAAATTACATAGCTACTTACTGCCCGACGTTTCGACTGGGTTACACCAATCGTGGTCGCTCGCGACTCTAATATCGCGTGTAGACCCATAAAGACTAATTTTAGTGTAATGGAACGCGAAAGTCTAAAATCTTAATAATATATTGTACTCCAAAGTTACAAAACACAAATCTAGTTCTAATCATACAACCATTATACGGTTAACAACCAGAAATCTCTGCAATCTTTGCCTAAGATCAAGATCTATCCTATGTTTCCATTACAGTTCGTAAACAAAACCTCCCGTCATTGTCACCCCATTAGAGCCACCTCCGAACAGCCCTCCTGACCTTCATCTGTCTGTCTGTCTGCCCTCAGCCCTTGCTGTTTCTTTGTCTAAACTTCCGAGCCTTCTTGACGGCGTAGACTTGTATTGAATTAAGACCAGATAGCTGTGTTGATTTCTAAGTGGATTGCCATCTTAGAAGTTATAGGGTTGAGTTCAAGAAATCTAATATAAGTTAGTTGTAACTAGTGAGACAAAACAGTATAGACAAGTAAAGATTTATTATTTACTATAAGGAACCTAAACTGTATAACATCTATACTAATATTATAAAGCTGAAGAGTTTGTTTGTTTGTTTGTTTGTTTGTTTGTTTGTTTGTTTGTTTGTTTGTTTGTTTGTTTGTTTGAACGCGCTAATCTCAGGAACCGCTGGTCCGATTTAAAAAATTCTTTCACTGTTGGATAGTCCATTTATCGAGGAAGGTTATAGGCTATATTACATTTTCAAAAAAAGTAGGGATCCGTACGAAAAACCCAAATTTGTCACCCAAGATGTAAAAAAAATCAAATTTCAAACAATTGTTTACAATTTGTTTTGACAGGACGAAGTCTGTTGGGTCAGCTATTGTTCATAAAATTACACATAGATGGCATCGTGCTTTGTACAGCATGCCATAAATGCTGTCAAGTTTGATATAACATGAGTACCTACGTGATAAGTTTTTTGGTAGTTCAAAAGATGGCACTGTGCTCTACGTATTACTTCGATATTATATTGTGGAAAAGTTTGTATGTAGGTATACCATACGTCAAATATGTGAAGTTTGTCTTTTGGAATTGATAAATTTCGAGTGCCATAAAATTACGTAAATTACCAGAAGGGTTCTGAATCGACAACATGTATCGAAAATATTCTAATTGTTGCCTTTTTTCTATTTTAATTTAACAAAAAATAGTCTCATCTAATTGACATATTTTTAAGCTGACAAATTAACGAGAGCATTCAAATTTCCATAATTGCCGAAATGAAGAAGGTTGGTTGTCAAAAAATACATTGATATTAATACTCAAGGGTTTGGTATCAGAAAAAAGGATGAGATGATCACAATGCGATTAATACATTGTATGCACCAACCGGGTATTAAATATTCAATCAAATTGAACAAATTCAATATTGAGTTCAAAAAATAATATGAAAATCAATATAAAAGTATTGCATAAGCATATTTAATTTGGTAAAGCATAAAATTCGAAAAGAGAAAATGAGGGGTTTGCCAGGGATTAAGAAAGAACATGATTCAAGCACACAGTAAAAGCGTCGAATAATCGTACATAGGTATGAATTTAAAATTTGAAAAACACAGTGGTACGTGGCAGGGTTTGAAGTGGCGACCTCTTGCATAGCAAGCAAATACCTAAACCACTCGGCCATGGACGCTTTTTTCCTCTCTAACTATAAACTGCTACCTGGCTTTGGAATAGGACGTCCTTTATTTCACATTGATCGATGAACAATTAGGATTACTTGAAGATGATCTATTCAATATGAGGAAGCTGTTCACTATAAACATAGATTTTAGGATTTCGTACGTCGAAAAGAATAACCGAACCCCTTATAAAGGATCCGTTTATCATCGTAAATTTTCAAGGAGAAAATATCAAACTGAAAGTTACATCAAATACTCAGGTCTACTGTCTCTTCGCCTGAGCCAACACAATCAAAAGAAACATTCATTTATGCTGCCAATTTTTGACACTCGCAAAGGGAACTACTATCTGCGAAGTACTCAGATTCTCAAAATTTAGAATAAAGCAACGTCAAGTACAGAGAATTGCGTAAACTTTAAAAATAAATTGCGTTGTGCAAGTCCGTCTTGCACTTGGCCTTTTCTTTTTTTTTTCTTTTCTTGGGTTCTATTCCCACTCAGCACAAATATTTCTGCGATGAATATCGATGTTTGTTCCGTGTCTGGTTGTGCTATTTAAATATTTAAATGTATACCACTGTTCTGATAAAAACAAGTGCTAAAGCTTCTTACCACAGGATCAGAGGGCCTACCATGAGTTGGCTATAGTAAACTTACGTTCGTTAAAAAGATATCGAGTTGTTTTTTTCATATGGCCGATTGTAGTTCTTTGCGTAACCACCAGGCGGCGCTGTACAAGTTTTTCATAGACATATTTACGTAGGCGATATCGAGCGCGTAAGTTTTAAACTCATGGTAGCCCCACAGATCAATTAATGTGATGTTGTGTAATATACTTATTTATTACTACACGATAAACAACAGATGATGATGATGATAAAAACCAAAATAATTTTGTTTTAAATGTTTCTTCCGGTTGACTAACTTCTTAAGTGGCAGAAAAGATTATGACGGGACTACGACTACTTTTAAGTTAAAAAAAATCAAAATCCTGTAGTTCACGCGAACGAAGTCGCGGGCACAGCTAGTGGCTGATAAAAATCGGTTCAAGAGCAACCATGGAGTTACTCGCCGGAGTCTTCTCGGTATCACTACATAGAATAATGCAATATCGCTTCCCGCGTCTGTCTGTCCTTATGTATCCTTAAATCTTTAAAAATACACAACGGATTTGAATAGCATTTTTTTAAAGATAGGTTGTTTTTGTGTATACCCGAAGCGAATCAAAACAAGACAATCTGACACACGTAGTTAGTGTAATTCCCTCAACAAAGTATAAAATCAAACAGGCTTGTATAATCTGCCTGATTTCAAAACCAAATTGGATCAAGTCTAACTCCAGCGCATATTTTAATAACTGCCCATTACCAATTACAATGATCTCTCGTGATGATTATAGAATTGCGCACGCGCATAGAATCGTTACAATGTATGGTGCAGACAATTAAGATCTAATGTCAGGTAATTAAAGACGCGAAGAATCCATAGCAAACATCTGCTATAGGCACGTAGCAATAGTATAGATATTGGTTTAATTAAAATCATTGATTTGATTGATTGAGGTAAAGGATTGCGTTGATTCGGTTTTTATGCTGGATTCGGTTCGATTTGTTGGTTATAGTTAAGTTTAAAATACATTCTTTCAAAATTCATTTGCGAAAATAATTATCATCCAAGTTGTTCTATTTATACACTGTTTTACTAATCTAGTTTAGTTATACCACTGCTGGGCAGAGTTCTCCAAACCTATCAACTGCAAATCTTACTTTAACTACTTATGTTACTACTAATGCTACTATTTTCCTTTCCTACCTAATAGACACTTATCGTAATATTTTGGTCAAATCACACAATTATGTTCATAAATTACAGCTTATGTGTTATGCTGATGTAGTAGTAGCTATAATAGCAGGAAATTTCATAAGATACCATTCTCTAGTTTTTGGGAGAAAGAGATAAACAAAACACATACACATAATATTATTAACGATTACAATACGATTGAAACTATTACAATAATCCATTTGCCAAAGATATATTTTGCCGCAGCGATCATACTTAGACTTGGATATATTGCTTAGAAAACTAGATGACAAGTAGTGCTCAAGTTTATTACATACTCCCAGAGCACTAAGTCTTGACAGGTCCACGTGTTCCGAAGATAGGGCTGGCACTAGCAGTATTAGGTTAATCTCTTTTTTATTTTGTTTCGAAGGTATGTACTAAAAACAAAACGTAAAAAAAAACGCGTTTGCCCTTTTGTTCTATTACCCATCCATACTATTAAGGAGGTGTCTATAATTGAGTTATTAATAGCCAATCTACAAATGTTTTACCTATGTCCATTGTACAGTTAGCCAAAAATGTTGTCTATGTCATGAAACCACAAGGTTAATTTTCCCTTTCAAGTGTCTGGGAAAAGTCAACCTTAGCGATGGATACATCTAGCAGAAACTTTTGTCAAAAGTGGTAAAGCACTTTCTTGTCCGTACCTACGTTTAAGTATTCGTTAATAAATCCTAACAACTTGTCTTTAATATAACAAATGAAAAAGTAACTGAAAGCCTGGCGCGCTTTTACGCCAAAACTACTGAACCGTTTTAAACGAACTACAGTACACTCAGCCTAAGACTTGAGAAAGGACATAGGCAACTTAAACAAACTGCGCTATATGGGGTAGTAATATTTCACACGATAAAGTGTATAATAAAAACAATTATTTTTGACCGACTTCTAACAAAGGAGGAGGTTTTTAATCCGACGGAAATTTTGCTTTCTTGCCATGTGAGAGGTCGCCAGTTCAAACCCCGCCCCATGTACCACTGTATCTATATTCATTTGTACAATTATTCGGCGGTTTAAAGATCTGCCACACCTACATAGAAATTCTTCGGTAGTCGACCAACCCGCACTTGGACATCGTGGTTGACTAAGGCCTGATTGCCCAAGTATAGGGTAGGACCGTGCACCTGCAGTGGGGACGTATATAAGTTAATGATGATGAAGAGTTTTTATTTCATCAAAGTATCGGCATCCCTGCCGCAAGACGCCCGCTAGCCGATAAACAGAGCCGGACTCTCGCGCGATTGCCCGGGGCCTTAGGGCCGCGCTAACTGAGAGTAAATAAATAATAACCCAGTGGTAATCATTACACGAACTCACTCGCGCTAACACATACATCTACTATGTAAGTAGGTTTGTATAGTGTACACATTATGTATAGGTGCATATATGTTGGGTCGTTTAGTTTGATAAATTATTCACAAAAACACACCATTGAGCATTTTCATTGCTATTAAATACTGCAGTCAAAAAGTTAAGCAAAGCAAATAGTTATCATAATTTTGATTTAGGTATATACCGTGAAATTTTAGTAGTTGTTTCCCCGCAGTAAAATGATTATATCTTAGTAGTATAATAGATTTGTGCAGTTCTTTTTTGGTAAAATCAATAAATGCCGGTTTTACAAAAGGTTTAACCAAAACTCAAAAGCACGTTCAAACCGCTTTATGACTTAGGGTGTTGAGCTTCTTCAGCTTTAGCAGTGCCTGATTACGTCACATCTTATAAAAGAACGATAGCTTCTCTCGTTTTCGAGTTGGAAAATTATTATTTTGAAAATTTAAAAAAAAAATTTTTTTTTTGAGGAATTATTTGCATGATTCGATAGTATTACTAAAGGCAAATCGTTCTGCCACGGGAAAACCACCACTAAAATTTCACGGTGTATACATAGGTACCTAATTACCTAATTATCAAGGACTTCGGTGACTGCATCAATTGGGATTAAAAATTGTTATACTAAGTAAGAACTGATTTTCAGATAAAATTGGCAAAGCTACGAAGTGTTTAAATTTTTCTTGCTCATATTTTTTTAAAAGTGGCCGTTGTACTAAACGATATATAACAGCAGACTGTTAATGCACTGCTAATATACATATACATATTTTTGACTGACTGACTCGGTGGAACAGTGGCTAGTGACTCAGGTTCAAAACCTACGGTTCCAAGAGTCGTGGGTTCGATTCCCACTCGGGACAAATATTTGTGTGACGAACATCGGTGTTTGTTCCGTGTCTGGGTGTATTATTAAATATACTTAAGTTTATTTGTGTATCTGTTACCGGCCAAACCCGATTTCAGGACAAACTAGTTTAGCCTAGGCCAAACTAGTTTGTCCTAAGCCCGTTAGGATAAACCGGTATAGCCTAGTCCAAACTAGTTTGTCCTAAGCCCGTTAGGATAAACCAGTTTAGACTAGGCCAAACTGATATAGATACGCATTATCTAGGATAAACTGGTATGGCTTTTTCCAGACATTGTAATATGTCAAGAAAGTCAAAATAAATAGATTATCCAAATAAAATCCTTCGTTATTGGAAAAATTATAATTTTTATTATTCTATAATCTTATTTCTTACTTCTTATATTGATTCGTCGTTAAGTTTTCATTCGTGTGTCAAGAAATAAATGTTTTTTTTATGTAAACAATAATGTCTTAATTATTACAATTATTATGTGGTTAAAAATTATCCTTACTAATATTAAAAAAGTGAAAGTTTGTAAGTATGGATGTATGGATGTGTGGATGTATGGATGTATGTGTGGATGTTTGTTACTCTTTCACGCTCAAACTTCTGAACCGATTTTTATGAAATTTGGTATGCTGGTGGCTGGCACTCTGGAATAACATATAGGCTACTTTTTTTTAAATTCAATCCCCATGTGGTTCATTGGGGGGGGTACAAAATTGTATGGGATAATTTTTACGTGTTTGTCTATTTTTGTAAAACTTGGTATAGAGGTAGCTGGCACTCCGGAGAGACACCAGCGCTATTTCTTTTTAATTCAATCCCCATGGGGTTCATTGGGGGTGGGAGGGGGGGGGTGAAAATTAGTATGGGAGACTTTTGACGTGTTTAGTCGATTTTTATAAAACTTGGTATGGAGGTAGTTGGGACTCCGGAGACACCAGCGCTATTTTTTTTAATTTCATTCATTGGGGGGGGAAGGGGAGGGGTGAAAATTAGTATGGGAAAACTTTTACGTTTATAGATTTTTATAAAACGTGGTATGGAGGTAGCTGGCTATTTTAATACATCATTGCTACTTAAACCCATTAATACGCGGACAAAGTCGCGGGCGGCCGCTAGTGGATAATAAATGAAAATACAAACAATCATACTTTAACAAATAATAATAAAAAGAAATAATCATATGAGTATTATGTACCCCATAACTTCAAAAGTGAAAATTATCTGAACTGCGCCTATTATTTTTTAAGGGTGTAAACAAAACCTTAATCGAAAAACTTTAATCGATAAAAAACATGTCTAATAGTAAGTGATGAAGTCGTGAAGTGTTTTCTAACACAATGACCTCATATTAAAATAATTGCAACCCTTGTAAATCTTACAACCCTTGCAAACAACCCCTAAATTGAAAAAACACAAAGAAATACATTAGTGAAATATAGAGTAAGTAATATTTTATATGTTCTATAATAATTTTCAAGTTTTAACCCCCTTTCAACCCTTGAAACCTGATTTTTTTTTTAAGTTTACTTGCAACGCGATATTGCAAAATTCGCACGGGAACGGGAGTTATTGAGCAAAAACTTTTGGATGTAAAATCTCATAGTCCACGCGAACGAAGTCGCGGGCACAGATTGTTATGTATATTTATACACAATACAATAGTTTTGGGTCTCTTTATTATACTGCGTACTCTCACATTGCTCCAAATAATCACATGCCGAAATTTTCAGTTACGGAGTAGAGAAAAATAAAATATGTTTTATACTATAACTCCTTTAATTTTCATGCTATCACAATTTTTAAATTTAATTTTTGTAAACAGAAGGCCATACCGGATTATCCTATCTTTATAGGAAACAAGAAATAAGATTATAGTATAATAAAAAATATTATTTTTCCTATTGCGGAGGATTTTATTTGGATAATCTATTTATTTTGACTTTCTTGACATATTACAATGTATGGAAAAGGCCATACCAGTATATCCTAGATAATGCGTATCTATGTTACCGGCCAAACCCGATTTCAGGACAAACTAGTTTAGCCTAGTCCAAACTAGTTTGTCCTAAGCCCGTTAGGATAAACCGGTATAGCCTAGTCCAAACTAGTTTGTCCTAAGACCGTTAGGATAAACCAGTTTAGACTAGGCCAAACTAGTTTGATCTTGATATAGATATGCATTATCTAGGATAAAGTGGTATGGCCTTTTCCAGACATTGTAATAGGTCAAGATAGTCAAAATAAATAGACTATTCAAATAAAATCCTCCGTAATTGTATATTATTTCTTACTTCTTATAATGATTCGTCGTTAAGTTTTCGTTCGTACAACCATACTATATTTGACAAGAAATAAATGTTTTTTTAAAAGAAGCTTTTTTTATGTCGGTAAAAATTAGGGATAATAAATGGTCATACAATCATACTTTAACAAATAATAATACAAAGAAATAATGATATAAGTATTTTGTCAATTATTAAAATTGTTACTTATTTTTACATGTTTTGCTTTAGTGGCATTTAGAATTGCAGAGCAACGTTTAGTTTTAATACGTACAATCATGCTATATTTATACTTTAATCGTTAAAAAACATGTGAAATAGTAAGTGATGAAGTCGTGAAGTATTTTCTAACACAATGACCTCATATTAAAATAATTTGGCAAACCCTTGAAAATCTTACAGCCCTTGCAAACAACCCCTAAATTGAAAAAATACAAAGAAATACACTAGTGTGTAAATATAGAGGAAATAATATTTTATATTTTTTATATTCATTTTCTAATTTTAACCCCCTTTCAACCCTTGAAAACTACCCCTTGAAACCCTGATTTTTTTTAAAAATTGTATTTAATAATTAACTGAAAGCTTACTTGCAACGCGATATTGCAAAATTCGCACGGGAACGGGAGTTATTGGGCAAAAACTTTTGGATGTATAATCTCATAGTCCACGCGAACAAAGTCGCGGGCACAGATAGTTATGTACATTTTTACACAATACAATAGTTTTGGGTCTTTATATTATACTGCGTACTCTCACATTGCTCCAAATAATCATATGCCGAAATTTTCACTTACGGAGTAGAGAAAAATATGATATGTTTTTGACCATAACTCCTTCAATGTTCATGCTATCACAATTTTTAAATTTAATTTTGTAAACAGAAGGCCATACCGGTTTATCCTATCTCTATAAGAAAGAAGAAATAAAATTATAGTACAATAAAAAATATTATTTTTTGTATTGCGGAGGGTTTAATTTGGATAATCTATTAATTTTGACTTTCTTGACATATTACAATGTCTGGAAAAGGCCATACCAGTTTATCCTAGATAATGCGTATCTATGTATATCAAGCAAGATCAACTAGTTTGGCCTAGTCTAAACTGGTTTATCCTAACGGGCTTAGGACAAACTAGTTTGGACTAGGCTATACCGGTTTATCCTAACGGGCTTAGGACAAACTAGTTTGGACTAGGCTAAACTAGTTTGTCCTGAAATCGGGTTTGGCCGGTAACATCTATATCAAGATCAACTAGTTTGGCCTAGTCTAAACTGGTTTATCCTAACGGGCTTAGGACAAACTAGTTTGGACTAGGCTATACCGGTTTATCCTGACGGGCTTAGGACAAACTAGTTTGGCCTAGGCTAAACTAGTTTGTCCTGAAATCGGGTTTGGCCGGTAACATATCCACTGTTGATTCTGATATCCGTAACACAAGTGCTTAAGCTACTTACCACGGGATCAGATCAATGTATGTGATGTTGTGCATAATAATATAAATAAATTAAATTAAAATAATATAGCCATCGGGCTTAACTATGGCCTGATATGATATGGGTTTAATCAAATATTATATTAATATTTAATGTCTAAAGCACGTGGTGGTTTACGTTGGTTTCCATGCGAGTGGTAGCCAGTTGGAACACATACCAATGTTAGAAAACTGAAACTGTCCTGTTATGGGTATTGCGAAATTCCCACGGGAACGGGAATAAACGGAAAAATACTATCTAAACCGCTTAAGTTAGACGCTTGAAATTTGGCATGCAGGTACCCTAATGAACGTAAAGCTGACTTGCAACGGGAGTTATTGAAAAAGAAAACCTTTGTATGTAAAATCCTGTAGTAATTTTTTTAAAATGTAAAATCCTATAATCCACGCGAAGGAAGTCGTGACACAGCTTAAATTTATATCTATACTAGCTTTACGCCCGCGACTTCGTCCGCGTAGAGACGTTTAACGGGTAAAACATTACTCCCTTATAGCGCAGTCGGTTAAATAGTAGCCTATAACCTTTTCTAGGCTCTGGACTATATCTGTACCTACCAAATTTCATTTAAATCGGTCCAGTACTCTATGCGTGAAAGCGTAACAGACAGACAGACAGAGTAACCTTCGGATTTATAATATTAGTAAGGATGTAAAGCACTCACCTCCTGGTTGCACTGCGAGCAGAAGTCGTGTCGGCAGGTGGGGCAGTGAGCGGGGCTCGCGGCGCGGACCGACACGACCGTGTCGCAGCCGGCGCGTGGGCAGAACGCGCGCGCGGAGTCCATCGCCACCTCTGCAAGAAGGAGGAAGTTTCAACCGGATATAGGTAGCAATTTTGACTACGGCATAAATAAACATTAAATAGTATTGTCTATTTTTATTTGCGCGAGCAATATGCGTATGTATGCGTGAATCGGAACACACAAAATATCACACCAAATGACGGTAGTAATTAAACTCACTTACGAAGACACCTATCAACTTTAGTCTTGCCCGTGACCACGAGCGCGAAACGTCGGATCTCTAAATAATGTTTAGAATATCACGCGAGTTTAATCCGTAAAATTAGTTTTATTTCAAACATTAAATACATAAAATCTCGCCTTTTTCCCTGAGGGGTAGGCAGAGATCACTTCCAGCGATCCACTTTTCACCTCTGTGGGAAACGTGACGTGACGGGTTGTGGAACACGTCGCCGCCATTCTGCCTTGTGCATTGTTTTAACAAGGTCATTGTTCCCACGAGTAGCAATATATGATGGGGGAAGGAAAAGGGGAGGAAGGATACTATCGCCTCGGAAGATTTGGACTGAGTCGATAGTAGCTCGAGGAGCCGGGGTCGCGTGGCCTAGTGGTTTAGCGGTGAAGGAAATCATTGTGAGGAAAACCTGCACACCTATGAAGAAATTCTAAGGTTGTGTAGTCATAGTAGCCTGATCGCACTAATTTAGTGTAGGCCCGAGCCCCAGCTGTAGGGACTTATTATGCACTAGTGACCCGCCCTCGCTTCGCTTCGGGTAAATTTTACATACAAACCTTCCTTAAGAATCACTCTATCTATTAAAAAAACCGCATCAAAATCCGTTGCGTAGTTTTAAAGATCTAAGCATACATACGGACATACAGCGAAAGCGACTTTGTTTTATACTATGTATTGATGTATTGATGTTCTGAGGAGGGATAAAAGCCATGTGACTATGAATGTCTATGGAATATGGCAGAGCGCTCTGGCGAGTTTTAAAGCAAAGACACGAAATCTGATACATACTCCTATTAAAAACTAAATACATTGTAACTGTGTGTGTGTATCTGTGACTCGTTCCCAAATCATTGCACGGTTTAAATAACGATCGTAAGAATATGCTTGAAATGTTCACACAATGTTTATTTCCATATTGACTTTAAATTACATAAAAATTAAATGTATCCGTTACATATCTGCCTGTTCTTATGGATGACATAATAACAGTAATAATGTGACTGAGTGAGTTACTGCCTAGTTGGTCTATTGGTTGCAAGTGCTGCGTTAGGATCGAGAAGTCCCCGGTTCAAATATGTGGTCGGGCAAAATTTGTGTGAGTTTTTCTATTAAGAAATTACTTAGCCCGGAGTCAGGAAGTAGGCCGTTGCACACCCGTGCCTCGGAAAGCACGTTAATCCGGTGGTCCTGCGCCCGATCTCTCATCGGTCAAGTCGGATTACCGTCTCACCGAACTCTGAGAGTAAGGGAACAGAGAGTGCATTTGTGTTTGCACGTACACTTGTGCACTAAAATATGTCCTGCGCAGTTGGCTGATCTGCATTGAGATCGGCCGCCATGGCTGAAATTGGTCGGACGCCTTCTTATTTTTAATAATAATAACCAAGTAAAAGAGTAAACATAACCCAAACAACTTATGAGACATGGGCACTATCAAATAAGCCATCGAGCCAGTCGAATACGATACTTAATACGAAGGAAACTTAAAAACGTAAGCAATAAGGAATAATAACAACAAAGGTCTCTGACCCTGTTTGAGAACCTCGATTCGTCATGTGTTAATATAAGACATATTCGTGCTAAGTTGAGGCTTGGTCGAAAATAACAACAAGGAAACAAGGTCGTAGGACTAATTTCGAAACAGGTAAACCAAGGGCCAGACACAAACATTGTGTTGACCAAAATAATTCATCATTCAATTGTTCTACAAAGGGAATACTACTATTACTGTTTAATTAAATATTTGACTTCTTTTTAGATTACAAGCTAACAAGTTCATAACATGCCAACATTTCCTCAAATGTCAAATCCTAAATCCAATCCCATTTTAAGAAACTTCTTGATGATCTTATTTATTATCAACAAGTAGAGTAAATATAAATACAACTAATTTATTACCATAAAACATTTTACATCGTTTTTAAACATCTGATCCCACACTAGTCCCGTGGGGACAAAGTTCGATAACACAGGTGAGATAGACGACACTTAACCAAATAGAGTATAAAATGACTTATACAACAACTTGGTTTACATTTTTATACAGGTGGTATTCAAATAAAATAATCGCTTCCGTATAGAACCGAAAGATGTACAAATTAACGCATTCATCTCTCTGCGTACACGGATCATAAACAAACCAGAGACAAAAACAAAAGAGCGATGCGACTTATAAGGCTGCTCGGTCGCAGTCACGGCCGACCGTTGATCTTTGGCCGGTTGCATTCGGCCGGAAACGATTGCAAGCGATGCATGCCCGCACGCACCCTCGCTTTAGTTGTGCGAATATACACATGAAGAAGGTTCATTTGATGCGAAAGAAGTCGGTCTTGACTCGTTCATATTCGCGAGAGAGGTAATGACACGGCGTTATTTTGACTTTGGCTGGGCAAATCTTTGTCAACAACTGTACGAAACAAGAAAACAAAAGAGTAATCGGAACTGCATAACTACAGTGTTTGCGGAAATAGTAGACAGTACTACATGTAACTTAGTTCGGGACAAGTACAGGTTTAAAACAGAGATTTTATCACGTATGATTTTAAGCTTTCGCGTTCCATTACACTTAATATTAGTCTTTATGGGTCTACACGTGATATAAGGAGAAGCAAATACTTAGCAACTCACTGCCCGACGTTTCGACTGGGTTACACAAATCATGGTCGCGAGCGAACTCCGGGCCGGTCGGGCAGTAAGTAGCTAACTACTCCTAATATCACGTGTAGACCCATAAAGACTAATATTTAGAGATTTTGTCAGTTGGAATCTCGGATAGGATCGGTTTGATGAGGTTTATCTGCGAGCAAGTATTAAGAGGATGCACGAATAGTACACAGTGATTCTCAAATAGGTCCTGAGGACATCATAACGCCAATATTTCACACATCAAAATCACAAAATTACGAAATGAGAATTCTGGTTTAAACTTCCGTAATAATGTACGGCGACCTTTCCTATAATAAACCAAAACTTTTACCGCACCTATCAAATCTAGATAATGTCCGAACTAAACCGAAGTTGTTAGAACAAGTTGGAACTACCTCTCGCTATGATGAACACCGAATGGACGTGCTCTGATTGCCACACAAATAGGTTGTGACAATCGGCCTCCAAATCTTTACATTAACCCTTGTGTAATTTAACATCATAGGATTTGCGGATGAACAAATTATGGTAAATTATAAACAAAGTATTAGCCTTATTTCGTTTTTTTTAACAAATATCCATTGGTAACAAAGGACATAAACATATGTGGACAGACAGACCGACATCACACGATTAACAAATTGTAAACAATACACATAAAATTACAGTCAAATTACTGACTTAAAATATAAACAAAGCTTCACTGTAGTACAAAGTGACAGATATAAAAAAAAATAAACTTGAAAAATTACCTCCGATGACGAAGTAACATTATTCTCCAATAGCAAGAAGGGTATCAAAGAAGAGTCGATAGCAGCTAAATATTATGATAATCCATCCGTCTTCATTCATAAATGTAGAGTCAACAAACGCCGGTGTGAAAACACAATGTCTTTGCTATTTAACTAAGAGCACTTCCTCAATTATCATCTTTTGTTATCCCACTCACAGTCACTAATCAGCAATCTGCCAGAAAATACACAGCTGCAATTACCAAGCCGAGAAAGCTCCACAGCATGAGAACGTTTCCTCGCTTCTTGCCAAGACTCCGAAGCGGAAACGGAAGCCGAACGAACAAAGGCTGTTCGTCTTTCTAATAGTACTGCGAATCCGATCATTTCCGTTGGCTAAGGATACATAGAGAATCCAAAATCCAACCCGTGTCTTTGGAAATCTATTGCAGTTACCAAATACTATAGTGTTGTTATAATTGTATCAACATAAAACAAAATAATTTAAAGAAAACGCTCTACAATAAAAAAACATTGTAGAGCCCTCAAAACAGTTTAAATATGATTTCGTTGACCTAAACCAAACCAGAAAGAACCATTCAGCTACGTAGAAAATCATGGTAGAAAACTCGCTGTTAAATCCTAAAAGTTCAAGTTACTTTTTTAATTTACAAAATCAGCCGGTCCCATTTCCGTGGCATTGTTGACAACCAACCCGTGAGTAATCGCCCTAACAGCTGCCTAGTTGAGGCAACCGTTTTATAAATAGATCGAGTCGGATGCTATGGAAAATAAATCTGTACTGGCTTCATCACCATTTGCAAATTGCTACCTTCGTATGCAAATGGATATTGACAGACAGCTCAAAATAGAACTGGATTATACATAATGTATTGGGTATCACATTGAACTGATCTGAGTGGTACCAATACCAGAACAGAACGACAGACAGAATTGAACTAGCAGTGTTAAAATTAACAGACCATGAGACTTCGGTATTAATCTAATCCACCATTTAGGTAAACACAAAATTAACACAAATATTATCACCAAACAACTTGTGATGCAAAATGAATCGTCACTACTAAAATACACTATTGAGCCCGTAAAATAACATACAACCCGATACATAATACCTATTCATAAATTCAAAATAAGTGAAACAAAGTGTATGAGAGACAGCAGTCGGCCATTGATGCCACTAATGGATGGCTTAGCAAGGACAGACAGATATTGTTAGTTTTTAACTACACGCTAAAAATAAACACTTATTCTATTCCATGAGAAGTCAATGTCTCACAAATTCGCGAAACATGTACCTACCACCTAGGATCTGAGAGCCATCCGCTCCCCCGCAAGTCCGGTGATGATGACGAGACTACTCCAAGCCATCATTGTATGTCATTTAGGAAAAAAAGATGTACCTACTACCATCAAACAAAGGTGCACGCACATTGCAAAACACAGATTGCAACACATAATGCGGTTGGTGGGGACTGTGAAAACAAAACACAATCGTAACCGTCGCGACGAATCAAAACGACCGACAAAAGCGTAATATGGAAATGTCAATTTCACGGCACGGTTCAACGCACCCTGTAAACGCGGGCCGACAAAGGACCTCCGAGCCAAATGCGCAATGGAAAACGTAGTAGGAAACGCGGCCTTTGTATTTGGATAACGGTCTCGCTGTAACTAATGCGGCAGACATTTTCTAGTTTCACCTATTTAGCGCGAGAAATTCTGTGATTTTACCACAGTAAACAATGTGCACAAATACATGTTTTATTTTTATCTTGAAAACATACACGCCTTTAGTTTTTCAAGGGTCGTCTGTTAGTTATATTTGGGATATAATAGTATAGTACCGAACAATATTCATGGTGTAATTTTATATTAAACATAGGACTTTTCCAATACCCTATTGTGTGATTAAGGCGACTATCAAGCAATAAATGAAAACCGATTTTGAACCAATCTCGATATGAAAGTCAGTTAAGTACGTTTCAAGTTTAGACCAAATCGATAACCTACCTTTGTAGGTAGGACGCCTTATGAAGGTACAACCTTGCATCGGTTTCTTGGCAAGTCTCACAAACAATCATTTGGCTTGAATACCCAATGAAGATGATGATCGCATACTGTTTATACGTAGTTTACTTAAGCGCTTGAACATCTCGGGAATATCAATTGGATTTACGGCTTACATCTTACAAATAAGGTGTGATCGATAAGATATATAAAATAGGTCAATATGTATGCATGCCATCAATCAAAGACTATGGCGGTGTATGGTGTACACCGGTTTACACGATAAAGTTAATGCGTAATTAAGGGCTATTTCTCTACCATAGGAATGATTCTGTTGTTTATGATGAAAAATGATATCTTGCTGGCTCCAGAGCCTGTTGCTGGCACCTAGATAACTAACAACGGTTCTGGATGTGATTTGGAAGTAAGTTCTAGATAGTGAGTCATTTGGTGTGTAAAGTTAGTGACAGTATTTGATAACTTTGCTAGCGCGATGCAGGATTAGTTACTTGTTAAACTGACCACTATAGAGACCTTTTAAAAGCGCCATCTGCCAGTTGCTGTCGGTACTTACTAGTCCTAGTTTTCCTAACGAGTGGGTGTAAGTTTTTTGCAACTGTCCTGATTCAATTTAGGGCAGATCTAGCATCAACTATAGACACTTATGGGCTCGTAACATGGTTGAGGTGGAACTTGAAGTGCTTGTCCATCCATGACAGGCAGGTCCAGCAGCGTGATGCTGAATTAGGTACTTGTTAAGCTCCTAGTATAGAGACCTCTAGGAAGCGCCATCTGTTGGTTGGTGTAAGTACTTACTAGTCGGATGTGTGCTCTTAACGAGTAATAGTAAGTAACTGAAGTGCTTCTATCCAGAGCCTTTTGCAACTGCTCCCAGTCCACCTAGGGCAGATCTAGGGCCAAATATAGACACTTATGGGATCATACCATGGTTGAGGCGGAACTTGAGGTGCTTGTCCATGTCATGCGGCTCCAGGAGCGCCGCCAGCTCGTCCAGCGCCAGGGCGGCGCCCGCCCGGCATCGCGCGTCCGGGCACGACACTTCGTATGCACCGTTGCACACTTCGAACTCGACGTACGCTTTCATGCACTGCAACAATAATGATGACGTTAGGATGGGATACATTACCCTGCGTTAAGCTGAGGACTGAGAGGCGTGGGAACAAATCGTCAGCGGTTTGGTAACACACAAACCACGATCGTGTTTTTCATGAAAGGTGTGTTACACTTCTGAAGGTCTTCAGAAATGAAGAAAACGACTGGGAAGATGAGATATAAAAGGTTCTATTTATAAAGACAAGTCTAGAGAAAAGATTACTATAGAAATAATCCTATGAAGTAAGATTATTGTGGCCAAATAAATCTACGAGTTTATTTAAGCTGTACAATATTTTTGACTGATTTCTGCCAACATCCTAAAGTAAAGTATATATTAAAATTTTGTTTTATAAATCTTAGGTATATATAGGTATACTAATATTTTTTTACTAAGCGTGTTTTTAAGATAGACAATTCAGTAATAATCTTATAATTTACGCATTTCTATCCGAGAAAACTATTTAGTTACATACTTCAATTAGGTCGAGAATAACGTTTAAATATGAAAAATAAACTTGCTTTACGGCGTTCAATTAGCAAGAGATTAATTTATCGGATTGCATGTAAAATAATTGCACGTCTATCTATTCGGTATAAAAACAACGGGACATAAATGTAGTTCATTTATTATGAAATGATTTATAGCTCCTAGATAATAACAATTAGTTTCTCGACCGAACTATGGTTAATCGAAAAACTTTCCAATTAAATTATTTAAAGAAGATGTTCGGTTTTTCATACAAATGTAATAAATTACAATAGTTTGTGGAAATTAAGGTCGTTTGAATTCGGATCAAGCTTTGGACGATCCCAAAAATTATATGTAAACATAATAGTTACTTTAAAAGTTATAAATAATTGTCTTGATAGCAAATAACCGTTTAGCAAACATGAATTGTAATTCAATTCAAATTACTTCCTTAGATATCTTTACGTTAACCTTGATAATAAGATTTGGCTAGTTTAATAATACAGTTCGACACATTCATGTGGTAAAAAAGTGTTGTGCCTCGAATTTCAAAATGAGCTAATCAATTTAACACGTTGGCGATATAAATAAACTTTCGAGGTCCACCGGTGGATCAAGTTAAAGAGAAAAGCTCTTATTAGAATTAAAAAGCACATTTCTACCTCCACACCACTTTTGAAGTAACGAGACCATGTAGACTGAGTGGTCATCAATATTCCTACCCTGAACGCCTACATGATCTAAAAGCTTCTACGATTTCAAGAGGCGTTCGTTGAAACAGAGAGCTTTTGTCAATATATAGGGCATCACTCGAAACCTTAATACTTGGCAATAATAGGACTCTTTTAGGCATCCTTGAGTCGCCCTTAAGGTCGATTCACATTTCACAATGTATTTTGTAACGTTTTTACTTTTATGATTCTTTTTTTTTATTGTTTCTGGACTGAAATAAATCTATAGAATTTTACCAAATAGCGCTAGCTAACAACTACTCAATGGGGAATCCAAACACTTGTAATGTTAGACCGGGAATTGATGATATGGACCAATATCTGTATGAAGGTACGTTTAAAGCTTCTTGGTCTAAAATATGAAAAATATGTTCACATATTTGTGTATGGCAACACCGAGTAGTTGTAGAGCTCGTAAAAATGGCCAGTGACAGCACTAAAAAGTAATAATGTTGTAACATTCAAATGTCGCGTTTTACGATGGGGTGAGGTGGCGAACTAACATTTCAATAGGATTTTTGAACTCTGGTGCAGAATTTTTGCAGAGGGCACAGAAAAAAATACTTGCGGCTTAGGTTGTTTGGAAGGAATTTGTAACATTACAGTGATTTTACGTGCATATATACTACTAGCTTTCCGCCCGCGACTCCGTCCGCGTAGAGATGTTTAACGGGTAAAACATTACTTTACTTTTTACTTCTTTATAGCGCAGTCGGTTAAAAAGTAGCCTTTATCCTTTTCTAGGCTCTGGACTATATCTGTACCAAATTTCGTTTAAATCGGTTCAGTACTCTATGCGTGAAAGCGTAACAGACAGACAGACAGACAGTTACTATCGCATTTATAATGTTAGTAAGGATAGTAAGTTTACAAGAAGTCTGTTAAATAAGTTGTACGTCACAGCAGATGATTTGGGCTAAATGTTTTTTATGACTCAAATGCGTTAAGTTAACATTCATACGCTCCAAAAGCATTTGTTGAAGTACTATAAACAATATAGAAAATGCATATTCATACAAAGTTGCAAATCAATAAGGATGTTTTTGTATACTACGTAAATGGAATGTAACAACTTCATTTAAATTTAATCATCATTTATTTATTAACCTATTTTATACCTGTATTAGCTCAGATTATAAGATTTTAAAATTGAAAGCTTTAAAGGCAATACAAACAGGCGTTTATCTTGAAGCCAAACGATATCATTATCAAGTTATCAACTCAATTCAGCATTGAAATTGAATCATTTTGTAATTTAATTACAGTTTAAAACTTTTCCAACTAAAGTTGATCGTAAGGAGGTTAATGTTAAATTGAATAAAGAACTTAATTAACTCTTAATCTATAAGTGGACTAACAGTTTTCTATGAAGTTTATTTAAAAGTTGAATATTGTTCAACTTTTAAATAAACCCGTGTCCCCAATGTCGTTCTGTGAAAAGTAATAAGTTACTCTTCACAGAACGACAGAAGGTTATTTCCCAAAGTACATATGAGCAATATTTCTGTATGGTTTGGACCGAATATGAGACATAACATGTGTTGTAGGGTTAAAAAGAGAATATTTAATAGTATTGTCTTTTACTTGCGCGAACACTACACATTTGAATTAAACCAAATTTGACTATGCAAGACAGTCTTGCCCGTGACCACATGCGCTCTAAATAATGTTTAGGATAACAAAACACGCGAGTTTAATCCGTAAAATTAGTTTTATTTCAGAATATTTACTGCCAAAAAAAGGAAATACTAACCTCTATTTAGGACTTTAAATGGTTTTAAATACTAGGAGAGTAATAGTGGATTAAATTCAATTACAATGAAAGCTAACTACACGTGTATCGCGTGTCGAACGTTATGTGATAACCAGAAATTGTCGTTGATAACACATGGCACTCTTTTTAGGACAACGACTGTGTGACACGGCACGAAACTAGTTTGGAAACTAATAATAATCTAGCCTGTAGTTTGCTGAATAGGAAAGTTAGGTTCGAGTTTAGGTCAGTGGTGTCTGAACTTTTCAACATTTCCTTCGACTGACTAGGAAAACTACTACTATATTCCATAATATAAAAAAACTTCTTAATGACTTCATTAGAAATCAAGATTTTGAAGTTTTACAAGTAATTTAAGATTTTAGATTATCACTATGAATTATGGTTTATATGGGTCGTACACGCATGATTGGTGTAGCCCAGTCGAAACGTCGGACAGTAAGTAAGTATGTATTTGCTACTCGTTTGACGGCGGAAGCCCCTTATAACCCAGTATTTTGAGTAATTGTTCAAAGATTCTAAACAAATGAGATAATAATATTGTGATCTCTGCCTACCCCTCTGGGAAAAAGGCGTATGCATGTATGTATGTATATTTAGCTTAAGTAAATGCCTATTAACTCATGAATACGTCATCAAAAGCCCTTAATCCTAGCTCCTCTTCAGAGCTGCTAAGCCAGGTTCAGAGGCAGTGTAATCCCTTAGGCACAAACACAGAGGTCTAGTCTATATACTAGACTATAGCTAGGTCTCCCACTTGAACGCACCAAACAGGTAAGTCATCCTGTCTGGCAACGTTTAATTAAATCGTTGTGGGACTTGGAATTAAGCGTCGCACTACGAATAATTATAGAAAGAAAGAAAGAAAGAAAGAAAAACTTTTATTGACCACGACTTATGGTAACAATGACACATAGATACACACACAAGACACAAAACGCACACAAAGAAATAGAACACATAATAATGCATTACATTATAATGTTTGTTGTAGAAGTACCTAAGAGGAGAATAGTTGTAATTGTACGGCTGAAAACCGCGTTTAATTAGAATAGGTTATATATTGAAATGTCTAATGTTCCAGTATATAATAAACATTACTACGCCAATATTTGTGGTCGTATAAAGCGTTGGAATATCTGCATAAGCTGTCTGCTCGTCCCCATATTAACAACTTTTTCACCATACTATGCAATTTTATTCCAGCTTAATTAAGTCCAAATAGCTTAATGGACTATCAATACCTTACAGGTACGGATTTGAAGGGCATGAAAGTCAACAAACATACAAAGTTCAAAGCTCCAGTAGTGAATGGCTACCAAAATATCTGTCTATCGGGCGACTCTGTGTAGAGTAAATGCGTTTCTAACCTACCTTGCCTGAATATTACTCATACAAAGTAAGCTATACTCATTATTACGGTGTTCGCATGCATTCATAGCAGTTGGAGTCACGTGGCTCGTGTCAAAAACACATGGTACCCCCACGTGCCGCCTACGACGTTAATCATAAACCCCCCCTCCCCCAACCAGCTGTTAACTTGTCAAACGAACGCTGTTATTAGGTACATGCAAGGTACATAGTAAGTGGACATTTCTATGTAATCATATCCGCGTTAAAAGTGCATCCAATTTGTTACTAGAACTGTTTAAAGTGGCATTTTTGTTTTTTTAAATAGTTTTTCCTATTCAATTTCAGTACTAAAAAGTATGTTTTGTTATACTTTACATTGTCTTAACTAATACTCCATTAAGACTACATCTCTCTGTTGATACTACTATGACTCTCTCTCTCTCTCCTCTAGATAAACAAATCTCTTAATTTTATTGAATAAATACGATAGGACAATGAAAAAAAAAACACAATTTATTCACAGAACACTCTGTTAAAGTCGGGAGAAACGAGAGAATGAGTAATGGAAATGGAAAGTATTAAATAAAAGGAAAAATGTAATAAAAACATCCGTAAAAAAGTTTAATGGCTCTTACATTTTTAATTTCCTTAGTTCAAGAATCTTTGTCATTTTTAATCTAAAACCCTCAGAAGAAGGGACTAAAATTGAAATTGTACGAGTATCACGTTTTCTATATTATACTCGACTGGCTCGGTGGAACAGTGGTTAGTGACCCAGGTTCACTACATATACCGGTTCGATTCCCTCCCGGGAAATATATTTGTGTGACGGATATCGGGGTTTGTTCCGTGTCTAGGAGTGTTATTAAATATATTAAAGTATGTTAGTGTATCCACTGTTGGTTCTGATATCCGTAAGACAAATGCTTAAGCTACTTACTTCAGATCAATGTATGTTATGTTATGTCATATTTTATTTTATTTTTATTTATTTATGCACATGTTTTAACGAAATAATAAAACGAATAAAAGACAGCGAAAGTAGCTACATAGAAATATATCTTAAAGAGCCAATTTAAGGTTAATAAGCAAAAAATTTGGTCATTTGCATCTCAACCAAGGTCGATCTCGAAACGGTAGTATTTCCGCATCCGTTAACTTATCAAAATGTTAAGTTCTACAATCGGCCTTTAACATAAAGCAGGGCCTTAAGCATTTCGTTATTATTTCCTTATGGCTGTAAGAAACAAATTCCTTAATAATAATTTACGTAGAATGCGTTATTTCCGATGTGTACAGACGACAACTTACATTCACCAATATAAAATAATTCGTGTTGGTTTCCGGTCAACGGCAAACTTGTAAAATAACATTCAAGTTCATAAACTAAAATAAATAAAGGTACTTTAATATTTCCGTCACTATTTTCCGGGCATTTCCATGAACCCATTAGCGGCCGAATGCTGAAACGTGATAAAATATGTATTCAACTTGCACTCACACTCATACTCGATTGACAAGGTGGGTTATAATGCTTTTTTGATAGTTTTGTATTTTAAACCTACTTTGTCATCTGGGTAGTAAGCGAATAATTACTTATATCGGTTTTATTACTATTCGGCTATATCAAACCAAATTAATTTTATTGCACTTTATCACTTTATGTCTAGTTATTACTTTACATTACTCGAAGGGTGCTTCAAATGACGCGATTCTTGTGGACGACCACATTTGATTTTGTTGAAAAGTTTTTCTTATCAAGTCGAATAAGAAGAATACATGCCTAGTTAAAACCAACAACTGAAACAGAAGTGAATACACATCGCTCCAACACAGCTCTTGATAGTTGCGTGTCGATTTCGTTCGTATGTAAAGTGCATGTTCGCTCTACTAAAATGGATGAAGACAAGATGATAGGCATAGAGCTATTACGACTTAACTGGTTAAGAGATCACTTACAAAACTAGTAGGTAGAGCTGTTTTTGCCCGCATTGGTGGCAATGTCGTGCGACCCGCATTCCGTGTCACACCTCATCCAAGCCGCCGTTTATCATAATTATGTCACAGTGAAGGCAAATTGGACGATCTAGAAATAAATGTCAGGTAGCACACGTAGGTCTAAACCTGGGCTGAGTAGGTTAAGCACTTTTGCTGCTTTCTACCTATCTAATTATAACCCTTTATCGGACAGAGGGAAATTCCCACTAATGAAAATGAATTGTAACTGTTAGAGGGAGCTTCATTCATATCGGTGCAGCAAATCTGGACTATGCTTGCATTAATCTTCAACTTGTATTACAGTATTACACATATCAAAAATGAACACCGAGTTAGAGGGTTCTACCAAAATGCACCATCACCAAATGCAACATAGATCCACTTAAAATTAAAGACCACAGGAACCATATAAACTGACCAGGAAATATATATATCTACGGGCCGAAATGTTCTCCTGTGTTTCAGATAATCACTGTAAAACACGTTTTGTCAATAATAGTGCATAGTAGCTTAGACCCATTTTGTACTTGTTCCGTAGTATTATTATATGTAGGTGTAGCGCGAAAGGTTCTTTCATTCCCACTAGTTCTACTACGCAGTTCCACTACCATACATTTAGTGGGACTAAATGAACTAAAATGAACTTACTTACTTTAGTGGGACTAAATGTACTCGACAGCATAGTGAAACCAGTGGGAATGAACCGCGCGAAACGGAACCTATTTATTTGGTAGTGAAGAAACATCATCAGCCCATATACGTCCCCACTGCTGGGGCACGGGCCTACCCTAAACTAGGATGATAATCTTCTTCTTCTTATCGTATGGTTGATGAACAACCTGGTGTCAGGGTTTTTAAACCGCCCGTAGGCCCCTGACATGGCTTCACACACCGTTGAAAAATTTCTCAGGTGTACTGGTTCCCTCACGATGTTTTCCTTCATCGTTAAAGCGTCGAATGATGATACATATGAATTTGAAATTTGAAAAACATATTGGTAGGTACCTGGCGGGGTTTGAACTGGCGACCTCTCGCATGGCAAGCAACGACCTTAACCACTAGGCCATCGACGCTTAGGGCGATAATGAAGAAACCTTACTGTGTAATTTCAAATCTAGTTTACACAGGCATCATCAGGGCTGCTAATTGTCCTCTCAATCCCGACAATTATGTTCCACGTGGCTCCGCCTGAACTCTCAAAGGGTCCGACCGCGACGCAAATTGGATTTCGAATTCACCAACGCAATTAGTGCTTTTGTTTCATCTAATAATGCTGGCAGGTTGAAGACATTGTGCAGTATTCGTAAAGGAGGCATTAACATATGGTTCGGCGTACCTCTTTTATACAACAATATAATGCAATGCATTAGTTATTTAACTCGAGATAAATAATCATTTGAAATAAATTACAATAATAATACCCGATTTACTACATACAATATGGTATGTAGTGGGCTCGTTGCAAGTGCAAGTTGGATATGCGTGGGACCTGCACTTAAATTTTTATTTTAGTTTATTTGTTTATTATCACACTTGAATAATGGAACTGTAAATAGCTCTAAAATTAGTCGTTATGGGTCTACACGCGACATTAGGAGTAGCAAATATAATTTTAGTGTTATGGAACACGAAAGTCTAAATATCATTAAATCTAATGAAACGCGATAGTCTTAAATCATATATTTTACCGAAAGACGTAAATTGAGCAATTACATAAAATGTATACGTTAATAATACATACCTTGGTCATTCATGATTTACTTAGAAAGTGGATCAACTTACGATTCTTATTATTTTCCGGTGACATCCAAAAAAATAAACTAACTGGCGGTTAATTTTAAGTGTTTAATTTATTTGTTCTAATTTTATTGTTTTTTTACCATTTAACGGTTCTAACAAACATTGGCTATAAATATCGTCTTGACATTTCTTTGTGCTTTTTTTTCTATAGTAGTCTAGTTGTTTAATAGGTTCCGTTTAAATTATCACACTTGAATAATGGAACTGTTAATAGCTGTTGAAGAAATAGTAAATGGAATTATTACTTTTTCATGACTCTTGTTTTAAATCAGCTATCCTTACTTCCTTACTAATATTATAAATCCGAAAGTAACTCTGTCTGTCTGTTACGCATTCACGCATAGAGAACTGGACCGATTTAAATGAAATTTGGTACAGATAAAGTCTAGAGCCTAGAAAAAGTTATAGGCTACTTTTTAACCGACTGCGCTATAAGGAAGTAATCTTTTACCCGTTAAACGTCTCTACGCGGACGAAGTCGCGGGCGGAAAGCTAGTATATAATAAATTTAGTATTTATTATATAGCATTCATCGAAAATTTAAGATGAGGTCTGTATTATACAGCTGAATTACTAATTTAGATCTTTGACCTTCTAAGTTTGTGTCCGCGCCACAACCCGACATACCTACCTGGAAATTTGTTGAGAAGTCTATAAACTACGCAGCAAAAGTAAAAGTTAGACATTACTGCTATTGTTTTTACGATGTTTTATGTCTTTTTGAGGGGCTAATGACGTATTGGATTTTAAATACGTGAATTTGCGACACTTACAATAATTGTCACAATGTCAACTAAAACAATGTTTTTTGAGTTAAATGTGCTTCAGTGAACTTACTAAGTCACTAGTACTAAAGGATATGCCTAAGCTTAGTGTGATAGTATGTTTATATGTAGCGTTTGTGAAATTTACAACATTGTTTAAGGATGAGAGCCATCCGCTCCCCTATTCCGGTGATGATGACGAGGCTACTCCAAGCCACCATCGTAAGTCAGTCAGGAAAACTAAAATATGAAATAAATGCAAAAAATATTTGCGGTTTTAAATAAACAATGTTGATAAAAAAAAACAAATTCGTAAATACAACACAATAATTTGAGTACATATTGCCATTTATTTATCAATTTACTTGATTACGAAATAATTTTACTTAAATTACAACATTAAGTAATACTCGTGTTAAAATAAACATGATGTTACTATGTGGTGTGTAGTGTGCCCGAGATCTCTACTTATCTATAGTTCACTATATATACAAACAACAATATTGTTATATACTATCAAATTCATAAGTTTAAACACCCACTTTACCCGTCAGCTGATCATAATGACGGCACAATGTTATCACTGGGCGGCTTATCTGATTGGTAAACTTACTATCGGATAGCCACCTACAGTCTTGATAACATTCGTCAAAATAAATAACAAACCGCATTTACGAAAGATAGCCTTGCACGTTTGTTTGGTATCTAATTGATCGCGTCTTTTCATCATAATCATCAGCCCATATACGTCCCCACTGCTAGGGCACGGGCCACCTTAAACTAGGGCGACCCTACCCTAAACGAGGGCCTTAGTCGACCACGCTGGCCAAGTGCGGGTTGGTCGACTACACAACCTAAGAATTTCTTCTTAGGTGTGCAGGTTTCCTCACAATGTTTTCCTTCACCGTTAAAGCGTCGAATGATGGTACATATGAATTTCAAATTTGAAAAACACATTGGTACCTGGCAGGGTTTGAACTGGCGACCTCTCGCATGGCAAGCAACGACCTTAACCACTCGGCTATCGACGTTTTTTTTTTTCACTTCTTTTGTACCGGGGAAATTGTACCGGGTTTAAATAGGTGAGTACTCTACCATAATCGGTACTACTACAATATTATGTTCGAAAGTAAATATGCTTGTCTGTGCGTGTACCGGGTTTAAATGAATACACCCATTTTAATGCAAAAGTGCAGCACGTATAGCCTAGTAAAAAAGGACATCTAGGCTATATTTGAACCGACCATTATTATGATCGAACTACTTTAGGGTTGAGAGCCATCCGCTCCCTCGCAAGTCCGGAGATGATGACAAGGTTACTCCAAGCCGTCGGAAATATATTCAGTTAGAAAAAAAAAAGCGGTGAACGACTTAACATTAATAGTGTCGCAGGCGTAAAGAGGAAGAGAAAACAGTACCAAATATATATTTTGACCAAATTTTCATCCAACTCAGCTCAATTTCTAATTTCAGTTAAAGTACATAAAGAAGTTCAATGCTAAGAAACTTCTCTAAAACGTCTACTAAACCTATTAGTACCTCCTAGTTTATTCATGATTAAATATCCTCTACATAATTATAAGTTACGCTAGTATTTAATATAGACACTTCTACAAGACCTTTCTCGATAATTGCTTTGTATTGTAGACTTGTCTGGTAAAAACTACTAGCCTCTGTATTTATAAGTTCAAAAGGAAGTTATTTATTCGTAGACTGTAGGTAGGGTTTACAAATAACTTGACCTTCTTAGGATATAAGGGATACTTTTATTTCACATTTTTTATTGATATGTAGTTTTTAAATGATCTGGAAATAAATTTTCGCATTTTTACAAACAGCATAAATGTTGATAGGAATAGCTCAAGATCTGTTTTTTGTATTGTTTATTATTATTGACAATAGGAATAACGTATAATACACTAGTAGTTATCTTAGTTTCTTTTCCCCTAAGTTCTTTTTGAAAAAACGAAAACTATTTAGGTGCTTGTCAATGTTAACCTAACATACAACATAATCTCAAAAAAATAATACTATACATATAATAATATCTAATTGTGCATCTAAAAGAACATAAAACCAATATAGAATCAGCTTAGTACAAATTTAAGCCCACTTCAGTATTTTTTTAGTACAATTGATCATAACCCGTTTTGCGTGAGTCCAAATATTTTAAACAGTACATTTGGCCGCCCCATTCGCGTGATCAAAGGGTACCGCCGATACACAGGGTGCTATTATTAGAACAAACGCTCCACAATTACCGACTATTTGCTGGATCTAGATTAATGTAGGCTGTGAACGTTCACAAACACCCTACGGGGGTTTTCGTTTAATTGTACGTACTATGACGTCACTATGTGTAGCGTAGGCGAAAAGTGGAATAAATTGAAACGGTAGAGTGGTTAATTATCTTTGTACATGCCAAATCCAGTATATTATATGCAGAACCGGCTGTATGTACACTATATACTAATATGTATTATAAATGCGTCTGTATGTCGTATACAAAAGTCTGTAAGTGTTGCACTTTCACGACTAATGCTATAGAACCGATTTGAATAGGTCCATAGATAGTCTAGCCAGAATACTAGATCCTAAGAAATTATATGGGCTGTTTTGACCAACTTCGCTTAAAGACAGTAGTGATTTGTTCGATAAATGACTTAACGCTGACGGAAAGCTGAAATAAATGAAGAAGATGCTAATTACAAGCGTACAGTCTACCGCATAAATTATATCCTCGCGATAAAAGGTCTAAACACCTTTGGGATGAGAGCCATCTCCGCTCCCCCGCAATTCTGGCGACGAGGCTACTTCAAGCCATCATCTTATGTCAGTTAGGAAAAAAAAACGATAACAGGTGCTGCATTTGCGCGTCTCCTTATTACAATAACAAAAGACAGTCAACATCGAATCACAATAAAAACATTCCATCCGAAACGAAATCGAACAGAAACAAAAGCTGCACGTGACGAATGAGAGCCTTGATCGAAGAAAAAAATTACAAACGAGGTCGCGTGGCGTGGACCGAATAACGTAACCGATCGAGACTCACGCGAAGCGAGAAATACGAACCATACCGTTGCGGACGCGAATGTGGATTTGACATAGCCAAAATTTTTTTTGGCGGCCGATACCATTTGTCTTACCGACCAGGACTACCAAGAGTGCAGAGACCAGGAATTTGTCACGATAAAGAGAAATCCATAGCCTTTCATCTTCGCTATGATGGTGCAAAGGATAATCAGGACAGGTAACAAGATGAGTTCACTCCACCTGATGGTAAGCGGTAATGAGATTCATAATATATGAAGTCAACAGGCACAATAGACCTCAAGACCTTAAATGCCGTTTCACGCCCCGCCTGAAGAGCCCGGATATTCGTAGTTAAATATCACAGTGATAATTGTTTTTTGTATGACAAGCAAACAAATTTTGTTTGACAGACAGAGTTATGAATTAAAAACAGGGAACCTTTAAAATATTTCATAGACTTTCTTATATCGTTACAGCACAAAAAAACCGTTAATGTAATACTTGTTGGCACAGGCGCGCGTGCTAGGCTACAAAGCGTAGTTTCAGTATGTACAAACTTGCCTCGCTGTTCTTTACTCTACTGTGTCAAATACTAAGTTACGAGCTAGTCAAACAAAGAAAACTAGGTACATTAGTATTTTCTTATCGCGGAAAACCAGTTCCGATTGATAGTAGCACCCTTATTCAGCCATAAAATCCAGGCGCGCCACGCCTCAAAGCAAACTTTTAAGGATACTTGGATCCTTGCAAAGTCTAGAAGTACCAGGCGAGCATAACCGCGATGGAGTGTGCCTTACCGGTCGTGCGTACATACAAAGCAGGTCTGCCTAAAGCCGAACTGCATGACGTAAGCGCCGATGCTGTGTGCGCGCCGCCTACGTGACCGGTTGTGCAAGTGTGCACGGTTGCAAAAACCTCCGCAGCTGCTATGTTCTCCTGGTACCTCAGGGCGTTATGAACACATTTGATAGACGTAAAAATATTTTAATTTAAATAAATTATCTTATTAATTTGTACCATTAATATTCGCTAAACGTATCCTTGACTGCAATCAGCAAAGGTCCTGACTAAAAAAGCTATCGATATAAAAACGAAATAAGTACCGTTTGAAATGAAAGCAGATGTATGTAATCACCAACAATTTCGAGGTTTCAAGTTATACCGCCAGTAATAAGCAATTAACTTGAAGTAGGTTATTTCAATCAATAATGTCGCGTCCGATAATACAGGATACCAAAGAAAGAGCCATAAAGTGGAAAGTATTCAAGGCTTATCATTACCCGTATTCTGCTAATGCGCAATTTGTATCCGGTGGCAATAAAACACAATGCATTAAACAAATTGCCTTTCTAATTACCAACGTAAACACCAACTCTCATCAAAACCACAACAGCCTTAGATAATATTAATAAACATAAAACTTAACAAGTGCCTTTGCAAGGTGTCACGTGTAATAATCTGCTCACTTATTAAGTTACCACAATTGTATTTATACTAGGTAACCGCAAATAAATTAGTTGATTAATCAAGAACATACAGTAACGCTGAATTATAAATTTAGCACTAAAAATATAGTAAAAGTTACTCATGACAGACGTGCCTAAAAATTAACTAAAATTCAGTTTCATTGACTGGCTCGGTGGAACAGTAGTACGGTTCCAAGGGTAGTCGGTTAGATTTTCACCCGGGACAAATATTTGTGTGACGAACATCGGTGTTTGTTCCGTAACTGAACTATATCTGTAACTCAAGTGCTTAATGAATAAGATCAATGTATGTGACGTTGTGAAATTCATTATTATCAAATACACAAACACCTGCAGAATTGAGCAGCGGGATCCTATGCTACAAGCATCTAATTTAAAAACAAATAAACATACGTTGACATGATTGCCTTACCGGAGTCATCAAACGGATGACGCGTATTCGCGTGATGGCTTAATAAATAATGTATGTTGGTTCTGGAATCATTTACATCGCCGTTGCGGTTGCAAATAAACAATAGATCGGCTGTTATGTAACTTGTGGCCTTGGTTAGGTAACTAACGGAAGAAAATACAAGTAAAGTTCGTTACTTAGCTAAGACTAGCTGTGCCAGCGACTTCGTCCGCGTTTTCCCCCGGATTTTACACATTTCCCATTGTTTCTTTGCTTCTATTGGTCGCAGCGTGATGTTATATAGAAACTTAAAACCTTCCTCAATAAATATTCTACCCAACACAACTTTTTTTTAATAAGTGCGAAATTCGACACTACTACTTTTTTGTTTGCTTTAGAAACGACAAAACTAATAGGCTCCGAATGTGTTTGTAGCTTTGTATTTTGATTAATAAATATAAATGACAATAACACTGCAATTGTCCTCCCTCAAGTAAACCCTCCATTATCCTCAAGTAAAATAAAACCGTTTAAAAATCTAAACAAATATTAACGACGCTAAAGTGCATCGGCCAAATAGAACTTAAAGTTATACAACTAGATAATACTTGCCGATTTGAGCATCATTTGCACACTTATGTCTTCTTTACCAATCTAAAACTCTTGAGCTACACTATACGATTGAGAAGCAATCAGAGCCTCCACTGTATTATTCTAAGCGACGGCAAATGCGTGATTCGCTATGCAAATTGTTGCAAATGTCGGCAAAAACCGGAAAGCTCGGCGCATGAAAACGTCGCATTTCCACGGACCGGGACTGGTCACTTAGCTTTTATTAATAATGGGTTAGTAAACAACTAACCAGTTGTTTCCTCCGCTTAGAAAGTGGCGGTTCATGGCGGTTTGAATGGCGTTCTGTAAACATACTATGTTTTCGTTGTCGCACACGTGTGGAATACTTGGAGCGTCTTTGAAGCAAGACATAGTATAGAATAGAATATATTTATTTGCAACATGTTATTAAGTTAAAGTACAAATAAATGTATGTACATTATCTTGTAAAGTGTTGTGCAAAACTTCTATAACTAAGAAAACGAAAGAAATATTAAACATTGCTGGGAAACAAATAGAAAAATGGGAAAACTTATTAAAACTATTTAGTTAGAGCCTCAAAGGCGGTGAGCAATAATTTACTGACAAAATGTTAGAAGTCTTGTGCGTATTTGGTCGGATGTAAATTTGTGATATTTTACGTTAAATATGTATCAATTTGAAGAGTACAATGTAGTATTTAATTGCTGCAGCTTAGCTAATCGGTTTCTAACGTCATTCCCTTTCCCAGAAGCTCGGTACAAAGGTGAAATTCCCATCAAAACGTCATATACACGTGCCCCGATGAAATATTGCTTCAAAAGATTTAATTATAAGGTTTGACGTTAATTAACCTTCAATTAATGCTAATTGCTTCATTAAGATGGCGTGCAGCATTTGCATAAGACGAGTAGAGTGTGCGTGAGTTCGTCACAAGTCAGAAACACATCAGAATACTTATTTATCTTATGTACTGGCATTTATATGAAATGTAATTATAATTTACATAATTTTATTTGCCTCCGCTGCGTTAAATAGTAAGTTAACTGCTCTTTCAGTTAGATAACAAAGTACCATTTAATATTAATATCTTTGTGTCTATTAGGTAGAGAAATGTTACTACCGGTCTCTGGATAATTTCAGGCCTATAGGCTATAACAAAAGTCGTAAGTTTTAACCTGTACCTATTGTACTTAATATGTATATCAATATTATTACTGAGGATTGCCATTATACATTCGGTACATAATTAGAATGATAAATAAAAGTTCAGTTGATAAAATACTTAAGTTGTGTGTAACCTTTATCTTTTCTATATTCAAAGATTGTTTTACTAAAGATTCAGTATTCGTCGTAAAACATTAAAAAATAATTAATCCATACTTATAAGTGCAGTAATTTGACATACCGATTTCATATTAACATATTAGCGGATGTACAAAAGGATGTGAGCTAATAGAACATAATAGCGAACAAATGACATGATAGTGATGTCATAACTTATCAAACATTGCCTTAAAGTGCTTAAATGGCGATATCAATTCACAAACATAGACTCGGCCGAGCGAACTTAACAATTGTTTTTATCTTAACCAATAGCCTTTCTCGGATCAGAGACTATCTGAATACCATTTTTCATTTAATTTGGTTCAGTAGTCCTCCGTGAAAGCTCAAAAAACACACACATATACAGAGTTACTTTCGCATTCATTATATTAGTAAAGATGCTGTATCTTTCCAAGCCTGATGCACCACAGAGCTATGATGCAGCAGAGCTATGACGTCACAGATGCAGCAGAGCTATGACGTCACGGATGCAGCAGAGCGTGGCAGCCTCAAGGGCCGCATATCGCATCATCGTAGACCTTCGCGGGCACTCGACTTAACTTGTGTAAGGTCCACACTAAGTTCACTTTAGGGATGAGAGCCATCCGCTCCCCCGCAAGTCCGGTGATGACGACCAAGCCATCATCTTAAGTAGGTATGTAAGGAAAAAAAAACTAGGCTCAGTGAGCTTGGCTTGGCTTCATGTACAATAGGGTAGTTTCCTAAGTCTCATTTGACATGCAATTTCACAATTAACTGTAAGATATAGTTAAATCAATAACATTAGTGAAACCGAAATAAAAATGTCTAACGAAATGAGACAATAATTAAAAGTTGGGTGGGAAAGTCCTTTAACAAAGTGCGAAGATTCTTCAAAATACTATGCCATCTTATAAACTACAAAATTAGTAATAACTTTCACAATGAAAATGTATTCTAACTATGTATCAGGCGCATGCAGAATGAGTAGCAGACGAAACACCGCAAACTGGGAGCTGCTCGCTGGTCCTTTAGGTGAGCGGCTTATGCGGTCACTTTCTAGAAGCATTTAAGCAGGCCTTCAGGGTAAGTGCGACAGGCTCAATATGGTCTATTGTGCCTGTCGACCTCATATTTGGATCTCACTACCGCTTACCATCAGGTGGAGTCAGGTCATCTTGTTAGCCTATAAAAACTCATTTGCTGGGGACGTAGGTATATGAGCTATATCACAATGCCTAGACAGTATTTCAGTCTCCATACAGATTCTTGCTGCACCAGATCCGTGACGTCACGGATGCACCAGCCCGTGGCAGCCTCGCCGCGTCGCGCGTCACGGCAGACCTTCGCGGCCACTCGACTTATCTTGCACTAGTTGAGCCAGCGACTTCGTCCGCGTGGAAAGGAGATTTTGGCCAGCATTTTTTATAAAAAATGCCCTGCAAGTGCTGAATGACGCGTGGCCAGCCAACGCGCCCCGTCTTTCCCCCCGTTTTTTTACACATTTTCCACTGTTTTTTCGCTCCTGTTGTTTGCAGCGTGATGTTATGTAGCCTAACTATTCCTCAATTCATCTAAATATATATACATCCCACTAATATTATAAATGTGAAAGATTGTACGTGTGGATGGATGTTTGTTACTCTTTCAAGCAAATACTACTGAACCGATAACGATGAAATTTGGTATGCAGGTAGCTGAACACATAGGCTACTTTTTATCGGAAAGCCAGTCCAAATATATAACAGGAAAAACTGACTGACTGACATATCAACGCACAGCCTAAACGGCTAAACGTAGGGCACTTAAAATTTGAGGTGTTGTAGAGAAGCACTAATAAAGGAATTTCCAAAATTCCCACGGGAACGGGAATTAGCGGGAATATCCTATTGCATTAAAAATCTAAACCTCTTAAGTTAGACGCTTGAAATTTGACAGGCAGGTACCTCGGTACACTTAAGGGAAAGGGAGTTAGCGGAAAAAAACATTTTGTATGTAAAATCATGTAATCCACGCGAACAAAGTCGCGGGCACAGCTAGAGTTTTATAAAACACAAAAAGATTTTTTCAATTCGGACCAGTACTTCCTGAGATGAGCGCGTTCACTCTAACAAACAAACAAACAAACCCTTCAGCTTTATAATAATGTCGCGCGTCAGAGTAGACCTTCGGACTACTCTCGACTTATCTTGCATTACTCGTTGCGAGCCTGTTGCGTGCCTTACGTTATGCACATGCACTTACATTACACTTACGCGGTGTAAATGCACTTGGTCGGATGTAGGCATCGGTGCATGTTGCACTAATACGAAATGTGAATTGAGTGTTACGTGCCTGTAATAACTTGGAGTCAATTCGTAAATGGCGATTACAACGTTGGTGTATTTGAGTTTATCTTACTTGTTAGGATTACGTACAGTCAGCCAAGAAAGTGGTCTACCACTTTTGACAAAAGTTTCTATAACGATCGCTAAGGTTGAAAAGTCACTGACACAATCTCATTGTCCGCCAGGGAAGATTGACCTTGTTGTTTCAACGAATCTAAATAGTAGGGTAGACCACATTTTTGCCTGACTGTACGTACATAAAGTGTTAAAGCGACCTTCTATTTAAGAAGCCTCTATCCGTCTTGCACCAAGATCAATTATTGATTTTCTATTGTTAATATTTGGTTGAAGAATCTTACGCATGTGGTATTAGGTCCGTCCTAGATTAAAAAAAATGTAAATTGTATTTAGTCCGACATTTAGATTTTGAAAAATTTTAGGCATTTATTTTTGCTGTGAATTGGGGAGTCGGGGCTATCTGCGTCATAGTGTGCATAATACGTAGTCAAGAGTCGTGACATTTGAACTCCAACAATATTTTTTCGTTTATGTTCATAAGCCTAACGGAATATAATTAAAATTTTGTCTACACCCCCTATTGTCTATTATTTGAACTCGCACGACAGACAAACGCGAGTTACATTCTTAAAATCCGTTCATTCCAAAGATTACTGCTCTGTAATATAATTTTGATTATATAGATGAGAGATTATAAACAAACTAAGCACTTATGTTACCAACTCGACATTGAAACTATTAGAAGAAAATTAGCAACGTCCAGACATGGCAATAACAGTGTATTAGTAATATTGTTAGCGCCGATTCTATGTACATATCGCGATTTCTTGTTAATTCGACAGACATGTGCCAATTACATATGCTGTTGACGGTGAATGAACATTATACTTTTGACTGGATCGATGGAGCAGTTAGTGATCCTGGTTGACAACCCCAAGGGTCGTGGGTTTGATTCCCACTCGGAACTAATATTTGTGTAATGATGAACACCGGTGTTTATTCCGTGCCTGGATGTGATATGTATCTATGTATGTATATCAGTTTCTGACGCCCATAATATACATAACAAGCTCTGCTTAGTTTGGGGTCAAATAACCGTGTGTGGAAATGTCCCAGAGATGTTTTTATCATTTTTTTGCCCGTTTTAATGTAACCATTGATTCCAAATTCTGTAATGACGGCCGCAAATCAGTTTTGCGGACATTTGCGGTCTAACGCTTGCTAGTATGGAGATTGGAAATCCGAAAACCGTTTCGGTAAGCCGCAAACAGGTGAAATTAAATGAGAAAAGGGAAAATTTGCAAATAAATTTCATCTAGTCAAAGCGACTGACATGTTGTAAGAGAATATTAAGTAAATATCTTCTTAGAACTATATTATGGCTTTAGAAGTCGATCTAAAAAGAAGATCAAGATGATGTGATGACATTTCCATCACATAAATGAAGGAAATATCGATCGTTTTTACCTCTGCTCTAATAATAACAGCACAATATGTGCAATTTTTTTACTATTCATCACACTATGTAATTAGGCAGTCACTTAGCAATAACGAATCAATTATGAAACAATGTGTAATGATAACAACACATTTGCTTTGCTATTCATCCCATAAATCAGTGCATAGTACAAAAAATGCAGAATAACAAGTCGCAGTAAGAAAAAAGTTAATTCTTAATCCATTGTGGTTAAGCGCATAAACACAATAGTGATTATTGTAGTTGGCGCCTGTTGCGTGATCTTTAACTATTACAGTATGTGGATTGATCGTTTAAAACTAATTCACATCATAGTGCTAATCAAATATCGTAACAGTGCTAATCCGACAACATCCTACGCCTAGATTCATCTGTAGCCGTACCATGAGTTAGCTATATATATTTTTTCCTAACTGACAAACGATGATGGCTTGGAGTAGCCTTAAAACTTACGTACGTTAAAAACCTATCGAATTGTTTTTTCATACAACCGATTTTAGTTCTTAGCGTTACCACTAGGTGCGCTGTACATGTTTTTCATAGACATATTTACATAGGCGATATCGAGTCTGTCACTTTTAAACTCATGGTAGCGCTACTGATCTCTATATAATAATCCGCAATACAACCCTTACCTGCCTTCATAATATCTGCTTCAGGTTCAATCGTGATGAGAAAATCCAAGAGTGAACGGAGCTGCATCGAAATCATTAAAAACAAAAGTGCTTAATTTTTATTTAACTGTTGATGATGATGGCTTGGAGTAGCCTCATGGCTCTCACACCTAAAACAAAAGTGTGTTTCGCAGATAGACATTGCCATTTCTCAATGACGGTCAGACTATAACGATAGACCTTAATCAATATTTTGCAATCAAAATGCATTGTCGAAGCAAGCAATGGACCTTGTGCCTTGGCCATCGCGAATCCAAAGTGAACGGTAATTATAGCAAAACTTAATACGTTCAAAATAAATTTAAACGTTGTAATGCACTTGATATTTAAATATAATAACGTAAATAAACCCTAATTGGGGACACTTTGATAGGACGCCGAGGTATTGAACGATTAATATATGAGCAATAATTTTTTCTTTAATTATAAACAAGTAGGTTTTTGTAGCCGAATTCGCGTGCCCTTCGTGATATAATTAATGCAAGCATTTAAGATTACGTCATTATAGAAATTACACTAGCTTTTGGCCAGTGACTCCGTTCGCATGTAGCCGTTAATCGTGTAGAACCAAAGGCCTTCTCACACTCTAGCTAGACTATCTGTGTAACGAATTTCATACAAATCGGTTCAGTAGATTTTCTTGAAAGCGCGTCACATAGACAGGGTTTCTTTCGCATTTATAATATTGGTAAGAATTCAAATTGATAGTAAGGCTAAAATTCACAAATGTCTACAACTACACAAAACGCTGGTGAATCGCAAATTGATTGGTAATTTGCTAGATCAAATGTCAAGTGGTTGCAATAAACGTCTAAAATGTAATCAATCTTGTCCAATAAAGTGTTAAAGAAAAAAAGTATCCAATGATTTTATATTCAATTTCGAAAGTCAAATAACTTGCTCGTTCTCTCACTACGGAGTACTGAAATGAATCTAATTGGTGTAGAGACCGGTTTAGAAAATTGTCAATAATAAATAAAGCATTGAAGTTTTACTAGTAACTATTATGGTGGTACACCGATTATCGAATTATGCTAAAATATTCACGAAAGCAAGTAATCTTAAACTTTCATGGTTACACACATAAGAAAACTGAAACTGTCCGGGATATATCGGGAGCTCATTAAAACAAACAACATGCTAAATATCCCGGACAGCTTTCTAACATAAGTAATCTTCTTTGGTATCCGTATAAAAGTACAGGTAAATATAAAAACATCTAGTGGACTTTGAACCAAAAGATTTTAATAACACTTACACTTTTTTACATCAACATTGAGTTCTTGGTTAATTGGAGCGAAACACGTTGAAATATTATATTCGCAATTTATTTTTTAATTACACCAATCACATACAGGCATTTAATTACCTAGGCAGATAAAAAAGTGTACTCGTATTATAATTAGATGTCTAGATTATGTTCCTGAGGAATCTTCTAAAGTGCAGTTACATAACAATTAATGCATACATTTTTGATTAATATTTATGGTAATGAAGAAAACCAGATCAAATGTGTGCATAAACATAGGTGCACTCTCTATTTCCTGACTCTCATAGTTAAGCACCACCGGCTTAACGGCCTCGTAAACTTATCCTTACTAATATTATAAATCCGAAAGTAACTCTGTCTGTCTGTCTACGCTTTCACGCATAAATGAAATTTGGTACAGATATAGTCCAGAGCCTAGGAAAGGTTATAGGCTATTTTTTTAACCGACTGCGCTTTAACGAAGTAATGTTTTACCCGTTAAACGTCTCTACGCGGACGGAGTCGCGGGCGGAAAGCTAGTCTATATATATGTTACGGCTCAAACCCGAAGCGCGGCTGCACCTAGTTTTAGCCGGTTAGAGCTAGGTGCAGCCACTTACTCCTGGCTAAACCTAGGTAGTTTTAGCCAGGAGTAAGTGGCTACATTTATAATATTAGTAAGGATGGTGGAGCCGGTGCTTTCGGGTAAAATAAATAAAATAAATATAAATATGTTGTTAGATAGAACTAGATCCTAGTTCTAACCTAGTCTAGTGTAGCCGCACTTCGGGTATTAGCCGTAACATATATACGATTCCGATTAGTGCTTAGTTATTTGCTTAGTTAAGGATAAGACAGCGGTGTGTAAATACGTGCCAAAAAAAAACCAACGAGTCAGCTTCTATGATAAGTCAAACTATCCATAATCGTTTGAAGATTATGGAATATATGATTTCCACCACCTTAATCTATCTCAATGAAGTTTACTCGACCCGCGTAGACTATACACAAGTGTTACCTAACCAATTGTCAAGTTCATTCACGAGATAAGAATGCGAGAAAATGTTTATTTATACTATTAAAATAAATAAATAAATATCTGGGACATTTCCACACACGGCCATCTGACCCCAAACTAAGCAGAGCTTGTACAATGGGCGTCAGAGACTGATATACATACATATATATTTATAAATACATACTTAAATACATAATCACACCCAGATATGGAACAAACACCGATGTTCATCACACAAATATTTGTCCCGAGTGGGAATCCAACCCACGACTCTCGGAACCGCCAGCCAGGGTCACTAACCACTGTTCCACCGAGCCAGTCCACTATTATGTTTATATTCGGTCATATTCTCTATGAAAACAAGTACGACCTTGGCAAGAGCGTAAATAAAATTCTTAACGCACCACACGAATGCATGCGCATAATCGCTTATTATAAAACTTATTATAACCAATGCATTTACTTGATTATGTGCGAAATTAACTCGTAACCACTATTATTCATGACCGTTTACGCTTTTAAGTTATATTTAATGCTAATTCAAGTACTATTAAATGTGATATATTTAATCGGTAAGTCGTTTTGCTCAATTATCCGTTGGAGCCATCGTAAATTCTATGGTTATCCTAGTTGTTGTTATTCATAGTCTTGATTGATTTTATCGTCTTACCAGCGTCTTCGTACGCATGAAGCTAGTTGTATTGTTTGCTCGTGCATAGTTCTAAGTACCGTTTTAACCATTTAAACGTACACCATATAAAGAATCTACTTGCCAATATTCAAGTTTGTAAGTTCAAGACCTTTTTAAGATTTCGTGATGCCAAAAATCAGTGAGTCGGATATTATATTAAAAATAGTTGTTTCTTTTACTTTACTTGATCCGCGTAAACTATACACAAGTGTTACCTAACCAATAGTCAAGTTCATTCTATTATTCATTATTCATTCATTCAAATGTTGGTCACATACTGGCTTACAGTTTCCCAAAGCGTCAGTATTGTGTCAAACTTAATACTAAATTACATGTCAGATATAAATAATTTCAATCCATTCTTCCAATACATTCACGAGATAAGAATGCGAGAAAATGTTTATTTATACTATTACTAGCTTTCCGCCCGCGACTTCTTCCGCGTGTATGTATGTATGTATGTATGTAGTTGTTTCTTCTATTCGGAACGAACGCAAAGCCATCTCGATCTGTGAATTTCGGCTAATCTCGCATATAAATGTCCGACTTATATTTGGTTAGGACAACCTGTAATAAATAAAGTCGTACTTGTTATTGTTGATTTTGACATTTGGCAAACTAAAAGTATATAATGTAACAGGTCGTGCCAGAACATCAATCACTCGCTATCAAAGTGCTATTAACGAAAGAATAATTAATTGGGTACAGTTCTTTGTAACAAGTGATAAATCCATGTCGCGTCTAACTGAGGGTTTCAATTGATAATAATAGGCATTGTCAAATTAACTTATGTCTATGATGATTAATTATGACTAAGAATTATACAAATGTAAAGTCTGGCTCGTTGGATAAACGTACTATAGTGTAAAGTGTTGTCATTATATAACTTTTACAAAAAGTTTGCCAAAATGTTGTGAAAAGCCTTTTTACTCAGTGCGAATCATCTCTAGCGAGTAAATTCATACTTAGCCAGTTGCCACTCGACTCCAATTAGGACCGCCATCTACAACTTTTGGCAACCAAAACAAGACGCGTGAAAACCCCGGATCTTGGAGCTCAGAAACTGGACATGTTAATAGGTTTCTTTTTAATGACAGTGTTATAAAAAACAGTTGAAGATTTCATGTTGCTGGCAGCCCAAAACATATTTTTTTTAATATCCGGGCTACAAATGAAACTCCACCTGGACTCTTCCCAGGCCACAAATCCAGGGAATCCCGGACGGAAGGCAACCCTCAACGCATAATGTCTTTTCCTTTCTCGGAAATAATGAGTCTAAATGGCTGTTGACAAACTTTCGTCTCTACCTCAAACGACGCTGCCTCGACAAATGTTTGCGTCGCCTCAGACACGGATGACTGACAAACAATGACATTTCTATAGCCTTTTTCCCAGTGGCAATGCGTGAACAATGCGAATGAATATCTTTTTCTAGATATAAAAAAAACTCGTCAAAGAATGATTGTCTTTGATGATGATGATGATAACATCATTAAGAAAGTCGGGCCTTGGCGAAAATTTATTTACCACATCGTTATACGAGTGTTGTTATTGTATGAATTAAAACATATACACAGACGTATATGTATATAGAATAAATCTATAGGAATACATATTCGAAAGTATGTTTGTTTCTTTTTTTTTTCAAGCAGCGTTGCTGAAACTTTTTCAACCCACTGCGCCAAATTTTTCACGCGACAAAATGCTTAACTAGAACAAAGTCGCCAGCAGAAGGCAATATTTCATAAATCCTTTTCAGTAAGTATAGCTTCTATTATGCTCTGCCCCACCATTAGCTGATTTATGCAACAATTAGTGCATGGATCTGGCACTATGCCAGCAAAATCACAAGGCATGGTTACAATGAAAGTCAGCTAATTCATGAAACTTCACAAAAATGCTGCATTTAATGCTTTTGCAGCTATGTTGCAAATATTACGAGATTAATAGATTGTTAAGAAACATTGTAACTTTTTACTGCTCTTGCCCGAGATTTAAAGCACATTTCATTAATCACGTCGAACATTACATTCTTATCGCATTCGATTAAAAAGTAACCAATCTGTTTACCGAATAACCTAATTTCTCCACAAGTTAGGTTATTCGGTAATCAGATTAGGCTTAAACGTGATGGCTTTGAGGAGCCTTGTCATCATCACCGGACTTGCGGGGTGGCGGTTGACTATCGCCTAAGTACGAGTATTGAAGCACGACTTCATCCGTGTGAAAATGGTTTATAGAAATAGCGTATAATGTACCTTGTAAAATTAGCTATGTATACGTGAAAGTCCCGTCGGAATTGGTGCAACCGTTTCGGAGATTAGCCAGTATAAACAGACAGACAGACAAACATGTTTTAAATTCTGATTTTGTTAGTACCCGATATACAATCAAATTTACTCGACATAAAGTCGTTATTTTAAAATTACAAACAGACAGTTAAATTTTATTTAGTTGATGAATGAATATAATAGCTGGTAGGTAATATTAAGCTGTATATAGAAGTTAAGCGGAATCTCCTAACACAGGTGCTTATGTGCTTAAAAGGAGATTCCAATCACTACCATTGTTTGTAAACCTATGAGATAACGAATAAAAGATTTATTTATTATATTATTAAGTACTCTACCAGAGTAAGGAAGCGGTAGGCTCTCACGGTAGTGACGTACAACTCCTGCACCGACGTACTGCACCTTGCATTATTAATGCACACAATGTGGCCGTTGCGCTTTGCCGTAATGCAGCCTACACATATCGATCCGAAAGGACATGATGGTCATACTGAGTTGCAAATGGAAATATAAAGCTTTCATATCAATAATTGATCAAAGTAAATAAAATGTAATTTTGAAATATTCAGTGCCAACGCTTGGTCGTGCGGTTTTCAGATATTTATAACGAAAAACAGTATTAATTCCTTTTTTATGATTTTCTAAAATAAAGAATTGATGAGCACATCAGAGTATGGTTCTTAATATACCATACCACATTTTATCCATTGCGCAAAAGACAAACCCAACCAAACATACACGTGACTCATATTAATTTGCTTTATTGTTTTAACAATAGAGCAAATTAGAATGAATCTTTGTATACAATTCATTTCTTTTTATATTGACTAAATAATTCATGCCCCAATCTAATACTACCTATGTAAGTACTTCATTAGGCTACTAAAGATTATACGGCGTCCATCACAATTCCGGCCGACTTCACTTAATCAAGTAGCCTTATACGCGAGCTTTACAACTCTAGTAATAAAGTTTGCATTGGTCGAGGCACCTGACTTAGCCACAGTGAAGTATGCAACAATTCATGTTATACAGTTCAAAGTTGTAATATAAATTTCAGATATATTTACATATAGAAATAAGTGGCGAGCATTTGGGGAGGCCTTTATCCAGCAGTGGGCTGATGATGATATTTACATACTAGCTTTCTCGACTCCGTCCGCGTAGAGACGTTTAACGGGTAAAACATTACTTTTTTATAGGGCAGTCGGTTAAAAAGCCTAGGTTATTTCCCAGGCTCTGGACTATATCTGTACCAAATTTCGTTAAATCGGTTCAGTACTCTATGCGTAATTGCGTAACAGACAGACAAAGTTACTTTCGTATTTATAATATAAGTAAGAAGCATTTGTAGACAGGACAAATATTATCGTTTAAAAAACGTACATATTATGTAACATTATGTTGTAGTCCCTACTGCTTACTTTGTCGGTATTCAGTAGCGGTACTATGAGTTGGCTATCGAAAACTTTCGTACGTTAAAAACCTATCGAGTTGTTTTTTTCATACGACCGATTTTAGTTCTTAGCGTGACCACCAGAGGCGCTGTACAAGTTTTTCATAGACATATTTACGTAGGCGATATCGAGTCCGTAACTTTTGAACTCATGGTAGAGCTACAGTTCATCAGTGGTGGAAGATAATACTTACCATAATATTCTATTGGTAGAGTTGTGGTTTCAGGGTACATAAGCCAATAATATTTTCAGGGTAAGTAAGCTTGGCCAGGGGAAAACGGTTCGTACAAACATTAATTTATTTACGCCAATGATTTAGGGCTGCTTTTTGATGACTCATAATTTTCTTTCGATGTAATATCGCTTACCGTACTCCCGTCTCCTGTGTCCCTAGTGCATCGCTCGTAATCTAGGCCAGTGGCGCTCGCCCTGCCTGGCTCTAGGCCTTTCAAGCGGCCTGCGACTTGACACGCCAAACCGGGAAGTAGGACGGACACAAAAAGACGGGAGTTTTCAGGTGTATGTAACACTCATAGACTACCTATTCGTAGTTCTCAATATGATAAGGCATGCTTACAATGAAAGTCTCCTGATTTGTAACAGTTTTCAAAAATACGGCATTTTATGCTGTTGTGGAGGTGTTGCCATTGTGAAAAATGACTAAGCCAACACTGTAATTTTTAGTAGCTTTTGTTTGACTGATGTAAAATGTCAGAAATACTTAAGTCTTTCTTACTTAAGTACCTAATTCTAAAGTTTAATTTTGAGTATAGACTTATCTATGCTCTACAGTAATCTCCCATTTGCCCTCACATCTCTCACCGTGCTTCCGTCTCCTGTGTCCCTAGTGCATCGCTCGTAATCTAGGCCAGTGGCGCTCGCCCTGCCTGGCTCTAGGCCTTTCAAGCGGCCTGCGACTTGACACGCCAAACCGGGAAGTAGGACGGACACAAAAAGACGGGAGTTTTTAGGTAAACTTGTTATGGTCCAAGATCCCAGAGCTGCCAGACATCACTTATTTTCTAATGGACAAAATATATACGATTGAGTAGTTTTGGGGTGTACTATCATCATATGACTAGTTGCTACCTTGACCAGACGGCCATTTTTCAGATATCAACCAATCAAGGTACATAGAAACACTGCTCACCTCACTTAAATTCTGATGGCTGATTTTAACATATATTTCACACAATATCATTAAAAATCAGGATTCATTACTCCCAGACACATGCGGTCGGCGGTTTTACCTTACAGACGCTTTAAAGCTATGAAAAAAATTTTACTTTTACTTATTTTCTGATGCTTGATTTTTATATATGTTATTCAAACAACTAAAAAGTGCTCATCTGACCGCAATAATTATAGAATTGTACCTTACAAACTATTTTATTAGAAAAACTTAACTAAATTCAATTAAAAAAAAAATCTAAAACAGTTGGGTCTGGTGAATGTTTGGCCCCTTGGATCGGTCTGTCCGTTTGCAAAACGTTTTAAAATAGTTGTTTGAATAACATATATAAAAATCAAGCATCACAAAATAAGTAAAATTAAGTAAAAGTAAAATTTTTTTCATAGCTTTAAAGCGTCTGTAAGGTAAAACCGCCGACCGCATGTGTCTGGGAGTAATGAATCCTGATTTTTAATGATATTTGTGTGAAATATATGTTAAAATCAGCCATCAGAATTTAAGTGAGGTGAGCAGTGTTTCTATGTACCTTGATTGGTTGATATCTGAAAAATGGCCGTCTGGTCAAGGTAGCAACTAGTCATATGATGATAGTACACCCCACCACTACTCAATCGTATATATTTTGTCCATTAGAAAATAAGTGATGTCTGGCGGCTCTGGGATCTTCCTCTATTACAGGTGTATGTAAGACTTCTTTACTTTTCGTGACTCGATGATATAGATCTCTTGTTTGTAACGGTAAAACTGGTTGATGTTAAAATACTACAATGTAATACAATTATCTGTATGTTTCTTAAGTAAAGAAAATAATTAAATTTAAAATGGCTCAATTAACCCTTAATCAAATACAGCATATAGGTTCAAAATCTGGTAGGAACTATTTGTCCTATATATTATTAAGGGTTAACTAATTTACAAAAATATTTTTTTTCCTTACTGATCGGATAAAAGATACGGGCTATCTCTTATCTGATCTAATGTTTGAAATTCAATCATCGTATATTCAAAACGAATACAATGAATCTTTCATCTAATGTACCTTACAAATTGAATCTCGTCAACACAACAGACAATTATAAACTCAAATTTTATGTCAACAAACACGAACCTCAACTCATAATCTTTTTTTATTTCATTTTCATATCTCAGCACATAGCATTAACTGCCATTTACGCATTAAAACTTGCTATTAATTAACCGAGCTACTACCACATTGATAAATAAACATAACAACAATTTTACGGCGCTACAATCATACGGCGCTAAATATCGCCATCATTACAAATATATGAGTAATAGAATAAAAACTGCAGTTCTCATGGCAGCCCGCACAACTGCATAAACATAAACATGTTTACATGATAAACAATGCGCCCTCATTACCGCCACCTTCCCACGATAGTAAAGGGACGAGTTGCAGTGAGATACCTTAGAAATAACCTTGGAACTGCATGTACTAGAAATGTTATACCAATCGTCCTCTTATTCTCTACTCTAGTCCACGAGTTCAAATTCGCTCAGTGGGCTATGAAAAGGACTGTGCTCAAGTTTCAAAATGAGGCGATCCGGCAGAGAATCAAATTGCTTCTGCAAGCGTAGTGTAGGACGCCCGCAGGCCAGGTGAAGTGACGATCTACGCAGGACGGCTGGTAGGTAATATTGATAGTTGGTTATTATTACCGACTTTGACTAACCACTGAGGCAGAAGGTCCGTCTTTTTTATGTTTTAAACATTACAAAACCTTGCAATACATACACAACTAGCTAGCATCTTACAAAGCTTGTTCTAATCAATTGCGAGAATCTGCAGCTATTTAAAATTGAATCTCGATTTTATAATCAACATTCCATACCTATGGTAGAGTCATAACAAGACATTATTCATACAATTTATGAGAGCTAGCTTATAAATACACATTAAGCGAAACAGTTATAATTGACGAAGGTCTGTTCGTCCAACCCGCACTTAGCCAGCGTGGTCGACTAAGACCTCATAGCCCTAGTTTACGTACGGGACGTATATGGACTGATGATGATAAAGGTCTGTTAGCCCCGAGACTCTTGATAGGAACATACATATTGCTTCTTTGCTTCAACAGTGTGTTATCCTGATAATCCCAATACCTTGTTCAATAACTTGTCACGTTATCGAAGCAAAGAGGCGATATTAGCGATTAATAAAAAAAAATTACTATCAAGTCCTAAGATGTCAAGTCTATGACTTCACTGACGAAGTATAATACATTGTGGCAGTTGTTTTCTCAGTGAATGCCACACATGTCTAGTACGTCTATGAGGACAGGTGTGAATCGACCTCGCGGTCGCGGTTCCGTACACGGGCCAATGATTGATGAACCCACATGACAGGCGAGACTGGCGGACGCATCAAAAGCTCTTGAAATTCGGGTACCTTTAATATTTAGGATACATCCTATATTCTTTATCTTAGATAGAGCTGATGATAATCTTCAAATAGAAATAACATCATAATAGTATCTTTAATAAAGATTTCAATCTATGAAAGAATATCAGTGTTTTCTTAGAGAGTAGATACAATTTTAAGAGATTAAAGAGAGGGATTGACAAACTTTCTTTCTTAACGCAATGCCTTGTCTCCAAATACAAGTAAGAACGCAGTTAAGCCGTACCTTTTAGGTGATAAAGAGATTTCATCTATGCACATAAACCTACCAATCAGCGATCGCCTAGTTCCTTTATACACCGTGAAATTTTAGTGGTTGTTTTCCCGCAGTAAAATGATTCTATCTTAGTAGTACAAAAGATGTGTGCAGTTCTTTTTTGGTAAAATCAAAAAATGCCGGTTTTACGAAAGGTTTAACCGTAACTCGAAAACACGTTCGAACCGCTTTATGACTTAGGGTGAAGAGCTTCTTTAGCTTTAAGCATCGATTTCATGCGGCAAGCAGTACCTGAATACGTCACATCTTCAAAAACAACGATAGCTTCTCTCGTTTTCGAGTTGGAAAATTATTATTCCGAAAAATCGAAAAAAAAAATTTTTTTTTTCGCGGAATAATTTGCATGATTCGATAGTATTACTAAAGGCAAGTCGTTCTGCCACGGGAAAACAACCACTAAAATTTCACGGTGTATACTTTAATGTGTCAGTCACGCTATCTCTTTATTTTTTTACTTAGCAATAGAGAATATAACTATATGCGTCACACTCGGTGTTAAAAATAGATAGCAGTGCCTTCTAAGTATCCAATCGCGATTTCCTCGAAGATCCCAAGATGGGTGTAATTGCAGAATGGGATGTGTTAATAGCTACCGCGAGTGTTAATTACTTCCAAGTGTAAGTCAGCATATAGTTATCACTTCAAAACGTAGTTGGTAGTGGTGTCGAGCGCAATAAAGAACTTAGAAAGAGGGTAGAGACCGATATGTCTGTTCTTGGGTCTTACTTTACTGGCTGGCGGTTCCAAGAGTCGTGGGTTCGATTCCCACTCGGGACAAATATTTGTGTGATGAACATCGGTGTTTGTTCCGTGTCTGGGTGTGATTATGTATTTAAGTATGTATTTAAAAATATATATGTATGTATATCAGTCTCTGACGCCCATAGTACAAGCTTTGCTTAGTTTGGGGTCAGATGACCGTGTGTGGAAATGTCCCAGATATATATTTATTTTTATTTTTTATTTTACTTCATCTCAGAGTTCCACTCTACACCCGTGATCATGGCTCTTGCAACAATGCCAAAATATGGGGAACTCGTCCAAATAAAAGAACATGGTAAATATCCCGGACATTTTCAGTTTTCTAATGTGTTTAACAATTTAAAGTTTTATATGGTAATGCTGTAGGTACGTGAATATACTGAACGTTTCCGTACATTTGTTCTCCATATAGGTACAGAATGAATACACATCCTAGTTTAATCTAAAAACAGGTTTTTATACAAACACTAGTCGACTGGTCTATCAGGATCTATCATAATGCAGATTTAGCAGAAACTTCTCGGTGCCAGTTAAACCTAAGTACTGACTAAATAAATGTCCTTGATCTTTCTGAGTGTCCTTATATCACATTGTTGATATTGTTAAAATGTTGTCAAAATAAAATGTTAATAAATACATGTAGCTATGCGCTATTGAGATGCAACTTATGTCTATGAGCCTTTTGTCTATGTAACAAGTAAATGAATAAAGTGAGTCTATTTGAAACCACAAAAACGACTTTCAATAGATTTAAGCCAATTTTCACGGAATTCAAGGTTAGATGTATGTTTTATTGGTAACGTAGCAATCGAGAGAATTAATGTAATGTTAGTAAACGTGTATTACAAGGAAGAGTACTGTAAGATTTTAAACTTTCGCGTTCCATTACACTAAAATTAGTCTTTATAGGTCTACACGCGATATTAGGAGTAGCAAATTACATAGCTACTTACTGCCCGACGTTTCGACTGGGTTACACCAATCGTGGTCGCGAGCGACCTATGTAATTTGCTACTCCTAATATCGGGTGTAGATCCATAAAGACTAATTTTAAGGAAGAGTACTCTTGAACGTCTTGGGACAATGAATTTTCACCTAGCTATACTATTATCAGATGCATTTAAATGTTGCAGAATATGTTACAAAACACAAGGGCAAAGCATAAGTGCCTATTATTAAGAGCTATTATAAAAGCGTCGATGGCCGAGTGGTTAAGGTCGTTGCTTGCCATGCGAGAGGTCGCCAGTTCAAACCCCGCCAGGTACCAATGTGTTTTTCAAATTTGAAATTCATAAGTACCATCATTCGACGCTTTAACGGTGAAGGAAAACATCGTGAGGAAACCAGCACACCTAAGAGATTTTTCAACGGTGTGTGAAGCCATGTCAGAGGCCTACGGGCGGCTTAAAAACTCTGACACCAGGTTGTTCATCAACCATACGATAAGAAGAAGAAGAAGATTAAGAGCTATGTAAGAACAAAACTAAACAGATATATCTTTTTAATTATCGTTGAATCACGCGCGTTTAAAACTCTTGACATCACATCAAATTATCATCAGCAATTTTATTATGATTCATAAACTTGCACTATGGAAGTTTCTAAGGAAAATCGTGCATCTAGATATCTTGATGATCTAACAGGCGGTCAGGTGTTATATCGAATTTAAAATACAACACGGAGTTAAACGCATTCAAAACGATTAAAGTAATATGCAGGCGCAATCATTGCAAGATTTTTTAATGAGTCTTATCTGACAATCGCGCTTTACACCAAAGCAGTAGAGTAAAGTAAATCGAATTTAATGGAATTTTGGTACAGATTTTAGAGCCTGTAATGTTATTACTAAGCCTTTATAAAGATTATATGCATAATTATATTTACAATCGTAATATATAGATGACTTAAATCCGTAATATTTCAAATCTGTAGTGTTCGCACAAATAATGGACAGTACAATTATGTGCAAAACTGTTTTTGTTTTATAAGTTCAGAGGCATATTTTATTTTCAATAAAAAACTGAAAATGTTCGGGATATTTACCATGTTGTTTTATTTTTATGAGCTCCCGATATTTTATGACGCTTGCAATAGTGCCGAAATATCGGGAGCTCATAAAAACAAAACAACATAGTAAATATCCCATTTTCATGACATCCCATTCAGACATTTTCAGTTTTCTAATGCATATTATATTTTTAATTTCACACGCTCTCTTACGATTTTTCATCAGCCTCTCCCACCTTACAGGTTGGTATCATCCCTAATGTTATTCAAGCCAACGGTACCCCGCGCCGTCCGACCTAGTGCAGTGAAGTGAGCCTCAGTGCTATGTAATATTCATTCCCGGCCACTGGAATCGCTTGTGAATAATGCATTCGGGAGTTATGTCATGTTTTTGTGGACTGTGGACAGTTCCAGGGAAGACATTAAGGGGTAGAATCGATGTTGATTGTTAGGAATAATCGTGATCTTCAATTTTTTTTCCTAACTAACATACAATGATGGCTTGGAGTACCCTCGTCATCATCACTGCTCTTGTGGGGGAGCTTATGGCTCTCATTTTAAAACGATTATCAACTTTTTCTTGCTGTTACACTTTATTAAACCTATATTAAAAAAACCTTTGGATACGGCACCCTAAAAATCTTCGAAAACAATCATTTCCGAACTACCGCAGAAACTTGTATGATTGTTTTGTTTGTTGTTTCGTGTTAGTTATTTTGAGGACAAGGTTTGTTTTAAAAAAACAAACAGGGTGAGCTAAATAAAACCGTTTAATAAAAGGTAAGTCGTTGCAACAAAATGTCCTTCTAAAATAGACTGACTGACTATTTTTATAACACTGCCAAAAAGACGTAAACAGCCATACAGGCTTATGGTAATTTAATGGGCACAATAACGTTTGGCAATCGAAAACGGGATTCGCCGCATAAAAACAACAATCTTAGTTGAAGTCGAAAAAATGAACGTGATTTAACTAAATCAGTATACAAAACAACTAAAAGACTACAAACCACTACGTGGGGTCTACACACATTTAAAATTAGTAAGACTGGTTCCGTAACGTAGTCTTGTTGCATTGAAATGGTCGAATTATGCGAAATCGGATTTGGAAAAAAAAATAAAAAGATCTGGCCACATGCGAACAAAACAGCGTACCATCAAAGACACCAATATATATTGTCATTATAATTTAATAAGTAGGTTTTTAGTTTTTTATTTATTTTGTGATGTTCCCTTATATTAAATCTATACTAATATTATAAAGCCTAAGAGTTTGTTTGTTTGAACGCACTGATCTCAGGAAATACTGGTTCGAATTAAACAAATCTTTTAGTGTTGGATAGACCTTTTACCGAGGAGGGCCTTATGCAAAATATCACGTTGCGACTAATAGCAGCAAAGAAGCAATAGAAAGTGTGTAAAAAGCTATGTGTGTATTTTAACCAAATTGACGTCAAAATATGAATTTTATTATGAACATACATACATACAAAAAATCACGACTTTTTCCCAGAGGGGTAGGCAGAGATCACGTCCTGCCATGTGCTACGGTCATGAACACGAAGCCACAAATTATGGTGTACAATGGTTTCCAAACCTGTCCCCTGACCTATGTATGTACTTGTTAATTTATATTTGTTTAATGTAAGACTGTTAAAAACATTACTATTTTCGCTTCACACGTCAGCCATAAAATATCTTAGCCCCGGTATACAACAAGTAAAAGTGAGTACAAGATCTGTAATTATATCTTTGTGCAATAAAGAAATATCTGTTTATCTATGTGTACCATCCTTCGCTCTACCGTGCAACTGCTTTGCGAAACGCATAATATAATTTTTTTAAGCTTTTTTTATTGCATAGCTTTTTTCGCGGGCTTTGAGCGCGGGGTCCGAACCAAGAAATTCCGTAACGAAAAAAACCTCACAATCGTCTAACGTCGTTTCAGTTCCGTAGACTTCGGCACGGTGTTTGTGTGCGTGCGGTTAGACGTATTGTACGACTCTACGAAACTCGCACGAAACGAGACGAGCTGCTCCGAAATCGGACGATGCTATGCAATAGCTATACCGCGGCAGTCCCCGAGTGCCACACGTCTTTTTTTTCTTGAATGGACGTAGCTGGTGGCATGTGATAGCTTCTGCATCTTCACAGGACTGGCAGGGGAGCGGAAGACTTACACCCATGACCCACAAGCATAATATTGTATGTACTAACTCTAATGTATTCTAATTGGAATATAAACTTGACCCAACATTGTCCGTTTATTATTATACAATATGTGTTTCTAAACAGGGTTTTGTCGTTATAATCCTAGTTAGTCAACGGTAGATGTAAGTAAACGGACAAAAATATATTATCTACAAACAATGTCATTACTAGCAGACATTTATCTGTTATTACTATATTAAATGGTATATGTAAACTAATTTGCTTACAAATGTATAGTATAACAATGGCCAAACCCATCTTAATTCTATAATTTTAATAATATATCAACAGATCACGTTCCTACGAAAAACTATATAATTTATGCATAACTTATTATTGTATTCTACTTTAAAGCTATAAATAGTTTGCATAATTCTTAAGCTACGTCTTAACAACATTAAAGTATTTTTATTATACTTGGTCGGTTCATCAAAATAATTGTTGGTATCATATTGGGTAGTACAAAATATGAAATATAAAATAAATAAAATAAATATTACACAACATATCATACATTGATCTGATGCCGTGGTAAGAAGCTTAAGCTTTTTGTGTTACGA